>LR990072.1:6524762-9024762 GCA_905147235.1 Erynnis tages
TGCCTTCACTTCAGCTCCTTTATGCAATAACAGCTTGAACTTAATTCCGAGTGCCAAAGCTAAGACGTTTCCATTGGTGGGAATGAATATGCGAAGTAGGACACTAATCAAAGATCTAGGAGCGCTCACATATGTATAAGCAAAACAGATCGATGCTCATACGAAATTTTCAGACAACAGTAGGCCATCGGAAAAGGGTCTAAAGTATGCAGGATTTTCACGTAAAAATGAATATAGTTTGCATCATCTGCAAAATTTGTGTTAAAAACTAAATAGTTTTCTTCTACTAGTATTATAAAGGCGTGACATTTGTAAGTTTGTGAGTTTATTTTTAGGCAGTAATTTCTGAAGCTGTTGAAGAGATTTCGAAAATGATTTACCAGTAGAAAGTTCCATTACTTCTGGATTACACATGATATTTTTTACCTGGACACACGTGATAGGTTCCGAAGACATTACTGTGTCTCATCATCATCATCGTCATCATCATTATCTCATGTCATGTCATGAATCATGTGAGTCCAAGGAAAAATATTATTCCCATCCCATCCCGCAGTTCAAGATATTTGGTAGGTATCGTAACATTACCTTTGTAGGCACAACCAGTCTACCAAATAAAGATCAGATGATTAAAGTCTTCACTGGATGATAAAAGTTATCCACCTTTAAATGTATTTGGTAAATATTATAACAACCAATAGAAAGCTAATCCAAGTACATTCGGGTAAAATTAAAGGCAGAGCGATGACCGAATCGGCTAGCTATTTACTTATAGCTATACAAAGTGGCAAACAGTCTACGATAAAAGGTTTATATTTACAAAGTAAACAATAACAACATCATAAGGTGGCAAGAAATAAAACACGCTCCCGTTAAGTATGTGGGTGTGAGTGACAGCACACTCACGAAGGCCTAAGACAAGACGAGAATGAGTACGACAAGTGTGACTAAGACAATGTGTAAAATTCACAACATGAGAGCCTCGTCACATACATGCAAGTATACGAGCGTAGATATTTTGAAAGCTCTTAGTGGTGTCTTAGTGTCGTATGTGTAATAGGAAAGTACTTGTTCCACCGGTAAAGAGAATTTGATTTCTTACTTTAAATTTATTATGTGCTAAGAGTGCTATAACTAATTCAAGAAAGTGACGCGCTATTTATAGTCATTAAAAATGTGTTATTAATTAAATAAATAAAAAATTAGCACGGTATTCAACACGGGGTAGGTACATAGGTAGGTACTATTTTTAAAAAGGTAGCAATGCGGCACGGAACAAAAGGTTATACGATAGTTTATATTTAGTAGGTATTTTACGAAAGTTAAAGTTTTATAACACGTTTACATAATTATGTATATTTAGGAACGTAATTTAACTGCTTGCGATCATAAAAATGATGGCAAAATATTATTTAAATCCAAAACAAAAGCGATTTTTAAAAATGCGAAAGAAGAAGGCGATAAGAATAAGTAGGGAAGTAAAAAGTCTTATCATTCGCTATAAAACCGACACGATGTCTTTAATATTAAAATCCTCCGGATGACATACCTACTTTATATATTTTTCATAGCTAGGTGTGGTTGTTTCAACGAAATCCTTCAACGGATTTACAATACATCACTGGTTACAATGAAAATTCGTGCTAATCTTATGATCGGATAATATCCACCACCTATATGTATATTACAATATTATGTATAGATATTTCAGCAATATAACTGGTATTCCTAGTATCGTTTGTAACAAAACCTTTTAGCTCCTTGTTATTTTCATAGATTAGGTGTCTAATCTGTTATAATTATTAAATAGGTATTTGCTTTTTTTGGGATTTAATGAAAGTGGGATAAAGAGTTGTTGAGTTAGGTAGGTAGAAAGGATAAGCAGTATGTATTAGACCAAAAAAGAGCAACGCTTATCTGCCAAGAAATCATGAAATAATCGGTAAAAGACCAAATAAAACCTTCTCCTGTTTGAAGTCTTACACGTTCGACGAGACACGTTTAAGATCTTCGCGGATGAGTTAGGGGAAAAGTTTGGAAGTGTTTTTTTATTATTGAATCAGAAATAAACATTCAACCTTCAAATAATCCATTTAAATTTCTTTTTATAGGATAAATATTTATGGCACAAAATATAATTTGACTTGAAAAACCTAGCTAGTAGGTATTGTAACGTCAGAGAACACCCTTGAATAAGCTTTGTGTGCGTATCGAAGTATGAGAAACTTCGAAACGTATGAAAGGTTAAAGTTATGTTCCGATACCAACAAGTCACTGCCAGACCCACTGTTGTGTGACGTGTGAGGACATTCTGACGTGTTGCGGTTGTGGTTATATAGTTAAACTTCGCTATGTACGAACAAAATACTCACTTATGTGTGGAGTACACATAATTATGTAATATAACAACCAAGAGAAGTTACTAAGAAGACTTTGTGCCTACCTATTTTCCCATTTGTCTTAATCACGACGGCAAAATCGGCCACTCGCGTCAAGTTTGACGTACGACAACGTCACACACGTACGTTTGTCTCATGTCAGTGCGTATTGCCAGTTGGGACAGCTCCATTCGGAGACCTGTGTTTGAATTTGGCGCGTTGATTGTACATTCAGTTTTGTTGTATTGGGACAAGGCCTGCTCCTTATTACAAATAATATATTTCTGGATAAAATATATAAAAATATATTTGCAGACTAAGCGAGAACGGAAAGAACTAGACGCTATTACTTGTCATCGCCACCCTTAATCACTTAGAGCGTGCCACGAAGCATAAAAATATATAAATTTACTAAGGAATATTTACACTATTGCTAGACTATATAATAATATGTTATTAAAGTCAAAATATTATGTTAATTCGCTGACTTTTTTGAGTTTTGACCGCTGTATTCAGCAATACAATAAGTAATTTTGTGCTAAAACAATGCAATATATAATAGGAGAGTAGTTAATGCGGTACGGCCTTCGTTACGATAAGTACAAAAGAGCGAAAATAATTAAGGCAACACTGTTGTGACGCACAGGGTAGATAAATAAGAATAAACAATTTTGCTGTCATTATATCGCTAGATATTAAATATACTCGCTGATGGCGACAAACAATGAAACATGGGAACTGTGTCATTGCAGAAACACAAAGGACTCGTGAGAGTAATAACATATCTAACACTACATGAGTTCCTATATCGATATTTGATTGATACAGTTGCCCGCGACTTCATACACGTGAAATTCGGATCTTTGACTCCCGAACATAATATATATTTTTCTTAAACCTCTTGCCTACAGACGTCAACTAGTAGCAGTTTAATTATTTTAGAATAAATAAATATTGCATAAATTTACACGTGTAAGAATAAAACGTGTATCTACTAGATAAATGTTTAATAGCTGATTTCATGTCAAGTTGTTACTTGACGCTTTCGAACTTCGGCCATAAACGTTATGATTATGGAATTGTCTCGGTAATTGTGTTGATTTGGCTGCAAAACAATCTACATGCTAATGACAATTCAAAAGTGAACTCATTTTGGATCATAACTTTTAAATTCCCGTCAACTTTCAGTTCTGTCAATTTAAAAATTCGTTGTGTTTGTGTGTTTGACCTTCAAGTGCTTACCTCTTAGGAAAGTTCATAATTCATTCAAGTCATTCAATAATGAATGTAAGAACAATAAATAAATAGGGCTTACCAGCTGTATTTATTGTAGGTATGTGTAACTACAATGCAGCTCAACCTTATATTATTTGTTATTTGTCTTATATAACTCTACATGTTAGTTAATAAGTTGTATGTAAAAAACTGATTTTTGTAACACTATATACATAAGTGCTCGAAGCGGCGGTACGGGGAGCTACGACATCTAATTCCCACACAACATCTCAGGGAACACGGAGCGGCTGAAAATCAGCGCAGCCCAGGTTTCTAGATCTTGGGTCTGCTGTAGCTGAGCCGTTTCCTTTTGCTTCCAATAAGAAATCTGAACTTCTTTTGTATGTACTACTTGTGTTTTGAAGCAATAAACCATTACAATTATTATCTTTTTTTAGGTTTTCCCTTTCTCCCAATTCTGGGGTAATTACTTACCATTACTGCGAGCTTTTGGCCAAACAGTATGGTTGATGATCACTTACTCCTCAATAGCTAAGAACCTTCGAACAATCCTTATTATTATATTGCAATAGCACATATCACTTCAACGTAAGCTTCATGACAGAACAACTGCAAAAAGATTGATAAATCAGACACCAACGCGGAAACTGGCTGTCTGCTGTACACACTACAAATAAATTCCCCAGGTTAAATATGTGAAAACGGTTTTTTCGCGACATCATTTTATCACCGGGGAACTGGGTCGGCTGTAGTAGTGAACGCTTATTTGAATTCCAACTAAATACCCTGAACCGTTGAGTGATTGCTACTTACCTAGCTTACTAAATTCGCTTGGTTTTTTGCTTACACTTTGTGGCGTAATACGACGTAGTTTGTAGGTAACCCCGCTTTGCCAGAAACGTTATTAAATACCTAATTACATCTATTTATCACAAGGGGAAGGTGACTGACTATTTGCCTCTGTTTCCAACTCATCCATAATAACTCACAGTCCAAATTACTGTCAATTCCATAATATGTATCTATTATTTTTTTAAACAGAGCTGCTCAAGCGCTACCTTTAAACGCTAAGTACATATCCTCTTACTACTATTATAAATGTGGAAGTTTGTGAGGATGGATGAATTGTGGATATATTATGTAATACTCATTTACGCAAAAACAACTTAACAGATTCGAACGTAATTTAGTATGCACGTACTTTATAACCTAGATTAACATAGGATGCTTTTTATAACTCTTTAGACCAAGTTTTAAACTCAACGTGGACGAAGCTGCGGGCAAAGTCTAGTAGACTATAAGTAAATAAGAATCACTATATTATATATTTCCGTGCCACCGCCGCACGTGCAGCTCTAGAATCCTCGCACAATGAGACAACGGTTACGTCAACAACATCCAAGCAAGCAAATAAGATCCAATGAAATGAAAAACAAATACACAATCACAATATCTTATTTACTATATTTCTAAGCAAAATTATGCCGTACCTCTCGGGTCAAAGAAATATTTTACGGATAAATCAACATCACAAAGATTTAAGTAATTTTAGCGGAATGTGCGTACATTAGCGATATTAAAGGATTGTACAAATTATAAGGCATTTTAACTCGTCTCCTGTAATTTAAACGTTTAAACACAATTTATTTGGAATGCTCAGACCGTCAAAGGTCGGAGTTTCTTAAGGTTATACAGGTCGTAAAGTTTTAGGCTTTCGTACAAAAATTTATGCCGGTTTAAATTCAAATTCAGATGAGCAGATTGGCAATGAGTAATTTGACCGAAATGTAACGAGCAAAGTTTTATATAAAAAAGCTATAAAGATGTACTCAGACAACTATTTATTGAAGAGTTCTTTTAATTGCAAAGTAAAGTAGATAAGCTGTATGGCTACTTGTATTTGATACTACTGATTGGTAGCAAAAGCATGAAGCAAAAAAATGAGAATATGGTCAAATCTCCCTTTTGTTCCTCCCTGTTTTATAGTATGGCAGCTAGCTAACTTAGAGTCATTTCCTGTATATAAATATCTAAATCTACGTTCATTAAATAGCTACGTTCACTACGTAGCTAAAAAAACGAAGATTCAAACCGCGCTCTCTAGATGTTTCAGCCACGTAAAACAAATTCGCATCATTTGTTTTCTGGAAGGGGCTAACAGCTTAATTCAAGTTGAGTGATTAAGGCCTTAGTATTGAGAAAAATGCGTGTCCATAAGTAACAATCGCATATCGTTTATCACACGCAATGCTCTATATTATTTCGGGTCGGGTCTCCTCTCACAATGAGAAGGATGTAGGTTTAGTCCACCATGCTGGCCCAAGCAGGTCATAGGACTTTTATTATTTATTCGGGAACGATTCCATTTATGCTCCGTTTTTCACATTATTAAGTAGACATTGTAACAATAAAACGTTCACCACTATCAAGTCTCAAAACATTATAAAATAATTATAAGTTCACAAGTTACAATATTTAATTTAATAACTCAATAAGTAATTTCGCAATGTCAAAATGAATACATTACTAATATTTTGATTTGCTTCATTGAAAAATGTATTACTACAATTATAGTAAAGTTTTAAAAATATTGAATATATCCGTTTATAAATGCCACATTAACTTTAAAAGTAATAATATTATATTTCATACAACAAAACAATTATCATTGTAATATTGGAAACGGAAATATGACGAACATTTTAAATGCACGAGCCATTTTATCGAGATATCCGCGCCGGGGGCAAATCGGCATCAGCTGACGTTACAATTTTATTATTATACAATAAAATAAAATTATAAAACGTGGTCACGTCTGTTATACATTTTATTTGATTAAATTAGTAACTTACCAACAAATGCTCCACTTTAAAATGCATTAGGTATTGTAAACGAGTTTTCCCAGGAATAAGACATGGCTATAACAATTATCTTAATAAACTACCATTTTTAGCTATATCCAAATCCGCAGCCTCCTTCATAGTAGGCCAAAGGTTAAACCATTTGTGTAAGCCATTAGTCTATTAACCCGGCAACGGCAAAATTACCAGCCATGATGCAAGGCAAATCTTAATGCAGGAAAGTAAAGAGAAAACGAATTTTCCAAGTATAAATCGTTCACGTATAAACTAGGTCGATTTTTAGCCCCCCTAAGGTCTCTAGTTAATTTCATCGTATTTGCAAAAACATATCGTTTAAAAGATTAGGATTTTACAAGCAAAATAACTATGTACATAATTGTTTTACTTCAAAAGAAAGAAGTAATTAAGTTATCAGTTACCCACAGGATGTTTTCCATGAAACACAAATTACTCGGTTTCTAAAGCGATTTGTGTGCCCGCCAAAAAGATTGTATCATTACTTCAAAGTCTACGAGCGCGGTTAAACAAGCTATGTGGAAGGACAAAGTACATAAATTTCGAGGTATAAAAGCTGGATGGAATTCATTTGGCTATGACTATGTGCTTGTGGATGAAACTTTGGTACCTAATCTTGTCAGCGTTGGTCCCTCATACGCCGCAAGTTTCGATCGTAGCCATCTCCGCACTTGCCAGCTAATTAGATTGCTGAAACAAGCTTGAAGAGCATTACTGGTTTTGAATAATGCGCGTCATGCATTGCAACTATAGTCATAAGTTATCGTCTTTCTCTTTACTTACAACTGGGTTTTGATGTCAAAGTTGCTGATTTCATCTCGGTAAATTCCATAGAAACACGGAAGTAGTAAAGGAAAAAAGAATTTCCTCCTCATAAGATAATGAACTATTAAAAGGCGAATTTATTATTGAAAGAAGGAAAACGCTCTATGTATTGTCACGTTACTTATATTTTCATTTGAGCCTCTTTTATCGATACGTAATATATTCGAATAAAAGGCTATAAAATCAAGACTATTTAGTATCGCGATAGAGAGCACTGGCATAACACAAACAAGCATTGATAGAATGCATTCATACCTGCGCGCCGTCGGCGGAAAATCGGACTCATCAAACTGACACGCTAACGAATGTCCCGGTGCGTCACGTTCGTCACTTTACTGAACAAAAAGGCAAGGAAATAAAATAACGTTTCCGTATAAAAATGATTTTCCAAAACGAATCTCCCGTGTGAGGTACGTCGGTTGTGTAGATTGTGCCACCGATTTCTGGAATACCAGGAATCGGCTATACGTAATAACGTATGTCATTTTTTATTTACGCATTTAACTTTAAATCCGGATGTCGACGTCAATATTGACGGACGTTTAGAAACAGTAGTGTGATGAACGTTTTAGATTCTTCCTTGGTTATAAGTTTATAACGTTCCTAAAACCAATGGAGTGGTATCTAAAATTCAGTGGAAAATATAACAACAAACTTAAATGAAAACATGTTTTGTTCTAACAGCTGATGCTTTCAAGTAATTAGACATAACTAGGTTATCCAGACCATACATGCGGTATGGAACCCAGTATGCATATAATTTTAACATCATTAAGGCAACCGCCACAGCCGCCCTGCGAAGTTTCTATGCTAATTAACTAGCAGCAGATTTTCTGTGCCTTGGCTTGAACGTGCTTCACAATCGCCGCAATTTAAGCCTGTGACTATTAAAGCTAGAGGTTATGATATGAGAGCAATGGACCGTTCATATCTTATGATGACACGAAATGCTCTGAGAACTATTATTTCAATAGTGTTTAATAAAGTGTGAGGCAAACGTTCCGCTCTGTGACTGAAAAAGGTTTGACGACCTGAGTGGCTCAGTGGTTAAGACACCAGTGCGCTGCGCGGAGTATCCTGGGTTCGATTCCCAGCAGAGCAGAGATTTGAATGACGAAATTGAATTTCTGTTTCTGGTATGGGTGTGTTGTATTCTTGTCTTGTGTGTGTCCATGGCGCCCACGACACAGGGAATCCAAGTGTGGGGCTATGAGTGTGAAGCGTTATATTTATTTATTTTACTTACTAAATTGTAAGTAATACTAAACTAGAAATGGCATAGGTATTAAGTCTAAAGTATCTCCGGTTACCACACCGTCACAATCGAAACATGACATAAACAATATACTGTTTGATGGCGGGTTATGAGAGTGGCTGTAGGCCACAACTTTTATTAACAACAAATTTATTAACTTTCATTCAGTACATTTTCCTAATCCCGTAACAAAATTTACGTTTTTACGATTCTATTATACTTAGATACAAATAAATAAACAATTATGTTCCAAGACTAAATTCATTGACAGTTTTTACAAACGGATCGGTCACTACAATCTAAGTAGTTAATGGTTTCCGAGGTCTACTCTTCGTCTTTGTTGACAAAGCTCTGGGAGATTCGAGAGTCAGACTACGTGTGGTCAGTGGTCACCCACAAATACTCGTAGTTTGAAGCTTGGTACCCAATTTATTCAGTCTTATAAATAATGATTTAAAGACAATACCTATCTGTAAACCAGTAAAATATAGTGTCCTGTTTAATCTGCTATTTGAAATACAAGTAGGTAACTAAGTAGTTTATGTTTTGGATTATTTTAACACAGAATTGCACATCATAATAACTTTATTTATTCATTTTCTGTCGCATACTGTTGGTATATCAAAATTGGACTGACTAAAATTTTGTTTGCCACAGTTGCCTAGCGTGGTCTGACCTAATTGCCTACAGTGTAAAATACCCAACTGTCAAAAACTCGTTTTACTATTTTTCCTCACCAACACGGGTGGTTTTAATTTATTAATAACGTATCTTTTAATCTATAACGAAATTTTAATTAGCTTGAATTAGTTCGTCAACTAATATACACGAATTATGTGATGTATTAGTATTAAGCACTTATTAAGTTATTACACTCGTGTGTTCGGCATATTATAGTACAACACACTTGTATGACAATACCAGCATAGTTATGCCGTTAATCGAATTAATTATCCGTGTGTGCAATATAAGCTATGTGTATCGATATGTACAATATTACTGTGAGTGTAAGATAACACATAACGATCCTGGTTAATTACAATTTAATGCAAATTAACCGTAAGTACTTATATTTTTCTAGTTCTAGCTTTTGTTACGTAATGGAAGCGAATAAGGGATTCTCTAATTAAATAGCTATTATTTTATGAACAAAGCTTATTAAAAGCAAGAACACAAACAAGTCAGAACGACAGCTTTAAGATTAAAACAAAAGTATCAGATAAGTTTATATTAGAAAGAAAGAAAGGAAGAAATACGAAAGAAGAAAGCAGTTCTTTTTCTCTTTCTAACAGTTTCTAACATTAAACAGTAAACTAACATTTTAGTAATCTATCAACCGGTTTTTACTCACGGTATTATGATTCTATGATTTCGTAAATCATAGAAACTGAATACCTACCTAATTTTACCTAAGAAGAGGTTATTTGAAACATATCTACATCACAAGCCATTCTAATTAGAAAATCAAATTTAACCAATTTATTTCACTAAGATTTGATTGAAGAAAATTTCATTTCTTTCAAAGCAAATATTTTTATTTAATGTAACAGTGCGCTATGTCGATCTACACGGCGGCAAGTGACTTTGTCTTATACTATGTAGAGAAGAGTTACTAACGGCGTTGACCAGTGCCGGATTTACCAGTAGGCTGAATATGCCATTACAGGTTTATGTCTAACAGAAATAAAAAATACATTATTTACACGGAGATAACGAGTCTTGAAAATTTAACAATAATCACAATTTAGTATGTATAATTCTGTACAACATTTACGGAATCAAATACCTATTTGTTTATTTTTTAGCGATTTTACAAAGGTATCTCCAAAATCTCCAGTATTTTTCAAAATCAGACGCATTTCGCATTTTCAATGAATATTGAATACTCTCGAATACATTACACATACATGGCCATCAGCAGGGGTGGCAAAAATGTATTAGCCTACTGGCGGCAAATGTGTAAATCCTACACTGGACGTTAGTACAATTTCAAGTTACAACCGCGTCCGACATCGTTGGCCTTAAATGGTAGCTTCCATTGCGAGCCTTTACCCGAGGGCTTTACCCTTGTAAGTGCTTCGATTAAAGTAAGATTCGGTTAAAAAAAGATGGAATTTTTCGAATTTTCATCAAAGGGAATAAAATATCCTTTTTATATTTTATGAAAACAAATTTATTATATAATATTGAGATAAGGATCATTATCGTCTCATTACTGTTTTACGAGAAAAAATGTTGTTCATCTATACAAGAAAATAAAATAACTAACCCTCCTTTGAAACAAAGGGCTAAATGTTATTAAAGTCAACAAAAAATATAAACTTTCGAGAAACGACATTGTACCTAATCACATCGTAACCAAGTAATGATAGCCAATGTTAAAGGACTCGGCCTCTTACTTAAGAGAATGACTTAAATTAGCTATTTAAGTGCGATTTATAAAATAATAAATATGACCTACTCATTGTCAGGTCTAATTGTGAGACCCCGCACTGAGTCATAAATCTTAGTTTATTTGGTTGAGTACTGAGTATTCAGTAAAGCTCAGGGTAATCTGTCAGATTATTACGGTCCGCTTTCATTATTTTTAGAGTGAACAGTTTTACTTTGTCCGAGAAGTCAGTTGGCCCGTCCACCCCATCGGAAGCTGGGCCGTACTTTACAAGCTTATAAATTCGCTAGACGTCCGTCCACGATAAAGTCGCCACATAAATGAGCAAATGAAAATGACAAAGAAACCGACAAGAGTAAATAAATATGTCATTAGTTTCTATAAAAAGTTTTCATACAACTAAATACAAATAATATTCCAGTTTTTTCTATTAAGATCGTATAAACATTGGCTTAGTAAATAGTACGCGAAAACAGAGCCAAATTATTATGATGAATATTTCAACGAAAAACATCAGTTTGATATATTTTTGAGTTTGTAAATATTCAAATATTTCTCTAAATATTTTTTATCTCCTCGTCATAAGCATTTAGTTGCCTTTAAGCTCTCAATATTTTATAATAGTCAAAATACTTTATTATAAGATAAGAAGTTCCAAAAATCTTCTCTGCTTGTTATCGTCGATGGTTGACTAATTTTTCTTTGCCTGCGGCCCCTCTTCAATATCCCACCTTCAGTATCGCTACTTCCTGCTACCCATGCAGCTGTTACACCTAACGGCCAAACTTATATTATGTTGCCCGCATCATTACTAACTCCTGCGATGTTCCCCAATTATGTTTCGAAGCACGTTCGAGGTTCGATTCGCTAGCCTTAAATACCTTAGACTCACACATTAAGCTAAATGAAAAACTTCTATCTTTTGAAAGAAATCCAAGACTTAACGAGATAAAAATATCTATTTATAAGTGACGTATTTTCTTTTCAAATATTCCCTTAACGTGGAATAAAATATTTGAGTGAAGGTAAGTGCCATACGTGTAAGTAAGTCGCTATGTCGAGCATCTGTCACACATCAATAGTTTTGTATAACGACAGCAATTTAATGTTTCATTTTTATTAGGAGGCAAATTAATTTCTTTTATTTTTCTGTTTACTGGCTCGTACAAAAACCGATAAGGAGACCCTTTTATGTCAAAATTCTCTATCCCGTTAGGCGATTTCATATTTGTATGGATAACAATGCCCATTGTTTCCTTTGACTAGTAATTCAGCCATGCTATTATATGAAATTGTGCCGGAGACCGACATATACCAGATATCGTGACATAATATATTCACTTGTGTGAGGATTCATTAGTTAAGTTCCTTTTGAATAATTAATTAATCTGTCATAATTGATTTTTAATTGATTAATCAACGGCGAATGACATTTTCGTAATGCTATCAACCGTGGAATCTCGATTTTTTCTATTGTAAGACCCTAGTTACCTTTCAGTTGTAAAATGGTTTAACGTACGCCAAAGTCAGATTTTATAAATTAATGTATATTTTATTTTAAGTTCAATACTTATTATTTACGCGAGTTATACATTACAAATTCGAAATCTGCATAATTTCTATATGCATTATTGTAACGCGTTCAGTTACGTGTGCGGGGTTCAAACGAACGATTGTACCTAGGTACTTGACTTGCCGTCAGTCCTCGGTGGAGCCAGCTGCTGCCGATAGCAGATGCGATGCGATGGAATGAGCGGAACAGATGTGGAATTGACGTAAGATGACGTCACTATATTATTATTATTTTTATTATATTTTACTATAAGTTTTTCTAACATCATTTCTATAACGTAACACGTAAAAAGATATTGTAGACTGTGTGGTTGTGGTGGTAAAAAAACAACGCGTTGCACTCCGGGAGTGCCGGCAGAAGTGAAAACTTGAACATTAACGTTGTGCATTTTTGAACGAATTTTACGAATTTTCGATCAGGGTTAAAATTATTATTATTATTTAAAAAAATTTACCCATCCCAAAAAGAGCACAGCGCCGCTAAAGAACCTAAACTAACCCATCATGTTTTTCATCAAAGCTTTAAAAAAGTTAAGTAGGTGCCTGCTCATTCCTGAGCTATGAAGCCCCGCTAAAAGATATCAAAACATTAAATCAATTGACTAAAGTTTTAATATGGGGCGTAATAAGCCACTTTTACAGCACTACCGGGTGTCCACCAACTCGTCCTACATCCCTCTCATTACGAGAAGGAGACCCGACCCTGTAGTGGGTCATTAATGGGTTACTGGGACAGCACTACGTATCAATGCTATTTCATCGCTTATTTAAACAGCACATTAAACATACACGTTCAAATTATTCATATCGTAGCTTAAGGGTATGTATACTCGTAATTCACTCAAGGAACTGCCATAATTATGTAAAAGTGCATTTTTTCCGGTTTCCACTCGCTTTTTCGGACTATTAACATCGCGTAATACCTACCGCAAGGTACCTTTTTGTTCACAATTTAAAATGTCAAGAGAGTAGAGGCAGACTTTTTGTAGCGATTTAAATCAAATTGAAGTAAATATTATTCACATGGGGCTTACGTGCTCGCGTGAACATGACATGTTTAACGGAAAGTTCGATAGCGCCGCTTTCACATTTTCAGACATAGATTGACAGGTTACACTTTAGATTTCACGATCAAACCATTAACGACAACTCATGTTAAACCTCGCGTCATCGAATATTCCTTGTTTTTGCGTTTTTGGGTTAAGGCTACGAGATAAAATTAAAATACCTATGCTTAATATTCATAAGCACTAATGCATATCAGTACCATCGGCTTACTCGCGTATTATTTCGATAGTAATATGTTCAGTATAACGCATAGTTCGGCCGAACATCATTATTAAGGACTCTGTTAGGTCTAGACTGAAACTACGACTAATTTCCACGGTTAGTACGAAAATTATACGGTGCCACAGACAATGCAGACAGACAGACAGACACATCGAACAAGAACGTCCTTCGTCGAACGTCGACCAAGGAGATCGAATTACCTACATAAAAGTTAACACATAGGTCATTCGAATAATGAAACCCTGTTTATAACTAAACCATAATGATATTATACAAGACAACACAGTTTGATGAAAATTTTAGGTCATTGTCAGTGAGCAACATAAAGCACCACCAACCTTAGCAACATTCGATATTAGGCTAAAAGCTTTTTTCTGTATTTTCCCGATATTTAGTTTGTTTATCATGTTGTTTATGTTTGTCCATCGATAGTTCTCTCGCATTAGCTCCACAAAGGAATGTTTACGAAAACGACAAATATTAAATAAAATATTTTCATCAAATTTCAGGAAATCAGTACTCCTAAAAGGATATTTTCCCAATGAAGATCATAATTATTAAATCGTACGTAGTACACAAGTAGTAGTTGCTTTGATTTTATAGTCATTTATTTCGAATTAAAATGCGTTTATCAGGAGTAATTAAGTAATGATTGATATATCACTCGTCGGATGACAGTTAACAAATAGCCATTAATTCGAGCGTTCGGATCAGGTTGGGCAGGCGGCGGGTGCGAGCCCACACATGGATCTGCCCGTGATCGTTAGTTTATTAGCGACCGATCAGACTCCAAATCAAACAAATAACCAATCAACTGAACAGCGATCCTTGTCAAAGGCTTATAATTTGCCTCTAAGTGCCTTAGATCCTTGGGAGAGAAAATTTATGAAATCATGTTGGTTTAACTTCAATGCGAAGCACCCAAAATAATGGTAGGCTACCTAAAAGTATTATATTTACCGTAGAATGCCCATTTTTTGAGCGATAATTTAAAATCTTAATCGTTTATCGTTCTCGTAATCTACGTAATTCTACTATGGCAAGTCGCAGAAAGTCGATTGAAGGGCATTAGTATGATCTAGCGCTAACTACTATGAAGTAAACAAAGTAAGCCCCCCGCTTAACGAAATAACGTCTGCTAGTCTAATATAGTACGCCTGTCCTATAATTTTATCGTAGCTTTAGTCCATTAAGCGTTACGCAATACTGTGACGCAACGCAATTTACGCTTATTGTAACTGTAATAACAATTGATAGGCTCTGCAACATTGCATGTTAAGAATGTGATAAAGTAATCAACATAAAACTGTTTCTAGTTAAGACCGGCGCGGCGTAATACGTTTTACAATCCAGTTTAAGACTCTCTAATCCGGATCATAATGTATCAATATGTACCTTGCCTTGCCTAACAATATTTACCTACACGACACTGCTACGCTGATACGCCGTAGCGCGTGTAGCTCTTTGTGCTACGTAAAAAATAACATGTCGCTTCTTGGTGTGTTTTCGCGTATTTTCCCCCAAGCCTATTATTTTTATCGCGAGAGCAGACTCGTGTAAGTTAATGTTTTACTCTTTTTCATTCCCCACGAGAACCTGCACGGTACGCAAAATATATATTTTAACTATAAATATAGCCATGTATGGACATGCATCAATATTTTTGACTGAAAGAATTTTTGTGAAGAAATCACTATCGAATCACAATGAACAGATTAACTTTCATTTTATTTTTGTCACGAAAATAAAAGCAAGCGAAGTTTATTGTGGTTTATTATTTTGTTGCAACCGTACGAGCTTAAATGCTCTAAGCATAAAAGAAAGTAAATTCAGCAGACAAATCTTTTAGTTGCAAAAATAACAGTAAGCAGTAAGAAGACTTGTATTGCTTAGTCTCGTCTTGTATTGCTATTATTTTAATATTTGTGACATTTATATTTACTACACCGTATTGGAATGCTGAACAGGCTAAATGAACGGTGAAATATAGCGCGAATAGCGAACATCAAAGAAAAATAAATCATCATATACTAGTACGGTAGGTTACAGTGAATTCGACCGACCTGACAATTTGACAACATGCACAGTAGTTGAATGCGAATCCGTCGCATGTCGAATTCAATTCTAAGATAAGCATAAAGTGGACTAATGTGTTTGTATTTGTATTATGATAGGAGACTCTCTTAAAACAGATCCAAACTTAACTAACCCCCTGCTAGCGAATTTAATTTCTTTAACAGAATACCACTGAACTTAAAGATATATGTTTACCAATGACCTATTAATACTATCATTCCCTGTTATATGTATACAAGTATATAGACAACTACTAGGCCTAGGCATTATAAGGATAATATTTATAATGTGGTAATAGGGAACATGTTTGATGTAATAATATTGCTAATTAAACCTTTACTCCTTAAATATATTATGCGCACTCACTCCTCGTAGCTAGTGGCATCGCTCACATTGCGGTAGAATATACTCGCCTATGCAAATAATGGTGAACGTTTAAACACACTCATAACTATTCTGGTCTTTCTGCATAATCTTGCTATTAAGCTTAAGGTTTGAAACAAAATTTCAACTTGTCTATCGAATAAGTCGGAAACTCAAATTTGATCCCAGTTTCCACGGCACATTTCAGAGCGCAAAAAGAATCCAAGTTCGACTTTCGAACAAGCTTAAAGCTAGGTTCATTCTTCGAGCTCGGGCAAAGTATTTCGTATTTTCCGCAAATTCTTCATTAAACTAATTTTCATAAGAAAGTTTTGCATATTTATTTAAATAACTGTGAACTTGCATTCACAGAAGTTGCCGGATTTCATTTGGAGTTCTGGAGAGTTGCCGCTGAGTTACTGGGTTGCAGGTAACATAAATCTTTATATTTGGCATTCCTGCTCCAAGTGCAACATTCGGATAAAGTAATAAAGTATGTTTACGATTAACTGTGTTTAATTTTTTAGGTAAACAACTTGCTTGGGTAATAATATATTTTTACATTACAACTAAGTAAGATGGCCAGAGAACCCTTCATATAAGAACACAGTAAGTGTTCTATGTATTGTATGAATGTATGTATTCTATGAATCTACTATGTGCCATTGCTTGCTATTCTTACTAAGATAGGTATTTCAGCTATCCAAAGGCTGCAAAGTTTACTACGAAAAACGGAGAAAACCTGAAAAAGGTTAATCATTTAACAATACTTACATGAAGCTTAAAGTTTAAATAACTATTGTAATTATTTAAGATCGAAATTGGAGCTCTGGCCAAACTTGTAATGAAAAACTTCTACAAAGTAATTATTAAGACGTACTAACTAATCGTATTGGAATTTTATCCAACGACCTATTACTGAAACCAAGTTGTTTTGGGAGCTCTTTAGTATAGTAGATTGCAACCTATTCATCTCACCCGTAATCAAATATACCCAATGCGAGTTCTTATCGACCGTACACAGAAGGTTCCCAAATAATTTCGATTCACAATAGGGTTTGTTACTTTCTATAAAATAGGTAACATATATTTCGTTTAGTTTTGTAAATAATTTTTTGTAACCTTAGTATTTAATAGGTCTGGACTGAATAAAGTAAGTTGAGTCTTACACAAAACTATTCTCACCCTTATGAATGTAATGATAAACGTAGTCGTTTCTCTAGGAACACTAATTAAGTGATCTCCTACCATTTCAAATGCGACAATGGAAAAACGAAAGTTTAAACAATAAAGTCCAGACTTGAGAATGCTACAGGAAATTTGTTTCAGTGTCATGAATACTTGACATTAATGTCCCATCTTCTCCAAGTCGACTTCCAAAATTTGTAGAAATCTAAAGAAGATTCAACGTTCAAACTCCGTGGCTTAGATGAAGTAAGCAGTAGTTTATTTTGGAAACATCACTGATTTAAGAGTCGTAATTTTAGCAAAAAAATTATGTGTATTATCTACTATTTGCCTATATTTGTAAAGAAATGTATGAGAACAGTACATTTATATCAGTGTTGTTTAGTAATTTATGGAAGGCCGTCTTTGCTTCCTTTATTTGCGCCTCAACAATAAAAATGTTTTATTACTTACTTTGGTCTAGGGCATTAATGGTCTCCTTAACTTTATTAGCTATTTATGTTTTATTGAGTTCGGAAAACCTTTACCAAACCATCTTATTACAAATAATTTTTACATGATAAAAGAAAAATAATTAAACATTTATTATTAATTATTTCTTGTATTTTTAAATAATAAGTATCTGTGTTAAAAAAAAAAAATTTTTGGGATCAGATCATTTGATCAAAGTAAAGGACAGTAGCGTGTAAGCTTCGTGCGTGTTTCGCATGCTCTAACAGATAATTATATCAAAGTCGACTGTATATTCAATACTTTTGCGTAAGCCTAACGGTAGCGTAACGGTTTGCAGAACGCTGAGATATTAGTCTGATTGAAAATAGATGATTTGCGTTAAGACATACTTTAGTTAAAATTACGAGTATATATTGACTAATTTATCAATAGCATTTAAATGTTTTAATAATTTGGGTAATAGTTTTACCAACAAATGAAAAAATTGTGGAATTTTACGTAAATCAAAACATGGGTTAAGCACAAATTTCCGATCAGATTTCAACAAGTGGATAACACTGAAAAACATTAGGTAAATATTTCCACTTTCAACACAGTATTCCGCTATTTGTTCTCGACGTAGTTTTTAAGTTAATAACACTTGAACTACCACTTTTTCTCAAACACGCGAAACGGTTCGCAGTACGTAGGAGGCGGGTAAATTGGCGGCGTGCGTCCGGGACGGGTACTCCCGGGGCGGGCGACCGAGTCACTGGCCGCCCCGCCCGCCCGCCTTCACGCGCAACGCTCGCATTATGCTACGCACTGATATCGTCTCGTTCAAATCATCATCATGATTTTTTTGTATTATAATATGAGTAACAAACATCCACATCCAGTCTCAAATATTGAAGAAATCTTATCTAAGGTTGTAAGTAAGTGCTGTGCCACGAATTATTCGCCTCAAATGAAACATTCCGGCAACCGAACCTCCTCAGCCGCAACACCATACATAGAGGACATGCTGCTTTACGGGTTAAGAGGCTGTGACGGTTAGGTACCTCCACGGGCGAGCTACTATTATAAATATATGTATGGCTCTACCACCTATAAAAATAACGACAAGAGATCGACTTATTTAGTCGAACTCTTAAGTCATCTTCAACGAATTTCTACTTCTTTTTGGAGATAACGCTCCCTGATCTTGATTAAATATGAATAACTTTTTTTATTACTTTAAAGTCTAAGTAAATGTGAATTGCAGACATTTTTAAAATAAAGTTCCACAATTCCGTAATACAAGCACAGGTTTTTTTCAAACATCATAATGTAGTAAAAATCATACTTTTAAGGAATGTTTAAACTATTATATCTTTTAAACCTAGGCCTAGGACGATAAAACTTAGTGATTTTGATAGATAATGGTCTCCCCTATTACCAGTTTTCCATTTGTTCACTGATTACGGGACACCCTGTATACACATTGGAGGCATTGTAAATACCTTGAGATATTATTGTCAGTTACACCAATACAAATAAATAAAAAAATAAACTTTTCTGTAACAAAATACAAGAGAATGGTTCAAAATAAGGGAAAGAAGCTGGGAAGACCTGAACTCTGCCAAGGCTTTAGCGTTTGTCCGATGTCGGGTGAGGTATAATTAATTTCTACGTCAGCATTTACATTAAAAATCTATTAGTAATAGCATCTGGAATGAAGCATATTTTTGAAACTCAGTTCAATTACTATTTTTTATATTACACCACGTCCAACATGCGTCCAACCTGCAATTTGGAATTTGGATCCGCGTGAAATTTAGAATTTGGATAAAAGTATTAAGTTATATCTACAGATTATAAACTAGTTTTGCGAAAAAGAGTAACAAATTTATGAAGACGAATGAATGTTATTCGTCTTCATAAATTTCTGCAAAATATTAGTAAAATAAGATAGGATTAATAATAGAAATATAAATTAAATGAGCATGGAGACACCAACTAGGCGTGCACTTATGACCTCTAAGATAATGCGTCGCAAGCATTTTTGTCTTTATAAAAAGCAATAAAGTATAGAACATTCGTAGATAATAATTAAAGACACCGTAATAGCAATTTGATCGTATAAAACACTACTAGTAAATACTTTTTGGATACAAATATGTATTTTAGCATCTTTTACTTAAACCGAGCCTATGTTTAATCAGCTGTCTCTTGCGCTTCCAATTCGCGTAAATATCAGCGCGTAAATATCGCGTATATCAGACTCGAACCAATTTCTACCCAAATTCCTTGATCCGCCCTTATGAATTCGTTTCGCTCTACAACCTCGCTCTGCATACCGACAAATCTCTTTAATATCAGAATGCACAATGGCAGATCCTGGATTCACTCCAACATCGTCAATCACCCAAATCTTCTATTAGACAAGGTACATTTTTTCCCCTTATGCTCTTACATTTTGTTAAATTTAAAAATAAAACTTCACGATTTTGTATGGTCTGCCAGTTTAAAACTCGCGGAATGTATTTTTCTCGTAATATTTGTTTCAAGTACTTTTGCGGCAGAAATTACTCAAGATGAAACCGTATCTATGCGTTTAAAGATGTTTACTGGGTTTGTCTTTTTTAGAATAAAATAAATTTTAAAATGTTAAATATGTTCATCTTATATATATAAAATTCTCATGTCACAGTTTTAGTTACCATACTCCTCCAAAACGGCTTGACCGATATATTCAGTAGGTTTGAGAATCGGCTACTGTCTATTTTTCATACCTCTAAGTGATAAGTGTTGTCCACACCTAACATTTTCATTTTATTTTTTGGACAAATTTTTTTGTTTTTATTTTTCAATAATGTGGCATCAAAAATACATACAACCCTAAATTTTCACCCTTCTATCAACAACCACTATTTTTAATAGTGATTTTTAACGCTCGGTAACTTATATGGCAAAACAACGTTTGCGGGGTCAGCTATTTGTTTATAAATGAGTGTCAGTATATGAATGAAACTTTTCAGCACTCATTACGAATATATGCTGCGACCGGCTCTTGAATAGAACTCTTAATTATGAATGTAATAGTCGCTGGACGAATATTTAAGCTTAAAGATATTTAAGGTTTTTAAGTAGTTGTTAGTTTAACATTTTGTTGTGTGAACATTTAGGATAGTCATTAAAATTTCCCCGCTAATATGACATTCACTAATGCAAGTGGTGCAAATTGTTGTTTAAATTGCAAAGTGGTCTCTTCCCACAACCACGGGGAACCTGGAGCATAATTTCCCGCGCTGCTGTTGGACGAAGGTGGAAGTGGCCATGTCGTGATGCCCATGTCGGATGCATTTAAACCGTTGCTTAACTTTTTCGATAACTTGCGACATCGCTAGAATAGATATTCAAGCAAGGGTTATAAGCGCTTGAAATAAAACTTATAATTTCATTATAAGTTACTTCAAACCCTGAAGGCGTCAAATCATTTTACTTTTGTTCAGGCTAAGTACGAGATTCTGATTTGAGTAGGATCCATTGTTCTTCGTGATAATTTCTTTGTATTTAATGTTATTGTCATTATATCTTTTACAATTTCAGGATGAAGAAGAAAAACAATTTTTTTCGTATAATTCAACGAACGGCGTAATGATGTTATACTGCCTTTATGGGACCCTTCTATGGCGCCCGTTAATGAAATATCAAGCTGATCACCAAGAGAACGGGAGAAATGTGTTTTATACGCGAAAGAACAAACAGGGTTACACTGATTTTCTATGAGAACATATTGATAGAGACATGTCAGTAACCCATTAAGTGGCCCAATTTTTGTTAAATGCTTTGGCTAATGTGCCGCGGTCAACAAACTAGGGTACGGTCTTGTTTTAAACTTATACTAGGTGCTTTTAAGCATTCTGTCCTCATCGCATAAGAAATTAAAAATGTCGAAATACAAATCACTAGTCTTATATAAATTGTCCAAAAAATTATTGCAACACACATGCAATTGTTACATAAATAGTTCTCATTACTTGTAAATAATATTCACCACTTTATTATGATGAGGCTTATTTACATTACGGCGTATAAAATTCCCGCAAAGCTTCTAAACCAGCAATAAATTAGCATCTAATGCGACGTCAGGTGCAGTTGTGAATGTAGTGTGTTTTGTCGCCCACCTCGTTTGCAGATTAAGTACAACACTAATTAATCAAGCAAACACAACTGGTTCAAATCACAGGATCATGACAATGCCACTCAACAATGAACATTATAGCGGCAATCTATACAAATGTAATAAAGCTGAAGAGTTTGTTTGAACGCGCTAACTCTAGATTATTATTAATTTGATGTATGTATTTGCGTACGACTAAGACATGGAGTTCTCCAAATAGGCCGAAAAAGAGCTCTCCTTCAAAGCCGGCAACACACGGGCGACTTCCTCAGGTGCTGTTGGTGTCCAGTGGCCCATCTGCCTGTTTGCCTGTTCTTCTTATTAAAATAACTAGTCAAATTATTTTTTTATCGGTACATACTAGTACATGATCTCACAACTTTTTACGGTAGAAGAACTGAGTTGCGAGACTTGAGTTTTTTACAAGTTATGTTTTTGACGGCATCTCATTACTTTTTGTGTTGTCAAGACAATCTAACTGCAAACGTAACTTTGTAGTCCTATATATTTATAAGGGTTTACAAAGTTATTTAAGCGAAAACTGGGCCGAAATTGATTTTTTTTTAGTTTTTCCTCGACTTATACACTAAACACTTATTGTATATTTATTTTTAGCCTTCAATGTTTTCTAGAAGTGCTTTAAAATTTTAATGATCGGTCAGTGAGTGAGTGAGTGAGTGACAAAATTAAGAAACTTTGAATAGTAATAATTCTTAAACTGCTGGCTCAAATTGAATGAAATTTTATATATATGGTGTTAATACAATGTCTACTTGGTTGTTGAAAATTCAGCTATAGGGCATTCAAGTTATAGGGGGTCGAAAATGGCCTGAACTGCTTCGAGAAAAGGATGGTACGGCCGTGCCGCTTTTGTGTTCGACTTGCTTACAATAAAATTCAGCGCGAACAGGTTGATGCTGAGATATCATAGGTCCTTAAACATAATTATCATAAAACTCTGAAAGTAAAAACCATTTGATTATATTATATGACCTTACTGGACGAAAATTATAATGACTATTCATATACTCAGGCGAATAAAAGGCACTTTCTCCATTCAGTAAAAATGCTCGTGTATAGTCACTGCAAATACCATTCAAATGCCATACGAGTAGAAACTCGTACAATAAATCGTAGTTCTTCCAGGAAGGCGCAAAAGAGCGATATCATATTATTTAGTTTCGAGTATAAGTGACTGTGTCCTCCCCTTTTTTTTAAATGTCGACATGAAAAAGAAGTTCTCAAATCGACTGTGTTTTGAGCAAAATGTGCGAAATTTCTTTAAGTAACATTTTGACCGAAATTCTAAATTTTTAGCAGGTACTTAAATAAAAAAGTTAATTTGTGCAAAAATCAAAAACTAAGTTGTGACAAATCAAACAAGGTCAAACAATATATTTACTTAATTCTAACTTAACTTTTAACCTAATCGAAAGTAACTCCCGAGAGAAAAAATGGAAGATAAAAACTTAATTAAATAAGACGATTATCTTCATCTCAAAGGTAAATTAATTGTAGAGATTATCTTGATCTTATAAACTGACACAATTAAAAGCAGCTAGGACTTGGTCCCTGTTGTAGCGGTACCTCTGTTCTAAGTTCCAATCGTTAAATAACCGAATCAATTACAGTTCTAATCCCCGAAAACACTTTTAAGATCCCGTGGTTGCGGTCCTGTTTACGGCGTGAAAGCCTCGGCTTGAGTAAATAGCGGTCCATTAGACCCAGATATCGCTTGTCAGCGCTGGACGTTTTCCTTTAGGTACGCGAAAACAATACTCTTTACGCTTTTTGCAATGCCAGCCACTCCTTGCTACACTTTCAAAGCTACAATGATAGTACCGATACGCCAGCACCGGCAATACTAGAGGTACTCTTTGCACGTCTCATACAATAGCCTGTCCAATCAACATAACACCGACAACGCGAAACAAAAGTATTGTCTAGCATAAAGTCTTTTCAACGTGAACCGAGATCAATATTACCAACCTCAGGGTTTAACTTTGTTTCGAACTGAAGTTGGATTAGCACATAAATATTTAAGGCAATTCTGCTGACTTTTAATTTAATTAATTTGTTGGCTTTTAAGTTCTCACATCAGTTCGATAATTCGATTCTTCTATTGTTTCATTAAATTCATATTATGCAATGTTGACTTATATTCTTCAAGTATTAATTAACGTTTTTATCTCTTACTAGCTGACCCCGCAAACGTCGTTTTGCGATTATCTCTTATATATAAAATTCTCATGTCACAGTTTTAGTAACCATACTCCTCCAAAACGACTTGACCGATTTTTATGAAATTTTATATGCATATTCAGTATATCTGAGAATTGGCTAACGTCTATTTTTCATACCCCTGAGTGATAAGGGTTGGCCACACCTAACATTTTTATTTTATATTTTGGACAAATTTTTTTATTTTTATTTTTCAATAATGTGGCATCAAAAATGCATACAGCCCTACATTTTCACCCTTCTATCAACAACCCCTATTTTTTAATAGTCGATTTATAACGCTCGATAACTTATATCGAAAAACAACGTTTGCGGGGTCAGCTAGTAATTTATAAAAATTATCAAAGTTCAAGGAAAATATTAAATCGTGTCTGATATGAAGCAGGTAGTTATGAATGAAGCTATAAAACATTCAAGCTTGTTGATTTTTTCTATGAAACGTTAAGATACACCGGTTATTTCCTTGCCAATCAAACTAAAACATTTTCGTGGAACTTAATCACACGGTCTGGCGGGAATATCCGCTGGGAATCAAGGAAATTGTCCTAAGAAAATCTGCCGCGGAAAGAAAAATACTACGGAAGAGGACATTTGGTCGTCCTTGGTTTGAGACGACTCATTTGCTAGATAAACATTTCGCATTTTTAGCTCATCATAAAATATAATGCAGGACTGTGCTTTGGCAGTTCAGACCTGATATTCACATTAGAAATACATTTCAGGGCAGTTTTACTATACCTGCTGGCCTGTATTTTTTAGGTACAAAGATGTACGAGTAGCAAGCTCCTTTGAAAACGTTATCATAATGGTGGAACTCAGTCATGTTAAAGACACTTACCTGCACAAACCACCTGACAGGTGCCGATACTCCTTCACGTGTGTATATTTTGCTTACCTGTAACAAGTAATGAACATGTTTAGTTAATGATGCCGATGTAAAACCATTTACCGGTTTAATGAAAATAGATGTTAATGTAACAAATGTTATTAGGGATTTTCAGCGTGTTAAAATTTTCATGTCAGGTTTGAACACGGTATTTACTCGCTTATTTTAGTCAGGGTATTTTAGTAGTATTGGCAAATCCCTACCTACCACTGCATGAAATAAAAATAAGAACACAATAAAAAAATTAATTAAACAAAATATTGTGGTTGAGTTGCTCGTGTCAATAGGCTACGATAACCACTCACCATGAGAACATGAAGACTATCGTAAAAGTAGTCGTATAGTAAACAGGTGCCACATAAAACAGTAAGTACCTACGCGGTGTGATGATATACCTAAACTATCACATTTCCCGGCAACGTCAAACACAGGCATAAAAGTGAAATTAGCAACTTTTAATCGAAACGTCAATCAACCAGCAAATAGGCGAATCATATCTTTCAAAGCCCCTGAATAAAGGTAGATAGCAGGTATGATACACGTGGAAGTAATTAAGTATTAATATTCTAAAATTAATTAGTCTTCCTACGAGTTAATTACATATTAATACCCTCGTAAATGATAATCCTACATATGTAAGGCTGAGATCCCAGTTCGTACTTGGTAACTGATGTTATTGGTTCTAAATAAACTTTCATCAACATTTTTACTCCTAAAAATCTTTAAATAGTTCCATAAAAAGGTTCCAAATAGTAGCAGCTATCAAGTGTACTTCTGTACGGACATCACAAATATGAAATAACGTCAACGTATCAAAATTAAATTAAAAATACGGTTTGTGTCGCCATAGTCCCGTGTCCTCTAACGCTGCGTCAAAACGCCCGCCGTCCTACAGAAAATATGACGGCGAACATAGGAGACGTCCAAATCATTATTTATTATTTCGTTAACGAGCGCTGAAGAAGAACAAGCGTTCCTTCCAAAGTTTAGTTTATGTTTCATCCTTAGCCATCTTTTCTATACATATGTATATTTTAGATTAATTATAGAAGTCGGAACTTACAAAGTTGGAAGCTAGTCCAACAGTCCATCAGCTTTTTCTAACAATGTGTCAAGCTCATTTCCACTTTAGTTTGCGAGCTTTATTTGAGAGCTTTATCGATAATTTATTGTTTTTATTGTTATGGGTCCCGTCTAGGATACCATCAAGATATTATCTATATTAGGAAAATAATTTTAGTGTTTTTATTATGTTTCTTTCCTACTCTAGAAAATTTAACTATAGCAAATATTATGTTCTTCTTGCATTCTTGTATGCTCTATCTATGTCTCAACGGAAAATATGACGAGTTACAAAGCTTGTTCCCGACTGGAGATGTTCAAATCATTATTTATCGTTTCGATAACATCCACGAACCCTTTTAGTCCCTCATTCATTGCCACTGATTTGCTAAGGTTGCCACTAGTTAGAACGATCTGATCAAAGAGTACGTTGAAAATTAATTTAAAGACCTACAAATATTCTACAAATATAAGAGAAGGTCTGGAACATTGTCTAATTCTAACTCACTGCTGCAAAGTAGGTCTCGTAATAAAAATGATAGTACAAGTGCAAAGTATTGTACGGTAGCTCATTGTACGGTACCAAGGACATTATAATTTAGTACGCGAAACATCGCGAAGAAAAGGGTCTGACTCCGCAAGGGCCATATTTTAGCTTAATCGTGATCACAGAATAGGTTGATACGATAAAGGCATTCTGTGTTCATTACGCGTTTCGGAAATGAAGACGTTTATAACTATACCTGAGTAGGGAAAGGCGGAAAGGTAAGGGATAGTTAAGTTTTCTATTCTAAGTACTTCATATAATTATGTATAAGTCAATATTTCCCAGAATATTGGTCTATCCATCGATAGTCTATCCATATATCTGGTCCTTCCTTTTATTTGTTACAATTATGATTTTAGGTGACAAGTAGTAATTTTTCCCACGCTTTTTGTTACGACTTGTTTGAAGGGCGATCGAGTAGCAAATCTTAAACATAAAAGCAATAATCTTACCGTCTTAATGGAAAATAGCGTAAAGTGTTTTGTCTAAAGAAGTCAGTAAAACTTTTCAAACATTTAACTCTAATTTGTTTGTCAACTCTAACGCGTTTGTCACTTTTTAAAACTTTCCTAATTAGCAATTAGTTGATTAAAAATGGGATAGCAAGTTAAGAGGAATGGGGCACTGTGCTAAGTTTACTAGGATCGCGAAGACATTTTACACGCATCGGTGATAAAGTGCCGAGTTCGTAATTCGCAGAGGCACCCATCGAGACAAGAACGGCCGAACTTTTCGGGAACACTGTGGGCCAATGAGAAAACATTGGAGAAGTTTCTACCCAGTGATAGACAAAAAGGCAAAATATACGTCGGGGCTTAGCGAGGCACACATCACTACACAGTTTCAAGATACGCCATGAATAACAATATAAACTTGTGCAACTCGATGGTATCGCGGCTCGAGCCGTAATTTATGAGTAGAAATTACTCTGTTCCGTTAGTAACAAAATTACTGAACTTTACGCCTATCGGGTGACGTTATAGTTAATTGATTTACATACGCGGTACACATGGTGGTGTTTACGCTGCCAAGTTCAATCACAAAGCTTCGTATCGAAATTGCCTAAAGTGTTTCAAAAGAAAGTTAATAGAAAGCAGCTAAATTGATGAGCTTTGTCAAAGAATTGATTATAAATGTATACAAGATGGGTAATAAATGTACAATACTACAATATTTTTCCTTTTTCTGTATTTCCTACTATTCAAACCGCAAAACTCAATAATAATCACAAAGACTATAAGATGTGATGCCGAATTGCGGAGTTACGATACGAACACAATGAATAGAGGGAGCACGTTTTGACGTTTAAGCGTGATGGTCGCATCTCCATGTCGTTTGGCAAACGGCTCAATAAGCGTCAAGGAAGGAGACTGAAGTAGGAGCAAGGTTGGCATATGAAACATGTCCTACACCCGCAGCCGTAATAAGCACCGCTCAACTCGATCATAAATAAAAGGAGCGGGTGTAACGGGCCGCTTCGGGCACGTCATCAGCAGCTGTCGCACGACGTCAGAATTCAGACTCCGTCCATAAAAATATCCGTTTTGCTATCTCAAATATCCTCCGAGGATTGTTTGCTAATTGATCAAACCGATCCATTGTACAATCAAACGTTAAAGTAGCTACTTAGCACTCAGTCTTATCTTCTGGTCTTGGTTTATTTCTGCACATTGCAACGTAATCAATATAATATATATGACAGGTGGTAGATCCATTATAGCTCATCTGGGTTGCGCCTTGTCGTCATTCACATAATCTGCCGTACCGAGCTCTTCATAGCTTGTTTTTTGGTGCAGATGTGCATGCCAGAGGTGAATACTTTATTAGAAGCGACAATAATACCTCTAATGTAAAGCAACGCACCCACATATGACCATAAACAGTATGTTTAAGCTATTTGAAGTAGTATACATACATCCTCCAACACATGGAGGTTGCACATTCATAACCCGTTTGCCATTCGTCAAATGTCAAGGGTTCATTTTAGAACAGAATAACATCAATAAGTAGAGAATGCGAGAAAATATCCATGTCCTAAAACGCTGTTTTATTTTATTATTCACCTTTTCGCAGATTGTTTGTAATTTATCATAGCGATATGTCAGCGGGGGGAAACGGCGACGATGATGCCGCACGCGCCCGCTTGGCTCTCGAAATCTGATAAATCATCACGCTTAAAATGAATTTATCTTTCATCGATATTCTGTATCCTTTTGTTGTTATAACGTAGATATATTACTCACTGCAATCCCATTTTTAACCTTTATTCTTACTTGATATTTTACGATCTTTATATTCAAATTAAAGGCCATTAAGGCGTGTTAAATTTAGAGTTCTGCAAAAGCTGCATGCTTCATACCCATTTATCTATTGCTTCCATGACACAAATATTATACGCTGATTTACATATTCAATATCATATAAGTAGTGCTTTCAGCGAGCTCCCGCCCCACTCAGTTCGCACCTAGCGCGTACATAATGCCCATTTATACCTTATACCTAGTCTACAAAGACGTTTAGGACTAGCACATAATTAAGACAAATGTACATTTGCACCGAGCCATCCATGTGTATGATTTTACAGCTCTTTGAGCAATTATGACACACAGCATAGTTTATACTGTATCTATGTACGAGAATTTATTAATTAGGCACATGGTTTTAATTTTAGGTCAACGTTATCCAATAATTTCAAGTGGAACAATCATCACTCGTGTAATTAAAGCCTTTCTATAAAAACGCAAATTAAGAAAAAGACACCAGTGACGATTACTCTAATGTCCAATAAAGGAAGTCTATTATGGAGTGCGCTCGCAGTAAAAATATAAGAGAAGGCGGTTACTTAAGGGAGCATGAAATAAAAACAAACGAATGAAAAACACTACTTTTCCCGAGTTCTACTATAGGTACGTCTCAATAGCGGAGTATTTCAGCAAAACTTATGTGGTGACTTTTTTGTCCTTTTATATATATTTCTTCCCTATATTTGATACAGTATGTTCGTAGGGGAGACCGGGTATGGTTGTCTCACGGGTTGGTTGTCACAACCATCATAAAACAAAACTGAACGAACGAATATGTTCAATGACCATCGTCGAAGATGCGCGAGAGCGATACCTTCCTCTCCACTTCATTTCAGACCGTTCTGAAATGCCGTGACAGGAATACGCGAGTTTGTTTGTTTCGCACTGTAAAAGTAAATTTTTGTGCGACTGTGATGAGTGTCGTAAGTATACTTCAATTGTACATAGTAATAAACATTTTCGTTTATCTATGATGATAAATATTTGTTTCATGATATTGTTATATTGTTTTTATCTAACCATTGATAGAAAATTATTTTGAGAGATTACTTTTCTTAAATGTATTTTGGGGCAGGTTGTCTCAAGTTCATTGGGGTCGGTTGTCACATGTAACAATTAAAACCATGCATGCATGGCGACTTTCATTGTTTGCTTTATAAATTTTGCCTACAAAAATACCATTTTTGTTACAGAATTAGCTATCATAATGCCACGGTATCATAAAAAAAGGACTTCTCGAGGACTTGTATCGCCAGAATTAGTGCTGCGTGCTGCAAGAGAAGTGAAAATCCATGGCAAATCTATAAGGTCTGTGGCGAAATATTTAAAATTAATTATAGCACTCTGGCAAGGTATTGTAAAAAGTTTACTATCGATGAGGTCAGCAATACCATCAATACCATCTATGAAAATAGGATAACAAAAGAATCGGCAGATTTTTACTTAAGAACAGGAAGAGGAATTGGAAAAGATACAGATACAGAGACAGATGACAGATACACCCGAGAAGACCTATTTAGAAAAAAAAAACAGAACATGAAGCAAAGAAGACGAAATTAACGAAAAGTGTATTGAATAAAAATAAGGAAAAGAAAAAGGTTTCTAAAGCAAAAAAATAAGAGCTTTTGTTCCTTTATTGATTAGAAATAAGACGTACAAGATGTCTATTATTAATAAAAATGTTCATTTGAATTAAATAACTTTTTTTTATAAAGTAGCTTTAATTTAATACGTGACTACCTACCCCCGACACTGTGACAACCAACCCTGACCCGGGGTTAAAAGTCACATTTCCCATTTTTACAAAAAAAATTGAAAAAAATTCACCAGCTAATGTTAGAGAAATAGACTTCATTTCTTCTTAAACTTCAATAGTTGCACTATCTATTGATATATAAATGTTATTTTTAAACCATAAACTTTGGCAGTAATATGTAAAAACATAATATTGTGACTTCCAACCCCGGTCTCCCCTACTATAAAACTAGTACGAACATACTTTCCTAACTAAATAATTATTGTGTTAAAGTTGCATCAAGGTAATTATTATGTATTAACAAAATCTAACAAGGTTACGATAAAACCCGAAAAGTATGATAAGCTGCTGGGCGCACCTTCATAAATATTAAAAGAAAACCATGGGGATTTAACTTTCACTTTGCAAATATGCCAGTAAAATTAAATATGTATGTAATGGAAATTGTGTGCTCAAAATGCAAGTTAAAGTAACGTACTTTTACTAAAATTAGTTCAACATAACGATATTTACATAGGCTACTACTAAAAATTTGAAGTTAGTTACTTTAAAAATTGCCAAACGAAATCGTGGATTTTAACTTTCCTTTAAATTTTATGTAGCCAAGGGCTTACATGCCGTAACTATTGGTTCATCGGCATTATTTAAAAATGAAACTTTCGCATGGGCACAAATATTGTTCCTATTCTTCATTATTATTCTCAACATTTTAAATATTCTTCCATGTGAAACAACGGCAGGGAAATTTTTATTATGTATGTTCTGAACAACAGAACACACGCGTCAGCTGTTTGTTGTTAACTGAGATCCTTCCGTCCCTCGACTCATCCAAAGAGTATACAAAGCTCGAGTTAATTTTTTTATAGTGGTATAATCTTTATCTCGATTTAGGGTCACAAAAGGCAAGCAAAGCAAAGAGGTATCGGTATTCAGCAGCCTTCCAGTTCAAAATAACCCGAGTCCCAGTAGTCCAATGACAGATGTTAATTAAGCTGAACGAAGGAAGCTTGTTAATTGAGAAATCCTATAATGATAACGATGCATGAATTCAGAAATAATTTTATCGCAGACTGATGATTTTCAAAATACTTACAGTGTTTAGACGCAGCTATGTTCCAACAAATTATGTATTCTTTGGGCGTAATACAACCACAGGTAGAAATCTTAATGATCCTTAAGATTCCTTGTGTCGAATGAGACACGTACGAATGGGTACTAGTGATAGCGTGGAGTTGAGATTACTTTTGAGTACCCTTGTTGCATAGTCGGGCTTTGTATGTTATTTAAATTCTTAATTTTTTCCTTTCTTAATATAAAAACCATTACACCTACGTAAACCAACTTTATTGTAATATAAACCATTTAAAAATAAGGTTCCTAAGGTCTATCTTAGGAATTTATATCAAATATGTAGCAAATTTTCAACAAAAATATCCAAAAAAAAACAAAATTTGGTTTGTCCAGGATACTGAGTCATCTTTTTACGTAATGATATCATAAAAAAATAATTAAATTGAGTTGAACCATTGTGTTTACAGTATCCTCGTTCGACATTAGGAGGTAAACGATCATTAAGAACGCAATTGGGCAGAAATTCTCAACGATAATCTTAATTAGGAAGCGAGTAAACAATAGGCGGTCGGGGCTTAGTTTAGGAAAGTGGCTGTTTAGGCTATAGCACGTTTCATATTTTGCAAATTGCAGTTTAAGTTTGCGGGCGAGGTAGGGCGGGCGGCGCTCTACCAACGGCGGCACGTCGCGGCCTTAATTGATATTTCTCTAACAGATATACACCCGACCCTACTATTTCAATAGGCAAATCTAACCAGACTGAGAGAATATTTTAGGGATCTTCAACTCAGGCCTGTTGCCGTGAAAGAAGAAGACAGTAAGGATTTGAAGCGCTGTATACTGACCTCCGCTGTTAGTCCATTATTTTGATCACAAAATATTCTATCGTTCGACTTCATTTTCATTTCAATTAATTTTCAACCTCCACTTCCAATACCAACCAAGGAAATAAACGAGATAAATCTATTCGTGTTAATTTGCATAACATTAACGTTTAGTCCGATTTACACAAATGAATCAAAATTAATATAAAAGTTAATTGGAGACAACGAGAAACATTAATAAAATACCTTTAATTTTATATACTTACTCTCAATTTTTTTTATCTGCAATTGAAACTTTAATAGTTTGTAGAAAAAAATTGTGGATTACCATTATGGTTTTACTTAAAATTAAATATTGAAAAATACTTTATGGGGGCGGGCGGGGGTCGGTCTATCGCCGGCACGTCGCGACCCTAATTGATATTGCTCTAACACAGACGCACTCATCGCTACAATTTAAATACGCCAAATGACGATAGCCGTACGAATAGGGAATACGTAATTTATTAAATTACAAGGCTAGCGCCATTTTAACTATAACATTAAATAATTACAATTTCTTATTAAATTTTAAGAGCTGAACCATTGAACACCACCCACAGAGGTACGATATTATGCGTCGTGTATTTATGAAAACAAAATGTTCTTCTACATAATAATAATGGTGGAATACTAGTTATTAAATTTGAAATTAGTTGTTATATTGTTTGATTTTTTTAATGTTTTGCAACAATGTCCTATAAACACATCTATAATAACACAAGGTCCCTTGTTGCAGATGAATATTTTTAATATATTCTCACAGACAGTAAAATTTAGTTACAGTTATTTGACCTGTGACAGCATCGTTTTCAGAAGTCTAGGAATAAATGAATAAAATTTGAAACATGAGTAGTATGCAATGGATAACATGTTATAGCTCAAAAGAATAAAAAATTCATTTTCAACATCAAAGGATGCTGTTTGCTGCGCCCGCATTATGCATTGTATCATATGCATCAAACTTGTTCAGCGAATAAAACTTTCAAGAATAAATTTACAATACAATTAACTAATGAGTTTTTGAAGTAAAAACTTTTTAAGCGGCGCTGAGCACATTTTGGTACAGGTAAAAATTGTTAAACTCGCGACAGAACACGTTCCTGTCCATTTTAACAACCGTAATAAACTAATGCGTAAAAAACTAATGCGAATGCGTAACTATGGAAACTGTCAAAAGGAAACATTCATAAATAATAAGTTTATTTTGTTATCTACAAAGCTAAATAATAATAATATACTTATTTTGATTTTTAACCCCCGACGCAAAAGAAGGGATGTTATAAATTTCACGTGTCTGTCTGTCTGTTTGTTTGTCTGTCTGTCTGTGATTCTGTCGTGGCATGTATATACTACTATGTAGGTACATACGTTTAACAATATCACCACTGTCGGCAGCACCTAGTCGAGGTTGACGACCTGAATCCCATTTTTTCAAGATAACTTGTTTTTCATCGCATGCATCGCATAAGAGAACTTAATTGAAATTTTCAATGAAATTTTTCGTATAAAAATTCGAGCGTTACATTCTAAAAGTGTGCAATTTTTATTTCTATTGCAAAAAATATAGTTCTTAATTTTGTATACTCACAGGTTTTAAGAACCAAGAAGTAAAATAAAATTCACAATTTTAAAAGTAGGTACTTTTGAAGTTACTAAAATATTCTTGTGGATATATTTGTCTTGTATTGAATAGTCATATCTCTACATATATTTTTTCTGATAAATGAAAATATTCCTTTATATTTACTATTGATATAATTCTGTCAAATTTCTAGTCAAATCAGCTGGATAAACTATCATCTCAAAAAATCAGGATTAAACAGCAATAGTCTTATTGTGGTTTAATCATTTTACCGAAGAAACATTCCACTTTCTTGATCAAAGCAGGATTTAATTAAAAATCTCGCTATAGAGGGTTGTCTAAATTCCAAGCAAAGCTATTTTTTGTCCATTTTGTTTAAGGAAAAATTTAATGAAATCTCACTCGCATTTCCTCTACTTAACATTTATTTAACATCAGTAAACTTTTTAGCTAATAGGTATTATATTAAGTACAAAATAAGAAACAAGTGAGTTAAGGATCGGCCACAGCCAGGGTGAAATCAACAAAACGAGACTATTACTTATTACTATTTTATTAACTCTTCGATAGAGTTACATTATAAACTAGCCTTAAACTTGTTCGTATGTAACAGGTGTATAAATAGACGGCTTCAACCATATTAATTAAAGTAAATATTTAAATTACTTTAAAATAACTCTACACGTGTAAAATTCTTCGGCTGGTTAAAACACATTATAAAACCTGTAGAGAAAATAAGTAGCAGCCTTCAAAATTTAATTCAAAATTTCGGTTAACAGTCTATCATTTCTATTGGATCTCCGTAAATTCAATATAATGACTGTTCAATATAATGATTAAAATGTATTAATAGTTTACAGGACTACGTATTAAACTTATGTCTTAAGTGCATAACCTAGATTACAATTTAAAGCCCTATCACAAGAACGCACTGCTGTTCCCCGCTGAATGTAGGTTAACCGAATATCAAGTTACTATTGGACAAAGAATGCAGTTAGGTCGATCTCTTGGAGGAAATGAAATTTATTAGAGACCGCCGCTATGCCGACACCCTGAGTTCCTGACGCTGTCGAGCGAATGAAAGTGGCAATGAACTATCCTACAAGCTTTTAAACTTTATCAAAGAGATTATATTAACACCATCAAACCCTTTACAATTCGTGTTCAGGTTCGGCTTACATAATTATTATTACTTAATCCGAACCCGAACGCTGCTTCAACTTACTTTATGATAATAATAATGGTTGCCAACACAGTGCTACTTTTACATAGGTTTTTGGGTTATTTACGAAAACTGAAACATAACCAAGTTCTCACCATTGTTATTATTTCTATTGAGGATACTGAAAATTGTTGTTGTGTTTTTCAATTAAATTATATTGAATTTTGTTTTTTAATTGGTATTGGTCGTATTATAGGTATAGATGGTGAAATGATGATCGGGTGTCGCAATAATAGCACAATACGGCTAGTTAACGTGTTGGAGGCAAGGGCGATCGTCGCTCCGCGTCTTATTTACGAGCCGGTCCGTGCCAGCCGCCCCGACTGTTTACGACAATGCCCGTGGTTGGGTGAGCTGCCAAAGCAAATATATCTTGTAATAAGACTACAATCAATAATAATAGCTAGAGATATAGCTTTATGATGCGAAGAGGACAGGATTTTCAAATACTTTGTGTTGCAAATACTAAAGCATTTTACTTGCCTAGCCGAAGTAGTAGGTAGCAACACAGCAAGATGTGAGTGAGTGAAAGCATACACCATTATATCATAATAATGAAATTCAATAAACACAAACAACAACTATAATATGGAAATATATCAACAAATTTTACATAAACTACATCGAAATTCTATACGATATATAAATAGGTATAGCCAGGGGAACTAAACGTCAACAATGTTCGAGTTGTCGACGGAACAAGTTGTGGGCGGAAACCGCCAACATCAATTTATCGCCTGCGACCATGTGATCGAAGGAGAGCCACCACGAGGCAGTATGTACCTATAAGAAGAAGAACCGACCGAGCGATGAAATACTACTTTGACGCAACGCATACCCAAAACAATTCTCTTACCCATGTCACACGCGCCAATAGGTAGATATTATTGTGCTTACATCACTATCACCGTCATAACGTAACGAGAACTCATCTATATTAATACGAGTATCTTGTATCCAAAGAAATAAAGTAGCTGAAGTTGAAAAGTTGTAATGTTACCTAGATATTAACTCAAATATATAGTGATATTGGCAGAGCTCATTTAAATATTATTATTTATCCCGTGGGAATATATACAGGAATGTTTCTGTAGAAACGTGGCGTATAATTATTTTAAGAACAGAATATTTTTCGAATGTTTTATGCACAAAAATACATTTTTAAAAGATTAAAAGCTGTTAAAAAAGTTTCATTACGACACAAGTATAATATTTCATTTTTGTTTGAATTTACGAACACTGTTCGATCCATCCATAGATTTTCATTTGTCGCGTAATCCAAGCGGTGGTGTAGCGAGAGACGCGACGGCGATAAAATGCCACTCCAATACATAAAACAATTCTCTTAGCCGTATCACACAAACCAACTTGTGGCCATTCTGCTAAAACGTCGTAAAGTTTCTGCTGTCCAGACGGAATTTATTGCAATCTTGTAGGAAAATTACTTGTGGTGTGCATTTTTTCTGAGATTCAAGAATTTAAAGACACTTTTTAACATGCTAATGATACTCAGGAAATATTTCAAAGAAAAATTTAAATTATTAACACTAAATATAATTTTCATTACATTCCAAACCTCAACCAAAATATATTCAAGGGCGCTTCTATGTAACACGAGACATGGAAAACAGGTGTCTTTACGAGGGGATATGAGGGTGGCGATAAGCTACCTACCTCAAAGTCGATCAACAATGACCCGGATACCTTAATGATAGTCCTTGTAGGTAAGTATAAGTTCGACTAAGAATCAATTCCGTAACCAAATATTATATTTGGTCAAGAAGTACACTCAGCTCAAATGTACCTATAACAAAGGCTTAACTAGGGCGTAACTCTGTAATATTAATAGTGTGAGATCTGGATCGGTTCCTGATCTTCAGTATTCAGCGCTGTCGGAAGTTGTAGGAGTGCTAAATTCAAGATTCTAATCAAAATGAAATTCGTTCCAAGTACAATTTCACCTGCAGGGATTTACTTCAAACTCGACGGAAATAGGTACGCCATCTGGTTAAGTCTGGTTTTCACACAGCTTGTTTCAGGTTACACGTTTGAAATAAATCAGTAGTACATAATATAATAAATAGTTTATTATAGGTATCAATGAGATTCTACATTATTCACAAATTTATTCATTGGATTCTTCCTTGCCAGCTCACATCACTTGGGATAATGCCTCCTCAATAATTTACTTTTTTTTTTCATAAATGTAAATCACCTTTTCACCATTTTATTGCACCCCAAAACAAGCTTATAATTAAAATTGATAGCATATTAGACAACATTTTAGCTTCCAATAAAAATAGCAGTCAATCAATTTCAAAATGGATTAAAATATGCTTGAGCACATGCACTGTCGTGTGCTAAATTAGAAAACGACTAGGGTCAACGAAATGGAAGTAATATCCGTAAATGATGAGCAACCCGCAGCATTAAAAAAACAACGCACACCACTCGCAGATTAATCAATTTTCATGAGGATGAAGCCGCCAGCAAATGTTATGTAATTTATTTAATAATGTCGTTGTATCGGCCCCGTTGACGTAAATTTATAGAACAGTATCATTTTATTCATTTCGGGATGTTGGAGCTTTACGCTATGTACAATGTTACGCTATGCTACAATAAAATTATGCTAAACATTAATTTTTTATTTTTCCATTTCAATGTCCTTTTAGATCTAATGGATTTTTTGAATGCTGGTGGTCGCATATTAAAGCAATGATAGGAGATTCGAGACATACATCTTTCAAATCTTTCTTAATTTGAGAAAGTTTTCTTAATTACTTTCTTAAAACTTGAGAAAGATACACTGAAAAAAAAAAATGATTACTTTAATCAAGATATTGTTAACTGTAATCATACATCATGACTCCATATGAGCCTGTCAAGATAATGATGTCTGTGATTAAGACAAATTTGTTGAATTTCTCTTATTATTGTCAGTCAAGTACTGTATTGCCTTTATAAAGGCTAGTTATGTAGTTTGATTCATAAATTGTCCAGTGCGAACATGAAACTTTATTGCATTATTAAAGTTCGATTGTCAATTCAAGTAATCTCACAGTAGCATTAACTAAGATAATAGTTGCTAGCAACGTATTCATGTTCAATGTAATTATTATACTACTTTAGATCAAAGAATATAATAGTGCATTCAACCATGGCGTTTAGTTCCGCCTAACGAATTCTTTACTGGCCTGGTAAAGACAACTTAGTCATCTCGATTATATCTTGTTCAGTGCAAGCATGATCCCCTACTAAAACAACAGTTCTATAATAAAATCAATTCAAGATCCCATGCTATAGCAACTAAGATAAAAGTTGACTGAGCAATGGAAATTATTAATTTTAAATTAAGTCTTCTCTAGAACAGATAGTATATTCTACTTCACACAACTAAGATCTAGGTTCATTCTGACAAAACTAATTATTGTATCTACTAAGAAAAGTTGTTGAAATAGTCATGACAGGTAATACATTCAAATAAGATCTTTTTTCATTCTACATTTGATTATTCGTCGTATTAACTAAGTGTAGATACCAATTCAAGTAATGTACATAGTTGCGCTAACATGTTTTCTATGTTAATACTTTTGTAATTCAATATAATATTGTGCATAGGAACTGCATCGTTCTTGAATGAATTACAAAAAAATTCACATTCATTAATGTGAATAACTTTGAAATTAATTCAAGATGCAGTACCTAGATACAATTTGATCTCGAATTACAAAAGTATTAACATATTATAGATACATGTTGGCGCTACTACGTAGAATACTTGAATTGGTATCGTACCTACAACACTACTGCCTATATGTATTATCTAGGAAGGATTTGCAGGTGTAAATAAAATATAGATAAGTACATTTAAACGTTTATTTTTATAAAAAACTATCATTGATCCATTTTGTCCACTTGGAGTATATTTGTTCAACTATCGGTGAATTTCTGTATTCATTTAATATTTCTTTAGCAATTACGGATGCTTATAAATTACGAGTAGCATCACCGTCTAAGGCACCACCCTTATATATTGAGAGTGAAGAAGTCTCGAGGGATTGCTTTAATATGTTCTCAAGTATCTGAAACAAAAGTTAAAACCATATCGAATATGTGATTAAAGTAATACCTTACCTACCTACCAACTATAAATATTTGTATACTTTATGTACCTACTAAAATCTCTTGTATTCTATTATCTGTAGTTTATAACCCAAATGTCAAAATAAAACTTGAAACAATTACGTATATTATATAGTTTTAAAACTATAACACTTAAGGCTTATATATGATAGTAAGTACATAGGTACTCAATATAACTAAATAAATGTGTATTTTCACATCAAGTGCAGTTTACATTTAAATATCACTTGCTTTACATGGTGAAAGAAAACATCATGAGGAAGCCTGCGAATCTGGGACTTGCACCCTTCAAACACAAATCCTTGACCCACCCTACTATCCCATTACCATGGTGGTCTTTGGCCTATACCCGGCTATATATAGCTGTGAAGCTGGTTTAAGATCCACCAACCACGAGCCTTTATTAGAGGAAGGTGATTCCTAGACAAAATAAAGGCTAGCTTAAGATTAGCTCTAATTAAAAAGCTCCATTTGAGGAGATACGTACAATCCACTGCAGCAGTGTGACACTTATGGTTTAATGCCATGGGACAATTTATGCATGGGATTAATATCTTAATATCTGTGAAAACTTTGATTTGGCTTATTTAAATGGTTTTTAAAGAATTCCTGTAATATTATAAAGGTGAAAGTATGTGTGTCTGTTAATGAAATTTGGTACTGAGGTGGATTAGACCACATAGGTTATTTTTAATCTGTGTTTATGCTGGTGAAACAGTGGGGTGCAGCTATTAAGTATAAATATTTATAATATTTAACTTACACCACTCTGAGAATCCAAATTTGACACCGTTTCATTGTTATTTTCCTTTTGCAGTGTTATTGGTGCATTTGGTTTTCTTATTTGTGTCTCAGACCCGCAGTCCTTTAATGGTACCACAGTTATTTTGCAAATCCAGATCAAACTGTATATTTGAAAAATCGAGGCCCTGAAAAGAACACACAAAATTTCATCACACAAATATTATTAGTATTAGCAGTAGCAGTAGACTCATATAAGCTATAGCACAACTAAGATACACAAACATAACAAACAAACATAAACTTAACACTTAGACAACATTATTTCATCCCAGAAAAATGCAATGTGTAATACACCGTTTGCTGTCATTATTATTGGTACTAGCAGGTAGGTAGGTACATTAATGATTATAATGACAAAATGATTATTAAGCTTACTGATAAAGATGATATGTTGTAGGTGCTGTCACTGTCTGTTGGCAAAAACTCTTTCTTCCAGGTAAGCCAACACCTTGTAAATAGAACCCTAGGTCCTGTTTGGGGAATTATTTCCTTCAGGTCTTCGTGTGTAAGGGCTGATAAAGCCTGGACTGTTATCTGCTGTTCTAAAAAAAAATATCTTGAACCTACATCAATCTGGAACAGTTCCATGCGCATGCAACACTCACGTTAAGTAGGTAAAACCTTAATTTTGTATTATTTATATGTAACGATGACGAGATGAACTAAAGTACACCTGATGGTAAGTGAAACGGCTGTCTATAACAGTAACAGTGTCATATGTTTGATCTTGCGACCAAGATTTTAAACGACAACACTGCACTGCGATCTTCGTCTTGTGAGATATAATATAAGATGGAACCTGACTCAGTTAACATTGCCCTGCAAGCCGGTGTTTGCACACAAACGCTTGACAGCAGAATACCTGGCAAAAGGTGTGGTAGGTAGGGACTTCCCCAGATGGCGATGGCGGCCCCCGGCATGATGCTTATTACATTACTACATGGCTACTGGCTATGTAAGTACAGAATTAAATAATATTTAGGTATTATGGAAGACATAGGTAGTGAATTTGTTTCTCTCTGATCAAATAAACATCTATGTAGGTATTTCATACTCACCTTCAAATACAGGTATACGGTTGGGAAGTTCCCATGTTTTTAAAAGTTTTGCCACATCATCCATGTCCACAATTAAAGCACCTTTTCAAAGAGAAACACACGAACCACAAAACAACGGAATCTACGCGTATAACCTTTAAAATCTTAAAATACTTAATTATTAAACGCGCAGCGCGCACGCACGTCACTCCGCCGCAGGCAACGCAAACGAAGGAAAGAAGTGCGCGCGACGATCATCGTATCGTACTTCGATCAATTTGTATGCCCTATTGAATCTACTAAGAAACTTGTTTAGTACTACGGTAATTTGATTACAACTAATAATTTAAATTGATAAAAATAACTTTTAACGTTTGTTTATGCTATCATTATTTTCATAGAAGTAAATAAATAATATTTTTGATTTAGCTTAGTTTAATGCTTAATATAACGCAATCATTACTGCAACAAATATATAAATTAATTGCTTCAACTTTTAAAAATTGTTGATGCTATCAAAGAATATTGTAGATTTTACTTTTTAGCTTGTTTAATTCGACAACTTAGCTAATTTCATGTAACCTGTCCGATGACTGATACAACATTGCACCTTGTTATAATAATAAACACATAAAGCTAATGCACACACAGGTTCTTTGTAAGTCAAAATATAATACACTTGTTGATTTAACTGCGATTATGTATAGATTCAAGGATTTTGTAGTAGTTTCTATAATGACCTAATATTGAATTAACAATTTACTTATGTTGTTTTTCAAACAAATTCAGCTTGCTATTGCAACAACTTCATCTTGTTTTTAGTAAACATTACTAATGTCATTCCAAATATTTTAGCGCCAACTATGAGAAAACACTACTTAGTTGGAGTATATTTTTTTCAGTGTATACTATATCACTCCAGTTTTCAAAAAATCATTAGATATTTTATTTTTTTGAATGACCTTAGTGCGCTATATATAATATACTCAGATAAAGAAAACAGCTCTAAAATACCATTTGCGATTCCAACTGTAACAGATTTCGAACGAAAACTGCAAAACATTAAAACCAATTATTATTTTTTGTTTTAAAACTGGTAAATAACTGACTAAGTTATCTTAACTGTTTCAGATAACACAATAATTATTTAGTGTGGTTTTGATGGATAATATGAACGGCAATCTTAATTATTTTGTTACTGATACCTACTCGTAAATATTTGGTATTATTCACATCACCAAACTCCTTATAAAATCCTCTTAGCTCATTCCAGTAGTTGGCAAATAGCTTAAATTAGTGAATTGTGCTTTAAGAATTTAAAATCAATTATCGCTTGTACCTAGTACTGAAATTTATTAAGTGGAAAAGTTGTGTGTAAGTTACGACGTTGGATTTTCATTATAAAAAATGTTGCAATTATGTTTTTTTACTTGCAAGTCTACAAAGCTTCTGAATCGAATTGGCATTTTATAAGTGGGTTACTTTACACTTAGATTAATTAATGCATTTCTCTGAGTTCAAGATAATAACCTCGGAGAGGCGCCAGATGTTGACGGGTATAATAGCCGAGTTATGAATTTTAATGTCTGCTCGACGAAAATCGGAATGAATATTGAACATAGTAAAAAAGAGAATAATTAAACTGGAAAAGGATGTTTCCAACTTAAAATGGCTTGGCAGTACTCAAGGGAAGAATTAACTAAGTTGGTAATATTGTAAACATCAAAACTTCTTGGCCATAAGAAGTTCGAACCGTGCCTACTGAGGTGGGACTATTACGTTTGTAAATTTATTTGCATGTAATGTCTTTGCTAGTTGTAAGGATTAGATCCTAATTGAAAAGTTTCATTTTAATTAACTTTATTTAAATGGAATAAGCAAATTAACGCGTACATCTATGAATAAGCAAATTAACGAGTACATCTATGAGCATCTTCACCATTCGAACTCTAGATAAACCTTAGTCATTAGTAGATAGAGAGGCCTAGAATTAATATTGAGCTTGGTACAAAAGGAGAATAATTAAACAGAAAAGGACGTTTCCGACATAAAATGGCTTGGCAGTACTCAAAAGAGATATTACCTACCTAAGTTGGTAACATTGTAAACAACAAAACTCTTTATTGCTATACAAAGTTCGACTGGTACACTGGTCACTGGACAGAGTTAACAAAAAGATGTCTGTAAGTATTTATTTGCCTAAGATATAAGAATCAAAGCCAAATGAAAAAGGTTTTGATTCACCAGCTATCTTTATTCTTTTTAATAGTAATAAACAATTCGAAGTCATAATTGAGCTCATTAAAAGAACTTAATAATTAGTATATATATAAGAAAGCAAGGCGTGAGTTTTTACTTTGGTTTGTTTTGTTTTGCTAGTAAAATACAAGCTACATTCTTTCACCGCGAACCTAGTTAACTGTGCAGGTGAAAACAAAAGGCACAGATATAGAAATATGTTGTAGAGTACGACATTGCTTCACAAAGCGATCATTGCAGTCGCAGGTGCGTTGTTGCACTATAGGTACACGTAATGAAATGCTTTTCTCTTGACGGCACCCACTCTAGTTTTCTTACTCTGTAAAGCAGAATTCCATGTACTCGTATGTACACCACGTACGCGTAGGTATTACACGAAATGTTTCGGGGTCATACATAAGGTGACCACCTGTCCCGTTTGGAACGGGACAGTCCTGTTATCAGCTACTCTGTCCTGGTGTCCCCAAGAACATTCGTGGGACACAAAAATGTACCATTTTAGAAAAAAAATATAAGCATTTTTCCTTTAAAAATAGCCTACACAAAATAATAGCTATGGGAAAAATATTGCAAATTTACCGTTTACCGAGTTTACCGAGGAGATCATTAAGGGTTTACTAAATTATTCATATTATGTAGTATTATGAATAATTTTCGATTTTTCAATGTGTCCCGATTTAAGGTTTGAAAAATATGGTCAGTTAGTCATACCCCTAAATTGCATTTAGTAACAAATTCACGTAAGTACCGTTAAGTATTCAGTACAGATATGGCATGTAGCTAATCCAATATTTCGAAGTAATTCAGTAGGTAAATTCCTCTTGCGTCAATAAGACGCTAGAAGGCACAGTTCACTTAATATAAATATTTTCATAAGAAATAAACATAAAGGAAGGTTTTATTTCTGCTATTTAAACATCGTGTACAGTTCCAGTAAGTATGCCTGCTCAAAAATTGAGATAGAATTATTGTGGAGTATATTTTATTCTTCCCTCGAGGTTTCTTGCAAATTATAATTTGTAAAACGCTTTAGTAGGTACCTACGTGCTTAATAAGTGTAGCTCGTGTACGTGTTTGAATAGTAACTACATATCTTAAACTTTTAAGAACGCAAATTCGTTCTCTTTCCAAAAAATCCGTAACAAGTAGCTGCGTAAGCAGACTAGCACAAAATAAATAAATAATTGTTTAGGACTTTAATAATTATATATGAGTGAAACTTGACCTAAATTAGCATTGAAAATTTTGTTACTTGTTTCCACGGATTGTGCTAAAATCTGACGGTATTTTATTACTGCAGGGCCCAATGATAAAACAAAATAGCCTACCGTATTTCGATTTTCCATTGGGACAACTAACGTTTAGAATGCGAAGTGTCGCTTTGGGCATTCACGCCAAGCGGCGCTTATACGACTCATAGCATCGACTCGGTCTATCAACTAAACACTAAGTATATTCATGGTATTCTCAGCATGACACGCAACGACTAGGCAGGCAGGCGTACTGCAGGAACTAAGACGTAGTTGCTTACGAGCTTTGACGTGCTTGCTAACTTTGAATTTGTGATTTTCTTGTGTATAACTGAAATAAAGTAACTGTATCATAAAAGACTCACGAAGTCTGATTTTGTAGGACCAACTTTACCACCATTAGTTGCCTACCTTGTGCGCAAATAAACTGGCGAGCATGAATACACGAAAAACCACGAGAAAAAAATTCAGTCGGCAATATTATAGACCGATCTCATTCAGACAACCATACCTTTCCATTGAAAATATTTTAATCATAAGAAATAATAAAAAGTACGGTATTCCATGCACCTTTATTTCTAAGGCTAGATATCGCAGAAATGGATAAAATCTATAACAGTAAGTTCTAAAATGGAAGTAGCTATCCATAGTCGTGTACCGCAGATGACGCAAGTTAGCGGTAGGCAACACTTTACAATAGACAACGTAGTTGCACAGGCTACACTGCAACTGTAATTGATTGACTACGTAATCTTCATACGCTAAGCTTACAAGACGTTTTAGCTTAACAGGTTAACCAAAATTGGGTTTCCAGACTGTAAGGCATCTATGTGTTAGTACACAAAACCATGCCATTGTGTTATCGTCTCCTGATGATGCGATCAGGCAATTCATGAAAATGATGCCATTATGATACGACGCGAACGATACGATGTCTAGTCACGATATTATTATTACTAGTATGTTGGGAGATCGCTATGAATGACACAGAAAATGGGATATATCAAATATTTTTCGCTGTATTTCAAACTATGATAGCAAAACAGGATTATCCTTGTGCCATTTCACGAAAAAATAGAAAGAAATATTGCACCGAGGCACTATCCGGTCCATATTCCGGTCAATTCCGTGAAAACCGTTTTACAACAGATTTAAAAGGTTTGATTTGATATATTGGCGTGAAAATGGACACGAATGGTGAGTAGCATACCCCGAAATGTAAATACTGTGGAACATTAAAATTCATCAAACGGTTGTAACAAAGCGATTCTCTAGGGTACCTTGGCGTAGCAATCATTTGCCTGGCTGCATTACCGATGGGGCAAGCACGACTGACCGCCTTTGTGTACTCATTCGAATGCCGCTCATATCACCGCGCTACCACCCTCTCCGATAGGGCAATAGCACGAACAACACTCCATATTAAACCCCCAAATTGCACTTTAATTTATTCCGAACGTGTCTCGGCAACAGAATCGCAATAACCGGCAAAACAATACCATCATTAATAAGGATCGTTTGATTGCGCTTACATTATTAGCCATTCTTGTGCCCATCTGGTCATTTGGGCGCCGACGCTTCGAATTGATAAAATCTTTATATAGGTAGTAAACGTTAACATTTTAATTTCAATGATTTTATTATTCAGATTTCATGTTCCCAATAAAATATTCTTGTCTTTCGTATTTCGAAATATTTGTTGGGGAAATAATTATAAGAGCATAAGAAACTCAAATCTAACAACCGAAATTATGTAACATCGATTTAAATGGAATACAGCATTACCAAGATACAGACGATTTAAATTCTAGTGTTGGGAACTGTCGAAAGTTTATTTACCAATGAAGGTTTGACCACAGCTACCAAATACGACCAAATTGTTCGCACATCGAATTGCATTTCAGTTCGTTTGTTTTACTTTCGAGTTAGCGCATCGTCGTGTGGATAGATACTGTTTTTAGATTTCAAAAAAAATGTATTTTCATCTGTATATATATTATCCTCAAACCAAAACTGTTCAAAACGAGGTTGCTACCCAAATTAGGAACTACATATGAACGTTAAAGCCACAAGTTGAATAAAATGTATACTAGTGACAAAAGTTAAAATTATAGCACCGTTAAAAAACAAAACCGTGAACAAGTGTAAAGTAAACATAAATAATACTTATTTTATAGATATAGATATCACAATCAACGACCACCCTGTGAAGTGAATTAGTTGTAGTAACTAGTATTTGATGTAGCTTCAATTCAAAATACGATAATGATTTAAAATCCTATAACATATATCTGCTAGAAACAATATCCATGAGTGTAGTGTAGATAATTGAGTAAAGAGTAAATACATTTTGTAACGGAACTAAAAGGTTTTCTGATCGAATGCAATCAACTCACGCTTGATTTAACTAAAGAGACACAAGCTCATCGCCAGCACCTCCTTCACGATACGAAGTACGCAACCGAAGGATAAACAAGATTTTATGGCTACTCAAACCTTACTTAGAAATTCGATATTAAGGAGAAAGGCCCAGCGAAATTATCTTTTTATCTACAAACCTGACAAATAGTTATAAAAATTTAATAATATCTCCTCCCTTGCTTAGTTACGATACTCGTAAAAAATGTTTCTATCCACATATTATATAAATACACGTTAATGAAATACAAATATGTAGTAAATATTTCTTGATAGAAAAGAATATTTTAAAAGTAGTTTACGATAAAATGACTTCGCCCGGGCGAGACTAAGATTTTAGACCTTATATATTTGAAATAAAAGGTAAGCAAGGACATACTTTTATAAAACAAAGTGGCAAGCCTTATATTTAACCTAAAATTGTCGCCATTCAGGACTTTTAAGCTTTTATGCCGTAATCAAAGAGAAAAGCTCTTAAAGCTTTCAAGTAGATCCTTAAGCACGAAGTGAGGTGTAATTCTCGTACTTACGAAGTCATATCGTTATTGTCAGGAATCAGTAAGTAGTATGTAAATACCATTCGTCGAATAGTGGTAGACATTTGAAACAATGCCCGATCACATAATACATGTCCTAATTGCGAACGTAGACGCATTTATTCGAATACACATTTAAACTTCACAATAGATAAAGATTTTTGCATTTATGTTCTTATATCCGATTCAACATAATATACAAAATATTTTTAAGGCGTGTTATTGAATTGAATATATTTAAAGATTTAGCATTGACTTATTATGCCAATATTAATGGACCTACACAGGTCAAGACTCTGTTTAGTTATATAAAAACTGAATTTTGTTGTTATGGTACAATAAACTAGTAGAATATTAGAGGTTGGCGCGTTGCTTTGCTGAAATACACTCGTTGTTCCACTAATGAACTAGGGTACGCGGCTGGATATACCCGTGTTATACCTATCCCCTATTGTTCCTAGGAGCTACGAACAATATAGTTGGTGCATACTCCCTGTATTCGCTTGTGAAGTACATATAGAAATGTGTGCTTCGCAAGCGCCTTACTATAAATTTAGCGTTGTTGAGAGCGTATGTCGAAACTGTTAATCTCAACACTTTGAAGCTGAAACAAACTTGTTGATATTACGAGAATCAGCGCGTTAATACATATTATTATATTTCTTAGATCATTTTAACACTTACTTTCAACAACATCCGTTTCAAGTTTGAAAACAAGTCGTGCATTAAAATTAAGTATTGCAATTGAAATAAACTTTCGTTACAGATAATAACGATACCAAATCCTACTCCAATCTATAGGTTTTTTAAATGTAGTATATATATCTAGATGCTATTATTAAAAACAAATCACATTTAAGACAAAATTAAAAAGAAATTAATTGACTACGCAACCGTTGTTTTGCTATTAATCGAGCGGGATGAAAAATTATTAAATTATTAAAATGACTATTAAAAAATAGGGGTTGTTGATAGAAGGGTGAAAATTTAGGGCTGTATATATTTTTTGATGCCACATTATTGCAAAACAAAAATAAAAATAAAAAAGTCTAAAAAATAAAATAAAAATGTTAGGTGTGGACAACCCTTAAGGGTATGAAAAATAGAGTAGCCGTTTCTCAGACCTACTGAATATGCATATACAATTTCATAAAAATCAGTCAAGCGTTTTGGTGGAGTATGGTAACTAAAACGGTGACATGAGAATTTTATATATAAAGATTATAAGATATAAAACGGCAGATAAAAATAACAACATCATTCAGACAATGAATGAAACAAATCTATATTACAGAAAAGTGACTTGACTAAGTTGCAGGCAGAATTGCGAGGCGAAACTCTTTTCTACAGAGCAGTGCTTATGGAAACAAATGTTATTTGACAATGAGAGTGCACAAAAGTGCAACGTGTGGGAAATAAGAAAAGTGGGTCTTAACCGTTTTAAAAGGATTAGAGTCTTGTGCGATTCCCGATTTATCTTCTTAACGACTTCCGCAATGTGACGTGTTCAGTGCGGAGCGGCCGCATCGCTAACCCATCCTTGCACACTCACCACTCGCACGTTTGTCGTCATTTTTCATCTCGACATGCATATTCAACGTAACAATAAATCATTCAGAGCCATCCTCGCGATCCACACGAAATAACCCACTGTCCGAACGCTAACAGGCAAAAATATCACATATAAAATGTAAGTAAACAAACGAAACCGCCGAAATATAACGACAATAATTACCCACCCTTTCGAGTCGTTGATAAATAGCGTCATTATTATCACCAGTGTGGTGAAAAATGGTTCCTTCCTTGATATTTATTCAAATAGCTGGACCGTGAATATTATGAGGTTCTTTACTTTTTAACTTTGCGCGTTTAAATTTTACCGGAACTGTGTATTTTACAAGTAGGTACAAGGCTGTCCTTTATTCTTTTTCTATGGTCAAACTTGAACAATGAATACCTACTGCGTTATTGAAATTGTAAGTACTAAATACAGAAATAAAAGCATGCAGTTTGCGTTTGGTTTGTTGGTTTATATAACAAGGTAGACTCGTTCGCACAGTTTTCCTACTATCATCACAAACAGATACTTAACCTTTTGTATGGCAATATTTTTTTTGTAAAATAATTGTATATGTTTTTCTGGTTGTTTTACTCTGAGTTTTCGAGTTTATGCATGAAATTATTCCTGTATCGTCTTTATGTATATTTTGCATTAGTGCTCCTGGCTTACGACGGCTCTACGTAATAATATTGTGATGCAGGTGCCTATTATCTCGAATCTACTTTAGGAACTTAAATGTGCTTTTCTTTAAACCTAAAAAGCAGTGGAAGCTCTTCTAGCGGTGAGTACCAAAGGGTGAAGATTTTTTTTTAAAGAGAAATCAATCAGGCAGACGGGTCACTTAGTGTGCTCACGGCCATAGGAGCGTTACTGGAGGATAGCTCATATTGCGCCCATTTTTAAAAAAACTAATGTTATTTTTTAAGCTTATAATCTTAAATATAAATGAAAAGAAATCTTAAAGTTAGAAAAGAAGAAGAAACGAAACATCTTTCTGTTAATATTTAAGAGGCGAACCCATTAGTAGTTCCGCGAGGAGACAGACGTTGGACGGACAATAGAACTAAGAGTCCGTTTTGGCGGAACCCCAAAAACTTAAACTTCGCAGCAACATATTTCACAATTGGGGAGAAATACTGCCCAGGAATATTAGACAAAGATTAATACCTGGCTCCAAAGGTTGAATCAAAATTAATATTAATAGCTCGTGGTGCAGCAAATTCAAACAGATACGCCCTGTGGCATTCGCTTTGGATCACCTCGGTAACCAGTTTCGTAACATCTAATATATGAAATATCTACACACTGAAATCTAATTTTCGATATGAATTATATATAATACCTATTTCCTTAGTTTCATATCAAAGTAAGACTTACTAACTTCGTTAAGAAACTTAAAACTTATACTAACAAAATATGTTTCAAGTATATGTAGGAAATTCAGAATGTTTAGGAAAACATTTCATTAATTTGGTTAAATTTTAGTGCGCATGGAGGAAAACTAAACTTAATTTATAAAAAAACATACTATCGTCTATAATTTCACGTTATTTTTTTTATAGTTACTTCTTATAGTATTTAAATCGCTAGAACTGAGGATTAGTCAAAACTGCAGTTTAGTCTAGCCATCTCTAGCCAGTCTAAACTGCAGTCGGTTGTTACAGCTTATACGCATTTATTAACGCGACATGAAAATCCGTAAGCAAGTGTCACGTACCATGTAGGTACCTATGTGAATATCCTATTTACATAATTGTTGTAAAATGCGCACTACCGTTCAAAATCACTAGCGATTGTTTCAGACAAGCCACTAATTAACGACCTGTCATTTTAACGGCCTCGATTTAATGACGCGATACCTATTCATTAAACAAGATGGCGTTATTCATGACAAATCACAAATTGCTAGATAAGAAGGACGATGCGAAATTGATAAGTCAAACGTTCTTAATTTTAAACGCCATACATTTCATTCAATCCCTTCTTATTTACTACGCTATTCTAGATTTCTTTACCTCGATTTGTGTCGTTTAATGTCTAATCAACGAACGTTGTGTACAAACTCTTGAATACTTCGCTAAAACAATCGATGTTCACATACACTTGAGTAAGAGCACCACATTAAAACTTTTGAATCGAATGCGCTCTCTTGCGAGAAGTCGTTTCTCCTTTGCGTTCTGCGTAGGCTCCCAAGGGTTCAAAGTTATAGGTTGTTTATACGTATTGAAGGTGATTCGCCGAATGTTAACTTGAGTAATGAGCCGTGTCACCTGTGCATGGCTCAGGCATACGATTTGTTAGCCGAATCATGACTACCCCTTAACATTTGTGGAACCAATACCGGAGAAACTCCCTGATAGAAACCCAGACAATGCACATGTAATTTATATTAACTACTATAGGTAGATGAACCTATGTAAATAGATTTTTGGTACGAATCGAGAACATGATTTGATAATGACCTGATGATAATTATAAACAGTAACCGCCTTTTAACCACTTGCCGATTGTGTAAGACAGTGGGATCGGTTTTAAGAACTCAGAAGATTTATTATCATGATACCATTTTATGACCAACTTTGACTGTAAAATCGAAGTTCAACGAAGTCAGATAGCGGAGTCGTTTAATTCCAGTGGAACTGAAGTCACAGTGTTACGTAAGAGTCCGAAAGACGTCAACTCGCAACTTTGCCCGAAAACTATCCCGTGATATTTGAAATTTCTCCAGTCACAAGTGCCCTTAGTGGAAGAGTATCGAGAATTGCTTTACATAACCATATATTTTATTATATACTGATCTGTTACTAACTTCCAATATGAAAGGAAATTGGAAAAATTCTAACTTAGAAAGATGAGGAAGTTTTGTATCATCAATGAGCATTTTGTGAGTGGGTTAAATTCTTTATTGGTTTAATAACAATTGGTTTATAGTTTAGTTTCGAATTGGGTTTTGAAGATAAACCTAAATAGGTACTTGTAATTGTAATATTGATCAACCTAAAAAGTGGACCGAAGCAAGAACATAAATTTTACAAGTGGATGAACATATTTTTAAGAATTTAATTTTGTTTTACGCAAATAAATAACATGTTAGGTACTCAGACACACAGTATTTTTATTTCAGATAAACAAAGGCCTTCCCACGGGATGTATAAAATACAACACCCTTGATTATCTGGACGAAATACGGACTGAAACTAATTTATAATTTACCTAACGAAAGGTAGACTCTAAACTCTAACCGTGTTATATTGCGCTTCCAAACTATCTATAATTTAGTCATAATAATAGTTTAATTATGAAGCGGAAATTACCGGAAGTTATTTTGTGTACCTCATCAGCCGCGACCGCAGGAAAACAAATAATGATGGCAACACTACAAACAAACATGAATATCGATAATCTGCAATTCACGCAATTGTTATTGCACTTATTGGACGTTTTAATGTAACAGCAAATTAGAAGGAACAAAATATAGAATAAAAGCTTTTAAGTAGCACTTGTTTGAGAAAATATGCATGGCAGGTATACAGTGGAATGCAGTCGAAATTAATCCTAATTTAATACTCCTCAGTAACAAAATACAAAAATATTTTTCAAATCCGACTGCTAATGCGACGACACGTTCAAGTAGATAAACAGTCAAACAAAAAACATACATTTCTTAGTACCTGTATTGGTATTTAGGTATACAAATTCAGTCTTGCAATGCACTTAACTAATATCATACCTCATTACCAACTATCTGAAAGTTGAACAAAAACAATTCTCTGTTCGCAACTAAAAGCATTTCAGTTTTCAGTTAACAGTGTTTTGTAGTTTCTTTCGAGCAAGTTGTACACGGCCTCCGTCTTCACGACCACAGCGAGCGTGTTAAGATGGCTGACACAAACATTTAAACAAACTTCAACAGTTTTAATTGAAGCACCCGTCGTGATGGGTAGGGACGGCACACTCAGCTCTATTTAAGTGGTTACTACAAAACTATCGGGGCCTTGTGTTTTCCACTAACTAAATTAGATCGAGAGTACACTATGTACTCAATTCATAAAGGAACTTTGGCAACGACTACGTTTCAGGTAATGACTGTTAGTTTTGCGGCTCTAATTACGGTTGTTACGATCCCGAAAATACCTACAGTTCTCTGCAACGGATTCACATTTTGTGAATTAAATACGAACGGTAGAAAATAGGTAGATAAAATATAAATAAAAGGCGGGTCTTTATGATCAACGAATTCAAAAACAAGAAGAAATAAAAAGCTTCGATAAATTATAATGTTATGATAAAACCAACGCAAGTAAAGGTTTAGTTAAACACAAACTTGCATCTTACAAAAATATTTCAAAAATATTGACAAACAATTTAAACAAAAAAAAATTAAAAATGCGCTCGCAAACAAATGATTCAAACAAAATTCGCTCATATTTATTCGAAGCAATGATACCTATCAACAAACAACGCTAATAATTATAAGAAATTCGTCAGGAATAAGAGTCGGGATTGTCGACAAATCGTTAAAAAACGTTTCGCGTAACGCCCCACCTACTCTCAATCTGACGCTTTGCAACTTCCCCGGCTTAAATAGGCCGTCGATCAATCTCCAGACCATTATCATACACCAAGATTTATAAGCGGTTCAGCCTGCGTAGGTATGTGTTTTTGATATAAACGCAAAAATGAGCTCTTATAAATCATGTAACGCAGCGAAGGTAGCGAATGATAGTTCTAGGTTTGACTAGGTTCAAATGTTTGGTGGGTGTAGGTGAATAAAAATAATGTAAGTAGGTACGTAGGTATGTTTAAAGAAGAACGTAGGTTTTTAGAAGGGAGCATAATACATTAAGTGTTAAACCTGTTTTTCTACGAGTACCTATTTCAATAAGTAAAAAGTTTTAAGTGTTAATTATACAGCATTGCAAAACTTTCATCCGCACACGCCAAAAAAGTGTTATTACGAGTTCGTAAAGTAGGAAATGAGTATAAAACTTTAATCCTGCCCAAAATATAATTAAGTAAGTACAAATCCATTGAAACCTCGTTGGTTTCGTAGTGAGATCTATAGTTAAAATTTGTATCTCAGTTTCTTCGACTGTAATTAACTAAACAGATTTTGGCTAGCAGTTTTGATAATCTTCCTTTTGTTCTCAATCTTCGACCAAACAAGGTTTAAAGACATTTATTTCTCATAAAAACATCAGCCACCTACAGGAGAACGTTAAAAAGACTAACAAAACTTTGATATCGTTACGTTCGTCATTGTATGTGATAAATATGAACTATAAACATAATTAAACAACTTGTAAATATTAGTATTTAATTTACACATTTATCTATTTTGAGTAACTTTTTAAAACGTATTCTGCTAATTTGATTTTGATGTGTTAAATGAGTGTACAGATATATTATTGCAAAGTTGCGCTCCTTCATATTATGTCAATGTTTTCTACCATAGGACGTTTTAGTTTTAGGTATTTTAACTTTAAGCAAAAATTCAGTGGTCTGAGGAAATAAATATCGTCATAAATAAATTTTAAAACCGCAAAGATGCCAGGCGGAACTAACGGTGCGCCAAATTGAAGAAAAATGCTGATATAATTTAAAAAAGTCTCCGCTGAGCGCTGGAGAAATGAAAAATACATAAAGCATAGTTAAATTACATCGTTCTCATTCTTCAAGATTGAATTAAAACTTACTAAACTCTTTGTGAGCAGTTCGCTCATAGTTTAGTTGGTTTGAGTTTAACCTACGTTGGTGTACAAAGGAAAAGGTGGTTATGTGTTTAATGCTTATCATTTATTTTATGACAACAGATATCCATCTAGAGCCAGATTTTGCAAAATTGCAGAATGAACAAATGAAATGAAGAACATTATAGATACACATGAACATTCAGGTAGCAACGCTGATGCAAGTCATGCATTGATAGAACTTCACAAAAAAATTCAATTATAAAGAAGCCTGCAATGAAAAACAAGTTATCTTGGAAAAACGGAAATTCAGGACGTCAGCCTCGCCTAGGAATTGACTGACTCCTCTTCAGTGATCTTTTTTCATGAGTCTAGCAAAAAAAAATATTAAAGCAATATTTGATAAGATAAGTTCTTTATTTTGTTTGCAACCTGTAATAATGACTCACAACAGAGCCCGTATCCCCCACAACGAGAAGAAGGCCTTGTCCATCCCCAAGTGTGGATTGACGGCCCCTCTCTAAGACTTATTCTAAGAGGAGACGCGTCCAGCAATGGGTCCCTAATAGGTTGCAGACGACTGCATGAAACCAAGCTACAAATATTGTGATGTAACTTATTCACATTATTTACGAAAACTTAATGAACGCCTGATGCTTCGAACCGAAAATTCAGTTTGAAATCTCATTGTCCGGAGAAATTTCACAGATACTCGTAACACGGAGCCCTAAAAACATAAACAGATGTGTACGTATAGCTAGACACCCTCGAAGCGCCGACGAGAATGGGAACTATCCCGACATTCCGGAGGTTAAACACCGGAATGCTTACCAAATTGAGGTGACCAATCAAGGTCGATATTACTGTAGGTATTATTATTACTTTGAAGGTATTCGCGGTTAGCACATGATATGGCAACTTTAATGAATTATCGAAGAACATCAAACATAAATAAGAATATTATTTCTAAAAACTTAAAAAGCCTTTGATGTTTTAAAACGTGATGCCGTGTAAACAAACAAAACTAAATACTAAGTTCTAGTTTGTAAAAATGGAAGTTTATTAATTATTAAACTAACTAATGATATAATAATTCATATTCAATTGAAGTAACAGAAAATTTTAGGTTGGAATACTGTACAAACCCTGCAGATGTTGTAACATCGGTCTAATTACGGACGTCAATCAATCATTTAACGCTAAAAGCTGTTACAGAAACGTTTTTAACATTTCTATTTAAATAGAAACAATTATATTGTGTCGTTAAAATAAAGTGTGCTCTTACAAAGCTACGTAGGCGGGCAACAAAAGCGTTATTTTGGGTTACAAAGAATAGTGAGAATCGGTCAGATTGCGGCAATCAAAACAAGTCGAATCGATAAAAGGAGGGCAAACACTCAAATAGAAGGTAAACATTGGGCGTTTCAGGGAAGATGCGGGAGGATCCACTTCACTCGCACGCTTCCATTTCGGCAGTAAATGAGTTAATCAACAGCGAGCACGCTCTATCAGGGAGACGCGAACACGCGAAAAATATGGATGATTTTTTTGAGTAATTTTCAACGATATTTTATTTAGAAGATAAGTGACTCCCTGCGTTCCTACTACGGTTCAAGGGTTCAACAGTACAAGTCTTTAGTAGCACAGCTGCTATAGTCTATAGGCAAATGTAATAATATGAAGTACCTTCATCTAAAATAATTTCTATGTGTACATTTTTATGTTTACATGAAGCAATTTTATTCTCATATATTTTCCTAATTTTTCCACATTTTAGGCTTAGCCATAGGTCACATGAGGCATGTCAATGAAATGTAAAATTTATTATCGATTGGCACCATACGAATATGGTCTACGCGGTGATAATGTGGATATCAAATGCCACGGATAGGCATATAAATTATGTGCCCACCGACTACATTACCAATCACATGGCTATATGCTGCATAAAGTACCTAGGTACCTAACTTTCGCTACAGGCCGGATTCAGTCGAACAAGTTTGAAACTTTGAACGCGTGTCAACCAAAAAAGAAAATGTTTATATAATATATTTAAGTGAGTGATCATCATCATATTAAATAAATTCTATCTAACATTAGACATTCTCTTAGTAAATTGACGTAACATAAAGAAGCATCAATCATGCGCCAACCAGCAGTGTTCCGCGCCGCCGACGCGGGCGACACCGCAATTCATCACACTTCGAGCTCTAAGTGCTCTGATGCGACGAACAATATTTTAATACATACCTACCTAAGACCTAATGTATGTCTAATGTACATTTACTAGCAGATACTAAGTTTACAAACTTTATTGTAGTTACGTAAATCAAATTTCGATCCAATCTATCTAAATGTATAAAATTAATGTCACAACACTCTTTTCCTACCAACCTTACTAACAATTCCTATTTCAAGCGTACAATTTTTCTGTCAAGTCTGCTCCGGGTTTAGCTATTTGTCGGCTGTCAGTCAGTCATGTAGGCAATATTTGCAATATAGGTAGGTACATATAAAACTTATACATAATTATAACAATATAGTTACAAAGTTCTACATAAGGCATGGAATGTTATAATCACAAAAAACTCGAACTAAATAGTATTGCACATTAAAGCCGGTAGGCCAATTCTACAAAATTTTACCAACAGAACCTAGATATATATTAAAACTAAAATTTCACGTCGAAATATTACCGTACTTTATAACAATTGCACGTTTTTGCATGCAAAACACAATAGGGAACGGGTTTTTATAACCAAAATATTAACGGTAGAAAATCCTTCATTCCGTACAATATTTAAATCATTATTTTTAAATTACTAAATATAGTTACTGCGTGAATTAGTTACCCATGTACAAATTACTTAACACGTAACACCATGAGCCATGGTTTAAATGTTTAAAATAAACTTACCTATAACACGAGAACTATGATCTATGCATTTTACGAGAAACATCGACCACAAAATAATGGAACAAATTCTTTAAGGTTACGTTACCTATTATTACAGTTCATTTAACTACATACTTACCTGTAATTACCGCATAAGCTTTTTACTTTGTATACCTAAGCTTTAACGTATTCACTAGGGACAACTTTTATTTGAACAGAAAAATATATTCAAACTGGCAAGGCCAGATCTGAATGGATAATTGGTTTTGACATTATAGATACAAAGCGAAGAAATCTAATTGAAAGTCTGTCCTATCTGATAAAAACGGATCAGTTCGTCGCAGGACCTTAAGTATTCATCGACTAGGGAGAATAGTGTATTTTTTACCGCACTCAATGTTTAAATTGAAAACTGATCTCTATTCGTTTGAAACAAATAAACAAAATGAAGATTAACTTTATAGTGTTATAATTATGTTTTGACGTGTGAAATCTGGGCTAACGAGGTAAAGATTTACTAATGTAAAACGTAGTTACTCATACACGTTACAGGCAAACTGTAAGATTATTGAAATTAATGGCTTTAGGTGTTGGCACATCAAAATATGTAAAGTACGCCACAGTGGCCGAAATGGGCCTGTTCCGTTGGAAATATGGCCTGAATCCTTATTCCAAGTCGACAGCGGTCGACGCGGAGCAACGAGGGCACGCCATATTAGGCTCGCATCATTCATCCAACCCGGCACAGAACACATCTTTATCAAGCCTTTATTAAATTCGGCAGCTGTATGCTGATCTAAATCGATCTTCCTCATTTGCACTAGAAAAATAAATAACACAGACAATTAGGGGAAGTAATTACCTACCGTTGCCCAGAGCTGAGCATGACGCAAAATATACTCAATATGGTAATGAAATGTGTAATAATGTCCTCATACGCTATGCTCAGTTTGCTTTAAATAAATAGGGGACGATGCGCATTGAATCGTGATGCAGTGAATATTAATCTAGTATTATCGATGTAGGTAGAAGAACGAAGAGACGTCAATGTAATAAATCATCGTTTAAAGCTTGCGAACAAGAGATAATTGTATGCACATAATATGTCACACGGAATATAAGCACAAAGGGTGATAATTTTAATTTAGATTTGCATTCATTCGGTAAACATAGTATTTCATATTGTAAGATCACTAAAATCGCGTTTTTGATATTTAATTTATTTGACAGTTGATTAGATATAGCTGTACACATCTAATCCTTATTATTCATACATTTTATTGACGTACTGTTGGTACGGGTTTAGAGGAAGTATCCCTTTATGCAGCCATATTGATCCTTAGAGAAGAATATTTTTTAAATAAAGAAAGAATCACAATAGCACAGCAGAGTGCCTCGTCTTAAGCAACATGATCACTTCCAATCAGAAGAGATTGCGGTCGAGCTCGGTTCTATTACATAAAAGGAGCTTGCTGCTCATACCGATTACACGAACCGTAGGCGTTTTAAAAATATATTTAAATTCAAGCCTCTGACGACAAAGGTATGATTTTTTTGAGAAAACTATACAATTAGACAAACGGGTCACCCGATGGTAAGAAGTCACCGTTGCCTATTGACACGTGCAACACCTGGAGGATCGCCAATGCGTTGCCGGCTTAGAAGGAATACTCTATTTTGCAAAATCCTTTATTGAAAACCTAATTATTATCTTTGAATTAAGTTATTCACATAATTGACATTGAACTTAATTTGGTAGGATATGCTCTCAAGGTGACTTGCTTCTCATTATAACTAAGATCGCCCTAAGCAGGTAAATTATTTCAGACAACCATACAACCCCTACCAAAACACAAATATGTAAGAAATCTATCTAAAGTTGATGTCGTAAACATGTTTATCTCTTTTCCCATTAAGCAATAAATAGTTGGCACAGGTGAAATTTCCCGAGGTAGGTGCCTTGTGACAGCAACATGTTATTAAAATACGTGATCGAACATATATTAAACCTACTTATATTCTATCATCACATAAGATATCTACTTATCACATAACGTGTCTGCGTGGCTGGCATGAGGGTAGTTAGCGAAAGCTTTACGATTGAATTATAGTTCCTTGAAGATAACATGATTTTCCAGGCCTAATAAGGACATGGCCTACTTTAGATTTACCGGGATGGAAGATAAGTTACTTTAAGGATAAATTCACCCATAGGAAGAAGTTAGGTTTCAACCCGTTAGACAGAATATAAACTTAAATAAAATGGATTAACATAAGTGGTAATAACAAGAACATTATTACATCATAAGTTAAAATAAACGTGTATTAGATTTAATCGGGTTTTTAGATAAAACCTATTTTGATATTCAGTTGTTTGCCTATTCTAATAAACAAAGTGCCTATTATAACATAAATAATCTCAGAAAAGGCCTTTGAGCAAAGAAATCAAAAAGTACCTAGCTATCTAAACCGAACCCTCTAAGTTCGGTAACGTAGTAATTTTCACAAGAATTATTTTAACTGTTTAAAATATAACAAGTAAGGCATAATGCGAAAACGCATCAAACCATCATCGTTGTCAACGTGGTCATTTAATGAGGACGTAATGAGCGGTTAAATGTACTTACCCATTATTTTGCGATTATTAATATTGAAGTCAAAAATAAAAAGCAATTGGATGTTAAAATTTCAACGGAAAACGGTTCAATATACATTAATCTAAATCTTGAATCGATGAATCATTTCTTAGCTAACGTGGCAGTAATGCATGCAATTTTACACAAAAAAATTAAGGTATCCTATTGAAACATGCTAATGAAATTAAGTTTTACATGCTGTAACGGTGAAAATATCGTGTGGAAACCTGAAAGTTCTCAAAAAATATGCGTGGTGTACCAAGGCCTACATCTTTTTCATTGTGAGAATACCCTGCTGTTCGACAATAACGAGCTACAGCCAGACATTCAGATCATTGTAAACTAAGGGATATAATATATAATTTTTTATACCGATAACAGATGTTAACATTAACAGTAGGTATATAATAACCGCATGGAGTCCAATTTAATCTTTGAATGAACACAAAATTACGAAAAATAAAACAGGAAATTACATTCGGCTGTAATAAAGAACATTAATATTACTGTCAGACTGATATAATCGCAATGTTTTTGTTTATCTGTATTGCTACACTTAGGTATATGTATATTTAAAATAACAAATCATATCAACTGGTACTCTGAGAACGAACTTACAACCCCAATAGCAATTGACATGAGATTGGTGTTAGAAATGTATTCACTTTTGTTTATTTTTACTATAATTGAACTATCTGTAACAACTCCTGAAAACTATGTAAGTTACTATGTTACTCACTATTTCATACTGACTCGTATAATAATTTAATATAAATAATGTAATCCAGAATAGTTTCATCAATGCAAAAGACTTCTAACTTTGTCAAAAAAATCTAATCATAGCCAACAATGTGTTGAACTGATTTTGAAATTACTACTAATAATATTAATAGATAATACTGACAATAAATAATATAAAATTAAAGAAGACGTTCTCTTTCGTCACTTTGACATGGAAGCGTTAATTAAAACAAAATACGATTTATTATTCGTGTGTTCGTAATTAAAATAAAATGTGATAGGTACCTACTGATTGATTGTTGGCGACAGAGGCAATTTTCTGCGTCAGTTGCCGTATCGACACAAGTCTCCAATAAAATAAAATGTCATTTCGCCATTGGCGTACATTAAAACGTTTAAAATTCCCAGCGTTGCATCGTTTCAGCCCTATCGATATTGCATTTAGCAATTTAATTTAATAGAGGGATAGTAAAGACTTTTGAACTCTCCGCGGGCTGAAAAGGTAACGGTAGTCTATAAAAATCAATCTTTATTTCTTTTGGTAAATAACCTCAGGGTCCGTATAAAGGGGATTGGCTGAAATATGAAACCTGTAAAGGACCAAAAAAGGGTGATTGCGGTACGGTTCGCGTTGAAAACACACACAACATGTCCGACGTTATTTATATCCTGGATATAGCGCAGGATTGTCCCATTACGAAGGTGAGGTAGTGCTAATATTATTGCATTTGCACCCTACTAAACTCAATAAACTTTTTCAAATATTTTTTAATGTTTTACAGATATTGTTTAACGTATGTACTTACGCATCGTAAATTTATATTTACAGGCAAAAGTGGTAATAAGTTCGATACAAAACAAAGGAAACAGAGCCAATAAGTTATGGAACTATCGCCTTGATAAACCTTGTCAACATTTTGTTTTGGGACCGATACTAGTAAATTCTTTCAAGCTCAATAGTAGATGTAAAGTCAATAAAGTAAGGATACATGTCTGTGATAATAATATTATTAAGTTTGTTACAGTTAACGCGGGTAACATTGAAAATTTTTGGGTAACGATGAACCACATTTAAACGTTGTTAGGGTTTAGCGTTAGGAGATACACTCCCTTTTTCATTGCCTTCAAAACTAGGTTTTTCTTCTTAAAATTACTGTCATAAGTATTAAAGTCATAAGCATTGAAGCGTTGACTTCCACATTTTTTATAACAATAATTTAATCATTCGCTTTTTTTGTGCTTCAAAGTTATCATAGAGTTACCCAATTTCACTCTACATTTGTAGTAATGAGATAAAACAAAGGAAATTTTCTTATTTCAGGGTCATTACGAAGTACATGTAAATATGGACGAAATTTCAAACAAGTTTCTAGGCTCTAGTTTTTTCTATGGAAGCTATTCGTTTAAAATATTTGCCTTTAACGACAATTATAACTTCTTCTGTCAGTTGGCAGTTTTGGAAATTAAACAAAATTGATATTACGAAATTGATATGAACTCAGCCGTAATATACAAAAAAATATTTTTTTATATAAATGATAAAGGTTTTTAATTAATGATAAATCTTTTTAATCACACATTATTCTGTGTAACATTTGAATAACGTATTTAATAACACAAATAAAAAATATAAAAACCTTCCTAACAAGATACCTATGGCAAAAAAGAGCTTAGTTATTTTTTTATGTGCATCTCCTTCAATTCCATTTTCCATCCTTAGCGACATCACTAGAAACTATAATCTCAAGTAAACCTTATATGACTACACTTAAATATTTTTGTTCACTTGAAAATAATGATTAATATCCATACCTACATAAAAATATTAAGAAAAATGAATTCCCGTTTTCCTAATCATTTATTTCCCATCCGTCCCTGAAGTTGTTGAGTTAATAACCATATAACGTGACTGCCGAGTGTACAGACGTACGAATATAATATAACTAATTTCCGTGTCACGATTATAACTCGTTATAAATGGTTACCAAAGAGAACTCGGAGCTGTCAGGATTACCGCAAAAAGAGGAAAAAGGGACGCAAACACGCTCCAAAATTTTACGCTACGAGAACACAAGGAATGCTACGAGTAAATAATTTTCATGTTATGAAATTTCAAATGAAAAAAAAAGCAAAATAAAAAAATTAACAAAACCCACGACATTTAAAATGTAATTAAAAAGGATAAAATAATTAAATTCCCGACTTAAAAACAAGAAATAGAACCTAAGAAAATCCGTCTGCCGAGGCTGCCATTAAATGAATAAGATTTATAGTTTTATAGTTAGGTGAATCATTTGGAGATATTTTAATGCTATACTTACGAGAGATATCTGTTTATATTTATATTGGGATCCCTCGAATTTGAAGGCAATTTTGATACCTAATATTTTTGAAAATCTTGTATAGCCTATTTTAATACTCTGACTGAACATGGCTTTCTATTGGTTAACATTTTTTTTAAGATAGGTTCAGTAGTTTCTTAGCCTATTCAATACCTACAAATAAACAAACAAAACTAACAAACAAACAAACAAAAAATCAAATCTTTCCTCTTTATAATATCAGTTTAGATCAAACCAGAACTATCTCTGAATGAAAGCCGCATTCAATTTGACTAAACAAATGTTTACTGCGGCGCCTCCCGATGACTTGTCATCCTAACACCTAATCTAGCAAACTTGCACCAATCAAATCCAAAACCGTCACTGAAAACTGTACCAAAATCAGACTTGTAGTTTTGGAGATGGGTGGCAACATAGATTTTTGCACAAACAACCTCACCCCAAACGCATATACCGTCTCCGTACCGTCACGGGTAAAAATACATGATTTAAGGCATGACTACACACATAACGGTTATCTATAATTAAATATCAAATACACTCATTCGGAAAACATTACCGGGAAACAAAATTAAATGATCGCAATCAATATTTTGCTGCCACATTTATAGATGATAGTCGGAAGCCAGAAATGGAAATGCATTAAATATAAAACACAATTTGGCCGGCCAATAATGTGTTTCGAAATTGGGTCAACTAGTACTTTTTACCGCAGAACAAATATATCACAATTAAAACAGTTAATATAAGGATATTTAGGACTGAACTGCTGGAATCCAAGTGGACTAAGTCTCAAAATTTTCGTATTGCTAAAACTATAATATTTTTATAAAGTACCTTGCGACATGATCTATTTCCATTGCACGCCTACAACGCGACGTGTTAGAGGTAGTCTACATACTGTCACAATTTTTTTCTGGTTTCTTTCGACATTATGAATATCACAAGAAAATATTCCTGTATTAAATATACGAGTAAGGATAACAGCCTCAAATTAGTTTTTGTTACTTTTACGAGTATGTAAGTCTGAGTGTAATTGTTTTGGGACGAAAATAAACACAAAACATCTTTAAGTCCTATTTTCTACGATGTTACATACATGTCATAATGTAATGAACGCTTTCAAATAATTTGGGAGGTGTAAAAGTAATTAGTTTTGAGATTCTCTTGTGCTTCAATATAATTTACTTTCGTAGAGATTTAACATTATTCGATTCGCTCCTTGAATGGTTTATTTGAAGACCTTATTTAACTCACATAATTAACTAATTAAAATGTAACTTATGTTTCTACTACTGCACTGACTCTTTCTTATGTCTGATTCGCTTAAATTGTTTTTATGTAACAATAATAGTTACTCCTTCGCTGTATTCTAACTGCATTAGGACGAGACAGTTGTCTACTCTACTTGTCCGCCGTCTAAACCTCGCCCGATATCGAAACTTTACTGTTAAACTTGACATGTTTAGAATTTCAGACCGACAGTGCAGACTAGTATATCTTCGAGTAGCTAATCCTGTTCTGAATCTGAGAGAATCGTATAGAACGTAGCACAAACTCTGTTGTATAAAAACTTAGTCGCCTTATTTAAATCATAACAACGATTATCATCATCATAACAACCCGTTACTACCAGGAAAGAAATCTGAGTTGAAAATTTTATTACTAAGCAGAAGAGAATTTGTAGAAGAAGAAAATCAGTGCACACTACAGGGCATATAAATGTATAATTGACCCGATTAAATCATTCGAAAGTTAAATTTCTTTCGTGTAAACATACGAATAACTTATTACTTGCAAAGCAAGTAGCATTTTCTAAAAGAGATGATAGAAATAGAGCAGTCTGTAAAATATAACTGCGAAGTTAATAACTGCGAGAGTAAAAGCTACTTTGTAATGAAACACAGGCGAGAATCAGAGCTAAAATCATGCTCCACATTTTTCATAGAACCTAATTTCCTGTACGCTGCATGTTAGAGATATAGAATTATAGAGTTTAAGCATTCATACATAAAGAATATGTTATATTAAATAGATATAAAAATAGAGTATTAGAATTCATACATAAATATAGCATTATAGAGTATGATTTTTTGTGAGTAGGTAGGTACACAACGAAATAAAATCTGACTTGATGAATAAAGTCACAATTTACGTGCCAATTTGTAAAACATAATAATATACGAGTAATATCAGAAATATGTGTACTAAATAAAACTGGAATTTCTACAGTGTTGGATTTACGATAAGGATTTCTTGGCATAGCTATTTATATTTTATAAGTAACAGTATTATGGTGCTTTTATAACAGAATATTATCTTCACAAGCAAATATTTTACTTAGTTACCAACTCGTAAGTCACTTAACGTTAGCAAAGTACAAACTACACAGTTTACAGCAGTAGTGGCGCAGTATGATAAAATTTTATGGATGTAAATTGTAAATAATGGCTTTTTGATAATGATAACGGCTTATAACAACTGACCGATAAACAATACCTCGAACTTAAAATTACTTTGGACTATGTTGACATTAAATAATGTAAGATATCAAACGGAAAAGGGAATGTCACCTAACACAATAGGTACGAGTATCTTAAAAACTTATATTTTCATGAAAGAAGTGGCGCCGGTTTCTGATTAAATTAAGAACGTACAGTGGCTTAATATATTTTTAATGGCTGCGACAATTATACAATAGATTAGCCGTGTTAGTAAAAGACCGTGTTCCGGCGGAATTACAACAGGGTTGTCACCTTTTCGTAATACCCACTATTTACGATTCTTACCAATTTATTCAGACCCCTCTGTCTATAAGAAAGGTAAAGATTAAAAAATTAAATATAATCATCATGATGAGATTCTATCGAAACCGATAAATTCTAAAAACCACATGTAAATAAGAGTAAATCGTAATAGTTAACGACATTATATTAGACAGAGCTTACGTATAAAAATAAATACCTTTTAATTTATAAGAAATAAATAATTCGGTCATTCGGAAAATAATTCGGTCTCTGTATGTTTAGCTTATCTATCGCAACAATATCTTACATTTCATAATCATTCTAATACAACACACAACTGCATTTTTTAACCGCCCGGAATAACGCAAGGGTCAAAAAGTGTAACATACTCGTACATAAATGTTTTTGCCTTTATATCTTAAAGTACGGTCGACAACCCTACTTTAAATCCGGCTAAAGGCGGACGGTGGCACCTGGCTGGTGGCAGCGGCCGCGCTAATTTCGCCAAGCACAATATAAATTACCGCCTCCAAACAATGACGCCTGAAACGCGTACTCGCTACAGCCATCCAGATTACAATCTCATGCTAATGTACCCGCTAAAAGGATTGTATCCATTACACGAATCATTCCGGCCGAAGCCTGTCTTCACGGCTATGTTACACGTAAACGCTTTTTGTTCTTTTTGAGTTGACTTCTATCGCTTCGTAGCACCTTAGGTGATACAAGAACAGCAATATAATTATAAAAGAAAATTGTTATTTAATAAATCCAATGATCGGTATAGGATTGGGTTATTCATCTCTAGTGATTTGTTAAAGATTTGTATGCATAAACTTTACATTATCTTAACTAGGCTCGGCACGGCGACAACATTGTGGATTGAAATCTAGGCTCAGTTAAACATATAGGCTACTTAAGCTACCTAGTTAAACTTATGTCGAGTCAGGCAGTAATTACTTTCTACAGACAGTGAGTTGCGAAAGTCAAGTCATTATGGCAAAATGAATCAGCAATTTTTTCCAAAGCAATTTTAAAGTTATCGCTATAAGTAAATACTTAATGGAAGTTTAATTTCTTATAAATTAGAGTGGTATTGTTATACATTAAATAAAGCCTTATATTTGTCTGTTTTAATGCGCCGCTGACTTTGTTACGTTTGATATATGCTAACTAAAAATAATTGCTAAAACGGTGAATGAAAACGTTCTCAAAGGCATGTGAAGTTTAACAGCCCGCAATAGCCAGCCTAGAGGACTAAGGTATTTATCTCATAGTGAAACCGAGTGACCCGACTTCGCAGCGGGTCACTAAATGGGTTGCTGACAAACGCTGGGCCTGCAAATTATTTCTCTTTTCGTCGAAAACAACATTCGTCGCACCGATCATTCTTGTCCGTCTCCAGTGGCCTATTTCTGTAATGGAACTTGTCTTATAATCTGTCTTAGCCCCCAGTGCGTGACTGATGTGTCACAAATTAATATTTAGAGAAAATAAATACCTAGTTAAATAGTTTCTGTACCTGTTCGTCTACAGCTTATATCCCGCGAAATATTTTTTGATTTATTTAAATATGTAAATATTAGCTTTTGCAAATATCTAAGTTTATTAAATAATTTTGTTGATGCTGTAATATGTTTTTAAAGGTATGTTAAAGATATTTTTTAATCTGAAACGATGGCATTATTACTAGATATCATTGCACAGTTTTACGCATATTTTAAAACAAAAAAAGTGTTAAATTTTCTGCGTCCACGTTAAATTTCGAAAATGGTAAGAATTTCGGTGCGAAAGTATAATTATCATTAATATTGTTTTAAAAATTCTGCACTGTAATAGCGAGCAATCCTTTGTGGTTGTGAAAACTGCAGCATGGCTCCAACGATTTTAATGAACTTTACACAATAGGAGTTTACAACGACGAAAAATCATGCGAACTGGGTTTCATCTCTGGAAAGTTGAATTTCTTTTAGATTTTCTCCTTTTATCTATAGTTTTGAAAACTTGACTACTTGCCACCGGATAGAAAATAATATGGCTTGCCAAGTTTAATCAGCTCATGCGATGACAGTACTGGCTCATCTGGCATTCGTCGGACTCCCTTAGCAATATGGTCTGACTGAGACCACATTGATCCTTACTGCAATTATGTCGTTTGGATTTTTTAAAATAATTGTTTCATTTTAAATATAATATGATGATATCTTGCAGAACTGCTCTTGCAGTCATAATAATTAAGTATTAACCACATTAAATAACTTAACTATAGCAAATATATCGAGTTAAGGTTTGTTTTAAGGGGTTTAAAGCAAACTGAGACATAAAATATATAATTCAACTAACTAATTCAAAAGTATCAATACTTTTACATTAGCCATTCTTAGCTCATTATACATCCGTAGGTATAACTAGTTGTCCGTAAATTTCCATCCGTTTAATGTTTTAAGACTGAAATCGTTCGACACTCAATGAGGAAAACATTAATAACGTTATTTTATTTTCCACTGTATAACACATTTATCTTTGTCTCGTTAGTGACCTTTTAAAATAAACATTTTATTTTATACATAGTGTTACTAAATGTTTAAAACAATTACAGTAAAATCGCAATACGATTAAGACTGGCGTGACCTGGCTTAAATGGCGAGCAGCGCTAAATTCAGTTTAAATTGAATCGAATAGTTACAGCCATATCGTCGGAACGCATAATCGTGAATTTGATCCGCCATCAGAATACATCAGTGCCTGTTTACTCAACAGGAATAAAACGTAAAAAACTAGTAACTGTGCTCCGAGCATGAACACTACCGTACAAAGTATTTGTAGAGTTAACGTGTGTGATTACTATGGGAAAGGGATTGCATCTACACATCTTCGCAAACTAATGATACACGTTAACTTTACGAATACTTACGATAGTGTTCACTCGGGGTATTGAGCGCATACGAGTCGCTTCAAAATTGTAAAATGAGCGAATTTAATTTGATGTGAATATGTATACGATAAGCGATTGGAGCGAAATCAGGCTATTTAAATGCGTGACCCGTCATTAGGCACGCGGTCGGAGAGGTCCCGGGCCGCCCGAGTGCCTACTTGATGGGCTCGCATAATCGACCTGTTAACGTTTCATCGTCCTACCTTCCCCACCCTATTCGCCTTACTTACTTACCACTGCCCAGATTCGTTTTACATATCTCGGTCACAATCCTCGACCTTCTTAGAGGCCGACAGACGGTTTCCATACAGTAAGGAGACATTAAGCTATATTGTAGAGCTATAACGATACGGCAAGAAGATGGAACGGACTTCACTGCTTTAAAACGGCCGTAACCCGGATACTGTAATAAAAACTTGGAATCCGCATTCAAACTCTAATTAAAGTAAAACTTTGATCGCACAACTAGAGACATTTGAAGACATAGAGCCGTAAAATTACAGCGGGTTATTATTTAGTGCTTGATTTAGTATAATAGAAATAAGGTCTTTGTACTTACAGATCGATGAAATGTTTGACGGCTTACCTGTAATAAAGTACTTTAATGAATAACACAAGAATGGAGGTAGTTATCTAAAGCTATAAGAAACAAAATAGAGCAATTTAAAAGCGACTTTCCGGTGATATTTCATTAATTCCCGAGTTAAGCTTAAGTTGGTGCTGGAAGTGGCTGACCATGATAATCCAACGCAGGATTAGGAGCAACGGGAAAAGCACCAGCGCTACTTTCTTTCATAAATATTGCTTTTAAGGCACTTTTACAGTTAAATTGTTTTTTTGCTATCGGGGGATTAAGAAATGTCGTCTCTGATATTGAAACAGAACTAAGAAATATATTTTCAAATAAGTAAGTTTCGGAAGGTCCTGATAAAGGTGCCCTCGTAAAATAAATTTTAGATTTAATAGACGGTAGAGTCATAGAAAGGGTATATCCAGCACCTAACTTAACATTTTTGTGGTTTAATTAGGGAGGTAAAGTTGCCGAAGAAACTTGATGATCCTAGTGCTTTAAAGTAACGTATCTCCTGTAAATGCAAACAGTCCTTTGGTCTTTGAGGTAGAATGTGGACATCCATTTATTACGGTGACCACATCACCACTATAATCTGCTCCTTTGCTAAAAATGGCTTATACTGACACGAATCAAAGTCAGCTTTTAGTGGCAGCTAAAAGATGGTTCGAGCAATTGGATGCACACCGCGCATTCTCCGAGGACACTAATGATTCGCTGAACCTAGATAATCGGAAATTGCATAAGAAATATCCTCCGCACCCGGACATTACCAATGCAATTGCGTTTAACTGTATCGGTGCCAAGGATTTTATATTAATCGAAATTGCTACAAAGGAATTACAATTTTCGAACCGCTTTAGATACTTGCCTCCAATACCCATGACTATTCATGGGAATATAAAGGTGTGTAATAATATCTAATATAATTAATTTATATGTTTAATACAGAATATAGAATTCCCTCTTTCAACCTAATGATCATGTATTTAGTCTGTTAGTGGTTCACTGATGCCGTAGTAGTTTTCATTTCATTTATGTGCTAAGATAGTGTTTTAGATAGCTATACCTAGTCATTTAGTATTTTAACAAAGATATTTCCGTCAAACAACGATCATCAAATCTGTTGCTTATCGAACTTTGAGCTGCTTGAATCAAAAAATTCCCTGTATAGATAGATGGCTTAGTATTTAACCTTATTATTATTGCTTATCAGTTTTCTGATTGTTCGAAAAACAACCAATCATAAGTTTTGCTACTATACTGTCTATACTTGCTTTTTAATGAAAAGCGTGCTCAAATATCTATTACCATCTTTAATTTCAAAATCGCTCTGAAATAAATAAATGGTTTTTATGCAGTCCGCCCTACTCCTGCTACATGCAAAAGTACTAGCCATATTTCAGTATTACCTAAATCCCCTGGTAATAGTGTGTTTCCGGAGCACCTGAGCGCGCCGTAAAAACTCAGTAAAATTACTTATGCTTATCACCACAGAAGTGTGGCAGAGGCCTAGTGGTTTGGATTCAGGTTTCCTGTTTCCATGAATAAGATTGTAATCCAAATGAAAACTTCGTAAAGTTACAGCCAAACTCCCTTACAGACTTCATGCCCGGAAATCAACATGTTAGTAATCCAATAGAGTGGACAACTCAGATTCAATATTTTTTTTTGTAACGTGAGTTGTGTAGATTATTTGTGCCAACAATCAACATAGAATGCCTATATCGGCAAGGTGTCCGCAACTGTTATCATCCGAATACATTTGGTTTATGAGCCGATGAACACAGCGCCAAAAAAAACATACAGACGAATTGAGAACCGCCTCCTTTTTTTGAAGTCGGTTAATAACAAAGTGACTCCCAAAATTGAAAAGAAACTAACAGCTACTCGTATTAGCGCATTTAAACGATAGTCGTACAGTGACTTTGTAAAATTCATCGCGGCTAAATGACGAAGCTTATGCAAGCTCGCCGGCAAACACAGCACATTGTCCGCGAAACCGCCAGAATAGCTTGCGGCAAAACTATAACGTACTCGTATGAATACGGCCCGAGTAGCAGCGGGCGACGGAGCGGCTGACAGAAATAAATATTTGAAATTCCTGTGAAATTTTGGAGATGAAAAGCAGCGCATTTTACTAACATAGTATTAGACAATCTCTTTGTGAGTTTCACAAGTGATGTTACTATAAGATGGAAAATAGTGCAGCTTATAGACAAGCCCTAATTCTCACTTATGTAGCAGCAAGCTTGATCTATTTTTGAAGTGAAAACTTTGGCGACTTTGGCGAGGTTAATATTAGGTTGTTTTAATATTAGGTTTTAATATTAGGTTTTAATATTAGGTAGGTAGTAGGTAACAATATGGGTCAGATTTTTTATAAGCATTCCTTCATATACCTAAGTATCGCGGAATCCTACTTTCTCCACTAGATTTACCCGCTCTCACTAACGACGCAGGTTAATGGTGCAACGGATGCAGTCATTTTGTAAAATGTTTGTAGCGTAACGCTCTTTTGTTGCTTCAGGGCACGTGTTTAGTGATAGCGTCTTTAGCGATAAAGACCACGCGCGGGTGTCGTTTGTTATCCAAAACTTGAAGTGCTTTGATAGATACCACTAGTTAACTGAAATAGCGTAAATGACGAATATTGTTATTACACCTTTTTTGCTTTTTTGCGACGGTTGTTTGTAAAGATAAAATGCGACAAAAAAATTGTGGATCTTGACAAAAAAATAAAGCAGCTGTCAGAATAAGATTTTATACTATATGCCTTTAATATCGTAATATAAAATGCCAAATTTTACATCCGTTACTACTACTAAAGTCATACTAAAAGCGATATACATATTTTAAAAAATACCGAAGAGTGCTTGTAAATAAAAAACATATTCAATAAATTTATTTGGGAAGCACGGTTTGTTTGTTATTTAGACAGCTGTAAGTCAACACGGTTTACCCATTTGTTAGTTTAAAATTGTGCACAAAAATTGCGAATACTCTATATCCCTATTTTGAATAGGTAGGTCTACGTATCAAAGCGTTGAGAGAGTTTTTCTCAAAAAATGATATTTTTGTTAGTTATTGTTAAAAGTGACATGCGCTATTCTGCGAACTGCTCGTGCCAGAGACAGCAACTGGCCACCGAAAACAACGGTTTTGTAACGATTCCTATTTTTAAAGCTACATAAAAAGGCCTATCAAAAATGAGTATTAACGTTCAAAAACCATAATCCGTTCCTGTAAAAAATATTGCGTCCATTTAACAACACGAGTTTCAGTGTTTATTTCCATTAAGAGCATTAAAATTTGAAATATGACATGTGACTAAATTTCGAATCAAAACGTTTCATAAGCGTTATATTTTGGTGTAATAAAATTACCTTGCTCAGGTAGGATATCACAGTAAACATAACGAGGAAAGCTGAAAGGAAGGATTACGACGGACTTAAGAAGATTTGGAGGCGCCAACTCCGAGTCAGTGAGACACACATCGACGTGCGAGTTTTTTGTAACCCGATACACGAGATTTGCCAGCAAATGTACGAGACTCGAATCCGAATCCAACAATTTCGACGCTTTCATACGTAACTCTATTACCGTACACGCGTACTGAAGTGCAGAAGGAACTGCCTCAGAATTATTATTCCGTCGTATTGAGTTAGTACCGGGGAGCTAAAAAATACATATATATAACGGGAATAAAATGCCGTATAAAAGGCGTATAAACTCCGACTTTGAATAAATACCTAGATCGCTTTATAAATTCTGTATTTACGATGTAGACTGGCTGGAAAATCCCCGAATTGAAGACGTTTTATTCGAATGTATAAAATTCAACTTTGCTCTGATTTAGCTAAAATTTTAGTGGTATTCAAAAGTTGAAATGCGTTACCGGTCCTTTTCCCTGGGGTACAGTTATAAGGGGATTAAAGTTCGAAAGGTTTGCTTAAACCGGACAAAGTTATTCTGTGTAATAAAACGCTAAGCAGGCGAGGTCAATGAGCTGAATGAAATGAAACTACGGCTGATTACCGTTGAAATCATTCTCGGTCAGTTTTAATTAATGGAAACTAGAAACAACATTGATTCAGGTAGAAGCTGCTACTCGTATATAATATATTTTGTATATTTATTATATCTGGAATTAACTGAACCGCTGAGACCACGTTATCAGTATTATTTCAATTGTTCAGTAATTCAATTGATTTCATATTTTGAATATTTAACACAAGAAAAAGAAAAATCTAAATTCATGCTGCCCAACTACAGCATCGTTACCGACGAGAGCAGAGTATCATTCTCAATCAATGAAGGAATTCATACAACCGATGCCGACTGTCTTACGTTGCTCTGAAATGACAATAAAATTTACTTGAGAGAAGTTGAAAGACATGTTTTCTATCAGTATGCACTAAAATTGCAATAAAATATACTTGTGATATGTTTTCTATCATATCATCGACACCAAAAAGAGATTATATTAAGCAAAAAATAAAAAGATGTCATTTTATGACCAATCGCTTGATAACTATTTTCTAACCGATTCCAGATTCACACTTCTGACGCGGTGGAGTGCGCTATGGGCTATTGGCAAAATGAAACTTCATGCTCCATTTTTCTACATTTTCCGGTTCCGTAACGTAACGGTAAATTTATGACTTGACTCTACCAATGAACGCTCAAAGGCAATATAATTGGGTGTCGACGGCATTGATAACACAGTATCCGAAGGTTTACCTATATGCAGTCACTGTTTACTGAATAAGTAAAACATAGCCCAAATCTTGATACAAAGGAGGAAGGAATTTAAAATAAGACCAGAGTCTTCGATGTTCAGAGCTGTACATAGGGTTTCGTTGATTGACACTAGACTAGAACACACACCCATACCAACTACAATTAAAAATATCAACTTATCACTCAAATTATTTCTGCTTTCTTCATCGAGCCCGCGACCCTGGGGGTACATACTACAGGCTGTCAAAACAAGCAATTTCTTTTATTAAGGTTAAAAAGTCATACAGAAGAATATAACTTTCTACCTACTTCATACAAGTTGTAGTTTAGAAACAACAACAATTATGGCCTGCGACAGAGATACAATTGAAACACTTAATGCTGCGGCGCCGATTTGATGTTAGTTTGACTTATTATTTATACAACAAAATTAAATAAAAGATTAAAACGTGTCTTAATCGTGTCAAATTACATTGGGTGCATGGTAACACGCGGCTGAGAGAAATAAGGAAAAAATCGTAATAGCGAAAATACGAGTGCCGTATTCACGACAATAAGTAACCATAAAGACGGTATTTCATATAAGCAAAGTGCCGTGCTGTTACGAGTTTGCGAGAACGTGAGCTGAAAGAGGACCTACGACAGCGTTTATTGGAACACCTGCTTCCACTAAGCATTACGGTTTCAAGGGATCGGGTGAACAATCGTGTTTAAGGCAATAATCGAATTGAAAACGATCATTACTATCAAAATAGATAAGTTTGGACATCGTAAAGCAGCAAACACTCAAAAATATTACTCGGTATGTCAGTGCAATTCATAACTAGGTAGGAAGTTGTGTTGTTACTGATAATGTCCGCATGAACTTCAGAGTTTGATCCTTAAAAGATAATATTTATATGGAATTACGTCTGAATTAAATAAAGTAACATAAGTGTTTACTATAGCGTGAAATTGATTTTATTAAATAAAGTAATCGTTAGAATTTCAAAATTCCTAGTTGCTCTAAATAAGATTTGTCTATGTTGATTTACTGGTACTTATTTAGTAAGTTCAAATATCAGAGTATTCCTATCACATCTTGTTTAGTATTCTACAGAGGAGGGCGTTCCGGGATAACAATATGAATACCTAGATATTGCAATACTATCAAAACATACAAACAGAGTCAAGGTTTGATTCAGAGTTTGTTATATTCCAACATATAGCTACTTCCTACGAATACGATATCAGCTAAACCAAAGGTGAGTAATGTTTGAAATGCGGTTGAAGGTGTGTGCATTGTATTGAAACTATTTCAACTACTACCGTTCGTATTCGTAGTACCGTTACCTACTACCGTTACAAAGTAGGCACATTACGACTGCACGTGCGCTGAAAATGCTACTAAAGTGGATAAATTTAGAGAATTTCATATCTTATGACCTTTATTTCTCAGCACCTATTGCAGCTAGCTACAGTAGATTTAATAAAAGACAATTTTTCTATTACCTAACTTAGAGTCGCATGTTTCAGCGCAAAGCGTCTATGTTGATTCGTCATCTTAAGATATTATAAGAAATCCCAGAATATCTCTGAACTTTGCTTTATTAAATGGATGTGTTTATTAGATACCTTTAATAATCTTGGCACATGGCTCTGTGTGCACATTAAGCTTGTATAGATACAGTGGGTTTGTGTGCGTAACAGGAGGTATAAGATCGATACACAATGCAAAAACAAACGCACCGCGCGCTAAAACAAGTTAAAAACTGTGGTGAAAGCAAAAGCAAACGCAAACCTACATAATTACAAGCACACTCACATATAGAAAGTTGCTATTAGCAACACGCGCTACGATAACGTAAAGCATCTAAAACTGTTTTAAAAAATAAACTGTAATATCAATGCCAAAAGTTAGTATAGGTTGTTATAAAGGTTATTTATTAGATATAGAAGGGCTAACAGCGGTCGCCCGCAAATCCCCGTCGTTAGTATTCTGACGGAGGCGACTTCATTAATTAGCAAGCTCAAAACCACTTCCTTCACTCTGTCCTGAACAATTAAAACAATCCTTTAAATTTACTTTTAACCTGACAAGATTTCGTCTCAACTTAAGTGGAAAGTAAAAGTTCTCGCGTATTATACGGTGGTATAGTACTAATTTCGAATATTTACTCAGGAAAATAAATTTGAATAATTGTATTTAGTTTGTACGTCACCACGTTTAAAATAGCTAAGTAAAAACGAACGGGGATTATTATTCTGGAAAGCAATATTACCTGAATCTACCCGTGTTATCCCTAAGGATATATAAATAAATATACATCGTAACGAATCCTTCTGTAACCCACACTACCTACCTTTACGTTTTTCCTTTATCCATAGGGAAAAAACATAATTTAATATATCATATACCTATAGGTAATAAATAAAATTAAAGCTCTTGCCAGAAAATCTTTCACTGTGCTTGTCTGAGCTACAGTAAAATAATTAGGGTATATTTGAGATGATAGAACTCTTGATGTTATCACGGTACATTTACGATAAATTACATGTCAGATAGATTGTGGTGATCGTGTTATATTGCCGCGGTGCGACACCTCACAATACAACCATTCTTTTGAATATTTTAGGCAATTTGTTACTGCTAATCACGTTCCATTTTGAAGAAAACTTCTAAACTACAGAATGAACTTTTGTTTTTTAATGCAATAAAATGTAGGGTTTCACTATAGCGCAATGAAATAACGCGGCGGAAGGTTTCCTCATGGCCAACAATTAGAACTTAGGATTGCATTAAAATTTATATACATATAAAATACATAGAATCACCCTATTCTGTAAAGTGAAGGAAAAGATCATTCGTCGTAGGTTCCTTAGTGAACGTCCATTACCCTTTATGACGATGAAAGTTTAAAGAACGCATCCATGAGTTTGTAATAGATCAGTTTCGTAACCGCTATTAATTCCGAAGTTTACTGTACTCGTACGGTTGTTCCGCAGCCTGGATCGAGCATGCCAAGGTAGATAACAATACTTCGCTTTGCGGGCCAACTACGTGACAGGGCGTTCAATAAAACCCAACCTCAATAAAATTGTGTTAAGAATCTTTTCGAATCCCGATCGAACCAGAGTAAATCAAAAATATCGAATGAAAAAAATAGTTCGTAATTTCTTAAATGCTTCTTCAAAATGTTATTTTGCTCCAAATAAACTGCTTAATGACGTAGAACTTTCCAGACGACTGAAAAACGTTTTGTACTCATTAACCCAATAAATTATAATGGTTCGATGAAAAAATCTATTTGTGAAAATGGTTTTTTCGCATTTAAATTATTTGAAGCGTAAAAAGCTTAAAAATTAAGACACTTAACTTGAATCTAGTCAAAAAGCCCCAATACCTTATAGTGAGTCTATAACAATGGAAATCATAATAGTAAACGCTCTGTAATAATAACTCTATAAACAAGTAGGTACCTACGAGAAACTTTCCTATAAACCCCTTTTATATGTTTTCATACTAGCTCTACACAGACAATATGTTTCAGTTGATTAGTTTCTTGTACCAACGTACACAAAACTGTAAGTGGTTTTGTGAGAGAATAGAAACAAACACCAATAGATAGAACACCAACGTATTTTTGTTCCGGCAAACCATTACATGCCGACTCACTCATCAGTGCGGGTGCCCGTTTACAACCCCAATAATTAACTAAGCCTTGAAACTTTAAGCATCAGCTAATTTCCCTCGCGGGGCCCTTATCGGCTTCAGTTTACACAGGACGCGATTTATTCGTATTGTCTTGTAAATTACTCTTTATTAGCCTATTATTATTTGGCACTTTCTACGTAGCAACAAAACAAAGTTAATAACTTCTTTACAGCCTTTTGAACGTGTAGAGAAAAACCAAGCGTAGCTCTTTGCGTTGGCCATTGAAGACGGACATATTTCTGATATTAAAAAGGATGCATATTATATTATTATGTCTGACAATTTTTATGTACGATACATAAGTGCTACAATGAGAAGATTCCACATTAACAAAGCCGGAAAATTTATGGATTTTCCGGTATCACATTCATCATTTTTATAACTGTGTTTTATTTTATCAGGAATTACTACATAGGGACCAGTGTTCTTACTTGAGCCTGTATTATCAATCATACTATTTCGTATGACATGAGTGGACCCTCCTCATGCGAGCTCAAACTTCCATTACTCATGAAGCCACGCCCAGGGCTGATTTCGTCTCCGGTCACAACAATGACCTACTAATTTTTATTACATTACTGATATTCTATACTTGAAAGATAAATGTTTTCAGTAATTCCAAAAACCTATTCGCTGGGTTTTCGTACTAAGCGAATTGAAATTGAAACAAAACTGATTTAGATGAATACATTCTAGAAATGTTCATGCAGAGACGAAACTAAAAACGCAAAACCGCTCTAAATATGAAATAGGTGTTGTCAAACTTCTCTACGCTTACAACTATAACTAGGTACTATGTGTTATCATAAGAAAGATAGAAGAGCGCAGTTTCGTCCTTGACGCTGTCGTCACAAATTAATTATTATTAGCGTTTTTAATTAGTCCCTTTATTGAACTGTCAACGGGAGGCAAGAGAATCGACCCGTTCACTCGGACGATGTTCTGTTTTAATTAAACTTACCTAACGGTCGCTGCCTTCTGGTTTTTGCTACTAAAACACACGAAACTTGTGATTAAAACGAAGAAAAAATCTTGCGAAAAAGACTTCAAAAAATATTTAGAATGCCAAACAGGATTGGTATCTAAATGCAAAAGTCTGTAAAAAGATCGATTGAAGGAGCAAAAACGATATTCCGTTCGCCCGAAATCCGATGGCGATAAACTAACAACGGATCACTAGCTGCACCCTTTATTTCCTTCCACTTATCTTTTCCCTTTATTTTGGATCTTTTATTTAGAAAAGTTATTTTTTTTATTATCAAAGCTAAAAATTTATAAAAATTAAGTGTGAAGCGTACCTGTACGATGCTTAAAAATTATGGTGACGGTCGAATAATTTAGTAACATCGGATGGACATTGGTAAAGAAAAATTAAATGCTAATAAACTACTACTCTGCAGCACTTCTTTTGCATGCACCTATGCATAACATATGCCATAAAAACACGGTACCTAGTCGAATATGCAAAAGAAGTGAATTGTAATCAGCCAAATATTTTTTAAAGGTTGATTATAACTGTTAACTTACTGTTTTTGCCAAAAATGTCATCTACATTTAAAAATTCAACATCGTAAAATCTTTAGGATATATAGTAATATAAGTGCAAATAGACACATTTCAGTCCGGAGTGTTAGGTGATTTTTATGGCAGCTAAGGCGGATGGTTCGTGGATCTTATGGCTCCTATAAAATCTGCTCTTGTTGAGTTGACGTTTTAAGAAAATTCCAACCTTCTCTACAGCTATTTTATCCGGACGGGCATCGCCTACAAGAGCTTTTCAAATTACCGGGATTCATTTAGTGAATAGCCTCCGTAATGACAAGTAAAATCCTTCGCAAACGATATTATACGATAAATAAAGAGATTTATCGCAGCAACGAATTTTTTATTTTTGTTAGGAGAAAATTTTAAGTTGTTTACAAATATTATTTGAATAAAAGAGGCAAAGATCTGAGATAGAATTCAATATTTTTAGCCGATTCAATTTCTTATAATGCGGAGATTAGATCATTCGAAGGGAAATTAGATCATTTTTAAATACTCTCATGACCAAGAAACGTAAACGTAAACGTCCTAAGTCCTTACCTATTAATATAATTATGTTCATGAAAAATGTTGTAATAGCTTTTACTTGCATTTCAAATTCAATAAGAGTATTTCGTGACAGGTGCACTGAGCCGGCCTAATTAGGAATCCCGTGGGCCCGCCGAATGTCGGCGCCAAGTTCCCGTTCCAATATTGCTTTGTCACTTGGCAACATAGCGATGCTGCCTAAGCCTAAGTAATTGGAAATTCCACTTTAAGCTTCAGGAAAACTAAATCGTTTTTAAAAAGCAATCGTCATTAGCAACCAATACTATATAAAGTGTGTGTAAAACGTTTTCGTGTCACGTGGATTATAATTATCTTGTCTATTATTAGTGCAATAAAACAAAATAATATTAATACATATTAATATTTCAATGATTTAATTATAATTAAAATCTCAAGATTCAAATGATATTGCCTTAAAAGGTAGGAAGTTGTCTAAATAAGTTAAAGGCACCAAGTCCTACTCAAACACCGCATTGTTCCTTGACAAAATAACGATGTTTCCTTGGCCTGTGACGGCCAATGTGTAATTGGACATTTATGCTTCAAAACATAATGGGTTTAATGTAAAGTTTTGCCTTTTGCCTCATTAATCCCTACAGCAATTTTATCTGAATTTCCACCGTGAAATCTTCAGCCCGTAAAGCACTTATCACCATCTAGATAAATCAGGAAGTAACAGAAAGTCAAACTTACAAACACACTTTTGCCTATATGGAGTTCTTATTGAAATCATACTACTACGGAGGACAGGTGCACTCCCTCATCACATCTCCCGAGAGCGGCAAATGAAATCGCCAAGTTCTCGCTGCAATATTGCTTTGTCACTTGGCGACATCGCAATGCTCCCTAATCCCGAGTAATTGGAAATGCTTGGAATATCCAACTTCAGCCTACAGTGTTCCTTATCAACTGGTCGCCACAATGCCAGATCAGTCTTAGGTTAGTTCTCCGTCTCCGATTTATCTCAAACTGATTTCAGCCATAAATGGATACAATCTCCTAGAACTTAGTTATCTTAAGGCCTTATTGCTGCATTGCCTGTCTTAAAAACTGTAAGTATTGTCATCAATTTAAAAGTATTGCGAGTTGCTACGCAATAAATAAACGCTAAAACCCTAAAAGCATAGCTGTGATTGGCTACCCCAAAAGTATAATCAAGTCATTACTATTATTACTTAGAACAATCCGAATATTTCTAATAATACTAAAACCTCGTCGAAATTAGGTCGAGGCATTATAAAACCCCATAAAACGGGAAAAAGCGCGGGTTTAGATGAAAGTGGCGTCTAAAGACGCAGAGAAAAGCTGACGTTATAAAAAGGAGAATTTCGTAGAACCACCGTGGGACATTATACGATTATGTAGCAATGGGCCCGAACTAGGCCGGCAAACCACTAACTATTGAGTTCAACGCGACTCTAGCAAAGTCAAAACATTTGTTTTTAGTGCCTAGTATTGTTTCAGGTACCACAATATTGAAGGTTTTTTAATTATTTCCCCCAAAATACATATTATTCTAAAACCTTTTTTCGACATCTAGTAGAGTATAAAGTCATTGACAAGCACCTTTGGTAGTCATAGGTACACAGTCATAGTCACATGAGGGACCTGGTCTACAAAAACGCCATGAAAGATAAAACTCTGTGTATGTGTATTCTAATTTTTTTAATGATTTTTCCATTCAGTCAATTCTATACTTGTTATTAATAAGTAGTCAGGATGATTACCGCACATTAACACAATCATTAGCATAAGGACAACATTACCTTATTATTCTTGTGGGGGTTTTTACAAAAATATAACACAAATTATTATTTCTTTTACCAAGTTCAACGTATAAAATGTGCCTATTATATTATTATTGTCTTAGCGTGCTTTTATTCAGAATAAGTTTACTGAAAATCACAAGACTTTGAGATAATGGGACTTGTTATCTTTGCTATTTGATGTTTCGTTCGAAAATGTAATTTAATCTTGTTTTATTATGGGCACTACAAAGAGAGATCAATATTTTTTATTACGATTCCCATACCGCTTAAATTATTTATTTTTTATTTACCTGATTACATTCAGGTAACTTGCCGCTAAAATTTCAATGTGTATTGTAATTGTTGTTCAATACGTACGCAGTAGTCAAGTCTTTGTTCATGAATCCTGTAATGAGACATTGTTATGTCATCAAATTTAAGATGATGTAGTCACGTACACGTCGCTTTTGTTGACAGTATGTGTATTGAATACATAATCAAAGGTTCTAATGTTGTTTTATCGATTGATTTAGGAAAATACATTTTTCAGTAATTAACCCCCGATGCAAAAGGAGGGGTGTTATAAGTTTGATGTGTCTGTCTGTTTGTCTGTCAGTCTGCATTGTCTGTGTTCTTGGACATGTTTGATGAAAATCAGTTGAGTCATTTAAAAGTTGTGGGGGTGAAAGTGGGGAAGAATAACCGAATGTCTGCAAACATAATCGAGTGGGGTCTCAAATCAAAGCGCATCACGTGCACATTAAAAAAAAATGTTGGTATATTAAATCGGTTGAGCCCTGAAAAAACTGTGGAAGTAAAAGTGGGGAAAATACCCAATATCTGCAAATATATTATTGTGTCGGTGGTTTTTTTTAATTTTTAATTTAATATTATTTATAATTCATGTTGTAGGTTGACTAAAAATAAACGACATTCGGCATAAGCCCACCCATTATTGTCAAAAAAAGACACAAAGAAAATAAATATTAACAGTAAAGGATTCGATGTTTTAAGGAGTTGTTGATTCAGATTGTTAGGTGTGTAAACAAGTACCTTGAAAGCTCAAAATATCTTTGAAAAAGTTAATATCAATTTACGAAACGAACCTAAATCATGATTCCGCTAATTTGTATGCTCGTCATGGAAGCTAAGTCTGCGCCACGTATCGTAACCGCTTGCAATAAGCTGAAATTGGCTGGATTTTGGTCATATAAAGCTGCAATAAAGCCTTACACTCAAATATACCATAGCATGCATTCAATAACCAATGTATTCAATAACAAAGGATGCTTTAGGTACAATACAATAATTCTCATCAAAACCTCAATTAATTTATTTTTATGGAAGTGTGCTCAAAGTAAATATCGAACGGGAAAGCTGCAAACGTCATTTCAATCCAGAGCACGTAAACAAAGATAACGGTATGGTTTTACGATCGGAAAGTAGTTAGTTCGATTTTATGGAGTCGTAGATGCTACGAGTATATTATGTACTCGTGGCTAATCAGGTGAATTGTTTAGTTAGAAGATCTCAGCAAGCAAGCTGATGTAACATATAAGGCTAGTTATTGTTCGCGTTAGACAGATACAGGGATGAGACGCTTAATGGGATTAAGCTCCAAGGCACGGCGGTTGATTATGTCGCTACTTGATTTACGTTGACGACTGACTATACTGAGACTTCACCGACCTCCTAATACACCGCCGAAAACGGACAATTTATAGTGTCACACCGATACAATCAATTCCCGCAAGCCGAGAAAACAGTGTGAAATATGAGGACCTCATCTGCCAATACCCCTCGGGAGTAGGGTCGGGTAGTTAAAACGTAAGGTTTTCGCAAGGAAGATGACAAAAGAATTCCTTCGGCCCCGAAGCCTAAAGAGTAAAAATAGTCGTTTAAATGCGGGTCGCAACAATGATTAGCCTTAGAGAATCGGCCAACGGGTGACAGGCAGTGACAGCTGACCCTGTCTTGCCGTACACCCCTATATCAACTCGCTTTACTTTAAGAATATTTATTTGGCGAGTTCATCTGAAACGAGTTTTAGTCACAAAGTCACTTTTACCACAGAGAAACTTAAACTTGTCTTTCAACGCTTATACATATGTATTTAAATCACGTTAATAATCAAATTATGCGCAATGACGATACATTGCGCATAATTTGTAAAAACGTAATACACGGTATTACGTTTTCCATTAAATTGGAATTGCAGTGTAGAGCTAGTACATGAAATAGGTATGTACAATCAACAAAATGATACCTTAACCCACCGTAAACTTATTTTGCTACAATCATTCAAAATCAATTAGGTCGAAATTCGCGTAAATACTCGTTCCCTTGGAAATAACCTTGTTATTGTTGTATAATCTTGACAGTTGACATTAGCATTGAAATAAGAAATAGCAGAATGGCTATAATTGTAAAGTTCAACTGAGCTCAATTTTATCACTCTCATCGCAAATGTGAGTGAGAGTGATAGAATGAGTTTGGAGCGTAAACGCCGCCACTAGCCGTAGTGGATTAATGTTATTATTGCCTCTCTACTTCATTCTTTTTTCTATGGTCTACTACTAATAACTACAATTTTCACTCCTTGATATATAACAAAATCTGATTGGCATCCGACTTTTTGACATAAAAATGATTTTATTATCAAAAACGTCCTAAGTGCAACACGAATGCTTGAGAAGAGAAGGAATTGATTTCAAGATATCATTTTGTCGATTGTACATACTAGGTATGCAGTTGTAATTATACATACATAGATGTAGTAAATAGTGTACCTACTATACTGACTGCTAGCATAAGGTGAGTTAAATGATTTGCAATAAAGTTTTTCAAATCGAATTGTTGGAATTATAATGATCTACAACATTTGTTATTATTAAACAGAAAAGAAAAGTAATGAAACAAAAAAAACGATTCCTCATGGCTTCGAACTTGTCTGTCATTGAACCATCAGAACAGTATAAAAATATCGTTTGAGGAAAACGAACAGTTACAACGACAAAATTAAATAAAATTAGGGATTGTCTTTTTACGATAATGGTCGAAATAACACTTCAGAAACTCTGACGTACAGAAAATGTTTTTTGGCATTGGGTGGTGGATTTCACCCAAACGGACAGCTACGGATTACCGCTTACATAACAAATACTTATGTAGGTTGGTCTAACATTATTTTAAACTGTTTTGGTGTGTATCTGTCATGAATAAGACAAACGTTATGTTATAAACATAAGTAGAAAGTAAGGTAACATAAGTATTTTATTATCACTGTTTTTATTAACTTTACAGTGTTTCATTTTTAATGAATACCTACGACACAATGGAAAAGATGTTTGGATAAATAGTATCAAGTCTAGTTAAAGACTATAAATTTATCACTTTATGTCCAATTTTGATTATTGAAATATACATAACATATTCAAAAGTATGAATTATAATGATGTTACTTTACCCAAACAATATTATTCATTTGCTTGCAAATACGTTACAGTTTTCGGTTAAGCTAGTACGCTACCGCACTAACATGAAGTAACATTTTGGACAGTGGGATTAAAGTTGCAGTGAGGTTCACGTTCGACAATCGCATAAGTGAAATGAGTTAAACGCTATAACAGCACTGACCTGAATTCGGCTGGTTGTCAGAATTGGGCCGCGCCGAGGGTGCTCCGTCGCGGGCCTCCACCTCGAGGGCGTACGCGCCCTGCTTCTCCCTATCGAAGACCACCTTCGTGAAGATCTCGCCGGTCTGCATGCTGATCTCGAAGAAGTCCTTGCCCTCGTTCCGTGGCGAATCTACTATGTAGTAGTAGACCTACGACAAAAGACACCGTATATTTAATTATACTGGAACAAACGCTTTATTAACTCATATTTGCGCGCCGCACATACCACGTGTGAGTGTGTTCGTGAAATGCGATAAGAACAACTCATTGCTACGCCATGAAAAACTATTAAGGACACTTATAGTACCGAGCGCCACATGGATTACAGCATGTATAATTGTATACCTTCTTACTAACGATGTGGTCGTGATTCTATCATTGCATTATAATAAGGTTGAATATAAATCTATTCTACCTCGATATTTTACAAACACTGTACAAATACTGTTGCTGAAATAAGCAGCCGCGAAGTATCTAATCCAATAACAGTCAATAACTCCTTTTGGTTGCAAAGGTGATAGATGTCGACAGATACGAACTCGTCGATTTGAAGCAGCCAACTTAGTCCTTAAGTAGCGATACACTTTTAAAAGAAGAATTAAACATCTAAAAAAGTACAAGCTATGTATTTGACATAGCTTCAATTGGATAAATATAAATATAGCGAAGTAAATGAAACTCTGAAAAAGCTTAGTTATAACACTTTGCAAGAGCGCCGTTGGTTCAAAGAATTTTATGTCATGCACAACATCTAAACATCCCAGCGATGTTAAAGCTGTGTCAATGGGTAGGTAAATTAAGATTACATATTCAAGAGGCTCGGAGGTAACTTAAGCAGATAGCTAGCTGTGATATGTAAATGAGGTATGCATTGAAGTGACTCGTGTATGTACAGCGTTGTAGAGCATCTCTTTTAGCTTAATGCGAATATACTTTTTTTTTCTAAACGACAAACCTCAAAGCGTCAAACGGTCTGGCAGTTACTATTTAAAATTCGGTGTTAGGCACGTGTAACCCACATAAAATGTCACAGATAATAATTATCACTGAATCCTCGTATTTCCTCAATTCAAAGATTAATTTTATAGTTATGTTCATTCTACCGAGTATCTATAGATATGTACGTCAACCGTATACAAAAGCTGTTAATACAACAAAACTCAACTTTCTGAATTTTTTTCGAGTAATCCTCTTACGAATCACGGTCCAAACAAACGCGTCGCTTGTAAATGTTTAACTTTCATATAAAAATGGGAATAAAAATGATAAAAGCATTCGGAACTAAAGTATAAAGAGAGAATTTCAATATAACAAGTAGGAGTATTAAATAAAATTTTTAGCTTCACGCTTGGAGTTGCGAGTGGACGCGTATAATTATTTATCCAAGCAAACCAATCCAAAGCGCAGTTGCAACCAAACGTAATTGCATGATGCAATTGATGTGTCGTTTGCTGTATAAAGACCACAGTACACGAAAAATACCTACAAAAATGTTAAAACTAACTCAATTTACTCACATTTGTTTGGTAGAATTAAACGCCAGGGCAAAATAATTATTTAATTATAATGTCCAGAGTATGAATTATTATCTGCCCATAATAAGATTTTATTATTTGGCAATGACGGTCATGTTTGGTAAATAATAATTGTATTAACGAAAAGGTAAACGATAAATTAATACAAATTATTTATCATTTCCGTATTTTATTCGTCACTCATTTTGTAAGATTAAATCATTTCGATGGTTATTGTATTTGATTTAAGTGAATTTGTGGAATTAACCCGAGAAGGCCATCAAATTGCCATTTTTATTTAGATATGTGTGTGTATACAATCATCTCGTCTTTTCTTTAACATAATTATGTAATTAAGGCATTATAATACATTGTACGTAGGTAGTTAAAAAAATTAAGGTACTGGTGTGAGTGGTAGTGGTGGTGGCTGGTGGTGGTGAAGAGTCGTAAATTCCTTTATTTTACTTTAAATGTTCACTCATAACGAAAAACTTTAAATAGTAACACCTATAAGAAGTATTTAATGTGAGGGAAAACGAAAAGCGAACCCTTTTTGTTATTACACAGACAAATAAAATGGCAAGCGTCTTTTTTACGAGCCATCAACTCATAAGTCACAGGCTTAGCTGTTATACTTCATTCATATTATTAACATCTGATATTACGTTAGACTGACACTCCTCAACTATAAACCATCGCATTACCATAAACTCAATGAAACGATATTTTCAAGGCTTTTTCCGACATTTTCTGACACAATTCGATCCGGAGCCTCATTAATTTCGTATGAAATCCAAAGCGAAAAGCTCCCAATTCATTGCTTTTGACTTCTTAATCCTAAACCAAACCAAATTATACCTTTTACATTAAGTTCTCTAGAGTTAATTTGTTATTTGAAATTCGAAATAAATTGACAAGACACCTAATAATCTTCTTATATTTTTCTTAGTTACAGATTTCTACGTACTTTTTATACTGATAAAGTTAGACTAAAATTGCGAGAAAAAATTAATTATTTTAAATGAAAACAAAATCGCGGTCTTTTTAATCCTTGTCCCTTAATTTTCCAAAATACTAGTTTAGTACCTATGAATGTATCAATATGTGGTGCTGATATATTATTACGTACTTTATAGACCTCGGACAAGGTCGAAATTAGTCGAGCTATCGAGAAACTTTCAGCCTTTATAAAATAACGAATAGCGTTCACATCAATTGAAAATTCATTTAGAACATGTGGCGCCCCTCACCGAGTAACGAAGTCAACAAACAAAACTCGTTGTTCGGAGCAAAGATGGCGACCTACTTCTAGGCGTCGACGCGAGGCTAGCCCAACTAACAAAATACAGATGTCGCTTGTCATGACGTTGCGCGTTGGTTCTAACCCTAAAAATATTAAATTTTGGGCACTACCAGGCAAACCAGGAAAATATCAAACACTTTAACAGATCTGTTACATTCCGCTTTATTTAAAATGTTAATATCTTTCCTAAATATTGTCAACAGTAATTGGCTTTGTAAAATTCTTTGGTATGATATAATAATATGATAGCCACATTAAGGAGGAAGGGAATCCATCCATAGGCTACTTTTCTTATTAAGATACTGGTTCTTCTTTATCTTCGTGTTGAAATACTTTTCCGGCTGTGTCATAAGCGTCCTTTATTTGGCAGAACAGAGCCTACCGGGTCACTGTATAATACTGTATATACGAGGTAATGGTGTCATAAAAATATTATAGTGAAAATGAACATGATAGCACATACCTGATTGTTTGGGAAAGTCCCGTCTTTGTCTATGGCGTTGACTTGCGTGACCTTGGTCCCGATGGGCTCGCCTTCCAGAACCGTCTCTTGCTCCCGCTCCGTGAACAGTGGGATCTCGTCGTTAACGTCTTCCAACATGATGTAGACCGTCGCTTCCGAAGCAAGTTGTTGAGCACCGTTGTTCTGTACATTAATTTTGTTGATTAAATAACGTTATAAATTTGATTGACAGGTATAATTATGCCCTTAACAGAAACAATAATTTTTAATAAACACGATACGCGCCATAACGATAATAATAAGAAATAGATATCGTTCGGAATTTATTGCATTTTAAAATAACTTTTGAAATACCAATCTATTAATTAGTAAAAAACCGGTAAGTCAAAATTTTCATAAATGTTTTGACTGATTCCAGTTAAGCCAGCTTTTGGTATAAATATAGGTTAAAGGATAAAAAATAACTTCAAATCATTAAAATTAATCATTAAAGTTTTGGGAATTGACGCGATACAATAGACAACGTTACCTCCACACGAATAGTCAAATTGTACTCCTTAATGCTTTCATAATCTAGTGGATGGTTGACTTTGATATCAGCCCAAGTGAAACCATTGTCAGCTCTTTGTTGTAAATAGAATGTATGGAATTTATTCGTCTGCGCTGTAGACCCAGGCATCAGGCGGTAGAATACGGTCGGGTTGTTCTCTATGCCCGAGCTGAAAACATAAACTCGATATAGAACATTACTAACAAACTAAAACAAAAAGCAACTAAGAATCACTTGACAACATTGAGCAAGAATTTAAATTCATTCTAGACTAAACAGTTACTGATGTAATAAATATTATGAAGATGACAAAATGAGCTTATCGATAAAATTTGTACTAAAATTATAACTACGATTTAAAAGTTAGATAAAGATTTAAAAGTTTTTAAAGAGCTTGTTTGACTCAATAAATTAAAAAAAGATACCTATAGGTCAAAAAAATAAATAGGTCAATAAAAATGATAGAATCGAAAAGCTCATCTTGACAGGCAAATGTAGGTATGATAAGGAACTTTATTAATCAAAGAAGAGCTTTGAAAATATTAGAAATTATGGACTCATAAACTGAAATTACTTAATATTACGGACAATACAAGGCGGGCGATCGCTATATTAAAATTGTAGCTCTTCCTTATTTCGAGATTTATAATTATTGTAGGTTATTTAAGTATTAGTAAAGTGTGTTAGTTGATTCCTTGTTGTTACCGGGTGAGTCCGAAAAGTGTGATTTAGGTCGAACAGATAAGAATGACAAACGTGAACAAGTCCTTCGACTATGACATTCGGTGTTTGATGCACTATGACGGTGATATTGCAATACATTAACTAGACGCCTAAGTAGCCCGTGGCACACAAATTATGCACATTCAGTTACAAAACACATACATATATGGATATCATTTTTAGATTTTCAATAACACAAAGATTTTTGAAAGAATATTAACGATTCATTGACGATACTTTTAATTACCCAGGGCACAGGTTAATTTTTATTATCAATTGTATTAGACAATGAAAAAAATTGATTTGATCGTACCTGTGTGTCGTGTGACATGAATTATTATCAGAATGTAGAAGATTTTACGATCGTCGATGAATCATTGAAATTATAGAATAGGTACGTCATTCGAGAACTCTAGATTTTTTGGCAACCTCAACATAAAGCGAGCTTGAGTTGAGATTGACGAGATACAGAGCTCTAATAGTTCAAAATAATGAATACCTAATGAAGGTAAATCATTACTAAACTACCTACCGATACATATGTACCTATACAATTAGGAACTAAGAGTACCTATAATATTTATAACCTTCACATTGTAATTTATAACAGAATCCAAAAACGTCCACTACGAGTATAAATTAAATGTATTATTATAACTAAGTATAGCGTGGTGTGAATGTTAATCACCAAATTTATATCATATTTTAGGTAAAATTGACAGATAATAATATAGTAATAGAATAGTAGATACCTAAATCTAAACGAACGTTAATAAACAATACTAAGGGGTAAAAGGTATAAAAGTTTGGATGTAGGAAGAAGTAATGAAAACTAAGCAATAACTACCTAGATTCTAAAAATATTCCAACGATATTCAAAATACTCCTCGAATGTTATCGCGTTAAGGAACGTATGCGCCTCAATATGAATGATTTAAAATCAGGCCATTAACGTAACAAATCAGGTATAATGCTTTAGCAAAGAATACTGTTAACATTCTCTTATCCAGCTTTTGCAACTACCAACAATTCACTATCGAGATTACTTACGTTATATTCCTGTAAGTTCGTTAAGTTATCTTTACTTTTACGATGTTAATTCTAGCTTTAATTATAGTTAACTTACCTTTAAAATTTAATTTTAAGTTGTATTATTACATTAAATTACACATCTAAAATATTTCTACCTGCTACATCTTTAGAGCGTAATAAAATCTGACTAAATTTGTCTCAAGAATTTGCCAAAACAAAGGCAGTAGAATCAATATTTTTTTTAATGAATATTTTCTGCAAGCACTAATTATTATACTGAAGGAATAGTAATAAAAGTTGGACAAAACATAAAACCTATTCTAAACTACGAAATTACAACATTTATTTTCATGCCATGACTGTTCCATTGACCAGCCGACAGATCCAAAAATAAATTTATATGATCCATAATGCACTTATGCCTACATGCAATAACAATGGACACAAATATTTGGTAAATATGGCTCCTAACAGATAACATGTACCTCGTTAGCTCAAAAATATCTATTGATTGAGGTAACTCTACATTTTTAAAGTTTTTCTGTAAACGCGTTTATTTTCGAATTGTTGGATAATATGTTGTATTCATAATTAAAAAGGAAATAAGAATATTGTTATGGTTAGATAACATATTGAATTCTTGAAATTAACTCTATTTCCAAAAGAAATCATTATACCTACAACAAATAATGGCTCATTGATTTTGTTACATTGTATATAATTTGTAAACTTTAAAAATATAAACAAACTCAACCTGTAACGAAAAAATGTAAACCTAACCTTGTCTAATAAAAATCAACAGATATTTTTGAACTAGTCCACAACACTGTGATCCCCGTTCCTTTAAGCAGTGAGCCCTCTAATGCACGCCGGTGAGTCCAGAGAGAACCGCGTGATGGTGTCGATGCATGAGTTCCGCAGATACAGACATCACAATCATCGTACTCAGACCACCAAGTGAGAGGCAAATAATAATGAAATTGATAAACGTACGCGACGCGCCCGCACCCAATATTGTTTTGAGACTATCAAATTCGAATTTTGCTCGTCATTAACGCTGCAGGAACGCAATCACTCTTCACAAAAGTAATAGGTATCTGCGCGAAATATTTAGCCACATTCGATTTTGATAGTTTTGGTCTGACGAACTTAACTCTACGGTTAGTATGAAAAGTTTGCAAACTATCCAGAAATTATGGACATTATAAATGTAGAGTGAGGCATCGTCAGCTGTCTCGTAGGGCTAGGTACGAGACACAGGGACGGGACACGGGCGAGGTAAGCGCGAGGTAAGCGCGAGGGAGGGCAGGGCTGCGGGCGCGGCGCGGCGCGGCGGCACACTGCGTGCAGGTGACGGGGCTGCGTGCGGTGCCCGTGCCGAACTGTTACACACGCACCTTGCTTTTACGGACACCACTTTGGCACCCACGGGCAAATTCTCTCGAATGTAGATCGGGCCGTACACCACGTGATCCCACACGGGGGGATTGTTAGCGCGATCCACTACGTCTATCTGGACCTCCACGGTTCTGGACAAGGGCGGGAAGCCCTTGTCTTGAGCCATAGCCTCCAGCTTGTACGTTTCTCGCTATCGGGGAAAGAGTCGATGGAAACAGACAAAACCACGTCGTTAGTAGTGTTAGGGAGAGGAGGAGCGGCGGGCCCGGGAGCCCGCTGCGCCTTATACCAACCTGGCTTTCACACTGGTCACTACGGTACCCACTGTGACATTCTCTTTGATGTGAACGGGGCCATACGTGGTCATGTCCCAGATGGGGGGCTTATTGTTCCTGTCTACCACGTCTAATTCAACGTCCACGTCTGCGGAGGAGGGCGGGGCGCCTCTGTCGGAGGCGCGCACGCGCAGTCGGTACCTGTCCCGCTACAGATACACGGGTCAGAGGTCAGCGGGGACAAATAAAAAATAACACAACTCAAATATAAACACATAACGTACTGGTTGCTAATAAATAATTGAAACAATTAAAAAAATATCTAATCATCATCCACTTTCATATTATATCTATTCATCAATAATTTATCGATTAGATTTATATTTAATCTATGTGTTTATTTTGTGATCAAAGTGATCGTCCACCCGTCACGCTCACATTCATAAAGCCAAACTAAAATAAGAGAAGAAAGATACCAAAATACTAAGATTACGAAAAGTCCACTCACTTCGTCCGCTACCACGCTTAGGCATCATTCGCGCTAGCTTACTTACTTACTTGCGTATTGTAGCCAATATAAGACTGTGCAAGAAATAAAATTGGAAATAATATATTTATGGTATTATACATTTTGATATGTACAATAGGAAAGAAACAAACTGTACATTATTTATACTTTTTACAGGTATATTAACTAAACTAAATTTAAAAATTAAAAAATAAAACTGAACGAAAAGCAGGCAAATGCATGCAGCTCTGCATACAAGACATGGCGGAAAGGTCAGGTTGTCATAAGAAGGTTTGATGACCTCATAACGACTACAACAAAACGACACTCATTGTAATGAATATATTACAAACGATGGACGTTACTGTTTACTGTACAAAATTTGGTTTGAGAACGTAGCCCCTTTCACAGAAGGAATAATGTCACAACTGGCCAGATGGCCAAACTGCCGCACGGGCAATCTGACCATCTAAGATAATATTAACATTAATACAATTTATATCATTAACTGGCACCCTGTAAAAAATTCATAATTATGATGATTACACTAGAAAATATGATGTTCTTAGCATGAGTGGTCGTCTAGCGTGGCAACACGAGCAGAGGGCGGAGCTCGAACCGCCCGGAGGAGCGCACTCCGCAAATAATAACAGAGATTAGTAACAAAACATGTACATACATAATTATAATACTGATAGGTATGTTTAAAAGCATAAGCTTCTGAAATTAATTAATCAACCGATTACGTACAATAAAATAAATTTCAAAACTATTCAGTGCGGAATATACAGAAGTGCGGTTACAGAAACTGTACATGTTTTAGAACTAAACGTAGGTTTCAACGGTGAAATATTTACAGCAGTATTATTTCTTTCATAGGTATTTTACACAAGTCGTATTTATCTGTAAGATAGTTAATGCAAGATGGTGCTGCAGAAATAAATCCTAACGAAGATTCAGTGCGGAGCCGGCGCTGGCGGCAACTCAAACTAATTGTGCTGCAAGAAGAACAAGCCCCCGACGGCTGCGGGGGGCCGCCCGGAGCCAGCGGCCGCGCGCCCCGTTCAATGGACAACTACTCCTCACAGCCAGGATTGACCCCTCTCCACAGCTATTTACAGCAGCGGTAATTTAGAACTATTTACATTTAAAACAACTTAAATTTTGTGCCAATTGAATCCTAGGGCTTGTAGGTAGCACTCATCCACCAAACTCTTTATAGGTTGATCCCATTCATTCGTCAATCATTTCACAATTTCATACGGTTTATCGATATCGGTTATGAATGTACACTAAATACTTACATCCAGAGGCTTCTTTAAAACTATCCAACCTGATTCAGGTTGAATTTCAAAATATTCTATATCGGCGGGATTATATGGGGCGCTTAAAGTATAAACAATGGCCCCATTATTATCTGCATCCTCGTCAGATGCCGACACTCTTAAAATATTCGTGCCTATACTAGCATCTTGTTTAACATTTTCCACATATTTCTGTAATACAAATTGTTTTACACAATCAGTTGTGAATATCATGCAAACGTTACTTATACATATAAACCATGCTTTGTGCAATAACTTGTTTTAATGGAATATTTATAGATGTAACTTACTTGTCTGTCGAATAGAGGAGGGTTATCGTTTACGTCGGTTATTTCTACAGTAAATGAACAAACACCTTCAAGCGATGGTTCACCCTGATCAGTCGCTTTTACCGTTACCGAAACAAATTTACCGTCATCGCCTTCTCTGTCGAACACTTTATTAGTCGATACTTCCCCAGTTTCTTCATCCACTGTAAACTTGGTGCCTTTTTGATTTGGTTGCTGTACAATGGAGTATTTGACTTGGCCGTTTACGCCTTTATCTTCATCAGTAGCATGGACTTTAATAACCGGACTCCCATTAGGGGCTCCTTCTTCTACTTTTGGAAAATATGTGAGACAATCTTTGAATATCGGCTTATTATCGTTAACGTCTGTTATAAATACTACGACAACTGCAGTAGATGTATGAATAGTAGCGTCACCGTTAACACAACAGGCACCGTCGTCCATAGCAGTCACATTTAATTCGTATTTATCTCGGTCGAGTGAAATACCTTTGTTGTGCAATCGGATTACACCAGTAATTTCTTCTATTACAAATTGACCAGAACTTGTACCGCCTCCGACAAATCCAAATCGAACATTATCGCCGTCTTTGTCAGAAGCTACTACCGTCGTCACTAGTGTATTAGGCCCAGCATTTTCGTCAACATTCGGCGTGTAAACCTGCTGTGAGAATTTAGGTTCTTCGTCATTTTTATTTTTGGTATAAACTCTGACTGTCGCAGTCCCGGTTTTAGCAGGTTCTCCTTTGTCTTTGGCTGTCACGACAAATTCATAATAAGCATTATTATTGTCAGCGTCCAGTTGCTTGTTGTTCGTTATGATGCCGTTGGAGTCAACGCTAAAGTGATCATCTGTAAGCCATAAAAATGATAATTTTATAGTATTTAACACAACAAAACTTGAATGTAGAAATACTGTTATTGGACATCTGCACAGTTACCGCTACACTTACTGCCAGTAATCGTAGGTACAGCCATATTACATTAAATTGGGGAATGAGTTCACTACAGATTAGTGTGCATGTCTCATTACATAATAAAACGTTTTAACGTTTGTATTATTTTCAAGATTTTGAAAGTGGAATAGGGAAAAAATGAACAAAACAGCAATGGTAAGTTTACGCTTTAGCATTAGATGCCATAGTAGGAGTATGCCACTTTTACTGCGTTTTGCGTTTTTATTCATAGATATTAAATTTTAAAATTGTTTGCCGATAGCGCCCACTTAATTCGTCAACAAGCAAACAAATCTGTCTTTAGGGGCTGCAATACAACTACGTACTATCAGTCAATACAATGTTCAGAAAAATTTAAACCAGATTTAGGCTTACCTGAAACCAAGTATTCTATCTCTGCGTTTTTCCCGGAGTCTGCATCCATGGCCTTGACCTTGAGGATGCTGGTGCCTAGAGGAATATCTTCGTCCACGTTATGTGCCTGGTAGTCTGGCAGCTCGAACTTGGGTGCGTTGTCGTTCACATCGGTCACTCGAATCGTTAACTGAAATGTAACAAGGTTACGGATTCATTTAGAATTAAACTCAAATTAGTTCATCTATACTTTATAAAACCATAAATGACATCATCAGACTAGTCATATGTGTTATAACCCGTCTGACTCTCCTCTCACAGTAATAAGTATGTAGGCCGTAGCCTGGCCTAATGATGGTAGAGTTAATGTGCCTGAAAGAACATTATGGAAAACTCTCAGGCGTGCAATTTGCCTTACATGTTTCCTTATGTTTATCTCTTTAAAAAATTTAAAATGTTAAGCTAAATGTATCTGATATTTGTCAAGTACCTATAAGAATGATTAGTGTAACATTTTATACACACCTCAACAGAAGTGGAAAATCCGCCAGAATCCTCAGTAGCCGTGACCACCAAGGAGTACACGTGCGGTTGGCGTAGGTCTTCAAAATCCAACTCTTTCGCTAGTTTCACGATGCCCGAAGTCGGTCCAATGTTGAAGGTGCCAGCCCCTTGTCCCTGTGCCTTGAGCGTGTATCTTATCTCCCGGTCCGCGAAGGACTTAGCCTTTACTGAGATTATGCTGAAAATTATAAAAAAAAAAATGGTTTTTAGTATGAGAAAAAAGCCTACCTTTCTATTACTTTTCTCTCTACTCTTCAACTCCAAACCACTTGGTTGTCTGGAAGAGATCGCTCTTAGCGATAAGACCGCCATTTGTGCATTGTCTTATTTCTGTTTTTTACTGATTTTATCTTTTATGTTCGATTCTATCTTTTATGTTTTATATTGTATTTTTGTTTCTGTGTGTGTGCAATAAAGAGTTTAAATAAAATAAATAAATAAAAAAGGTAACCAGCGCGCATTTTTCGTTTTCAATTTAAACTGTTATCACTACATATTTGGGACATACCTACCTACAATGGTTTATTCGTAGCTTACACGCTGAACTTGCAGTAACACCATTGACTTGTAAAAATTTTAACCATTTACTTTGAGTAGCAATAGGCATGTTGGCCATAATGTATTCATTGGACATTATGTCAAATAAGTTAGAAGAGTACTGAAGATTCATCACTTGCACAGTAAATAATTGATAAAATATAAATTTATTCTACTCGTAGCTCTTAAGGATTTCCTCCAAATCCGCTCAATCGTTTTTGCTTGAAAGAGTAACAAACATCCACCCAACCATTTCGCATATGGTAACAATAGTAAGGCAAGATTAGAATTACTCACTCAGAATCCTTTTTCTGGTTCTCGGCAATCTCGGCTTCGTAGCTCGGTAGGTAGAACTGTGGCGCTCGTTTGCCACCAACGATGCTGAGACGCTCTTCGGGTGTCGATTGAAAACGTCGCTCGTCGACTCGGCCGCTCTGTAATTTCAGATAACATGGTTAATTTAGTAATTTCGATACGTGGTTAATCGTTAAAGGTACATAGCATCGGTAAAAGGTTTAAAATCTAATGTTTACTTATTTACTTAATATTTAATTAATAACTTTATAAAACATTTAACTCTTCAGTTGACGCGCTACAAAGAATGACAAAATATTTTAGCATGTTTAGGTGACAGATCTGTGAGCTTGACTTCGGGCCGTCTTCAGTAACATACCATCAGGGGCCCGATTCTGTATGACCATTCACACTTGTATCGCGGCAATGTCGTGTCTTGCCCGTGATAAAAAGTCAAAAAAGGCTTAAAAGTCAAATATCGTGACAATCTATTGTGTGCCTTATAGAAAAGACATTAAGGTTCCTTGTCTTGCCGAGTTCATGAAATGACATACGGTTGGATGACACACGATATCGGCACGAAATCTGAATGGTCATACAGACTAAGCCCCCAGGTATGGACAGCCCTACTACAGTTGGCAAGATATCTTATTTAATTGCTTTTAAATAACAGATGTTGCGTGCTAGCCAAACTATAGAAGGGATATCCATAACCGGTATTTTAATTCAACTAGGCTTTTTACTGCGCTGGCTAATTAAAACAGAATTTATCCTACCTGGTCCTCTGCCTTGACGTACAGGACATACTCCATATCCAACTGGAATGGGTCAGTTCCCCTCGTCCGCACCACCCCGGATCGCTCGTCGACTTCGAACCTTCCCCCAGTTCTGTCTCTCACGATGAAGTAATGAATATTGTGATCGGTGTCAGGGTCTCGAGCTTGTAATGTAAAGACAGGGGTATTGGGAGCGGCGTTGAGTTGTACCACCGTTTGCATCGGGAGGGGCCGGTTGATGAAATATGGTGGTTCGTCGTTGACATCCTTCACGTGAATTATAACTCGCTGGTTGTCCGTATCTGGAACATGAAGTTAGGAATCATGAAAAAAAAAACAGTCAGTAAATAATTAAGAAAACGTAAGTTATTAGAAGTTTCAAAGTTTTAATAGAAGAAGAAGCAAACAAAATTTTATTGCCAAAGTAATTTGACCCACAAAGGCCAAAAGTCCGTCAAAAACAAAAAGAAGCTAATTTTTGTTTAACTCAAGCTAACGAGAACAGAACAGCGTTAAAATGTAGTTGTGCACATTCACAGTTCGGAGAAGCTTTTAACAGCATTTCAAAGTAAAATGCTATCTCAGCTAGCTGCGATAGTCACACAAAATATTAGTGCATGTCGACGAGCAAAAAGTCTGAGTTTGCACTCCTAGTACTTCTGTCAGCACTTCAGTAGCATGTTTTAACGTAGTAGGTGCTAATGTGCCTTTTAGATCGTTAAACCGTACATTGTCTTCAGGTTTATCAAGCAAAAAGTTTCTTCTGCATATAACTATATAAATTTCGATAACATATAGTATAGTGTTTACGCGCTGTGTGACACCATCGAATATTTCTGCCTAGCAAAATAGTTTACATATGACCATTATTCGTCAACCATTCTTCGTCATAGATCATTGTCATACACACAATCACGGATCTGTGGGATCACATTGTCATACATGCATTAAACATCATGAGTAGGTACCCTTGCGCCTTGTAATGTTCACGATCAGAACATGAGATAATGATACGTAAATAAGAGTATTAATAGAATTTGAATACTTACACTTTAGTGCAACTGGTTGGTTAGCATGAAACATAACAACAAAATAGTTAATAAACCATCACCAAATAAATAAAACAGTTTGGTAATAAATAATAATAATTTTCAAGACAAAAACAAAACAAAACTTACAAAAAACATTGGAGCGTGTCACTGGGATTCGAACCCAGACGTCTCAATAAAGAACCTTAACCATGTATCACTGCTCAATTTCCTTGAAAGTACTTAACTACTAAGACATTAATAAAATTCGACTTGATACTTTTATTGTTAAACAGTAGGTATAAACTTCCATGAAGTGTAAGCTTAGTTAGGCTTATATACATACTTATTAGAAGCATTGATGTGTTAAATACTAAGGCAGCTTCAACTTATCTTCTAGGTGCAGACTGTTCGAAAGCTAGTGAAAACAAGAGACTATTGTTACGACGTATCGGTGTTTGTTTGTACGCTGCTTGAATATGTAGTAAGTATACCTACCTACATTATATACATGTGTTTTATTAACGAATGGTTCATCTACATAATAGGTAGCTGTGATAAAGCCTGTTATAAATTATAAATTACCACCTTTAATTAAAGTTTTTGCAACATATAAATTGATAAGTTTTTTTATGCGTTGTTTCTTTTGTTACTTAAACTTATGTCTATGGAAGATGAGGACATGATAAATAATTATTTTCTTGCTGGACCATAAAATTAGCTCTTAAAATTAGTTTGGTGCAAACAAACCTGAACTTAAACCTTTTACCCTATTAATTGCGTGCCACCTGTTTACTTAAATAAGTTAAACGGCCCGATGATGTCAAAAATATATATATTCCAAAACAAAACAAGGCTATCCTTTTATCAGGCATCGCCAGTAACGCGATTCCTCTCCTATGGGATTTCGCGGTGCCGTTATATAAATCCGGCGTTTGGTATAATCCCACTCGTCGGTTAGGTCGTTTACACAACAACGCGATAATTCCAGTTTAGATGTATTCTGTTCCTGTCACCCTCTAACGTATTTATATTGCGAATAGTAAGCACTATGTAACTAACAGAACCTGGTGATCACTACTAACAATAAGGTAAGTAGGTACAAGTACGTCAGTCCTACTCTGTACTATTATATTCTTTGGTAAAATAATATAATCCTTATGTATTAAGCATGAATATCAAAGCAATATCTAACTTGGGCGTATCTTCCGCAATAACTCAAGATATCCTAGCGACAATAACAAAGGAAATAAGGTTTTGCATTTGTGTTCTACACTCTGGCTGAATGCCAAAAAGTCAACGTTCGGATGTACACATACTTTGTTTTTACACCACGCTAGAATAACATAGATATTTAGATACATACTATTTGTTTTGGGCCGTTGCCGCCACAAATCTTTTCGTTTACTAACCAAACGTGTACAGTATACATCATGATTCATGGAACAGCGTCGTACATGGACGTGTTACGAATCAAATGTTCCGCGCGAAAATGCACAAAATATACGACCAAATTGAACTAACTGGAAATAGGCTGTCTGAAATCCAATTTCTGCAAATGGACTTATGTTGAAATGTGAGCAAAATTCGTACTTAAGGAGACTTATAAGTATTACTTACATTAATGAAACGAAAAAACTATAAAATTCTACAAATAGAAAGTTAAGGTTATTTTTTCAATGGTACTTTCATATGCCAAAGGATTGCTAAAAAGACAAGGTACGAGTAAATCACAGTGGATTTTCTATGTCTCCAAGAGTAACATATTCTTGCACTAATCATGTTGCACTTAACTGTTTGTTGTTGCAATGATGTACCTATGTACCAACATTAGGTAGACTGCGCTCTACATTGCTCTTTCCGTGGTATAAAATCTTTATCACTATATCGAGTAGAAATAAGCATTGTAAGTGCATATTAGATAATAATATCATTGAGATTATTAAATGTTTACCTAATTAAAGCGTTTTAAATATAAACATCCTAAGTACCTATTATGTAAATATACCAGGGGACTTGCCAAAGTTCCTTCGATCTTTGCCTTTTGAATCCACTAATTGGACGAATACACTTGCTCTTGGCTCAAATCCCGCTCTCCTTTGATTAAACAACTCAACCCCTAAAACCCATTAAATGGACGAAATGGACCAGGGAAAATATTTTGTAGGCTTTATTATGGGCATGACATTTTTCCGAAGATAGGCATTCAATTTAAAAAGTTATCTTCAGATTTCAACGTAAACCTAGTGTAAGTAGAGCGAAAAGAGCGCCCCTCTTCCTGCATCCCCTAATACTCCCTATTTGGCCTCGCGCCAGCCCCATTGATAATATCTGGCAATGCCGAGATAAAAACCACTTCCTCAGAAAGGCAGCTGATGTCAACTAGAGACGCATTCGCAACAAATCACTATGCCGATGCTTATAAACATCCATCACATTTAGCAAAATCGTACGCTCTGGGAGAAAATATTTCAACACTTTTTTTCACTCCCACTACCGACCATTTAAATATAACTTGAATATAGCTGAAAGTTAAATCTAATCTTGTTTCCCCATTTTGGACATGTACCGAATAAGTACTCGAAAATAATTCGAACTTCAGAAAGTAAATAAAATTGTTCACCATTTCGTTCGTTTATGGTTTCAATTAATTTCGTATCAATACGGCGCTGAACCTGAAGACTGAATCAATATCGCAAATTCAATTATGATTCCTTGATTGTCGAGAGAACAGAGGCATAAATGACACTCGTTGAATCCCGTGAAATACGGCAGGTTTTAATATCATCGTGGGCTGAGGTGTGAGAGGCAGGTGGATAGGAGCTAGCGATGTGCCGAGTCGGCTATTTATAGTATTCGAGTATTTTGGTATTCGTTAAAAAAATATTCGAATTCAGACTCGAGTCGGAAGACACGGACAGGTATTCGAGTACTGGCACGAGTATTCGAATACTTTAGTGGACTCGAGTACCTTTTGAATCGAACTTTGACGACAATAACATATCCTAATATTTCATCACAAATCATGTAAGATATTAAAGGATGTATTTTTTTCAAATGTTTCAGTAAATTTGTTGTGTTCCCAAAATTAACAAATGTTTTTTTTGCACTCTCTGCACTCCACTTTTTTACCTTCTAAAATGTTGAATAAGTTCCATATTTCCGATTTTTTTGGAGCCATCCTATCACAGACCTGGCTAAAAACACTTAAACTAAACACTCAATTTCACTATTTAACTGACAGACTAACAGTTTGACTGATTAAAATTATAATTTTCAATCTTTATTAAACTGACCGTTTGGAAAACATAAACACGTTGAAACCTGCAACGATTCATCAGTCACGCGGCGTGACTAACTTCACAATGCTCTTTAAAGTGAACGGGGCATTCAAAATTCGACTGTACGCGTAAAGCAGAAGGTTTCTATTAAAGTACACGACTTAGAATTCGAATACCGTAAGTACTCGAATCCTGAATTCGAATCCTGTGGATTCGAATACCGTATTTTATGTATTCGAGTACGTGAGTACCTGCTAGGTATTCGAGTAAGTACTCGAGTCAGTCTGACTCGGCACATCTCTAATAGGAGCTAGAGGGGGCAAGGTCTATCGTACTTTAGTGCCCCTCGGGCCACCTGCCTCCCCCAGCGGTGACTGCTGCGCATGCGTACACACGGCCGCATGGTCTCCTCGTGGCCGACACGACCCCGACGGCCATGACAAATTGTTGAGAACTCGTATCAGTAGTACTCAAACTAGGGTATAAAGTTTTAATGATCCATTATGCACTTTTACCGTATTAGAGCGACTCGCCGTCCATTTTAAATTTGCCTATTTGCATAAGCTGCTAAACAATAATTATGCATCATATCATCCCGTCCTCTATGATGAGATTACTACTTGTTAGTACCCTGGCAGCATCCTAGAGCGTCACACTTATTTTGAAGACTCTGAAAAGAATCTTTAGAAAAAAAACATAGATTATCTTTGCCCTACCGCGCTGTCATGGCTGCCTGGCAGGTTCTGTCAAACCTCATGTCATTCTTGTGTAAGTGTTCGAAAGCGTCGCATTTTAATTTTCGCCGCATACTAGAAAAAGTAGTGAAATCTATAGGATTTAAGGTGAAAATTGTTCACAAATGGATTCGCAATATAGAAAAAGTAAATCAAGGAAGAATGGATGAAAATACAAATGTTTTCTACGAAAAAATTAAGTACTTATGTACCTACCGGTACGTATTCCTTTGTCTCTTTGTCTGTTGCCTTTTAGGTAGTACAGAACTGTTTTATACAGAATTGTTTTGTAAATGAATACTCGGCCCACCCGTGAGGTGAGGCGGTGTTGGAAACATTTCAAAACACGAAAACCCAAATCGAAACCACGATATGTTTTGTAAATGGACACTCAGGCCCATCTGCGGGATGAGGCGGTGTTGGAAACATTTCAAAACTCAGGAGCCAAAAATGAAACATTAATGTTTTGACGATGGACACTTAGGCCCGCTCGTGGGGTGAGGCGGTGTCGGAACCCTTTTCAAAGCTCCATAACAATAAATGCAATATGCCCTAACAAAGAAAATTCAGGCCTACTCGAGAAGTAAGGCAACGTTGGATTGATTCAACACATACTTTAAAACATTATATCAGTAAGTTGGTTTTTTTGACTTATTAATATGGACAGTCAGTACACCCTTGGGGCGAAGCATTGCTAAACCAATTTGATTAAAGTTTTTTCCCACCATGTGTATTCTTAAGGAACATGATGGAATTGGAAGAAAATATGCAATATGTTTGTACACTCAAGTACACCTTCAGGGTGATGCAGCGTTGAGTCATTTCAATCAATTTTCTCCACCAGGTATAGGTATTCTTAAAGAATATAACTTATAGTGGAATTGAATGAAAATTTGCATATAGTAAATGTTCACAAAGCGAATCCTCCCTACATCCTTAATGGATGAAGATAAATGAACTATGAATCTTATCTGCACTGCTTATGAAGAGCAGTATAACTGAAATAGAGACTGGAAGTCTCAATGAGAGAACAACACGATATAAAGAAAATACTACTATTGGATATAGTAAACAAGCTGTTACTAATTTTAGAATCAAACTTACTAGGAAGTAAAGTTTGATGTTATTACCAACCTTCGTTGAAGAGATTTAAAAAATGCTATATTGCAATGGGGTTTATTAATCAGTTATTTTGGAAAAATGCAACACATATCGACTTAATACTGACCCATAGCACTCAGTATAACCTAATATTGGGTACTGAGTAACATTTAGAGGTTCGCTTCTGTGAGATACTAATGATTCTTATCGTTACAACCTTTTATATCCTACTACTAGGATTAGCATGGGAAAGCAGTGAAAATAAATCACCATGTTGCTTTTAAATACACAGATAAACAAATATCTGGTAACTCTTGGTAGACCACTTATAAAAACCATAATAACGAATTATTTTTGCATATCAATCTAAAATGGTCAAGATGCAATTTATATACTAACCATTATAAAAATCATAAAAATGCAGGTCATTACCATAAAGCAAGCAATACTCATTTGCATATTGAGGGCATCTTTTGTTACAATGCCTCAAACTCTGTGTGGTTTCTTTCATGATGAAAGTAATTACTTTACAAATGGGGTTGTTCCTTCAGGGAACAGTAAGTTCCCGTTAACTGTTTCAGACCTCAAATACAGAATTTTGGTTATCATAACCCTTAACCGATTCAAGCTTTAAACTGATGGGGCCCTTCATACCACATGACACCGACAGGCAATTGAGAGGTCATATTATACATATGGCATTAACTGAATATTATGACAGAGTAGACTCTGTCATGACTTCATGAGGTAAAATAGGTACCTCATGACAGAGTAAATATGGTCAGACCAACTTCCATTAAATTAGTGGATGGAAATAGAAACATTGATTATTAATTATTGATTAATAACTACTACTTAATTATATAATTATTTTTTTATATATTATATAATTTATGTTTTCGGTGAGTATTATCCATGTGGGTCCCAAATTCAATTTGATGTTTTGTATCACTTCAAAACTCACTTCTCAGATACTGAACAATGGTAGGTCATTGCTCATTATCTAAACCAAAATTAATAACATTAATTATTGGAACAAACTATCATTTGTGTCAGACATAAAGTATTTTTATACAGAAAATATTATAGCATGTAAATTTATGTCTATAAATTATAGTATGAAATGGTTTTAATACTTTCTATTGGTACTTATATATTAAGTATCTAATGACATTGCTTAATAAACAAAGGAACTGGGTTTTTTGGAACTCCCGAATATTCATGTATATTACATTGGATAACGACAGAATCACAGTAAATATGCTACTGTACTTCATCAAGATATCCTCAAAATACTTTATTAATAAAAATGTAGATAATAGTGAATTGGGATAATAATACTGACAAGCATAACTTTATGTTCATATTTTATTGGATAATGTGAAACATTTAAGGATTGATACCTTCATTGTGTTGATATCAATGCACCTGATAGATTAAGAGTTAAAATTTGTTTACTGTTGGGGTCCTGGTTGGATTTTCTGATAATAATTTTGCAACATTATTGAAATGCCAAAGTGCTGGGCTGAATATCCTTCTAATATGGTGCACGGGTTGAGGCTCATCACAATCTGTAGTAATTTGCAAATGTTGTTGAGATGCCTGGATACTGGACTTAATATCCCTGTAATGTAGTACATAGGTGGAGGTTCGCCACATTGTACTGTGTGTGATGAAGGGGGTGTTTTCTCAGCTTATGAAGCGTGAAACCTGTTTTGAATAACAAGTGTTTTTAAACAATCACTTAAAAAACTCTGTCATTTGAAACTTGAGATACTTGAAGTTTGTTTGGAACAAATTTGTATACCTCAATCGTGGAGTGCAGGGAAAGAGAAATCCTTAATAGCTCATAATCCCCTTTTTTGCAAAATTGTGTAATTTCACAAAATTGTTGTTGATGTGGTTCAAATTAGCTGTGTCTGAATTGAGACATCATTCTTATATAATTTTTATCAATGCCTACAAGAGTGCACTGAGCCTATTTGCTTTCCCGGAGTGGAGCTGAAGTCTTGCATTTTATAAAGGAGGATGAAAAGCATGGGGACATCGGTGTTGTCCTAATTACAATTCTTATTTGACAACCCAGACATGCTTATTTTCCAAGCTTGTATTGGTTGTGTAAGCTGTTAAATGTATTTGTGACTAATGGAAAATGGAACTATAGGGTACCCAATAGATGATATTTTGTGGTGTGCAAATGTAATATAATTATTATGATACTTGATATCACGGGTTTGTGTTGGTTTTATGAAGTTTGTCACTATTTGTTGAATTCAATGGAAAATGGCCTAATTTAAACATATAAATATTATGTTTTATGTATTATTGTATTTGTAAAAACACAAAAAATACCATAATTTCCATTGTGGTGTAGATGTGATTCCTCACTAGACCACATACTAAAACTCTTCAATGGAATGTACAGTTTTAGTAAAAGATTAAAACATTACATACATTACATAATTATATTTTCAGAATGTTGAAATACAGTTAAGATATTATCTACTTATTAGTTATTATTATGTGAAAATACATAATAAATATTTTATAGGTACAATGTTCCTTATGTAAGTAAACATGTTTAGTTAACCTCCTTAAGGAACTTTTATATGAGATTTTTTTCAGAAAACCTACAACTGGAAAATAGTTAAGGACATTTTCTGAATAAGGTATGAGGTTTAAGATGCTTGATATGTATGTATGTACACATGTTCTTGCATACGGACTGTATTTGTATTACATTTACATTTGACAGACAAAATTTTATGAGTCTTGTCTGTTTTCATAAGTTGAAATTTCTCTCACAATACCTCTTCAGTTGGGTTTTTTCATTCAATACGTTATAATTTGTTATACTCAAGCATGCTCAAGCATTTTCGAAGCCATATTACAACACTAAATTCTTAATTGGGTTTACTTATTATTATCTATAAAAATAACTAAGCAAATGGAAAGAAATTTTTATCATACCACAAATGCAACTTGTTATCTGAGTTGTATTGTGTTGTGTTACAATAAATTTTACTATTAATAGTGTTATAGAAATGCAAATTTTTTGTTTCTTTATAACAATATAAAATGAATAGTTATTCATTTAATACTGTGTTACCTATTGATTCTACAACAGGACTTTAAACATCTAACAAGTAGTAATCTCATCATAGAGGACGGGATGATATGATGCATAATTGTAAAATCAAACGAACTTACCAAGTGAAGTTCGATTGTAATTATGCTTCATATCATCCCGTCCGAAGATGATGAGTCCCACCCACCCTCACAGGTAGAACACCTGTTCCCTTAAGTTGTAGAATCAATTTTTACATCACTTGTCTCTGTTGTGGCACAAGATTTGTACCAACAAATCTTCCAAATTAATAAACCTTATTATTAACAATTATTATTTATGCCATTAAAAATTTTTTCAAGCATATTAATTCCACTAAAGTAAAAAATAATTACTTAAATTTAGCAATTTAGCCAAGTTACCCAAGTAGCTTAGTAGCTACATTTGTGATAAGTCAAGCAGTTATAAACTGCATTTTTTTCATGTAAAATCTAAAATTATAAAGTTTTGATTATTGAAAAATAATATGTACATCAGCTGGCTATTGACTATTGAGTCAAGTGATGTAGATAAGAGTAAACTACCTACTCTATTGTAACGACTGGTTAGCCGATACTTTTTTATATTTAGAACTTAACTTTAAACTGAATGACATGAGGTTTGACAGAACCTGCCAGGCAGCCATGACAGCGCGGTAGGGCAAAGATAATCTATGTTTTTTTTCTAAAGATTCTTTTCAGAGTCTTCAAAATAAGTGTGACGCTCTAGGATGCTGCCAGGGTACTAACAAGTAGTAATCTCATCATCTTCGGACGGGATGATATGAAGCATAATTACAATCGAACTTCACTTGGTAAGTTCGTTTGATTTTACAATCTTTGAGTAAAAGCAAATATTGATAGCAGGGTACGATGGAAGTATCAGTGATGTTTAATTATATCTTGTTTGAAGCCTTTATGTTTCTCTCTCAGGGATCCCTCATTACAAATAATATTTGTTTTCTATCGATTTAATACAATAGTACCTATAAAGTTATCCCTGTTATTTTAATAAAATTCAATATGCGGTCGAAGTACCTACTACCGCTTACACAGGTAGTAAGTATAATAAATAATACCATAGAATTACATTACCTATAGGTATATTATGATGGTAATTATTCTATAAGAAGTAGCAAAGGCTGTACACGCCCAAATTACAAACTAAACTATATTCTTTTGTACAGTATTCAGACATTGTTACCAACTTGTTTCATTGGTGTGGGTACCTAAGTTTAACAATAGGGTGGACTATAAGGCGAGTTAAGAACCACGTATCTATTCAGAAATATTCACTCAAGTACTGAACATGCACGCAAGTTGTATGAACTGTGAAGATTTTACTGGTTGCGAAACGTTGTGGCAGGGTGTGCTCTGCCCGACAATGGAGCGGTGAAACTTTGATAAGTTGAGTCTACGATACCTCATAGCATAGGGTTGGCAGAACTTTGAGCATTGGCTAGATTCCATTACTGTTAATCTAACATTGTATTCCTTAGATTACTCCTTATCAGTGTCAAATTTTAAATGCGTCCCTACCTATCTCAATTTGATCGATATCGATTTTTTTAATTTGGCAAAAGTAACTTTGATTTTCACAAGCGGTAAATACAGACACTAAAAACGTAGTAAGTATATCAAAACAATAACTTATTGAATTATTCTGCCTGCGATGCTATTTGGGAGAATTTAGTGTTCATTTGTTAACCACCCGAAAACCATAGACCTTTTTCAATATTTGAAATAATAATATTTAAAAATGCGCTTCTAACAGTCTTCGTATCTCTTTATCGCACATTCATATGTGCATCCAGCTATTGCTATAAGATAAAGTAAATAGATAGAGTTAATAGAGAACGGTATCGCAACCCTATTATTGGAACATTGTAGCTAGCTGATCTACAGAATGCTAGCTGAGCAAATGCTTCGGATGAAATTTGCAGAACTATTAATCTAAGTACAGGCTCCAGCTATGACATGATGTCCACGCTGGTATACAAGATATAACAGACGTTGATTACACAGTGAAGCGCGATTTTACACCGTAATGAAAATATTTATATGAATAAGGGTACCTACGTCGTAATTTATGCTCGTCGTATTAATGTCACTTACGCGCATGAAGAGTTATCATGCGAAAAGAAAATGGCCATAAAAACCTAAATGTATTACTTTTATCTAAGTACCTACCTGTATGTAGTTAGTACTTACACCATCCTCCATACACCATCCATGTCGCTTATCACCACCACCATTATTCGACTTTAAAAGAATATTACTCTTTCTCATCTAAGTAAATGTTAATTTAATAAACTTTGTATAGGTACAGAGCTTTTCTAAGGTTTTCATTTTCTTCCTAGGTACCAGTAAAGTATTCTGGTTAGAGAGACTCATCGCAAGTCTTCACTTTAAAATATGAGAAAGGCACACGAGACCCGAGCAGAGTTTGAAAGCTCATCTGTTTTAAGAAATATATTTGTAGGGACGATTTCCACAAAGTTTTTGCAACGCTGCTCAAGCGGGTAAATGGCATTAATGTAGGAGTCCGACCTTCCAATTCCAAGAGCCATAAATCCTCGAAATCTGAATACCTGCGCCACTCGGATAGTACATAATTTGCTAACCAGCCCCATCGCATTTTGAATGCAAATTTATCACGTCCCAAACGATATTTAATCAAACTTGTAATATTCTCAGCTTTGGCGGATTTTGGAAATCCCTTTTATACGAAATAGCGATACTAGAGCGTTGTCGTCGTCAGACAGAGATATAAAACACATTTTACTAGATACTTTTTCGATTCAGATAGTTTTTTGTAGGTGTACCTATAAAGTACCTATGCTGTTCTTTAAAAACAATATGTCCTCAGATATTTATAAAATATAAGAGTCAGGGCCTAAGTAATTACCTAAATATTTTAATCAACGCCTACAAGTTTTTATGACATTATTTCGCAATACTGATGTATAAATTTAATAAACCCTACCTAAGGGCCTGGGGCCCGAAGTATAATACGTAAAGATCACTGAGTAAAAAATATTTTATACCTTAACTAAAGGTGGTAATTTTTACAGCTACTTAATTAAAGCCGGTAAGTTTTGTAACATATGTCTTGTTTTAATATCAGTTCTTAATACTTATTCCCTCTTCTTCTCATATTTACCTGAAAAGAAAAAGGTTCATATTAGTTTTTCATCATTAAATTACTATTTAAAGAATATAATACAAAAAAACACCCACAATAACAATAATTCTTATAAGTAAGATTAGTACTAATTAGTACTAGTAGTAATTTTTTAAAAATTGAAAATTTTCTTTTATAATAATTATACATCGATAGAAGAACTACTGAAGTCCTGTTTAAAAAATCATTACTACTACATATTATTACAGCAGATTATTTTAAATGCGCCTCAGGGATCTTAACGCGATTAATTCAAAAAAGCTCCCTCGTAGCTGCACTCGTAGCGAGCGTTACGTCACTCACTGCGTTTTATGCTGAGATGAAGAGAAATGTGAAATTTGTATCAAGTACTGTCTCCCGCAAATAATACGAGTAACAGCTGGAGTGAAAATTATAGTAATTAATGAACGCATCACTCGCTTGTGTACAATAAACGTCGCAAGTACGAAATTACGGTTCTAGCCGTGCACAAGTCGCAGTTATAAAATTGTACACTGCACGGTCATTGAACGGGAACATTGTACAATAAGCTACTGCAAACTAATTTTTTGTCCCGCAATTAGAAATATGGCACATGCCAAACCAGACCAATGGAACGCCGTTGCTAAAATTGGAATCAACGACAGTGACACTCGTAAAGTCTGTTGTTATCAAAAGAAAGCATTTTACATGTTTTTCATATAACCTGCGAGTGTTGAGCATTATCAGGTACATGGCGAGACAACATTGATAGAGAATGCAATAAGGCAATGTATTAAACCTAGTAACTAATATTTAATTTCCTTGTAGAAATTTAAACGAGATTATCTTAGTACATAATTAAATGATGTAATTGTTTAAAGGAAATAAGACAAACTTTACATTCGAGTGCTAATGTTAGATGTAAATAGGTAACCAACATTCAGGTTATTTGTCCTTTAATTACAAACGTGGCATACGTCAAACTAGAACAATAAAACGGTTCCCGCGAAAATTGGAGTCACCGACGGTAACGCTAATTAATGTTTAGACTGCTCGAATGTAAATTTGTACATGACGCCGTCGTCAATTTCGAATGTAAATTGCACCCACAGCCGTGCTCAGACGATCCCGGCAAATCTTACTCTTGTTTCCCATGAATACTTAATAAATGTTTAATGCGCATTGTCTCTTGCATTTGTTTATCCAAACACGGTATTTTTTCCTCTGATCAATGTAGAAAACCTTAGTTTCTTCTTACATCATAAGTTCAGAACGACAAACAAATCGACTTAATGTATTCCACTAGCTTTAACGTTTTGAAGGATGAACATAAAGTAAAGTGTTGTTTTTGTATTGATATGCATACTGTTGATTTTGTTACTCAAGCGTTAAACTATTCAGAATTACATCCTGAACCATACAAATATTCTACCCATATTCAACCGACACTCGATTATAGACGAAACCATTAGACCAATGAATACACATCATAAAATCTATAATTTGAACAGCAATTATGTATAATAACGCTAATAAATAATCAGTGTAAACTTAAGCATCGCGTGTCGCGGTCAATTTGTCAGGTCACCGGCACTGGTGCTGTGGATACGGGCTGGCAAGGGGGCAATTAAACGCTCTAAGGCTTCGGTACAACACTCGTTCTATTGATTAAGATACGCAAGCGCCGCATTCCAACGAAGTGTTTTGTGCCGAATACATACATAGAATTACATATGAATTAAGCTATTAAAATATTTCTAAATTAATAATAGTTAGCAATCACGATTATTCTTAAATAAAAAACTAAACGATTAATACACCGTTCCTACATCACGTCAATCATCGAAGCTTAAATTTACGACAAGCAAGAAATGATCTTTCCTTCTCCAACCCCGGACAGAGATCATGACACATCCCACGGACTATGACATGATGCTCTTAATAAGGCGTTATTTTATTTCAAATACCTAGTAAATTGAGAAAACTGTAGATTAAGTATGTTCCTACTTATACAATTGTACAATTTTTATATTATATTTGTACATTTTTTAGTTCTTTAACAAAAATACGGCCATTTTTGGGAAATCATTTCTACTTATGGAAAGTCATGAAACATGTCTGAGGTGAACAAGCCATTCGACTAACAAGCGATCTAAAAGTAAAAAGTTCAGAACGAAAGCATACGGCTCAGCAGGGGCGCCGCCACCCTCCCTCCGATCTCCAGCAATGAAAATTAAACTAGTTGTCTAAGAAAATAATTTCGTCGTCTAATTTGTTGTTGCCACTTTGGGAAACAAACGGTTATAGGTACTTATATCCAACCAATAAATTTTAAGTAAAAATTTAAAAAAAGTTAAAAGTGTAGATAACGATCATATTATACGGAAGTGCAAGGTTTCTACCTGCATAATATCTTGGAATAATAATGTAATTGAATAATATTATAATTATTTGGAGCATGTGTACCTAAGCACTGCCTGATAAGGACGACCTCAAAAACATGGCGGACATTGTGGTAACGAAGAACAATAGCTAAATATTTTTATACTGTAAATTTAAACCGAAAGGTTGTAGAATAACCATTTATTCTGGCACAAGCCGACGTGTATTGATTGATTGAAGCACTTCCCTGAAGCAATTCATTAGTGAGCTTAGCGTTAGCGTCGGCGTACCTGCAACTAAATACATTGGGATAAGGATTCGCTATTAATTAGGGATTTCCGTAAATCAGGACCGTATCCATTTAAGTATAAATATTAGCTGTAACAAGGGTAAAGTAAGTAAATCTTACAGGTACCTACTTTAAGATATTTCAATGAGTAAGAGAGCGCAAATGTCTTCTAATTTTTTAAGATATTTTCTGTAAATTGTAGTTGTAAGTACGTGTTGTTCACCTATGCTTGTAGTTTGCGCCTTTAATTGAGGTGGGGCACTTAGATTATAAATACCTTTGAATGATTATTATGTATTATACCGTATTGGTGTACTACTTTGTTGGTGCAACTTATTAATAAATAAAAAAATAAAAAAAAATATAAAGAATATATAATTCGTATGAAGAGCCTCAATAGGCACATTTGTATTGTCCTAATTGCGAAGACAAAAAACAATTTGTCGCATATCAGTGCGTATTGCCAGAAGGTAGTGTAAATTGTAGAAGGTCGTTGGCCTGTTAGAATTGAGGCTATTTAATGTTTTATTAATTTTACTTAATTTCATATTTATTTATAGCTCTCACGATAACATTCACCGAGAAGACCTTTTCAGCCCACAAATACCGTTTTCAATATCATAAGCGATCACGCAATGCTTGTATAAAACACTAACAGACACGGACAATAGTTAGGCCCACGCATGTCGTTTCGAGAAAAAGGTGGAAAATGTTTATATGAATTGCCAGGTTTATGCGTGTGCGTAGCATCACAAAGAAGGTTGGTTGAATATGGTGTCGGGAAATCCTATCGCTAAAAAAACTAAAGACTAATATAGGTGCACACAATTTCCATAGGCAAGCTCTGTAATAATGAACACGAGCGTAATAAAATTTCAAACCAAACATTATCCGTAAAGATTGTTCTACTCGTACCTAAACTGCTTTTTCGGGCTGCCAAACAAACTGGAAAAAGCTAGTTAGATACTTAGAGTTTGACGTAGTTGCTGCTGCTAGAAGAACTAAATCCAATTTTGTGACATTTTCCTTGTTCTTAACCAATATTTAAGATTCCGATGTCTTCAAGCTCCCTAGGATTAAATTGAACGAAGACTGTTTATTGAAGTTTATTGAGTTTTTTCGGCATTCGAAACTTGGGCATTTGGCACTAATGAAGTTGATCGCCATCAATGCAAAGAACGCTGAAAAGCTATGTAAGATTTCCGATTCTGACAGTGGGTCAAGAACCTTTTCACAAAGTGCTTTCTTATCTTAAAGATTAATCAAGAAAAGTCCGTACCATGCCGATTCATACTTTCAGTGTTCCAAACAAAACGATATATCTCTCGATAACTATCATTGGAGTGATGTTTTTCTGCCTGTGATCATACTAAAGGGTCTTATAGAGAAAACATTTTATACATTGCATTTACAACACAACTTTTTATGACATTAATCGAGAAGTTTATGAAATTGCAAGCATTGGTCCACTCAAATAGCGTATTAACTACTTTGCTGACCCGTGAGTGACATGTAATTCATACGCATTGTAAAACTCGTGGTTCTATTCCCGGATAAGCTCAACACTTTAAGCAAGGATTGTATAACGCTTAAAAATTTATAAAAATAGCTTCAAAAACAATATCTCATAGTTATGATGTCTGGTGCTAGTCGGATCAATGTCCGCAGTTCGTGCAGCCCGGCGGCCGTCGTAAACTGCACACACGTGCGGATTTGCAGACAGTGCGAGTTTGTTCGACCAATAACTTTTCGGCTCAAAATATTTATCCACAGCTTAACACTGGGCAGCTGTATTAAATTGTACCTACATTTTTATAACAAAATTTGTAAAGCTTTTGTACCATGTGTATATAATTAGGTATACTACAACCATATTCCAAGTGAATATGGTAATTAATTTATTATTACCTTTTCTTTGTTAATTGTATTGTAAAGAAGCACAGTAGGTACACGATGTACATTTCTTACTTTGGAAATTTATATCACTTTGATATTTTTTTCCGAAATAAGCGGCCGTAAATTATCTATTTATTCACTAACTTTAATACTTAGGTATGTACTTAAAATTAAAGTGTTTAGAAAACAGCAGAACTTACGGGACCAAACAATTCTCTTTATATACATTTTAAGCGAGGAACGGCACAACGAATCGATGAAACACTATTAACATTATACACATTAGCAAAACCGAAGTAAAATCTTACGATGCCACGACGTGCGATACGCGTTATACAAAAGCGCTTGTTCGTTGAACTTAACACGTGCGCATACCACAATATGCCCATATACCCTCACGCTTTCACCTTTCAGCTGAAAACCATGACGCTGTTCACAATACTAAAATGACGTAAAAAGTATTTAGGATGTCACGAGCTTTGTTAGTCAGATAGTTTAAACTAATTAGGATCTCCAGTCACGTACTGGCCTTACTCCCTTAATGAAGCCATTCAAGTAATTATCTTGGGATTCACGATGCAATGTTCGACGGAAAGATCCTTTGCCGGTGCTGCCCTATTTTGAATACGGCTAAGAAAAAAAAATCTTCTTGGTATAGTATCCTTTGTGTTGTTAAATCAAAATGATACTACATTGTTCTAAAAAGTTTTTAATAGGTAATTGAATCATGTTGTTTTAATTAATTTATCCCTTCAAGAAAATGCTTTAACGCTTTGATAAATACTCGTAGATAGTAAACGTAGAAAAAAATTCATAAAATATTGTAAAGATAGAGTATTTTTTAAACCGTATATATTTTAAAAATCCAGGAGTTCACTCGATCACTATCTATCGACTCTGTAAGTACATAAAATGCCTCTGAAGTATGGAAGCGCAATGCAACTAATAGGCTCTTTATACAAGTGGACTGCTGTTACATGCTGTTACCGGAGAAATTTCTTAAACATTTTCGTGCTTAAGAAAAAATGGATGGGAACTGAAAGTTATTAAGTATTATCTAAAACACTTTTATTTAGAACCATTTTATTTACTTCAATTCTACTGTTACATGCTGTTACCGGAGAATTTTCTTAAACATTTTCGTGCTTAAGGAAAAATGGATGGGAGCTGAACGTTATTAAGTATTATCTAAAGCACTTTTATTTAGATCCATTTTATTTACTTCAATTCTAGAAGTACGCGAACATAATTATCACAAATCACTCTTGCTTTGCAAATGAACCGATCGAAAATCGGTTTAACCGTGTTAGGGGAAAGATGGGGAAATTCAAACAGGGGGAATTTAAAGAAACAATCTCTATATTCAGTCCCGGCTCTTAGTATTATGGTTATAAATAGACTGTACGTGCAAGGATTTCGAATAAAGTTTGTCTACGGTACTTTTTGTGTAAGAAAAGTGCAGTGCACTTTCAAAATAAATGACCTGTAGCGATAGTTCATTTATTTACTCTTTCTCTACAATAGTAGATATTGATACAATAAAAAAATGAGCTGTAGCTAATGTGTGGCTGCATAAATAGTAGTGGGGTTAAGAGGTTAAGAATGTTCTCCCTGTGTTGAAAAACTTGCTTACGCACTCTTCAATCTCCTTTTAACGAAACTTGTAATGTAACTATAACAATTTCTTAACAGGAGCAAGTAATATCGATACAAAAGCTAAAGCTAGACTATGTGAATTCAGAATTCATCAGTTTACAGTCGAAGAAAAGTAATTTGTGAGCTAAAGGAGGCAGTTGCAAATGTTTGCGTGCCGGTTGCGCGAAATCAATAATTTCGTCTCAGCTGCGGTCGCGGTTGGCGTTCCTTCGTGAACTTCATATTATATTAAATAAAACTTCGTATAAAATAAGTGCTTGCTTTTAAAAAAGCGTTACCTCAATAGCTTCATGGACAAAGTTTCTTTAATGCGGCGTATTAAATTAAACATAGAGCATTTATACTTTTTTCCCTCGCAATGATTGTAAATGATTTACGTGTATCGGGTAACCCACGTTTGAAATTGATTTCGGGAACTTAATATAAAAAAAACCTAGTTGTGTATCTTTTGTGATTGTGAGAACCTGTACAAATTGATTTGACACTTTGTTTCGACTCAATCGAAAGCCTGCAAAATATAACCTAAATAAACAAATAGGATTCGCGTGGAATAATGCAGTAGATAGAGCGAACAGAAGGAATTTACATGTGTTAGTTATAAAAAATCTGACATAGATTTTCTCATACCTCTCCAGTGTATTATTGTGTATTATTTAAGGTGGCAAACGTATTTTTATGTAGTACTTAAAGCATATTATTTAAAAATAATTATAAGTTTTCAATTCCTTAACAGAGAGTATTCCCGACAGAAATGAAGTCACGTCCCAAAATATGTCAAGAATATTCTAGGCGAAATGCTTCAAAGAAACTATATTTCCACTCAAAGCAGCTTTTAAAACACCGTATTTAAAGTTGTTTTAACTTTTAAAAAACAAAAAGCGAGTACGAAACATAAACCTTTAGTGGATAATATTTGGGAGTCATTACAACATAATAAGCTTCATTTAAGTGTTCCACGATTCAATTAAGCCGCCTGAAACCGTTACTTGTAATGATGTATTGGTATGCCATTCAACAAAATGCTGTATCATTTTCGCATCAGTTCCTACGACAATGTAAATTATACAATTTAATAAAATCGTCGTGGGATGCTTGAAATGCAAACGTTTCTTTTCTTGATTCGTGTTGAATTTTATGTAGGTACACCTACTCGTAGATAGGAAACAGGTTCGTAATTTTTAGTTCATGTTTTTTGAAATAATATACTTAGTATTATGTCTTAAGTAGTATATGTTCTTATGTATTCTAAAGTATAGGTGCAGTGAACCTCCCAATCCGCATAAGAGCAGCGTGGTGGAGTATCCTCCAGGCCTCCTCCTGTTGCGGAGAAACCCCAGCCCAACAACGGGCCATAAAAGGACTGCAGTCATTGGTGCATTGAAGATCATTCACAAAGGACAAAGATAGAGCCCATGTTACTTCTATTTTCATAATTTTTTCATCGCGTTCATAAATTCTCATGAAATAGAGACCTGATTAGAATATTTCAGTGAAAATTGAAAACAAGAGCAAAAACTACCTAGCAGTGGGTGAAATACAATAATACAGAGCGAAGCAATGGAGTTTGTAGAAGAGTCTCAGCGGAAGTAGGTATAGAAGTATTGCCAGATAATTTTGGCACTCATTCAGTTTTCGCGACACGTTTCCTTCCTAAGTATCAGCGCAAACACCGAGGTAGCTTCTTCCTAAACTAATGATCAGATCCTGTGAATTCATGATTTATAAAATACGGATTTGAACTTCAGATATTGAGTAGTTCAATCATTTTCATAGTTTCAATTGCTAGCGATAACAATGTACGTAATAGTTTCGCCTGTTTAACACAAAAAATAACATCCTTTTTGTGTTAACTCACAAAACGTTGAATCATTAAATTAGTAAAACAATTTAAGACATTATTTAAATTCGTCATAAGGGAACAAAAGTATATTTTATCAAATTTTTGGGCCCACTGCTTCCGTAGGTAGAATAAGCTAAAACGACCTATATAGAGACATAAGTCTCGTATCGCTATATGAAAAGAAAATTAATAAAAGTAAATAGAGTATTCGTTTGGATATTTCTGTTCAGTTGGTCCCAAGGTAAATCTATAACCTTACTAAGTATACGAATCAATCATAAGACGTATAAAGGTATGAAACATAGTTTTGGCACACGTTTAGACTTTGTAACGTGGTCTCGGAGCGGAGCGCACATGGTAGGAGCAACTTCCTAAACTCATCAACGTTACTTGTAGCAAAACTTTCTTCTACCGAACTTGTTCTTGTAGATCAAAACAAACCTTAAAAGAAGGATTGTGGAATAGAAACGCTTTGGTGGATATTATTTTTATTTATATCACAGAAATGAGACGAAGCATTAAGTCGGCATTAATCACTTCGGCACATCTTATCTCAAAATCCGGAGTAGATATCTAAGTATTGTTTGGCGTTTATTAACATATGGATCATTATATTTTTTACTTAGATACCTGCCTACACTTTTAGGACGTCTCTACCTTACCACTCTCTAATGTCTTTCAACATGGACTCTATAAAACGTTAAACTACAAAGATTTTAGTATGGTCTGCATAAGAGTTCATTATTTAGCCGCTAGTTCTTGCATAAAAATATGTGTTTAAATCCAGCTCAATCGATAAAACCTAGCGAAATGAAAGAAACAAGTCCTCCCATTCCAAGTACAAGTACATCCCTCGTATGAAGTACCTAATCGGAGGGGCACTCACATTCATCCCTCGCAGACGTCTCGAAAGGGTGCTAACGTAGACAATGCGCGTACTACGACTGCGCGCCCTCCCCAGCGCTCCCCGGACGCGCATAACGCCCCGGGCAGTGTTGCTGGTACAATACCGAACGCAAACCTCCATTGGATTTCATTAAGAAAGAAACTGGAAAACACTTACTAAAGTAAACTTATAAAAGCAAAACGCCAATGAATCCAAATTTCAACTCCATACGCGGTAAACGTTTTTCTGAAATGATACAACAAACAAAGAGTTCTTCGCTACTATGACCACTGATTCCTACTGTCAGTAGCATGTATTCGTATGTCTGACTATGTAATTTATGAAAAATCAAATCAATGAAAGGCCAAGGAATCAATAAATGATAGCATATAGCTAAATATACAACAATGATTACAAGATACGACAAAACAGTTCAGAAAATTAATCTGTTTCTCTGTTTCCTTCTAGCTAATACACCTTGCAATAAGTACTGGCACGTAGCTGTATGCAGAATAACATTCTTGATATAACGAGCCCGTAAAATTACAATCTTAAAATATCTACTGAGTGGTTTTATAAAATTTATGCTACAATAAAAATGCTTAGAATACATTTTCTTAAAAAATTATAAAGAGGATCTCTAAGCATCAAACACTGGGGCGTAGACTAATAATAATAAGGCGGACAAAGCGAGTGCATTTTACCTACATTACCCGTGAGATGAAGGCAATTTATTTGAAAAGGATTTTACATGGGCAACGTCGGCACATCGCGGAGGCAATAAACCTTGTTAGAACGGAACGTGAAAATAAACAAGCTATGCTTACATAACAATGAGCAGAATACAACAGACACCTAAAACGCGTGGAAAACAAGAAATGCTTTCAATGCAAGACACTGACCACTAAATTTCAGGCTATTAATAGGAAACAGACCTCTTAGGGATATTTTTAATTAAAAAGGTTCGAGTTATGTGAGATTTCATAGAGAGAGATGAGTGAGTATCTCACTCAAACCATCTCGCACCATCTCTGCTTCCGCGACAGCTCCATCTACGAAAAGGATCTGCGCCATTCTTGGGTCGTTTTGCAACAGAATAAAATGTTACAGTTACCTACCATTTATAATAATTTTCCCTGCATGCCCGTAAAAATCCTATATATATCACGAGCTTGAACGCAAAACTTTGTCAGGTCGAGTGTATTGTATAGGTAAATACGGTACTGTTTTACAGTTACAGATTAAGTTATGTCACTTCCTTTCTGCGCGGATAATCCTCAAGATTGCGCGGAGATGAGCTCCGTTCTGTGACTGTCAACAGGAAATAACAATAACGCCGCCATAACAGTAAATATAATGACATATCTAAAAGCTAAAAGCGTCCGTGTCGTAATAATAAAATTTCAGCAATAGAATTCTTGTAAAAAATTAGTCACTACAGTTTCTCTTACCATCTTTGTAGGCACTTAAATTTAACGCCTTATAGGCACTAAATAATTAAATATGTTTATCAAAAAATAATATTATGACACTTCCAACAAATTTGTAAGTAACCATGTTATGTTTGCCAACCGTTTTGCAGGGATTTACGTTGAACCCTATTCCATACGACAAAAAATATAAAATTATAAAAATTATAAATTAATTATAAATACTTGAACAATTTGAACACTTACACAGTTACAAAACAGCAGGCAGTTGACACACCGAGCTCCATAATGAAATTCAGTTTGGGGTAGCCTTAACGATACGACACTTACAAATACTAAATTCACACAGATGAACTCTTGGAAAGATATTGTAGTCCATAAACTTATCAGTCTGTCTCTAAACCCTTGTAAGTAATTGAATCGATTTCAGGCTGAGAAACGTCCATCCAGCAGTTTATGGTAGTGTTTTCGTTATATAGTACACCGCATCATATTTATGGTTGTGGCGCGAACATCGTACAATAGCCGGAGGGTGAACTCCAATAACAGAATTATAGCTATTGATTTTAGAGTCGAGAACAATCAGTCCAATTCCTTGTCGCGCTCAACTCAATCGCCCACATCCGCTCTGCATCCGAATATTCTATGTATACTTACAGAAGTATAATAATGTCATCAGATATACTGTGAAATATGACTTTTTACGACCCATTATTGAAAACCTAGATATCGCATCTCATCGGTATTGATTTATTAAACTTATGTTAATGACCTGTTGTAACATAGTAAAACTAAAGTGAATATACTGTTACAGTTATAAATGAGAACTGAACTGTGTCAAATTTATTGAGAAGCATTTAAGCTTACGTCGAATAGGTATTATAAAATTAATCCCAAAACATATTGGTTACAAAGGAGTCTCATGATCGAAAATAATATGCTCAAACTATTGCATAGGTACCTAATACGTAAAATTATTCAGTTTGCACTAAAATTGCAGTGTCTTTTATCACGTTAAAAGACGCCGTATCACCGCATAGGAACAATGTGCTCACGTGCTACTTTTTCAGTAAAAAAAATCTGGTTAGACTACCATTTTACAAATTTTATATGAGTAAAATTTTAGTGCCATAAATGATTTTTTAATCACGAACACACCATAAAAGTAAGGACCTACCCCGACCGCCCCGTGCATCGCTTTCAACTGCATTGCGCTTTTAGAACAGCTATAACTCACTTTTATAATGCGAATACCCATTCTATTATATTGCTTCTATTGTTACTATGGTATTCCGCGACGGGATTAACGGAGCGTGTCCATGCATCGTGGATAATTCTTATAAATGACATTTTGCCTTACGTTTAATAACAAGTGGAGTACGGTTTACGTTTATACCATTTATTCTTTCTTTTCATCCCTTGGCCTGCTTGTATTTTTGATTGTAATAAAAAAAAATCACACGGATTTTTGATATGAAACTACTTATAAACTCTTGTAGCAAATGTAGTAAGTGACTAAGTGCGTAAAAATGTTAATTTCTTTCCTTTTATTACTTCCGAAAATGAAGAAGAATATTCCGTAAGTTTGTTTCACAATATTAACTCGTAATGAGATGTGTCTGCACTTTCTGTGTAAGTTTACTCATTTATTAAAGTTTTAACTCTTAGTAACTTACACGTGAACTGAATAATCAGAACCTTCTTACGCTTTCGTAACAATATACATAATTATGTTAATAACATAGTATAATGGTACGAAAACTTATAACAAATAGGTTGCTTTTTAGGGGTTTCTAACTACAAAATTTAACAAATTAATGAATTTCCTTGACCGTTTAGTCAAAAAAAAATGAGTGATACCGTCAGCTGTACTACCAAAGTTTCCAGGCTCTAGGCTCTAGGCTTAGGCTCTACCAAAGTTTGGTTACCAAGATATTCTTATACTCTTTTAAATAACAGATGTTCCCTAGAGTAAATGAACGTACCAAAAAGCATAAACGTAGCGATATTGTAGGATAGGTACATCACGTTTTCCATCAGTAGATTGGAGCTAAACGTTCTTCTATAAAAACGTGAGTAGCTATCTATAATATGATAAAGTAAGGGTATATATATAATGCATATAACCTAAAGAAGAAATGAAATACGAAAACATAAATGTCACACAAGTCTGTGTAAACTCGTCTGTATGAAAACAAATGTTGGTCAGATAGATTAAAAATCTGGCTATATGAGGGTTTGAAAATAACAGGGAACATTACCCACTGTAGATCACCGAAAGGAAATTAGTAGGCTTTAGGATGGCACTAGTAGAATGTAACTTAAAGTAATTCTCAACAAAATAAAATATGCATTTTAATTATATTATGTTATCATTGAACTTAGATGTAAACTTATACACTATGATTGTGTGTAGACGCTATGAGAGAAATAACGTAAATGTATCATGTTGTTACTCTCCTGTTTGCAGGTGAATGCGGTGATAGCCCAGTGGCTTAGAATTCGACCTCGAATCGAGGGGTCCGGGTTCGAATCCCAGTGGCACGCACCAATGACTTTGTTACAAAAAGTTATGTGCGCTTTATAAAATTAAATATCACCTTCTGTTACGGTGAAGGAAAACATCGTGAGGAAACCTGCATGCCTGAGAGTTCAGAAAAAAAAAAGTTCTCAAAGGCATGTGAAGTCCACCAACCCGCACTAGGCCAGCGTGGTGGACTAAGGCCTACATCCTTCTACCCGACCCTGTAGTGGGTCATTAATGGGTTACTGACTCTCCTGTTTAAAAATATTTAGTGATCTACATAAATAGTTAACAATCAATACAACATATTGCGAGCTTCATAACGAAGAGTGTTATCCACAAAGTTGTCTCTGGGTCCATTTTCTTATTGCCCGAGGGCGACAGTATTTCCCCAAAACGCCAATATATCACGCACCCCTCGATAACGTGTTTCCGCATTTGCGCTGACTGGTCAAGTCACCTTTACGATGTTCTTCCCGCAAATGTGAAATCTTTTACGTAGACCACAAAATTATGGTGACCGATATTGAATACTTGGTAGGTAGGTACCAGGAATTGCGATTACTTATCTGGATTTAAAAACTCATATCAGTTTTTAAAATTATTCCAACGCATAAATCCTTTACTTGACTTTTATTCCATTCATGCATGTGGTGTGGATGAGCAAGCATGCATTATAGAAATCGCTGATTTATCTCGAACCCCTCGGTAAATGGTTCCGCATTTCCGCTGACTGGACGAGACGTCACTGAACTCTGCCCGATGACGGTTTTGAGTATTGCCATAAGTTCCCCTAGCATAATTATGCTCGCACAATTGTTACTTGCGTGTATGCTGATTAAAACTTTTTTATTATTAGTACAGGATTCGACACTTTATATTTGTTGTCACGATTATCAAGAGTGGATCCGAGAAAGATAGCTCAATTAATCCCATTTTCCATTCCATATTAGATACACCAATATCAAGACAATAACTTTAGCAGGATCATCGTTATCATGTTGTTTATGTAACCTTAAGTTTTTTTTGTCAAATAAAGATTATTAAAAAGAGAACCTAGAGTTGAGTATTGATGTTCGTGGTACCTGCTGCAAACCAGAGAATCCCCGTTTAGTACATAATAATAATATGTGTATACTCACATTCAAAAGGCGGGAAAGGCACTTTTTCAACGTCATGACTGACACCAACCTCGCCTTAGATGTTTTTGTTGTCGTATCGACCACTATCTCGTAAATACATATTAGTAGCTAGACCCGTTTGCTCATTTCAAATAGATCAGACTGTTCGCAAATTTCAGTATGTTCCTAAAGCTGTAATATTACCAGCATATACTCGTACATTTTGAAATTTGTTCGTAATTTGCTTCAACGATTAGTATTTCATATGATGAATAGACCTGCAATGGAGTAATGAATGTGAAATGCAGCCGTTTTGAGCACGCGATACCTACGCAAATACATCATAGCGACTTTTTCTGTATTAACATTTTAAACATAATATGTAGCACTAGTCCGTTTGAATATGATATGAGTACAGTGTCTACGAGTACGCACGTACAAATATAAGTAATATTTGACATCTTACGTAAAGCTTTGCAATGATTTAGCTATCGTAACGTACCTACGTATTCGTACAGTCGGAGGTTGTGAGTAATATTCTCACTATTTCCCACACAGGGGGAATATTGTAAATCTTGACATAGCTTTTAACTACGTACGTACTTAGTTTATCAACCGAATAATCAAAAGTGTCTCCCCAGGAAGTAGTTTTGAATTTGTACAATGGTTCCTATATATCTATAGCACTGGGCTGAACATTCAAAACACTTATTTTGATGGGTTTGTTTACGGAGCATAGAATAAAATTTCACGAGTAATCAGCCCCCGCGGCGATTAGGGGAACTACGATTAACTTAAACTCCAGAACGCATAAAAACAATCAATCAACGTAATGAAGACATCAAGCGAACTTAATAGTAGTGAAGCGTGATAAAGGATATTACGTGGGTCGATATGTCTTAAGGTCTTAATATCTAAGTGAGTAAAGCGAACCACCCTTGGAACTGGAGCTTCCCCATCGAGCCTCAGGCGGCGCGGAGCGAGGGAGGACGCAAACTTAAGGCCGTTGACACGAATCTCTCCGACTCTGTTTATGTATCCCATTGGATTTTTTCCGTATGCGTTTACTGTGAACCGCCTGCTCACGAATGGCCGTTTTGTTTTTAGATCACACAGAGATAACATAAGCAGGACTGCTCGTGTCGTTCCTATTATATTGCGCGCTCGAATATTTGTTTTTTTTACGAATGATGTGACGTAACACGTATTGGATGTTTAAAATCATTTCCATAAATTTAAAATGCACATTTCATTTCAGCATTCATAAATGAGTACCATCGGGAATCAGAAATAACTTTATTTCATTAGCTGATTTCAATTTACACTTGCCATCAACACGCCTCTCCGCTTGTTTATTTTTACACGGCCAATATCCATGAAAATTCCGGCAATGTACCATCGAAACTCTTTTTTTGTTATTTACTTAAAATGGGATAGTAGATAAGATAGATAAACATCGAAAACAGAGTTTGCGTCGCGTACCTATTTGTTTTAATTTTTTATTTTCCCTTATTAAAACAACACTAATATTGCATATCGATCTATTTTATTTTGTTTGAAAGCTTTCGGTTTCAGTTTTAAATTACCAGTACGGTAGGTAGACCTACGGTCCTTCTTATTTTTGAATGGCGAAGCTACGTGAACAACTAATTTAGCTTATATATAACGACATAGTTTCATAAATTCATATGCTTTACAGAGCGCAGAGTATTTAGTAAACAAATTGAGGACAACTAAATTGATGGTGAAGATAAAATGTGTCATCGGATGGGAAGTGTTGAGTACGCCGCATATTTATTGCACAAATATTTACGTTATCATACAGATGATTTAAATAAATAAACATTCCAGAAGGTGCTAAAAGGGATAGCTTAATGGGTAACACTCTATTTGTATACTTAAATTCTTCCGTTCACATCCATATCGACGCTAAAATAGTCAAAGTCGCATCGCAAAGTATGTACACTTTAACTCATAATATAATTTTACTCATTACTCATTTGCCATTTCTAGCTTTATCAATTAGATCTTGGTGTTTCTTCTTTTCAACTCTGAAAAAGGTTTTGCTCCGTCATTCGTAGTAAATGAACCCAAAAATGTAAGCAGTAGACATTTTTAGTTCAATCACAAATATATAATAGTCCGTCCAACTCGTCTAAAAAGATGAAACTTTTTGTATTAAAACAGTCTGTATTAAAACACTGCGAACTGGAGAGGGCAAGGAAAATGTGAAAACGCAGGATTTTTTTTCCAAACTTTAAATAACTAAATCTGTCACTTTAACTTTTGTTCAATTGTGTCTTTTGTGGGATATATATATGAATGACGTGAGATGAATTTGATTGAGTAAGTGGTAGCTAAGAATTATGTCTCTTATCCGAGAGGCACGGGTACTAGTTCCAACAAAAAAACAAAGCTATAAAACGGGAAGAAATTCCTCCAAGTTTGAATGAATTAGACTTCAATTAGACTTTAACATGGTTCATTGCGTAATAATGTCAATATTATATTCTGGACCAAAAAATTATTTAAAAAATTAAACCGACATCAAAAAAGTATCAAATAAAATTTCTTACATAGTTTAGGCCTACTATTTTTCAGGTTGGTGCCAAAATTTAACAATAGAAACAAAATACTTGATACTAAAGACACCAATTTTTATTTCGTAATTTTTAGTTTTAAGTCCATATTACGAAAACTACTTCACCGATTTTGATGAAACTTTTACCGTTCCCTAAGTTGAACAAAATACAAACAAACAACGAACACGATCCGTCAATTAGTTTCGGAGATATGCGAGGACAAACATATCTACATACATACAAACATGAAATTTGGTACTCTTGTTCAGAAGCTGTAATGGACCAACGTTATGAAAAAATTGTGCAGTTCTGAGAATATTACATACATACGTGTCGAATTTGTAAAAAAAATAAAGGCCATATCTTTTTCACCCTAGTACTCTAGTACTAGAGTTATATCTTTGTTTAGTTGTCACTGTAGGTAGAGTTATTTTAAGTCAATTGTATGGATTTACGATGTTGTACTTAAAGTAAAATTGAAATACCCAAAGGTCCAAAGACCTTTTACCGTGGTCATAAAGCTTTATCAAAAGAGCAATCAAAGCAAGCAAAAGTCAAATGATAATACTCAATACCTACTATAAATGCAGACGTTCATAATCTTGAAACTGAACAACCGGATTACATACTGTTAAGATACATGTATGTAAATAAATGTAATACTATAATACCTATACGTAACAAAGTTGATACGTTACTATAACCGTCAAAACTGTTTTACATTTTTCACAACAAACACTAGTCAAATTTATATAACACACAAATATTTGTCCTGAGTAAGAATTAAACTCACGACCTCTGGCGCAGTACTTAGGTTCGCTAACCACTAACCAACAGGGCAGTCTATAGTACATTATTTTAAAGAAGCCGTCAAGGTAACTAATAATCGGGCTCAGCTCAACGACGTGTGTTCTAACAGCTTTTGAATCTCGCACTTCACACCTCACGACTCCGATAGCATCAAATCTAAAGACGTGCTTAACGGTGCTACCTTTATCAGGTGTCGACGTGGCATCTACTCGTACCTCGGGATCCGTTCATTTGCTAGCCTAACAAATCGGACAGAACTAACCTACAACACACTTACTTATGTATATAATTTGAGGTTTTGAATTTGTCGTTTATCAAAATATCAAACCGTAATTAAATCTTTGAGACATGATTTAATCGTAAAACCACTTAACTTTGTCAACATCTTACGTTTTAGGTGTATATTGACATAAAACTAGGGGTCATCCATAAATTACGTCACACGTTAATGGGGGGAGGGTGTCACCGCAATAGTGTGACAAGGGGCAGGGGGGTCAAAGGCTTTGTGATGTCACATTTTAAAATTTGAAATCCATAACGCGAAATTCACATGTGAGTAAAAATCTTTAAAATTTTACAAACTTGATCTATATTTATGAATAATTTAGCACTTTCGCTGAGATTATATCTCAAGCAACAACATTTAACTTCTACATCGGCGTCGTAATGCAAGTGAGATTCTATAATTCACGAGAGTAAGATTCACGTTTTATTGAAGGTTATATTATGGGATTATGGGGGGGTTTTCCATTCTCGACTTCATAAGAGTCCGTTTTACATCAAATCTTCCACCCTGAGACCCTCAGGGTGTTTTTAAATATGTATATGAATAATTCTTTAAAATGTGTGACGTCACATCAGCGGGGAAGGGGTTCTGAAAATGTGACAGCCTGTGACAAGGAGGGGTTAAAAAGTCCTAAAATCGTGTGACGTAATTTATGGATGGTCCCTAAGTAAGTATGTACCTACCTATAAGTGTATGCAATCGAACGTTTTTTTAAAGCTTTTATTACTCAATGTGCATGCATGCATGTTTACTTGTATATTGCCACGAATACATAAGATACAAAGTAAGAGGGCTATCACTGCTCCTGATCATAGAGCAGTCACGATCTTGGCTTTTGTGGGAACGACTAGCTTTATATTGCTTCTGTGAAGCGGAGCTATCATCATCCAACTTTTACAAGCAAAATGTTAGTTTCACTTTCAAACCTTTTATAACAGCTTTTTAAATAAATCTCCTATGGAAATAAGTAATCCTCAGAAATAGAAAAGTACTTAAATCTAAGAGCTCGTGACTTTGACCTACATAGCAATATTAATTAACCGATTCATTATTTTATCGTAAAAACGCAGAACATTTTAATAACGATTTACATTTCATAAGTAAAAATTTCAAACTGAGATAAACTCCATTTGAAAATATATCTACTGCAATTAGAACCCTTAATAACATCTCTCATTTAACCTATTGTATATTAATAAATTAAATACCTACGTAAGATAATTATAGTTATGTATTATGAATTTTTGTTTAAACAACTTATATACCTAGATATACTGAATTAACTTTTAGATAGGTATATCGTTAGTGCACAAAATATTTCCATATCTGCAAATGTTGGTCAAAACCGTATAAAATATTTCACTTGCAGATAATATTGGGGCAGTAACAATAACTACTGATTAATTTCCATGTGAGCTCGACCGCGTAGTAATTGAGCCGCTTGCTTCCTTCCGGCCAGCCGAAGACCACAGCTCGGGACACCGATTTAAAAATACAAATATATACTAATAAATATAAATTTGACAGATTTTTAAACCACGCGGTATTCCGAAAAAATCGAAAGGTTTTTTCAATTAGTAGTGTCAAGATAATTAAATCGTTTGCGAACTCTTCGCTTGTAAATTTTCCACGAGATATCATGGATTAAATCCAACGTAGGTGCACTAAATATTTCCAACTTCAAATGTAGGTCAAAATGTAATTCATATTTCTGTCGCAAATAATATTGGAGTTGTAACTACACTAACGACCGATATTCCATAAATTTCCATATGAGCACGCGGGTGCTCGACCGCGCGGTAATTGAGCCGCTCGCTTCCTTCCGGCCAGCCGACGACCACTAAGCGGGACACCGATTTAAATACAATTACTAACTTTGTAAAAAAGATGTACTTTAAAAGTTTTCAACTAAATACCATCATAAATCTTTATTTGATTCTCCAATGCAATTAGAGAAAGTATCTGCTAAGGCGCACAAAAATGTGTTTAATATTAATAAGGCATCGTTAGTGCACAAAATATTTCCATGCCTGCAACTGTAGGTCGAAATATATTTAGTGTGGCACAATAATATTGGCAAATAATATCGGAGCTGTAACCGACCGATATTGCATGTGAACACGCGGGTGCTAGACCGCGCGGTAATAGAGCCGCCCGATTCCTTCCGGCCAGCCTAAAAGTTCCTAAAATAATAACAAATATTTTAAGTCAACGGCAATCTTCTATGTTTTCTATAAGAAACTTTTTACCGGGCAGGAATGAGTTTTTCCTCCCTCTTCATAAGTTCCAAATTCAAAAAGTGCGTGGCAATGAACTTTTCCGCGCACTTTTTGAATATGGAATTTTTATTTATTTATTTATTTATTTAAAACAAACACAGAATGTAAGCAGTAGAAATATGCAGCGTTAGTCCCACACTAGGATTCCCTGTGTTGTGGCAACCAACTCCTTCCTTCGTAGCTTAGATAACAATAACAATAAATAATATTAGAATTAGGAATATCTTAGTGTTCAGCGCCAAAGAAATCGAACGCAAATATTGTTTGAATAAAGACGATAGAATTACAGCCCACGTTTTTGTCAATTTTCACGGATTGTTAGAAATGAGTCAGATTCGGACATTATTTCAAACACGCAGAAACTAAAATCAACAACAATCTGTATTCCTAATAAAACTGTAAGTAAGTAACAATAAATTTTCATAATTGCGAAAATGTTTCGAATGTAAATATAACTTTTTAGTTGTTTTATTATCAGATACTATTTAATTTCAATTTAGGTGTTACTCTATGTTTTATTAAATAATAATATTACAGTAGAATATGAGGCCCCTTTCATTTTCTCATAGAGGGTGATGAAAAGTAGAGTGTATCACTCGGGATAAAATATTTTTTTTGCTCGGGCGACGTATGTACTTTTAATCCGTCGCTATGTTCAGGGTTCTACTAAAGAAACCCTCGCTACGCTCGGGATTCTACTCTAGAATCTCTCACTTCGCTCTGGATTCAAAAAACGCCCTCGCCGTAAAAATATCATTTTGCTCCCTTGTGATACAATGTACTATTTTCATGTACATACATCTTTTTACGTGTTTATTTTTATTGTATGACTTTAAATTTGTCGGCTTGCAACTCTACCATTATTAATCACCACATATAATTTAATGTTACAAGTTTTATTAGTAGATAGGATATATCTACAACATTCGACAGATTATTCGAAAAAAGAAATAATAAGTTAGTACATTAGAAAGGGTGCTGTACCTACAACATTAAATGGATTGAAGAAACTTCCAGAACATTATTTGCAACCCTCCTGAAGTACCAACAAGTGCAATAACTCAGCTATCGATTGAATCGCAATGAAATCTTGTCGCAGTAATCTTAGACACATGACATATCACATATCTCAGAAGGACTCGACGTCATACTGAATCAAGTTTTTCGTCTGGTAGCATCAGAAAGATGACATCTGTTGTCGTCGCATCACTCGCATCAAACCATAAATTCCTATTAAAAGAACTGTTTAATAACGTTAGGCTCATGATACCTATTATCAAGATAATACATATTTATAATTTATTCTTATCTCCTTATATCAAGCTAAGATAAATCAGAACTAATCACAATTAGTATCTCTTAGCTTTTAATACCAACCCGTTCGCCCTATTTGTTTTATTTTGTATAAAAACTTCAGTAATCTTGCTATCAGCTTAATTAAGAGCCTTTAATTGAAGCGCCAACTTATCAACAACAATAATATAACTACATATTTTTTCACAAAAGCTTTCGTTAAAATAAGTCAATTAGAGAACCTAAATCTATATACTAAACTATATCCATCACGGTATTTTATTCATTTATATGTATATTGCAAAGAATTCTAACGACAGCTTGGAAAAAGATCAAAAGACCCCGCAATACTGTATCGAGTAACGGAGATAAACGTAATGTCTGAAACTCCTATAACTCCTAAGCGTATTCCTGTTCTTACGCTCCTATACAATCTTTAGTAATTAATTTTTGATACAGTCAATATTACGAATTCATAAAACAAAACTAAATCGTGAAACTACTTAGGCTATAGGGGTATCCATTAATTCTGGCAAATTTTCAGCCCCCCGCCTCTCCCCTCGTTTGAGGGTCGTGAGATTTTCCTCGTCCCATTCCCCCATTCCCTTATCTCACGTGAGCTTTAAAAAATCCCAGCATTTATAGTATAGTTTCTCGACACCTCATCCGCTGCGATCGACGATTATCTCTTTTTCTGTATCCTAAATCTATTATATCTATAAACCATTCGAAAAATCTAAATAAAAAGCGCTTCAAAGTCGCGTAGTTTTAACATAGATGGGAATTTGTGTTTACTTTGTATAGATTTAATCCGTCTACGTTGTTTAAGTATCCTTAATACATTTCAAGGTTTGCTTAAAAGGTTATTTGTTATTTGTTTCACAGTATTCTGAGTGTAGACGACGGTGCAACATTGTATCGAGTCCGGGTAAACTATCGTCTGGTGGCGAGTTGACATGTGTCGCCGCGCCGTCTCGATCGATGCTGACCCCGCGCGAGTCACGAGTTACCCTCGCTATAACGCCACTTCTTTGACGGGTCAAATCGCACTAGGCATCGCTATTGTGATGTTTTAAATTTCAAGGGAGAGATCTCCGTCATAGAAATACTCGAATTTTCGGGCGCTCTGAATGCAAAAATGTTTTTTTTCATTTCAAAAAGGCTTTCAGGTTTTTTTAATTCCGATGCATTTGTGATTTACGATTTTTTTGAATGGAAAATCGAGCTTAGGTATACATATATATACATTTTTTGTAGGCGACATCTTACGTGCCTATACCTATTTTTTATTAATGGAACAGCATTGATTAGTGGTTTAAATTTAAAGTACATTTTGTAAAGATTATTTATAGTTATTTTAGGTCCAATGATAAAACTTACGCAATTTACGAAACTATAGTAAGCCGTAATTTGTAGAGCTTCGGTTGTTGACTTTTCAATGCAATCTGTCTGCAACAGACGAAGATTCATTCTATCTAATAAAGAATGCTATTTTATCGAATTGAATATTTTTATTTTCTTAAACTATCTGTTATTTTTATCTGAAGGTATTAAAAATATTTTATGTTAACTTCAAAAATAACCTCATTAAGTGTACCTAAGGGAAAGTACGAAATGCACCGAAACTGCATCTCAAACTCTTCCAAGAAAAATTTAAATAATATATTCAAATGTAAACTTGTCCGAGAGTAAAGTACGAGCCTACGAGTCGATTTAAATTCCAATTACAAAAACCAATATTGACCAAATATTAGAATAGTGTGCTTGTAGTTGATTTCCATTTTTATAATATTATGTTCGATAGGGCCGTCATGCGGTCTCACAATTCAATTTATTCCCGCTTCACGCCCGGTCATCTATCCATACCGAAAAATAAACGAGTTTTCTCGCAACTCGATGAATACGTAATAGATTAATATGGTAATAGGTAGCGTATGAGACTAATCCGAGGCTTAGAAGTAAGTACTAGCGAAGAGCACTGTTATTATTAAATATTTTGCTGTTGCAGGCTAATTAATAACTTCAATTTTAACTAAAAGCCGTCTTCTAGTTTTCCCTATTTCTTTCTATTATTTACTTTTAACACGCCTTTTATTAGCTTTGCTTGTAGAGACGCTTGAGACGGAGAGATAGAGAATGGAGCTACTTACTCCATATCTGATCAACGTAACGTATCCGCGTTTGGACTCGTTGCATGTATTTTACAAGCAATAAGTACGACTGTAAATTCTGGTGTAAAATAATACTTATAGTAACACACAAATACATTAGGCATAGCACTACGCAATCATACATTAGCAAAACATACAAAAACCTTGCTGTGATATTTTAACGGTAAGTAACACTGTTTCCCACCTATTAAATAGTTATAAAAAGAGGATACAAAAAAATCGGAACCGTGACTGTTCTGTTTATTCAATTCATCATATTATAATCTGAGGAGCGCGCACGTGTGGCGGCCTGAGCGCATATGCGCCGACCGCTTTCATTGTTTGGAATTTCACGTTCAATATGGGGCATAAATATTTCGACAAAGCTCTAAAAGGGAGAGCCTATAAAAGAACAACCGATATCCGTTACTTGCCGCGGTTCTTCGTTTAATAAAAAGGAGATACAGATCGCGGCATTTCAATTTTATTGCGCAAACTCTATTTAATTCGATTTATCAAGATTGAGTCAAAACAAAAAGGTATTTGGCAGTCTTTTGATGAGTCCTTGCGAGGTGAAGTGGAATGAAAAAGCGAAAGGAAAACGACAACGTTGATGAGCTTCGTAAGTAAAGCAAAATAGCCGTTTTAATTAAGGAGGCCGTTGAATATTTGATTATTATTTCAGTTGTCCTTCAAGTTAAAAAGTTAAGGCTCCGCTTACGTAAAAGAGTAACAAAGAAATTATTTAAATGATGCTCCTAATAAAACTCAAGGAATAAAATTTGCTCTCGGTGATTTATGGACACAAGAATTTTGCAACGACTTCTATGTATTAATAAATAGGCACGCACTTTCGCATGAAGATATTATTGCAGTGCGGGTACCGTAACCTCAAATAAATATACTGGCACGTCCTCTCTGTATTCTGAGACTGGAACCTAACAGTTACTGAACGCATCTTTACGTAGGAAGAAATGCAATGTTACTTTAGACTTAGAGGGCTGCCAAGGAGCTCATTCTTTCGCTCTTCCGAACACAAGGTTTATCTCATCTCAACAACAACTTACAGTATCTAGTTCTTCAACATATAAAATGTTTAAATACATTTAAATCAATTAAAATGTAATAAAACAATGAAACTACTTCTCTACTCTTAAAACTTAATTTTTTGTTACGAGAAACGGTTGTAGCTTAAGCGACGAACTGCTTTTATAGGTAGTACAATCTATTACACCCAGCCTAGACATCCTGCATCGTTTGTAAGCATTAATGGTTATATTATCTTCCGTTGTCCCTAATCCCACGTTATCTTCGTGCGGGCGGTCTGGCTGCTGCGCGTAATTGTCGGCTCGGGACTTCGGGAGTGCAATAAGAAGCCGAAGCGGGATCGTCGCACACGTGCATCCGTTTGCACAGTGCGAAGCTATTTTTAAAACAGAAACGTTTTTATCTAATGGACTACTTAGACTCCATAGATGATAGAGGAATACCGCTCAGTCTGATTTTCTTGTTCAGCGGCGGTAGTGGTTTGATTCTCGCGCTCAAATATTTTATTCAACATTTCCCAGAATAATGGAGAGTGAAAAATTCGCATATTGTTATACCTACTAATAATTGTGTCACAATCTGAACGAAGCATGTGTTTGAATGTCCTACATGCGCTAGTTGACATATTATCGCATTAACATTTACTTATTGTTAAACTTATTTTATTTATGTTCAGTTCTAGTGTGTTACGTCATTTCTGCTAGCTTTAAAGTTCAAAGTTCAACTGTTTTTAAAATGAAATAGGGGCGGTCTCAACGGGTTGCAATAAGTAGAAGCCGCGACTGCACGTGCAGTGACGCATCCGATACTGTGCAGTTATTTTTACAGAACTTCCACGTTTTTTAGCTTTTGTTGTTCAGCTTATCTTGTACAAGTTCAGCTAAAGGTCATACTTGGTGAGACTTAAACAATTTAAAGCTGACAATGTACCTACAGAAAAGCGCTTGGCAAATTTACTGAAATTATTTTAATCAGATTGTCCTTAATTTTTATGCCGTATATTGCACAAAATTTGAAAAAACAACTAAGGCATTAAAAAGTTAAAGAAATAAAAGTGACTTTTACTTAGGTATTTATTTACCGAATACATTAAGAATCAAAGTAGGTAATCAACGCCGTCATAAGATAGAGTTGTTAAAATATCAGGCTCATTTATCGTCACGGGACAAAAACCATCTACCCCGCGGTGGTTTGGGGCTTAATAATTATGATATCAAAAAGCTGCATCGTCAGGCATCAACACGTGCATCTCTCTCCCTCGCTCTCAACATCAACAACAGCATCCCGGCGCATCTCCACGACCGACGATTAAACACGATTCTATGCGCAGCCTCGTATTTTTATTTTACGTTACTCCTCCGTTCCTTATAGAAACAAATTGTAAATGACCCCGCTTCAACTGCTATTAGCTCATAAGTTATGTATGAGTCGGAGATAATAAGCTCGATGACAAAGCAACGCTTTGAACCTGAATTATTACACTTTGTACTACGATGATGATGAAAGATACCTAAGTAATTAATAAACATAATATTGCTGTCAAAGAAAACTAGTGTCGATGTTTCACATCGGGCAGGTCTCTACGACGGCTCATTTTTTTAATGCGGAAATTCTTAGAAAAAATGACAGCAACATTTCGCGCAATAACAACAGTCGTGAGGTCTAGGCCCAATTTGCGGAGGCGTGGGAATGTAGCAGCGGGGTCAGTTGGAAGCGTCGGTATATAACTCGTAGACAAATGAAGTGCAATTTCGCCGCGTGCAGGATTGTGGCCGATCGAGTAGCGAGCGCGGGTCACGATCGGATCGTATGGTGGGTTATTTGATTTCGCAACAGCCCCTGATTGCATTTGTAATTGTACTGTTCGCTACGTTTCGTTGCCCGATAGAATCTATAAAGTTTTCATTGGACAGAATTTGTGCCGACCTTTAGAACTTCTAAGTATCAATCAAGGCATCCACTTACAAGCTGGTTACTTATATTCGTAGTAAGGTTGCAGCACACCTGAATTTAAAAGATGACAACTAAACAGCAATAACAGCATTACCCTTTTTTGATGACGGGATAGAAACCTTCAATCAAGAGGAAATCAAGATGGAATTCTTGATATCTTGGTTATTTGTGCTTTTTGCCCACTAAAATCTCGGCTACATAACAAGTTGCTCGGCTACATTCGGGTTATTTCCTGTTATTTTTTTTTAATTAACCGAATATTTAAAGATTTCTGTATTGAAAATTATATTGCTTATTCTGTTTTCGGTACCATTAGAAATTTATACGATTTGCTTTGTTACTCGTTAGAACCTACTTATGTGCTTAACATAACATGAAAAGCTTTTAAACCACAGCCTGTATGTAGAAACTACAAAGAAATTTAATTATAAAGGAAGTCAATATTACGTTACTAAAGTAAATCATAATAAGAAACCATTACGGCATTTACAGGAACGTAATACTATCGAGAAAGCGTTAATAATTGAGATTTAACCATAACGCGATGATCCATCAGAGAAATTTTGACGTGGTAGGTCAAGAGGATCATAATATACGGTTTCTTTTATTAACATTTTAACAACGACTTACTTAAATTACACTTTTACAAAACAAGACCCAATAAGTAAAATAAAAACATAGTGTCTGTAGAACTGGAAATATTCAATGTTTCTAAATAATTCTAATGTTAGTGTAAAGTTACTTAAAGGCGGCTTAAAACTGTTGAGCAAAACGAAATCTAAGTTGATGCTTGCGAATTTTCATTACGGATTTGGATCTTAGTAAGTACCTAATTGAATAACTTTAAAGCTCTGCAAATTCAAAGTAAATTCCTTTATGAATATTGTATTTAGTATTTGTTAAGGTATTTATTGCACATTGTAATGATGACTTACTTAATTAAATTACTATGCAAATCTTCCTCTCTATTTGTCTCTTGCACGTTGAGTCGTCAAAATTTTGAAATAATGAAACTGATACCCTAGGAGGATTGATTGACTGGAGAGCACAAAACATGATTGGAAGCGTGTCCGTTTTCAGATGAACGTTTGAAAAGAAAAGTTTTGTTTTTCCTCATGTTTTCTTATATTTACAGCCGCAAGCAGCATATAAAATTACTTCTTCAATAACAATTACTTAACTATAAAGTCTTTTTCGTAAGTAAAGTCAAGATTGAATTCCCTAAGTTACACGTTAAGTATGTAAGTTCAGATGGCAGCCTAATTGACCACTGTAATAATAAAGCGGCCATCCCATGTCTCATATAAACCCAGTGACGTATGAACTCTATCAAAACCAAAGTTTTTGTAATTTCTCGAAGCGGATACCAAACGACTAACAATATCATTTAGATACTAGACCTTAGTTAGTGCCTTCTAACCAATAGAAAAAAATAAGGACTGCTCGAACAGAAAAATTAAAAATAACCAAATTAACAATAGACACATTCCGTTGAAGTATGTTTTGTAACATTAAGATTAAATTGGCTTTTTGCGCTGTATGCTAAAATGTAGTAGGTACGTAAAAAATAGCATTTTGTGTCAGACCACACAAATTTCTTTCCGGGCGTGTCGACCGCAAACGCGTGGCGACCATGCATCGTTTGTTGAATAAAATAATCGGCCGACAAATCGGCCAAATAGTCAACACACGACATGTACATCAGGAACCGTTACCAGTATTAAAATGAACCCGCGAATTAGACATGAAGACACATATGCGATCAAAAACAACATCTGTGCAGCTAGGGTTGTCATATATATCTACCTATTTATGGATGCGCTTTTTGGAGGAAAATCCTCCGTTTTTAGACCGGTAGACTATCGGGAAGTTTTAGTATGTAGATATGAATCCATATGATTCCAATATAATCCAAGATATTGAATATCCTTCAGAAGATCTACTTTTGACCAAAAAAGCGATGTGATTTGGTGTTATGTGGTTTACTATTAAAGTGAAGAAAACATGAAATAGAAACACGATACACTAACGGATTCGAGCTCTTGGGATACCTACCTAAGATAAAAATAATTTAGAATTGTTTCATAATACTAAATATTCATCAGAATTTAAGCAGCTAACTATAATGAATATTTTCATTTATTTAAAATGTTTACTCGACATCCTTACAGTGGAACAAACTAACTACCACTAAACACCTAAACACTGTTCAGAAGAGCCGGACATTAATCGCTACTCTGCTAGACAAAAATAAACGAACGTAAAACATTATAATATCGTAACCCGGTTATGCTTTCTCCAAGTGATTGATGCACCAGCTCTATCAGTCAACGTGTGAATCACACTTCAAATACCTATATTACCAACGTATATGTAGATCCAAAATCTACTTATACAGCAATCCAAACATGTATAATTAATCCCTATTCATATTCAAAGTTTACCTTTAGTCCCTGCAGTGAGAGGAGACGCGTACGTGTGTACATAATTAACGAAGTCACTATCAAGTTACGGTCACCCCATAGATATTTCCCTTGGGCGTACGTAATATCTACTAACTCCTGCACCTAACGCCCAGTTGCACATTAAATCTTAATAAAACGTCTAACTTCCCCCTAATTCAACATTCTTCTAATAAATTACGCACACAATGAAAAAGTTTCATGCGATACCAACGATACACTAAATTCAAATTGCTAGCGCTCACGCATACGACTCTAGCACTCAACGTAAATATGGGATGTGAGGACCATTTGGCCGATCTTACGTATAAATTGGAGGTGCGGCTCACGAAATATTAGGTTTAGAGTACAACTGAAGTAGAACTACGTAGTGCAACGTAGAGCGAACAAAACACACGTCAGATATACCGGCTATAATTAGAGTCTCAAACGATGTTTCGATCGTAAGTATTCCCTGGCAGACGTGAGCTGAGAATGTGCCCTCTGTGACCTCACGCCGACAACACCACACCTAGCGATGGGGAAGTCCTATTTGAATTCTACTTCGTGAACCGCACACGTGTAAATAAACACTTAAACTTTAAGTACCACGGAAAAGATAATATGGAGAGCATTACATGTGAAATAATATAAAGCAGTCGAGTTCAGAAACCACGAAACCAGTTGACAGTTACGCAATTTAGATACATAATGGTTATATGAAAGACAATAAAGTCGATATTAAAATATTTTTTTAACATGAACCGACCCTATTCTATTCAAAAAATTCAAATTTGTATTAAAACAATAATAAGACCAAATAATAATAACTAAGCCAAATGTCGCAAGGAAGTAATATGCAAATGGAACGCGAAGGTACACTACAAAACTATTCCGCGTACCTACACCCTCTTGAATTCACATAACCTCCTTATACACAGTTAATTACAAGACGGAGGGAGACTCAGTGTACGAACGTCAATCGGGGATGTCGAGTGTCCTCGACGAACTGGCATTGCAATACCGAACAATGCGGTATGAAGTGCAGTCACAACCGCATGGTACGAACTAGGAAACAACGTGCGATACTCGACTTAACTTCTCCGTACTACCTTTATACTAGGGCTGTTATGGAACTTCGTAACTGTGACCGAAATTATCGAATATCCGTAATAAAAAATTTAATAATTTTTACACTTGTAAATTAAACCATTTTTATGTTGTGTAAAATATTACTATTGCAAAAAATATTGTTAGTACTATTATTGCTTTTCTGCAACCTGCAGGGACGGGCCTCCTCTCACAGTGAGAAGGATGTAGAGACCTTAGTCCACCACGCTGGCCTGATGCGGGTTTGTGGTCAACCTATTATATAAACCCACTATATTGCTAATGTTATTATATTGCTATTTTTTTTAAATAACTGGCTTCCGCTTAGTCCACGTTTACCTAAGAATATCACCCAGTGACGGATAAAAACAACTTGTCTACCAAATTTCATGCAAATCTGTTCAGCTTTTATGCCTGAAAGAGTAACATTTATCCATTCACCTATCTATCCATGTTTCATATTTAATTTATTATAGTAGTAGAATCTCTGACCGTTACAAAATTGATAATAAGTATTACAAAATTTCAGTAACAATCGAAAAGCCTGCAATTATTTATTTACTCCCTGTAACTGATATGAGATGTACTGTAACTGACTGCATTTGACAGACTGTCAATGACAGTTATTATTCGTATATTATATCCATAATAATATCCAGATCTAAATTAAAATATATAAATACATATCCGTAAATACCTACCTATTATAAACCGCATCAATAACATCTTCCTAACAAATTACTCCTGTTATTAAACTGAACTGACCTATTAAATAGAGAAGCAAGTCATGAATAAAACGTTACTTTTAAACGACTCGCATAAAATTCATTTAACAAATCAATTTACATTAAAATAAAAGCTTGCAGAACTGTGCGATATTTGGCTTGTACTCCGGCCGCTGATTTAGGTTACCAATAAAATTTGAAAGTACAAGAACAATAGTTACAGTAACATTGTGATAAGTATCTCCCAGTAAATATTGCTGTTTGAACATGCCGGCTCTTTGCCAAAAACATTAAGAATTAGAGATCTCTAGCGTAAAAAGACTACCTCTAAGGAATCTCGAGAAACTTGAATTAATTACATCGAATAATAATAAAAAGTACGATTTAATCACTAAATACGACATTTTTCTACGACATCATTCCTGCAATTAGGTAAGCAGATGTTTATCAGACTCGCGTGTTATTATGAGGTGTTATTATTCTAAGTTATGAGGTTAAATGTTTTCGTTCAGCAACAGATTATGCTTAGCAATTTGGGCACAGAAAATGACCACCACAATTAAATCACAATCAGAGTGAAAGTCCAAAAGTCTATAACAAAGCACCTGTTTTACCGGCCACTGGCTACGACACGATATGTGTAGTCATATATTTTAAAAATAATTTATATGAAACTAGAGGTTCAAATAAGTACAAAAGGGATCTGCTGGGTGCTGCCCATCCGATTTTGATGCAGCAAAAACTGCAGACCTGTGCATGCATAAATACATAGCGACCATTTAACGTTTTAAGCTCTACTTATCCAGGCTAACTAAAATGGCCCTACGAGTACAATGTACACAGTATACCTACTGTGCCTATCTTTCATGAAGGCTAACCCTACTAATTTTCAGCCAGCAGCAAGACTACTACACTCGTAATCCATTCGCCACGACTCAAGTTTACGTTTACAACTGTTGGATAATTATACGTGGTGAGAGATCTTCGCGGATCACTCACGACCTTCGATCAACAATACACTAGATATCGGGTCACGTACAAAATCAAAACTTATAACTGTCCGCGTGAATACATACTTATACATCTTCATTTGTTTACTAACGAAATAAGACAAACGTTTTAAAACAGTTGTAAGTTCAACCTAATTACAACCATGACGCCTAGCAATAAGATAGCAATTCTTCAAAATATTCTTTTTCTTACAATCATTCGTCACGAAAAACGAGCAAAGCAATAAATTACTCCCGTCACTTAGAAATGAAAAGACATAAGTTAAACAACATTTTATGTGAAATCAACCTTAATGAGCTATAAATAAAGTACTTTTTCCCGTTATTACCTTGCGAGTTACATCCTTTGGTTTCGTTTCAGTTTGCTTCCTCAAATTTAACTACAGAAGGTATGGAGTCGCGTTGAACACAAAAATAATTTAGTATATTATTATGCACGAAAGTTTAGTTAAAATTATTTATATTTTGGGCATCTACGAGTATGTTTGATAGTATACATACAAATATGTTATTTATTTTGTTACCGTTTTGTTGTGTGTATATTTATTTATGTGTATGTATAATATGTTTTTGGCTAAGGTGTCTATCGCTGTTGTGGCTAGTAGGTACCTTAGTATTGTAGTCATATTTAGGCATACTGTGTACAGATGTGGATGAATGTGAACAAAGGGATTCTTCTGGGTTTTAAGGTATCACAAACCGTAATATTGAAAGTACGGTCGTGTTTAGACATACTGTGTGCACATGTGGATGAATGGGAACAAAGGGTGGTAAAAGTGCGAATCGACAATAGTTTTTTGTCACAAATAAAAATATCACTAAATTCCACAATATCATAATACATCTTTACATCTTTTCACTGTTTACAATCTTCATAATACATGTACACTTTAGTGCAATAATTAGATCAAAATAATAATTAAATATCGGTAGCTTTTTTACATATATAATGTAACCTGACGTCAATAAATTTATGAACCACTGATTTGAGTAAATTAATTTCGTGATTGTGTTTATCTCCTCCAGGAAACACATTCTTGTCAATATATAATTTTAAAACTGATGTCCATAGAAAGTCGAGATCCATTCTGCACACGTAAACGGATTGCTCGGAAAGCTAAAATAAAAAAAAGAAAGCTAAGTATCTTATGAAAGTCCAACAAACAGACACAAAGATTGTATTAACCAATTTTAAAGATCTAGTAACAAATAAATTATTACAATACAAATCTACTCCATGCATCTATTGTTCTGTTACACACAATTTTGCGCCAACGTTGGTCAAACATTTGTAGCGGTGATATAAAATCGGTAATTTTGATTTAAATTTGATATTATTTGTTAGTTTAAAGCATAAAATACAACTTATTCTACATGTACTTACCGAAAGTAAGACACTCCGGCCGTTAAATTGTTCCTTCGGGCATTATTTTTCCAACTTTTGAATGCACATTGCGGCATTGTGACACGTGTTTACATTGGCTCTTTTACAAGCGAACTAAATAAAATAAGAACTCACATTTCAAGTGAGGTGTTATTCACCGAGACGTATTTTTTGCGCCGACCCGAAATCTAGTGTATTGTTGATCGAAGCTCACGACTCACGACCGGCACTACTCACGTCTTCATCATAATAATATGAACTTGAGTTTATAAAGTTCGGAGTTTTATAATCTGCAATAGAAAGCTGCTTGCCTGAATATTCAAGTTAGACTGGCATGAATTAATGACTCAATGAGGTCCCTCTAGTTTCTTTTGACGACACTATAACACATTATTTTTTTGCTTTATGCTACCATCACAATAGTGACGAGGACCTAGAATGTTTTCCAAAGATTTTTGTCTGAGTTTTCCGGAATTCCTTACAAAATTTAAGATTACATTACTATTAGATAACGAATATGTACATATTTAGAAATAGTGAATAGAACGTGCCCAATCATATACCTGGAATTCTGGATACGTTACCTGATATTCTAGGTACGACAACAAAATATATAAGCCACGTTAAATTTTATTTCCTCTTATTACACTGCAAATATGCGCATACTTGTGAAAGTAAACAGCATACGCCATATTATGGGAACGAACAACAAGCTGGACAATGTCGGACCACCACTTCAGCTCCCGCAGTAATTTACAGTTGAGCATTATTTGAAATTGTTAATAGGTATATTCCGTACAAACACTGGCCGCTTGCCCCTAAATAATTGGCCAAACGTTCAGGCAGGCGATTAAAATATTCGATAAACAATGTTACTTTTAGTTATGGAGATTATATTTCCAGGATACATTGTAACTTTTCTGTAGCTAAGCAGTAATTGATATATTAAAGATCTAGTACAAATTAATTTTTTGTCTTTGTTTCTTTTATATGAAAAGGCCACACAACCAGGCCCTACCTTTTCTTATTAACACAGGCAACACCAAAGGAGTCGCTTGTATATGTTGCAGGCTTGGAAGAGTCCTTCTTCTCGAATTGTCTCCACAAAACTGTCTCCACACACACTAATACCATAGATATTCATTAATTTTTAATGTAGGTACTGTAATATACCTAAAACAAGGTAATACAATTCTAAAACTCAATCTACTATTGTTAGTCGATTTAAAGAGTTTAAACTTAGAATATTATTACAAACCGAATTGAAGTGATTATTACACGTTGCCGTTGTTGTCATTACTTGTCATATGAGGTTGCCAGTGTAGATTTCAAAACATTCATCATTTGTAATTTATACTTCCTAAAATCCATATAACATAAATAAATCAATAAGTAATGAGAAGGAAGTAAGTTCGTTTTCCGATATCCTTAGGGAATTGCAATTTTATCAAGATAAATCGTAGGGGTGATTAAATAACAACTCACCCTTGCTGTTACTACAGAATGTGTATGTGAGTACATAAGAAATGAAAGTACATAGGATTCATAATTATAAAATGTGTACCTGATACTAGGTATACTTAACTATTAAGATTTTTTGTAAGGACTGTTACAAAAGTATAGGATTGATAAGTAAACTAGAGTTTACAATTTCCAGTCAAGTGTGTATATACATAATATGTAAATTTTCAGTTAATACGAGAAGGTACATTAATTTTAAATAGTTTTATCGACTACCAATCCTACAAGATAAGATTAAATTACAGATTGCTCGTACCTATGAGTAAGTAGCTACAGAACAGAAAGTAGAAACGCTTTTGACAGAGGCAACAACCATCCAATAATAAGTCAATAAGTTAAAAAAAAATAATGAAACCTATTAACACGAGCTTTCCTGCCCTGAGTCACAGCGTGAGAATGTCTTCAGTTTAATTACAGATGGTCAACTTCATCTAAGTATTCAGAGATACGCATCCTCGTAACGAACGGCAAAACAACAATAAACAGCGCGAGCAGATGCGATGTGCTTAGGGTCAACGCATAGGATGTACACACGCGTAATTGTGGCGAATGGACAGACAGAACACAATGAGGGGAATTGGACGGTGCGATTGTTGTGCGACTGACGCCCGCGCCCATCGCCATTGATTGAATCAACGAGTTTTAACAAACAAACTGGTACTGGACCGTAACTGCTTTGCGAGAATCCTAGCTTATTGTTCCACATTACATCACTTGGTGTGGTCGAACTTTGTGCGCAAGCGTAGCAGAAACACAGTTTTACGCCAAAACCGATAACAGTAGAAAAACAAAACAATATCGTACGCCTACCAATATTATACAATTAACCTGGTCGGCGTTGTGTTATTCGTCAACAAGAAAAACTGACCAACGACATAATAATTAATGTATGTTACTGGAAAAGTTCGATTCTTAAGGTATAACTCCGAACTCTTTGATCGACCACCATTGTGCAGACGAGGAGATCTATGCCTTCTCTACAATGGATGGAAATGGTTGAAGAATACTTAAGAAAAACAGGAGTAAGACAATGGCGGGTACCTACTAGTAGGTAGGTACACATATATTTGTGAAATACGAACGTCGAACAACCTACAAAATACCAATGTCATAACAAAACACATACATACGAGTATGTATGTATTAATTATCTAGATGCACTGCAGGCGCTAAGAGCAAGTTAGATATTATAAGAGATTTTTAAGAGAAAGTTAGATATTATAAGACCCCGCAAACGTTGTTTTGCGATATAAGTTATCGAGCGTTAAAAATCTACTATTAAAAAATAGGGGTTGGTGATAGAAGGGTGAAAATTTAGGGTTGTATGTATTTTTACACATTATTAAAAAATAAAAATAAAAAAGGACCACAAAAATAAAATAAAAATGGTAGGTGCGGAAATCACTTAGGGGTATGAAAAATAGATTAATAGACAGTAGCCGATTCTCAGACCTACTGAAAATGCATAATTATTATAAAATTTCATAAAAATCGGTCAAGCCGTTTTGGAGGAGTATGGTAACTAAAACTGTGACATGAGAATTTTATATATAAGAAGATAAAGATGTGCATACTAATATGATAGTGAATGCCTATTAAACGCACTATAATAAAGTAGGTCAGTCGAGGAATTTAGTCTCGGGCACGAGTGCCATACGTCTAATGTCAACTTGAGAAGCGACACGGATAAACGGATATGCCAATTCCGACCCGGTGGGGCGCTAGGCCACCATCCCGACTACATATCTTATTCAATTATCGATTTGACGGAACAGAATATACTCTGACGAGGCGTGAGCGTATACAACTGGGACGAGTGTAGACGTGCCCATTTCCTGTTAACTGCTTCGATTGAACTACGATGTCCACTAGTTCATATTTATTTTCAACCCCTGAAGATATTTTCAAATTACATATTTGACAATACTACAAAATTAGGTCGAACATTTTACTTCAGATACATAATTATCGGTATCAACGGTATGCTCATTCGAAGGGAAAATAAATACAGAGCATGGAATCTGGAGAGAGCAAGGAATCAAAAAGACCACATTTTTGCATAAGAATCTCTATTTCTCTTTAAGGATTAAACTGCAACAAAAATGAAAAAAGGCGAGCGGACGAAGAACACTTGTTCGGATTACTGGGTACAGAGAAAAATTAAATTGGCCTAAAGCGACGGTCCAAAGCTAATTACCCATCATAAACTTTCCAGATATTAACTTTATTTCCCAACAGCTACAGTGTTCCTTACTTTATAAAAAATGTTTTCACGATTTTGTTAAATAGTCCCATTCCTTATCACACTCGGGACATACTTAAGAAATGAATAACTATATTTTCTACGCTGTTAACACGTATTTTAGAAAACTTAATATTACCTAAGGTCGAAGTTTGTTCCAATTTTTCGTTTGTTGGAACATTAATCAGTCATGATTGCGTAGACATTTAGACAGTAATAAAAATACTGTGTAACAAAACCATTACTTTAAACAAAAATATCACACAATTCAACATGGCAATCGGTAACATGTGTCATCATAACGGCTTATAAAAGTATCGATTTCGTCTCCGAACTTCCAAATAAAGTTATGTTTATGCATCACCTGTCGTGTAATTAAAGCAGCACGATCGATGTTAGCACTGGGTGAATATCAGAATATCCAGAACAACTTCAAAGCGCCGATTACTACCTTACTCAAAGAGCTTCGACGCTTAAAAGCTAACACAGAATTAATTTGCCAATAGAGCATGCTCACAAAGGAGATGTGATGAGCTCTTCTTGAAGCCTACCCGTGCTTTGTCAGTGTCCATGTTTACAGACTTGATAACGTTTTATTAAATAAAGACAATTCTAGTAGTTTTTACCATAAACATTTTACCATACCTTATTACCCATAAATATTTTGACATACCTTGGTTCCATCATTCATCAAGATTTCATTGATTACTGAACCTATTTTGTAATAACCAGTTCATCTGCCACGTTCATAAAATATAAAACCTACCATAGAACCTGCTTATGATGTCTTGTTGATATTATGTAAGATAATAAAGATTATTTGTAATTCATTTCAAGAATTTAAATTTAAGATAATAATCAACAAAAAAGTAAGACATGTACATTCATTGCAAAGAATTTGACTGGCTGTTGGTCTAGTGGTTAACGACCCTAACTACTACGCCGGAAGTCTTGGGTTCGATTCCCACCCAGGACAAATATTTGTGTGACGAGCACAAGTGTGTCTGGGTGTAAATTATCTATATAAGTTGGTATGTATATATTTAAAAATATATATGTAGGTTTATCAGCTATCTGGTTACCTACCATAACACAAGCTCACAGCATACTTTGGGATCAGAAAGTGAGTGAGTTGTCCCACAATATAAAAAAAGGGATATCAAAAGATAATGTTTGTGATTAGATTCCTGAGAAGGAGCGGGGAGAAGCGAGCGGGGCCACCCACCACGGATCATCTACCACGAACTCAGACGTAATTAACAACACACCTTGATTTATTTTGATAACGTCCAAGCAAAGCCTAGAACCGGCGAACGCAGCTTGGTTAAATGATATTTTGTTGATGATAACTCATTCTTCTAATTGAAAATTTATACTCTGTACTAAATATACCTGGTACTTAATGTACTCAAATTCAAATACAGTTCAAACACTTAAAACACGAAATATTTTTAGTCTTCATTTCTATATTTAATGGTAGAACTTGAAAGCCGAAAGCTCTTCAAATGTCTTTTTTTAGAGAAAAAGAAACACCAAAATTTCCAGCAAAACACGTCTTTAAAACTCAAGACGCAAGATTCCTATACCTAGCTGTTGCTAACTCTGGACCGGGGTAAAATGGAGACATAAATCATTTGTTACGAGTAAGCAATTAAAAGAAACCTGAAAAAGTAAACAAACATTATTATAATAAATAAATAATAAATTAATAGGTATTATGGGACAACTCAGGCACGGATTAAATAATTATAATTGAAGAGTAATACCCCAAAAGTGCAGTAATAGAATTCTGGTAAAATATTGAAACATACGAATACATTGTTGTGGTAAGCACAGACGATTACACAAGCCACAACCGTCCCCTAATCTTACCTACACAAACAAGTATCAAATGTCAAAAACCATAATTATGTCAAACCGCCTAAATTCAAAAAGAGGCACTCAATAGGAACAGAAGTAAAACTATGCGAAAATAGCTAATTACATTTGGATATCCAAATTCGTTTAAAAATAATAACAGACCAAATTATCTCTGGCAAACATTATCCCACAGAGACTGCATATTGTGACTGCACTCGTAGCTAAACAAATCTTCTTTAGTTACATTCCTCGTCGATATCGTGACGATGACAATGACGTCGTCACGTGGCGTGTACAATCGGAAGGCGAGAAGGTAGGGGCCGTGCGACAGGTCCCCAATTATCAACGCATTGTGCACGGTGCAGCGGTGGTGATAGCAACCTGTTCCATCCATTCCATCCTAAGATTACAACTTATGACTGTAATGGGAATTCCACACGCACCTGTGCCATGCCTCGTGCTACAGATTACATGCGGCGCATTGCAATTGGCAAAAAATGACTTAATGGTTTACGCTTTATGTTGGCATTCAACACTATAGACCTTCCATCGAAACAATGTGTTTTGTTGGCATAAATAGTAAACTACGTAAAGCATTTTTGTATATTTGTTTGAGTTCAAGAAACTATACATTGTTTTAAAATAAATCAAAGACAATTGACCCTTAATTTAGGCTCACTTCAAAAAGGATTACTTTATTTAAAAATAAGATGTCTTAACGGCTTCTTTCCAAAGTGAAAGAGAGTAAAAGACAGCTATGGTTAAAAAATCCCATCGACCTATCCTACGACTCGTGACCGGTCGGGTGCGGTACTTGACGGCACGATGATACGCTTCATTGAACCGTTCAATTCGACAGGTGTATGTATATCACTCATGTTATTACATGGCAGGTATTATTAAAAGATAAAAACTTTAATTACATCATTTTTAACGGCTAACTCGAAAGCCACTTGGTTTTCGTTTAGCTTTAGGTACCTACTTAAATTTACTTTGTACATCGTACATACGTTATTCATCGTATGTTAAAACGCTTATTTTTAACTGTGACGCGCATAAGTAAATGAAAGTAAGGGTCTTTAATTTTAACATCATAATCGATTCTCAGCGCTCCGATGGTTCGTTTTTTCAAATGTTTTGTTTCACTGTTATTATCCTACATCGTCCTCAATAAAGACATTACGTGGTATAAAAAGTAAATTATTGATGAAACAAAAAATAAATGATACCAGTCAGGACTTCTTTTTGTACTATCCTCCTATTATTTTAAATTAACGTTTCTTAAACCGTTTGCCTGATGGCAACTAAATAAAATTTCAAAAATGTTACGGAGTTTTAGTCAATAAGAATGCTATTAAATCACTTACCTCCATTTCCGGTGTTGGTGATAGTCACCCAAAAGTCGATAGTTTTCTCAGGTCCCAGCTCCTCATAGTCCCACTTCTTTTTAACTTTCACTACACCACTAGGTTCAACGGTAACCCAAGGATTTTCGTCTCTGATTTTAAAAGTCTCGCGATCAGTCTCTTTCTCGAGAGTAAAAACTGCACGTCCTTCAACTTCACCATCGGCTTCGGTGAACTCGATACGTTTGGTAGGCCGGACCGCGCGAGTTACGCGACGTTTCTCGCGATGAAGCGTGGGCAAGGATTTTTTGGTGCGAATCACGAATTCGATATAGATACGCGCGGGCTTGCTCTTGCGCGGTGGAGAGCCAGTGTCGTGAGCGAGCACTTGCAGCTCCGCGTCGTGTCCATCTGGCTCTCCCGCAAGAATGAGTTCGCCAGTTTGAGGCACTATGACGGCCAGATTACTCGGATTTAGTAATGAATAATACACGCGATCACCATCAGCGTCGAAAGCTTGAACCTTTCCAATATTTGAGAATCTTTGCCAATGTGCAGTGCCGTTGCGACCGTTCTCATCTGCGGTTCCGTTGACAGCAAAGTAATAAACTTCCTGTTCAAACATGGGTTCGTGATCATTTTCGTTAGTGACATCAACCGTTATAGTTAAACTGGCTTTATTGGCGCCATGCATATCTGTAGCTTGAATGACGATGTTATATGATTTTTTGGTTTCAGTATCAAAGGGTTGTAATGCGAATACTTCTACATCACCATCCGTTATGACCGATTTGACTTCCGACGTCGTCGGCTTCCCCTTTTCCCGCAAAGCAAAAATGGAATCTTCGTTGCCCTTGACGATTTTATAAGCTATGGGGCCCACGTTTTGCATAGCGGTCGCACGCAAGGGTGGAAGATCAACTACGGACCCGGGGGGTGCATTTTCTGGAATCTCTCCATGTAATCCATCACTCGAAGCGAAGTGTAGCATTCTACGCCGGTCCATGACCATGACATGAACGGAATGTGCTGAACTGCTATAGGGAGTTTGTTCTAAAATTGCCAGATTGAGTGGTCGGTCGAGAAGCGGAGAGAGATCTGATGTAGTCATTAGTAGTCCATCGTCGAGTAGTGTAAAGAAGGAAGTGTACTCGGGGTCGAGTAGCGTGTAGCGCGAGTGATTGCTGACGAAGTGGCGGATGGCGTGGCCGGGGCGCACGTCATGCGGCAGGAGGATGAGCGCGCTGGCCTCCAGGGCTGCGCCCACTACGCAGAGCAGGACTGCGCCCGATATCGTAACGCGCGCCATGCCTCTTAATGGACCACGCTCAGTCAGTCCAACATTTCCACCTGGAGACAAAATAATAAAAGCATGTGTTATAACTCCATTTAATTATCATTATACGGACCCATGCATAGTCTAGTCTAGCCAGTGAATGAACGCTTCGCGGTAGTAGCGGTCATGGCAAGAGAATGTAACCTACCTCAACATTAATTAAAAACTAAGGTTACTAAATAGCTTGGACGGTTCGTACTATTATTATTTAGTAATTTCTAATGCTAGAACTTAAGCACAATTAGCTCAGACTCAGATAACTTAAAGCGCCGCAGATAAATTGTGGGTAGAGACGTAGAGTACACTACGTATCTCTATCGGAAGGCAATGATGATCTTGCTCTAAGTAGGTATATTGAATGAATTTGAGTAACGAGATTATTACCTAACAATTGTATATTACATACTGGTCTATAGATCGTAAAAATATCTAATTATTTATTATTTGATATTCACAGTCAGATATCTAATAACGTTATATATTTTAATTGTTCTAATAAGAATAACCGTAAACCGCACGTAACATAAGGTCTTTTCATTACTTTATTTTTCCTCTGATATTTACTTTATTTATTTTATTAAGTCTCGGCAGTAACACATGTCATGTAGCTTGTAAACATATTTACACTACTTCATTCAATTAAGACGTAATTTAGTAACGTATCGCAATATACAATGTATTACAATGCCAGTTAGTGTAGGTAATTTGTAACGAAATCTTATGACGGCATTTGACGGCATGGCATGAGATGGCAAGGCGCGTCGTTTGGTGGAGACGGCGACGCATCGACGTAGGGCGGCAGCGGCACACATGCGGCGCTTTATTTAGGCGGCAGGCAACGCCGGCGTCTCGCGAACTCGCGACCCGCCGCCGATCAATACCCCCGTTGCGCCGTCGCGCGACGATCCCGAGCGAATCTCGACTGTATGCGCTCCAGTTCACGACACAGCATCAAATATTCACACAGTTATTTTACTGAATAAAAGCTCGTGCTATTTTTGCAAATCTCTCGCTACTCCGCCTAAATTACTACAGCCATGCGACCATCCGTAAGTGCCGCGACGTAAACTCAGAGCACGTAAATTAAATTTTGAAATGATCGCTGTCTAGTCACTCGGTTATTTAACACGAATTTAAATACACTTAACTACACTACACCATAAATAACTACATTCTCACACTAGTTCTATTTAAGATTTACTTCCTTTTATTTCACATTAGACATGTGATTCGAATGTAAACAAATTAAAGGATAACTATATTTTCTTAGTGTGGTAATTGAGCATATCACTCTTATACGCCTGTGGAAAATAATTTGTTCTGTGTTATTTAATAACAAACAGGAAAGAAATACGTACTAATAAGAGATGCGTTCAAAATATCGATATCGCAGCGTTACAACGTGCCGACCTGCGTCACTCTCCGTACGCAAGGGGCGTCAAAACGCGACTGTCTGATATTTGTGAAGTGTAGCGCGCGCGCGTATCGAGCGCCCTCCGCCCTCGCCCCAGCACCCCCGCTCGTTCCGCCCCTATCCCGGTTACGCTCACTCACTACACGGGCAACGGGTGGCGGTTCTGCCCTTGCTAAGTTGCACTACTTACTTCCCCTTTTTATGCTTATCTGTATATTGCGAATAATTTTAAGAAACATCTTTTCCCAAACATGTTCATGAAAATGAGTACCTAGGTAACGTTCATTTAAACGATTAAGGATAAGGATTTATTGAGCTTTATAGAATACTTAGATCACTCCTTTTTACCTTTCACCGTCCGCATATTGAAACAATAAAAAATATATGATAAATATAGGGACTCCTATGTGAGCGTCACCATCGTAACAAATACTTATACTTTATAGGTACTTAGGTATATCCCGAGGGAGCCTTTTACTTTTCTTTTCAAGCAAAAAGTAGGTAATTAATAAAATGATTTAAAAGCCACGGCAAGCCTTCACTTTGTTAAAGCTAATGATTAATATCTATAGAAAACATAACGCAAATCCATTCCTGCCAGAAAGGGTCAATAATAATTAGGTAGTTATTTAGGGAAAAGACAATAGATCTGAACAGAGAGGTGGATGTTCTTTTTACCACATCAATAAAACCACAATTTTTTGGAACCTAAACCAATACGATAGACTTTACCGTTTCCTTGCACCAGAGGTGCCGATTACAGCTTGATGTTCAAGCCATAATCCTCACTAACCTATAGCTATAACGCCGAAACTAAAATGCGACATTTTTTTTACTTACTACGACTATTTCAGGACTATTTTTAGCATTGTCAAAATTCGTTTTCATTGAGATTTCAAATGTGAGGATTCCAGCTTGAAGCACCCGTACATTTTGTTGTTGACAGTGATTTTTTTGTTCGTTTACTTACTTACCTTAAACTTACTTACCTACTACGTAGGTAAGTGCTTCGAAAATTCTAAATGGACTGGGCACGTTGCTCGATGGACCGATAACCAATAGGAGAGAATGGCGATCACGGCTTGGCTGGCAGTGGCATGCATAGACCGCAGGTGCTCTCCCTTATCACAGCTATGCGATGCAATGATTTCCTCAAAAAGCGCAAATTTGAGAAGCTTGCATTACCTACCGTTGAATTGTCTAGCATCCTTACAATGAAGGGAGAACTTCAGTGCCAACGTCATCGCATACTCGTCGATGAATGACGTTTCATCCGCACCGACTTGACCCACAGCACTCGACCCCGGTTTTTGAGATCGTTTCAGTCACGTTTGAGCGAACTTTCAGTTGTTTTAAAGAGTTACTAAGGTAGTGAAACACCTTTAAGGACTATCCCCAAAACCCCTTTAAGAAAACTACTAGACCACATAATATGACTTTCACGTTTTAGAATACATGCATTTTAAGACGAAAAACAGGAGAATTTTTAAAGTTTTAAAACACTCAATGTAATGATATATCTCTACGAGTACCATTCTGCTGCAATAAAAATGAGTTGAGCGGAAAAAATGATTAGGAACCAACTGGTAACGGATATTACGTTACGTATTTCGTGGTTTAAAGACCATATTTTTAACCTTTTCGCCTGTGACTACAATAGTAGATATGTACTCGTATAGTGTATACCCTGCGTCGTGACATCATGTACAGAGACAAGATCATAAACACCAGATACTAGAACTATTTCTTCCTAAGCGTTGGACCAGCAAATAGGTACATGCTGGTAAGTAGTTATTGTAGCCTATTGAGTTGAGCGTGTTGCTCAAGGCAGTGCTTTGACGGCTTTGAAGGTGAGCTTTTTTTTACAGACTTCAAAAAAGGAAGGTTATTAATCACCAACCACACTATGCATGTAATATTAACGGAACTGCACAATATTTGCATATTATGTTGGTCTATTACCGTATTACGGCTTCCAAACAAGTATACCAAATTTCATAGGTGTATGTATGTATGTATGTAGATATGTTAGTGCTCGTGTATCCGAATGTCCGCGTTCTTTTTTTGTGTTTGCATTTTTCTCAACTTAGGGAATGGTAAAATGTTCATCAAAATCGGTTCAGTAGTTTTCGTGATATTTTACACTCTTTTTGAAGACCCCATGTCGCAGCCTAGCGAAGAAACCTCGAGCGGAAGACCACTCCATAGTTTACGCGTATGTGATAAAAATGAGCGTATAACAAGGACTCTAGAAGGACCACCACAAATCCTGGCATTAAACTCGGGTAGAGCAGGACTAACACTGGAAAGCTCGTTACATGCCTTCAGTAGTCATAATTAGGTAGGTACAGCTAGCTACTATTACTGCTTTTCCATCCTATGACTACAGTTTATAGCTAGAATAGTACTGAATAAAACACAAAAATATAAACAATTACATATATTGAAACAGTATAGACTAGTATAAAAAATAGCCAAAGCTAAGAGCACTGAGCAGTTCTTTTGTGACTTACAAAATATAGTAATATAAATATTTTTAGCTATCACTTAAATATTATGATATATTATTATTACTTTATAATTTGCAACAACAGCACCAAGGTTAATCTCTTAATTAAACCTGTAATGACAGTAGTAATTGTCAGTCAGAAAATATGTTATTGAAACTTGCTGGAATAACACATTTTAACATTTAACATACAATGTACAATATAGTTACAAATCAGACACCCTTCTCATTAATAAACACTGGTGCACCATTACACTTTTTTAAAAGACACAAATTGTCACTGAAGTAATGAGATAACAAGATAAAACAAAAAATAAAATATTTGATATATTATTGATATATGTATATTGTTTTATTTTGCTAAAATTTAAATTAACACAAACAATAAAAAAGTAATGTTATACATTGCTTCATTATGTTCAATAAATTTTATTCATGATTAACCTATCCGCCATAAGGAAGAATACCACAATTTTTGCCACTAATATTTTGCATTAACATATAAAGTTATATATAAAAGTTTTATGCAGTAGAGCAGTGACATGGCCCACACAGGAAAATCACTATTCAAGATTTTTTGTCTATATGTATATATCTAAACTTACCACCATAAAATAGTTGTAGTGTGAATATTGCATACTAGCTGACCGGCAGGCTTTGCTCTTCCAATTAATTAGACTAAATCTAGCAATAAATATAGCCTATGTTACTCAGGGTGAATGTAGCTTTTCAATGGTGAAAGAGTTTTTGAAATTGGCACAGTAGTTTCTGAGTTTATTCATTACAAACATACACACACAAAAATACAAATTTTTCCTCTTTATAATATTAGTGTAGATAGATACACAAGATTTTAATCATTCTATAAAATGTAGTGCCATTCTCCATTATGTCCATACATCATAAAATTAAAATAATAAAACCAATATGCACAAAGGTACAAAAGTTGACACCATAGCATGCTCTTAAGGTATTTATGTTACTTAATCATCATGGGCTTTGAACATTACATTTTTTTTAATAGAGAGTGCTGCCTCTTTCAGTAAGTTAAGAAATAAAGAGATTATAAATAAAACTATACATAAGGTTAAATAACTAAAAAACATATGAATGAGATAAAAAAGCTATATAATTTTACAGAGACCCTGTTACTAAGCCTGCAATATGTCTGTCCATTAATACAAAATTTTTTCAATTACATTCTAAGGTACATTTTGAATTTATTAGATATAAATATATTTAATTACTGTTTAAAAAATTTATAATAGTTGTTGGTTTTTGTGTGAGCTCTCTTAGACAATTTTAGAGAAACAATCCCTCTTAAAAGCATAACAAGGCATTAAGTCCACTTGTGTGCATATTATACATATTGTGTCATGGGTATACTCGGCTGTATCAAAGGGAGCTAGGCAATTGCCCCTAGTGGCAAAACAGCAGTTTGTACAAAAACAAAATTTGCTTGTACGATTATTATTTGTTTCTTTCTAAAATGATATCTGGGAATACAATTGACTTGAGGTGTTCAAAAGAAGAATACAATATTAACACAAAAAAGCAGAAAACCACTTAACTTGTCCTTGTTGATTTGGAATTAAAAGCTTATTTCATTTCAAATGATATTATACTTTTAGTGACTTTTAAATATTTTTTAACCAACTTTAAAAGATGTCTTAAAGAAATATTAATTCATACTTATAGTCTGGTATGTTTTTTTTCTCAAATAACTAATGAGTATTGATTCTAATAAACATTTTTTTTGCCTCTTTGTGTTGATATCAACTTTAAGTTTTAGAGGCTCATTCGAATTGTAACTTAAGTTACCATAACATTGTAACTATATATTTTGTGTAAACTGTTTAGGAGTAACAGAGTCACCAGTATTTTTATATCTTATTTCCTTTATAGTAAGCTGTTTCCCTTGGTGAATCCGCTGTAGATGACTCCTCATGTCATAAGACCTTGAAAATGACCTGTGACATACTGGACATTGAGTTTTGCCTGCATGAGAATCTTTGTGTAATGTTAATGAAGTTGGATGCTTAAATCCTTTTGGACACAATTGGCATCGAAATTTGGCCATATCTGATTCTGTAACAAACAAATTACACTAGTGTTATCTTATCACCCCTGATACAACATAATTGATGACTAATTAATTAGTTATTTAAGCTCACCAGTGTTATTTTTTTCTGATAAATCTTCCCCTGAAGTTGATTGAATGTCTACCTGCATTTCCTCACTTGTTGAAGGTGTAATTTTAATATTTGAATCTGAATCATCCCTTGGCTTTGCTTTTTCAATTGGATGCTCTATAACACCATTACTTTCTTCCGATGTCACAGATATGTTCTCTACTGAAACAACTTCTTCCCTATTACTTGGAAAAGTTGCCAGATTTATAGGCTCATCGGAAGGCACAGGTGCTTGACCGTCGATATGACGACCAGCTTTTGAGCTTAAATCTAAGGAACTATTGTCACTTACTGATACCTGACTCTTAGAAGATTCCTCTTCCATGTTGTCTGTGAGGCCCTTAACTTCCAATAGCTCTGCTGTAATAAGGAATGACTCCAACTGTTCTTGAAATATATTCACCTCGCCATGGTACATAAAGTTTATAATCGCATTAAGATCTTCATATTTAAAATTTCGAAATATAATCACGGGATGTTGACAAGGATTTTCTTTAAATATTTGTTTAAAATAGTTACTGCACGCTGAAAGTAACATCTTGTGGGCTTTTATTTTTCCCCCATCACAACATAAGGTGACATCAACCAAATCATTTTCAAAGCGTAAAATATTAAAGGCTTCCGTAACATGAGTGACGTAGTTATTCCAACGCAGGGAAAACTGTGCAGCATTATTCATTCTTACAAGTTTACAACAAAAGTTAAATAATAGTAAGCCACAAAGACACTTTTACACAAATTCTAAATCCAATCCAATCCAGAACACAGCAAACGACTTGAAGAAATTGAAATGACTTTGACTGAATTGACTGCCTTGATTGACTGCAACTGCAATGCAAATGTATGATTGATTGATGAGTCTGATTGATGGACTTACTTGACTTCAATCCTGACTGACACAGAGAAGAAAGTTGATTTAAAAAAATAAAATATAATCATAATTATTATCTCTGAATTTCAAAAATGGTATAAAATATACCATCCACTGACAGAAAATTTTTAGGGAATAAGGAACGCAGACATACAGTCATACGCCATGCGTCGTAAAAACATCATAGTAATTGCACTTTATTACTACGATTTTTTTCGAAAAATTATCAAAAACATAATTAACATTGTCAAAAAAAGACGCATTTCATGATAAGCAAAAAGAAAAATATACCGTAGAGTACATAACCTATTTTAATAGCGCCCGAAAAAATGACGTTACTTGCTAATGACACCGGCCTCGAATGACGATCGTGTAAAGAAAGTACAATATTGGTTTCCATTTCATATTTTTTACGATAATAACTTGTTTGCTAAATTGATAAAAAATAACTTAGTCTTAGTACTTTAGGAAATGAATAATACATAGGTAGTCATTTATTTGGAATACCTTTTTATGAGATAAAGTATATACTAAAATTTTTAAATTATGTTACAATAAAGGTTAATAAATGAATTTGGGTTTCGTTTCTTTCTTATCTTATATATATAATTCTCATGTCACAGTTTTAGTTACCATAACTCCTCCAAAATGGCTTGACCGGAGCTGACCGATTTTTATGAAATTGTATAATACCTATGCATAGGTATTCAATTATTCAGTATGTCTGAGAATCGGTTAACGTCTATTTTTTATACCCTAAGTGATAAGGGTTGTAAGTTGTAACCACACCTAACATTTTTATTTTATTTTTTGGATAAATAATTTGTAATAAAATTATTTTATTATTTATATTTTTCAATAATGTGCCATCAAAAATACAAATAACTACAACTAAATTTTTATACTTTTATCAACAACCCCTATTTTTTAATAGTCGATTTTTAACGCTCGATATACTTATATCGCAAATCAACGTTTGCGGGGTCACCTAGTAATATTTATAATATTTAGTCTTACATAAAATATGCAATTTCTAAACTTATTATGGATTAACTAAGATTTGTTAAAAGGGACATTAACATAAACGTAGCTAACAGAAATCCTATAACAAATAATTAGCTTGACTTGACTTGTTAACTTGACTGCCATATGCTTGACAGTGCTTGACCATGGACGTATTATACATTATAATATAAATATTATAAACAGTGCTTGACTAGTAGAATTTGTTTGATTGCTTTACTCACTCAATCTTCAATCAGTCAGTGTTGAGATGAGATTAGACCACAGAACACCATTAAATATATTATTTATCTATGACGTCTGACCAGTGTGACCATTTGTGGTAGATTTCTGCCATTTTGGCAGATTTGGATCCAAAATTTAAGCTGTGGCATATTATGCTGACGATTTACAAATGTGGCAGATTTTGGCAGATTTCAAAGGTTTTAATGAAAATCATGCAAATTTTAAATTACATGACATTATAAATAAGTAATAAAAATTCAAATGAGGTAAATGTAAAAATATTTAGTAGAAAATAATTTCACAATCTGGCAACCTATGCCTTTGTTTGTTACCCAGCCCAGATTACACGGGGGTTCCGTTGATCTGTTCTGACATAGGTATTGTCATTTGATTGTGGGCTGTAAGAGATAAGTCATAGGGTTCATATTCTTATAACCTTTCTTGATTGACTTTTCAATCATCTTTGTTTTTTTTACTTCATTTCATTCTCTTACGGCGCTTAGCGTGTATGTGAAGTACAAAATATCCAAATATTGCAAACTTTGCAAAAGCTCTCTTGTGTTTGCCGATGTCAAATGCGTCGTGCGAAAGGATATTTTCTCAAGGCAATCTAAATAAAACAAAAATAAGGAACAGGTTTTTGAATAAACATGTCTCGGCAATAATTACTACAAAAGAGGGAGTAAAGGAACACGGAGACTGCGTCTCCTTTAAACCAAGCAAGGAAATGTCAAATATGTCGTTATATATAATATCAAAATATGTCGTTAAAATCCATGTACAAAGAAAATGAAGACGAAAATTTTGAAGCCAATGTTGATTAGGTGTATTGTTTTTTTGTACGTTCAGCGTAGTAATAATGTTGATTAAAAAAAATTATGAAAATACGTTTTTTTTTATTTTCATGTTGGCATATTTTTGGCATTTTTAAACGCCGAGTGTGGCAGATTTTGGCAGATTTTTGGGTCCGTGTGTGGCAGATTCGTCGTTTTTGAGATGGTCACACTGCGTCTGACAGTCGTGGTGGTGCACCAGACTCAGTTCTCACTGCTCAGGCTCGTGGTTTCATTTCAAATTTTCAACTCTTAGCAACTTTAATTACCTAACGATGGCAAGTATCTAATTATTGAATTTTTGTGCGTACAATTTTACGTTATCTTCTATTGATTATACATAATAAAATTTACAGCATGGAAGAGTAAAGGTACGAACCACAGAAGAAGAGAGGGCAAGACGAGATAAAGAAAAGCAAGAAAAACTTAAAGCTTTCAGGATCGCTACCCAACGGATTAGAGAAAAAGTGAGTTATTTGATTTTCTATTGGTAGTAACATAAAGATAGCTTATGTACCAATTATCACGTTAATCTTTACAAAACTATTGCATACCTGGAACAAGCACAGTTTATAAGCAAATTGCCTTGATACTGTTTTAATTTTTCTTTTGGTCTACTTATCACAAGTGACTTAGTCCCTTTCTAGTGCTGTCAGGGCTCCGATCTATTTCTAGTTTTTAGAAGCTAAAAAGTCTGTACTGCCGTTTACATAAAAATATTTTTACAGAGAAGCCTGGGTGAATTTGACAAGGAGATGTTAGATCTTACTGGGAACTGCTTATCTGGTAATCCAGATATTGTTACCTTATGGAATATAAGGAGAGAAACATTAATTTCTTTAAGGTTGGTAGGAAATATTAATAACTCATCACATATAGGCCTCTAACAAGTTTTTAACTGGCTTCAAAAACAGGAGGAGTTTCTTAATTCAGTATGCCATAAATCTTGAAACAATTTGTATTTTGAAATGAATAATTATGTTGTGGGTGTGCTGAAATACATTAACACATCAACATTGTGGTTGAACATGTTTAACTATATTAACTGACGATGTAATATTACTATTGTGAAGCCAGTCTCCATCATTGACCAGTTTTGGGTCTGCATGAGCAAAAAAAGCTGAAAGATATTTTGTGACCACTAAAACTATGCCCCACTTAAGTAACATATAATAACAATGCAAAAATTTATTCTTAATAACAATGATAAATATTAAAATAAATTTATAGTGTCTATCTATTGTGTATAATCTCCTATGAATAGCCTGTGATGGTAGCGTGTTGTGATACATTAAAATATTTCATCTTATTCATTTCAGTAAGAGTGATCTAAGTGCTGAAGAGTTATCCAACTTGTATGATGCTGAACTGAAACTAACAGAATACTGCCTGAAGCAAAATCATAAGTCATATCCAACTTGGTATCAAAGAGAGTGGGTGCTTTTAACAAGATCTGACCCTAACTGGAAGAAAGAACTGGAGCTATGCCACAAGTATCTTTTGATTGATGAAAGGAATTGTAAGTTAAAATATTAGCACTGATTGAGTTCTCTCAATCTTAGAGCATAAAATTAAGAGAAGAAAACTTTTATTGTATACATTGGCAACTGAAAATGTGTAATTAGTATAATTCCTGTAACTAGTGGTCACCCAGTAGTCAATATTCGATTATAATTTACTAAAACTTTTTACTTCTGTACTTCTTATGTACTTCTGCGATAATATTAGAAAAAAGATTTATAAGGTAAAGGTACCTGTTGCTGACAGGTTACACCATCTGTAAACACTTTGGAATAACCACTTACTTACCAATTTTAATTTAAAAACAATGAATTACTATAAAATTAGGCCAATTTTAAAAATTTAAATGACACACAAAAGACGTAGAATTGTATTTGAAGATTCTACTCTATTCCAGATTTCTATTCCAGTACGCAGGCATTCGTTTCTTTTTGAAGAATATTAATTTTTGTGAAATTCAAGCGTTTCCATATCTTCAGCCTATAATAATTTCAAAAAATACTTTTAATTTACATATTGTATTTACAAATTTCTATATAATATTCTCAGATTTAATATCATATTGACAAAATATTAAGAGTTATAAAAAATGGATTCATAGGAACCAACAACAATTTCTACAATATTGTTAAAAACAGTATGTTGTATGGCATAGCAATTACACATCAATTTTTAATTGTGCACTTTAAATGATTTACATCTTCCATACTTTCGTGATAAGATATACTTACTATAGAATATATTGTATACTTTCCCAAATTTACCTTCAGAACTGTAATTTCCTTCTTTTAAAATAATGCATATAAAAATTTCATAAAAATCAGTCAAGACGTTTTGGAGGAGAATGGTAACTTACATTGTGACACGAGAATTTTGTATATAAGACAATGATTATAATAATAAGTATTAATTAAGTCTTGAATATTTCTATCAAATTATGCTTTGGACTCCTATGAGTGGGGTTATGAAGGAGTCTCTATGTCACTGGTGCCATAGAAGCAAACAAGATATCACCCAGAATTTTACATACATATTGTGTTTTTCATATGTGATTGAATCTAATAAACTCTGCACAGAACATTCTGAAGTAATCTGATCTGTGTTTGTTTTAATTAAATTCACAAGTTTTTTTGTATTCCAGTCCATACATGGGATTACAGAAGATTTGTTGTCGCTCAATATAAAGCCCCACTACAAGAAGAATTTGATTTCAGCACTGAAAAGATACATGATAACTTTTCAAATTATTCAGCTTGGCACTATAGAAGTAAAATGTTGGTGGAGTTATATCCCGATTTAGAAGGTATCAAACTATCAACCATGACAATAATATTAGAGCTACATTATTTTGTTTTCTCTTCATTTTGTAATGATCATATCGACGGTTCCCGGGCTATTTGTATTAAGCGACATTTTGTAAACTTTACACCAGAGCAGTTTAAAGTTTTGATTTTTGAAAAAAAATTCATAACTTCCGCAATTTGTAAAATTTTAGAAAAAGATGGATATTTATTGATTAGGTTACATAGTCTGCATAATCTGATTAGGTTTTTTTTCTGATATTCCTATTATTAACGAAGTTAGATGTCGTTTAATACAAAATAATTCTTTTATTTTATTTTTTTGTTCCAGGCTAAATGATTTAACCGCCTACAATTAGTATTTTTTGTTCCTGGCTAAGTGACTTATCCGCCTAGGTTTATTAATTCTTGCTCCAGGTTAAATGACCTAACCGCCTAGAACTGAAAAAAATAGCTCCAGGCTAAATGCATTAAATTGAAGATTAGTTTTTACTAATTTGTTTCTAATCGTGCCTGAGTAATGAAGTTTACTGAAACGGGCGGTTAAAACATTGTTGAATTTAAAGGTACCTAGGAATTATTATTTTGTCAACAATCTCCCGGGTGCGCTCAACGGCCTCTTTCTTTACCATGACGGCTTCACAGAAGGAGACCACTGCCTTCCAGTCTGTCTTCTCCGCCAGCATCTTTGCTACAATTGCAGACGGAGCGAAGTTTACCCCAATTTGGCTAACCAAGGCGGAACGCTCATATTCCCATGCAGGACACGCTTCAAGGGTGTGCTGAGCGTCGTCCTGATCTTCATCACAGTGGTAGCAATGGGGTTTTTCTTCCCGTCCAATCCGACACAAATACTCACCGAAGCAGCCATACGCGGTGAGTATCTGTGTCAGTCGGAACGTAACACTACCTTCCCGTCTGCCCATCCAGGCGTCAAATTTGGGCAGAATTGCTCCACCAGCTCTTTGACCTGCATGCTTCTCCTCCAGACGTTGGCGCCATTCAATCCAAGCCTGTCTATGTGCCTGCTTTCGCAGAAGACTTGGCTTATTTTGGCTCAGGCTTGGCTCAGGCTGGCGTTATTTTCTCGTTGGAGAATTGCCCGACTTTGCAGGTAAATCTTGTCATCCATGTCCGCCAAGATGTCGAGGGGTGGAAAGCGTGCCAGGATTGTTGCCGCTTCAAAGGATATCTAACTCTCAATCCTGCAATGTTTTCAGACCACCAGTATACTTCTTTTCTATTAGAGGCCCTACATCAGGGCATCGCTTCGTCACATATAGATGTCATTACTTCCCGTACCTAGACTGATTCATTCTCGGGATCAGAAAAGGTCTGGGTTTCTGCCCAAAATCCAGCGTTGGTAGCAGCGAGTAATAGATCCCTATTAAGCTGTTTAACAGACCATCGTCGTGCTTGACCAACGTGTCTGTTATTAGGGGGTCGTAATGTCACAGCGAACATGATGTAGCGATGGACGGATAGAGTTACTAACTCTTCTGCGACTCTCCATCCCGATATCATGTGAAGCCCATGTCAAATCCACAATTGACTCCCCCTGCCACCGTACGCAGGTACTTATGAATCCAGTGTTGAGAAGCCGAAGGTCCAACCCTGTCGCCCACATTTGGATGACCTCTCCTCTTCTGTTTCCCCTTGTGTCACCCCATGGTTTTGAGCGAGCATTAAAATCACCCAGCACTATAATAGGGCGTGGTAGGCATCTACGGGTAAAAACTGCGAGTCTATCTAGGTATGCTTCATAGGCACCAATTCCACAATTAGGAGATACGAGTATGTAGCAGCCTACAAATGCGAGAGGTCCCCATTCCACCGAAACATAACTCTGCCCTCTATCAATGAGGGAGTACGAAGAGTATCTCTTTCCACCCCAGTAAATGGCAACAGAGCCATCAATGTCCCCGAACCAAAGAGGATGTTTCGGCACATCGTACGGCTCTGCCACCACTGCCATGGCAATCGACCACTCCGCACAGGACTTCAAATTCAAATTCAAATTCAAAAGCTTTTATTCATTATCAGGTACAATTTATGCACACTGAATGAACGTCATACATTTAACATTATACAAACATCCGCTTTGATCGCCCATCAGGCAAAACGTAGACTAGGAGAAAAAAGCGGGCGGCACTCCCAGCACTCCCAGCACTCTTTTAAAAATAAGTATGAATTATTCTATGGTGCAGTATGACTAGGCCCAATAAAGGAACACACGTGACAGCTATCGTGTGTGTCAATATCGCCCCATTGCCATCCGCTCACAAATGAATATTGATACATGGTGTATAGAAATAGCCTAGTGAAGTTATTCAATCCCACGCTTTCTTATCGTCTAAATAGTCCTTAGTTTCATAATAGGCCATAATAGGACTGATTTGATAGTTCTTTTAAATTTATGAAAAGGCAGGGATTGCATTTCGATTGGAATTTTATTATAAATTCTAACTGACATTCCCATAAATGACTGGCTTTTTTTATGAAGCCGACATCTTGAAAATATCAGCTTGTGGACATTCCTGGTTACAATACAATTAGATTTATGTAAGTCCTTAAACGTTCTGAATTTGTTCTTATTTTTATAAACATGCATAATATTTTCATAAATATATTGCGAAGCAAGAGTAAGTATATTTATTTCTTTAAATTTTTCTCTAAGAGATTCTCTATTCCCTATTTTATATATTGCGCGAATAGCCTTCTTCTGCAGTACAAAGACAGTTTGTATATTTGCTGCATTCCCCCACAGTAAAATGCCGTAAGACATAACACTATGGAAGTAACTGAAATAAACTAATCTAGCAGTATCTACGTCGGTAAGAGACCGTATTTTCCTAACTGCAAAGACCGCAGAACTAAGTCTACTCGCCAACTTACAGATATGGGGTCCCCATTGTAATTTAGAATCAACAGTGATTCCAAGAAAACAAGCTGTGTCAACAAAATTCAGTTCCTTACCATTAAGTATTGGTTTAGTATCGACTTGTTTAACATTAGGTAGCGAAAATTTAATACAATTCGTCTTTTTACTATTCAGTAATAAATTATTTTTAACAATAAAGCTTCTTAACAATAAAGCTTGAGCCCCGCGGCAGTGATTCAGATTGCCCTGGAGGACCCGAAATCCTGTGAATTCTGAATCTCCATTGCTTCCTCAGTCGTTAGTTGACTTTCTATGTCAATTTGTGCTGAATCCTGAGATGGGTTAGAAGAATCCTGAGAACTTCCAGCCAATCTCTTGCTCTGAGGCGGAGTACATTTTTTACCTCCCATTCGGTGGTCTGCAGGTAGGCCAATGTCAGCACATACGGTACATTTAGGTGACTTAGCTGAGCATTCCCTCGCTTTGTGATCGTCATCTTTTTCACCGCACATTTAGCAGCGAGGACTTCTGTCCACAGAGCTCGTGCTTTGTTGTCGCACGTGTCCAAACTCCAAACATCGGAAGCACTGCAGCTTGCGTGGTGCCAGTACTTGAACTCTTGCCCTGATCCAATCAACACGGATGTACTTTTCACTAGCCAGTTTTTTAACTGGAGTGAGTGGACAACGAGCCCATACCATTCCCAGTGGGGTAGGGTTGAAACGAATATCGCCAACTTTTATGTCCTTCAAGGGCAACCGCAGGTCCGCAATCGCTGCCATAATTTCCTGGCAGCTTACGGATTCCACCAAATTCAATATTCTTATTTCTCCTGTTTTAGTGAGATGGGCCATTTTGACATCCATGTTCCCGAGCGCCCCACGTAACCGTTCCGCTAGAATGTCCGCTTTTTGTAGAATTTCAGACCCCTTAAATTTCTAAAACTAGTCGCCCTGTTATTAGACGGACGCGCCGCCAGCGCGCCCTTGCTAAAACCAATGTTTTAACCGACGCCTCAATAGTCAATCCATAGTCAAGTTTGATTGTATTAAGTGTATACTGCTATTATTAAATTTGTTTGAAGTACTAAACTTTTGTTTTTGTAGTGACTGTAGCGACAGTGCTAGTTTAATAAAATATTAAGGAACATGGGTTTATTCGCCACATCTAGCAAATTCAAGTATCTAGCTAATTGTATTAAGCGACATTCTTACGTATTTATGAGGTAAAGCTAATTGTATGAAGTGACATTCTAATGTATTTATAAGGTAAAGCTAATTGTATGAAGTGACATTCTTATGTATTTATAAGGTAAAGCTAATTGTATGAAGTGACATTCTTATGTATTTATAAGGTAAAGCTAATTGTATGAAGCGACATTTCAAAATATTTATCAGGCGAGGCTAATTGGTTTAAATAACTCTCTGGTATTTCATAGTATAGCTTAAGTACACAGTTCCTAAATTTGTCAAAATTTTGTGTCGCTTCATACATCGTAGTGCAAAATGGGCTCCAAAAATGCCATTGTATTAAGCGACAAAAAAGTGCTCAGATCGTCACCAAACCCCGCTCAAACGACGCGGAAAAATTCGCTGATTCCGAATATGTATATAAGTCAATTTCGCCCAAAATGTCGCTTAATACAAATAGCCCGGGAACCGTCGATATATTTCGACTATAATTAATCTGTAAATAAAATTTTTAGTTAAATAATTTAAATTTATTTATTTAAAACTGCTGACTTCCTTTGCTGACGATGGTCTAGAACTCTTAGACAATGTATATGATTGTCCATTATGTACATACTTCGCCTAGATAATGTATACAATTCCTAGGGATTTCCTAGCAATTTCAAAATAAATAGATTTTGATTTTTATCCATAAAAGTTTTTGTGTAAGTAGTAACAACATTTTTAACATTCATAATTATTGTATTACTTTCAGGTGGGCGACCAATAAAGGATAACTATCATAAGCATGAGCTTAAAATGGTCCAAAGTGCTGCATTTACCGACCCAGATGACACAAGTGCATGGTTTTACCTGAGGTGGCTTTTGGGTAATCAGTACTTATTATAAAATTGTTAAGATTATTGTTATGATGTAAACTTTGTTAGGAATCATAAGAAATCTATTGAATGTTATGAAAAGTATGGGTGGTATACCGCAGTCGCGTTCCACAAGGAAATTCGTACATCGACCCTTATCTACCTGTCTGTCAGTTCTGTCACTCCCGCGTAAATGTAGTGTGTCATACTCGCACAGCGATGACCGCTATCATAAGGGGTTATAAACCTTTTATTAAGTTATTTTTTAATGAATTTACATTTATTGTCCTTTAATCATTTTACTTTCCACATTTAATACTTTGTAAAGTAAAAAGAAAGAAATATCTGTCACCCTCTGAAGATGTAAAAATGTTTTTGTATAGATTTTGGACTAAAACTATAAGTAACAATAATATTGTTTTAGGTGCAGTTAAAATCAATATACATCCTGTAGTTCTATGTGTCACGTCGTCTAAGAGTACCTTAGGGTGGAGTAACTATGTGTCCCAAGATTTTATTCTTAAAACTACAAAATTGTTCATGAATGATACATGTGTAGATGGGGAGTGGGTTTCTTGTACAGACAAAGAGTATGATAACTTGTGGATATTTAAACATCAACAGGAAATTACTGAAAACATGAATATTAAGGTAGCATATTTTTAAAATTTGATGTTGTTCTACTGCCTGTTTTGTTAAGAGTTGTAATTTGAGATACATGTTTATATACAATTTAAAATTTTAGCTTGAGTATGAAACTGACAAAAACGAGAAGCAAATCATTGTATGCAGAGAATATAAGCCATCAACCTATGTAGGTAAAAGTGAAATAAGCTTTCAAAATAAATATTCTCAACCTGTCTTGGAAGAGTTGAAAGACCAACTTGAATCATGTAAACAACTACTTCAGTTAGAGCCTGACAATAAGTGTAAGTATCATTAATGTTAAAATCTTTTACTTTTAATTTAGCATACTTGTATAAATGTTTATCTCTCACAAGTCGTACATACATAGGATTTACAGATAAGTAGATTTTACACATAAAGATGAAATTTTTAGATGTGTTTTGTAGAACAAGTTATCATTGCCAACCTTAGTGTCATAATTGTGATTCTGGAAATAAAGAGTGGAACTCTTAAACAAGACAAGGTACAGCAATAGTTGAATCTCCTGGGAAGGCTATTTTTTTTCTGAGCTAAATGATAATGAGATAATCTCCCGGGAAATCCACATTTTTTAAAATTACATTAATATTTGTTGATACAGTCATGTGCACTATAATAGAATATTTTTGAGCAATATAGGTAACTGATATTTTTTTATTTCAATTTCAGGGACGGTTCTAACAACAACTGTTATTTTGTATTGTATAGATGCAAAATTATATCATAAAGAAGTATTAGCAAATTTACACACTTTAAAAACTTTAGACAAAATGAGGGCTGGTTACTATGATGACCTTATTTCAAAATGGTGTCTGGAAGAGCAATTGTTGAATGATTATTGCACTTCGACATTACATTGCCATATATCAGGCCAAGAAAAAGTTGCAACTCTATACTATTTGCAATACTACAGTCATTGTGAAGATGTCGATCTTTCTAACCAGAATTTGACATCAAGGGTATTGCCAGCATTAGTAAAACTGCAACATTGTCAGGTAATATTTCATCATCAGTCAGTTTTTCATCTGTATGTTCTGCATTATTATTTTAATACCTTGTAATAATAATGTTTTTTTATTACAGAAATTAAATCTGAAAAATAATTCACTGACTACGCTCCAGGGATTTCCAGCTCTCCACTTACAAGACTTGAATATTCAAGGAAACCATATAGAGCAAAGTGAAATAGAGGTTTTTATGAAGAAATATAGTGAAACAAACATAATTTTCTAATACTATGATTTTAATACAAAATTGTATATTTTTATACTTACAGTAATGTAAAATGGATCAAGCTTGTGATAAACCAAAGCAATAATAAAATTTGCACGTTTAACAAAAGTTTTTTGATTTAATAACTACAAAACTATAACTACAAAAATATGTATAACTACAAAAATCATAAGGTTTGCATCAAATTCCTTTGTCAATATTATTTGAAATTTATACAAAACCCTTATTCTCTTCATATTTATGCCAAACTAAATTATCCTGATCATGCTTCAGGTAAACAGGTTTGACTTAGGCAGAAACAGTGGAGCTTTGAGGGCTAACAGTATAAATACATGCATAGGACACGACTTTTTCCTGATTAAAAAACATTTTTTTATAGTTTTTAAATTTAACTCCATTTTAACAATTTCTAATCGTAGCATGGCTTAAAAGTGCTTTAAGTCACTATACATATAGTACAAATATTTCTTGAGATAACTATAGTTTACTTGGAAAAACCATTGCTTTATTTGAATTTGATGAAATATGAAGTGGAGATTTAGTAATTTAATTAGGTATTTTTCTTAAAAAGATAGTTGCTTTCTGGATGTTGGCAGTCATTTCATTTAAACTTACAATATATTCATACAAAATTTATTCATTACAATCACATTAAAGGTTTCTAGAGCCAATAACTTAAATATTAGGACTTACATGCTTAAGATTTTCGAGATTTATAACAAAAATCTTCAGGCAGTAATGAATATTTAACTTAACAGCTTTCTATAAGTAAAGTATCTAATATGTATATGTAATTATCAATCTCATGTCATTTCATATCGTTAACACCAGTCCTCAAATTAAAAGTCTGCATACTGGAAAAATCATCTGATTTCAGTAACAAAATCATACACTATTTATAAAGTTAATGCTTAACAATTAACACTAAATATTTTACAGAATACTATTATTGCTACCATGTTTGTACTATAAAATGCTTACTAGATAGTATACATGCTAACTGCCACTAATTTTAGTTACTTCACATATGAGATTACTAAGAGATTTACATAGTGTATCTTCATCCCAAAAAAGTTTACCACAATTATCACATAGAAGTGCTGATTTATTGGATGTTGCAAGTTTATCAACATCATCTATGTCTATTGGTACTCCCTTTGAGGACAAACATTGTGTGTTACGTTTTACAGGTTCAAAGGATGGATACAATATGTTATCTTCCCCTTCAGAATCACTAAGAAAATTTCCATATGGATCATCCTCTTCTTCCTGATGCAACTTTGGTTGAATTTTGTATTTCGTATTTTTGGCCAATTGGTATGAATTGCATAAAGTTACAACTTCCTCAGACTCTAAACTGCGCAAATCATTATTGTTACAATGTACACAGCGACTTAAAATGTCCTTTTTTTTAACAGTTACCCTAAAGTAATGGAATATTACTTTTAGCTGATCTTGTGTTGGACATACCCCAACATCTAATATAGATGACTGTGGATAGCTTGTTGTTGGTGTATATTTAACTTTACATAACACAATATAACGCTCCTCAGAAATAGCTAAATTAACAGAGTCACACCACAACATTGATGTTGACATTATAATTGTATCAATACCACAGTATCTTAAATAAGCTGCTAAATGTGATAGCTTTGGTTCTATTAAAAGTTTAATATTATTCACTCCCCTCATCTGGAGACTTGATTGTAATGGAGCCTTAGTATTAACTTTTTTTGAACATTTTACTTTACTCTCCATCATAATGCCATTACATATTTCTTCAAAGTTCAAGCCTTGTTCTAGACTTAACTTTTGGAAGTAGTTATATAATTCCATTAGTACATATGCATCCAAAGCTGCATATTGTATTTGTGATGGCCTCAAAGGTCTTAATTCCCAATTGGAACATTGTTCTGCCTTCTCTAGAGGTAAACCAAAACATGTTTGTACAAGAGAACTGAGGCTGTTACCACTACCCTGATGACTCTGTGGCAAATTAAGGCCAGATTTAACTAGACCTTTCCAGAGCAATGACAAATCGAGCAATCCTTCCCCTTTCAACTTTATATTACTCAGACCAGGTATTGAAGCCTTCACTTCTCTTAAGTCTTGTTCAAGACCAAAACCTAATTTTATTATTTCAGCATTGTCAAGCAGGGACTTATTAAATGACACCCAAAAACTGGTATAATTTTTGTGGGCCAAAATTAATGTGTCAATTAAATAAACACAGTTGCTTGTTGCAATTTGCATTAAAGCCACTTGAGATTGAGTAGCACCAAATGAAGGTTTCCATTCACAGTCAATACTCACTACACTAATGTCTTGTAAACTTGATATGAGGTCAAAGAATTTCTCAGGTGTATCAATCATTTTCACCTGATTGTCAGTTAATGAAAGATTATAATACTTTTGATTGGAGTTACATTGCTCATCCCAATTTTCTTCTTCTATAGGAATTTCTTTATTTACAGATTCACAATTCACAGACATGTCCCTCAAAGCTCGTGGTAATTCTGCTTTTGGGATGTTCAAATAGTTAGCCCACTTAAGAGCCTCACTGCAGTCATGGTCTATTAACATATCTATAAATTCAAAACCAGCTTCAACATTCTGCTTAAGAGAATCCTTTACAAGGTCGTCCCACACCGATGAGCTTACATTGTTTTCTATATACTTCTGGTGTATCAGATATCTTAATCCTCCTGTTGTTCGATTTTTACTAAGATTTTTACATGTTTCAATAGGAATGTTAAATTTATTACACAATCTGGCAACCAGCTTGCCCAATGTTTTTCCATACAATTTTTCAAAATGAACATGACCAATTTTATTGTCATATGCATAGTTCTGAACAAAATTACGTATATTAAAATTTTTGGCTAAAAGATTATCAAGGAATAGTACAAATGGCTTTACCTGGGATGGACATTCAATTAAATAATCATCAACCATATTCAGTTTGTCTTGCAAGATTAGTGGAAAGAGTAAATCACTGACTGGAATATCTTCAAATAGTTCCATTGCAATCACTATTTGTGATGCTTGCTTACAGTTATCATTCCTTATCATGTCTCTTACTTTTGGTACAATAGTACTCTTAATACTTCCAATATGGTAGGTCTTTACCATCATATTTAAAAAATGTTGGTTTCGCTGTGCACTAGCAATGTAAAAGGCTGGTATTTTCAGTTCTTCATCAGGAAAAGCTCCAGTACTTATTGACCATTTCTGAAGGGTTTCAATTATAAAATATGGAAGTGTTTTAGGCTTGCAATCCTTCGAATCTGGACATTTAATTAGTAACACAAGTATGACCCTAAAGGGATCAGGGGTATTTCCAAAAAATACATCCAAATGACTTTCAACACATGCACTTTTTCTCCAAGTACTCCATAATGATTTTAATTGATCAAACCATTTCAAAGTGTTATCATCTAAATTTACATTTAATCCCATGGTACGTAATGAATCTTCGAACGAAGGAACTATTTTTATGGTTTGGTTCTTATTAACAAGTTGCTTGACATCCATGATTACAGCATGTTTTACTGCAAAGATAAAACATAGTGTAAATTACTCACGAGATTTTTTGACTTTAAAAATGTAGAGGACTCCAGGAAATCCATTTAGGAATGTTTAAATTATTGACCGCAAAATTCTTGGATTGGTGTCCACAAACTAAAAACTGCAACCATTCGAACTATACGAACATATTGAGTGCCAAAGGTAAATTTTTACAATACAATTAAATGCATACTGTATTTAGTTAATAACAGTTAGTTTTACTTAATTTAACGAAATAATTGTTACGTACATTTTTTAATAAGTAAAAGTCAGCAAAATTAACAAAACTGAAGAAAACAAGAGAAACGTCAGACACAGAGTGTGCACAGAGTCACAGACACCATATTATGTAACGTTACAAATTTTAGGGTGTACAACCTACCTAAAAGCCTGAAGGTCTGTAGCGGTCTTTATAACTGCACAGTTCGACTGTACACCTACAGTTAAAACTGAAAGTCTGTAGGGGGCTTAATGGTGGGAATAGGTAGTGTGAATTTACCTAAACTTTGAACAATTTGAACGTTTTATTTTATGTAACGTAATATAAAGACGTGATATAATATTTATTTGTGATCTTTTCTAAAATTTTATATTTTGAATGTTACAATCCGTTACCTTCTCGTCTCCGTTACCTTCCAGATCTCGTCATAAAATACTATCTAGTTAGTATTAGGAATAGGAATTCTACCTTGGAGAATAATATTGGAGTATTGCGCACCAATTAAATTAAGTTTACAACCGGTATCGTGGTTGTAGGAGCTCAACAGTGTGTCGTCACACACAAACTTTAGTATTCACACATACCATTTACAAATAAATAAATACAAAGTTTTCTCATTCCTTTTAAATTTTTTAACAACTCAAATATTACTAATAGGTACATCATAATTTTTTTATTAAAATTCTGATTCCAAATATCATAAATTCACATAGAAATATATAAAAATGCTGTCGGGTGTAAATTCTCTAAAATAATAAATAGCACTAAATAAAAATAGAGGTATTTCTCATTTAAATAGCAATACATTATCTTATCAATTTACCTTTATTTGCGCAATATTTTCGAATTTGGCATTATTTGTCTTGTTTTCTTGATAACGAAACAAATTCTTCAGCCTTTTTTTTCTGATCTGTTTTTATGATTCCCGCTGAAATTTATTATGTTTCTGGACATCCCAAATTAAAACATAAAATTCTCAATTCTCAATTTCATCTCAATTCTCAATTTCTTTTGTATATTTTATCTGAATAATTGAAACCCTCGAAGGAAATAAAATAGCTAAATTGTCTATGAGTTATGTCAAATTGTCAAGTCTTCTGTCAAACAAATATTTTGTCAAAATTTTGTAAAGTCACGAAAAGTTGATTGAAGGCGTTTTCACTTTTTCACCTTTTGTGCTTTTGTGCGTGCGTTAATTACAGCGAAGAAAGTAAAAAGAAATATTGGGTATTACAAATAAAAAAATTAGCCCTTACTTTTCTTTATAGAAAATATAGAAATCGATTACATTGCTATACTGATCGCATCCCTTTCATCATGGAGTTATCAGCTGAAGGAAAAACACCCGAATATATGGCTCTCGCGGGCATAAAATTTAAGTTATCCTTACCCCAATTTAAGGATGATCCTCAGCTTAAAGAAGAGTTATTCCAAGGTATTAAAGCTGGTCATATGGCACCATATTACAAAGAAGTTTGCACGGACTTAGGTTGGCCTTTTGATCAAAAGTTGTACGATGAGATGGCAAAAGTAAACCAAGACAAACTAGCCAAATTTGAAGAGGATGATTCCGAAACACCAGTGTGGCAAGATAGGTAAGTTAATTAACTTAATGCCGTGACAATAAAATACTTAGTTTTATTTATATTTATTAATCTTGTTTCTTTTGTAAAGGCACAATCTTTCTTAACTAACTGTAACTGTGTGACAAATCAATTTTACTTTTATACTTACAGATTAGATTACCTTTGTTCTATTGGAGATAAGGAAGCAGCAAGTGCTTTGGCCACAGAAAAGCATGAGGATTCTACCCTGACTACCAATAGGCGTCTTGATGCTGTGTTCGCCCTGTTTAGGATTGCCTACTTCCACGGGTGCAATGTCAAGGACATGGGAAAAGCAATCAGCAAGGTAAGAGATTGTATTACATTTCCAATGCTTCTTTTTGTGTACAAGTTTGGTCTTGTCTAAGTGTTGTTTTTTTGTGGCAACTAATGAAATTGAGGACATGGGTTGTTAATAATACAATATTATTTTAATTTATTTAATACCTACTAGATTTTGTCAGTGCCTCTGTCCACATATATTTAAGACCTTGGTCCAAAGAGGGGTAAAAATGTGTTTTTGCATGAAAGAGTAACAATAACAAACATTCAACCATCCCTCCTTACAAATTTTCACATTTATAATAGTAGTATGATGGAATATCATTTTATGTAGATGATATTTCATTTAAAGTATGATATGATTAAAACATAATATGATTAATTTGTTTCCAGGCCCATGAATTGGTAGACAAAGGTGGTGATTGGAGATCCAGAAATAAGCTTAAGGCATATGAGGCTATATATTGTTTAGCAGTAAGAGATTACAGTCGTGCTGCTGAATTGTTCATTGACTGCGTTTCTACTTTTGAATCATACGAATTAGTGGACTTTGGTAAGATTTCATTTCTTTGCTTAGAATTGGATGTTAAGGTATAATGTAAAAAAAGTTATTTTTTTTTCAATAGGATCAACCAAGATGACAAAATGAGGGTGTTTTATAATTTATAAAAATATGAAATATACAAGCAACAGACCACCTGATGGTCAGTTTTGTCTACGGACATGGGGTACACCAAAAGGGGTTGCCTGTTGCCAGTGTGTTGCTGGTTTTGAATTTTATGAAGAACCCCATATAATAGTCTCTTGGAAACATCTTTGATAGTAGATTGTTCCATATCCTGTACAGGTGCAATTCAAAAATGAATGTAAAAACTGCACTGTGGATAATAAGAGCCAATGATACATTCATTGACTAGACATGTATCCTGGATAATAAAAAGGTCTTTTTTGTGTTTTTGGACACTGTAGACACTGTTTAGACTGTAAGAGCATTTAATATATTTTTGTTTTATACAACCTTATTGTACATTACAGGTACCATTATCCAGTACTGTGTGCTAGCTTGTGCCCTCGCCCTGGAGCGACATGCACTCCAAGCAGCTCTCAGAAGGCAGGGTGCGGCAGTACAAGCCCTACGCTCACGCTTCCCTGAGTTGAGAGAGTTAGTGGAGTCCCTCCATGAGTGCAGATATGCTGATTTCATGAAGAGTCTTGCTTGGGTATGACAAAGGCTCTTTGATGGAATAATTTTGTGACTTTATTATAGCTATGCCAGAAAATATATGCCAAAAAAACACCAGAACCACATTCATCATCATTTGCACACTTGTTGATTCAAAAATATGACACAGCATTTATTGCCAAAAATTGTCACTGGACTTTCAACTTCCTTAAAATCTCTATTTCAGATCTCTAAAATAATCCTTCAAATTTACTTGGCAAATAAATTACATAATGCATTTACATGAAATTTCCCAAATAAGCGACGCCGATGAAGCTGTGTGCTATCAAATGGAATGTTAATATATTATTATTATTTAAAGGTGGAGACTCAAATCTGCGTGGACCCCGTGTTCCGTCCGCACTACCAGCACTACGTCCGCGAGGCGCGCATCAAGGCGTACGTGCAACTGTTGCGCGCCTACCGGTCGCTGAGTCTCGACAATATCGCCGCAACTTTCGGAGTCACCCGCGAGTTTGTTGAGGAGGAGATATCTAAGTAAGTCTATTTGTTTGTGTTTGGTTGTAATGTTTCCTATGCTTCGTAAAGGACCCTAAGTCTGAACTATGGGACACGGTAAGTGGAAGGTTGTTCCACAGGTTACACATTGTATGGTGAAGTGCTTTTTGTCTGCCAATGCACCTGTTTCTGTATTACGCTCCGTCTATAGATATGATTAGATCTTAATAATAGTGATACAATTAAATGACTGTGGTTCTTTAGAGACTCGAGAACACTAGCGTCAGAACATCACTGGATGTTGTATTAGGTAGTACATCACTATGTCCGCCATACATGCAGTTATAATATATGTGTAGCAAACAGGCCTTCAGGTTTTTTGATGTTAATTGGTCTCAGTAGCCCGTGGACATTCCCCATTTGCTACTCAATTCCTCCGCTACTCAATTTGCTGCTCCCATGTAAAATAAAATGTGTATAAAGAATAAATAAAATGTGTAGGATAGGATTTCTTTGTTATTTGAGGTTGGATATGGGTGTCCATGCTTTGCAGTGACCACAAAGCTTCATGTGGCCTGCACGTCCTATTACAACTTAATTCCGCCTGCTACTCAATGCTCCTCAAATTGCTACTCAACTATAAAATAAAATGTGTCCGTAAAATCCCCAGCTTCACGGCGGCGGGTCGGCTGCAGTGCCGCATCGACGCGGTGGCGGGCTGCGTGGTGACGGGCGCGGGGCGCGGCGCGGACGCGGACCGCTCGCAGCTGTACCAGGCCACCATCCGCGAGGGCGACCTGCTGCTCAACCGCGTCAAGAAACTCGCCTCCGTCATCAACTTCTAGACAGTGCTGCCGTGGTAACCGAAAGTGCTTATCCGCGTCTGTGGTATCTTGGAGGGAGGTGGTCAAAAAAAGCCAGCTAAAGGCAGTAAAGCAGTACGCACTCTACGATCGGGTAGTCTTAGTCATATTACACCACAGCGAAATTGTATTTACAGCCATATTGTATATTACATCACAGCCGACACTGGCATCGCACTGACGCTGCCACGTTACGCCACTTGTCTCTGGTGCAATTTGTGTCCGGTTTTTTTTCGGGTGCGGTATATGTATACGAAGCATAAAGCTACCTGGTCGTCGAGTGTGTATGCTGCCTTAATCTGTCATTTGGTAGTCGTGGTGTATGGCACTATTCTGACTACATTTTATTTTAAAAACCATAATATACTCATGGCATTTTTTCCTTAATCCCGCTTCGTTCAGGCGCGGTAAAGCGTTTACGGTGAAACTGTATTGCCCATATTAATAAACAGTTCTCAAGAATCAGTCTGGTTTTGAGTATGGAAATTTTTCAAGACGCCACTAGACACAGGTCACTTTTTACAAAATTTCATGGAACATATTCTAGGTAAGATGAATATAAACTTGTGTAGTCTTTAATGCCACGTTTAGTCTTGAGTACATGTTGTATTGTAAATGTCTCTGGATATTTAAGATTTTGTGTCACTTTTTTAAATAGAAATCATTGGGTAACTGTCGCGGTCAGTCAGTCAATGTGTTATATGAAACTCGTAAACTTGCTCTTTAGAATATGAACTATCTGGTAAGTTAAATTAGTTCTGAAAGGAAATCATTTTTTTTGGTCTTAACTTCGCAGTGTTATAGCTTTTTTCAAATTTAAATTACAACTGGAGTAAGAATACTGTGTGAAATTTTGAAAGCCGAGTGTGTTATATATGAATAATTGTTACAATAAGTCTTTTAAGGTATTAAACCACTATAACAAAAAGCAACTTTGTTTTTAGTTCCATTATCATTAGGCTTGTGTTGTGTTCAAAAAATCAAAAATAAATGGGGAGGTAAGGGTAAAGGAGAACAAAAAAGAAAAGAATTATTAGTATAATATTTTTTTAAATAATTTGAATACTTTTTGGACATTTACATAAACATTTAATAATTTACAATGATTATTTATACTGACATGACATGACACATCATATTCTCCACTACGCTACACACTATATCTATTTGCAACTTGAAATTAATAAATTGTAGGTGCTATGAGAATTTACTCTAGACAACTAAACTGTTGCGTGGGGCCTATCGCCGCACAAGCGTTTCGTTAATACTAAGAGTGTATGCATGATTTATTGTAATTTTCATAAATAATTTAGTAGGACGTTTATACACAAATATCTAGATTTAAAAAAAATAACTAGACTATTATGTTGATTTGATGTTATACTAAAAATTGGTTCAAAATTGGTAGGTAGGTATAGTTATAACTTAATTACTTTATCAATATATCCTAATTATAATATAAATTTGTACCTGACAAAGGTTTTCAACTCATCAGTTTGTAGGTGTTGAATGTCTCACCTGATGTTATGATCACACCATGTCCTTGCAACATAAATCAACATTATAGTCCTCAGTTTATACTTGAACAGTTAACAAATTGTAAAGAAAATAAAAAAATCGACGACTAATCACACGCATCGAGAAATGCACATTTGGAAATAAGATAGAAATGGAAACAGTTGGACTCAGTCTGCTGCGGTGCTGGTGCGTCTACAAACAGTGCTCACCACGTATCACACCAGTCGCTCACATTTTTACAAAGATATGTTGAAGTATTCTAAAGCAATATAGTAGCTATGACTCTAAACACTTATAACTATAGACCTCAAATGCAAATACTTTTTTAATTTACATGATATGAATATGTCATTAACCTCTGTTACGTTAAACATTATATTGTATATTGAGTATCTAGGGTGACAATAGACAATATGGGGTATACATTTGTATTTCTAGCGATTCGACCGTTGTCTCGAGCTGAGAACGGCTAAGGAACTTATAGTGCTCACAATGCGCCAAGTTCCCTTTTTTAAATAAAATTTAGAAAGGACATCGCGTTGGAATGTGGAACTAGATAAAATCATGCATATCGCACTCCAGTTCTAATAGTAACATATAAATATAGTGTCATTAAAATTTTTACGATGTATTTTCACTATTCGCTCATTACAGTACTATCATACATTTTATATACATTAAATGATATAGATATAGATTTATGAATTTAATTAATTTTTGGGATAATTTATAATTACTTTTGATGTTATAGCACATGGGACCGCATCCATAATATTTCTATAGTAATTTTCCAAACCACGTCGTCCACATCGATCGGATGCGGCCTTCGATGCGCACTATCACAGAGTAATGACATAAACGTGGGACTCTCGCGAGTCCCCGATTGCCCCAGGCCCGTACTCTTGCATATAAGTTACTTACAGTAATACTAGGCGTAATAACACGGAATAACAACTCGTTACATGGCCCTACGGTAGCACGGAGATTAACGCTAACGGCCGGCGTTCGGTTCTACGATCCGTTTCAGTCCTTCATTTTCACATACGACTAAGTCTTTGTACACAAATGAGCGCGCTCAATTCGCGGCAGTCGCCGGGCCGGGCGCGCTCGCGGATCACCAGCGGCGATCGGTCCGTCCCCCGACGGGGTCGGTGTCAGTTTTGGAATGTGTTCGGAGTCGAAGCGTCGGGGCGTCGAATGACGTCGATTAGACGGTGAGTCCCTCGGTGCGCGCGGGCGGCGGCAACGCGGCGAGCGAGTGCGGGTGCGGGTGCGGGTGCGCGTGGTGCGGCGCGGGCGGCGAGGGCTGCGCGGCGGGCGGCGGGAGCGGCGCGTGCGCAGGCGGCGAGCGGTAGTGTTCGCGCTCGCGCTCGCTCTCCTCGCGCATCTGCCGGCTGCGCTCGGCCAGCTCGCGGCCCCGCTCCGCCAGCTCGCGCATAGCCGCCTGCCGCTCGTCGTTGCCCTCCAGCGAGGGCGGCCGCTCCAGCGGGGACGCGGCGCCGGGCCGAGCGCCCGCGAACGCGCCGAACCCGAGAAGTCCCGGGAACTTGCCCGCGACACCGTTTTGGCCGGCACTTTGTTGAATCACTGATATTTCGTTCAGCTGTAAAAAATAAAATTATCCTGAAATTATATTTGAGGACTGGCAATAGGGTGAATTGAGCATTAGAATTTAGTGAAGGCAAGCTTTATTTTAGGAGGTATAGATATTACCAAAAAATGCTTGCACGGAGACACAGAATAGACACGATCGATGGGACAATCTAATTGCAACTTCCACTTCAACTGTTGTCGATGCAAAGCTCTGTCAGCGTTGACATTACAAAGGTCTACTTTAGCTTCTGCTGTTGTGCACGCACCTTTTGCTGCATGCCATTGAGGAAGGGCGCGGGCAGGTAGGGGTAGAAGAGGTCGGGCCGCCGCAGCAGGTCGTGCGGCTCGTGCAGCGGCCGCGGCGGCAGCTCCAGCGACATGCGCCGGCCGCGACGCGACGCGCCGCCGCTCCACAAGTGAGTGCCCATGTGGACCTGGGTGATAAAGAAATAACGTTATTAGGTTGCCTTTATCGGTAACTTTGATAAAATCTTTGTACCTAATTAGGTCCCTGTAAAAAGGTCATTGTTTAGGAAGGATACTGAGCCAATGTCGCTCGCTCGTACCGTCTTAACCCGTAGTGAATGTTCAAGTCAGCATGTTCAAGTCTGGTGATTCGGTTAGGGAAGTGTGGTTGCCATTAACACTCAATTTGAAATGACCATCTGAGTCTTTATAAGTAGTAACACACCAACATAAAATAAGATGTCCATCAATCTACTTCCATCCTATTTGAGATTGGATGTAGATAAGTGCCCAAAGTCAAGAATTTCAGTGCGGCTTCAAGGTGGGTAGCTTGCCCGTTTGCTAGTCATTTACTTATTAAAAGCATAAGTTTATGGGCCGTAGCAGCCTCCGCTACCATAATGGATAAATATCTCACTCTACAACGAAAACGAAAGTTATGTTTACGACTGTAAATTAGTAGGGAGATTAGATTACTTCAATACATCCTTTAGTCTAAAGGTCTTAATGGAATAAGAGCGTTATACTAAAACTACTTATTAAACTAGAAATTCAATCCTGACTAAATCTTTGCGTAAATTCAAGAACCTACTCTATACTCAAAATATGGTAGATATAGGTCATATAATATATGTATAGGTAGATAAGTGAATAGCATGATCGAAGTAAAAAGGATTTTAAATGAGCGAACAGCACGAGCTAATTGAAATACGTTCGTGTTTTATTTCGATGCGTCTAAGTAGGTAATGAAACCACAAAAAATTACCTTGAGGTTCCCTTTGGTAGTGAAGGCTTTCTGGCACACCGCGCACCGGAAGGGCTTGTCGCCGGTGTGTGTGCGCATGTGGATCTGCAGCGCTGATGACGAGGAGAAGTTCTTCCGACAGACGCCGCACAGGTGCTTCGACGACGCGGAGGGCGGTGGATGAGGGGGGCCGGGGGGTACTGTGGAGAATAAGTGCTTTTTAGTTTGTGAGCAGATTATATTAGGATGTTCTTTCTAACATACATATCTAGATACATATCAAACCCACCCATGACCCATTTAACATAACGGTATCTAAATAACAACATAACAACACAGCTAGTTTAAGAATCTTAAAATTCAGTGCAAGTTTTTATTTAATAAAATTAACTAGGTACGCAATATTTAGATTTATGGAGGTAACCTAAACCTGAGCATAGATTATCAGTGGTAGGGATATTGTATGGTTTCGGCCAATGTACAGCAGCCGAAAAAACGTGCCGTACCAATAGACGACGCACACTGATGAACTGACAACTGTCGTCGAACCAATCGTGTGCACCGCACCGCAGTCAATGTCAAACCGACCAATGAAAGTTCTGCTCACCACTCGTGACGGCAACTACAAAAGTCACAACAGTGCAAAAAAACTTGTTAAACTATTTTTTTAATGTACCTATTGAGTTATGTTCCAACTCATAGAATAAAAGTTGTTGCTTATGGTGTCAGCCACCCAGGGCCGCGAGGCTGCCAGTGTTTTACATTTAAACGCAAAATAATTTACTACCGACTTACCGGTGGGTCGTTTAGGTAGTGGAGGCATGTCAATAGGAGATGAGTGTGACATGGGCGGCGGGGCATGTATCGGTGGCGATCGCTTGAGGTCCATCTTGTCCGGGGACGAGCGGCGGTCGGGGCTGGGCTCGCGCGGCTCGTCGGGGCCGCCGGGACCGCCCGGGGGCTTCTCGAAGCCCGGCGGCATGTCTCGGATCTTGTGCGTCAGCATGTGTTGCTTCATATTGCCCTGGAGGTAGAAAATTTGTGAGTAGTGTTTCAGGCGAAAATGTGGCACGCGGTTTTAAGCTTCATTATTACACTGTAATAGATAGATAGGTCTGAAGGAATCCTGGTTGGTTGCACTCGCAAGGAGTTGGACAGTTGTTAAGCGCTTATTAAGCGTTAGGTTATTAAGCGTTTTCGTGTTAAGGAATCTTCCCTATCACAAGAAGTTTATTTTTAAAGGAGTGAGCTGCGAATTCTTAAATTAGTTTAACGTCAAGATTTTTTTTATAGTACGTACCTATCTTTTTATTAGCCTACCTATACCGACTGCTTAAATGAGTAGTCATGTGGTCACTGCAATCCATGGAAGCTCACGATGATTACACAATGTACTAACGCACGCAAGGAGTGTAATTTTGGGTAGGTACTTACAGTTATTTTAGGTAGATGCCTACTCGTATTTTCGTACTTATTTAAGTAATATACCCACGCGTCGTTATTTAATAAATGATAGTCGATTATCTATAGCGCTGAACTCAACATGGTAATAGGAACAAGTAATAAATAGAGATTTGCATACACATGTAGCTATATCTACCTACCTATTAACGAATCGCCAATGAAAAATTAATACGTAGTTCGGTAGGTAGTACATAAAAAAAACATGCGGGCAAGGATTGCTAGGCGTTATTGAGTTTAGAGATAGCAGAGTTACTCGTAGGTACCCATCCCATTGTATTGTAGCGTTCAGCAACATTTATAATTGTGTACCTGCCACTAGTTTACGAATATAAATAGATTATTAATATTGCGACACATCAAGGCTAGATACTGAAATACGTATGAATTACCTAATATTGACATTTCTATGACTCTTTCATATGGTTTGTATGTGGTATAAGAATGTCAATATTAGGTAATCATTATGCCTATGGAAAACAGGGTAAATAAGTAAAGGATTCAAACCTATTAGGGGTAGGTTATCTAGGGAGATTGTTGTTACAAATTTTATCAACCACTTTTAATATTCAAAACGCCGGCGGAGGCAGCTTCGTAGCCGTTTGCGAGATGTTCGATGGCTAAAGCTCAAAGCTACTTTCTATGTCTAGATTATTTATATTTTAGTCTTTACCTTTACTATGAACCTATGTTTCAAATCAGGGAGTTTAGTAGCGCATAAATTCACCTATAACGTAAAATGGTACTCATATAGGTAATGATTAGTAATTAATAATTAGGTGCATGCTAATTGCCTTCCATTTCATTCGTATATATCTACTTAGTTTCACTCTACATTCTAAAATATTGAGTGTTCTGATGTCTGCGAATGAGTCGAAAACGTATGCTATCACTATCAAGTCTACAAATAATTTGTTATATAAAAATCGAGTGTAAGTTTAAATATTAGATTTCATCATGGTAGGTTGGTATACAGAAACAATTACGTAAGTAATCATTAAACGTCAACTTAAACTACTTTCTCGATAAAAAAAATTAATATAATGTTATACCTTATCTTTAAGTAGTCACTTTGGTGGTTTTTAGTGCTTAAAAATTAAGATTTTTGTAACACTTTGTGGTTAGTCAATAAAAGAAAAAAAAGTGCAAGAATATGCTATAGAAAATCCTGTGCTATTACAGGATAAGATATTATAAATAGGTACAGATATAAGCGATTGGCAATGATAAATAGATACCTAGTATCTTCTTTGAATATTAGTAGTACACATACATATAAAATAAAGTGGCTTTAATATGCAGCTAAAAGTATGAATTGTTATAAGAGTCCACGCTCAGGCGTCACTCTCGCATACCGGGTAGACGAAGGCGTTCCAGACATCCAAAGCAGTGGCGTGCGGCGGGCGCGGTGCGCGCGCGCGCCTACCGCACCGGCAACCGCCGCCACTGCTCTGGAACCACAAATACACACACACATTACACACGTTACACACAACCACGCAACCACGCGGGATAATACACTTTATGGGATCAAAATATAAACTAAAACAAATAAGGACACAAAATGAAGGTGAAAGTTAATTTCATTTACTATTAACTTAGAAATAACATCGTGAGGAAATCTTGATGTCTGAGAGTTCTTCATATCTAATGAGCTCAGGCATGTGAAGTCTACCAAACCGCATGAGGTCAGCGTGGTGGCCTAAGGCCTAAATCCTCGTGTGCGAGGAGACCGGACTCTGCAGTGGGTCTCTGATAGGTTACAATCAGGATGGCAAGTGGACAAAATGAAACAAATTAAACATAAAGAAATGAATGGAGTTTTATCATATATGTAGGTACCTTAAGCTTTGAAAATCCCGTATACATCGTGGGGTGTTAGAACACAATTTATTATAGGCATGAATTAATTTTAAACAATATACTTAACACAATTAATAGCAAGCCAAAAGATTCAATAAATTTTAGAGCTCTTTAGGTATTTATCTACGTACCTACTTTTAGCTGACGAACGTTAGTTGACAGAATGATAGGAGTTCTTGAAAAATCCTAAATACCTAATCCTACGTATGCTTACGTAGATACTGTAAACTAATAAAATTGATTTAATGTAAGTATTAAAAGTTGTAACACTAATCGGTTTCTATTTTGTTGCATCTTCCTTTTAGGGCTTTAAACAAGAAGCTATAGTTTATGAACATGTACTCGATCCACTTTATGCTCGCGATAGATGACAGTAGTTAGTTAATTATTTTCGTTCTAACTTGGGTGTATTGCACAAACGTTTTTTAAATGAAGTATTTCGTTATAATTATTCTTGGTTCTTTCCTTTGGAAGTGTAGAAAACAAAACAGGTAATTAAAATTAAAATTAGATATTAATTAAACGCACGAAAAAAAATTCGTAATAATAAATACTTAAATTAAACGATTAGCTATAGGTATCTACCTATATATTCTCAATGAATATTAAATAAGCGATATAGAAGATAGTGTCAATCAAATAATGACAATAATCCAAAACTAATTAACCTCTAACTAAGTACGAATAGTAACGAGCGAATGATGGTTTAGCATTTCAATATTTTTACAACTCCATACAATTTTATATAATATATACCGTGTTAAATTTTTGTTAAAACTTGAAAAATGTTATTATATAGGTATGAGTGTTTTAGTTAGGTACTTGTTTAGGTAAATCTTCTGATTTTCAAAGAATATTTGCAGTTAAACAGGAAAAATAGTTGACTATACAGATAATATTTATTATAAGTATTTAATACCTAAATAATTAAGGTCAAACAATTAAAAACTAATGAAACTATTTTTTAAGTTTAAAACAGGTGTAAAAAGCAAACAAGTAAAAATTTTTGTAATTGATAGTAACACAAATGATTTATTTTATAGTCGCAGTATAAAAATTAGGAAGATGTGACTTATTTAATTGAATTCGAGGTCACATCACACTTCTTTATTAACGTATAAGTAAGTAGTTATTAAGTAGGTGATTCATATGCGTCGTCGAGGTTTTTATAATGCCAAACCCAAATAATATTATTAGTGTCACTATTAGAATGCCATAAACATCTAATGTTATATTTCATACATTACAACTTGCATCACGTTTGAAAATTTAAGACAATAGATTTATTTCTAAATTTTACCTACTACTGACATTAATGGAAAGGAAAGATACTTACACAAAGAAGCAATCATGAAAGTAAGTACGATTAATAAGATTTTTTTTTAAACTTAAATTTAAATACCTTCGTATTTTATTTCAATTGTTTTATAGTAGATATCCAACTTCGTAGCAAAATACTATTTTATTATCATTAATTCATTACGCTTTGGTGTTACATTCATTCCATGTAGGTATATCTATTACCCACGTTTATGTACAAAATTAAAGTTTGGTTCACGTCAACGACGTCTCTACTTTTCTCTCTCAGTGTTATGAAACTAATTTTACTTAAAAATTAAATCTACCTATTAATTGTTAATGTGTTAAATTGGGCTACTAAAGTATATAATTCTCAATTTAATTATATATACTATATAGCTGTAATTGTAAGCAATAATAATTTAATTCGTGTGCGAATAAAACATTTAGGCTCTACAAAGATTATGTAGAGTTGGCGCGTGAATTTTATCGAAGCTGTTACTGTTGCAGGCGACACTTATTGTAATTTCAAATCGGTGTGTAAGCAGCAGCCTCCGATAGATAAGCCATCGTCATGTTTCGATATCTTCCTACTACAACATTTAACATTCAAACTCTACCTGGTGGAGTAAAAATGATTTTGTCAAGTGCTATAGATGCTTAATTTTTTTAAATTTTAAAGTTACTACGAAACCTTCTGTACCTACTTGTTGACTTACTGCTAGAATAACCAGGAAAACAAAATTTTATACAATTTTATTCTTGTGCATTGTTGCAAATAATAAAGAGTTATTAATTGCAAGAAGGTACATATTTGCAGAAATAAAAAAGATAATGATAAATGTTATTTATTGTCTACTGCTTACTTCAGAGAAGTTGCGTGGACATCCGTATAATTCCTACTTAAGTCACATTTTCTATATTTGAAGATTCTATGTGCTAAGTAAATAATTCCAATTAGAGGCGCGTAATTTGTTGCAACGATGAAAAAGACAGAAATAATACTTCATTTCCTTTGTCAAATCTTTCTTTATAAATGTACCTGCTATCTACCTACACTAAAATTTGCCTAAAAATTGGCGTTGAAGTAAGGATATTAGACGATCTGGCTGCAATCCAGTAACTTTATCATGGGTTTAATTAACTCTACCGTAGTTGAGCATGCATCTCTCCCTATGAGAAAGAGAGGTCTGACTGAAGCATATTCTTCACTATGGATCATCTATCGTTACGGACCAACCCATGTAAGAATATAATCTAATATCATAATGATTATAAATTATTACCTAAAAATTCCATTTTGCAATAGACAGATATTAATAACTGTGAAATAAGGCACTAAGCTTTATGAGGAAATTATTTACGCTATTGTTAAGTTCCATATCTACCTAGTATCGTACCTACATGTGTTAAGACTTAAGACGTCTCGATTATTATTATAAACAAAGCGTGTACGTATGCTCAGGTATGAATAACGATTTATATGCTATGAGCTTGTATGTAGGCACGTAGTTCAGAGATCTCTATTGTCTGGGGACCTCCGGATTACATGTCAACTGGTTAGTGACCTCGGACCGTTTCTTAAGATCAGGGGTTGCGTATAGGTACTTAAATGAACTACTAAAAGGACATCTGTAGGTACGATCAAAACTTACATTTCTTGTGTTTGGTACCTAATAAGTAGTTGACGGACCATAAATTATTATTTCAAAAAAATAAGATAATTCGTTTAGATTGTATCAATACAATGAAATGGTAAAAAGATGAAGAATGTAGGTCGTAGATATGAAGAAATCTCTATTACGAAACAGTTGTGTGATTTGTTAATTTTTGAAACAGATTAGAGTTGTTATTGATTATATAATTCCTGCTGTCATCAAGTACTTATATCGTATAATAATGTATTTTAGTAAATACTTAACTTACAGTAAGAACTTAAAGTACTTACATAAATTCGTAAACTCAATGCGCACGTAAAATTAATACTTAAGTTAAAATGAATATGTAAAATTAACAATACTTATTAGGTATTTTATTACCTACTGTGAATATACCAAAGGACGACGGAAGAATTTAAAGAATTAATCTGCGCGACATTACCTATCGTACATACTTATGTGATTGTATCTTAAGAATTTATTTCAGTGTGATTTTTGCAACTTTCTCGGAAGCGATTTATTTTAGTAAAGTTCACGATTAAAAATGCAATCAGAAACATAAAAAATGGAATTGATGTCAGAAACTATGTTTGTGTCTGTATGTAGGTACTTATAACGAGTTAGCATACCTACCTATGTGCCTAAATAAAGTGGTTTTGAAGAACCTACCTAAAAGATATTTTTTCAACTTTATACATAGTTCTTTACACTGCAATCCTATGTCCTCTCTGAGAAAAAAACCTATAAGAAACGATATTTGGTTTGTAGCTTCTAGTGTATAGGTAAAATGAATCTACCTACCCATTTAATACAACTGAAAAGTATGTGAACTGAGGGGTTTACCGTTTTTCAATTATTGATTTTTTTACAAACAACGTTTTGGAGGATAATAAATAATTAGATGTACCTACTTGCCTAAATGCATTGTCCCCAATGTCGCATTTGGGCTCTCAACTAGCGCCGTCATAAATTATTATCTATTTATTTTTATTGATTAAGCCTCTGTATAGACACTCTCTAGCACAAGAGCTGACAAACATTTTTCGATAAGGGTTTGATGCATTGTAAAATTATGTTAAATCGATTATTTGTAATATCCGAACAACAACAATGCAGACCTGGCTGGTGTATAATATTGAACCAAACTCAAAAAACTTTTTGAGGCATTTTGAAAATTTTGTTTAAAGTCTCACCGACTGGTCAGAAAATAGTTGCCATAATAGTCTGCCAACTCTCGGGCTATTCAGTGACATACGAAAATGTTACTTTGTGAAGCATAAATAATCTTTTTATGACGAGAAGCGTAGGTAAAGGCTCAAGGATTTATAAGCAATAAATATTTTACGACAAGAATTAATATTCCGATCGTTTTCTGTGACGTTGTTTTTATGACTTATCATTTTGGTGGCTATGGTCAGAGACGCGGGCGCAGCCTCTCCGTTGAAATATTGGCCGAACTGATTATAAAAGTTATATGGCCATAAAAATAAATAATACTCTTAACAACGTTTGTGCATTGTGTATAGGACTTAATTAATTGGTTAAGTTAGTAATATTTTATTAGTAATTAGAAGACAGTTATTTTTAAACTATTGTGTTCAAAAATTAGTTGGTTGTTGTATTGTCTTTTTAAATTGAAGCTTTCCTAGTAATTTGTCCAACCAGGAATACCTGCAAAGATTTCAATCAGCACTATCCCACATGATATTTAGACTTGATTGGAACATTTTACTCGTACCCTCGTACTCGTACACCCTAAAAGACTCGTGTTTCTGTCAGAGCGAGATATTCGTAGGTACTATTAGGTAGAGCCTCCTTATCGGCATTTCGCTAATGCCATTTTTACATGATACATGCTTAAAGATAATTATTAATCAACGTTTTGTGTATTATTTTCTTAGGTATTCTATACTTATTGTTCTTGAATATTAGGAAGGTCTAAACAAAAGTTAGTTTTAAACAAAAATAGAAGTTCTTAAAAGCCATGAAATTCATAACTTGCGCAATAATTTAACTATTTATTTGTATCTATGTAATTCCTACTTACTAAGCAATTTCGCATCGTTTCATTATTATTGGACGCGGAGCAAATATGGGATATTTGACACTATCGTACCCTATCGTTGTGGGAGGTAAAGCGTTCAATTCTCCCGTACGCACCCGCACAATGACTAACTTATTCTTTTTATAATATTTGCACTATTTATTAACTCTTAAAAGCACTTAAAAGTACCTACATGTGCCAAGATATATTTACATAACTGCTTCTTTATAATGTGGAAGTGGGATATGTAAGGGTCTATTTCATAGACAAACAACGAACAATAAAACACTTTTTAGTGACTACTAGTCAGCGTGTATTCGAATGAATTTGTATTTGTTAAATGGGAATAGTGTATAGATATTAAAATAATACTTACTACTTATATAAATTGTTTATGATTGGAATCATAGATAAAATATGTAATAATTCATTGTTTTTTAACTGCTTAAATGTTCGGTAGGTAATAAAGTAATTTTTCAATTACCTTAAATGTGAGTAGCACCTATCGATCTGCCGATGTACTTATTTTAAAGATATATTTTGATTAAGATAGTAAAAACAGACATATCTAAAAATACTCGTATAAATGCCCGTTTCTAAGTTGTTGGATTTTTGAATGACGATTTTTTAAAATGTGATGGTCATTATATATATTAACCTACTAATGACGCATTCTATACCTTACCTACCTTCCTCAGATGATTTGGGGGTCAAATAAGTACTGACCTACCCTAATAATAAAGATATTAATGTGTTTCCAATAACATTGTCTATTTATTGATAAGTGTTTGATTCTGCATTCAAAGAGTTTTGATTAAATCGAGACAGCTGAGCCTACAAGTATCTAGTGTGAGTCTGGTCGTCAATTACCCGGCTATCTAAGGCGGAGCGGGTCGGGTGTGCAGCGGAGACAACGGCTAAACTAATGCGAACTAGAGGCGCCGACTAGAGACTTGTAATTACTGCTTGCAAAATTAATGCACTGAAACTTGGATGAAATGAAACCGGAGCGTGAAGTTTGCAGCAGAGAGCTCCCAACTTGCTTTCTGATGTCTGGACTGCACTCCGAGCACTCATTTGAGTTCGAAAATCAAATTAATCTATTAACGTTCGTGTTGCTCAGTTGACGAAATCGAAATTAAAACGTTAATATCTTTCGAACGATTTGTAAATGTTTGTTTGCTATTTCCGTTAGAACAGTTTTGTAATTAATAAGGATATTGAACATACAGTGCAAATTGGAGGAAACGTCGTAAACGCGTAGATATGTGCCGCTATTTGTGTAACAATAAAGTATGAACTGGCTCGGGGCCAAAGACATACAATCGGAGCAGTGGATCTAGGTATGTGACTATTACATGATAATCATTTTAGTGTTAAATGTTTATGGACTAACAAAGTACATAATTATACATATCCAAGACAGAATTATGAAAGAAACATGTAATGCAACGAACCTTCGTCGAAAATCCACGGTCGCAGACGGTGCATTTGAACGGGCGCTCCTTGGTGTGGCTGCGATAGTGAATCTCTAATGCAGAGTTGCAGGCGAAAGTCTTGTAGCAGATGTTACAGGTGGTGTTGCCGCGCACTGTGTACAAATAAATCCGCTGTTCAGTCACATCTTCATATTCCGACCCCAACATGCGATGTTTTAGTAATATCCAAATATATCTGTTCCCAAACAGGTTAGGTAATTACATATTCAGCGTGTTATCGAGCGCCCGGCAAGAAAGTTATTATTAGTTTACAGTGAAGGAAATAAAGAAGGGATTGGAAATGGACGACCGGGGCGGACAAAAATCATAAGATCCCGCTGTCCCATACCTGCGGGAGGAAACGCAAGTCCAAGCGGGCTGAAGGGCGATCCGCCGAGAGCCCCGAGCGCTGCGAGCGGCGTGGGCGGCGACGGCAGCGGCGAGTGTTGGGGCAGCCGCGGCGGCGTGGACAGCGCCGACAGCGCCGGCGACGGCGGCGAGGCCCGTGCGCTCCGCCCGCTCTCCGAACCTGTCGCCGATGGGAGGGAAGCCGTTGTGGTGATGGTTTTTACTTCGCATTCGGACGCCGAGGCGCAGACGGAGAGCGGCGAAGTTCGACGAAACTTCAAATCAGATTCGTCGTCGAACTCCCGAGAAGCGAGCTCGCGCTCGTCGCGGCCGCTCTCTTCGTCGGTTCCGCGGGAGTCCGCCCGTCGGTCGCCGGGAGTTGAGGGAGTGGGAAATAAAGAAGGTGGGGTGGGATGATGATAAGAAGGAAAATCGTTAACATCGGACCCGTCTTTATACGGTGAAAAATCGCTAATTTCGGTTTTTTGTTGTTGATCATATTGCATATTGACCGTCTCGCCTGTGTGAAGGCGAATATGTTGATGCAATATTGTATGATCGGAATACTTTTTGTGACAAACTGGACATTGGTGTAACAATTGTGATGGAGGTTTGATGCGGTGAACACCCATATGCGTCTTAAGGTTACCTTTAGTTGTGAAAGCGCGACCACACAATTTACAACGGAAGGGTCTTTCTCCTGTATGAGTTCGATAATGCATCTGTAGTGCACTTTTACAAGACAGGACACGATGGCATACAATACATTCGTTGGGATCAGATACTTTGTTGTCAATATTGTCTACTAACTGTTGTAATTTTGAGGTTTCTGAAGTTTTTGTAATTTCTATTAGACTTTCCCATGAATTGTCATTGCTTCCCGGACGCGGTAATATTGAGTTATAAAATAAAGGGTCACGAGTTATATCCGGATCAAGAATATTTGGAGTAGTATTTTGGAAGGGAGTAAAACTTTCAGAGGAAACACTACTAGGAGGGGATTGTGGAAAAAGTGGAAAAGAAGGAAAGGTACGTAGTCCCGTTGCAATTGAAATTGGTCCAGATATCGATGAATTCTTACTTGAAAGATTTTCCGGTTGATCTGGATCGGGCTTCACGTGTGGACTTTCTCTGCCAATTTGATCTTCATTGCTGTACTTGGAGTCCATGCTTCCTTCATCGTACGGAGACGTTGAAGGATACCGGTCCTGTTCAGCATCTTGTCCTTGGTCGTTCTCATCAGGTTCACGCTTAGGCGTTATGCGGTCAACGTCTTCAAAACTTGAATCCCGCTGGCTTTCTTCATCTTGAGGTTCAGATTTAAACATGTCGGAGGTTGATCGGGAGGGACTAGGCGCTGAAGGTTTGCTGAGATCTGCTGGTGAGTCTTGCTCTTCGCGCATTGCGAAAAGTGGGTGTGGTGGTAATGGCTTATCTCCAAGTGGACGAGGTGGCAGTAAGTCATGATGTGACGGTCTGTACAGCGGTAAACTTGGCGGGAAAGGACCCGGTGCTCCGGGAGGAAATTGAAGTGGATGGGGTGGCATTCCCGGAATCGGGCCCGGTGATAATTGTGCTAATAGTGGAGGATGATATTTGTCCAAGTGCTCTGGTATTGGATTAGGGTTCATCTTTACATGTGGGAATTTGGCAGTGTGTCTTTGGAAATGAACCTTTAGATTTCCTTTGGTTGTAAATCGGGAACCACAAACATTACACTTGAAAGGCCGTTCACCTGTATGCGACCGAATGTGAATTTGCAGCGCAGAATCACTCCCAAAAACTTTTCCACAATATCGACAACGATGCTTGAAGAAAGGTTCATTTCGTCCACCGGATTTTCCATCGTAGGGCGACATTTTTCCAGATTTGCGAAAAGCAAGCTCATCGGCTAGGTTATTCGCAAGTAAACCTTGTGATGCATTATCAAGAACTTCTTGCGCCCTTTTTTGAAGCATTTCCAGAGTATTGGGCTCATTTAAGGACGGCGGGGGATCATTGTTCGTGATAATTGAAGATGCTAATGATGATGATATGGAGCTATATGGCGGGTGGGACATCATAGGAGGGGATGAGGTTGGAAGTTTAGGAACGGAGATCGGTTCTGTTTTAGGTGTTAGATGCGAATGAGATGACGGCAAGCTTTGGCTAGTGGGTGGGGTGGGCGCAACAGGAGATGGCTCCCGCGGAGGACGAGGCGGCGATGGCGATCGAGCTGGAGGCATTGGCATATTTGCCTCTTCACTGGGCGGTGGGCTCGGATGCTGGTCATCTTTCCGTCGCGTTAATGAGAGCTGATTTTGCAGCTGACGTATTAGTTGTAGTTGGAATACTTGTTGATGTTGTAAAGTAAACAACGTGCTTTGCAACACAGCGAGTTCATGTAAAGCAGCTTCGTTATCGGCATTATTAGCCATTGCCGTAGCAGCAAACTGTGCTACCGCCACCTTTGTGTTTTGTAAAGCTTCAAGAGTGACGTGACCAGCAATAGGAAATGGAAGTCCAACCGGTGGCACATCGGTCTCAGGCACTTCTGCCTCGCCATCTTCTAGGCTATTGTTATTCTCGGCATCTTGTCTGTGCCTTCTTACTTGTTCTAATTGTTTATTAGGTCCATCCATTTCTTCGTCCCCAGAAACAACCATTTCCTCGGGATCGGAGTGCATTCTCTCTTCACCCATTTGCATAGCTTTTTCATCACAAACTCGTTTGTGGTATAAGAAATCATGAAGGTTTTCGAATTGCTCCTGACACCGCGGACACATGTGCGCCTCGGGTCGGTCTCTCGCATCGTCCGGCAAGCCATGGTTTATGTCTTCCTCTGAACATGATCCGGAACTTTCACCTGGAACAAAAAAGTAAAATGTATTTTTCCGAATTACTCTTAAATTATAAAAGGAAATCACTGTGTGGTGTAATTAGGTGCATATTTATTATGTGTCTTAAGTCAAGTGTACTGTGTAACTACATAGGTATAAAGTAAATTAAAGCTAAGAGTTGTTAACCAAACACCATTTTGTTTTCATTTTAATTAAACGTTAGATGAGTATCGAGGTATGCCTATGAATGGCAAGTTGTAATATGGGATGATAGTTAAGTTGTACACGAGTAGGTATGTTGCAAAAGTATGAACGCGTGCGAGGCTGCCGACCAACCTCGCTGATATTGGGTGCCATAAACCTAATTTGATAATTGTCAATTTTCAAAATAAAACTCTTCTTTTGTTAATTAAATCTGTGTTTTTCCTCAAATCAGTGTTATTAGGTGTCTACTAAGTAAATATTTCTGTTTAGCGTAGTGAGAAATTTGTAAAAAAATTCTGATTTGTGATTTCCCGACACTTACCTCAGCGCTGCCCGCCGAGGCGTGAAATATTAAAAACTATTAATTTAATTTTATAGTTTCTTTGTTCTTTGTTGTTCGCTTATTGGTTACCACCAATAATGGTGGTTAATAAACTTTGTTGTTTTCTAATCAAATCTTAGATACTATTTTGCTTAATATTTTTAAGAAATAAATAAAAAATAGATTTTTTTACTACATTATGTCGCCATGTCTACGAGGAACGGTCGCAGTGCCCTTTTCGTACTCAGCGGTTCAGCTATTCGACGGTAGATGTCGCTAGCTGTTACGGACAGTTAGGTGGACATGACTATAAAAAATTTGGGTGAAGTGTAATAAGAGGCATTGAAATTTCTGTATATAATGTTATATTGATAATAAAACTATGCTACAATCAAACCAACTTCAATTTAATTTCACATGTCAAATATAAAAGGTTTATATTGGTTTTAAATAATTATGTAAATATTTACTTTAGATTTGGCTAGATAGGTAGGCAAGTAACTAAGTACGAAGTTACAATCGTTTTCATGCTAATAAATATTTAATAAAATTGTCTCATTTTTCTATAACTAATTTAAAATCCTCTTTAGTTGGTAAATAAGCTTCTACGATTACCTACACAAAAAGAACAATACAATAATGCCAAATTGCTATCTAAAGACCTCGTTCTATTGACGTCACTCCTTATAAGTGAAGGTTCAATAGGACAACATATAATTATTCGTTAAAATAGTACCTACCTACTAAATTGATGTTCTTGTGTACATAAGTGATCTTCCGTACACATTATGTTTTGTAATATCTATTACAAAACATTTGGCGAATTATTTTTATAAAAAGTATTGGTTGATTAAATGGATTTGCAAATTTTTAAAATGTACTTATGTAGTTATTAATAGGTAAGTTTGTTATGCAAGCAGTGATAGCCCAGTGGCTTGGACCTCGAATCGAGGGGTCCGGGTTCGAATCCCAGTGGCATGCACCAATGACTTTGTAAAACAGTTATGTGCGATTTATAAAATTAAATATCACTGCTGTTACGGTGAAGGAAAACATCGTGAGGAAACCTGTATGCCTGAGAGTTCACAAAAAAAAATGTTCTCAAAAGGCATGTGAAGTCCACCAACCCGCAGTAGGCCAGCGTGGTGGACTAAGGCCTACATCCCTCTCGTTACGAGATGGAGACCCGACCCTGTGGTGGGTCATTAATGGGTTACTGACAAGTTTGTTATGGCGATTGTTATAACGAAACGTCTATAAAATAAAACAAGTAGTAATAGGTATATACTTACTCATATTTTAAAACTTGGTGGTTATTTAATTGAAGTATCTAACAAGGCGCTCGTGCCTATTTAGTTACCTTTTGATCCCAGTAAACACATAACTACTTTTTATTTCTGTTCTACTAATTTCAAATAAAAAGTGCATCGTTCATCTACTCAACAACCAAATACTTAAAACTACATAGGACTTCTTTAATACTTTTGTTGGTAGATAATGTTTGTACTTAAGTACAGAAAATATTGGTGATTAATTTAAAAGTCATTTAAATTACCTAGTACTTAAGTAGTCGTAAGTAAACATAGTCACGCATATTAATTTAAAATAAAAATAAATAATAATGCAATAATAATATTTGTTTATTTATTTGTCGAAGTCTAAAAGGCTTACAAATTGTATATATTTTGGTATTGAATGTAATATAGGAACGTAGAATCCCTTGCAATGGATTAAGTTCTATTTTTAAAGCGACTGTATCTACCTGAATAGCGCTGTTATCATTCTAGTGACAAATTTAATCTAGATGGGCGGATCTGATGACACGCATACATGCAAGACAAGTTTATTCGTTTAATTAATTTTTCGCGTGGTGTCATTTGCAACCAATTTGAAACCAATAATATTTTTTATAGAAACTGGAAATGAAACCATAGAGGATTGAAATGAAATGAAAGGCATTCAGCTTTAGATACGTATACCCTTTTAATAATTAACCTCCGTACTTGGAACTTTAAAATAAATAAAAATGTACCTAGTATTAAAATTAATTTTGATAAGCTTAACATAAGCTTGAAGTGATAAAACCGGAGATGAATGTTATAGGTAGTTTTATATCTAGTCAAGCTTTTAAACCGCTGTTTATCATTTTATTAACCGACTTCAAAAAAGGAGGAGATAAAAACAATAGAAATTAAAGGTTTGTTTTTTATACACCTAAAGCCTTACGTAAATATCGGTAGATATATTTTTAGCACATAGTTTAGTATTCTGAGTAGAAAATATACTTGTAAATTATTAGATACCTACTTATTTCTGGTGCGAACCAAAGATAATTCATTCAGGTTAGCCTCCACTCATAATGTAGAGACGTTAGATCTAGGTTTCCTAAAATATATGGATAATTTTATTGTAATAGGTATCTAAATAACAAATGATTTATAACTGTGTCAAATAACAATTCGTTTAGCATGACAAAGGACGCGATGTTAGTACCTATCCAGTTGAATAGATTGCGATGTGCGTGCGCTACGCATGTCCACGCCGAACCTACCTACTCTCATTGTAATGTTGTTACGTGGTTATATCCTACTGAGACGTCTACACCAATGACATTTTTTATTGACATTTTTGTTTTTTCTTGTGACATTTAGCTTGAGGAGTTCTTTGAGAATGGTCCCGAGTGCGACCCGAGACTTCCATCCTTCATAGGACAAAATCACCCAAAGAAAAAAACGTGGCCAGTCATTTCAGTACTTCCCGCATTAGATACCTACAGCGGGTTGGACTCATTATTTTACTTGTAGTAAAAAAAAAAATTAAATACAAGTGGTATGGTAAAACAACTATAGTCACGGACACAGCTTTTGCTTCAAGAACAGAAGCTCCACCTTCTGTACCTACTTCAAAACCGCTTCTTGTCAGAGGTTCATAATCCGCTCATAGAGAGCAGCAGCAACAACTCTTATTAACATGTTGCTTACACGCGAATTTGATACCTACTAGGCTATGGCATTTTGCATCATTTAACAATCCTGAAAACATATCAATCAAATCAGCTAATATAGAAATCCAGAATTGTCGCTGTAATCGACAACGGTTTAATTTAAAAATTGTAACTTTCTGATTTATTTTTCCTTTGTATTTTTTACTTATCTGAACCTTGATATATATAAGACACGTGTTTTATGTTTAATTTTCTATTTTCTGATCAAGGTAAATTATAGGAAGAAAATTTATAAGTATTCGTAATAAGTGCCCACTATTACGTACGCCCACGTTTTTCTGTCATTCATTTTCAATCTATCTACTCATATCTATCTACCTATAGATAGATGGGTAACTTAATTATTAATAGTAACTAAACATTTAATGTTATTCATATTTGTAAAATATCTATATATTTATAATTTTTATTTAGTGCCTCACTTATAGGTATTCGGTCCCACAAAAGGTTTGTTGTAAGACAGTTAATTTAAAATGCGTTTAATAGAAATAGTTAAACAAACGTTTTAATAATGTAAGTGGGAAAGCGTCCAAATTAGAATATCGTTGAATACAATAAAGTAACCACCTAAATTTCTCTTTATCCGAAACCTATGTTTCGTACACCTACCTATACTATATTTAATCGTTTTAGCTTCAAACAATTTATATTTTAAATGAGTTCGATTTTTTTTACTTCTCAAAAAAATTAGGTCTAGGTAAGTCTCCAAAACTCACTCTTTTTTATTATAGGTAATTATGTTAGCTATAGATAATACGAGTACTTATAGGTAAGTAGTTGTACCAAATAAAACTTTCAATAGCAACGCCACGTTCATGGATATAGGTACCTACCTGTTACCTGGGCCACACCAATAACTAGTATCCTATCTTACATTATTGGTGTCAAGCTTTTGCAAGCTTACTGGCAGTAGATAATTCGGTAATGTAGGCTAAAAACACAGCTAAATCTAACCTAAGCTCTCTGTAGAAAGCTTAGATGACCTAATCTTACTTCTTTGTAGGTAACCTATGCTTTGCTTGTCACCTTTTAATTGGACTTTGGTTAGGGGTTCACACACTTGCTATTACGGAACGCTAGAATATTTTAATTTCATATTAACTATAAGCAGGTGTATTATATTCAATGTGACGGAAACCTATTTGACCTTTGCTATATGAGCATCACTAATCATCTATTGTTATAATTCATGTTTCAATAGATAGCGGTCTTTTTTCGACAATCAAATATTAAAATAGCTGTAAGTAGGTAGCAAGCTGCTCGTATAAGCTATTTCTTTTGTTACCTACATTGATTGGTATTCACCTACTTAGTATTCATAATGCTAAAACCTCTACGAATATCTATAAGTAGGTATGTACTTAGGTGCTTAAATGATTCATGCAATTTAATAACTTACCTACTGGTTCATTGTTTTAACGTCTTTAGTTGTGAAATAAATTTGTGAGTTGAATTTCCATAATCTTTATATTATACCAAGAAACACGTCATAAAGCTCATATCTACTATTTCAGAATATTTAAACTAAAACATACTTTTGCATCACCCTTTCAACTTTCTCCAGTCATTTAATGTGTGATCAATTCATATCACTTCTATGAATATCACTGCGAAGACATTATTTATATGGCATTTGAAAGTTTTTAATGCGCGCCCTTCTTTCACACCGTTGTTGGACTGTTTACACTAAAATTTAGGAGAAAAAGTGAGCACCGACACAAAACACGCCGGTAATCCTGAACAACCTTGCGGTAAGGGATTAAGCATCTCATTTGTAGCGAGATACCGGTGAGTTTAATAGTTTTGTAAGAAGAAGGATTAGTGGTGGCAGTTTATCGCTATTTGGCAGTGAGCTACCGTTTATACGCGAGCAGCGGTGCGCTCAAAGCCGCCGCACGCCTTACGCAGAAATACACAAAAAACATTATTGCGTTAAATCTCCAACAAGCGCGCCGCCCGGCTCAAATTCAATGCCAACTTTTATACGTCTTATTCCATAAAAAAAAAATCATACATAAAAATCTTACATTTAAAATCAGCACTTAATCTAAAGCTCGACATTTAATTGGCTATATTTTTAATAAAATATTAATGTACCTGTAGTGGTACCTATCTGGAGACTTTCATTTAACTGGGTTAGATATCAATTATAGGTTTATTGGTGCTCAATAAATATAATCGCCATTAAAATATTTTGACTTTATAATTTAAAACACGGGGGTAATTAATCCACTTACAGAAAGTCCATAATTTATACAAAAACATTAATTACTATTCATCATTCAAGGTAAATGGTCGGAATATGCATGCCTAGACACTAATATTTCATTTTAGTACAAAACGAAACCGGTTTTTTCCAAGTTTTTCAATTTTATGTTCCACCAAACAAACAAGAGACCAAAAATATTTCATAAAGAATATGATTAGGCTGGTTTTTCAACCGTTAGTAGATAAAAGAGTTTTAAAATTTTTATAGAGCAGTCATAAAAGAGTGTAGCGGTCAGATTAATAAAATTTGACAGCCTGTCATTCTACTTATATAGAACCACTTAAGGCTTTTATGAAAATGTGTAACTTAAGCGGAGTCTTCACTAATTAAATATATGCCTTATTTTATAAGAGATTCCTTCTATTTTAGTGCCCATTATTGCACAACATATTCGTTGACACTTATCTACATCACATAAATTAATGTTAAGTAAATATGACCAGCTTAACTTAATTATTCATTATATTTTCCATGGTAAACTGTCGAAGAAATGAATCCGAAACTAACCTGTTTCTTAAATGGCCAAGTTTATTGATGTATAATATTTAGGCATGCTTATGAAACTTTCAACATATGGATCTTCTGAATAAGTAGGTAAATAAATTAACAGTCCTAAACGTCTCTTAAGAATTTAAGTGTGGGTAAAAACATGTAAATTAGAACGTGTAGCTTTGCTGTTATTTAGGTATTTACTTTTAGAAACTAAGTAATTTAACACATTTATCTACTACTACTTTATTTATCTACTTTGTACCTACCTTCGTTTACCTATTTCTATATTTAATATTTAAACAGTGTGTCTAATAAATAATTGCAGATAAAATACTTAGAGCACTACAATATTTAATAGTTTACTGTATGTACCTACTTAGTAAAGTTTTTTAAATGATTGAAACTTTGTTAATACTAGATAATAACAGCTTAAAGCTCTTGCTTGAAGTAAATAACACCTATTTGGAAGACTGCTGTCGATATGAGTTCCAATTATCTATGTAGGATACTTATTATTTCACATTTTATAAAATAAGACACTTTTTACGATAAGTTAAGTTTAAGCTAAAATGTTTTAAAGTAGTGTAAAGCTCTACATTTATGTATTATGTAGATATGGAAGACTCTACTTAAGTATATGAAGATAAGAAATTTATTAGCACTTGGTGCTAAGTAGGTAAATTTTTTTTTAAATGATTGAAACTTTGTTAATATTAAATAATAACAGCTTAAAGCTCTTGCTTAAAGTAAATAACATCTATTTGGAAGACTGTTGTCGAAATGAGTTCCAATTATCTATGTAGGATAATTAACTATTATTTCACATCCTATAAAATAAGTCACTTTTTACAGTGAAGTCAAGTTTAAGCTAAAACGTTTTAAAGTTGTTTAAAGCTCTACATTTATGTATTATGTAGATACGGAAGACTCTACTTAAGTATATGAAGATAAGAAATTTAAGCACTTGGTAGGTAAAAAAATTATGTTTACTCTGATTCTTCAGAGAGCTTTCGGAATTGGTACCTGCTTAACAGATGAAATATCTAGGTACGGTATGCCAACGCTTCAACTTCACAGTATCAATATTTTGCGTATTTTTATTTTCTAACATACCTAAATTTTGCGACCCTGTCACTTTGCACCTAACAACGAATGTTCTTTTTCAAAAATTAAAAGATTCGATACATTCGAAAGGTGATAACTCACTGCACTGTTTACTCACCACGTCTGGGGCGAACTTTAGTGCTCACTCTTTGATGAATGCCAAATTTTATCGTCGCTAACTGTATCATGGTCGGGACGTATTCGAATCGTGTGATCTATGAAAACTTGTCGGAAAACTTTGAAGCACGGAACTGTTGGGTGTCTCACGAGGGTCACGGGCCTTTAGGTCGGCGGTTTCGTCGTGTGTGTCGTGCAGTGGTGGGTGTTCGAGGAAGAACGGTAAGTACCGATGGAGACGCGGCGGACGCAGGCGGGTTTGATGCGCGGCATGGTGGCTCAGTGCCGGCGCATGGCAGGGGCGGCGTCGCGACGGAGAGCGCTGGCACCGCTCGCAGCACGCGGCACGGTGGGACACTCGCGGAGTCGCGGGGCCGGCTACGCGGCTCGCTCGACGTACGGACTCGGAGTGCGGAGCGGATACGGAGAGCGGCCGGCCGCACCTCTCGCCATCCAAAGCGGGACTGAGCGCGAGGCGGCGGCGGGCGGCGGGCGGCCGCGCGCGCGCGCACCAGGTATACGGTTATGACAGGGAGGCGGGGCCGCGCCCGGCTCATAAATCAAACTTCGCCCATTCGCACGCGCTCCACAGGGCTCCCTCCTCCATATTCCATATTCGGGGCGGGGCATATTTTCATAATCATAACGCCTCATATTCATAAGTGATATGTGGCCGCGGCGGCCGGGCGGCGAGCAGGCGGCGGTGGGCGGCGCTGACGCCCGCTAGATGGCGGCCGCTCGCCCCGAGTCGCCCCGCGAAGCCTCCCACATTCGCTAATTGAAGCTGCACTTTGTAAGTTATAATCCTTTGTCCATCAATTTGTACACATTTTCATATTAAGCGACTTCCGTTATCTGTTTACATATAACAATGTCCCTATGGGGCTTTCTCTCTACTAAAATAACTCTACTAAAATAATTGTGTAGCTTATTGCTCTACATTAGTTTAGATAAACGTTTTATTAAACTTTTACGTCACTTAAAGTTTACCCTAAGGTATTTTTAGTGAGTAAGTAGTTAACTTCTTTGTGTATGAGGTTATTTGTATTTATTTTTTAACTTTTGTAAATACATAATTTTATAATCTTAATATATCTACTTCGTATGAAAACGTTTTTCTTGACAAAAAAGATCCAATTATTAAAATTATTAAAAGATTTTAATCGATTTTCTTGATGAATAAGAGGTATTTATCAAGAAAATCAATTTAACTTTCAAATTATTAAATCTCTATTTAAGGTAGAGCTAAAGAAAATATCAATATTTTAGGTAAAAAAAGTTTCATACCAACCCATTTAAATTAAAATGCTTAGAAAATAGTGACTCTACATTCTGATCTACAACTTTTATACTTACCTACTTACCTAGTAAAGAAAATTTTTTCCTTGTTCCTGATACCTAGTATCTGTCCTTATTATTTCAATGTGTGTTTATACTAATCTACTATAGGTATTATTATCTATTATGCACCTATAGGAACCTATTAGTAGATAGCTAGGTACCTACCTATCTTTTATTACTTTTATAAGTACCTATAGGATTAGATCAATGGTCTGTTATACCAGTTATTATCTATCATAAATGTGATGGTAAAGATAATAAATGTTCATTAACCAGATACTTAGCATAAATATGCTCGTATTAGGTACTTTGCCGTAGATACTACTTACCTATAACTTTTATGTTAAAACTTTAATATTTTGAAAAATATTCAGTTTTTAGTGAATTACTACTTATGTTAGGTACCTATACGACAATATAATTGTCGTTAGTTTTGGCAAACTACTCACCACTTTGAATAAACTTCAGCTCTACCTGGACAAATATGATGTTGAAACAGACATTCTCCTAACAGACTATTGACGTATTATTGAAGTATTATAGGTACCGGGCATTTAGGGCCACCTAATGTTAAGTGGTCACTGCAACCCATCTAATTAACGTCCAACTTTAAAAAAGACTTATCTGAGGTCGTATTTGGGTGCGTTATGTGCTATTTAGGAGAACTAAGAATCTAGATGGTAGCCTCAAATATAGAAGTTTTTTCTGGAATCTATCTACTTATACCTAACTGTCCAACCAAAACTCAAGTCCTGAAAAACACGATCCTTCATCGTAGGTAATGAAGGAAAGCTATATGAGGAGGAGGAGGACAAGGCTCTACTTTATATCTACTCTTTGAAGATACCACATTTATCTTTACGTCCAGGTATTTAGGTAAGAAAGGTAGGGTACCTTTCTTACCTAAATACCCGAGCCCCATACCTATATGACCCCCTTACCTACATATAAGTTTGTATGTGGTTACCAACTTATTTAAGCTAGGTATACGCTTATTAGGTACCTAGGTATAGGTACCTACTCATCGAAGTAAGATCCCTATACAGGCAAGCAAACGAACAACAGGTAGCTACACCATCACTGTTCAAACTCCCAAATTCTTTTATAGGTAGGTAGGTATATTAATTTGAGATAAGAATGAACCGCATTTCTTCAGATTTATATAAGTACCTTACCTTCTTCATCTGTAGGGTATTCATAAAGACGTTTTCATTAAAACACGGCGGGCAGGGCCGCTTCCGTTAATCATGCCCGTACAATAACAGCCGTGTGTCCAATCCTGCATTGACATCCGTAACTAGATTCATTCGGGCTACCGATTTTTAGGGGCCCATACAAAGCTCGGAAAACAAAAGCTTTTCTGCTCTAGGTACGTGGGCTTTATTAGAATTAATATGGACTTTGATACTTTATTGAATTAAACACTTAATAAACTTATATTTTGATATAAATAATAATAGTAGTTAGGTAACTAAATAATACGTAACCCTAGATTTGATCTCATTTCATCTGATCCATATCCTTCTATAGAAAACAGAGGGTCATGATAGTAACATCAACTTCATTTTAAACCACATTAAAGATTTGAAGACATTTTATTCATGAATAACTACTTCGGTACCCTACAGAACCCATACTTTAAAATATCACACGTGGCCGCCAGGTTTTAATTTTTGAAACAACTTTGCGAGCTCGTTATCAAAAGCGGAGGCCGGGAGCCATGTCAATCGCTTTGTGTGCTTTAAATTAAATAGCTACAGCGATACGTGCGATGCAGCTCCTGGGGTGAGCAGGCCGAATCCAATATTAATGCGATAGAAGCAATTTGGACGATTCTACTAGTCATCGGGACGGAGACAACCCTGAATCGTGACTACGGGCACAAGTTTTTCATATGTTACAAGTACCTTCCCTTCGTATGTGTAAACTAATCTCATTAATAACTGTTTGAACTACGAGTTCAATTCGAGTTTGGAATGAATGCCTACCAAAGTTGGTGGAGTAATTATTTTGAATAGCATAGGTATAGATGTAACTAATATGCTCTTGAGGCAATCAGTTTGGTATCTACCTAGTTTGAAGTGGTGAAGGTTCTTGTTAAGTAAGATAGAAAGGGTTGTACCTAGTCAATGCGAAATGAATGTCGTCTAAGGTGCAATGAGTGTCAACTTAGTAGGCATAGAGTCTGCAATATTGTATCATAATTCCACTTTAGTAAGAAGCTGTAGAGCCACCAATATTGTAGCTTAACGTCTCCTTGTTTGAAGGAAGTTGATCTGTTATAAGTTTCTCTTCGTAGTGGAGAAGGTTCTTGCCCATAAGCAAGCCGATTTCGTATTGGACTGTTGTCGATAAACACCAACATCATACCTACTGTGTCTAGATTACATGGAAGTAATTTTTAAGCTTTGCTTGTAATTAAAACACTTACATTAATTTATTTCTGAAAAAGTTATAATGTTATTATTTTGATAAATTTTAAATAATTCTCTTACAATGTTAGTTACGCTACATTACCTACACACTTTCGCATTAATTATTATTATTGGTAGGATGAAATGTTTCATTGCGATTAATGTTTCAGTCCATTGTTTATAGGGACGGCAGACATTCGCATAAATCAAACAATTAAATAAAGTTTTAATTATCGACGAACAGTGGACGGTTTTTATATCATTGTGTATGTGGCGTTGAATATTCATTGTCGCATCACTGGCTCTGTTGCGCTTTACGTTTTATACGAATCGCGGAAAAATTATTTTCATTCATCCTGTTTGAACAATCGTTACAGCATATTTAGTACTTCATAGAGGTCGATGCGTTAAAGCTTATCTATCGTTTATGATGTATACTGTATGATAGGTTTATTAAATTTCATCTATGTCATGCCACAATAGGTAGGTACTACTTATACCTATGATATTTCATATTTGATAGGTGGTAGAGCCACAGAGAATCGCCCGGGGAGGTATACTGCCTAACCCTAACCCGTTGTTAAACAGCTGCTTCTTCGTACTTGTGATTCGCTTAGGCAGGCGTGGTTGCCCGAGATAACTACTTTATTTTAGACCAAAATCTCTGTCGTCTTGAGTAACATACGACTTGAGATGAGATTAACCCTATTACAATACATGAAGTTGAATCTTTAACAAAACATAATGACAGCGTAGAGTCACCATAGGTACCTAGTGAGGAAACAAAATATTATAGGTATGTACTTAGGTACGTATATTTAGGTATGTAATAGTTAACCCACGTCTCCTTATCGATGCACACTCGAATGTAACCTCTGTACTTGTAGAGCAAAAATAGTATTGCAGTCTAAAGACACCCACAATTTTTCTACACACGTAGTTACCTCCTCTACAAAGCAATGTGACAACTGACATCCCATCTAAATATAAAAGTAATTTTGGGCTGCCTGTAGTAAATTTCTTAAAAGATAATTAGCTTGCATTATGTTGTTGCTTTTAACCTCAGTTGACTAAATAATTCCTGTTTATGATGACACCTAATCCCATATGAATTAATGTAAGTTCCCTGAACGGTAGTATCGGGAGGTGTTATTTCAGATCCATCAGGCCGGCAGTTAAACAGAAATAGCCCAGCAACACAAGTCACATTCAATTTAAATACACAAATTTTTGAAAACCTCTGTTTATTTAAGCTAAAGCACGCGTCGCTCGCGACTGCTGTTCAGTGTTCTCCCCATTCCATCATTTATTTCGTTTCATTTAGGCTTGATACCTAATATTAGACCTGTAGAGCTCAGCAAAAAATACGATATTTTAGTAAATTTGGATAGGATATTTTTTATTATAACTTAATTCTGTTTGCATGAGTATTCTATAAAAATAATAAATGAGTTTGTTCGATTTAACCTGACGCTCATACCAAACACGAATACTCGTAGAATCCCGAGGTTTACGCGCGCAATCGGAACGTTTTGCTCTGACGTAGATATTCGCAATAGGTAAAACGAGGGTGAAATTTTTAAATTTATCGTCAAATTTATTATGGCGATGGCATTAAATGACCGGTGGGTCGGCAATGTCGGCATGAGTGGCGGGCGTCGGGCGAGGACGCGGACGCGTTCATAAATTTGAATATGGAAGTGAGTTCTAATGGCGTCGCTGTTTATTTTTACTGCACCCCCAGAGCTGTACGGCCGAATGCGACGCCGAATTTATTTCCATGCATTTTAATATCTCCCTCTGAATAGCTATTGCCATTTTCGCGCGGTTTTATTGTGAACCTATAGGGCTATACGCCGTATATAAGTTACGTTCCTCGTTTTGTAGGCGCGCTTTACGATCGAGCGCGATGGACAATATTGGACGATGAAGCCTCGTAAGGTTTCGAGGGACACGGGCCGTAATTAGCGACGGGTCGGCGGGACATTTACGGGGCGGTAATAATAAGTGGGTTAGTGCCGGGGGCTTCGTGTAATTTTTGTAGTTTATGAAGCGATTTTGCGAGGAATGTTCGGTTGAGGTGTGTCAAAATTAAGTCATTAAGATCGGACGTTGATTGATAGGAGATTGCGAAAGGGCACGCATCGCGGAAGTGCACGCAGCGCACGAAACTCCGTCGCGTTCACCGAACCGGCCGCGGCGCGGGCTTCCCTCCTCATTGACATAGCTTAGCGCCTTGTTACTGTTTACTCGCCTCGACCTCTGAAGGGTTATTGTCGCCGGTTTCGCGACAATCAGCTTTTTACTAGATTATCTACTGGGTGTCGGTTTCTTGCTAAACATAATTTGTGCGTAGGTAATGTTATCGTTAGGGTAACTGAACTAGTAAGCAAGCTTGTTTCTATAATAATGCTAAGAGTGAGAGATCTGTATCTGATCTTACAACGGATGATTTTAGCAATGTAGAGATTAATTTACTTTTTGTGGGTATGAGTGCGTCGTTCTAACCTCGGAAATTCAAATCTGACAATAGAGCTGTTAATTCTGAAATACTTACGTACCAACCTTATATATAGAAAAATTCTAAAAGATCTTTTTTCATCTGTTACTCGTACCTATAATAACTAGGCTCTACTTACATACGTAACACCATTTTAAATACTTATTGATACATTTTCATGGTGACTGCGAGAAACCAAAAGTCATTTTCACACAAAGCTCTGAGGTAAAATGAGCTGTTGCATGATATTGAACAGAAGATTTAAGCGCTACCACGTGTCGTAAATACATTGTGCGTGTTAATGTTTATGCCCTTAATTCAACGACAATGAAGTATTAAATTTCAAAACGGTAAATTGAATTATTTGTAGACAGGCCGCTTTATTGCAGTAATACTAAGTGTTAACAGTAACTATTAAGTATTAAACTTAAATTAATGTATGTAAAACAAGTGTACAAACGCGAATTGCGCGTTGCGGCCCACGCTTGCCACTCGACGGTTAACCTTTGCGGGATTTTTGATAGGAGGTTAATATGATATGATAAGGAGCTTGTGAATACCTAATCACCAGACTGGGATCGTAGCATCAAATCATACTTTCAGGCCTCCTTTCTTAGATGAGAAAGACTCAGTCTAATTCTGACACTTCGACCAGCAATTACCGTTAATGTTTAGGTATATCTATGTTTATAATTTGTAATCTGGATTGACATGGGTCACTTTAAGATACTTACTTTGAATCTTTCCGTAGACTAAAGTCTACGAGGGCTAAGTCGGTGGTATAAGCTATACAAAAGAGTATTTCGTATAGGTACAGGCAGACGGTTTTTTGCCACGATAATTAAATTTTAAGTTTGTCTTCCTTTTAAATTCTTAATTCCACTTTAATTTCTTAATAGATGTTGGTATCTAAATAAAATTCAAATAAATAAAGGCGAGACGAGGTACAATCCATAACAACCTTTCCCCCACATGGGTGATAGTTAATGTATTGTTGTATGGCAAAATGACCGAAAAATACAAGAAAGGTGCAATAAAATACGAGAAAGGTCAACCTCAGGAATAATTTGACATCTGGTGACCTGTGTGTTTTTTTGCTACATATTTACAATAAAAAAATGAGACTGGGCCAAGTCAAACGCAACAGAACGCTTGAGCCGCAGGGGATGCAAGCCGCAGCCGCAACTGATTCCGCCAAAATAATTGCAGGGTGGTACAAGTATCGAGTACCCGCCAAATTACACTTGATTATAATATGTTGAAACGCTCAGGAGCACACAATTCCATGATTTCATGATATTTGTGTCCATTCTACATTATAATTACAATTTTACACGTGTTGAAGCACACTTTTCAATCAAAAACAATTACCTGGCTACTTGATAATATATGTACTGACCTATCGTTTCTGTTGTAACGGAATTTCGAGTAATGGACACCTACATGGTAAGTCATAAAGTTTGACTAAGTACCTACTCAGTAGTTACCGACAACGTGATAGAGGCCATTTTGAAATAGACGGAACACTTAGGAAGAAAAGAGTACCTACCTAAGGTTTAGGTTTAGGATTAACAAAGAAGATCGTTATTTAGATATTTAGTCTTTACTACTTTATTTAATTTAAACTTGAACCTTGAAATTTTTATAGCAACAAACTGTACTATTAGGTAGGTACCTACACACTACACCTAACATTGAAAATAAATCTCTAGTAAGGAGCTCGGGTGGACATCGACCTCTTGAAATATAAAAGTGTCGGGGGGCACTCAGCGGCCGGACGCTCATATTTTGTTATTTTATTTATATTAAAAGTAATGGTCCGCTCGCGGTATAATGCTCGAGACGGTTTTTGCGCATTTTTCTCTTTTCTCAGTGTCGTATATTTTCACTTAAATGACAAAGGTACGCGACCCCTCTAGTCTTTGTTAGTTTATGTGTTGCTGTTAGTTGCTTTAATGAAAAATATGGTTATAGTGGATAGGTACTTGGTTTAGTTTCCCTTTAAATGGTTACAAACGTACGATAAATGTGGTTCGTCAAAGAATGCTATCTAATTTATGTTCAGACTATCGAAGAGACTAAGATAGTCCGTGGTAGCACGAGCGGTTATAAAAGCTGATTTAACTCCCACCCCTTCGCCTCCTAGGCCGTGATTCACACATCTCCGCTGATATAATGACACAAACTAACTTACCATAGTTTTATGCTGACATAAATTACAAATACGGACATCTTTACTATAACGTAACGCAAGAAAGCAGCGGCAGTCGGTCAGCTGAAAGCGATTGTGCGTTCTTGTAGCGATTTCGTCCTATTGCGCCGGCGATAGAGGTTAAATCTGAGTGGCATTTAAGGTCCCGCCGAGCGCGGGCTGGCAGCAATCTGCACAAGCAGGAGCGAGGTGCTGCGCCGGCTCGAGGCCAGCGTGGCAAGGCATAGTGATGCTTGCATCGGGGCAGGAAGGGTTAAATTCGCGAAGGTGGCGCGTCGAGGATGTGTCGCGCGGCGGTTGCGGCGGCGCTCTTCCGGGGAAGGCGCTATCTCGGGTGCAGCGGGCACCCCCTCGGCCCGCCACCCCCTCGTAAATAACGCGGGCTGGCGAGCCGGCGAAGCACCCGTGCCAGATTCTACAGCTAGAAACAGTTAAACGCTCATAATTTCGTGCTGGTTAAGCTTATCTTTGTCTCGTGTACGAAATTTCGCTTCGCTGTCCCCCTCTCGCGTTTTCGTGGACATATTTTATTTGTTGCAGTGGAACGTACGTCGCGTCCGGGGCCAAAGTTATAATTGTCGTTCGACATACCTACCTACCGCTGCAGCGTCTGCACAAAGTTGCTCGGCGACGTTTACATTGTTCACATAACTTTGTCTGGTTAATGTTTTAAGTTTCCACACTTCACCTCATGTGAATTTTAATAAGAGCCATACAAAATTCTCAGCATATCTACTTAGATATCAGATTGATTTTTGTTTTGTACAAAATGTGTAAAGTAAGTTATGCAAATACTGTCCTGTCCTGATGTTTGAATTATGAAACGGCTCGAGTGTTATATAAATAAAGCCAGTGCTTTAAAACATTTTAATTTGTAGTCAAAAGAATCTGAAAAGTAAATCGAAGAGAGCGTCTGAAAAGGAACTCAACATTTATTTACACATACAAAATAGTATTCACGTTGTAAGTGGAAACTTTCCGTGTACGAGGCAAAGTTATGCATAAGCCGTAGATGCAAGTTTTCATGTAGATATACGCTGAAAAGGCATTCGAGTGGCGTGCGATAGTGGTGGGGGTGGGTGTTAAGCCGGTATCATCCCGCCTTATCGCCGCGCCGCGGTTTCATAATAATTTTAATACACGGCTCGAGCTCCGCATACTTTTATAAGCGCTTTTCGCCTTTCCCGACCGGCGACACCCTCTTACGCCTTCAATCTCCACCTCGCTTTGCGTTGCCTGAACACACCCCGGGGGCTTTAGATTTATTTTGACATTTTATGTTTTTCTCGTTGTATCTCGCAAAATAAGCGGATCTGCGCCACCGTTTTAATTTGATTTGAATGTCGTCTCAATCTTGGTTTGATAAATATGCTGTTAACAAATTTAATGTCTTTGTAACCGTGGTTTTTTAATTCAAATGCAGGTTGGAAGTTAATATTTCTGACCCTAACCTAACATCCTAACCTATCGTTAAGATCTTTCTTTGTTACAAAAAATTCTTGTTAAGGGTCAACTAATTGTCTTATGCGAGATCAGCCAATTCGCCAAAATGGATATAATAAATGACAAGCGTAATAGAGGCACTTGAGTAGAACATTAATAGAGAGGCAGGTAGGGCGGGGGCGGGCGGACTAACGAGCGTTTTTATCAGGGCGGGCGGATGATGGATGGACCCACTTCCGGCCGCGACGTCCGCACTACCTCCGTCTGTGTATTTATCAACATTAATTTCAATGTACTTCTAGAATAATTCACTTAGTTTTGTTTGTATTTCAGCGTATTTAAATCTAGAAACGTAGTAGTGCTACGAGGAAAATGCCGCCGTAGCTAAGTAGGTACCTACATAATTATATGTAGTATGGTTAACTCTACCAATGCGTGAACGTATTTTTCTTGAATCATAGAAGTTGTGACGTGTGATGAATGGTAAAACCGATCGGTATTTTAAATACTTATTTGAATAGTGTCATGGATAAGTTTTATCATTGGATAATGATTTCATTGCCAGATGTCTTGTAAGTATAAACATCGTGTTCCCATCTTGTTCCTGAACCTCGCAAATTGAATTGAAATTGAAATGCAAATTGAAAAGTAATTTTGAAAGTCCCTAAAACTCACATTTAATAATACCTAATGTTTTATCTTTTTTATTTTCTTCTCGTATTTATTTTATGGGTGGTATTTTTAATATTTGAATCCTTCTGAACGTCTTTTTTGAATGCGTAACAACCATCAGACCGTACTTAGAGGTAAATATCTACCTATTTAAATTTTATATTAAAAATATCAATGAAATCATAGAAAATCGTAGCGTTTTTCTAACCTTCAAAATTGACTTGCATACCTAGGCATATGTTAGCGAGTCCGTAGTAAAACGAAAAGGTAAAACATTTGCTTTTCGTTTAATATTTATGGCGTCCTGCAGTTGCAGAATGGTGAAATTGCACAGTAATATAGCGCTAATGATGAAGGACAATGGACACGTCTAATCGTTACGCCACCTCCCGGGCTAATGGCCGCTTATTGTTATGATAGCCTTCTTTATTAAAAGGGAAATGCTTTTCTTTTTCCTGCAAATTAGACGGAAGTATACGTCATTGATTAGAGCGCCCTTTGTGGATTTGTCACGCCGTATTTTCCACTGATTAACTTTCATCGTAATAAAACCGTTTAGAACTATTTAAATCACCCGTTCAATGTAATTTATACATGTCCAACTATAAAAAATATTCCAGCAATTGATTTATGCAAACGAAACACGCTCACGCTAAAAAGGTGTAAGTACTTACATGTTAACGTGCTTACGTGGTACGGGAGGCGACAAAATTAAGCAAGTGATTTATAAAACTCATGTTCGCAATTATAAGCGGTAATATATTTATATAGGGGCGACTGTCGCCTGTACTTTTACGATATGTGGCATCACAAACTTTGCTACGAATGTAGCTAAGCACAAACGGCTTAATTGAATTTATATCCACGTTCTCAAATGAATATGAGTGGAACGCTCACGTTGTTTTATACTTAATGATGGCTTATTAAGTATTCATGGTGGCTCCGTCGAACGGTGAGAACCTCGTAACATAAATTTTGCGTATTATTTACGTTGACAAGCGTGCATTATGAAATTATAATATCTCGATTGATATGCGGGCGGAGCGCTCGCGAGAGGCCGACGTGGTGATCGCGGTCGACACGTAAAATTGCGTGCGTAAACACACAGTTTAAACTGTACTTACGGTCAGTTCCCATGGTCGATATGTGTTGACAAAAGATTTAATCGGTTCACCTGTGTCTCAAACGAATTGTAGGATCGATTCCAAATGTTGTTTCTGTTTCATGTTTACGACTGCTCTACATCTTGGATCAGTCTGAGATATCAAATATCACATATTAAGTAAAACAAATCAAAATATATTACAATAGATTAAGAACCTATAACTGGTTTGAGTAGTTCCAGAGTTTGAACTGAATGCCATCCAATATCTAAAGCAATTGTGTGGTTTATAGTTTTAATAAGCGAAGATTGAGGTAGTCAATAATACATCATCGTTTTAATCGCGAGTTATTACACTTCATTCGTTACGATATAATTATACTTTTAATAACTGTAATATTAGTTTTAGTGTACTCCAAAGTTAAAAGAAAAACCTGCCAGGATTGCTTAATGATTTGTTTTTTAAAAAATTTACTGCATGACCTCCTTTAATTTTATATCTAATACTTGCAACGATATATTTAATTGCTTAGTGATTAATATCATCGTTTTATCTCTTGATGTCAAATTTAATTACATAATATACTTACTTAAGAGAATAATTAGGTAATTGCAATGGCCGTTATGTAAAAGTGATATTGAGATATATTTAGAAATCGTGATCATTTACAAATGTTAAGTGTCTTAATTTTTTCGACGTGCTTTCGAAAAAACCTGACCTGATGACCTGATACCTACTGAGGCAGATACTAAAGTTTCAACTGCTGTTATAACAGATATCATGTACGCTGATGACTTATGTTTTGTAACCGATTCTTTATCCGGACTGCAAAATTTACTGATAAAACTTGACGAGGGACACACTAAATTTGGATTGAAAATTAACATTAAAAAAACTGAAGTGATGACTGCAGGTGCTTACGACAAAACACCACTAAATGTGCGTGTCGCTGAAACTACCCTTAGCCAAGTTGATAAGTTTAAATATCTAGGTAGCACAATTACACCGAAGAGTGATCTTGGTGCAGAAATTAACAGCAGAATAGGAGCTGCTGCTGTTGCTTTTGGCAGATTGCGTTCAAAAGTGTTTCACTCACACGAACTCAAACTACGAGTATCAACAAAGGTGAATGTATACATGGCGGCGGTTCTGTCAAATCTACTTTATTCATCGGAGACATGGGTCCCATATCGTAACCACATAAGGGCACTCGATAGACTTCACATTAGATGTCTAATGGACATTATGCACATTCGGTGGTCGGACAGAGTCCGAAACACAAATATTCTGCGTCGTGCAAATGTCGGAGGTATCGAAGCATACCTATCTTATGCGACTGCAGTTACGCTGGAGGGGACACGTTTCCCACATGTCCAATGATCGAATGCCTCAAACAATTCTCTTTTCATAATTGAAAAATGGAAAACGTAAACAGGGTGGGCCATACCTAAGGTACAAAGATGTTCTGAAAAGACATAGGTATGAAAAGGAGTAATATTAATCCATCTCGATGGGAAGATAAGGCAGCTCAACGGCAAGAATAGAGACGTCTTATAGATCAGCACGCACATAATTATATGACTTTGAGTCGGTTCGACGTGCTGATCTAGCTCACAAGAGAGGCGCCCTTAAAGCCAGAATTTATGTTATTTAAAGCGACCACCTTAATCCTCACATGTATCATCTATCCACATAAAAACTTACCACTATAGATAGGACTTCAATTTAGTTGAGGTTGAACGTGGGTACATTTGTTGCACTAATACTTACTTATTTAACATCAGGACATGATGAATGATTGATTCTTGAATGATTCTTTGCTCATTTACAAAAACAGGTATTCGTTTCTTATATGTACTTTGTAATGTATCTTGTAACTATTTTTTAAATCTTCCTAACTTTTTAAATCTTTCTAATTTTTCTTCATCCATATGATGTCAAAACTTTGCTAAAAGTCATGTGATGAACTAGTTTCGTGGATAGATCCAAGCGAGGCGAAATAAAGCGAGCCAATCAATATTAACACGCCGCAAACAGCGTAAATTGTTGCCTAATGCCGAACACGCACATACTCGTACACACTTGCACACACTAATATAACACGTGAGGCTACGATATACAGAGTGTTGCTTATGGGACACTAAAATGTGCGCCAAAAATCCAAATAACTTTTATAACAACAATTGCATTTATCAATTGAATAAGTGCTTATATGGAATCCTATAATGTACAAATAACATTCAATACAAGATAGATAGCAACAAAACAGTGTAAAGGCGTACCAATTACTACTATATCCAGTACTGTAGATCGTTCAAGCGATAGAAAGCTCGATGATTTCATATCACTCTGTTGTATTGCGTATTACATTTACACAAGAAATACGCACACAGCCTCACGGGTCCCGCGTGGTAACGCCGCGCACACCACGCTCGCCGCCCGGCCTGTAATAACTCGGAACCACAATAAATCAATGTGATTAATGTCATTAAGCACTGTGTGCCGGCCTCTCTATATTCCGTCAATATGCACTGTTTTACGACATGCCGCGCCACGATAATTAGTCAGCTTTGTTAGGACCATCGATGAATGTTGTTACAACCGAAATAGAGGAACTAGATCGACATAAATATGTACGCCCCCCTTACGGCCGCTAATTTACGTTCAGTAATATACCGTAAAGAAAATGAGCGTAAAAATCGGGAGTGACATTTTAGATGAGATCAAAGAGAACTTATAACGGAGCGTTCATAAACACGTCAGTCGTGCAAAAAATGATCTCTGCTATTTCTCAAACCGTAGATATTTCTACGGGTCGCGGTCGGTACGCGAAGATTGATAACGATTACCATTTCTCGGTCGGATTCCAGGGAAGCGTGTTTATCATACGTCCGTTTGATGGATAGGTAGTAATTATAACTATTAGAACGGAATCGCAAATCATGGGAACGGCGAGGACAGGCTTCGCTAGTTGACATCGTTATCGTCGCCTCGGATCTCGATTGTTGGCTTGGCCCGCTGGCTCGTCGCGGGCTCCATACCCTACAGCGTCCATACAGCTGTACTAGACGGCCTGCGAACTGATTCATACTTTATTTCGTCTCTCGCTCGCCAAATGCTTCATGCACGAGCCGTTCTTGCTGTGTACGAATGAACAGAATATCGATTCCGTGGCCCATTTAGATCGACGATACGATATTCTTGATGGACAGCTCTCGCGAATTGTTAGGTACGCTTGATTGAAAGGAATGTCTTTTAATGTGATACGCTTATAATTTTCCGATTACGATGCACTAACTCTTGCTTTTAATTCAAATTGATTAAAGCTAATTGATAAATAATTTCTGAAAAAAAAAACCACATAACTATATAATTATGTATATTTACGAGTATAAAAGCAGCCTCTAATCTAAACGACAGAATATTTAACATTTTAATTTAATATTTTTGTGTAAGTATCCTGAAGTCCATGAGTAACTTACACCGATTACTTACTTCCGCGATGGCTACTTACATAGAATGTAGTTGCCCTCTACGACAATCCGATTACTTAATGTAATAAATCGACTTATTACGTGATTAGCGTAACGTACAACTGCTTTGAGACTCTTAGTAAGATTCTCACATGTCTCATATTTATTAGTTAAAGTAAGTATCAGATCTTTCTCATACGTATCAAAATGATCTTGATTTTTGGCTAGCCAGTTTTAAGAAATCGGGCTTACAGAGGAACTTATAATTGATAACAGAAGCGCTAGAAGTAAACGTAATATTTTTTTTATCTTTAAGTAAATTTTTTGTCATTAAGGTAATTGACTGTCTGTCTGTATCTGTCTAGTTTATAATTATGTAAAGGTACGAGTAGCTTGACATAATTATAAACTAGACAGATTTAATCACGGTGGGAAGATGACATAAATATATCGGGTTTACCAGACTTGACGTGATCAAAGAATTACATCCGTTTAAGGAGTAATGAATGCATTGTCTGCAATTCTTTTTAAGTTCTACTTTTATATCCTATCCATCATCAACGACTGCGATCAATAATTTTACGAGCCCCTTGAACCACGGAAGTGCTTAGATAACTTAGTGGTAAACTTAATGGTACCTGTAGAGATAGGTAGGTACGAGTACGTAAAGTTCACATAAGTCCGTACACAATGTGCCGAATGAAAAGTAACCTTGTCACATCAAATATCGTAAATAAAATCACAATCACCTACCCGTTCTAAAGAAAGCATTTTAAATATTAGGTAGTAGGTACGAGTAGGTGCTTATAATGATAATATGTTCGTATAGGCAGCTAATTCTCAGGTGGAAGGAAGGCCGCGTATTGTGTATTGGTGCGACAGTGGGGATGCCGATGACCATTTCGGTTGCGGTCTGCGCTACAAAGTTCGCAATCAAATAAATATTTCGGCACAATTAAGAAAACCGTGGAGAGGGTAGCACTCGTGACAATCGGAAATGGAGAGTCGTAGAGCGTCAACTGCACTTGATTCTGCGTTTTGAGTTGATTTCCTATAATTTGTAAGTTCTTTATGAAGATATTTTTTTTGTATTAAAAATACCATTTCAACTTTATATTTTTAATATCCCATTTTAATTGCAATTCTGTTTTGGTAATTAAGTATTTTACATGTAGGTACTTATCAGCTTTTTAGATATAGTCAGTAGAAAAATAATGATTGCCTACAAACAGAATTATACGCTAAAAATAGGGAGGAAACCTGTTTGTACCTAACTGACGTTGCACGAGTTCTAAAGCTACTCAGGTCAGTATATTTGGTATTGATATATACCTACATAATTATATACCTATCTACATATTAATGAAAATTTTCTAATTTTGTACCATAAATTATAATCTAGCAAAATAGAAAACAGTATTTATCTATATGTCTAGGTTTAACAAGATAACGATGACGCAATTTCTTATTGTTACATTTACATTTCATATGCCTGTTACCCACACAGGATTGGTAAATCTGTTGTTCTAATGCAATAAGTGAGAAATTGGATATTATTTCCAATATCACTACTCTATGCATGTCTGTATGCGCTCTCGTCGCTCTGCCCACATCCGCTGAAGTATTTTGTTTATTGCTAATGCGATTTTATTTTTTATTGCTTTTTATTTATCTTTATTCAGCGATTGCGGTTTATTGTATTAAAATAAATAAGAATTCTTGACTTTTTAATTTTATTCGAGACGAAGTACACGACAGCGCCCGCGAGGAGAGAAAGAAATAAATTTTAATAAGCGTTTCTTTTTTAAGGCGTGATTCTTTAGTTAAAAGCGATTTATTTTTTATATAAACTTGAAGATAAACCGTATTCATTAGAGATCGACTGGAAAGGGACAAAAATAAAAATAAATGATGGCAGTTGGTGTTGTCCCTGAGTTATTGTCGTTAATCAGCCCGGGCCGGCACGTTGATTGGCCGCGGGCTTCAATCATTCCCATTGTTACCTTATTAACGTTTTGTTTAATTATGTCACGCGCCTTTATATCAACCTGCCTTGAGTTTGTATTACGCTTTATGCTGTATTCATCTTTAATATTGTGCTTAAAGAACAATTTATCATAAAACAATAAACAGTCATAATGATTGTCGTTTACATTACCTACATAGACTAAATTACGGGCTAAGTCATAAGTAGATCCAGAGAACGAATAGGTATACTGAATTGTACATAAGATAAATATTCCATAATAAACATGACCAAATCCACTTAACGCGGTGAATACATTCGCTTTGACGTTGGTAATTGTTACAAGTACTTGACATACACTTGCCTACGGGCACAAGTACTAAAAGTGCTTTATCTCTAATTGCTCACCGCATTGTCTTACCAGACAATTACTACGCTCTGCGCTGTTTAACTACATAACTTCATTTCAGTTTCGTGTGCCTACATCTATCATGGGTTTTCAATTCAATTGCTTGTCGCTTTAACTCGAATCAAATAAGTTTTATAGTGCCGTAAGTTTTAGTTAAATAATTGAGGATCATTCTCAATTGTTTTGATCAACTAAACTGGTGAACAGTTATTGGTACCTAATTAAATTTTAAAAAAGCAGTCTTTGTTATAGCAAAGCCTGAATGTTTCGAAACGTGACTTATTTAAAATTTCATTGAAGATGCAACGCTGAGCTCCAGTTAACTGTACCAACTTCTTCTATAAATAATGGAAAGTAAGACAAGAAAACAATAGAAATCCTTTTCACATGGCTAATGTATTCAGTTTCATTACACATAAATGAGAATGGACGCCAGAGGCCGTCAAATGAATCAATAATAACACAATTTAGTATTCTACGCCACTCCTGATCTGAAGTCATGCGTTTCTCTCTGTTTGTATCCTAATAACGTCTATTGAGGAAAATTATAATAACATAACCTCGATTATTCCCAGCGTAGAGTTTTGGTTAACCACCTTTTTTGATTTTACGAATTTACTCACGTCGAAAGTATCCAATCGCGGCGTTGTCAGCGGAAGTACATAAATAATGTTTATCGATCGATCATCGCCAGGGTGTAGTGACGCAGACGTTAGATTTATGCTACCTTCATTGTCAGCGCCGTAAACTAGATCTCCATAAAAAGGAACATTTCCTATTTTAAATTTATATGAAAGACAATGGTTGACAAAAACTTGGCGCCCGCTCGCGAGCAGACCGCCGAGGTCTACGGCGCCGACTGCCAAATCTCTATCGGCCGCGCGTAAATTACGCCTTTTTACCTGGATTCCTGTTTTGACATATTTAAGGCATTAGTAATAATTATGAGTGCTTCGTTCGACCCCGTAAGTGTGCCCCAGTAAGTTTTGACACTATCTTAATGACGGACGTCGAGCGACAATAAATATTGAATCGTTATCGGAGCCTATCCGAGTTTACGTCATCCGGGCTAGTATTCTAAAAAGACCCCCCAAATTGAAGCTTACAGAGTCTAATAGAATAATGGTCTTATTGACAGCAGTTTTAGTAACCACATGAAAAGTTTTACAAAAGATTATCAAAGTCGATAGCAATAGGTAAACACATATTACGATACCTACACTATCTATATTGATAAGCTAGTATTCAGTACCTAAATCCTCACTTGCAATTGTTTTCATAATATAGGCACGGAGCTACAATTTTATTGCGTTTTACAAATCAAAAGTCAGATAAAGGGGAGATTGATTGGTGCACGTTGGTGACCTACAGCTTATGTTGACCATTCTACGGGTCATCGAAAACAATGGGAATATTGAGATATTGGATACAGTTGAAAGCAATAGCTGGCTAATGCGAGGGAGCGAAGGTCGCGGAGGGTCGCGCATCTGCCGCGTCCACCCACGCTATACTTCGGTTTACTTGCAATACTTTTAATTGCAACTCGATATTAGCACAATTCTATCATTGTTCTATTCACAGCAGTGTCCCTTTTATGACAGTGACTTATAGAACCAATTCACGAAATTTTACTTTTCGAATGCACAACCAATTTTATTTTTAACCCCCGATGCAAAAGGAGGGGTGATAGGGTAGGTATTGGTACTTAATGTGGATTAAAATGTACATATATATTTTAATTATTGCGTTCATCTACATAGTATGACGTTATCATGTTTATTATTATAGAACCAATTTAGGCCCGTTGCCATTATTAAGGTTCCATCCATAAATGGTGTGCCTCGTTGAAATGTCAATCTAAGTAAAACGCAATGAAAGGGTCGAAGGACAAGCATCGTTAGAACGATATTTTAGGTATGAATAAAGAATCAGTTATTCAATCACATGGCCCGGGCGTTGTGAATAAATCAGGTGTATCTACGACGATGGGATATGGAGTGCGCCTGGGGAGCAGGAAAAGATGTGACAAAATTCAGAAGACGTTTATTCTGGCATCAATACATGGGAGCTTTTATTTTCCCGATCACGTTTATTAGTTAATAATAATAAGGTATCGTCATAGGTGTGAGTACTATGACCGAATTTGATGATACGGTTAACAGTTTGCTACAAGTTATTTTTTTTCTTTTCTATAACTAGGTACCTAAATACATTTATCAAATACACCATATTTTTTTGTTATCGTAGTAAAATAGGCTCATATCATTTTAAAAATGCGATTTCACCAATCCTACGTTTAATATTCATAGTGTAGCTTTGAAAAACACCCGAGGGCAGAGGGAAGCGTCACGATCGGAGGGTTAACCTTTTCGGTTTCACAGATATAAAAGTTGTAAACGGCTTTTGAAATTCAACAGGTGTATTATGATACATTCAACATTCTTAAACACTTTACTCAATAGGAAAATGAAAATCAAATTTAAAACTGTGACGTGGCACATTTATAATTTAACAGTTTTTGAAGTAAAAACTTCTTTAGCGGCGCTGAGCACTTTTTGATATAAGTAAAAATTGTTAAACTCGCGACAGCGTAATCGTAAGCGAAAATGCGTAAGGGAAAATGCCTAAGATGGTAACTATGGAAACTGTCAAAAGGAAACATTCATAAACAAAGTGCGTCTAATTAAATGGTAACTATGGAAACTGTCAATAGGAAACATTCATAAACAAAGTGCGTCTAATTACATGGTAGGTAACCATAGAAACTGTCAAAAGGAAACATTCATAAATAATAAGTGTATTTTGTTATAGAAAAAAGCTAAATATTATAATTATTGTGATTTTGGATTCGACATTGCGCTTATTAGCATTAAATGTGTTTTCTTTTCTTACAGAGAAACTCAATTATTGTGTTTTAATTGAACTGTCGTCCAAATCACCAAGAAAACATATTTTATAAGTTTTCACTTCTGCCGGCACTCCCGGAGTGCAACCCGTTGTTTTTTTATTCTATAGTTTCAATCACGGTTTTTTTAGTTTTTGAATAAAGCTAACAAATAATCTTATTTTGTAAAACAATCTAGACGCAATTCTCCCTGACACTTAATAGGTAAGGTACTTAAAAATATTTTGTTTTGCGAAAGGTCATGGTAACTCTGACGCACGGAATCATTTATTTTTGGTTCTGTGTAATTTTTTGTATGGTAAAATTTTATTGTTTACTACGAATTTCAGCAATTAGTTTCAGTTCCAAAAACCGAAGGCCGTGACGTCTCATTTCCTTATTAGCGCGTCTCCCGTAGCTGTTTGTAGAGTTGTCACACAGAGATAAGATCGGTCCCGCGGTCGACGACGTTCTTCATTATTTATGTGAATTTTGACAAAGTATTGGGTTGCAGGGAACCTAGCATAATTTACGGTGACTTTTAAACACATCTAGACAGGAAATTTATTACCCTTCATCGAATTAAGACAAAAGCCATTCCTGATAAGGTGCTAGATTAGGGCACGGCTCATTGTCTCTCCCAGTGCAGTAGTAGTGACGTGGCCAATAATTTTCCTTCTTTTACGACTTCACTTTGATATTGGTTTGTTAGTTACGTACTAGATAAGCTAGTTATCGTACATTTTGTTATACCAATGGGTTGGATGAATTTATGGTAGCAGGTCACGATTCTTTGTAGTGCGTTACTGTTATATCTTTGCGTTTATGATACAATGTACAATACAACAGGAGATTGTGCGCTCGAAGTCGATTATAAATCTTTATACTATAACGACTTTCACAGTTAAAGATCGCCAATAATATATTATAAGGGAAAAGACACTAGGATATACTTAGACAAAAGTTATCGAATTAATCTATTCAAATGTTAAAAAAATTGAGAAAAATCACAAAACTAGCAGTAAGTATTTTCTGTAGAATGAATATAATAACTTACTCAAATATTAGTTTTGGGAAAAGGATGAATGTATATCTAATAATGTAGGGAAACGAATCCACCTAATCAGTAATTACAAAATATACAGTGGACAATAGGCGGAAATAAAATTTATACCCCTTAATAAGGTCGTATATCTAAGGGTGGATGAAATACGGTTAATGATAAATCCACAAATGAGATTTGCGGGCAACTGGCCACTCCAACCGATGGCCCATTGTCACTGGACAGTGGACACTCACCTTACACTGTCACGTCGCCGAAATGTGTGGCAAATTAGGATATACAGCCTGATTTATTTTTAAATTTCAATGATACAAAAATCCTGATATCTAGCAGTGTACAAATATTCGCTGAAATGAGAAAGGATGTTTTGATTACAGTAGGGTAGGTAAAGGTTATTAGAGACATGGCATTGAGAATAGATCAACGTAAAAAACGTACCTAAGTACAATCGACAAAATGATACCTTGACCTTGACTTTACATTTTGTTTGCAGAAAATTAAATGTTGTGTTATGCTTGCAACTGCAGCTGAGGAAAAACCGTTTCGTGATGTTACTTTTGTTACAGGTGACAATAATTTGCAAAGGTTTAGGGTATATATTTTTTAAAACTATAATGAAGAAAAAACTGTACAAAAATTCGTAACGCTAAGATTTCGGAATTGTTTCGCTTTTTGAGCGAATCCGAGGATTTTTGGCTCCATTTGTCACACATCAAAGGGTTTTATCACGACAAACTTCACGTACGTTCTAGTGGTAGCCCAAAACGCGAAGTTTCTCCACACGATTATAGCCTACCTAATCGCAATTAGTGTAGCCCAGGACGGAGTAAAAGATTGGCCACCCAGAGGTTTAACGAACACCCTGTATCCTATAGCGTAGTGTAGGTGGTGATGTTCCAGATGGACGTAGGTCAGCAGCTGTGCGATAATTAAGAGGTGGCTGGAAGTGGCATGCGCCGGCGCACAATGCGATTCAATTGAATGAGAATAATCTTTGCACCCACGCGTCTTTGTGCGCGTGGGCGGACCGCTGACCCGGCCGTGTATCTGAAGTTTGCTCTACTTCGTACTCAGTTTAATGAGTTTCATATGACAATTTTATAAGGTCTTGAAAACTAAGGCATGTTTAATATTAGATCATTTACTATACTAGATTCTGCTTGGGACTTGGTTAGCGTCAGAATAAAGTTTCTACTTGGTTAGGTTGTCCATGAGATTTTTTTCTTTTAACAATAAATTATTCGTTCATTTTAGACTCGATTATATATCTAAATTTGTTGCTGTGGACGAAAATAATGTAGGTAGAGGCTCATGGACCGAAAGGAATAAAAAGTAAGTACCTATCATCCATATTAATCCAAGTAATAAATAACTCTTGTATCTAAAGCATCCCCATCACAGGGAATCTTAGTGTGGGACTATTTCTGTGTAGCGTACCTATTTTACATATTTTAACGTTCCATATCAGAAAATAAATAGAGCACACTTCAAATGGTTTGGCAAAAGAGGACAAAAGCTAACAATTATTGTAAAAATTGCTCTAATGATAAATTGGTGACCGTTCCTAATGGCCGGACCCGGATGAGGTCGGGGCAGTCATAACGTGCTCCAAACACAATGTCGCTCTCTTTATGATTTACGAGTATGTCTTTACCAGCGTTTGCACCTGGTATTAAATAATCTGTCTCAAAGTATGTAGGAAAGTACGGTTAAATACTTACTAATAAGTAAGTAGATTTTTTTCGTTCAGAGACGTTATTAAGGGCCCGGGGTACTCCTTGTAAGGAGTAAAACCGTTTAAGCAAATTTTTCTTGGTTTTAGTTAACTATTAAGGATTAGGAATTTACGAATAGTACTTATCAGCAATCATTTATCAGCATACAATAAATTCAGTAGCGTAGCTTACCTATACTAACGAGTACAGACCTACATCATTTACTTTAAGGTGCACTTTAGTAGTCATCACGGTAAACATATATTTAATTCTGTAAGTATTATTAATATTTTATTTTAATAACATCGTAATTCTTAAGAATATCATCGGTGTATTTGTTCACACGACAGCTGCTCTAGTTTCGGTGCAAAAAGCGCCCATTTGTCATCAATTTCATTTCTGGACATAAAGATTTATGAAAGTTGAGTCCATATGGATGAGTTTAGAACTATGAAGGCAAAAATTATATACTCACGGCGACTACTTCAACATAGAATTTATTTATCATTGGTACTTAAATAATAAGTAAAAATAAATAACGCTTCACACTCATAGCCCCACACTAGGATTCCCTGTGTCGTGGGCGCCATGGACACACACAAGACAAGAACACACACACCCAGACCAGAAACAGAAATTTAAACTCATCATTCAAATCCTCGAACCCAGGACCCTCCGCGCAGCGCACCGATGTTTTAACCACTGCGCCACTCAGGTCGTCACCTGCCAAAAGAGTTCAAAAAGTACAAAAAAATAACTGTTTTTATCTCATGAGTAATTCATAAATAATAAGTAATTTATAAATTTTGTTATTTGCTTTTCTTTAACGTAAGAAATAAATACATTTCGGTATTGTGCATGTGAATCAAGTACGTCTTTCTGTCCACTAAGCAATAAAATCCATCTTAAGATGGATAGGTAGTCAATCTAAGGTGTATTTGCTTGTTGACAATTTGCTCAGTGAAAGCAGGTAGGCACAACATGTATTGTGCATTGATGGCGCGTCCTATTGTCAACACGAGTTGTAAAGAAAACTAATAGTTCCTTCCCGTTACGACTGTTTTACCTTTTTTACGGGAATGCAGGGGCAGGAAACGTGCCTACTCTCTTTTACTCACAATATTTTTTTTGCGCAAATTTAAGGTTAAACAAGCAGACCTCATAAAGTTGCCGCAAAACGTATTTATTGAAGCGGGGTTCAATAAAAGTAAAATTAAGTGGTATTTAATTATAAGTACGGTTATTTCTTTTTTAGCATTACAGTAGATACAAGACTTTACCTATTCTTTCATATTTAACAAGTTTAACAAGTAACATATTTAACATTTTCTTCCAGTAAAATGTAAATCCGTGTTTTGGCTCTAGGATTTAGATATAAGTAATGCTGTTATTTAACCTGTAAGCTGTGGACAAATAAATAAATAAACAAACAGCCAATTTCATGCACTATGTATTTGTGCAAGATTTCCCACTTATGGGAAACGCAACACATTATGGAAATGAATATTCTTTATCTTTAAATGCATATTATGACATTGTTTTTAATAACCGCCCTCACCTCTAATAGTCAGGGGATATGATTTTTCTTCGATGCTGTAGGTTCATGGAAACTTTGTTACTCATGAGGACTACTCATGATTGCCTCAAATGTAACTAAGTATCTCTGATAAACTGACCTCTCCAACCAAAACACAAGAATAGAAGAATCTGTTACTTTACAGCGAGTTGTGAGAGCGGCTTTACTATCTGACTACTTCCTAACAAATTATTTATTTCCAGACGGAGCTTTTTGTTCATATAAAAATAAGACAAACTACATAATATATATACGAAAGAATTGAAAGGGGTATGAAATAAAATGTTGATGGTCCCTGAAACCGCCGTAGGCGTGCGGGGTTCTTCGTCTCACTATTGATATCAATACGAGGGAGGACTTTAATATTAGAGTTATTTATTGTAAATCGTTTCTTTTCCCTTTCCCGATAAAATAATATCTATCTTCGGTTACGTCTTTTTGCGAACCTTTAGACAAATATATGAGTAATAACACCGTTTATTGTCGTGATTTCGGTGTTTTCGTGTTGTTTTATTACAATTCGCAATGACCGTGCATTTGAGTCATCCTTTTTATAAACATTAACAAAAAACCTAAATTTAATCTACATTGTTACATTTTCTACACCAGTGACAATTCAAATAGTTTCGAAAAGTTAAGCGGTTAAAATATTGTAAGTAAGTAAACCAAATTTAAACCGAACGCGCGGCGCTGTGCGCTATTGTATCGTGAAGCTATTATGGGCACCAAATTTTTGCTATAAAATTAATGTTATTGAATCATCACTGGAACACTTATTAGTATTGGTATAACATTATGCAGGGAGCGAAGAGACAGCGAGCAGACGTTCGGAGCAGCGACAATGCAAACGCGAGGGGACTGTGTTTGCCCGCCGCGGAATGAATAAAGATATTCCCGTTATTTGTAGTACAGATGTCATGTAATTTCATTGTGTCGCGAAATATTTAGTGTAAACAAACAGGGAGACTCCGCCGGGGACGCGATAGCATCTCATAGTTGCAATTCAGTTTGCGTATCACCCGCCTAATAAAAGCTATTGCACAGTAAAAAAATGTAGTTAGAGGATTTACATTTTTTTATCCACAAAAGAGATTAGTAGCTTTTACCACAAACGTATTAATTTATAAAAAACCTGAGCTTGGTTTTATACTAGCGTAACGGTTACCAATATTACCAACGACAACCTTGTGAAGATCAATGATTGTTACTAAGCATACCCAAGGAAATGTCTCTTCGTCTTATATTTAAGAAAGTGTCCACCTACTTATACTAATGTGTGTATCAGTGATGATGACCAACGGCCGGCGGTGCAATTTATTGTAGGTACGTACTCGTATATCTAATTCATATCCTGCTATTGATTGTTATTTCTCTATGCGATACAGACCGTGACGAACAAAAATAGCTTTACCTATCAACATCCATAAAAATATAACTGATCGGGAAGAAATTTATTCAAATAGCGACCGGGTCGAGTCAACAGACCGCTTCCCAACCAAGTGCCTCTGAAGAAAAATGCAATAGATTGGATAGACCGAAACAGTGCTATTATTACTCTATCAAAATAACAATTTGTCTACAAATACCTCAATGGCACTAGACTCAAAGTATAATAAAAACTCCTTTCAGTCAATTATATTTACAAACTCACTAAAATTTAAATGGAACTGCACAGGCGTAAATCAAAAACAGAGCAATTGTTTTAGTTTAATTGACAGACGGCCACGTTAAAAGCGCCGTTGAACGAATATCGAAACGTCGATATTCCGTTAATAAAATCATGTCAGTCATAGGGAATTGGGACAAGCCCAACAAACATGAGCCCTCCATTAAATGATAATCCCTCCAATTTATCGGCAGAGCAAAAAATATACGGTATTGTGTCGCGAGTTGTCGAACATGAAAATTATTTTATATAAACACATTGAATATTCCCGGGTCGCGACCTCCGCGCTCTGCCACATTATTCCTGATCTTCCCCACTCGTCATCGGTTGACATATTTTTTAAAATGGGGCGATGGATAATGGAATAATAATAAACTGGAATTTACTTTTTGGTCATCACACTGAATCAAACACAGAAAGGGGTGTGAACATATCGGTGGTTGTTAGACGTTTTTCATTGTCGTTCAACGGACCAATACTGTGTAATCAACGGCTGGATAAAATGAAATGGAGTCCAGACTCTGAGCTATTTGTCGCATGTTTGACAGCAATAACAGGGTTCGCCACGCATTAGAGCCACCATATGGTCATATCAAATTTATTTCTATTATTTTATTGGTTTGGCGGCCGATGATTGCCTTCATTACCTTTATTGAATGTCACAAGGAGAATTCAAATTTATGGTCACCGATAGCTTGATGACCATAACAAAGTGAATAAAGCAATAAACGTGATAAATTGGTTGCATGCTATCGTCCGGTGTCCACCATTATTAATTCTAGTTGTGCGCTGAGGACCATCGAGTTAGTAGTATTACCACTATCTCGATAAATTCCTTACGGTCCGAATACGGTCGCAATTTACATCAAAAGAATTGGTGTTCCTTTAACATGGCAACGATGAGTAACAGTATTAGGACGTTGACAATAGGTGGATCGGTGGGCTTAAAATCATCCATTTAAATAACGTTTTTAAATAAATACTGCGTAGATAACAGGAACAATGCAATATTTTGTCAACTGCCGAGTCCGGGTCGCGGAGAGTGCACCACTGCGTGAAGCGGAAAATCCTCGGGACATTCGAGGACATTTTTTGTGGGTTAATATCCGCACGACATTGTCAACCGGCTATTTAATACATCAAGTAACACAATACTTTAAATACGACTAGATTTGTGCAAAATTTCAAATTGTTACGCACACTGATTTTCTATAAGTCTATGGGATTAATATGTCTCTTGCATGATATTTAATCTGTGTCTCCGTTTTGGATTCTTATTTAATTGTACACGTACGACAGTTGTGATTTTTTTATATTTTTATTTATGTACTTTTTAATTTTAACATGCATCTACAACGAAGTATTGTGATATTATATAGTAATAAGTACAGAAGCAAACTAGCTACATACGATTATTATGGCAAATGACTGAGTACCTATATGAGGATGCAAGTGTAGGCGTTGCTTCTTAGGACATTTTTTTTTATTTGATGGTAATGGGCCCGGGCGCACGTGTGCCCTGCGTAGAGACTGGTTGTGCCTAACCCTTGAGTGTTTAGAGCTCCCCATCTAATCCTGTTGCCTTTAGGAAGGTTGGGATTTTATTAATGGGCAGCTCTTTGCCTTCATCAATGTGTAGCACGTGTTTGCCCAGATGAATACTCCTTTTGTGCACAAGTGCCGCACACTGGAGTAATAGATGCGGAGGTGTTTCCTTTTTCTCCTTGCAGAATCTACATGTATCTGAGGTGCTTAGGCCCATATTGGACATGCGCTTCGCAAGCTTGCAATGACCAGTTAGGGCCCTCGTCACCACACGAACATTAGATCTGTTAAGCCTGAGTAGCTTATCAGTGTTTCTACGTTCGTGATCATCATTTTGGAGTGATTTTGCCCAGGCTCAGAGGCCCACGATGTGCTGGCCTCTTCATGGCAAAAGGATCCTTAGGACTAAGATGGTAAAGAACCTTTGCAAAAGATTTTTTTAAATAAATTAATCAATTCAAATGATTTTGACCAGATATAATCACGCTATTTAATTTATATTATCTAGGTTCATTCATGTCATATGCATAAAAATAATTCATTTTGTTTTTTGATTATCAATATAATAAAAAAATGTCCTGTATGAGAAGTTCAGTCCACCCTCGCATTTACCGTGCCATATTCAATGGGTTTTCTGAGGCAGCCGTAATTCTCTATTGAGACGCAATAAAACAAGATATGACAAAAATATCCGATTTCATAAAGCTTTGGTTTCATGGCATATAATATTAAATTTAGGGGACATTATTATGCTTTTTTCTTCCCGTCCTTTCCACATCTTCGGGCCAATCGAAACACACAAGGTGATATTTATAAAAATGGTTATTATTTTTAGTAATTTATCAATACTTAACTACGCATGTAGTACTTAACTAAGCGATGTAGGTAGATAGATACACACTAAAGTTTTAGGCAAAAGGACTTCTTTCCTCCTTTGATTGTTATTTTTGCGATATTGTAAGGATAAAAATGATAAAAGGTAAAATGAGAATCGATCAAATACTCACAAAAATAATTTAATAATTATTAAGTATCTACTACAGACTACTGTAGTAGATACTTTGGTATACTTGTAGATAAGATACTTGTAGTAGATTTAAGATGGCAATTAACGTGTAGTACAGAAAAAACTAGTTTTTTGAATTATCGACAAAGGTGTTAGTCATAGAACTAAACAAAGTGAAATAAATAAAACCAGTCATGTGAGAGTCTCCAGTATAAAAAAACAAGACGTGTGACAAGAATTTTCGTATTAATACTTTGACAGAGAAATTTTATTGATAAAGACCTTGCTTTCAATGAGGAGGAAATAACTCGACAATTAAGTATGAAGTATTAGTGGGCCTGACAATGGCGACAACTTTTTATAAGCCATTCAGGTAGAGTTTTAAACAACGGGCGCTTGGTACATATAAAGTCTATATTTTTAAATAGTACAATGCTATTTAAAATAATTTATGTAGGTACTTACAAAACTTTTTAATATTGTACGTATAGGAATGCTTGAAAAAAACATATTGTATGAAAATTTACAAATTTTATTAGAAATATATTAGATTTGTAGTTTAACGTTAATGTAATGCAGGTTTATTTTCAATCCATGTAAAAAGAAACCGATCATTAAGTACCTAGTAGGTGTGTTAATTACCAAATTATACAAATACATACTTAAATATGGAATAAACTGAATATTTTTTTTCTTATTATTTATATAAATATAATTATAAATTTTAATGAAGTACTTAAACTTTTTATAAGATACATAGCAGGGGCTTGTTAGTTCGAGTACAAGTTGTTATAATGTGGTTGTAAACACGCGTGACGGCGCGATATCACGTCATCGCGCACGCGAGCCCGCGACGGATCCCTCCGTCCAACAATAAATCTGCCATCCCACACACATCCATGCAGACACTGGCAACTTTTAAGTTCCTTCGATTAAATATGTATCGCGATTTAATTTTCCGTTAAGCCTTCATAAAAAGAATGAATAATTAAAAATTTCCTTAGGCTTAACACTGGACCTCTTGACCAGTAATGACAGTTACTTTAAAAAAAGTCATATTCTACTTTTTAATTTTTAACGGCTCGTAGATGGTCACTAGGAATCAGTGTTTCCGTTAAAAAATTAACTTCTGCAAGGGGCTTCTTTGCAGATACTTTTTCTAAATATGAATTTTCATATTTTAGTCATGTAATTCTCTATTCCTTATTATTAATATTTTTATGGACCAATAAATTTGCTTGATTTTACAAAATAACCTTAGAAATAATAAATAATGGCAGTATCTTCAGGTGGAAGTTATTATAAGGCAGTTGTAAACATACGTGACGGCGTGATATCACGTCATCGCTCACGCGAACTCGCGATGACTCCTTCCGTTCTTCCCTGGAACAATAAATCTACCATCCCATACTTACCCGCCTGCCGACTTAAAAATATCTTTGATTGATCAACACGCTTGTTTTGATCTTTTCAACCGCAGTCACAATATTTTTTCTGTTTGAGATTTGTTTTCAATCAGAGCGATGTAGTTGGTTATTGAAATTCTATAGTACCATCTTTATTTGCAAATACGATTATTAATATAAAAATGTACACAATATTGATATTATGAATTCTTTTGATGGTAAAGGTTATTAGATAGAATTAAAATAATTCTCAGGTAACGATCTTCTGCGTATCAATAAAATTAAAATAATTAAATATCGGCATCTCGGGCGCACTATATTTAACCCACTATTACATTTGAAATTGTGAAGTTGGCGCATAGCAGATTACGTGTACAAGAAAATAAATACAGAGTACGATGAATTTTATTGTGTAGTGCTATCAATCTACTAGGTGCATGCATTAACACCTCATACAGAAGTCAATATTTATGTGTTCACAGAGTTGCGTGCGGAGGATGCGTGCGGCCGGCACATTCGCGTCCGTGCCACATCGCCACCCTAATTAATATAAGATCTCAATTAAATTGCGACACATAACGAGCCGGAATTTTTGTACGCACACATACAATATATAAATTGCACCCGACAACTCAGAATGTTTTCGACTAGATGACTAAAATGCAAAACGAAAATAACTTGATGCACGAAAGCTGTAAGCTCTTCTTGGCTTCATTTGTGTAACGTTCATAATTTTTTAAAGTGGGATGGGACTATCGGAGTGGCTAAAAAGAATTGATCTAATTCTACGTCTACATTATGTATACCATATGAATATTGAAAAGAAATAAAAAGCGTGATTTATACTTAAATTTATCATTATGATAATGTTTTGAAATAAATTATGTAAAAAGCATCGATGTATTGCCGGCGTATCTCTAAAGGATGGTACAAAAAAATTAAAACACATTAATTTTCAAGTCCGCTTAATTGACAACGGTTTATTATGACTAAACAAATAAAGTATTCAGAGTCAGGGTTATAAACGACCACTTTTCCCTTTAATGGGCCCAAAGTACTATATTCGGGACATAAGGTCTTGACCAAGTTTTGAATCGTAATATTTTGGGTTCAGATTACCGACACCGATAACGCGTCATCTCACCTCCTGCCAGGTCCGGATTAAGCTTATTTAAAAAAAGAAAATATCTTGGAAAATTTTTGACGAGATCCGGAAAATGGCTTTTTTTTCTTTCTTCTAAATATTATTCGACTCCTCAAAGGTTCAGAAGTTAAAATTCTTTGTTAAAGGTTTATTGATGTTTGGGTATAGAGTGGATCGTATTGAAAAATAGAAAGTATGTAAAACAGAAAAAGTTCTTTCAAAACAAAGAAATGAAGCGTTGACTATGAAATTGTGAAAAATTGTTGGTTCTGAGTACGATCCTGTGGCGACCATGGTAAGGCCACACGCGGTCAGGCCAGGGGGCGGGCGGAGGGAGGGGCGGTTTCATTCATGTTGTTAGATCGACCCGCTCATAACTTAACTTCTAATTTATTCCTTTCCACTCCAATCCAGTTTCGGTGCAGCGAGCAGCCTTCTCCGTAACACCTTGAATATCCGTAATTATGCATAATTTAGGAGAATACTTAAATTTGTCTCTATTAACTGCCCCCGACCGAACGTAGAAATGTAATGGGTAGTTACACAAAATGGATTCTTACTCCAGATTTATTTAAAGTTTATTAGTAAGCTCTGGTATTTGATTTAATTGCATAAATTTAAATATAAATAAAGCTAAGGAAAAATTCGTTGTGCCTTTAAATTTTAGGTTAGTAGGCCACGAAGTACGTGGACTGGTGACCTTAGGACAATAGGAAACCATCGCATCAAGGCCCAAGGCCGGGTATCGTGGTATCAATTTAAAGACCTATGACCAGCAGTTGATTTTTAGAGTTTATTGATAGATAGACAGGTTTACCTCATAGGTTTTTAGAAAAAAATTTAGCCTTGAGAAGACTAGAATTCGCAAATTGTGTAGGAAAATATTTGCTGCTTTATAAGTATGAACTCTATCTTCGTTGTATACCTACTTAGATCTGTATTCTATCGGTTGTCGCCTTTCATTCATAGAAGGTAGTAAAATGTCTGTGTCTTCGAGTACCTACGTACCTACCTATAACGTGACAATGAAACGCCTACGGTTCCTTAAAATATCGAATTTCATTCCAATCATCAATCGAAATGGTGTGTGGAGTTCTCAATGTTGAATCAAAGTTTTTTCCTCCAATATTTATGTTTGTCTTTAATTTTTACTCCTTCACCGGTGTCCATTTAATATTGGACACGGGCCGTGTTAACGATCACTATATAAAATAAAATAAAATTTTATTTCAACGCGCTGCTTTTTTGTATTCAACACGTCGTCGGTTTTACTTTTTATTAATCACGCTTTTGAAACAAAATATTACTCTCTCATTATAATTGATTCACATAATATTCTATAGAATTGTTTCATATATTTATGACAATTGATATTTACCTAGGTAATAATTTTAAGCAGGTTCTGCGCAAGTTGTCTGTTCTAACTATTATTAGATTTCCTTATGTTTCATGGAAACCAAAATAAGGGATCATCCCTTACCATAAAATACATTTTAAACATTTATAGTTTGTGAAAAAAATGTTAATTTACATCTTTTTCAATTTCTATTTATTGTATTTAAAGAAATACATAAAGTACTTGTGAGCACCAAATTGTTACACAGTGTTTGACCTTTTATACGGATAGGTACCAAATATGACCTAATTTTTATCAATATAATATATAATTATCAATATAATAATTTGCTTTTATCAATATCTCGAACGTTTTAATCTAATTGGTAAATATTATACCTATTACTAACTAACAACTAACATAGATTTTTATGACATTAAAATATTTGAGCATACAAATAATGAGACAAGTGCTGAGATTGCACAATAAAAGAACGGTATAAAATGAAGCAGCGACAAAGGTGGAAAAGATTTGCGCGCGGTATCTCCGGGGAGCAAGCATTCATGTAGGGCGAGATAGCCGCGCCGCGACCGCCATCGCGCCGCGCCGCCCCGCCGACATCTACACACATTAAATATATCCATTTAATGATTACAATTTCTCGTTATAATTTATTTAGGATGAAGCATAACAAGTTTTCGAATCCGATATGTCGCCCATAAAGATGCTGCCCGAGGGTTGGACTCCGAACCCGTTAATTCGATAACGAGCTTTTGTCCCGAACCGACCCGCCGGCCGAATCGCTCCTCCATTCAGCGTCATAAGAATTAAAACTGGTCGCAACATCTCGGTCTACACCGATCTTTTAGAAACTGCTCGTATCGACCTCGCGAGAAGCTAAAGGATTTCACGGCTCGTCCGGAGAAAAATGAAATATTTCTTCTACGGAATAAATTAAAGTCTATAATCCAATTCCGGCCGTGCCGATGTGAGAGCTCATCTTATTGGGCCCTTAGAGGGGAACGGATAGATCGAGATCGGCCGGAGAGTGTGAATGAGAGCATTAGGACGACGGAGGGATGCGGCGAGCGCGGAGAGTGGAGAGTCTGTTGCCGTTGTAGGATAATTCTTTATTCTTTATGAATATGTGAGCTCGTTATCTCTGGGCTGACGTGGCTCGAGACATTCGCGCGCGTACCTGTGTGCGTGAGGGCACACATCCGCGCGGCCGTGTCGCACTGCAATCCGCACTCGCTCTAGTGACGGCACTAAATAATACATAGGAATCGACAGGCTCGTCTGCAAAGAGCGGCGGGTACACGACCGGATCAACATACGGCATCGACGGCAGATTGAACGATAGTTCCCGAGGAACTGGTTATCGTTATGGGGCGACTGGCGGATGAAATTTATTGGCAGCGCGTTGGAGAAATGTAGCGAGCGGAAGGGGCTTGCGATTTTAATTAGGTAATGAATGTCGATGTCGATCTGCATATCGGTTTAACAGCTAGATTTATCAGTTCATTCGTTGTCTGCTTTGAAAAGTTTACTAAATTTGAAATTTATGGAATTTACGATTGCTGCGATACCAGAGTCTGGGCATTATCTTAATGAAAAGTTTAAAACGATGTCAACCTCAGTATTATTTTCAATTTGTTGCTCACTGCTTAATTTATAAAAATAATATGAGGGTGATGTTTAGGATGGTCCATTTCTCTTCAGAATTGACATTTTTCAGAAGCGGTTGGTTTTTAACGTTTTAATTAGGGGCGCACATTACGGCACGCCATCACGTTCGCCCCTCGCTCCGCGGCTCACATTTTTGTATATTTCCGTCTATTTGGGGAAATTTTTATTTTTCGACAAATGTGTGCTATTTTTGTGTCGCGTGCAGCCGGCACCGTCTCGATGCTAAATCTCTGTGGGAAACTCGTCTTACCACGAATTGTGCGTTTACTCTATTTGTATTATTCTGTTATAAAAATGTTTATTCTTTGCGATATTCTTCCATTCATGGAAAATAGTTTTTATTTCTTTTCTATATATCTAGGTACATAATTATTTAATACCTTCCTACCTTCTACATTTAATTAACATAATATTATTGTTCAAACAGCGGTATCTAAATGAGTTGTAAATGTTGTTGCTATTTTTTACAGTATCGTTACTTTCTTTGAGAGGAACATAAAATGTAGGAGGTTAATAGAGTAAAGGATATAGGAATTACATAATATGATGTGTTGGAATATTGATATGGTAAATAAAGAGAGTTATTCAGTTATAGAGAGTCTGCTGTCTTAAAATGTAATTTGTTTGTCATTGACTGAGGAAATGAATAGTTGATAGATAGCACCGACGAAAGACGCCTTCCTTCTGTTTTGTAAAAAACGTCACGATCTTTCACTAGCCAACATGTCAGCAGACGAAGTTTGTAATGTTTTAGGCACTTGGTGTGATATTAAAATATTTTGTTTTAAAGTAACTACATAACAAAATCGTACTAGAAACAACTACTAGGTGCTTGAATCTCTAAAAACTTTGAACAACGAAGACAGGAATTGCAGAATGTGTGTCAAGTACCTATGCCACGCAGCGTCACGGTAAGTCATCGACTCATCGTATTAGCTAAGCGGTGACGTTGCTCTTTAAACACTTAAACATTTAAACACTTTTAGTTATCGATAAAATGCATTTTAATGAATAATAAATGCAATAAACATCCTTTGATCTGAAACTGCTCTAATACACTAATACCTAGTGTAATTTCTTTTGAATTCCGCTTGGTAACATGTAACTTTTTGTAATGTTTTTTTTAAATTTAAGTTATTCCACGTGGCGTCACGTCACGTCATTTGTCGTCATTAACAATGCCGCATGGAAGCACTTCCATCCGAAAACTATCATGACACGCATTCAAATATTGCACCTACTGCAATAATATCAACACCAAATAAGCAATATCTTAAAATTGTCCACTTAATCACTTAAGAAACCATTCCATAAAGTTCGAGAGGTTCTTGCGACCCAGGGTATCTTAGCGCAAGGATTACAGATCCAACTCCTCCGTTTTTCATTTCTAAGTTCTACCAAATAAATTTGTTTCATTTCATTGTTTCATTGTTTCAAAGAGGGAATGCCTTCTTAACGTGTCTCAGGTATTCCGCGCGGCGTCACGTCACGTCATTTGTCGTCGTTAGCGATGACGCACGGCGCCGCTGACCCCGGCTCTCACCCGCGCCATCACTCTTCCATCACAAGACCATCATGACACGCATTCTAATATTATCACCAATGCAATATTAACAAACCGACAAGAAATACTGTAAACATATTTAAACTTACCGCAATTACCTACTAGTTTAATGTCATTGCGGTTGCCAATAAATCATGTCCGAATACCTATAGTGTTAAGTGCATTTTAAACAATATTAAACAATATTTTCTTACAAATAGCATTTTGTTTTAAGACAGGTGACGAGCATAGACCGAACATTATAACAAATAGCTTTCTTTTCGCGGAATAATATAATATTATTATCTAGAGAAATTTTTGCAAAAACTTTTTTTAACCACCCACAATGAAACGGAACGTGCACGAATGGCAAAAATCTATATTTGTGTAATGATCTTGTATTGAGGCCACGGCTCCCATTCACTGAATATTTTTCTAAGGGTGATTTATGACGATATGCAATAAAACAATCGATCCGTTTTGACTTATGACGGGCACGGACCGTAGTTTCACTGGCTACCCTTTTAGAGCTTTGAAACAAACCCTTTGAGAAACGGGGTAATAAAATGTTATTATTATATTTGCAATACCCGAAAACGAGTTCGTCGTGCACCCTGCCGTTCTTTACTTCTAGCACCAATTAGTCACGACTATTCGATGGTTAGCAGAACCAAAGTTTTTTTTAATATTTATATGGGGATGGACAAAAAATAGTCAGTTTTAAAATGTAGATTTATGGGTTGACCCATAAGTAGTAAAGTTTTTGTTTTGGTCATCGATATACTTAGATAATAATAAAATGTTAACACTGACGATATTGTTAGTATTAATTGCGCACCTTTCGACGAGGTTCTATCTGCCTATTATCCGGTGAAATTTAGATAAGTAAGTTATCTGTGAGCCCATAAATTTGTTATTGCGTGAACTTTGTTACACAAGAGCGCGCTAAGTAAAAGACTTAGACATGTTTACAAGGTTTAGTGGTTTTGGGTTGCATAGTGCGGTGGCGGCGGGGAGCACAGCGCGTTACACGTCAGGCACGCGTCTTTAGACATTTGATATGACATTATACTATTTCTGTTGTGAGGCGGGATGCACCGGGATGCGCCGGGATGCGGCGTGATGCGCTCGGGTGCATGCAAATGGTGCGTGGAGATGTGTGACGTCGACTTGCTCGTACTCGTCTACCACCCTCGTTACGCATAGGGAAATATGTGGAGACGAGTTAGGTGCAAAAATATTATTCTTAAATAAAAGTCACAGTTAGTAAAATGGGTCAGTCATCGTTGTTATAGATAGGACATATGTTGAGAGGTACGTAAAAGTAGGTATCCTTAAATCAATTAGGTACTATTTTTCAACAAAATAAAAAGAAAATAAGGATTGTAAATATTTCACTTTTAAATCAAATTAAAATATTCACTTAAAAATAAAAAAAATATAATGGTTAAAAAATAAATAATCGACTTATAATAACCTACTGTTGTTAAGTTCTGATCTATTATTATTATTTCTGCAAATAGTCATAAATAATGACACTCATTTAAAGCCTTCTCGAAAGATTTTTTGTTCCACTGCTTAGTGAAATTTAAAATTTAATTTTCTGCATTGTGCAAACAATGACGTTCTTCCATTATTTTCCGTTTTTCAATTAAAAGTTCAAGTTAAATACTTTTGATATTATTACGCGTCTCTCCCATGACATCTGTTGGCATACATCGTCTCTACTATGGGCTGCGGTTTGCTCCGACTAACACAATAGACTACATAATTTGCCTCTCACTATTTTTTATACCACAAAGCTCATGTGTTTCAGTGAAAGTGATATTTTAGCACTTAAATACAATCGGCTTGGAAATAACTCAATCTTTGTTATGCTAATGCGTTAAATTTTACAGCTCTTCTGCAAAAGGTCTGCAGCGTACTCATTGTTACATTTTTAGTAAAGTACATTAGCATATTAATGTTTCCAAGAAATTGGAATATGGGAATACTATATTTTTGGGCAATGTCGGAAGCATCAAAAGGTGAGTATTTAATTTTATTGTTATTGTTAGATGGCAATATGCAGGGGCGCGGCACGGCGGCGGGCGGTCGGCGCGGTAGCCTCTTCGGCCGTCTAATGAGCAAGCGTGTTCGCCTCAATTACACACGGCACTCTTATTCACCGGCAATTTATTTCATTTTTGCCTGTGATCGCGCCTTATTGAGAGTCTTTTTATCTTATTGCCTTCGTGGGTCTATAATACACGTTCTGTTACTTGCAAATGAGATGCCCCGGGAACGCGTTGGGTTGGCTCGGTCATGACGTAGTTAAAAATAATTAACATTTTCAGCTTTAAGTTTTTTTTCTATTCAACCTCTGGGAATTTAGTTCAATAAAACTCATTATTTCTTCGTGGCTGGATTATTTTTACCGTAGAATCTTATTTTTCTGCTAAAAGGAACACCTACTTTTACCAAAATAAAACTGTTTTTAACGTTAATGGTAAATACTATAAAATTGTAATATTTGCTAGAAAGTGGTTTGTGGGTTTAAAAGTTGAGCAAATACGTTGAGTCATTTTACTAATACTATTTTTTATGTATAGATTTTGTAATAGAAGTATTTTTAATAGATCACTTAGTAGGTACGTCTCTCTCATTTTTAGGGCCTTTTTATTATGTGCACAGTTTATAAATCAATATGAAGTGCGTCAGATAAGATTTTTGAATTAGTTCAGACATTAATGTTCTGGCGAGTTATGGCTTATCGAGGATAATATGAAGACATTTGCCAAGGCAGTAGTGTTATGAGTAGGAGCGGCATTACAATAATTAACAATTTCTGATTCGTTGCCAAATGGTTGTCAGAAACGACAAGCATAAGGTGGGCCGGAGAGAAATAGTGTTTTCAAAATATTATGAAGCATATTTCTTAAAATTTTACAAGAATGTGGAGATTCCTTGTAAAAGTAGGTAGCTAGGCACGATAAATATCTGAGTCATGACGTGAGTCGAATGATTTAAAATTAATATTTTTCTTACTTTAAAAATATTTCATATGAATAGGTAGGTACCTAATCCATCCAATATTAAGTGAGTAGTGCATTTGAATCAGTCTCGGAAAAATGAAAACCAATTAAAAATAACTTTTAATTATTTTTTGTCACATTTAACTAATTTTAAATAATAGTTCGATATATTATCTATATAGGTAGTAAAATGGCACATCTATCACTGTCAAACTAAACTACCGACACAAGAAATTAAATGAAAAAAATAAATATTGAAACTTAAACAATTTGATGATGATTAACAACAATACTTACTTCTTTGACTTCGAATATTAGAGTAGGTCATATTTATAACTAGTAGATAAATATGCAAGTAACTACATAGGTACTTATCACCAAAAGACACACTAGAAAAAATCGCCATTGTAAATATTTACGCACAGTAATTATGCTCTTTCATCTCATTAATTAAATTAATTAGATATCTACTTTTTTCAATATTAATAAGTGCAACATAGTTGCAGAAAACACAGGTGATCATATATCGTGTAGAGCCGTGCACAATATTGAACATTGAACCTGAAGTAACTTTGTGGTAATGATACTTAATGGACATTAAAAACATTACCCGTAATTAAAGATCTTGTGAATTCATTTAACGAATTTTTGATCTTCTGTTTTTATGTCACTCTACAATACAATATAAATTTCAAAACGAAAGCTACAATGCAACGAAAGAAACAAAAAAGCTTTATGCTTATTGAAAACTTCTTTAGTGGCGCTGAGCACTTTTTGGTACAGATAAAAATTGTTAAACTCAGGACACGTGACCCTAATTGTAAGCGAAAATGCGTAAGATGGTAAGTATGGAAACAGTCAAAAGGAAACATTCATACCTAAATAATAAGTGTAGGTATTTTGTTACAGAAAAAAGCTAAATATATTATAATTATTGAGATTTTGGATTCGACATTGCGATTATTAGCATTAAATGTCGTTTCTTTTGTTACAGAGAAACTTTATTAATTGAACTTAACTATTTTAATTGAACTGTCGTCCAAATCACCAAGAAAACACATCTTATAAGTTTTCACTTCTGCCGGCACTCCCGGAGTGATAAACAGATAATCATTAGGAACTACATATATTCAGTGCTTTAATAAACATAGTTACTATACGTCATATTTATTAAACATATTAAAATATAAAATGATTGTCGACGTAAAAAGCCAATATCCCGTGTGACGATGTAATTTTTGCTTGTTTTTGTTACATTTTATTACGTTTGGAACACAAGGGTAGAATCGTAAATTAAATGAAAGATCCATCAGTTCGGGAAGGAGTAAATCAAGGCGGACGGATTGCCCCTAATAAAAATTATAAGAGGCACAATGCCTCGAATGTGCGTCGGGACCGTCAGGAGCTGTAAACTCCAGCTATGTTTGTTTATGGTGCACTAAAATATGTTATAAACTAGATAAGTATAATCAAAAATAAAGCTGCCTATAATTAGTATAATAATATTTGTATCTGCTTCTTTTGGGAGTACCCATCGAGTACTATCCTGATTGAGTTGTTTTTGTTTATGAGCTTAATCAATTTTACCGCATTATTTCTATCTGGTAGTTATGAAATAACATTACGATATAAAAAGTGGAAATCTTAAGTCGACTGGTTTCATTGTTTCCCAAATTAAAGCTTGATGATATTGGTTGAGAGGAAAGAAATAAATGTGCGGCAATATTTCTTTGTTCGCGCAACCAATGGAGCGCGCTCGACGTTGACGTCTTGCCGAGCTTTTTGTGATGCTCTTATTATATTTTTTGGTGGCATTTTTTGGATGATCTTATTTGTTGGTTCAATACCTGGTCGTAAATCTGTTGAGGACGAGGTGTACGCAGGTGTGCCAACCCTTTCGAGAAGCAGCCCTACACGCATAAAGGCAAAACGATCGCCATTTTGCGGCAAATTCATATTCATATACCGATATCATCGCTCAAAACACGCCCTCTTGAGATTTCAACCTGCGGTGTTAGAGTATTGTTTTGTAGGTGTTTTAAAAATTCATTTTATAACTACTTATTTAAATTCCGTATGTCGTTTATAAATACAATGTTACCTACATTCGATTTAACACATTCAATTAAAGAACTATTACCTACATCATATTATTATCTTATAATAAAATTTTAATACGAAAATGTGTTAATTGATTTTTTAGGGTCTTAGGTACGTACTAGGTATGGGAACATCGAACAGATCGGTATAGGAATATCAAAAGGCGAATCATTACTGTGGCACATAACTTAAGGAGATAGTGAAATTAATTTATTATTTTTTAGACTCTATTTTAATTTTTTATTTAGACACAGTCTAATAAATTAATTTCACTATTTCTTCCTCCATTTTTCGAATTGAATACTCACATGTATATCCTAGGTAGGTCCCTAGCAAAGCTTGTTTTTCAAATAATTGCTCTGAGTTAGCCACTGTTGAATCATCTTACCAATGGAATGTTTCTATAGTACGAGTAGATACCTTCCATTCCAAATTAATTTTGTATTTAGAGAATGCCCCATTTATTACATGCACAAATGAACGCTTTCGACTTACTCGTTTACGTGAGAATATTTGTATTTATTTTATTTATGGAGAGAGGAACGCGAGGGCAATGTGTTTATGTAGGTATCTTTAGATTAAAATACGAGTTTACTTCGAGTAACTCTGAAATCCATTAGTTAATATTGGTTATCTATTGTAGGTACGCAAGATGTGGCCTTTGAACGTTTTCTTATAGGTTTTTCAATATCTAATAGAAGTTACCTAATTTAACTGTTTGTGGTTAATATCAGTTATTTCACTATAGGTATTTACTCAAAAAAATGTATAACGTTCGAAGTATATTCGAAGTGAGAAGTGAATAAGTGCTGAATTTTAATACCTTTTAACAATACCTACTACCATTGTTGCGTACACCTGAGTGTTTCTTTCCAAATGCTGTAAGTCTCTTTTAAATTTATACTACATTTAAATCTGTTTAAACTATTCTTTAAACTTAATATAAACGGAATTATTTTATACTTAATATTTTTTAATAAGATCATTGTACGATTTGTACGATACCCATGTTTCATTTGGCTTTTCTTCGAAAAACAATATCAGAGCAGGTGCTGCGCAGAAGCTTCGAAGCAGATGTATCCGCTTGTCAATTGTTCACGTAGAAATGGAAGACCATGAATACATTTTAAACAAGAGATAATGTTTGTTAGTGCCTTTAGATAACATAATAATAAGAATAGATCTACTTAGGGATCTTTATGGTGAGAGAGCAGGATTTGGGATTTCTAACACTTACCTACGCCACTTAGAGAACGTTAAGAAAAAAGGTAGTAGGTAAAGGTGTCTATTGAAATATTTAGTATTTTAACACACACCTTTACCGACTACCTTCTTTCTTTACGTTAATACCTACATTTTGGATTTTTCAGAAGGCACAAGTATTTATTTTTATATCTATCATTATGTTTGCAAGAGTTGCCATTGATACAAAACTGAAACGGTTTCCAGCATGCACCAAAGAGATTAGCGACCCTCTCAGTAAGTAAGTGCCAATCCTAATGATACTTAAGAGTACAATATGAATTAAAGACATTTTACTACAAATATTGGCAAGCACGACATGACTAAGTGCCTATATATAACATTCATGCCAGGGTTGGATCTTTTGACACATTCCTTTTAATGGAGTCATTAAAATCGAGCTGAATAACGTCTTTACAAGATGTTCTTTCTGATGTCAACTTTAAAATTTAATGCGGTGAGTTATTGTTAGTAGGTAGTAGGTACATTCGTGACGATTACATGCGCGCTAACGAATTTATGTCCCACTTGTCTTTCGCCCTCACTGCGACCATCATAATGTCTGAAATCAGTATTTTTGGATCTTTATTGGTTTTCAAAAGGACTGTGAAAGTGGATTTGGTGAAGCTTATAAAGTGTAATAAGAAAAGTTGTACCCTAATTATTTATTGAATGTAGCCGGATATTTCGAAATAACTTTATTTTTGTTACGATATTCAATTTAAAAAATATTGGTGGGTAGGTACGAGTACATGGAAACATACAATTCATACAAATGCGTATGAGTGGTACTTTATATTTTACAATTCATGACATAAGTAATCACGTTAATATTCACAAGAAACAGTACGGATGGACTGTATGTTTGTTATAAGTAAATATTCTTACATGTAGCTACCGATCTGACGTGCGCATATCATCGGGTGAGTCGAACTCTGGTGCTACTCCGTAAAACACAAATATTATCGTTTGGAAGGCCGTTCTCAATTGAACTTATTTTTCCGACTGCCGACAGTTATTTCATATAAATTAATGGCGCAAGTCGTCACGGCGCAGACGCCGACCTCTATTTATAAACTGACGAATGAGACGCGCCGAGCGCACGCGCACGCGTCCCGTCATATTCCAATTACAAATAGCTGTCATCGTCTCTACGCACCCAACATGTTCTGTTTCTCGTATATTAAGTAAACTTCATCGGATTTCAGATATTTTCACGTAGTGTTCGGAGTTCAGCGTTCTTGTTACGCGTGAAAAAAGTAGGTTACGCCTGCTAGTGCGAATGAAAAGAGAGTTTTTCATGTTTGCGTGGGGCCGACGTCGTAAGAAATAAAATTATGAATTATGATTTTACGGTCGGCGGTTAGCGTCTCTGTTCCGCTCGAGAAAACGGAAAGCGAGTGAACGAGACGCAGGGCGGCGCACTGCGTCGCGCCAACGTCGAAAGGGTTATTATATATGAATTATGATGACGCCGGTTCTCCGTCGGCGGTAATATCGTTATGAATATGCTTCGTTCCTCTCGCTCATTGGTTGGAAGCACATCCGCCTCGGATGGTGCGGGAACGCCTCCGGTGGTCTTTTTTATTCCTTTATTGACATTCAGATATGCACATTGCGAGTGGCGATGCACAAACTGTAATATTTTGCCTGGAACACAGATAAGACGGGCGAGCGAGCGTCGAGCGGTCGCACCAAGCATTTGGGATGCAAATACAGCAGACTGTCTGTATGTAAACGAACTTATGCTACTCATGCGGTATAGCGCCCGCTATGAGACCCACTCAGACGTTTCCTGCATTATATCAATTTGCATTTCAGCAGGTATACGTAACTACCAACATGCCCTCCACAATGCGACCATGTAACTAGAATAACCGTTGCTAACTAACTTAAGCCAGAAGTGAAAAATAAAGTCAATTAATACCATCTCACAGTAAACCACCGTTTAAGGACCGTGCGTGTAGTGCATACCTTTCGACCCATATTTATCATTTCGGCAAGATGATACCCAATTAAGCGTGATTTTTTAAATTGTCTAAAACAGTGAGATAACTTAATAAAAGAACTCTGCATAACGATAAAAATGTCGGAAGATTTAATCGTCAATTATAATATTGTGGTTAAATGAAGGACATGAACGTTTCCGTGAGCTGGGTTAAGTGGGTTGCTAGGCCCAGCGCGCGAGCCGTGGCATTCACCTTGTTGGCGGCGCGCCAACTGCCATCCGCGGCCGCGGCCGCGCTTTCCCTGCGTATCGTCTGTTGACAACATTTCTTCACTATCATCACTTCGCGATTCTATTGTTTTAATTTGTCCATACATTAGGCTGCATCCAGACGGATGGAACATTTATTAATTTAGTGTCAAATATATTCAATGTAAATAATATTTATTATAAAAACCCTTAATCGTCCATTGAGATTCTGCTCTCTAACGCTATTGACAGGAACTCTACCTTTTAAACCAATTTATGCATAGAGCTTGAGCGGCAACTTTAGGTTCATTAAATTATGAAAAATAAACCAGAAGACTTAATAGTTAAAAAATGTAAAACACTATTAAAATTGTACAAAATGAAGCGCTCTTGAAGTCAAACATAAAATATACAGAAATAAAAAATAACTAACTTCTTTTTTTTATTTAACTAAGTACATCAGGTATAATATATGATTTCTACAATATCTATGTAGATAGGTATATGTACCTGCTTGTACCATGCAATTATAATGTTTAAAACCTGTTCTCCATTAATATTTCCGATGTACATAAGTATCCACCTACTTGCAAATGATGATAGTAAATTACCCAGATAAAAAACGAAACAATAGTGTATATTAAAAATAGTATGAAAGTCCACGAGCTCCACACATATACATATATGACTATATGTATAGAAACCAACCACCATGACCAATATAATGCTCAGTTGGCTGCGCAATCTTAATTTGATAAAGACCACCATCACTAACGTAACCAGACATGCCTATTTGTTCGTGTAAGATTACAAAAAGTTTTATTGCCACGTAAATATTCATTACAGCACCGGAACGGGTACATGCAAGACGTAATAAAGTGATTTCCTTGTTAACGGGGCGGAGTATGCCGCTAATACTGAAGCCGTCTTCTTCTGAGAAAGCTGTGAATTTGTCAAAATTAAAATACAAAGGCCTCGCGAGTATAAAGCGTGGTAATTAATAAGAGCATTGCGGGATAATAATTGGCCATTGTTTTGGGCAGCGCCGGCACTGCGAGTACGTGTTGCATCACCTTTTCGATAGTAATGATGAAACTCGAACAAAAACTAAGCGGAAAGTTTTATAAATTTTATGAAAAAAAGTTTATGAGAAATACCATTTCTTCATTAGGACCGTTTAAGGTATCTACGTAGGTACTTTATACAATTACTACTAATAATCAAATAACTGTTTTATCGTTTATTCAAATTAATTTTAATACCTATTTGAAATTCTAATGAATATATAGGTACTAAATGGCAAATTGTGTTTGCAAATTCATAACATTTTTTTTCAAGTGGGTCTTATTAGAAATGTGCAAGCTTTGAATTTGTTCTTTTTTCTTCGTCTTATTTAATTTTCTGGTTTGAAATCTTATTGGAATATTCGAATGTTTAGTGCGTGCGACTGGGATTCGAACTTGAAACTCTTTATAACTAGGATGAATTGTTAGCCACTGGGCTATCTCGCTTAGAATAGTTCGTTTTTTACCGAGTAGTTCTTAATTTTTATTTTATTTATACTTAGATATAAACCTAGCAAAGAGGCATATTCTACTCCACATATCCTACCGTAGCCTGAAAGTCTGTTAGGCGATACTGAACAAGTTGTAGCGGCGAGGGAGGCTGCCTTGTCAGGCGGCACCTATGGAAGCGGCGCTCGCAAACCTGTCACGTTTCGCCCTGTACCAGAAATTTTGAGCGTAATCGACTGACCGTTCAATTTTTGTAATCATATCTATTATAGAGTTTCCGTTTGAACATGATTGTGTTCCTCTAGTTGGAGTTCGATTATTCTACTTTTTTATCACGTTTATGAAACAAAAGAAGATCGTAAGCGCGGTTAATCGAGTTGTCTTGACTAATTTAAGGACTGATTTTATAAAGATTTGAGTTTGGAAACTTTTTAGGCCTAGATGTAAACCTAACAAAGAGGCATAATTAATATTCTACTCCAACATAACCTACCGTAGCCTGAAAGTGTCTTTAAAGCTATACTGGAACAAGTTGTAGCGGCGAGGGAGGCGGCCTTGTCGCAGGCGGCACCTATGGAAGCGGCGTTCGCAAATCTGTCACGTTCTGCCCTGTACCAGAAATTGTAAGCGAAACTCCAGTGACCGCTCAATTTTATTATTATTTTATATAATTTTCGTTTTGACATGATTAAGAACTCCAAGTATGAGTTTGATTTCCTTTCTTCAATTTTTAACATCGTGAATTACTGTGACGTGCTTTTAATTGTTTAAGTATATTTAAGTTTTGAATCTCTTCTGTGTTATTTATTAGTTATCGGGTCACAAATTACGAGAGTACCTAGTAGTTTCGGTTCCTCTGACGAACCATACCTATACCTGAGTGTAGTAACATTTTAATGTAACATTTTAAGGGTCAATGTAATCTCACTTCACTTATCGAATGTTAATATATATATCGAATGATAAACCTACACATAATTTAGGTAGGTGTAGAGATAAATAAATAACGGCAATTATAAATTGTAAGCGTAAAGCTGTTAATTTATTGCAGAATATCATATTTAAAGTACCTACAAGTCATGTTGTAAATATGTCACTTTATACGTTTGTGCTTCAGTACCTATAGTTGTGTCGCTCGAGGTGTCTCGGATTGCAATAATCTATCGACACAACTACACGGGCTGCACCACATTCAATACATTGCAAGTGCTATCTTGCATACTATCGCCATATTGGACTTTGCTGTAAAATCAATATAGATGGGCGAGACACTTCAATTGATCTTACTGAGAAGCTACAAAAGGAACAACAAAAGGATATTAATATATTGCCGCGTTCATTTAAATTAACATCGCAAACAATAAAAGCGTCTTACTTATAATAAGACCTGTATGGAAATTGTAATCTATGTAGGTAATGATGAAATTCTAATTAGAAATTATTCGTCGGTGCACCTATGATTAACTTATCATCTTCTGCTAAGAGAGATTTTCAAAAATGGAATTATTTGTTTTATATTTTCTCATATTACACCACCGTATTTTATACTGTATACCACCGTATTAACGCTCGGTATTACGAGTACAATAGCCCCTTTGAAATACTATAAGATGCATATACTTAGTTAGTAGGTAACGAAGCTTCGATATACGAATTGCATCACCAATTAGGAAAATGTATTTGAAATTCCAATACCTTTCAAATCATCAAATGAGCAACATTAAAGTAATTAAATATCTCGATAAAGTGCGGTGCATGATACTTGGCCAACAAAAACGAGATTGCCTAAAAAGCGGACTTGCATAATTAGTCTGGCCAGATTTGTAACAGTAAACAAAAACATAATTATGACTAATTTCACGGACCAATAAGTATGTGGGTAGGTACTTCGGTCGTCTGTAAATGGAGTTACTTTTGGATTTATGGTAGGTTTTATGTGTTGCCTTAGAGGAATTATTTCTTGGAGATCGATGATAGTTACCAAGAATACAACTGATAAGTATATCAAAATTCTCGAACAGAGAACTCTGAGGGCGCAGACTGCAGATGGTCCAATGCAAATCGGTACTCGGTCATAAGCCTAGTTGCTCTCTAGATTGATGGCTTACTCTACGTATGTAGGTACCTACTTTTTGATTTTATATCAATTCTTAAAATGTGTTAGTTAAGCTTTGCCTATTTGTTTGAGGAAAATAGTTAACAAAGCAGGTAATTTTATGTAGCAAGTGTTCGGAACGTTTCAACTACGGCGATGTTCTGTCGGAAGTTAGCAAATTATCACTGGGTCGTAAAATTAACGCTTCTTATCGGCCCAGAAATAATTTTAGAATCAAACCTTCCGTACGAATATGTACATTTCTGTGCGATAACAAAGATCAAAGTCGTGTAACGGGCGCAGACAACATTGCTGAACTTATTTAAAACGTAACAAAATGTTTTCAATTTTATTGCTGATTTTATGTTGAATTCTTTAAACACGTATAGTGGGGTGCGTGTGTACTCCGTGTTGGTGTCGGTGCACACATTAGATTCGCGCGCGACGCGGCAAGCAATACGCTTCTTTAGTGTAATGCAGTAGGGTTAAAAATTCTGAATGTCGAGGAGAGAATCTGAAATTTGCCTGCTGGAAGTGGCAGTTCCAAGATAAGATCTCACGATGCCGCAATAAAAAGCGCTCGTAGCTCGTCCGTTGTGTAATGTGCATTCAAATTGCATTGTGCGAGAACTAATTCGCTTTAGGCCGATTCGCATGTTACGATAAACACATGTTTCGATTAAGGGTCCGTAACGCCTCGCTGGTCCAGTCGCTCGAACACCTAGAGATAGTTGATTCTGTTATGAGCTTAAATATACCTACTATGGAATCCAACGAAAACATTATGAAATTTTCTGGGCAGAAAGATAAATTGATAAATAATTACATTACGAATACACGTTCCTTGGCAATTGGCACCTTTTTAGATAGGTATCTAATCGATGTTACATACATTCTTTATCTTATTTTGTTTGATTTAATTTCGAAAAGAACCGATGCATAGGAGGAAATTTTACTGCAGAATGCAAGAGAATGCAATTCATTCAATGGGCAGTTAATTCCCTCAAAATGACTGTCATGCGAACGTTCCTAAGGAGGCTCTTGAGGAGAGACAAACGCTGTATGTAAGATAAGAGTATGACAAAAGCTATTGTTCTGTAGACCAATTACTCGTAGCTCGCGAATTACCTAAGCCTCATAATATAAATTAACCGACGGCAAACAGCGGAAAGATTTCTCTAGTTATACGCCAACACAACAATTATTCGTAAATCACTTTACTATATGTTGAAATTTACGAGAACCAGCACGCCGAGGCGCCGTCCCGCACTTTAACGTTCCTCCGCAACCACGCGATTTGTTACTAATAGCCCTTCGTCATAAGGTCGACTTTCTTCAGCTTCAGCCCCGTTGCTAGAGACCACGAAATTATGTAGCAAAAGAGAATATGCATGGCGATTTCGTGATGAATATTCATTTCCTACGGGGCATGAAATTTATTGTGTTTTACATTTATATTCAACTCAGCTGTCTTATGTAACGGTAGCGGCGCGGGATTAGCGAATTGTGAACGTTCATACTACTTTGTACATAATGTCTCCCCTTTGTGTGCATTTAAAATACCCAATTGTAAACGTAATGTGGTTGTTATAACGTAACGTTATTTTAGAGTAATAGACTATAAGCCCATGAACAAAATTTACCTGTGACATGAACCAACGTGAATAACTTGAACTTTTCAGAATTCGTTCACTTTCACACGCTCGTTTTCACGGCGAGCGACCGAAAGCGAATAGCCGAGTACCTATGCGAAATTGATAAACATAAAACAGCGTTCACATTGGCAACGGGGCACTAGCTCAAATTATTTGACATTTGAAATAAAATTTGGGGCGTAGTTAGTCATCGGCGGTCGAACTCTTCGATCGACACACTTGGCACCTGTCGAATATTTAGCGCATAAATCCATAGCAACCGCTCGATCAAGTCTCGGCTTGATGGATTCTGAGCTATATTTAATCAACGCGGCACGACACGCCGGTCACATTGTTCTCTCGATTGTATTTTACAAGTGGCTACCTATTAAAAATAATATTCTGCATTAATTGAAATTTATAAGTGTTTAAGACAAGGAAGCTAACTATGTGAGCTCCGTGTAAAATAATAGGTAAGTATTTTGCAGTCTCCAGGTGGTGGTTAGGTACCAATTTTGTTAATTTAGTTATACACTAACAAAGTGAAAATCGACATCCTGTTCCACACCTTTGTGCATTATTACGTAAAGGGAAATTGTCACTAACAAATATCTAATCCGGTTCGATTTATAGGATATTTCACCGCAGGTTAGCGGGCGGGCGGGCGGCCAGCACGGCGGGCGCGCCGTGCGGCGTGTGATTGCAGCGGCCGCGTCAAACAATTGATTAGTCGCATAAACTCGGTTTGGCGCGCTAACGATGCATCATCCAGGCTGATAATTAAATTGTAAATTAGCTAAGCCGATGCCACCTCGCAGCCGGCGCCGCTGCGGTCCCGCGACCGACCGCAGCGCTCTGGTCAGCTCTTTGCTACTTTCATACGAACTTACTAATGTTATGTCATTTAGCTAATGAGACACTGTCGATGTTCCGACTAACAGATTTATTTATTAGTGCTGACTGACGAAAAATAGCGTCTATGGAACGATACGACACGTTTAATCGTAGGTAGCTACATTCGTAGGTGTAGAATAAAATAACGTAGCACGTACCTATTGGACAAACTTCGTTCGTACTGATTGCGAAAAATTCAATCTTGTTTCATGGAAATTTAATTTAACATACAAAATGAAAAGCTGCCCTGGTTCGATATGAATCGATATCGGCCGACTGACTGCTCGCCTGTGTTTGTGGACACGATAGTGCTTTGTGTGCATATTGTAATCAATTGTCGAATTGCATCAATTTGAACTTTCAGTTTGCAATTTTGACGTGAATTCATTAATTTGTTAGGACAGAAGCAGCGAATTCGTAATGCGCATTCGTTTTATCGTTGTTTGGATATGAACATACGATAGTCTGTGTAGAGTAAACATTTTGTTTTTTAAAGCTCGCTATTTTTAATCAAGCTTGTTATTTTACATGTATTTTTCTATCAGCATTGCTAAAATATTTTTTTGACGTTGGCAAATAAATTGATAAGTGGATGCATGCTGCAGTTCAATATAGCTATAAATATTATATAATATAAAGCTACAATAATTAATAAGTTATTAAAGACTTAAATTTCTAAATATTCGCAAGTAGAAGGTGTAATAATTACATCTAGATATCTGGCGCATTTCCACAGTAAAATTCTTAAAGAACTTCTTGGCTCGCACCTGTAAAGCACGAAGGAACGGTTTGGCCACGGTTTTCCATTTCTAGAATTTTTTGGGACCCTCTAAGAAGAGAGTCCATTACGTGGCCACATATTAGCTTTGACCAAAATGTATCACGGAAGCATTTGGTCGACGTCTAAGGCTCTATTAAAGGCTTATTGATATGATTACCAGGACAAATTAAATATAACAAAGGATTATGTTTTTCTTGTGATTTATTGCCGGTTATGTATTTCTCGATTCTTCCATCTGTCTCGCGTAAGAAATGCATTATTATGGGATCACTTAATTTTGAATTTCCATTTCCACAAGCCACAAGACTAAGTTGCAAACCTAGCTTTAACGTCTGCTTTATCTCTTGGACATAATATGACTTCCAATCTTGGTGGTTGTTTTCTCATCCGCTTTTGAGTCCCGGGTTCTCCTCAAGGCACATACCTGCTCCGCCCGTTGCGCGCATAAAGTATATTTATAGCGGTTCGACGCACCTATCGCGAAGACAATTCGCGTGCCGATGCCTTGTCAATAATCGTTAATAGATATTTCAGAAGACAATGCAATCGGCTAAGTATAGCGCTCGTGACTAACGTCCCGTCTGTCGCGGCGGCGGCTACACGCATGCTCCACTGTGTTAATCTTATTATGCTCACGAAATTTATTTCTCATGGAACCCATTTGACAGATAATACCTATTTGAACATACCGCTTTTAACGTATAATTAAGTCGCTTCTTTTGCAAAACAAACGAAATGCTACCAACGCAGGACAGTTCGTGTAGCGTATTTTTAGCTATTAGAGATTAAGATAACAATGAACCAGGGGATTCTCAAGTAGCATTAGAAAAAATTCCGCATTGAGCCCATATGTTGGCAGGCGTCGGAAGTCGTAACTCACAGTTATGATGCGAAAGACACCAGTTTCATAAACATTGTTTTTCTTCGTTTCGCCCCTAATATTTATATTTATCAATCCATCTACACATTTATTTATAGTCCAAAATAGCGAGCTTCCGAGGGTGCCCAAGGGGCGCGCTGTCATTAGGATTTATTGTTTTCTTGGGTCATAGTTTGGGTTCCGATTACACTGATCTTAAGCAGGAATTTAAAAAGCCAGTGCCCATTGAACGTCCCCATAAAGTTACTTTTACGAAAAAAATTTACAAATGATTTAAAATAAATCATGCCGGGATTGAATACCTTCGTATTATTTTAAAAAGTAAAAAGCTTTTTACCAGCTTATATTTTGGTATAGACGATGAGTTGCTATTATTTTTAGAAGTTCGCACACATAGCTGCAATTGTGCGAGTTCCAAGGCTTATTTTAACAGATTGATAGGTATTCAGTAATTTCATGTGGGTGATAATTCACTTTGTATGGAACTTACCTCCAGGTACGTTTATAAAATAAATGAATCTGCAAAACAGTCGTTAAAAAATAATTAAACATTTTAGTTTTTCTATATTTTATACAAAAGCTAGGTGGACATTTATTTCACTTATAAAAAGGTTTTAAAAATATTCATTGGATTTCGTTGCGTAGAAATGACTGTACTTCGATGTAGCTAAAATATATCTAGCTTATCAGTAGCTACAAATTAAAAATGTTATCTATATATTATTATGTAATGTTATCCGGAAGCTAGAATCTTTTTAAAAAAATATCTTTTCGTTTAATTCATATTAATGAATTAAACGAAAAGATATATAGCTAGATATAGAGCTGGATCTTTCTTTAGACAAAGGATTAGTATTGCTATCCAAAGGGGGAATGCAGCCAGCATCCCGCAGGACAGTGGTTTGGACTCATTATTTTATTTATAAAATTTTATTTTTATTTACTTTACTGTAGGTATAGTTACCAGATAATTTGTATAATTTTATGTACTTTATTTTATTATTTTAAGTACTATTAAAACTTTATGTCTTAATAAATGTTATCTATATCATTTCTAATCAGCTAGGATCAGGTGTTGTGTAGGCATTGAAATTTGTATATTTGTTTCTTAATGTTATTTATTTTCATTAAACGAAGTATCGAGATGGAAAATATTATATTAAACGTGGAACCTGCTGGCTGTGACGTGAATCATACTCGTATAATCGTATTTAGTTGCGCGTGCGACTATCGTATATCGATCGCCTGCGACCTTCGGGTTAATGAACTCCGCACTTTATTATGCAAACTTATCATTCACATTTACATACAAAATAATCTTTTCAAAGAGATATAATAACATTCAATAGAATATGACGTTAGTAAAATTTACAATATCTACACATTTGATAAATATCGGTACTCTTTATGTGTAATTAGTGTAATTACTGATGAAAATTATGTTTAACATAAACACGTTATAAACCTGCTGGTTGTTTTATTTAATCCACTATAGTTTGCAATCCAAAATAATATGTCTATGACCAGAGCTCATTAGGTAGATAATATGTAGCAACTAAAAAGACTTACTTCTTTGAGCTGAGATAAGTCTTGTGCCTTTTTAGTACCAACGTTAACTTCATATTAAATATGAAAATCAAATGGCAAAGGAATATAGATACAAATGGGCTGGTTGCAGCTATATTTATCTCGCCACAAACAAACCTCCGGAAGCGCAAAATTGTAGATGTCAAAAATCCTATTTGACTCGTGCCATGGCTAACTGTAGGTACACACGCGTACTTTGGAAAGTTTTGATACTTTATTGTCATTATTTTTAAAATAAATATGATTGTCTAAATTATTAATGTAATTGAATTTATTATTTGGTTTCATAACTTATAAGAAGCAAATGAATTCGTAGGCCGTCCAGTGTTACCTACCTAAAGATGATCAATCTAAAGATTGAATTTAAATTAAAAGTGAAGCTTCAATTAATAGCAAATTTAAATTTTACAATGTTATTTGAAATGAATGACGCGTATTTATTTGTTTGTACAGCCTATATGAAACGTTTAAAAACCTAATTATAATAAAAGCTCTTAAAACTGAATAGGTTTTATGTATAAAGCTATAAGTAAGTCATAGAATTGTATCGCAAACTGGATAAATATGGGATAAATACTGTGTGATTTATAGGAAGCCATTAAGAAGAGCCGAGCGTTGTCTGTTATGTAATTTAATGTCTTCGCAGGATCTCGTAGGACATGTACAATTATACAATAGTTATTGCTACAGATTAAACAACGTCTGCACGTTTATTATCTAACTTCAGTTTGCAATGAATTGCACTTGATGCACGTGAAATGAAACGGATTAATTAATTTGCTATTACGGTACGCATTTATCTCTTTGACTGTAGCTTGTGTAGGATCTATAGTTATATGATTATGAGGGTTCTCCATTACAAGAAATATAGTTAAGTAAAGGATTGAGTAGGTTTGATAGAGGGTTTAAAAATGTAGCGTGAGAAATAAAATGCGTGCATAAAAAATTCAAGGATATGTACTCGGGAACTCTGTGATTCGGTCTCAACATCGTTCCGAGAAATACCAATCTGATGTATAAATACCTAATTTGTGTTCTGGGAGCTATCACATTATATATTTTAAAGCTGAATCAATTATCAAGATTATTAGTCCATTAAATAATACAAGCGCAGTCTTCTCAATACTTGACATATTTATGTACACAGTAGGTGCGTTGCTCAGGGACATATGGCGCGGCAATTTATGAAGCCAAGGGCCCATTACCATTTTAAATATTATTTTTAGGGAATCCCGTGTCAGATCTCACTCGTCGGCTGGCCGTATATTAAGAGATGTGATCCCCTGATTAAGTCGCCCTGATATTTGTGAAGCGGGCGGCTTCAAAACATTCTGTTAATTAAACTTAGTGCGAGATATTGCTTAAATTGTGGCAAATTAATGGATCTTATAACGTCAAATATATAACGTTTCTTTTTATTAAACGAAATCCGAGTTTATTTTAGTTGTATGTTCACACGTGCATAATAATGTTCGCAAAAATCATATAAAAAATCTAAACATTACAACCACAAGAATCCCAAGATATCCACAACTCTTCTAAGGTAACTGATACACTTTGTCTAACAAAATATACTAACCACAAAAACAATTGAACGCCAATAAATAATTACTCATTCCAAAACCACCCGTACATAAACTTTGTACACATCGGTTGACGGAGCTTCGGCGATTAATGGCCAGAAGGATCATGAACGGTGCAGTTGTGAACATCAACAAACAAAGCTGGGTCAACCACGCCGTTAAACTTTAAACGGAAGTCATCGACATGTGCACCAGCCTCCGATTAGTAAATAACAACAGTCGGCGCGAGCGCAGACTAGCTGTCTGTTTGTAGCCAAGAGATACCGAAAGTATTATCGTTTGTATTTCTCATAGTCTAACCCATTCTCTGTTAATCAATATTCATTTATTAATTTAGTAGTAGTAAGCTGTATTAAAGTAGAGTCTTCAAGATACCTTGGCCTGAGCAACGAGGACACACAAAAACACATGACACACAAATAGGTTAAAATATGTGATAGGTGGGCTTCATGCGTGTTCTTCACAAAACAACATAACTATTATGACCATCAATTGTTTTGTGAAGAACTTTTCATATTAGAAATCTAAAATCTTAATATTTATGCTATTTATACTTAGTCGCTTGATAGTTAATATGTCAAACACCTGTATACCTATTTGTACATATAAGTAGAAGGGTTTTGGAAGATGCAGTAGTAGGTAGTCTAACCGATCAACCTGTAATTCAGGAACGGTCACAGGGGCAGAAGGGGCAGTATTCAGAGGGTAATAACATTAGTATGAAGGTTTAGATTTCTTGGGATTCCAAGCTCGAATGCCACCGCATCTGAAGATAAATCGTATCCTATACCTAGTGTGTATCTATAGCTCACACACAAATCTTAAAGCACTAATGAATTGATGTGAAGCAAAATTAAAGGTGCCTACATACTGAGTGCGTAGCTAATTGGATATCTGCCTATGCAATTACAGTAGGTTTTTGCTAATTATATCCTATTATTATCCAAATGAATAGTCAATACATTTAATTTCCTTGCATACCTAACTTGCCGTTGTTGCAGGAAGTTTCTTATTACTTAGTTGGACGAAAAAATTGACATTCATATTTTATGAATCGTGGTTGTAATAATGTTAAACGTTTCAATATACTTATAATTTTTTTGTACATTTTAATCGTTAACGAAAGAGCGGAGTTTAACTACACTTGAAGTGAAGTGTGACCGATATTCTTTTGTAATAATTGTATAAAGCGATTTGCTTCACGGTTGAGTACAGGTGTCAGTCGGATAACAAAATGATCGTATTGAAAATCAGAAGTAAAAAATATTTCTTACCTCATATTTGATAAATACTAAAACAACTGCTTGATTCCTAGCAATAGAAGAATTTTAGTCGGATTCAGGGCCGTACATAAATGTAAGTAAATTACAAATGTGAGAGTTTGAGGTTTAAAACTTACAACTGATCTGGGTTAAAATTCCAAACAATGTGGGTACATGTGGCACTCAAATATTTCGGTTAATACTACGTTCATCATTTAGTATAATCTTAGGTAAAATACGCGCAAGAATTGAGGTTCCTTAAGTTTTTTAAATTGTGGGGTCAGAAGTAACATAATTCCTTATTTAAAAATTGTAAACTCAACTACCTAATAAGTGACAAAATAATTGAATGGTGCGTCCCACGTGTAGTTTATTTCTGCATAAAAATATATTAATGATGTTTATTAAGTTGGTTGTTGGTTGCATTACCTACAGCTCAAAAACAATATGAATGACGAACTGTATATTTACTTCACCAGTACGGTGAGCATTGCAATTTCAACAGAAATGAATGCACGGATATATGGAATATACGAGTAAGTAAGATTTTGTGTAGAGCACACTGACGATTTCTTGTTGAAAACACATATAGGGTCGATAACATATATAGGGTCGTTTCAATTTAATGCCTGCATATCACATAAGCAGCTAACAAATTATTCACCTACTTAATTGTCGAATTGTCGTAAAAATAATCCCATGAACAGTCGTAGTCGCAACATATAGTCATTTTACGACTCAATATAATCCTAATCTAGGTTAATTGAATCGAAATAGGCACTAAACAGACCTTACATGTTACAAATGCTATCGAAAATGAGTAAATTACTGCAATTTATATCGCGGCATCCAATCGTGAGCAATCGATGGCAGTAAATGAATTTTGTCATTGATTGTACTGAACGTATAATAAACAGGCACAATATCAAACGGAAACATCGGTCCGTCAACGCCATTATATTCATACAACAAAGGTCACATCGTTTATTTTACCTGGCGAAGTTGATTAGGTATCTACTTCACCTACCTAGTTACCTGTTTAAATTAATAGTTACACTATGGCGTTTTTGGTGGACGCCAATTATCGAATAAATCAGAGTTCTTTTTGTGATGTAGTGGTACGCGAGATGAGGCCACTTGATGTTAAATTGTCACTCTAGCTCATTGTTACCATATTGAACCTCAAAACAGGACAAGCACTGCTTGAGGTCTATAAGATGCGTTGTAATTCACGCACACATAATCATCTGTAACAAACTGTAACAAGCACCATTACAGTAATGAACCTACAGTAAAGACATTTTAATTCAAAAACCTTTGAGTGTTAGTAAATGTAACAGCAAAATTCTTAAAACGCGATGTTAGTAGGTATATCAGCATCTTAAAAAGTCTAAGTAAAGGATAAATTGAAATGTAAAATGTAAATTTTACATTTCCCTTGACGTCAAGAAAATTGTATCGCAGAAATCAAAGGAAATATAAATGGTGTCCAAAGGCGAGTATGCGGCAATCCCTCACACAAGTGGGTAAGACGAGTTGAATTTTTAATGTTACACTCAGACCGCTGCAAACCGTAACAGTTTTCTTGTCATTGGTGGAGTGGAGATGTGAAATAAATTTTGCAGAGTGGCCCCATCTTTTCGTTTGACATTAATATTTAATGCGGACACGGCATAAGTACTTCATACTCGGCGTGTCTAATATGTTTTGAGAACAAAGTACGATACATGCATGCTTGAAGAGATATCCATTAGTGAGCAGGAGTGAAGAAGTTTCTGAGGTTTGATATAATATTTGCGTTGCTACTCATGAGTTGATGCTAGAATGGACTCTATTGAAAGTACTCTACTAGGACTCTCCTGATTAGCCTTGTATCTTCCGACATACCTCTCAAACAAAAATCAGTTAGGTACTCATTTACTTGCGTTGTTGTGGGTTAAATGGTTATTTTTGAGTTGTTTTTCCGGCGACCTTAGGATCCTCCACGACTCCTCAATCGCCTAATTAAAAGAATCACGAGAACAGTGAAACTAAAAAGTACACTACCTACGTAGGTATTTCAATGAACATAAAGAGAATTAAATAAAGACAAAACCGATCAAAGACAAATATCAACTATTGCTCACCTTGAAAAAAAAATTAACTTCCTTATAGCCGCTGATAATAATGACAAGACTAAAACAATAATGTACTTGCTTTAGCTATTGGTTTTTATTCATGCTTCTACGAAGGTCGCATAGACAAAACATACTTGACATGATTCGCCTCGCCATATAGTTTCAGTACCTTATTAAATGTTATTCATTCATTCAATAATTAATGCCATTCATTTAGGTATCTACTGAAATTATGTGGCGTCATCATCAATAAATGATCGTAACTAATTAGTGCATTCTGAAAATTTCCATTGTTATTCATATACCTACGTCCGGTCCTCCGTATTATCTTTATATGCATTTTTTTTCAATTTCCGTAATGCATTCAGTCTCAAGGTTAATTATAGCCTGTTGTTTGTTTGATTTAGTCATATCTAGTAAATGTAAGAATATCCAAGGTTTTAGGAAATGAAATAAGAAAGAATAAATTAATGAAGACAGCATGCTACTTCATTGGCCTGAAATTATGTTCATCTTATTAAAAAGTTACAGGAACGAATGACCAGTTCTTTTATTGGAAATACCAGCAGTATTTCGATTACCTACATTTCTATGGATGTTTATTTACGAACGGAATGAATATTGCAGAATTGTTTGCGAATGTTTTGTATAAACCATTCGTTTCCGTAATTCCGATCATCAGTTCAATAAAAAATGAATCGAATCATAGAGCTATGGTCAATCTGTATGAACAGTCAACTGTGACCGCTTCCTCGATAGATCTGTATTTCTTCTTGGATAATTTGTTTTTACATTGAATGTGACGGTTTCTTATACCTTTTTGGTTGTTTCTGTCCAGCGTCATGCTTTTGTTGGCGTATGCGCCGCACCTGTCCCCGGCCTCGATGAAAGCACGGTGGTTTAATAATTATTAACGATCTCTTTTTATACGATTGAATATTGCGATTGGGAAGTAGATCACCTCGTTGATTACGAGTATCTTTTTGTTATAGTTTTTCAAGCTTTAGGTAAGCGGCGGAGCGTGGCTCAATTTTTTGAATCCGTTATTTATGTTCGTCCAATTGTCATCGATGGATTAGTCTTTGAAGACATAATATCCAAGAATGTTTATTATGTAGTGAAAAAACGTAATAATGTCAAGCACAAACAAAAACGTAATAATACTTAAATGTAATAGAGTTCCTGTAATGCATGTGTTCCAAATAAAGATTCATGAAACCTTGGTACAAACGTCCTTACTACGAATGCTCATATGGGGTCGATTTCTAGAAGAAGACGATCTTACTGTTTTTACTTATTAAATCGCACTTAAATTTTAAAAAGGTAGGTATTCAAATTTTATGTTTTATTTGGTTTATTTCAGTTCGCATATTAAAATTTAATGATAAGTTTCCAGGTCAGTTTAATGGAGTTGTAATTTTAAATGCTAACTGATAAGCCTAGTGATGATTGAAAAGGCAAATGATGGATAAATAAATATAATATTACAAACAGTCTCATATTAAATTTCGACTAAGATTAAAGATAACTTATATTATGGCGTCGTCGGGTCATAATTTTAATAATTAATGTCTCAACATTGGCCTACATACCTGTTTATAGTTATTAATGGATACTATTAAGATTTTTATAAAAGCGTAGGTTAACGGGAAGTGAGAGTTATCTGAAGATGTATAATTCCGGTATCGTGTCACAATACCGGTAACCGTAGCTGTAGTCCCGGATCATTTTCGTGTATGATCTGTCAAACTTATCCCACATGTCAAAATTGTCGTGGTTGACGACGGTACGTGCCATCCGTTTTACCTGAGGGTAAAACATTTTTGAAAATCAAAACTTCCGAAGCTCCCGTACAAAAATGGATTTAAATACACGGATGATATCGCATCATATTCTATAACTGCTCTATTGGTACTTGTTACTTTTTTTAATAGAAACTGAAATGATTCCCACTTCTAACAGAGCTTATATTTTCTGGTTATAGAACACATTTTCAATCTTATGAGTAAGGATTCAAGGTTCATTTTCATTTTAAAATGCACGGTACAACGTTAGGAGCGGAAGGAACAGCTCAGTGTGTGGCTGCACATTTGTGTTATTTAATGATTTATGGAGGAGGATTACTGGGAATGAAGGGTTGTGAATGATTTTAGAAGTTACGTTCTACTCTGTTGGGTGTGATTTCGCATGTGGAGTTTAGCTGTTAATCATGCACGGTAGTCGTGTGTTGATCTCAATGTAATTGAGTTAACTGACGCACTGATGACTTATTTGACAGAGTGAGTTGTCTGTTTAACTATTCCCAGCCCGTAAAATTATGTTATGTTTCTCGTAATGGATCATGTCAAAATGTTTATTACGTATTTCAGTGTACGTTAATCATCTATTTAATGATCCAGACCTAGTCGATATTATATTACAAAGATAAGAAATACCACTAAACGAGATCACAATCTGGTAATTCAATTTAAATAATTGTTTTTTTTGCTACGTTTTTCATCATAATTATGATAATGTATTCGAATAAAAAGATTTCCTGATATATATTTAAATATGCAATTCAAACAAACGAAATTATTTGACGAATATCAACCGTAGGTACATAGGTAGATACTAATGCATTAACTTTAATTTTTTAATCCAGTTTTTTCATAAGTAAAATTGTTTTTATGCAAATGAGGGTTTTTAAATGTTATTTACGATTTTATGGTAAAATATAGACCCAACATACCCCAGAATAATATCAATGTGTAACATATTGGCTATGTCGGTACATAGATATAGAATTGGCCTGAAACAATTTTTCGTCCAACTATCAGATCTCGTTATTTCTTAGCCGGTTCGGTTATTGATCGCGCATTCATCGAAGGCGCATTATTTTTCCGGATGGAGATATCAAATTGATAAGTGAGGCACATTCGCTGCGGGCGGGCGAGGCATTATGAAATTGGCCGTACGTTAGGCGCCGTTACTTGCGATAAAATATAACCGGCTACGCCGCCGCTCATATCTAGCCTCGCCAGGAGAGTCGCGTTTGGTGGATGGTCCCGATTAAACTTACACTCCTGCCTTCATAAAACATCTTTCACTACTTCAAGATCTTTAGAGATCAGTGTAGTATCTTTACATCCTCTGGACCCGATAAGAGAAATTATGTATATTATAATTTTAAGTTGTGTGATAATAGAGATTTCACTGCTACCGCCCGCCGCACGAAAAACACGTCAATTCTTATGCCCTGAAGTCATTAGTCCACAGAGATTTTGAAGATGAGAAATAGTAGCTTAATCTTGTGCATAAATATTGCCGAATATCTATTACCTACTTAAAATGTTTTTTGTCTTTCAGAATCCAAAACATGTCCTGTATTTTTATGGAATTATTACTTATATCAGACGAGCAACCTTGTAACTTTTCTCAGTAACCGACTCACGTCTTCGCTATTCCCATCATATTATCTATTAGGGCAATCGATAAATTTATTAACAGAATATCACCATTAACACAAACTTTTGATATACATTATGTTAAACACGTATGGAAATTTAAATATCAGATTTTTAAATGTAAGTTATAAAATTTGATATGTAAAATAAATGCTAAAAAATATGTGGGTTATGGAAAGAATATCGACGCATCACAATCTGTTTTGATAGTAAATTCCCTCTTGCTCTCGCAATAAATATAACTTTATGGCTAATTAAAAATAATATTTGTCAACATTCGATAAATTTTATTTGACTGACATTTCTACCTTTTGTGTCTCTAATGAAATAAACTTCACATAAGATAAGGTAAGTATTAGATCAGGGAGATATTTTGACAACATGCTTTTATGAATAACAATTTTCCATTTTTTAATGACTAGTTAATATTCGTGGGATCCGCGTGACTTAGGTGTCTTGTATTTCAATAAGAATGAAATTTAAATTGGACTAAGATGTTCCTCCGACCGTGTCTTAATTTTGTTGAAGTTGATGATGTTTGTTAAAGGAGTAGCAAATACACGTGGAGGGAAAATGTAGTAGTTGTTAGTGGGTGGTGAATGCCGCTAGCTAGTTTCAGTGAACTCGAAACAAATGTGATATGTTATTATTGCCGTTCTATTAATTCATTTTTCTATGGTGGTTATCCATGGCCTGTAATGATTACAAAACATTTGGTCGCCTGTTCGTGGATTTTAAAAGCCATTCTAGTTTTTAGTTATTTTTCTTAAATGTGTTTTTTTAAAGTGTTCAATTAGAAGCGATGCGTTTCTCTAAAGTACCTACATAAGTTTGCGAAAACCTTAATTGGACGATTTCGTAAGGCGTACCAATAAGATTCTATTAAAATGTTATTAGTATTGCAATTTTTAGGATGAGAATTTCCGTCCCACGTATATCTGAATTGAAATCACCGTTACTATTTTGTTATCAGAAGACATGACTTATGCAAGTTGTTTTGCTATCTGTTTTGCAAGCTGTTATCCACGATCTGTACTTGATATCTTACAACTTACCTATAGATTAGTGGTTTCTATACAAAATATTTTCTTAATAAGCTTTTTCTCCTTAATGACTTTATAGGTAGCAAAAGTGCGTAAGTTGAAAGAAAACCTATAAGTAATAACTATAATATAAATTATGTGCCCTATTTAGTAAACAACCCTATAACTTGTCTCAATAAATAGTTTTAAAATAAGGTAAGCACATTTAAGAAATTTTAGTATTTAATAAAAAAGAAAATCTCGTCTATCTCGTCTTCAGCATGAACGAGATAGACGAGATGTCTACTGCTATAAACGTTATTTTAAATAAAGATAAGTGCCTACATATCAAACTTGGACCAATTAATAACAGCAGCATTTTCAAATCTTACTGATTGCTATACACGTAGGTACCACCTACAATTTTGTCTGCAGTAACCTATATTTCCCAAGCCATTAATGCGCAGCACTGAAGTGTAATGAATAAGCTCCAATTCAGGAGCGGGCTCCGTATCTCACTACATTTGATGTGCACTACATCGCGGGGAAAGTAGAGTCGGCGTAACGTCAGAGATTTATGATCTCATAACGCGCCGTTCCTCGCGAACCAAACGTTCAGACGTATTGATTTCATTTCGGCATACATTTTTAAATGGAGTTCGTGTATTCCAGAGAACTAGCCGGCAAGACTCGGACGAAACCCAATGAAATTTCGTGTGTTAAACATTCATTGTCATTTGTGATTCCCGCCGCGTTTTCATAAAACGCTGTACTCGTTTCAGTCTTTCATTTCAGTTTTCCGTTTTTATTGCGTACGAACGTGCATTTATTTAGGAGTCCATCGCTTCAATGATGGGTGAATTTGTGTCTGGAGTTGAGAGCGTCTTCAATTGAGTGTTAAGCAATGCGATATTTTGTAGCTACATTTCCAAATAACATTAATTTCAGCGGAACATCAAGAAACGACATGAATTGAATAACCACATGAGTTAGTTGCAGTGCTTCTTGTGAGGTTCCTTTATAGTAAATTCATTGTACCATATGTCTTAGAGCATAGTACCTAAGTACCGACGGTTGATGTGTGGCGCCCGAAACGTTTTGTTCCGAGACATCCTGTGCTTATCGCGAGTAACTAAAAAGGTGTCTTTAGTAATGGTCTTTGAAACATCATAAAGATGTCAAGTGAGCTGTTACCTGATTGTAGCTATCACTACGTTGTAATAGAGCGCGTAAAGTCGACTGTACTGTCAGCTCATGCATTTAAAAGTCCAGTGAGGAAACCTGCATGCCTGAGAGTTCACAAAAAAATGTTCTCAAAGGTATGTGAAGTCCACCAATCTGCAGTAGGCCAGCGTGGTGGACTAACTCCTACATCCCTCTCATTGCGAGAAGGAGACCCGACCTTGTAGTGGGTCATTAATGGGTTACTGACATGATAATAAAGTCTTCTTGAATATGTTTCAATCTATTTATCTATTAGATTTTTAAAAGCCAAGACCAGGACACCGTTCAATGACCTTTCTTCACCATCGATAGATAGTTTTTAAAATATGTGGCCTTGCCAATATCTGCTTTTTTTAAAGGTTTACCTACTCTTAATCTTAAGTTAATGATTAAAAATAACAACAATATTTGACGATTTTAATCGTAATATTGTTGTAATTCTAGATTGCACAAACTTTTTTGTTGGCTTCGTATTTCATACTTGTTTGCAGACGCTGCTTTCTCATAATCACTTCATAAGTCACCAGTCCTGAATTGTTAACCTTTATCTCGTAATTTTTGATGGCCAGCGGTCACTTAACACTTCAAATTGTTTCGGATAGGTTATTTATTTTAATGGCACCTTAAAGAGCATTCCACTAATCAACCGGAGTGCATTGTCCAATGAATACAAAATGATATAAAGTAATTGTTGTCACAGAACCAGTATCTAATGTTTTTAATGTACTTGTATTCATTGGTCGTGATAATTTATTGTTTCTTAATAGCAGAATGAACAAGAAATTAACTAGTCCTGCACTATGCACTTAGAATGAATCACAAATGCTATGAATTTATGCAAAATTGAATAAAATAATCCATTGCAAGAAAGTAGCCTTAAAATTCAACGTAAGTAGATCTATCCCTGTGATAATTTAACTTAGAAGCATCACAATGGATAACTATTATGCCTACCGATGCAAAAATAAACGAAGAGAAAAACCAATTTAAGTGAAAAAACAACAGATAGTTTATTAGCTTAGCCCTTTCTTTGGAAATACAAGTAAAATATATCACCCCATTTGTATTAGGATTCGGCAGGTAATAACGTCTTACCATAAATTTAACATCGCAAATATTGTACAAAATATCGAGAGTTTCGAGACTTTGCACACTATCCATTCGAATATGAAGAGTTCCTTTGTTCTATATTGAAGTATCATTTTCCCTATCTATCTATGTATCTAGGTTTGCTTTGACTAACCTCACGTGGACACATCACGTCATTTTTTTGCTTTATGCTTCGATGGCAAATGGCAAAATTGCTTAATAATTATTTTTTTCTGAAATTTTTATCTCATTGCCTATGTAGAATGTATTTGCTGCGATGCAATAAGTTCAATAAAACGCAATATTTCATAGAAATATGGATAGTGCGTACAAGTCTTAACGTGGTCCCCCAGTAATATTTATGCTTGATTTGCCACTGCCATCGCGGCGGTAGGCGGAAATTTTAATTTATGCGCTTGAAATTGTTTGTTTTTGTGTGATCACTATTTTTTGTATTTACAACGAAAAAACATGATTTCATTCGATCGCGGAAGCCGGCAATGATAACGATATTTAATTAACAATTATTAGAGGGAAAACGTAACTTCCTTAGAAAGGAAAAAAAAATCTTACATGCTATAACACTTATTTTATATTTATTATAATAAAATTCCAAAGGGTTCCCATTAGATACCATTAGTTTTTATGGCAAATGAATAGCAATAAGCAATACAGGCCTAAACCTTGACTACGCATGTTTGGGGACGTTCTTATTTAAGAGAACAAAGATATTCATCTCAAATAAAGTATCTATTAGCCAATAACACCTCCCCAACCGACAGTCTGGCTAAAGGTAGATTTATAACGGTCCTACCACCTTTAATCCTAAGTATCTATGTGATATAACCAAGAATGTTACATTTATACTAAGAGAACCAATAATTATGGTAAAATAATTGAACATATTGATTTTGCTTCTTGAACGTGTTATATTAATGCATAAATACATACAACAAGTTGATTATAAGGTGAGATTTCAATTAACCAATCCATCTCTGACTAGCGGGTGCCTACTTTAATAATAACAGAAACCACAATCAGGTAGCGTGTCTCCCTGTTAATCGCAGGTAAAGAAGGAATAAAAAAAGTTAATACTAAATGTTTGTTAAAATATTATGCCTATAAATAATAATGAATTACAAAACAAATACCGTTTTAAATAATTTGTGTCAAGGGTTTCGTATCTACATATAAATAGGTACCACCATACTTAAATATTCTGTTTTAACTTTATATTTCTATGTGTCCGTAAAAGATTATTTAATTATTGATGGCGTAGCATACATTCCACATTTTAAATGTGATAACTACCATTAGTGATTTATGTCTTTGTTTCAATAATTAACTCGACTAAGTTATTTAATTTCGATAATATTGTATAATTATAAAAGTTCATTATATTTATTTGAATAACGAATATAACGATACATTTTTTTTATGAATAATTCGAAATACGGTTTTATTAATTCTTAATAAATTCTCATTAATTGATCCAACGTCTGGAACTGATAACATTATGCCCATAGAGATTGGCTACGCTTGAAAAATTCTAATTTGGGCACAGTGACACGGCAAAACGTGCAGCCATCTCGCTACGGATTTCGTGCAATTAACTAAAACCATTTATCTCCTGCATGATTTTCAATATTTTATTGATTTGCCGCAGCGACAAAGTGTAGAATTATAACATCCTGCCCTTTGAATGGAAATTAGATGAACAGTCGGAGCTAATTATGGGCTGCCCGTTAACTTGTTTCTACATTTCTTAATTTATTTTTGTTTGGTTTATAATGAAGCCTCAGCGATAACAATATCGATTGTTCGTGAATCAAACGGAAGTGGAAATTTGAACCCTGACACGGCGATGCTTCGACCGTGACTGAACCCACAAATGGTTTATGGTCAACGGCTTACATTCGTTTTTTTTTCATATTGTCATTGTATATTTATATTGTTTCCACGATGTCTCGTTAGTTGTGGTCAGCGCTATAGTTCATTGAAAAGATGCTTTTGTTCAGCTTTAGGTCAGTTTAAGTTTCTAGGTAAGTTATGTACCTATACATAAATACTTGTTTTCACATAGAATTTTTTTCACAGGTAAAACAATAAATCAATCAATTATTGAAACTGTTTTATGAAGTTCCTAACCTAAAATAAAACACCTCGTTTGGTTAGTGTCTAATAGGTCGTTCTACGAGCTCTACTGTCTTAAATACATCTCGATATACGGAAAAATAAGAAGAGAACTGTTACAGGCGTGTCGTACAACAGTTATCTAGATCTGAGTATTCCGAGAAGAGAGGACTCTGCTACCAAATATCATGACTACCGTCTTACAAATGAGAAAATTTCGCTCTAATTATTTATGAATGTGTTATCGTCATATCTCGGGAGCTCACGACCCGGCGTCTGTGCGCACGACACGAGCAAAACTGTAGGTAATTAGCAAATGTGCCTTTCTTTGTTCTCTTAGCACGTTTTGCATTGGTTTCGAATCTATCGGCACATACACCGAGATAGGTCGGAGCGCGACAAGGGCGATGGATCGTTAATAAACCTCCATTACTTTCATTAAGGCTATCTGCGGACAGTGGTCGTATCGCGACGTCGGCCGTCATGCCATCGACACATAACAAAATTAAACGCGATGACGCTATCGAAGACCGCGCATCGCGCGCTCGCCGCTATCCGCGGGCTCACTTAATTGCGAAATACGAATAAATGTCGATAATACCTTTTAATCGTCACACCGAACCCGAGAGCCGAGCACCGAGCGCCGAGCTCGACATCATTCTCTTTAATCCTAAATCTTGTTATGGAAATGACTGGAATACCTAAGCATCTATAATAAATTACGTTTCAGATTATCGTATGATCCAATCGTAAATTAAGACAAGATACATAATTAAGGCGAATAAATAAAATGGTTGGCATTTCGACGGGAGCACGTTCGATTTTGCGGAACGATATACACATTATCCATTTTGAGCTATCAGCCCCCTTTAATAAAGTGTAGTTTGATTCGTTTCATTTAATTGCGATTCAATCGCCAACAATATTGAAGGAGGCAGAAGAGTGCGGAGGCGGGACGAGGCTCTGAATGTCACGACAAGATTTTTAATTACGGCCTCGATACCATCTAAGAACTGCACTCCCTGCTATAAGTTCGCGACACGTCGTGAAATTACAATTCAATAATTATTTCTGGAGAGAATAAAATAGTAAAGAATGCAATAGGAGAGTTGGTTCCGGTTTTACTTTGTTTCAATTTTGAAAACTTCAAATGTTGAAAGTTGGCCGACCATGTGTTTATAGCTCCTGAAATGTAAAGTGTAAAGTTGATATCTAAGGTAATATGCGATAGCAGTCGGAGGGAACGTGCGTGCGCCGTGTGTCGATGTCGAATATGATCCGACGTTTATTTTCGTTCTTCTAATGCGTCTTCGGTGTCGTCCGGAGGACAATTAAAAATACAAAAAGTGAAACGTTTGTTTCAGACGTTCATTGTCTCCGTTATTAATAAATTCATTTTACTGAGTTGAAGTGGACGTGTATTTTATTCGCTTTAAGTGGTTTCACATTGTTTTATATTTATGTGCGGTTATTTTCGGCGAAGACATTATAATGCAGTTTGTGGGGGAAGATGTGAAACGGCTCACTCTTACTCCATTAGAGATATTTGAAACCTCGAGAGTGCAGTCATAAATTGACTTTTGTAGTAATAACGCGGGTTCTAAGAATAGGTATCTATTGTACTCGGCACGTATTCCTTAAGGACCGTGACTATTATTTTTAGAATATTAATACCAATTTATACAACATGCTTACCCATCTTTAAATTCATGCATGTAAAAATACTTAGTGACGTTTTAAACGTTTTTACATTTGGTAAAAATATTGTTATACTTAGTTCCGTATATTTTGTTCTGCTTTAAGTCGTATGGTCGTGGGCACGTCCTCGTGCTTCACTACCACTGCATTTACTTTACTGCTCTGATATTTTACAGGTAGCGCTCTTAACTTCCATATGGCCTCTTTTATAGTCTCCTCTACGCGTTATGGCTGTATGTCACGTGATCCCCTGATTTCTTTCACGAACTCAAGCTGCGGCTGGTCCCTTACTTGACAATTAGCTCATCATAAAGCAATGCTGTTAATGAATAAATAAATAAATAAATAAACAAATAAATAAATAAATTCAATGAGTCGCCACTGAATACAACAAAGATTGCGTATTCATTAAAAAAAATTACGATAGCCTGCAAGGCATACGGCTCGTGAATTTCCGGGTTACAAAAAGATAGAGGAGGCTCCGCAACAAAGTGAAACAAGATCCACTCTACTAATCCGACAAAAGCGAGCCTTGTTACCCTTCAAATTTATTTATAAGAAAACTCGGACAAGTCGTTAATACCTATAAAGTAGGGGCGAGAGAGGCGCGAGCGAGTTTATAACTCACGTACCGAACTTTACTCGCCGACACATAAAATAATAGGTGTAAAAACTTACACGGGAATGTACTCAGTGAGCGAACGAGGCAGGATGGACGGCGCTCTCGCAGGCTTCGCTGGGCTGTGGGCACCGGCGCATCACCAACCCGCGCCGGTCCCGATCACCTTACCAACAATGCACCTAGCCGGGAAATTACTGTTTTGTTCGCGTAATTAATGGTTCTCTAAAGCTAACAGCCTATGAATATCCTATAGCTGGGCCGAGGTGTTCTTGCGAAACAAAAACGATTAACAAGGCATAATAGAGCACTGTTTTATTTATTCGCACATTTCTTGCCGGTTTGTGTAATGAGAGATGTAAAGACGAAATTATCTTAAACAGTACTTAGTTTATTGTCGATAACGTGTACATTACTTATACATGCAAAATATTCATTGCCTCATGAAAATGTTCATAATTAAGCAATCAAGATAAGTAGGTACGTACTTATCTGGTTTATTTTAACGACTTACATGTTTCAATGTATCTGTATTAGATTATCGGGCATTTATAGAGTTCTTAAACCAGTAGGAGTCACACTTACATTGTAATGGTCTGTTTTGGGCAATCTTTAACTAAATGCTTAGGTATCAGAACAACAATAGGGGTGAAGCAAGACATATTTCTTGCATTAATCATGATAATGAACACCTTTCGAGTATTTTATATCGGCGTTAATTCAGATATCACTGCGGAAACAAACGTCCGTTTACCCAGCCATCTGTGATGCAAGCGCGCACCGGTAATCGTTAACCCCGAGGTGATATTATTTTGAATATCCAATTCCTTTAACGATATTATTTCAATAATTCTTTTGTGAGGGCGCGAAAGTCTACTTTACATCGGTTTGTTGTGGTGTTTAGGGCAGCGTCTCCTAAAGTTGATTGGTTCGCGATTCTCTTCATAAAACTTCCAAATTCAGAACTCACTCTTGAAATTGCGAAGAAATAAGTTTTAAACTATGTAAATTAACATCTCTTTAAACGGGAGAAAACAAAGTCTTTACCCAAGATGTGATATTTTAATGAGAAGAATGCATAAGTTTCATCAGTTGCATTCATTGTTTACTGTGAGTTGGACACATTCAATTTATTTCGTTATTAAATTTTAGCTTTCGTCCGTTCCTTAGATCACCGTATAAGAAATGATATTTTTTCATGAATTGTTCTAAAATATCAACCAATATTCTCAAACAAGTAAGTAGCGACCCGGCGACCTATACTTTGGGAATGACTGATCTAGGGGCAAAGATGTATGACACAAATTCGAATCAAGAACAGACGTAGAGCGTGGAGCCGCGGGCAGTGGCCACGTGCGTACGCGCACCTTGCGCCATTCTGTTGCTGGACACAAAATAAATGAGCTTTATGTTTGGTGAAGAGGGAATATTTTCTCTGTGTATTCAAATTTTTATAATTATTATTATAAACCTAGTTCATTTTTTAGTGGTTATTAGTAGTAACTGATTTTAAATGGCCAACCCATGGCCACCAATATGTGTGGCTTAGAATTCGACATCGATCGAGGGGTCCGGGTTCGAATCCCAGTGGCACGCACCAATGACTGTAATAATATTAAATTAAAAATTAAAAAAAAACACCGACACAATAAATTATGTTTGCAGATATTGGGTATTTTCTCCACTTTTACTCCCAGGGCTCAACCGATGTTCATTGAACGTATTATTTTGTGCACGTGATGCGCTTTCATTTGAGATCCCACTCGATTATATTTGTAGACATTCGGTTATTCTTCCCCACTTTTACCCCCCACAACTTTTAATCGACTCAACCGTGTCTAAGAACACACGGCCGTAACTCACCTTTCATACAAAAAAAACTAACGAAACCACGCCAGCGCCAGCGCCACGAAAGACAGACAGACAGAAAAACAGACAGACACGTCAAACTTATAACAACCCTTCTTTTGCGTCGGGTTTAAAAAACGTTGCCTGAGAGTTCACAAAAGAAAATGTTCTCAAAGGTACCTACATATGTGAAATCCACCAACCCCCAGTAGGCCAGCGTGATGGACTAAGGCTTACATCCCTCTCATTGTGAGAGGAGACCCGACCCTGTAGTGGGTTATTAGTTGTCATTATTTACAAGTAACAAAGATCAGGAAACGTATTTTTTTTGTGGATAACTTCAGCACGTCAAGGTCAATAAAAATGATAAAAATAAAATAAAAGGATTATAGCGTTCAGTTATTATGTCATTACATTGTATGTAAATGCGACATTAATTACGAGATTTGCATGGCAAAATTCAAAGCGGATACGAAGGGGCTCATATTAAAATTTAGTATTCGTGGTAGATAACCTGTTATCCTTCCAGTGACCGAGGTCAATCAGCTATAGTAGCTGCAACTATAAATTTCTTTTAATAAGACACAAATGCAACTTTCTGTTCGTTTTGGCTCACCAACCAAAGAAATTTAAATAAAACACTTTTATCAGATTCGACAGGTGGAGTAGTTTTGTTTTTCTGTTCGTTTTAGCATCGCTGTAGGTTAGGTACGGATTAGCAGCAACTAATCGATTTCCGATACGGAAAGGGAAGTACTTTATTAGCTTTTATAAATCGTCTCTATTTGTGCCTCTACTTTTTAAATTTTTCGGTGATTATTTTTAATATTTATATGTCATAGTTTATGCTTGTAATAGCATAAGAATAAGACTGTATTTACAATACAGTTTATTATCCTTGGATAGAGAAGGAGGACTCTCCATAATTCAACAATTCAACATAAATATATAACATTCCATTAAAAGTATAATTATTAACGAAACCTTTAAAATTTACATTTATATCCTATACCTAAGTCCACCAACATTATCAATAAGTACAAGTATCTACATTATCAAGGCATTGTGAGAAACTAAGTTCTTCCGCCAACGAACAGGAAAACGTTTATTTACATCGCCTGAATACATCAATATTATCTACTAAATTTTCATTACTGTTACAAAGTGAGTACTTAAACTTCCCACGTTAAACGTCATTTAGGAAACATTAAACAGTAGTTTCGCCATTATAATTTCAATATCGCTACTTAGTGTACAAAGTGGAGGTTTAATATTCATCAGGTTTTAATCAGTCTGTGGCAGCCCACCCACGTCTGACCGACGGTGGTACTCACCGTTTTCTTCACCATCAGTGTAGCCATCGTCATACTAATTTACCAACTCTGTCTTCGAATGCACTATGTGCAATAAATATTTAAGATTGATCTGATTGGGACTGGAGCTAGTTAGTTTAGAGAATACTAACGATGGCTAAAGACCATTCAGCTCAGTTAGCCGTGGTAGCCAGTGAATCTTTATTTTGCATAGCCCCTTCGTTTGCAATATAATTTTCTATGAATTAATGCACTAGTATTCCAAGTGGCGCAGTTGCTGTAACCTTATCTATACGACGCTTGTTACTGAATATTTAAGCAAATATAGCGTTTTTTCTTGTCTGACCTATTTTTACATTTATCTAAGTGATTCAAGAATGGCCTATGAATATAATTAATTGAATGAGGAATATTGAACAGATTTTAAAACTTATCCAATAAACGTGTAAAAAAACAAAATTTATTTAAAGAGATACTACCAAATAATAACAAACGTGTTTTCCAAACGTCGTCACTCTTCTAATCTTTAATTGACAAATAAGATTAACTGTAGATAGTATAATATTTGACCAAATCGTCAGGCCTTTGAAATTTACTCTAGGATAGGGACTTCTCCTCGTTGATGTCAGTTTACCTTTTTTTTACGTGGGGAAATCCATCGTGGATACTCTGTGTCGTGTCCTGGGTTGGCCGACACAGGGTTATGCCGGACTCCTACCGACTAAAACCCCACTGTGTTCCAGTCTCCGCCGCCTAAAGTCGGGGCCACGGGTACACTTTAGCATTCTTCCGCGACCCCGACAGCGATGACCCTCAAGGGGCCACTCCACATATTGGGATGGAGCTGGAGTTTCTCCATCCCTTCTACTTTGAGTGGCGCGCGGGAGGCCTAGGTTTTCGGCAGTGAACATCCCTCCGTCCACCGCCTCGACCTCACTCATGGAGATTGGAGAAGGGCGTGGGGAATTCTCCTCCGACGCCCTGCTCTCCTGCTGCGGATCGGTAGGTCTACCTAGTTTAACTTAAAACCATCAGACCAACTAGTTGGAGGACCTGTAACTTCTTTAATCAAACTTCTTTGACCAAAGCAAATTGTAGTAAACTTAGCAAATTGTAGTTCTAAAATTGATACACTGATCACAAATTAAAACAACTTCCATAAACTGTAATCACAAGCTGCCGATCAGTAGTGGATATAACTCGTAGAGTCTGATTTGTTAGACTTTGGGTACCTATCAAGTAACAAATTGTGTATCTAAGATCGATACTGGCGTAATGAAGAGGGCTCAGCATTTAAATACATTTGCATATTAGAATGCGCTCACTCTATCGGTACGAGGTACGGCGGCATAGTAAGCGAGTGTGCTAGCTCTACAAGTTACAGGAACTCTACCATTCAAGTAGGCAAGTTACTTACTTGTCAAATATTCTTAAAAACAAAAGAACCTTCTCTTAAACTAAATATCGTACCTAAATGTTATGGGGTGGACATATTTAAAATTCAAGTTTATTTAATTTTGATTTCGTTCATTTGAGACATATTAAAATTGGCAAAAAAAACCTTTTAAAATTTGTGCAGACGTAGTTAAGTAGAAAATATTGCATCGTCCTTACGATATAAATCTTGCGGTTCATGTAGGTACCTGAATATCATTAAATTCATTAATGTACATGAAATCAGAACACGTCATAAAATATGAGCTGAGCGTGATTGATCTTCGACTAGATTGTGCTCATTACCGAGTCTCCCGCAGTCGGACAGCATTATTATGTTGGTAGGCATACTGCCATAGCAGCGACGTTTGCATAATATAAGACCGTTGAACATACTTAATCAGTGCAGACAAAATATTTATCACTATTTAAATTCTGTAAACGTCTTTTCTCATGGCCCAAATTTCCTATTTTTGATCAAAGTGCAGGTATAATATTTTTTAATTTCACTTGCGTACCTATACTTAAGAACAGGTTATTTGCCACAAGAGCATGGATATTCACCAAATGAGAAAATGCAATTTTTTTATAATATTTTACCAAGTTTTGTAACTAAATCGCTGGAAATTTCTGATGTAGACCTGAACAGACCTACGGCTTTACAAGGTGATGTATCATCGCAGTGGTGGAACCTATTACGTTAGTCTGGGTAGAAAGCTGCACACACCCGTAATGAAATTACTTTAGAGTTGTTAACATTTACATAGGTACCTACAAATAATTTACAACAATTAACAAAGAAAGCGATTAAGAGAAGATATCTGTAGGTATAAATACGACGTAATTTTGTATTTATTACTAAATACTTCCTTTAGTTTTTCAAAACACACGTTGCTGAGAAACTAATCATTAAAATTTTGTTATAGGCTGTAGGCCATGAAAATCCATGAAAATTTAGGTAAAGCTGGCATCCTCGCGTGATGAGGTAGTAGTTGGCGGGCATGTGGCTGATGGAAGGTCGCAGCGATGTGCATCTCGATAGCGACACCAATTAATATGCAATGTACTTCTCGTAAACTAGTCACGGACATATGCCAATATGTTCGTACCGTTACACTACACACTACGATATTTGTATAATTCCGATCGATTACCTGCCTCATCGGGGCATAATTAAGCGTTTGTTATTTAAATTCTCTTTGGCACCATTCGTTTGTGCCAACATTATCGTACCAAGATGATTATAATGGTTTATCGGTTAATGTCAATTTTGTAACAATTTTATTACAATTATTATAATTACTATAATAGACTATTATAGACTGTACGCGCGGTTTCGCCCGCGTGGATTTTAGAACTTGCGGTTATTGTGACTAAACTATGACAGTTATATATGTGCTCTCGCAGACTTTTTTGTAGATCTTAATAAGACCTACAAACCCGTAATACATCATTTTGTTATCTTGTCAATAGTTTTTGCAGCGCACGCATAAATAGGTTTTCGATTCAATTTTCTTATGCATCCCTTTTTTGAAAATAAAATATAGCCTATAAGAAGGTTATAATATCTATAAATGGACTATCCAACACTGAAATATTTTTTGAAATCGATCCAGTAGTTTCTACGATTAGCGCGTTCAAACAAACAAACAAAAAAACAAACTCTTCAGCTTTATAATATTTACATATATAATATATAAGTAATAAGTAAATAAGCAATAAGTAGATATATACGTATAAGTATAGATTATTATATTTGTCTTAAATTAGTATTTTTTTAAGTAGGTAGGTATCTGAGGTCAAAGTACGTCTTATAACATTATTATTTTCAATATTAAAAATGCCCTTTTTGTACCGACTATTATAGGTGCACCCTTAGTACCAAGATCTATGTAGGTACTTACATAAGAATATTATATTATTATTGATTTTTATTGTTTTAAATATGTTTATAAATTTTGATGTTTTTAATGCGCGACATATATACCTACACTTGATTATTTAAAAGGGAAACATAATTAAAGCCTTTCAAGAAATTAGGGCTCAACCGAAAAGTTTTCTCAGAAAGCTTATTAGTAACAAGCTTACTAAAGAGCGATACAGTGGCAGCAACATTAGTAATGGAGCTAATCGCAGATAATGAGTGCGGCGCGAACAGTATGGTAATGCGCAGTATCACACATCGGCGCGCCCTCTATCGGCGGCATCACGCCGGCGCCGCGCCGGACCCACGTCTCAGTACTCGTTCCCGTACTTATAAATATTCCTTTTATCAATCACTCGTTCTTTTATTATAAGTCATACCGACTTTATTAGTAGGTATTCATGCTTTAACAATATCGCGGCAACAGCGAAAGAATACCTTTTTCGTTTACTTTTCATACCTTTTCGGACTACTTTTCACTCTAGTTCCTGTAATTGACTTAATACCTGTACCTCCTATAGTATTATTACTATATATACTATTTAAGGCAAAGGAAGTAGTTCTTGTGTCTAAATACTTAAATGTGGTTAAGAATGTGATAAGTGGTAGACCCGAAGTCGAAATGCGGTAAGGAATTTAATTTTTCCAGTGGATTTTTGTCTCCTTGATATAAAATATACAGGAATGGAAAGCTAGTCATTTTTAAAATGACTGTCAAGTCTACGCCAACCCTGCATGTAACATTAAACCTAAATAATGACAACTTTCAACTACAGATTGAGGTAGGTACATGACAGGTTTTCCATAACAATATCTTGATTAGTGTAACAACATCTCATTGAACATTCAAACTACATTACACAACAGACGCAAAAGAACGAAAGGTAACAAGGAACAGAAAACCAGTCTTGATACGCAGGCGTAGATTGATGACCTACCGCAAACTAGACTGAAGAATAACCTACAAGTGCCTATAGGCTAGGGTAGGGTTACCATTAATTAAGGACTGTAACTTGGGGATTCTTAAAATAATCTTAATTTGATATCTTTGCCTATTCGGGTTAAATAAGCATCGGAATACGATAGTGAGTTTGAGCTACGAGCTACTGACGTTTATCCATATCCTCAAAATAATGTACATGCCTTCTATAGAAAGTGATAGAAAAAAGAAAGAAAAACAAGACAGACTAGGAGGGTCCATGGGTATTATACAACTTTTATTAAATTGGGCAACTTTCATTCAAGATTCACAATATTTTAACAATTTTCCTCTTTTCACAAAAAGTTCAAGCTGCAACCAGCGAGGCTGTCTATAAAAACTATAATAATAAAATATAATATATCAACATTATTATCTACAAACTAGTCGCGGGCTATGTTAAAATTTGTGCATGACCGTAGGTAAATTAGTCAGAATGTGTAACAATACCAACGAAGCATTTCAAAGTTTAATATTTCATTTGTAGGTAGATACTGTATTTTTGGTTTTCAAGCAAACATGACCGAAGTGGTAACGAAGATACATTGAAATAGATGGCTGTCGCTTTATTTGACGGTGTCAATTATAATACTTATATGTAAAAAATAAATAAAGATGATGTTCATGTACTTATGCTTGTGTTGTCTGACTATTAAAATAGCTGTCAATAGGGAAATTCATGTCACAATGGTTACCCCACCAAAGGCTCACTGACGTTAAAGCTCGCAACGCACAGCATAATAATTAGTCATTAGAAAGTAGGCAGCCTGGGAGGGGGAGGACGGTTGGAAGGGGGCGGGGCTCGTCTGTTTCAGCTTATCTGAAATTACATCTTTTATGGGTATCCGCGATTATTCCGCGCTGCAGCGACTTGCGGCGCGTTACTGCCGCTTAGAAAACAACTCCGCATTACCATCGGTGTTCTACATAATCCCTACTATTGCTTTTTATGAGATTGCTTCTTTTAGCTTCTCACGTCTGCGACCCATCCACTTTTGTAGGTACGTAATGACCGCGCCTTAAAATTGCTCGTATCTTCTGGTTAATATTATAATAACATCATTGAAATCCTATTCGACATTCGTTCAGCTACTGTTGCTCTTGGTGCAGTTTTGTATATTGAGATGAGGAAGGGTAAAGAAATGCTATAATTCCACTTACTACTAGGTATTAGAAAATTGGTTCCTACTTAATAATTTTAGATTTCATGCTCATAGGTACATATTTTTCTAAGCTCATACATTGGAATAATCAATTGACGTCAGGTATTATTTGACGCTCCAATAATTTAATTATGTAGTTATAAAGCTAAACAAACAAAAATGAACAAGAAAATTTATGAACGAATGTAAAGGTTCTGGGAAGAGAAAATGGCTACAATCTAATATCTTTGTTTGTTACACAAAGCACTGCCTACAACAACAGACGAATAATTCAGTGGAGTTAACTTGAATTCATAATCAAGTAATTTATGTGCACGGCGAATAAATTAGCTGCTTCAGCCCGCGCGCCGCCCATAACTTACCCCAATAAATTGCCCAAAGCGGGCCAACTTCATTTTATCTTCAAATACTAATAAGTACTGATACTACCTACGTACTTGGTAACTCGCTTTTTATGCCCACTTTATTTTTGGTCGTTCCGTAAATTTCCACCCTGATATGACCGTTTTATGATGGCGTAACGCGATTACAACGTGATAAGAGTTAAATACGGTAAACGGGCGCAAGTACGAAGAAAAACTTTGAAAAAAGTGACTTATTACCTGACGCCAAATTCTATTATTGCCGTGTCGGTGTTATGTTAATAATGTTTTAAATATGTTTCGCTGCGGGGTGATTTGAAACTGCTTATAAGAAATTGAAAATTGAACTCAACGGCACATCTACTTTCAATGCCATAAGATTCAATTTGAGTTGGCCATTTAGTTGTTACTTGTTACTTTTAAAGTTGTAAAGCACGATCACGTATCAGGTAGCACCTGCTTTGCATAAGGCGTCATGCCGAGAACTTCACGTTTAAAGTGTAAATTTTGCGATTAAAAGTATAAAATTGAGCATAAATACGGGGAACAAAACGCGTTCTGATAAGAATAATAAGTGAACTACATAATAGCCGGCATCGGAAGGTCAAACCAAGGTGTCGTTATTTATGTCTTTATGATTACAAATTTGTAATATTATACCGACGATATACTAGCTGGCCACTCCACTTTGCCATCCTGAAATTCAGTTTTTCAGTTTTTATGGTAAATTAGCTTAGTTGATTGCACTGGGTTGTGTTAAAATATAATTTTAGTTGTTGCGTGAAAATTATAGAAAACAAAGTAGGTATTGATTAACTGTAGGTTATATAAAAAAATGCATGGACCTCTCAAAATTTCTTCTGCTACTATCTACTTACTTTTGTAGTTCTGCTATCACTAATAAACTTACGTTTGTCATATTTTGATATTATAATATGATGAGTTACCTATCTCCTGCTGTGAAATGTGATGTGGCTGGCGATGAATATTTTGCCACTGGATTGAAAATTGACATTCCACATCACGCCAGCCACTTATTTACCTACCATTCAGTCTACACGGCTCTACAATGTCTTACAGAAGTAAATATAAGAAGCACCAAAAAGTACAATAAACTGTTAGGAGTAAATAAATAATTAATCTATTTGAGATAATCGGTACATAAAAATCAAAAACAAGATTGGATGAAGATGTCTATTATTAAACATGAATGTTTTTAAATCAATCTAAGGAAAAAAATGTTAAGGAACTTATTAGTAGGTAACACAATTTTATTTCCAAAGTGCTTGACCTATAAAAAATAAGTAGTATTTAAAATGTCTAAAAGCAACAATGTAAAAGATTTTCTTTCAATTACCCATAATGGTTGTAGCCGATAGGTAACTTGAAACAAAATCGTCCATACATACCTACCTAGTTAAGTAAATTAAGTCCGTGATAAAAAGAACTGTATGAATATTAATGGGTTGTTTTAAATAAAACAATGGACAACTTTAAATTATAAAGATAATGATTCAACCCCGACAAAAGTTGTCATGCTGTCCAAATTGTCCAATAGTGGCGACGATAACATTAGCATACAGCCAATGGAGGTGTCACGGTGCAGGAAGTGAGGTGTAATTTGTAAGGTTTGTGATTAATAAAGTGTACTAAGTGTGACCCGAATAGGACAGATTAGCGACCACTTTATCACTTCTATTCCAAGTTAACGTTGCGTGACGGATCTCGTTTGAAACTCATAAAGAGTCCGAAGCAAAATACACTCGTAGATAACGCTTAGTTTACGTCTCGAGGCCTTTTCCACTTGCCAAGTTTAGACCCAGTCACGGGAGGGTCAACTTTAACAAGTTTATTCAAGTTTAGCATTATTATAATTGAATTTTCACTTTATAATTGGGTCTGCGAGCTAATGACCATAATTTTGGAAACTGTCAAGAAAACTTACAAAACACCTGAGTTTATGTTGCTTGTCTATTTTCGGAAGCTTACTAATAAATTTTATTCACAACCTGACAGCCAGTTAAAGTAGTTTCTGATATTATATTTATTTGAATACAAGTGTGTATAGCCTACTGGAATAGTTTAAGTACGTAGTAAGCTTAAGTACGGTATCAGCAGTATATTTTTAGTTATTTGTATGTTAATTTTTTTAAAAATATTTTGCCACGATAGCAAAACAACAAAAATTACAACCAATACAAAGCTTTAAGATAATATTCAATATTACCTATTCACCTTTGCACATATGTATACTATATAGGTACCTATGAGATTGTGCCAAGGTAGATTCTATATGTTAGCTAAATAGGTACGTACCTATATTGTATCTAGGTAAATTGACTTTCAACTCCCACACTTTGTTTGCGTTAGCATAAGTAACAACTTTTTTTAATACCAAGCACAAAATAAAGGTATGCAAACACTGTCTTTGCCACTTGAAAAAAAACATATTGACTTTTGCAATTGCTTCACCTAACCTTTATTACGTCTTTTGAACATATCGCAAAAAAATTACAATAATTAAATACAAGGTAGATAAAACAAAAAATGAGGAATTAGTATTTTAAAATTCGCATATTGACGTCAAACTGTTGTTTTCAAATTCAAAGTAAAAACTTAAAAGCACATTTTAAATTATTTTAATGTATGTAACTAAATGTATATCTAATAGAAAGACGATTACGTATTTAGTCTTTTTATTTCCCCTTTATTTAAATGAAAAATGACCTGTACGTCGCATTTCCCTAGTTTTGATTTAAATGTGTTTCAATAAATTTTCATATTTTTACTCGAAGTAAGTATTCGCTAGATATTTAAACTCTGCATTTTCGTATCTGTAGGGTAGCTCACGCTTCCACCATTATACCTCGTTGGCGCACTTTATAAGTATTTGCTCAGGATTATAGGCACTTTGAATTTACATAACATTTTCTGTCATTTGCTTATCGCTCACATGACAAGACTCGCGCATTATACATGAATATATTTGACAAATTTTAGTAGAGGCGATGCACGATGGTGTGAAGTATTCAGGAATGTCTCGCGAAAGCCGGGTGTAAGCCCGACAGCGTGGGGCTATGAGCATTTGAATAATCGTACTGTGCCCAAAGCCAGGGTATTATATGATAATAATTTCACGCGCGAGCGCGTTGCGCCGGGTGGCGACTTCCCCCGCTCGCCTGTTTTACCGCGTCGTCTTCAAAGAATGTGTTAAAAAATTACTTATCGTACCATCGATGATAAAAACGAAATACTTTTCATACCTCATTCGACTCGCCATCACAGTCACGTAAGCGATACGGAAGCGTTAGTAATCCCAAAACCTGTAACTATACAATGGTAGATCCCCCAATTTTCTTTAATTAATTGATACTACAAACGTTAAAACCGTTGAAGTGTTAAAACGGAGGGCGGGTGATACAGGGGTAAAAAGTCAATTTGTACCGACTGAAGTCATAAGCAGGGTGAATATTAAGAAATAAATTTTATAACTTTACCTACTCTTTGTTAGTATCTACACTTAATGGGTTCCTCTCCTTTGTATGTTAATATTCGTACCTACTAATTGGACATATTTTCTGCCAGCGAGGCTTAGAGCAAATAATACAGTGCAGATTGCATTTTTTGAGTTGTAAGGTATGTTCAACTTTGAATAAGCAAATTTTTTATGGTACAAATACGTTTAAGTGTTTCTTCACATGGTGTCGCGAGCACGAAGTAACGAAGTCAGCCACTCTCAAGCAGCGCGACAGCGGCGCGGTTGCAGTTTGTCAGCTTCGCTGCTGCTGGCGCATGGCAGCCGCGAATCTTGCGACATAATGAAAAGGCATCCGCAATATAACATTATTTTCTTATATATTTTTCAACATAAAAATGTAATAAATATGAATTGTAAAAAATGTAAACAGTCTAATAGTTACAAGTTGTTACTCGTATAATTGGCGTAAACATACAATTTGTAGTTATGCAGCAGATAGCGTGTGAAGTGTTTAAATTAGCATATCACAATATTATAACGTATAGGTAATTACGTTGTAAAACGCTCGTCGTAAAATTAGTAATTCATAATAGTGTTGTTTTTTGATGGTGTACTCGTATCTCTAATGTGAGTGAAGTGTTGTTGATTGTGGTAATTATTAATTTGATCATAAAGTAAACTGACACCACGGTGGGTGAGCACGCGCCTCCCCTCAACAATTAACTACTTACAAGTAATCACGTCGGATTATGACGTCATAATTATAACCATAATTGATAATTGATGTACCTACCCAGTTTATGAAGGGTTAGAAAGAGGGGTATTGTTTCTACTCAACATTAGGTACTTATAATAAAATTAAGATGTTTAGTATCTTTCTTACTACTATCAGAATCTAAATGTTCATTATCTTTAATAATGTGCTTGTATACAAAAATTTCAAGGAGTTTTTATTTGTTATATTCGACAGAGCCTTTAAAATAATAAGTAATTTCGGTCGGTTGTATTTATTTGTATTTAATTTCGAAGCACAAGACTTTGAATAACCAAGCTTTAAGCAAAGTAGCGAATCTGTAAAGCATTAACCATATTTTATTATATCGATACCGATACAAATAACAGTCATTAGCCAGACAGCCCATAATATAATTAAGCGCCACTTATAAATTTCATGCAGTATACGAGTAGGTCGAGTACCTTATACAAACCCATTTAAATAATGATAAATGTGTTGATATACCACACGATATGCCTGGCTTGCATATGGTAGATATATGTACTTCCTTCGATACTGATAAAGCTTACCCTTTGTGGTACTAATACCCGTTTAAAAATGTGAATAGCAATAAACTTATAATTAACTACAAACTTCATGCACCAGTAAATGTAGACATTAATTTCCTCACACTAGTTTATCTATTTGGGAACACGGCCCGCTTTTATCTGTCATCGTTTTCTACTTTTTGAATGATAAACAAGCGTAAGATTAAATTATTTTACCGGTATTTTGTGTTGTAAACAAACAGTGGTAAAGTTTGTTTACGGAAGGTGGTTAACGACGTTTAAGCTTATTCGGAAGCGTGCATGAAAGTCGACTTTACGTACATATCTACAGTTGCGTTTGCTCGAAATAATTTTGATATGCAAATAAGAAAATGTGAAGGAGAATTTTGTTTCGACGACGTCGGCGGAGTCGGTTACGCAGACGTATTCTTTAAATTAATGGCAGAGTGAGATTAGTACTGCTAACTGCTTTACATGGAGGGAGCTTACACGGCAAGGCTTGCTCGTTTGTTCCGAGAAACAGACAAATGAAAGCACATAATTACTAGGCCGCCCCGCTCTAAATGCAACAAGGATTAGAATTTACATACGCGCGTTAACAAGAACGCGTATGGCATTTATGACTGAATTATTTAAATATGCCTATGAGCCCATGTTTAGTGCGTGTACTGCTAGCAGGATGTTCCCGCGGCATTCTCGATAACACTTTCCTCAACAAACTTGGTAATATAATGAATGAATATTTTCATCTCAAAATTAGATACGGGCATACAGTATGCAGGAACCTATTGCATATTATTATTTCAAATATGTGTTTCTTCGTCAGAAAGCTAAGAGGGGCATCACGTGTACTCTCACTTTCAAGCACGTACGACTTACGAGTATGATGTATCTGTAGTACCTACTATATCGAATCCGAAATTTATATTTATATATTTATATAATGACAGTAGGTAAGTAGGTACCTTACGGTATACTAACGGTACATCCCTATATAGTATTTGCAAATTGGATAATCAGTGAGGCTAAATAGGTAGGTACCGTGATTAAGGTAACGTGATTAAGATGGTTTTAACAAAACTCTCGGTGTTGCCCGTATCCATAGGCAATGGTAACCACTTACCATTAGGTGATCCGTTGGCCTGTTTGTCTGGTCTTTCTTTGCATAAAAAATAAACTTTTTTCAGTTACAATTTATTTCACCTACGTATACCATGCACCACTCAATCCATCTTGTGTTGTTCGCAGTATTTAGGCGATATAATTAAAGTGGCAGCCATTACGCAAAGAAAACATTGGTTCTAAATAAATTAAACTTGGTAGTTTTATAACTCGCACCTCTACCTACTGGCATTATCATATTTATGGGTGCATCAATGATTTATGATGCAGGTTTTAGAAGATAAGGATTTCAAAACTTTACATTTGTATGGTAATATGAACCCGGTTTTATCAATATTACAGTACATCATTTTGAAATTCACACGTTTTAGAATGATCTAATACTGATACCACTTAGTTACAACATAATATTTAGTGGCATCTCGTTGGTTTAAATGAGGTTAGTAAATAAGAAGCATATATGGTTACACTGAATAAAAAATAGCTGAGTATAGTCAGTTCAAAATAAAAAAAACCTGTTATTCACTCATAACTGGTAGATAACAAATATACCGTGGGTATAAATTCCAGAATAACTATCAAAGAAAAGTTTAAGGCTGTAATTGTTAAACATTATCGGTGATATCTGAGTGTTCTCAGATGGAGGCGAGCTTTAGTGTTTTTCTCGTCACAAATCGAAGCGTAATTATAGGCAGCGCGCCGATTAACATCTGTCGACTATTAAATAAACTCTTATTATAAGGGAATCTCTGCACAAATCGGTATTGAATCGGTATATCCAACAAACATCTAATAAAGTAACAATATTAAGTGTTAGAAATTTCATGCTTTACCTAGTACAGACAAAATAAGTAAATGTACAGGTACCTACACTTCATTTCACAAAAAAATTCATTCATTCTCAAACATCCAACGCGCAGTCACATCCAATTTAGGTAAATTTTAAGCCCTTATAATATTTTAAATTAATAAATAAAACTCAAATTTCATCGTTTCTTTCGCTGTCCGTATTTGCGCCGGTGATTGTCAGGACTCCCCAAGGGTTCAGTCATTGCGAGTAATTATTCTTATCCGTCGGATGTTCTCAAAGAGTCTGCGTCGGATCCCGACGTATGCCTCAACATAATTTTCTCATGATTCGCAAGGAAATCAAACTTACCCCTTTATTAAGTAGTCACGTGGACGTGACTGCCTAATGTTCCGTCTATCCATTCACAACGAACACAGCGTGATTATGGTGGTATTGTTTTGTTGGATACAATTAAAATAATAAAGGCCGCTTCCTGTAGTTATGTTTTCGCAATTAAAGTTTGACCGAACTTCGTCGAATAAGCAACGAAAATTATCTTTTATGTTACTTAATCTTTACTGCAGTAATATTTATGTTTTACTGTAAATATTATACAGTAAGCAAGCAATTTGTAAAAGAATACTGAAATAGTGGATTAAAAGAAGTACATCCGTTCAGTGGCAGATTACAAGGAGATTACGAACTAGTGTAGAATGTGATGTTATTTGTACAAGGTTTCCAATCACGCTGGCCAGTGCGCCTCGACGTAATGGGGTGTCGCTGTGAGGCTGAGAACTCGATCAAACCGCGCCGCGGCGGCTCGATGCTCTGGTAAAAACAACTGTTGCTAACAGAACGATTATAATATATTAGTTGGGCTTTAATTGCGCCGATATAATTACGAGAGTCGGCCGCGCATACGTGACGATATCCCAGCCTCTCGGCCCACGTCGCTCAGATATTAAGAGGAATAACTCGAGGCAACCGATCGAGTGTTTCGCGATAATGAGCGCCGGTTGCGATCGAAGTGTCATTAGGAAGTCGTAGCCCACGATACGCGTCCGGAGTACTTACGCTCGTTCGCTCCTTCGCATTACATCCCTCACAGTATCTACCGAACGATATTCCCATATTAGCCTTAATGATTAATAAAAACATCGACGACGTGCCTTTTTGTGTTTATTACTACAGAACTATGCTTTTAATACCATCGACGTGGAAGAAAAAGATCTTGAAGTTGAAGGAATTTCAATAGACTAGTAGTTCTCACAATAATGTCGAAGTTTCAGAACAACGACATTAAGGACGATCAGTCGTCGTTGACGCGAGGAAACGGGGTAATTTCCTAATGGTTCAATGAGGTGATAGTTAACCGCCGTGGGAATCAAACCAATACTCGTGGTGTTTTAACTTTGCAACAATTTATTGTAACTATTGCAGAATGTTCCTATCTTTTGCTAGCAATATTTTAGAGCCATCTGCTCTTACCGGCATTATTACCGACTATGTGATTAGTTTACTGAGATATGCCTTCTAAGTTGCTATTTAAACCTTCACGATTACAGATAAAAATTATATAAGAAAACCAGTTGTTGTAGATAATCACAGTACATAACTTTAAAGGATAAAAATTATGAATTAATTCCGATAGGGCGGCACCTCTCAGACGCGCGACATACTTCGTCCAGATAAGGGAAAAGCGTCGCTGGCTTATAAATGACTCTTTATTAAACGTGAAAGCAGGGACGTCGGCTAATGGGCCGATCATGCGCTCCCATTAAAGATTATTTAATATTCAAAAGCGGCCGACGATAAATCACGATCGCCCGCCATGCTTCTTTGACTATATACACTCTGCACTTTGTTCAAACGTATTCCACGTTTTGTTAATGCAAAGATTAATTCTTGACTTCGAAACCCGTATTGCGATTTGATAGGGAAATGCAATAAGCGGAGAAATGGCGTTTTACAACAGGAGCATCGCTAGTTAGTTTCGCATTACCCGCCGGCTGTCGGGCTGCCGTGTGTGGTCGCCGATAACTATCAGAATATCTTTTGAAGACTGACCTTCATTCGTATAAGGCCTGTTACGATGCCATAACACTTGTTTCATCAGATGCTGGAGGAGATAGCGCTCGAGTGATCGTTTCACGCTTTGGCGGGATAATTATCTATTAACCAACCAATGATCCACCCATGTTTTCTTACTGAATGTTACATATTTTTACAGTCGATTTTTTCACTGTCACTTAACGTAATACGTCTACTAAATCTTACTTTGCAAAAGGACGGGGGTTCACATAATTGTTCACGATTGCAATCTTCATGATTTTTAAGTCATTTTGTGAAGACAACACAATTTAAACAGTTCAGTTCAGTTCAGAGAAGATCCATGGCCGCAAGAAGGAAGGGTTGTTTCGATTCCACCCACCGATCTAATTTTTGGAATAAATGGCAAAACAATAATTCGTACCCTTGCAGGACTGAGGTCATAACAATAAAATAGAAAGGCGATCACGGACGAGGCGGCGACTGGTTCAATCAACGAGAGTCAGATTTATTTTTATGAAAATTGGCATAAAATCGGGCGGGTCAGCGGGGGCTCACGGGCCCCGCGAGACCGCACGCCCGACCGTTTACTGCATATCGTTTCCTCGGCGGCCGCCGCTGCCTTCGGAAATATTGCCGATGGTCATAACTTTTTATATGCAGCGATGACATTGCACAAAGTGTCGGGTCGTACTGTGAATTGTTTGGAGCTGACTCGTCTAGCTGTTATTTTTTTATAGATGGTCGGTTTAGTTTTGTCTATTTTGCTTATTTTTGTTTTTTGAAAGCCTTCTTTTACCGTTTCAGTTGTATCACCAATATTTTACGACTGCTGATATTCATAACGGTAGGTATGTGTATCATAATGTTTAAAAAAAGTTAAACGGTGACACAATTTTTGTATAATTCAAGATATCGTATTAATTCGATTTGCAGTGTCGTATTCTGAATAACTCAGTATATGTAAATGAAATTAAACTGTAAAAAAATTATTCCACCAAATCACAGTGAAATTTTTACTAACACAGTGTGAGCAGCTCTCCTGACAATCCAAAGTGTAGCGTTGATGTGTTAAGGGGTGTCACATCGTAAAACCGTTTTTCTATTATCTCTAAATCATCTTTGTCTCACTTTAAGATTAACTCCGAGATTGTTATTACTTGCTGCACGTTTATTTATTTTTTATTTAAATTTTGATTCCCAAAATGATCTACTACTTAAGTTACAAAAAGCAGTTTTCTTGTAACTTCAATACCTATGTTGCGGGAGTGGAATTAAAGAACTATTTAAATTAGCCTAGTCAGGCAGGTATCGAGTACACATCAAATATTACCAAAAATGGAAACTAATAAAAGTAACTTAATATTTTTTAAATCAATCAGATTTCAAGATCTATTCAAAGCATGTGGATATGTATTATAAATACATACCTACCTATTTTTCAACCCCAAATTACCTACAAAATGGTATAAACTTTACTTTTATCTGCCAAAATAACTGAAAATTACATTCCGTTGTTTGCTCCTACTAATAACAGAAATGAATACATTTTATCCACATGAGTTACTGGCTCTTACTTCCATACATGTCGCAGGCAGGGAAACAAAAGCGACATAAAGTTTTACGTGAAGCATAAATCTGGGAGTTATTCTCAAGGGATGATAAGGTGGGGTCGATGGATGCGTCCGTCGTGGTTCTCCAAAACTCGACCTGTTAGAGGCAAACTTGTAATAATGTACTTTACCGTTACCATTCTTATACCGTACACCCATGCGTCTGAATATTAATTTCACATAAAAATTTAAAATTGCAAAACCTACACGGGTCTAGTTTCAATTTCCCTAAGTAACAAAATCATTCCGGTGAAAATAGTTTTTATGCAAAGTAGTTATTCCATTAGGTTTAATTATTTTATTATTATCATAATAATATTATAACTACAAAGGTTCGTAACTATCACTCAGTGCGTAAATTTGTCTTATATTTATGCCGGTTTTATTTAATTTACGTATGTTAGTAATCAACTAATCATTTAACAATAATAATTGTATGTTGATAATCTCTACAAGCGACCTACTCATAAGACCTACTTACAAACAATAACAAACATTCTGCCTAATAATGTAAAATAATGAATTCCATTCTATTCTATTAACTATAAAATTACCTATCAGGTAAGTTATATTTAATTTATTTATGACACAACACAGTTACCAACAAACAAATATTAAGTGAGCGTATAAGTTATTTTTCCCGACTTCTTAACATGCAGTAGTTACCCTATCCCCTTTCCCGCGGCTAAACCCAAATTTTCAATCTTGGCGGTTATCATTTTACCAAAGCAAAGCTCACATAATATTTGTTCGGTTGAGACGAGCGTCTTCGAATTTCATATTTATTCGCGAGAGCAAACAGCATCCCACACCCACACGCCGGAACTGATATTATTGTGCATTCCGTATAATATTGTTTGCTATTTGGCACATTCTCTGTTTGTTCTCGCCTTTCATATGAAAGGGGAGCTATAGTCGAGCAAACAGATGGGTGACAACTGAGAAGTTACTTCGCACTCCTCAAGCTTTTATATTTGAAAATGCTGTTAGTCAATACGAATTTAAAATTTGAAGTGTTTCATTTAAAGTTTGCTAAAATTTTCATAAAATATTCACCTGTGTAAGTGACAGGCAGCTTTATACAAGTGAATTGTAAGAGACGAGAAGGTTCTCAAGAAGACAGATTATAACAACCTATCGTATTCCTAGATATTGATCGTAACCTAATAATCTTGTACTTACAACACAAAATAAGTCTATTGCTTTTTATCACAATATTTCAAAAAAAAAGTAAATACACATTGGTAAAATTTTAGTTAGGCCTTTGATCACAAAAACAGGTCTGTAATCTCGTAGAAACGTCCACCTGTGACAAAGCGAACGGAGCGTTAAATCACCAGGCGATCATAGAGCAAACGAGTACGTTTCGGAATATGAAAGCGAGCAATCCATTAAACCGTACGAGCCTAGCCGGCACGGAGACGCGACTCTGCTTCTGATAACCCATAATACGCGGATATTTTTGCGTTGCTCATATGTCGGAAGTAATGGTTCGTGCACGACTACTACATGTGGATATTACCCTAAATGTTTACGATTGAAAACTCGGTAACTTATGTGTTGATGCAAATTAAAAAAAATGCTGTGCTAATGTTAAGTTTATTTAATAAGAATAGTGTTCGCCGTTTAAAACAATATCAAAATTTATCAATTTCATGATAGTGGTACCTACATAGTTGTTACCAGCACTACCATTTTGAATATGAATGTGTGGCACTGAATGAAGAGTAAGATTTATTTTTAAGTCTATAAGTACCTGATAGCTTTCAGTGACCAACTGACCACGTGTTGAAGACCATCTAAAATTCCAGTTCAATTCTATTCGTTGATTCAAGAGCAAATAAGTATAAACTCCGAAACAATAGGAAGGTCCATATTAATCTTTAACAAGAAATGTAAACCATAATATATTATATTTGGCATATAAAAGGCTCGCTTATCTAAGGGGTTTGACTGGAAACGAACATAAAGGGTGATCCTTTGTGACAAATACCGTGATATACAGAGCGACAGTCGTAAGGGAAATATTTTTATAAGATGAAACATTATTATTTGTTGGGGGCGAAGGGATCAAAAGTCGTCTTATGAGTTTTGTGATACCATTACTCAGTTTGTCTGGCCCACAATGATATTGTTTCGTGCCATTGTATCGAACTATAACGTTATATCATCTCTTTTATAGACCCAACCTGCTTTTATAAAAATGTATTGTAGAGAATACAACGGCATTATTAATAGGCCGCTTTATTGTTACAAAAATAGCAGACAATCGGAATGGCGCGCGGCTTAACAGATTCCGAACAGGAAACGGCTAAACGATAAACTGTTAATAAAACAAATTAATGCGCCTTAACCCTAAAATTGGACAAGTTCAATGCGGAGGTCGTTACCACTATAGGAAATTTATCCCGGCGAGTATTAACATTGAAATCTGTTCGTTGTATTCGGCGTCATTAAAGTTAGCGTAGAACGTCGTAGGAAAGTGTGTTTTGTGTATCGGTGCAGTAGGGTTGAATCGCGTGAGGGGTCGGGCGCGATCCAATCAAAACATACAAGGAGCATATTGATTCCGAGAAGTGTCGCTGTTAACGTGGAGGCTGGAGTTGAATACATTAGCCAACGGCGTAATGAAGTCTCTGTGCTTGTAAACAAACATCGTACGGAGCGGAGCGGCGTGGCCCGGGGCTGGGGCGCGCGCGCACCGGCGCACCCCGCTCTGCTTACAGGAATTCTATTTCCACGACAAACGTCATGTGTTAATTAACTCGCACCTACGATATTGAGATATCGCCGGAGATGCTGCTGTTGTTATTAGCTGACGAGAAGGCTTATTGCTTAGTGTTCCTATCTAAATACGAATGTGTTGCGAGTCGCGTTTGCGTTTATGTTGCTCCTTGTGCAGAGGGGTAACTTAGATAGTGAGCATTCGAAGAATAGCAATGCAGTGCTTAATTACATTGTTTCTTGGATGTTCTGCAATTTGTATTGAGTGTCGAGTTTAAATTATCATTCAGCTTTAAAAAACCTTTTGTAGTAAGATTCATAAAAGTATTAGTAAATAGGTATTTTAGATTATTCTCCAGTAATAGAACAATAACTTTAGGTATACCTTATACCCTCTGTTGGTCACCGGTCTTTACATACGACCTAAAGTATTAGGGGAGGGGTTGCATGAAAGGGACACGTATTGAAAGGGACAAATCAAATTACCGGTAAATTAAAAACGATTTCAAGACAATACAATTTTTGTTGTACAAGACCTTGATACAAGATCGTTCGGGGCTAATTTCATATTCCTGTCATTTCAAACATTTTGTATACGTGCGAGTGTTGTTATTGAATAGTATTTTTTCTGTTATAATTGTGAAACGTTTTATCGAGTGCTGCGAACTACTTATTTATGTGTGAAGTACTGTTTAAAATAGGCTGAAAATCCACACACGCAAGAACATAAGTTGAGGGAAGTTTAATTTAATATTTTAAGATTTTGTGGTTATGTTTTAAATTTTTGTATGATATTTATGAAAGGGACATTTGTTGTGTCGGCTGTGAATGGGACGTTCCCTTTATACCTACTTTTCAACCTACCTTTCAACCTGCTATTTTGCACTAGGTTTGTAATATTTTTTTTACTTATTTTTTAGATTTAAAAATCCATATAAGAAACGTGTGTTGATGCACACAAAATCGAAGACACAGTTAAATAAAGTTAAATAAAAGCAATAAAGTATTACAAAAAGGCATTTCTATTTAAGTTACATGAAAGTGTTTATTATATTAATGTTTAAGATGAATGCAGTAAGATTTAATAATGACAGTAGTTACCTACAGTCACTTTTAAATTTGATTTATAACATAAGTATCTAAGTAATTATTGTACACATATTTCCTTGAAATTAAGTAAACTACCCTTTCATAAAATACTGCGTCCCTTTCAATATAGTCTATCTATGAAAGGGACAAAATACACATTTTTTAAAGAAGAGTAAATAAATAACCAATTATTGATTAATGACAATTATTGCATTTCAATTTCAATTATTGAATAATAAACGCTTCATATTCGACTCCAACGTTCTTAATATTTTCTCAATCATTTACTAGGACCTCAAATTCAAAAATGTCCCTTTCATGCATTTCATTTTCTCCCTTACCTGGTAGGGATCTACCATGCTGCTTCAGTATGATAACGGCGGATAATTTTTGTCCAATGCTCCCATAGATGTTTTACGAAAGTTATGTACCTATCTATCGAAAACGAACGGACTGACGGCCTATGAGCATACATCTACCTATTAGGTATACCACTAGCTTTCACCCATTCCGAGACGATTGCGCCACTTTATTGTCACAATAGCTACTTGTAGAAATTTAATTAAAGATCAATATAGTGCGTGATTCACAGCATAGCGGAAATATTAAGAGCTGACACAAACGTTATTAGACATTTTTGTGTAATGGGTGTTCCACTTGAGAAAATAAACACGATTATTAAAGAGAAGCCGTTCTGAAACCACATAAAGCGAGCGCCAGCTGCTGCCCACCGCGCCTTTATGATGAAAGAGGTAATCCTCAATGACCTTCTCTACCATATGCGATTAGAACTACGCTTTACAACAGAAACTCTACCATAGTAATATGAAAAAATATCTGTAACAGATTTTATCAATCCATATTGAAATGGGTATAAGGAAAAGGAAGAAAAAAGAAAATAAAAGATATTATTACCAGACAGCTCTCTGTGTCACTACATGGGAATTAAGAAGGGGCATTTCTTAAGTCGATAGTTAAATTAAATGTTCTCCTTATCCATTGATATATTAACGAATATACCTAATATGATTGGTAAGTAGGTTTAAGCAGATATTGAAAAACAAGTTGATTGGAGATAATGTATTACGTATGTCAAAATTCTGTTTCATAATTGAATCATTCGTCACACAAGAAACTACAAAATAGTACTACATAATTAGGTATCTAATACACATTACACCCCCCAACATTTATTTTGAACCCAATGAACCCAACAAATTTGTCCACCTACATGTATATATACATATAATTTCATCGCTGTAATGTTTGTCGTCGGCGATATGGCAAGGGCTTATAAACCTGCCACTGTATCACGTTTCCTGTTATGACTTCAGTTTTTAATGAGCCTTTGTTGAGATCTTTTTATTATAAAAGAGCGCTAACAGTTCTAAATGCGTTCGTAAAGGATTTGTAAATGCCGGTTTACCTACACATTTTATTATCTGTGTTATGTGAAGTTTTCTTTTTGTAATTTAACACTTTCATTCAGAAGCTGCTTCCATTTTAAGATTTTGATGACCATGTTTCGTTTGAACACCTTGCAGAGTTTAGTTTAAATTACTAAATCCATTTAAGTAGGTTCTCACATATCAGCTTCTTGCTCCTTGCAGTTTTTATTGTTATTTAACTCTGAAGCATCGTATACCTAGTAATCCCCACATACACGCTATAAAATGGTTTCGAATATGCGTGCAAACATATAGGTACCTACATAGAATTTCGTATATCCATTTGTTTGAGAGCTCACAATTATTCACAATTTTATTAGTGACACAATGGAATGGTGTAATAATACAGGTGTGATTTTTTTTTCAGTATCAATGGGTTTGATTCCCGGCTAAGCATATTGAATTTTCGAAAATCCAATGATGCAGTTTTAGTTTTCATCAAAACCGGTTCCCAGACTCCTTTCAGCATTTTTCGCTATTCCTCATAGTTTCGGATTCCCCCAACGCACATCGTTTGAAAACAACTGTGTACTTATGATATATAAAAACAAGCAGTCGCAAACAAGTAGATATTACAAATAAAACTTGATTGATGCAAATAAAAAATATATGCAAAAAATATAGCAAAATGTATCAAATTATGATACTTATTTAATAAGCACAATTAAGTTCAGCAGTCAAGCCGCGCTCGAACTATAGTTGAGGTCTCCCCATCTTCAGCTATACGTCATCCTTGGGGGACATATTGGGCGATGCAATTGGAAAACGCGACGTGAACTCGTAAATTTCGCTATTCGTTCTGTTTACGATAACCGTGGTTTTGATAAAATTTTACTACGTGTTGGAGGTATTCCTCGAACGTATTGCTGCATGTTTTATTCGAATCGTATTATCAAGCCATCGTTATTCCCTGTTATTTGACATAGATCCGCGGTTTTTGATATACGATTATTACGGTTTCAGTTTTATAGGAGTTACTAGTTATGTTTTGATATAAGTACTAACCATTTGTTTTACTACGCGTGCTTGATAGAAAAATGTTTTTTTTTAGGTACGACAGATACAACTAGTTAATACATTTAGGTATATTTAAGAAAAACATATGAAAACATGTCTTGCAAAGTATTATAAGGTAGGTTGTAATTCGCAAAATCTTAAAAAAATATTCATTTTCCGGTTACTGTTTGGATTCACCTATGTTTAAAGCAACAAATTTAAAAACACTTCGTCATGTCATTATTCTTATCATTTCTGCTCTCCCACATATTCATCGTGTAATTTATTATACACTTTATGTTGTTACGTCTAATCTTATAAGTAGCTACTTAAATGAATTGCAAGAAAATATGTAGATATTGTTCGGTTTTAAAAATGTATCTTATAGCGCCATCCATTATTTTAATAGTAGAATAGTTTGAACTCTAACACCTAGAAATAAATCGCGATAAAAAGAGAGTGACGACGTGTTCGCGGGAATTAGTCATCCTGGCAACGAGTCAAAATGAGTGAAATTAAATCAATTATAGCGTAGTCTTAACATTTCGGCCATTGTCTTAAGAACGATCATCAAATCACTAATGTTCCGTGGCGTATTTAAAACTACTAGCTTTTCTATTGTGAAAGCGCATCATTAAATATTTTCATTTTCAGCAATTTGTAGAGATTAAGATTACGTTGAAAAATATTGTGTTGTTAACATTCCATTCTAGATGATGTTGATTTTTGGCACACAAAAAAATAAAAAGTGCGGCGATTTTAAAGTCGTCAAGACAAAAGTCGTATGACATAGTAATTGATTAGTAGGACAGCTGCAGTGTCCGCCGTGGACGCTGAGCTCGCCACGATTCCAGGAAACGCGACGATATGGACATCGCAGATATAATATCATCTTATTTTAAATCACAAATAACATAAATTAAGCGAATAATGGGCATAATTAATCGGTTGACATGTAGATAAATAATTTATGGTAGAGTTTTCTTATCAATTTTCGCGAATCTTACACGGTTAAATTAAAGTAAATATTACAATAGGCGTTCATAATAGCGAAATAGGTACCTTTCAAAAGTAGGAATTTACTCTCATCAGGTAAATCTATTACGGAAAAATGCATTTTATATTTTCAGAACACTAATTAAATTCTACACAACGGAACAATAAAAGTGCCTAAGCAAAATAGGTACAAAAAAAATCTACACGTAAATTGCTTACTGAAGTTCATAAACCTCATAACCTATTAAAATAAAAAGAGCCTAATATTTTGACTACTTTCTAGCGGTTAATGTTTTGACTTAACTTGAATACATATTTATGGCACCGAAGAGCAGAGATACTTATGAAGGAAAGACTTGTGTGTATTACGAGTGTTCAGCTAATAAACACGTCCTAATTTCTCGTTGAATAGTGGGCTATTAAAATAAAGTTTTAAAATATGGAACGCCAGATTTTATTTACGTTTCTACAATTTATGGTGTACGGGAGCGTGACGCGAAGGAAGAAGACGGCGACGCTCAGCGCAGTGCGCGAGCGCAACTCCGACACGCGTATGACAGAGCGTTGACTGTTATATTTTCCACGATTTATTACATTATAAGAGCACTGTGCGTGCCGTTAATACGCTTTCAGATGCATAAATAGTAGTCATTTTATTTTGATGTCCTACAAGACATCCGACGACATGTTTAATTGTTCAGACGGGCTTCTTAATACCATAAGCTATTCTCGGTCAAAACATTTTCTTGTGCTTTCTATAATTTATTACTTATCCTCCAAAATTCGAAGTCATTTAGTTATTAAGATACTTATACACTTTAAAATGTTACGACTAATAAAACTGTTAATTTTATGATTTTTTTAATGTGTCGCATAATGTGATATACATTTAGCAGCGCCACAATCACACACATCAGAGATTTCATTGCGCATTATTTTCTCGACGCGATGTCGACACCTCATTGTTTTGAGTTTTTTCAGAGCTGCTAAATCAGACTCTTAATTGATATAATATCGCTTTAGCGGTCTCATAAAATCATTACTTCGTTCACCGAATAAAAGCCAAATTTTACGCTGAAACCCGAAGTTATTGTTATGTAGGATATTCATAGTTATTTTCGTCGTTGTCATTGAACGTGTCGGTGTTGAGAGGTCAATGATATTGATTTTTGGGTAAACAATATCCTTTGTGAATAGTTGAAGAGAATCGATTCAAAAATATTACTAATATTGATATTCCGGTAGCAGACCGTGTCAATAAAATATCAGAGTAGCATCAAAAATGATCGTAAACGGCGAAGCGGACAGTGCGGCATATTTCATATCGCGTAATGGAGAATTTACAAGCTGTCGGAGCGAAATGACTCCCAGAGGTGGCCGCGACTCCTCGCCCCATCGCACGCTCTTCAAGAGAACTGGCCAACTGAGAAATACTTTTGTAGAACTAGTCGGTCGTTTAATGCAGCATTCTTTACTTCACTTTTAATTGAATTTATTACTGCATTTTTTCAAATTATTGAAGATATTCACATTAAAACTCGTGGTAAGTATGGTCTACCTTTACCTATTTTAACGTTATCTACAATGACAAATTGACAGTCTCAAACTGTGGTCTCAAATCAAGTAGGTACCTATTAGTATTTACAGTTGGTAAAGTTTTTAATAATAGTTATTTTCGCAAAAAATGTTAGATTTCTAGGAGGTAAGTGTAGCTTCGTGCCAAATATGTTGTTACTAACAAAAAAAAATAATATTAAAAAACTCAGTTACGTCGTTATTATTTCAGGGCGGTGGAGCACCGGATGTCCAGCGCAGTGGCCGCGTAGCCAACATTATTATTTATGCCCTCGAGAAAAGTACATTTATAACAATATTACACCGGACCGCGCCCGCCCTCGGAAAATGATTTCACTATTTTCCGAAGATTGCAGGTGTATTATATTTCATGAACGTTATTTATGGTGAGACTTTTATTACAAATGCGTGCAATGTCTCTATCCACTTTTTATTGCCGCCGAATTATTTGATAAATTCACGTCATTTTGTCAAAAGAAGTTATTCATCGGATATTTTTGTTATTAGATGATTTCGTTAGGGTTATAAATTACATTGAACGTTTAATTTTGTTACTCGAGACAAATGCTATCTCAATTTGAGTGTTTATAATCATCTTGGTAGATATGTCTCAATTTTGAACTTAAGTAAGTATTATATTTAAAAAGTCTAGTAAAACATTCCATCCTTCCTTCCTTTCAGCCCTTGGTAGTCCACTGCTGGACATGGGCCTCCCCTAATCGACGCCACTCCACCCGGTCCTGGGCCCTCTGAATCCAACGGTTTCCCGCTGTCTTCTTCAGGTCATCAGTCCGCCTGTGAAACATTATAATGCTGTAATGCAACATAATTTTTATTATTAATGAATGAATGATAAAAGTCTCGTAAGCCTAGTACCTAAAGGTTGGGCCTTGATAGGTCGACATTGTCTTAGATAATTCTGAACTTTGCATAATTTTGGGAATGGACTAGTATTCCCAAAAGATGGATATATCCGTCAGTAGCGGCACCCCCGGTGATCGCGGGCGAAGTCCGAGCGTTACGAGGCTCACGGGAGCCCCACCGTAGCTCAACTCTGTCCATAACCAATAATCGTAAATAAATGCAAGCGCCCTGCAAACCCTACTCACGTCAGCGAAATTATAAGCGGGCATCGCGTAAACTCTTGTTTGAATAGCTTTGCTTTTCTCAAGAGGTTTCCATGAGGTACCTACATACCGTTCTGTTTTATTGCATATGAAACAACAAACTAGTTTTTCCAATCGATGGACATCTCGCGTTTTGCTGCTCGGTGACAACTACAGTAATAGCATTAAACTGAATTGTTGTGTAGAGGAACTATTCACTATTCCGAAGTTTAGCACCGACCAGTAAATTCTTACTACTTCGGGGTCACATAAAAAAAACATTACAATAAAGAGTTTAATGCGTTAACAGAGTAGAATACTTTCTTATAACAAAATATCTTACGAGCATCGGCCGAATATCGTTTATTTTTACCTGAAGACCGCGATCCCGCGCATCTCTCCCTATTAAATTTTGTTTGCATTTATTTTAAAGGTGCGACGCTCGAGAAGGCGTGGTATGTGAAAAATTACACCACAGTCCAATATTTATGGGTGATATTCGGCAGCGGTTCCTTTGTGAGATGAGGGTGTATAAATAACACCTCTTATCGCGTGGGAGCCTACCCTTAAATTGGATTTATTTTAATTATTTATTGACACAACTTTATCTGGACATCGTTTGTGTTCAATTGAACGATTTACATGGTTTCAAGATTACTCATTAACACTTAAACCGGATATTAATCGTTTACTTTTCTTGTTAATTCGATTAATATTATTAATCATGATCAGATCAGATACCTACGTCACGAGTAAAAAAAAATTGACAATTTAAGGAAAAAATTGAAAACGGACCGTAGAGTTTGCAGATTTTATTCGTTATTCTGGTTTCAAAAAATATAATAATTGTGATTTCATTATCTGTAAAGATAGTGTCTGGGAGAATCTCACCTGCGTGTAGTAAAACAGATTTGTGGAAGTAGGTATATTAGCACCCATAATAGACGTATCCTCATCCCGCCCTTGACTGCGCTCGTAATCTCTATTTCTTCAAACCAGCGTCATAAACACGCCTGCTTTATCTGTGCATTTACCTTTGCTTAAATAAATAAATTATGAGGAGAGCGAGTTACGTCGGTTATTTTTATCTATAATCGCGGAGTATGACCATAAATTAGTTCTATATTTAAGGCGCGTTGTTTTGCATACAACCAAGCCGTCTGCACATGCGTGCGACATCAATCTCAATTCTGAAATATTTTTCGTCTGCACCGCTATGGCGATGTGGCGCGTCCGTTTGGCATTTACAGCGGCAGGTACTCAAACTGTTGCATTGCTTTACAAAAATGATATGAAACAGGGTTAGTGAACACTTTGAAAAAGTGAAATCCAAAAATTCTGCGCCCGTCAACACTGGTTGATGATGAAAAATATACTTACTGATGTATTTTTGATGATGATCTTTAATAAACATTATAATCATACCTCGCTTTAGACTTAAAATGATAAAAGCAGTTGTAGCCACTCAGCCAATTGTAATGCTTTACGTTTATGTTTAAATTCACATTTTAGTACCTAAGTACGTTAGTGTCTGAATTAAAAATAGATTACAATTACTTTACGAAACTTTGAGATTAAGTGGGCATTCGTATGGCGTATATTTGCGTGCACAACCAGCGTTTTCGTTTGACATGTGCCTCAATTTGAAAAAAAATTAAGGTCTCGTAAACACGCCTCGTGGTCGTACAAGTATATTTATTGCGTGCTCAATCGTCTTCTTATCGAAATTCAAACACTTTAATAGACATTCAATAACCGCGTCCGTATTTCCTACCTTGTATAGTAATATCTTAAGACTTTATAATTTATCGGTCTGTTCCTTTTTTTGTTCTCATCTTGAACACATTAATAACTTTTAGACAAATATTACTAGGATAAGAAGGTTTTAGATTGAAATGCGTACTGTGTGTGCTCTGTGTTTCTCTAGTTGTTTTTTCATTATAGTTTAAAGACATTCGATTGGGAGCCAATGATACCTACTGCCCAATGATTTATCTTAGAAAAGTGCCGTTTTTTTACTTCTTTCACTCGGTCCATATTAGCCTGAAGGGCGCTTTAAGCATAATATGTACTTAAAATACATTAAAGTTAATCTGAGATTTTTCGAATATAAGTTTACCCATAATACCTGTATTACCTTATCTAGATACTAGTTACTTGTTAGATGAATAAAAAATTGACTGTTGAGTTTTGAGATCTATCTATCGAACTTTTTAATTACCTTTCAAACCCTAGGAACGAGGTCTTCATATTAGTAGTTTTCCACGTAACGTCTATCCGCTGAACAGACGGGCTTAGGCACCGGAATAATGCTTCGATTACTACGGCGTATGCCGCATGTAATAAGCTTATAGGTAGCTAATTTTTGTAGTACCTTTATTTTTAATTTTCTCGTGTTATATTACTCTTGCCGTAACTAAAGGTAGGGAAAGACTAAAATGACATCGTTATAACTTATCAACTATCATATTATTTTCTTTAGTAACAGACCTGTAGCATTTTTTATAAATTAAGTAAAAGAGAAGTAAACGGGCCACCTGTAAATTGGACTTCATTAAAAAAATTAAACTGATAGATGAAAAAACTTATTCAAAAACATAACCGAATCGCTGTCTGTAAAATCCATGTATCAAACAACAATTTTATCATAATAAACTCATAATCCATCTTTTTAAATCATGCCCCCAAGAAATTAGGTTTCTAATATAGAAGCATTAGATTTAGTTCTAATATAGAAACATTTAATTTACTCATAAACTTATCGCCGTTACGAAATAGGTACCTTTTTTGGTCGCCCCTGATATTTAACCTTAAATTCTCAATATAGTTATAATATCGTTAATAGCTAGTTCTTATTACTTGGACGTATAAGAGCGGTGAGGGGCGATAACGCAGAGGGGAAAATGATTGACGGCGTCGAGAAATTTCATTTTGCGGCTTGTTGAGGACATGTCGATAACGCACTGAGGCTTCCACTATGGTGCTTGATTGCCTTCTTGAGGACTCCCTGTATTGTTCCACTCCTCACAATCCATTTGATTTATTTAGCCATTAGGCATGCTCACTCACAATTGATCAGTGATTTGAGTGTCCTTCATACGCCACTGTTCCGATTTTATAGATTACATTTTGGTATTAACGCATAAAATGTCTACTAAACTAATGAGATGCATTCAATCAATTAGGTTTTATTCAGCTACAAAAAAACCCAAAGAAGCCCATACAAAAAACTCAAAACATTCATCCGATCACAGCAAAACAAATCTGGATATGAACTTTTTATGCTTATTCAAATGTCATATATTTTTGCATACAATATTTTCTCTGGAACAAATGAAACGGTCGGTGACAGGGGAATTTAATAATGACAAAATAATACAAGGTAAGTTTAAGGGCAGGCCTTTCTGCTGTCCGTCATACGGGTCTCTATGCATGCACGTAATATTTCTGAGATATTTGCCGACCGCCTAACGACTGACTAATTTATTCGCGTGAGGTAGGTTTATGCGATCTCGATTGCGACGTTTAAGGCACAAACATTGAATTATGTATGTATGTATAAATATGCTGTTGTGGCGATTCTGGAAAAAATGTAATTTTACAGAAATTTCAGCTCCAAAATAAGTAATATTTGGACAATTTGTGGCGCAGTAGTTAACACCTATTGCCTAATTTTTTTTCCGTAATCAGTGAAGTTTATAACCAATTACAGCGGATACCTAATAAAAAGCACACACACATACCTTCCGTGAAGTAGGTACCTATTGCAAAGTAAGAAAGTATATTCCGTGACTGAAATACTTTCTATCATAATGTGCGATTGTACATCTTTATTGTAAAAAAGACTAAGGCTTCACATTTATCGTTCTTTGTATCACAATTTAAATATTAATTCAATTGATTCAATACAATGTGATAAGTATCTCGGAGGTAATAGCAGACACGATGACAAATGCATATCGCTTCATCTCGAGCGCAAAGATTAATGTGCGAGAGGACGAGCCCGGCTAGACAAAACCTGCCGCCTGCGCATAGTGCGCATACGTACGCAACAATTCACTAATTCGACCCGTGACTACGGCGTAAACGTTCACGCGACATCCATACGACGTCCTGTAAGCAATGCCAGTTATTATTTATCTGTCGCAACTCTAATATCATCTGGTACGATCCCACATCTACCTCTGACTGACATGAAACCTACCGCACGGAATCTTAAAGCACAAAATGCCTCCGGCTTTCTCTGCGCATGTGACGTAGATAAAGCTCCCCATGCCCTGAACAAAGACAATAATGACGTGATCTAAATGTAAGAACTATAGTTTGATCTAAAATTAAGTGAGATGAAAGGGAATATCTGTCTGATACAAAAAATATTACTAAAGCACTCGCATTGTTTGAGTGCGGCTTTGTTGGAGACACAACTATGTTAGCATGAGAGCATTTCGCTCGATTAACGTCATAAATGAGAGAAATGTTGGATCAAAAGAATAGCAGGTGTGCCCTATTATTATAATTTGTTATTCATTCTCATTCGCTTTAATGTTCTTTTGTCATTTTATTAACTGCGACCGTCTTATTAAGTTGGTGTTCTTTGTTATGCCTAATGAGTAATTAAAACGTCAGAATAATTAACATTTCTTTAACAATTGAATTATAAATCTGCAAAAGATTGATGGGTCGTTTGGCATTTAATAATGAGTATGTTTTGACGCCTAAGAATCTAGTTACCTATATGTATATAAATAGATTTCTACAATCCTTACAATATTCATTAAAACATTTAATAATTGAATAAGGAATTGCACGTTTTGTCAGATTCTCAAGCTCCAAATGTTTTTGGGCAATCAACAAACGATAAGCGTATCGATCCATAAATTGTTCCATTATTGTTTCCCAATTGACGCAAACATTTACAAGCTGTTAGTTGAATGACAATGACCAACCATAATCCAAATCTAAACGCCACAACAAACCTGACGGAATATAAATGTGTGGCTTGATCCTGGTGGCTTGTGAACCGACGACGTGATGTGTCGTTATTAACAAGCCTGCATTAATGACACATAAATACTTAACCGCACTCCACAATATTAGGCGCACACTTTCACATACGCGCGTATTTCCCGGCGTCGTCTCCCGTCCGTTACTTGTGCCTTTAACGCGATCACGTATTCGCATAATGCTAGTAGAATATTTTTGGGACCATAATTTGTGTACAACTGTACTATTTTTATGATCGAGATTCTCGATCGAGAACCACGAGACAAAACGATACGAAGAACACAGCGGTAGTTATGCCTTATTGGTGGCGGTTTATCGTCTAAAATTATACAATTTCACATATGTTTTATTGAAATCGAGATAATTAATCGACAATTACGATGCTGGACGTTATAACGCCGGGTATACCGCTGTGCGCGGCGGCCTCCGCCGCTGCTTAGGACCTAAATGTCGCTTATAAATCGAGCGCAGCGCTGCGGCTGCGCCTTCATGCCGGATAAATATTGACATTTATGCACATATTGCTCCATATACGTTTTTTATGGTTGTAAAATATGAAGCTAGAGCGGAACGTTTGTTCGGCTTTATAAGTCGATACCCTCCGTAAGAAGCCATAAAAATTAGCATAATTGAATGTTTCTCGATGTAAATACAAATTATTTGGGCGTATATATCCCAAATGTCTTTGTTTATGTGGCTTAATCAATAGGAAACACAAAAAAGGCGCGCCAGTAAAAATTTATTCCAAATTTTGTGTAAGAGAATGACCCGAATGAAATTAAAAGAGCTTGCGGGCTACTCATAATTGAAAAACTTCCAGTGCGAGTGGAGCCTTCCCACACGGTGGGCGGCATGTGGCGACAGCGACACGTCGATCTGATAACATGCCCACTAGACAACATCCACCAGTTATCTACAGACGTGAAATCAATTGGCTCGCGGAATTATCGCATTACGATGCCCAAGCTCTGCCTAATTGGACACTTCCTTCCATGTTTTTCAAATTTAATAAATGCGATTAATTCTCCGCTGCTCTACAGCGGTCAACTCTCTCTGTTAGTAAGTTTATTTATATTAAGTTGTGGTTATGTTAAATGCCAAAAGTATGAAGTCGTTTTACTGTCACGTTTCTAAAATGACGCGACGAAATAATAACAGAAATATAAAGGTCTTATTTCATAATTAATCACCTCTGTGGTGAATGTGAAGATGTTAGAACAACACTATTGTAATAGGAACTCAGTTTAATAGGATATAGGGTTTTATTTTGCGTTTAATTTTTTTATCAGTTCGGTGGCAGGAAATGCCGTTACGGCGGCATCGTGTCGACAAAAAGTTTAAAAGCGGCATTATGTTGTTAACTGCGATTTAATTAATTTCATACATATTTCAGATGACTTGTGTCACACTACACTTTCGTCACTTAGTTTTATGGCATTCTTAATGGGTCTATTTTATGAGTAGATTCACTGGGAGTGATTACTTTAAGAATGTTCAATTTTAAATTCTCTTTTCTACGGTCAACTTTGCAAAATATTTTGGGGCTCACAGTACATTTTGTTCAAATCAAGTGATTTCACGATGTTGACAGTGAACGCATTAAAAATGGATAAGTCGACCTGCATTAATATTTATAGAAGAACAATCGCGAAGATTGTGTGGTAAATGGTAAATATGAAACTGATCGTTGTGCTCTCCATTTGTACCCGATATTGAATACATTTATTTCACTAATATGACGTACTTTATTCATATGTATAAGAACACAAAATGGTTATAGGGTTTCGCTCCTCGAATTTTAGATATTTTTAAGCAGGTATTTTGGTTTAGTCATAAACTTTAAAAAATTAAAATCACGATTTTTTTGTTTCTCGTTTTTGATAAATATAGATGGGTATATGTTAATTTTTATAATGATATTATAAGTTAAGGGATATTTATTTATTAAATTGTTTATTATACCCATACAGAAATAAAGGTACAAAAGGTGGACTAAATGCTACTTTTAGCATTCTCTTCCAGTCCACCTTTGGGCTTAGCAGAAATGACAGTAGGCGGCATAAAAATATTAATATAATAATAAACAATAATGATTAAGTGCCAAAAATGAAAATAATAAAAGGAAAGGATAATGAAAAATCATTAAAATAAACAGATAAGTATATTCATAATTATTATTCATATTTGACGACCCGAGTGGCTCAGTTGGTAAATACACCAGTGCGCTACGCGGAGGGTCCTGGGTTCGATTCCCAGCGGAGAAGAGATTTGAATGATGAGTTTAAATTTCTGTTCCTGGTCTGTGTGTGTTGTGTTGTTGTCTTGTGTGTGTCCATGGCGCCCACGACACAGGGAATCCTAGTGTGGGGCTGTGAGTGTGAAGCGTTATTTATTTATTTATAATTAAAGATATTATAGATATAGAATATGGATAGAAGAATATATTGAAACAAAAAAATATGATTTGTCATCTACTATTTTCAGTATTTTTTATAGACACATAGATGTCCAATAATATTCTCCCTATACGCAATTATGTAGTGTAAACATGCAAAATTAAATTTAAAAAGGCAGTTAAAGTACTGCATATTATATAAATATTTATTTTGAGGTGTATAGCCCTAGTTGTTACTACATTTTTATACCTCCTTATAACCGCTGAAAAGTGTATTGAATCATAAATCCGAAAATAAACTTTAAAAAAACTTCTTTGTTATGGCATATGCCCGTTGATTTAAATAAAATGTTATGTCACAAGCTTCTGGAAAGTTTCAATCAACTTAAAACATCTTTTTAGTATAGTTTAGTATAAGTATTTTATTAATTGAAGCAAATAAGACATTAATTAAACATTTCCATATTTACCAAACTACTTTTTTCAATTCTCATGAATAGGTACATGCATAGGTACATGCGCGCATTAAAATAAGTAATTCCAATTATATTTCGGGGTGGCTATTTATCTCCGATGTGTATGGTTTCTTGTCTCTAATGATGATAAATTATATTGTTTTAATACTTAGCAATTCAAGGTGTCTCTATAAATTAATCTCGCTACTGTCAGAATAAAGTGAAACGGCAATTAAGTGGCCGAGTAAAATTACCACACAATGTGCCGTGTATATCATGAGATGACATGTGTCTGCCACTGCCGACGCACGGCTAACCACTCATCATACACAACTCATTATTGCCGTACAGGTCGTTACTTTACAATATTATTCTAGAGTATTCATTTATTAGAATAATATCTAGACTGTCAATTAAATTGAAATTACGTGCCATTAGAATTATGTGACTTGTCATTGTGATATCTACCATATTTTGAGGTCGTTAAAACTATTTTTTATTTTCATTTTTGAGAAATGTTAAAGAAATGACTTTCATAAATATTTTCATGATAGTCCAATCTAGATATTTTAGAGAGTTACTACAGTTATTTTTGGCAAAGTAGCTTGTAAGACCTCACGACTCACGACTGGTTAACGATTAACTTTTAGGTAGATCATAAATATTACATTGCACCGGCTGTTTGGTGCACCTTCTGCAATATTTCGGAAAATAACGCAATAACGGGTAGGTTATTGTGGTGTAAGTACTTATTTAGCGTCCATTCGAAGCGCCAACATTTGTTTTCGTAATTAAGACCAGTTCAGAATTCTACTAAAATATTTCGCATAGCATTTAAAGAATTTCCAATTCTTTTAAATTATACGCTCTCATGATCATATAAACTGTAATGTTCATAAAAAGCGAACAATTTTTCCGGTGGGTTTCGCAACTGGCCGTAGTGGCAGCGGGAGGTACTATGAGGAACTTAGAGTAAACATAAGCAAGACATCGAGTGATTGTACGGTATACTACCATACGTTTCTACCGCAAGCAGACTTCACAAAATATGCTATAAAATCTTTTTACACTGTGGTAATAAGACTACGCTATGGATGATGGAAATCTAAGCGTTACATGTGTAAATTGCAATGTAATCCATAAAAATAATTATTGTCATTTTTACGGTTCATACTCGTGCCAACAGTTCATATCTGCTAACACATACTCTTGCTAATGAAATCTCTAAGGTGAAAACGCTTATAGAGCAATGCCTGGAATGTATTTAATGAGCCCTGCGATAACTTATACACTACACATCCATTTACACTTTTTGGAATTTCATTCACTCCCCTCTCGTTTGCCACGAAAAAGAAAGCGTTAAATTAATTAGCATTAGAATATACAGTGATATACGATTCGAGGAAGATTTATTTGCGGTATCACGAACTCCTTGCATTAATTACGTCCCTATTATCATATTTCATACGCTGCTGTATTGCTGCATTAATTAATAAATGTAACGAATGAACCTACCGCCACTTCTTTACTACTAAATACAGGTTGTACTGTAGCCTGCCAATTCTTTTCTATTGGACTAGCCTACCATGGTCGTTTAGTAAAATAGGAAGATTATTCGACCTCAAAAAGGTCGAAAGTGCCTACTATCTAAGGTATACAACCTTAGATATGTTGGTAATCTTTAGGACTAAGAAGATCACCTTCGCTTCTCAAACGAAGGCATTCCTGCTCCCAATGTGGCTCCCAATTTTAAGAATAATTTTAACTCAATTGTCTCCTTGTACAAAATCGAGAAATCAGTTTAATAGGATAAGTCACTTTTGTAGATATCTAGATATATAACACAAGTTTGCCCATCAGTGCGAAGGCCAAGCTTTTTGTTGCCTAAAAATATTTTAGTTAAGGGAATAATATGAAATATTCGATTCATTATTTATCATCATTCGATACGATCCGAAATCGTCATAATAATGACGAATTAAAAACAACCGTGTAAACATTGATGGAGTGCGGACTAAATGAAGCAACGACGATATTTGTGCATTGCATCTTTTTGCATCTTTTCTAATATTTTGACACGGGAAGCACTTAAATTTGTGTGATCTATTCAGGATCTATAACTGTGAGATTAGATATAACTGTGATATGAGATTATTATATTCAATCGCCACTTTAATGCATTCAGTAAGTACCTACGATGTTCAGGCATCGAGATATACCTCGTTATAAGTTTAAGGAGAACGCAAATCTTTATGGTAATGTTTCTTATCGCAGCGGTTACAGATTCATAATAAAATGATGTTCATGCATTTGGAAAATAATGTGATATTATTTTCAAACTCTCACGCGGCACGTAACGTGGCGAGGCACCTTGTCAGAATTTCATATCAATCTTATTACACTTTCATTAGACTTTTCACAAATATGCTCTTGGTTGTGTATTTTTAACATAATTTTAATATTTAAAAGGTTTTTTGAATGATTTAGAGGCAAGATTACATAAAATGCAAAACGGTTTTATACTGGACAGTAGCTGAATGGCAAAGGGGATTTTTAATGTAAAACTTCTCGTAGCAAACTTAGACGCATAAATTAGACAATCTGGAAGATGCTCAGTTTACAGAACTCGCAGAAGTTTTATTAGAGATGATATCACGACGGCACGTCATATAGAGCTTTGTGTTGGAGCCCGAGGAAGGGGGAAGATGTTTAGGTCAGCGGGACCTGATTGTTACTTGAACGGGAGGACGTCAAATGCCGCATGGCTGTCTAGGAAACGTGCGCAATATTCTCCCTTGCGCTCCTTTAGCCAGACGGTAATGACGGTATGGAAGATTTCCAAGTCCATATCAGACGTGGACCAACGTTGTTGGGATTGTAGGAAGTGGGCTTGCGTCAGCGGAGCAAGACATGGTTCAAAGAAATCGTGCATAATTGCATCAAGTTAATTAATTAAGGAGGTCACTACACGAAGATAAACAAAATTGTGTCGGAAAAAAATATTGAATTGAAATAAATTACAGAAAATAGATGTTTACGATCTTGGATGATTCAAATGAGAGCAATAAAACAAGTTGCAAGTTAAGTTTCTGCATACTTACACCTATGTACGTATTTTTACTAAGTGTTTTTTTATCAAATAACCTATCGCACCGACTTCGGTCAGGGTTAACAACTTTACTGATACTGCGTAAAAACGGTTTCAGCTAGCCCTTCATGTATACCTGCTATAAAGGCGAAAGAATATTTCAAATGGAGACAGTAAATAATCCTCGAGATTAGTTAGGTACTCTTTACAAGTGCAAACTGCGGACACTTATAGCACAGGCTTTAGGCACTCTACCTACTCGCACTTTGCTTATCGTTTAAAATTTGTTTATCGATAGCTATCAGTAATAATTAAAAGAAATAAACATTTTCTGAAACTTAGGTATTCTGATTTCTTTTATTCTACAATAGTTCTACAATTTTTGAAGTGAAAACTTCTTTTAGCGCGGTACGCATATTTTTAGATGAGATAAAATCTCTGGACTCTCGACACCGTTACGAGACGCAGCTATAGATAGAGATATAGAAGCATACCTATAGAAAGTCAAAGTAACTATGGAAACTGTCAAAAGGAAACATTCATAAACAAAATGAGTCTAATTAGATGGAACCATGGAAACTGTCAAAAGGAAACATTCATAAATAATAAGTGTTTTTTGTTATAGAAAAAGCTAAATATTATAATTATTGTGATTTTGAATGCGACATTGCGATTATTAAACGACATTTAATGCTTTGAATGTCATTTCTTTTCTTGCAGAGAAACTTAATTGTGCTATAATTGAACTGTCGTCCAAATCACCAAAAAAAAACACATCTTATAAGTTTTCACTTCTTCCGGCACTCCCAGAGTGCAACCCGTTTTTTATTTAAATTTCACTAATGACATGATTGATTTAAAATGTACGCCTCTAAAATCTGCTATTGCCAATCGCTATCCTAATTTAAATTCTTTTATTTACATTTTATTTGACATTATCGCGTGAATAATCCGAATCACGGCCTATGTGAGTGAATTACGTTTTCACCAAAAAGAGAAAATAAGCCGATGAAATAAACCTATTAGGTTACTTAGTATTCAGTAGCATGTCGTGTTATATAGGTAAATTGCAACATTTTTAGGCTTGTAGTTGATATCAAAACATCGATTTCAATGTTCACAATTACGGTGCCCGAGTACATAGCTGCCCGCAGCGCACGTACGACCATCTATGTATGTACGTCTAGAATGCTAATTTCATACCAAGTTACGTTACACGTTGTTGATATCGACAAACAAATCCACGTTGTAATACATATTATAATTTGACCTCCGCTGCCTCCCACATTTCTTCATCAAAACGACGAGAGCACCGATCAACTGACGAACTTCTAGAGCTCTTTTGATACTGGATGCGCCATTCGTAGGCCTGCTGCGACCGAGTTTATACAACACGCACTAGTTTTATTACCCTCATGTTTCTAAATGGCCCTCATTTTGTTTCAACCAAATTATTTATATTTTACTACATGAACAGATCGTTTCCCAATCGCTTGCTGACCTAAAAAGCATTTATTTTGTGTAACTCAGTGAAGCGTTGACAAAATAATGCTGATGGTATCGATGCGACTCGAATTGTCATACGAACGTTTTGATGCGTAATCACTTGAGTGAAATTATATATGAATTATTCAAACCACAGCTACACCACAATAAATATCCATTGTTTAAATTTGTCTATATTGTAATTGAAAGTTTAAATAAATGTTAATAGGTAGGATACCAGTAATTACGATATTTAAGGTTAAAAGGTTATGTATAGTAAAGTTTAGTAGGAGGAAAAAAAAAATCATCATTGATCATTGAGGGCAACAATGCTGTGAGAGATTAGTTTTGCCTAGTCAATTTATTGTCTGTACCAGGACATTTTCCCTCATATTCTAAAGACATCCTGCACTTACGTCATCTTACTCTTTTATCCTTAAACGCATTTCGGTTATGTACTGCATATTTCAATTTTGAGAACTATGCCAGTAACCTTCTCAACGTCTACAGTAAACGGAATAGATATTGGTTGTAATTTTGAACGGCATAATAATATGGGGCCTTTCTTCTCATGGTGCAGTATCTCTGAATATGAGGTACACCAGTGTTTTTACAGACTTTCCTCGGTAATCCCAAACGTGGGTGTCAAACACCAAAATAATAAAGAGTTTTGTACTTGCTTTACATATTGATTAATGTTTCATTTGCTTACTTTTACACAAACAAAATACTGTTTGTATTTGTCTTAGCGCTCAATAAATTTAATTGAGTTCCCCTCCAATTACGAACAAGACTCATCGATTCCAATTAAATAAATAAAAAGGTTATAAAATGTTGGACAGACAATAAATTTCCTCTATTACCGCTCGTACTGTAATTTAACTATAATTGATAGTTCGTTTTAAATCGATTCAAAAGTTCGCCACAATAAAGTGAATCATACCTGATACAGGGTAACCATGAAGCGAGCGCATGTCATTCTTTTAAATAAATTTTAATCATGTGATCTTTGTTTAATACCTTTTTAACGTTTATACAATGACAAAAAATAAAGTAGTTAGTGACTATTTCAGAAAAAGTTTTATTAATTGTTTGATACAAAAAAGGTTTTTTCTGTTCTTCTTTTTCCAAAAATAAATTTGACGTAACTTATAACCCAAACAATGAAATAGTGTTTTCTTAAAAATTCCGACATAAGTATGATCAATCCGATGTTTGGTCTATTGGTGAACACAGCTGTTGATATGTTGATTTACGATCATATAGAGCTCCCCTAATTATCTTATTAGTAGCCAATTTATCGTTCATCACATTAACATATGGACGATAGACACCCATAATGAACCAATAAAATATTAAAAAATATATTTAAGCATATACATAATTATAGTGTGTTGAGCCCAAGCGCTGTCAGACATTTTTAAAAAGTGTTTGAGGCAACATATAAAAAGGTAAATGAATTCCTAATAATCACAACTAATAAGGATATACCTTTATGTTATAAGTGTCTATTTATTGAAGAAGACGTTATAAATTTATCAACACTGTAAGAATTTTTAAAATCGGTCCAGTAGTTTCTGAGATTAGCGAGATCAAACAAACGAACAAACAAAAAACAAACAAACAAACTCTTCTAAACTATAATATTAAGCATAGATGGATATGTAAATAGGTACATTGTCATCTTACGTATTTTTAATTTTTATCAAAACGAAAGGATAAACCAATACTTAGCATAGTAAATGGAATTATAGCGATGGTTCCATCTTGTGTGGAACGTCACTAATAATTCGCTTATACCAAGTATCTGCGGGTCAATATTTTCTCACGAAGCCCGACGTTTTGTCACACAAAATAACGTGTTTTATCGCCGAGAGCTGCTCGCTAAATGTTTTACGGCAATAACAATAAAGAAAAACAAAAGCATATTATTGTCTTTTTCCTTACTTATTTTCTTACGAAAAGAAAGACAATCGGCCACTTTTATTAATATTTATTTCTTGTCCTCAAAATACTCGACCTCGTGTATTTGTGATCAAACTTTTCTGACGAGATCTCCATTTGACCGGAGAAGGTATCCGTAAATATTGATAAATTTATTATTACTATTAAAATTTATTTATATTTATTATTATTTATATTTATTTATTTATTGTTATTTATTTATTATTATTAAAATTTATTATTTACGCCATTAACGTCATTTAATAAATTAGCCCATTGTGAGTTAAAAGTCGAAATATATCTCATCTATTATTTTAAAAATCTGCTAAGAAGCAAGCATTTAAACAGAATTTAAAGCTTAGGAGAGTCATCTGTTTCTGATAATATTTCAATATCAGCATATGCCTTGAGCTCAGTGACCGTAATGCAAGGAACAAGTAACTCTCTGTCTACTTCTGTGAACATCTGATTGGCATCGCGCCGGGCGTAATTCAAGTTCTCATAAACCAATAAATAACCCCCATTCCGTGAATCTCCAACAAGCTTGCAATTTTCTAAATTAATGTCTATTACCATACTTAAATCTATGCGGCAAGAAACACTATGATTCAGTGAACTAGGTTAAAAACATGCAGTCGTCGTTTTATTATTCACTGACACGATTTTAGGGTAGAGTCTTAAAGGATGCCAATTAACATATTCATATTAGTAACGAATTCACGTATCTACGATAAATTTGTGAAGGAAGAATATCATAACTGTTCCGATGAAATATTACCAAAATATGTTTGATATTCAAATAGCACGAGGGACTTCCGCTGGGAACGCAGTGGGCCCCCGACGCATCGTTCTCTCACTCGCACAAATACTCGTATTTTACTGCTACAACCGATCTGAATAATAACACGCTACATTAGTTTCCCATTATGCCTTCGAGACAATAAAATTTGCCCAATTTTACGATCACATTAATAATTTTATGAATGGAAGCAACGTTTTAAATCTTTAAATGCGTCGATGTGAATAAAAAGTGCGCGAGGTCGATGGAGGTCGTGTCGATTGCGGTAAGGTGTTAAAAGCAACTATATAACAGTCGACCGTTCCTTGATTTGAAATCATAGTTAGGTACGAGTATATTTCTAATTCGAAAAACCGCCAGCCTCGTGAAAAAAGAAGGAAAATGTTTTGAACTACCTATTTTGTTTTTGCCTATTTATGAGTAGGCACTTACAACATGAGTGTTGAGATTTAACTATAGAGCCATATTAATTTATACTTCAGAAGATAAACTTAGTTGACAAATAGGAGAAAAATGTTTTGAAGTGTTTATAGTGGCCGGGGGTCGGTTGTTGCGTGGTGGTGAGCGGGCTCAAGCGTGGCTGGACGGCCGGAAGACGGCCCGTTCCCAGCGTATCGCTTGCACTCTACCGGATGCTGACTCCTGCCATGCTATTATAGCACAATGATTTATTATGCAACGATTTTATCGATTATATTTACGGGACTAATAATATCTAATACCTACATAATAGGTATCTACTGAAATTATTGTTGAAATCAATTGGGAGAGGTCTGCTCATCGAATCTCTAATAAAGAGAAGAACTATTGTGTAAGTACCTCTACTTTTTGAGATGTTAAATATATTGTCAATACACTCAACTTTAGATTGTGGAAACATGATCAAAATCTATCCGCTTTAAATTTTCAATAAAAAAATATTTAACATAATCTCTATAGAGATAATACGTAGTAGGTAAGGTTTCCAATATTACATGACATATCGAACAAAGTGTTTTTTTTTAAACGGTTAAATATTTCGACATATTCGTCCCCTCACTGGCTGCGTTAAACGCAAGGATGTGCAGAGGTGTCCGTCTATCAGGTTACGCGAAATGAAACCACAAAATCAGCGTCGACCGCGAAACAACGGAAGCCACTACCAGCAGCGGGTACTACTCCCCTACTCTCTCACGAATGGTGACTTAATGACATATCTACACTTCAAACTTGTATTAACTTAGCCTGCGAGTTTAAGTGACAGTGTGTGGGTTAAGATATCTGCGATATAAGTAAAGTATTGAGATGCTTTAATGTAAGTACCTACCACATAGATAAGAGTTGTTTGGTAGGAACACAAATTTATCTCTTCTAAGACAACCTGGATATCACCATCATTAAAATTAATTTTATAAATTCGGATGTAGGGAGTCACTGAGAGAGAAATTCAAGGAGATAAATATATTAAGTTTTGCATCGCAGTATATTTTTGATGTATGTTTATAAAAATAAACAAATCTTTATTACATTTAAGGACCTACATAATATTAAATCCAGTTGTATGGTAACTTAGGAACATGCACAAACTAGTATTTCCGAAATTCAGGCTTCATAAGAAAATCCAGTCATTTATAGTTGTCTGTGAGAATGTATAATAACATTCCAGACAAAATTTAATCCTTGACTTTCCATACATTTGAGAGAACAATAAAGAGAATCCTATGTCGAAAGGCATATTATACAATACAGGACTACTTAAACGATAAGAGCCCCCGCGCACTAGGCAGCCTGGATGCGCAGCCAAAATATTAAAAAATATATTATGACAATCAGTTTCGTGTTTTCTTTTTGTACTTGACTGTACCCATTTCAACTGAAAGTTTACCAAACGGGATATAACACATAATATAATTACTGAAATGTTTTCGAAATGGGACTAAATGTATATAATATTTAATGTTTACCAAACGCAACTTTTTAGTAGGTATAGTTTGAGGTTTACCAAGTGGGAAGTTTACCACATGGGAAATAGCCTTTGAGCAGCCAGTTTATAGCAGCCAATCAACTCGACAATGAATAAAAGACTGATTTTTGTTTTTTTTAAACAGGCATTTTTTATCAATTTGAAATGGAGTACGATAAAAGCAAAATCTTTTATCTTTTTTAAGATTGATCATGTCATATACCTTCCTACCAATCGGAAATTATGGACTTTTCAATGAAGTGAAAAGAAAAAGATAATTTTCAAATTTAAGTATAGCTTTACTTTAATATGCAAATAAAACAACCGCTACCTCAGGTTTGATAATGTATTATTTAAGAGCAATACGAAAATTCAGAGGATTCGAAACAAAGTATCAGTATTTCCCAATGTTAATATTTATTTATTGCAGTCCAAATGCATTAAATCTACCCTTGCATAAAACAAATACTTAATTCAGTTTCTGCGCCAAATTACAGTCATAAAAGTGAAGACCATTTATGGCATTAAATCGGAGGCATATCGAATCCGTCGCTTATACATTCGCGTACACTTCAGTGCAATAAAATTAACATGTTCTATTTGATATCGATAGAGTAGATAGACCAATAGAATAATTATAGTATAGAATCCTTTGGTACCAAAAAATCTAGAACTGTTTGAAACTGTTTTAAAACTCATACTGTTGGTAATTTGGTCTTGTTTCATTTTGACATCAGCCGTAGTATGTACCTACTTAATGTCCTGTGGTTTGCATGCTCGTTTGATAGTTATATTTTAATAGATAGGCATCGGCTTAAAGTAGTAGGTAGGTACCAACAGACACGATACTTACTTACATCCTAATTTTTTTTAAGTTGCATCATATTTTATTTTTCCATTTTTACAATGGTCCATTAAAAAACAAATCAAAGCATTACCTTCATTAGGTTAACATTTCCTTTATTTTCTAATACTTTAGAAAATTTCCTACTAGATGTATTAAATTTAAAACGTTTATTTGTGGGGCCCGAAGTGTATATGAGAAGTTATAGGTTTCATTTGCGGGCGATAGACGGCAATTTTCAATTTTCTTGCGCGTGCGTCCCATTTGAATATTTTAATTTGGGGGGCGGCGCGACTATTTCAATTTATTTTATGAGCCCACCACCAGAAGGGTTCGCGACGCTCTCACCGCTTCAGATTAGTAAATATTTGATAGCTTTATAGCTCCCTGCGATATATTTAGGTATACGCGCTTTTCAATTGAAAACTCCGATACTTGTCTCTTATTAGGTTGGCGGGATTTGCAAATTCGTCATTTGTTTTGTTTCGCACACAATGATTAGTAGATAGTGTTATAACATGCAAATTATTATAACATTTTAGGTTTGTTTGAAAACTTGATTAAACATCAATTTATCAACCAATTAATAACGACAAAATTTTTGAGCTGAATGAGATTACAGTTATGTAACACTGTATAGTTTCCTTAGTAGGTCCTTCAGATCTCTAGGTAGCTTCAGAATGTTCAGATACAAACTTTCTTGACACACAAGTTATGCTTATCTATAATTTTAGATAAATGAAGAATTTTAAAGTCACAAGCAAATAATAAAATAAATCAAATCACAAATCATCAAACGTATCGTAAGTAAGCACGTTATAGATGAACATGCCAAGCTCGACGGGCCGCTGCCGCGCTGCAGCGAGGGGCCGGCGTGTTTAACCTCACATAGCTATGTTCATCTAATAGAATTGCGAGCTCGTTATCTGCTCAGATTAAAATATTCAGTATTTGAGTGATTTCACGAGCGAGTGAGCGGCAAAGGGTTGACTAGTCGTTTCGCCCGCTTTGAACACTTGTGGGGAGGCATACTCGGGTTAGGTGGCTGCCTACCTACCTATTTTACATACGAGGAAGTGTCGCTTGCATCACATAAAAGTTATTAGCGTCGCCTCACTCTTATTAATATTAAATGACTTTTATTCACCCGTTTACTATATTTTGCGCGGGTCGCTTATGTATCGCGGTTTCGGGTATCGTGAATATTCAAAGACATGGGAGCTTGCTGAGTACTTATATCCCTACATTTAATCAAATCACCTTATGTTCTATTTATTCTAAATAAGCTGACAATAATGCAATCAAACCTGGATGAAGCTCGAACAAACAAATGAATTGTCGATTTCCACTGCCTTTTTCCGGCGTCTGGCTTGATGAATAATTCCATTTTATAATGGCAGCGACCACATCAAATATTTTATTCTGAGTTCTGCATATTTGAGAGTGACAAAAACAATGTTCCCGAATATATTAAAAGCTATTCGCTTATCCCTCTGCTTGCTCCGTGTCATTTGGTTTAACAATTAGCATTTTATATTTCCGTTAAAGGCACTGTCTGATCAAAGTGGGGGAAAAATAAAAAATGTGGCATAAATAATCATGGATTTTAAGAGGGGGCGTAAAAAGAGCATTTAAAGCCGGTAGAGCACTAGCGATTTCTTTTGGCTGAGTTAAGGCGACGCAAGGTGACATCTCAATCATCAACAATATTACATTACCATAAACTAAGTGATAGGTAATCAGCATACGATTGATAGCCAAACGGCAGTGTCGGATATGTTACAAAACGATTCATCATGGTATCATTGTGCGTAGTAAAAAGGCGGATGTTGTCGACCGATAAGTATTGCACTCCACCCATGGAGCTAATTTTATAAGTGAAATTAGTTATTCACTTGTTGTTGCCATTTATTTAGAGTACAATGAGACCGGCAGCGGAGCGCGCGGCCGCGCCCACTATTATTTGCGGACGCATCAAAACCAATTTGTCGATACTATATTAAATGAATAGATTCACGTAACTCAATTGTGATTAAGTTATTAGCACATTAAAAACGATTCGAATTAAAAATTCAAATTCAATGTAGGTAATAGGTAGAAACTGTCGAAAGAAAAAAAGCAGCTTCTATACTATCTTAAACACACTTTAACGTAATGAAGATTTTGTTTAAGATACTACAAACTTAGTTACTTTTCGAATGGACATAGATATGTTCAATAAGTAGTTTAAAAATAAACAGTTCCTTGAACCAGAGCAATACGTGGAAAAATAACTATTGTGTCAGCAGCTACTGCGGCTTTCGAGCTACACACATTTAAAATATGCACGCGTCATTTCAACTCTCTACCATCGTTCCGTACAAAAACTATCCGCTCGTGTACAACTTAACAATGTCGTAACTATAACCACGTAGTTTCATCTGAATTTTGTCAAAGAACAGCGTTTAAAATTTCAGTAGTTCGCGATTAAAACGATTCTGAAATAAAAAGTCACCTCACGTCCGCGTTTGATATTCGTTTTAACCTAGACGGATCATTTTTTACGATTTTTGTACTCATCGTTTAGCTCGTCCATATAATTCGTGAAGTACGTGACCATTATTTTTTACAGCAAATTGAGTGGTGCGCAAACGCAGCAATCCCGTAGCGTGATGATATTCCGATCAAACAGGTACACTATTGAGATTGAACCGAGTAAACGTCACGTGCAATTACCTATTTGGTAGACTTGAATTCTTTCAAGAATAAAACGATGATGTTAAAAGAAAGTTTGTAATGAAAATTTTCCTCCTAATCTGACTTAAATCAGGGCATCAAGAAACTATAAGCTTATAGTTTCTTATTTATTATTTCTTTAAGTATATATGCATGTCACATCCACGAAAAATAACTCATTGTAAGTATTTGTTTTTCTTTTTATAATAACCGTTAACCCTTCTTTATTTGTTTAATCATACATAACATTCTTAATAGTAAAACTGGAGTACAAATCACTGATCCTAATCACCTACTAACTAACCTAACTAGCTAACTACCTAATGTAACAAAGTAGGTACCTACATACCTAGTAGTTTATGGAAATAGTAGATATGGAACCGAATCTATTGAAAATATTTTTAATGAAATTGGCAAACAGACGATAATAAAGGAAATGTAACTCATATGAAAACGAAAAGAATCGCTTAAACCGCTTAAACCGTACCGAAACGATTGCATCTTGCTTCTGCTTCATACAACGTGCTCCTATAAAATCTCAAGATACATTGGTAGGTACTTAAAACAATCATTGTAAATTAATTTATGGAAGTAAGAGTTTAAACGTTTTAACTGGATAATATTAATGAAACATTTTAAAGATAAATTGGGAATTGGGATAAATAGCTCAGTATTTTCTTAGGTCCTTGGAAAACACAAAAAACGCCTAAAAATATTCCGAATTAAGAAATTATGCAAAAGCCAATCAGTCAAAGATATACTAAGGTGGGTACGGTAAGTGAAGTAAGTAAGTTGAACAAAACTTTTCAAACAAATCAAAATACACTTTTCACGAATCAAAAGTATAAATTTAATCTGCATAAAAAAGATGCCGTTTATGGGAAGAAAAAATGGTAGGTATGCAATAGGCGGTCAAATTGCTCAAGGAACGATCTATTCCAGGCAATCCATGACATTATCCATGACATATACCGTTTTGACATTATCTAAGACTATCAGGAGATTTGAGTTGGATTTGGATACACAAGGCTTAAAACGTCTCACATCTGTAATATTGTCCTCACAATTATAACAATATAAGTAGCTAGTAAGAGAACAGGTAGTTTTGAAATATTCCAGCTAAAGGCACTTGAAGTGCGTCAAACAGAAGCACGTGACGAAACGAGGGATGCTTGACGGACGGCCGGACGGGAGTCAATAACATCGTTACAATAAGCCTAAATGCCAAACTGTCTCGCGACGCTACGCACCGTGACCGATCTGGACAAGGAGAGAGGTTTTGATACTTGCTACGGGAGCTATAAGCATAAGAAATACTGCTTGTAAACAGGTATGAACTCTAGACGCGTACAGGACACGGGATGCGATGACTGTCGAAATAGCTATTTTTAACCCCCGACGCAAAAAAAAGGGGTGTCATAAGTTTGACGTGTCTGTCTGTCTGTCTGTCTGGCGGCAGCAGCAGTTCACGAGTTTCGGTGCCACGAAATGTCTTTCGTGCTCGCGAACCGATGAAGCGATTTCAATTTAGTTTTTTTTTCTATGAAAAGTGAATTACGGCCGAGTGTTCTTAGACATGTTTGATGAAAATCGGTTGAGTCGTTTAAAAGTTGTGGGGGGTGAAAGTAGGGAAGAATAACCGAATATAATCGAGTGGGTTCTCAAATGAAAGCGCATCACGTGCAAATTACAAAATAATAATTATGTTCAATGAAAATTGTCGTTATTATGTCGGGGGATTTTTAAATTTTCAATTTAATATTTATAATTATCACAAAAGATATTTGCGTAAAGCAAACGAATCGAAGCAACCTTATCGCTTTACAATAAAATTCAATTTAGAGCAAGGGTTATTATTTCATAAACATTGTACCTACAACATTAGAGTGTACAAAATTTTACATTTCTATCTATACTACTCGTTTCGTACAAAAAAATCACTTTATAAGCATGCAAACAATGTAAAGTAGATAGGTATTTACCACACATTACATTCTTTCATTTAAAAAGAAAAAAATCCTAAATTTAAAAAGAAACAAATATTAATATCTAAGCATAACAGTATGCAAGCTACTTTTAGTTATTTATTATTACATTAGGAATATTACTACTGCACTACTTACAATGACTTTATATATCGCGTATTATGTGGCGTGTGTGTTCTAAATTTAATTTTAAAACTCAGAAGAAGAAAAAAGGTGTTTATGGACAACGAACCATTTTGAAAGGAAAACATACATAGAGAATCTGTTTCTTTAAATGTAACTAAAAATTTTCAATGGCACAGTATCAAGATCTCTTCGACGCTATGTTATTTATTGGTAGGTGAAGAAAAGTTATTATTTTCTGAACTATGGTCATTAAAATTTTTGATTAACAACGTTAGATCCGTGTCGATAAGATGACGCTGCAAGTCTGTCTATATATTCCTTTTACTTTGGGACCGTAACTAAATGTTCTCTGGTATATTTTTTATTAGTACCTACACCATAAAGATATTAAAATTATTATCTTTGGAATATCTGGAATGCGATACATTTCATATAAGTAGGAGAAGGAACTAAGCGAATACCAATCAATATTGGATTTTTGTGTCATTGACATTGTGATAGAGTAACTTAAGATTAGATTAGGTAAAATGAATTTAAGCTACTGAAGCTGATGGTATGCATTGAAAATATAGGGTATATTTTAAACAAAAACAGCTTTGACAACCCATAGCATTACCTATTATCAACGCGGCTTCAAGAAATCTTCTTGCTTTCAGGTAGATATTCGTTTGCTAAAACAGTCAGTAGGTTACCTATATGAAATGTTAGTAAATCTGCTCGAATTCATCTTGGGATCCTACTAGTGTCATTATGAAATATAATTGGGTATGTCCATTACCTAGTCTCTAGCGATAGACTTGAAATTTCATGATGCCATTATCCATATAAGGCAATCAAAGTGAAACAAACGAAAGTGTCCGAGTTCATACTCCTTCGTGCGTGCACGCTTATTGAACACAATAAAATGGATGCCCCACCTCAATGCGAGCGGTATTGAAGCCGGCCATTCGTCATCCATTATCCACGGCCTAAATTGCACAACTTTTGAGCGCCATTTCTAAATGACATCTAAATCTGTTAGTGTATTAACATTGTGAATAAAATTTATACAATCAATCTACATAAATGTCCGTGAGCGTCCGTCCATTAGTCAACCGGAGCACAAAGGGCACACGCTCATCTCGTAAATCAGACGAATGTACTTGTATTGAGACTTGCCCAAATCGCGCTGAATGCCGCGTCGACGCCCGCGCCGCGGCTAGCGCTCAGCTTTCCAACCATTACCGACCCCTTGCCACCATCATTTGTCATTTGTAAGCCATTTGTGACATATGAACCAGTCTTGCAAAATTTTTCGTCTCACCTGAAGTTTTGATTGAGCTGTCTTATTCATACCTATTATTTTTGATACCTAGACAGCTGTATAACACATACCTATTGATAATACTTTATTTTGTAGAAGAACAGAAATTAGCTAGTTGAAAAAACTTGAAATGAAATAACATATTTGAAATTTATTTTACACGGGTTTATTTCTAATTGGTAGTCTCTAACATAAAACTTCAAATCCACTAACACTTTTATATTTTTTATTTACTAAATTCATTAGGTAGTAACTAGAAATCTGTGTTGGACATGTAAACTCGCCTATCAGCGACAAAATGTCACAAATTGGATAATCACAGAGTGCCCCCCAAACAGCTAAATGGTTATTAAGATATTAAACATGTGCGTCGGCGCGCCACGGGGAGCCCAGCGGGCGGCGCTACCAGATCCACCTCGCGACTAATTGTCACTGAACCACGACTTTGTAGAATTTAAATATATTTATTTCTTTTTATTAGACATGCTTACACATTCGTGAAAATATACAGGTAGTTAAAGGTCTTACTTTTAGCTCATTCATAACCACTGTAATTCGTTCTTCTTCCGTAACTCATTTGAAGAAACTGTGTCGGAGTTCATAGCCCAAACACCTAATACCATGGAGTAGGGGATATTGTTCTCCCTTGTACATACTGATTTCGTGCTTTACTTCTGAATTGGATTGACCTTCTGTCGTCTTTGTTGTCGTAGCCTGCTTGTATTGGTTGGTTAAAGGCGTAGTGTTTCCGAAAGAATAAAAATGCGACCATTTGATTTTAATTTTTCGAATCTGAACACTGATTTTAACATTTTACCTAAACGACCTTCACGGATTGATTGCACACGGCTTTTGAAAACAAACTGTACTTATTTTTGGCACGGAGCTGTAAATAGTTAAATACTCGTAAGAATAAGATGAAAACTATTATAAAACAAGGGGTCATTAGACATCGCGCGCTGCCCAGCGGGGGCTGGCAGCGGCGGCGGCGCTACCGGCTTCTATCACTGGCCACTGCCTCGTGTCGTGTCAATATTGAAACACGTTTCTGCAAATTATCATACTTAAATAACTTATAAGCTGTATAATTTTAGTATTAGAATTAATAAGTGCTTTTAATATTTGTAAAACATTTGATATATTTTATGCCTATAAAATATGGGCTTCCAGTTCTCACACTTTCATCTTAAGCATGGTAATTAATTAAACGTTTTTTATGAGCTTGAGTTAAATGTGCCAACGCGAGATAAATTAATGAAACACTAGTACTCTTCCAATATTAAGTTAAATTCAAAAACAATAAAGCTATACGTAGATAGGCATTAAACTCGATTAAAATATACGATTATTATCGACAAACAAAAATGAGTCTGCAGTAAATCTTACGTGTGTCATAAAATATAACAGGGTTCGAGCGTCGAGTACATCAAACGGCTTTAAAGAGGCCTTATCTGACTATCTTTTAAATATCTCACAGCACAGGTAAGCGAGGTGACGGAGTCAGCTTTGAAACTTAAGGTATTAAAATAACGATGGGAATAAAATAAACGAGTACTTCTATATTATGCATAATAATGTTTTTGGGTGAATAAAATGTGAGGATACGTACAAATATCTAAATAAAAGAGTGGGAGATCATAAAGCGGATGGGCCCTCGGGCCGCGCTAGCCTCAGATGCCGCCCGAGATTGTGGCGGCCGCTTCGCCGGCCCGCTATCATTTATATCATTTCATTGTGGCTGTTTACATTTCATTCATAAGTTCGATTGCAAGATATCAAATCTTGATAAAACTTATTGTGAATGTTTATATTTTAGTACCCATTAGCATTTTGATAAGGAACCAAACTTACACTTAAGGAACTTCTTTTTGTATTGGGTTTCAGTTTACGAATCCAGATGGTGGAAGCCACATATTTTGTAACACAAGTCGTATGCCAGTATTAATAACTGGATTAATAATTTGATTGATTTATGAGAATCTCTTCCAATCTAGATATCCTGATACCTACATATCAAAGACTCAATCATTACCCAGTCGATCTTCGACGGGTCAAATGGAGACGTTTGCAAGAACTTTGTTGGCCACAAAGGTATTTTGGTCAGACGGGGCCTGGATTATAGTACCACTGCACTTAATTTATGTGTGGAGTAATTTTCTTAACAAAAACACAGTGTGGTGTAACAAATTATGGCCGTAAGTGCGGTAGGCGGGTATACTTACACTATCTCGTATGATTTTCCATGGTATTTTTGCAGTATGTAGGTACCTATTTAAAAAGTATTTCTGTTACAATATGACATCAACACATCCTCCTTATAAGTGTCGTTATAAACATCGGTAGATAGTCGTAAAGAAATATAGAATATCATATTTCGTTACGATCCGTATCAATGATCAATAAATACATCTCTATGGAACAGTCATCACGAGGTATTCTAAGAAGTGATTCACAGGCCATAAAACTTGAAGAAATATGAATAAAACCTTTTAGATATAGCTTCGCTTATGAAAGGAATTGGTCTTTTTGTTTTATTAAACCTTCGACGTGTATGTGTCGCTGAAGCTCGCACGTTGCTGCTTATTTATTGACCTATTAGAGATAACATTAAGATCAAGATGCACGGCCAAGGACCTTTGTTATAAAAATGTCCACCTCATTATTCTTAAAAAATTACACAAGCGTTGTGTGGATGTGCCTTACCTGTGATTTATATTTATTTTACAAGCAGGCAACTAAAGTATGATTATTTTGATATTCTTTTTCTAATGCTATGCTAATTTGTATAATTTAATGCATAGGGTATGCTCTATTGAATGTTTTTACAAATATTAATTGCAAAGAAGAGTAGGAGAAAAAAAAGGAGAAAAAAGACCAGGCTTTTTTATTCCACAGCATTGTTAACATTAAAGCTATCGATATTAAGTACCTACCGATATCCGCATAAGGAACTCCAACAAAATTGCAATACAGAAATATGGTTCATAAAATAGTTCTGGCTACAATCAGCTGATTTGCTTAAATATTTTTTCACTAAACATTTAAAGTTAAAAATAAGATACCTTTATTTCAGAAACAATAAATAAAATATTATCTGTGTAGTCGTATCTACACTACGCTGTCACCACAATGCAGATGGCGGCATCTTCTCGTTATAATTTTCCCGGATTTTTAATCTAAACAATTTAAATCAATACTCATTATAGGTTTCCGAGGGACACTCATCTTGAATTTTTAACACAGGAACACGAAACTTGTTTTATGATCTGATTATTAAAGGCATTTTTAAGTTTATGACTTTAGCCTCTTGATAGACGATTATACATATTGATATGGTTCTTGATGTAAAACCGGTCCAAAGCTGCGTCGGTTCGAAGTAACTCAAGTCATGACTGATGTTAAGTGATTTACAAAGTACTAACCATTCGAATTAAATCTTTTTCTTAATTATTATCATTGGTAGGTACTTAAATTCTGAGGTAATCGGTTCCTTTTAACTTTTAATGTATAAAATATGTTCGTTCATGTCTACATGTAAATTAACCTTTTTACCTGAATTGTAGCCTGGCCATACGTCATTAATAAATGGTTTTAATACGCGATAATTAAAAGAACAAACTTTTATTATTTACATTTATTTATCTTACTTATATCACGTTATAGCATGCAAGTAAAAACATTGGTTTTTGTAATCACCTGAAACATCCACAAAGTACGGAAGTAGAGGCAATAGTTGCTTAATTATTCCTTTTAAGCAAGCGTTATGCAGGTATAATCGGGGCCTGTGGTTACATTGCAATTTAAATTTTGACACAATATAGGGATCTCTCCAACCTTTACAATAAATGCATTGTGTTCAGATTCGGGACACTTTTGTTATATAAAGATATTTAATCAACGTAATTTTATCTATTTCCTTATTCTTCAACGTGGGTGGCAACTGGCATGTTCTTGCAATCAAAGTAGGTGAAAGTGAAAATTTGGGGTAGGTAATAAAAAAACAATATAAATTGATGTTCAATGAAATTATGTATCTAAGCACTTTACCACATTAAACCATGTAAAGAGCAAGGATTCGAAGAACTCCTTTCACATTAGCCCGGGATGTGCTATATATTTAAAAATTAAATAATTATAAACTTTGTTGGTATAAATTAGTATAAGGGTTATAGTACGATATACATATAGGCTGTTACCAAAACCTACGAGAGATCTCTGAGAGAGATCTGAGACGTAAACTATTATCGCTGTGATCGATCTCACACATTAGTAAAAGCAATAAAATCTAGTTCTTGCAAGCTACAAATACCATCAGACGGCGTGAAGTCCAGATTAAATCTTGTCGCGATGTTTCATTATAAGCATAATAACCCATCCAAATATCAAAGATACATCTACACATAGTGATGGTATCGTCGTTGTGGTCTAAAATGGCTATTTGAACACTTTTAATTTCTGTTTTATCTGATGTCTGAAGACGACTTATCTACCTCTGTTGTGATTCTAATTATTTTAAATATGCGGTATTTCTTTATTTATACATAAAATATAAATAAAGAAATCCATATCTACTTGATATGGGGATCCATATTTTCATACAGCCTTGTATACCTTGACGTCAAGAAATCCAGCAATGGTATCATCAGCTTATCAGCTTATACCTTTGTAGGTGGGGTTGAGTAGGGTTGAAGAGTATTTCTGTAATCCTAACGAAGTTTTCTAGATTTGGTTAATTGCCCAAGTTAAATTAATTTATAATAACTACCTATTGCAACCATTATGGTAATAATAATGATACAAAAATATTTTCTACACGATATATACGAGTATATCTGACGCATAACAAAAGAGATATATGTATTACCTTAGGAACAATATCAAGCATAGCTTATCACCAGCTATCGAACCTTAGAACTCAGAACTGCAAAACTCTCATTTAAGATAAGATAGAACCTTCTTTTTTGTATTAAAATTAACAAAAGAAGTTCCTATAAAACTTGCGCCGAGTAAACATAAGAAGCGTAATAAATATTCAAGAAAGTTGTTTTAATTTCTTCTTTATACAACGTAGATTACCAGACGCGATCGGAAAAGTTCCTTGTTTTTAATTTTCCTTAAAACATCCACTTCTTTCTACTTTTTATTTCTACTGAATAGTCGAAAGGCTTTCTCAACTTCTAAACGCTTATCTTACTCGAAGGATGTAAGTACTATTACCCTTAATTGGATTGCACTATTTTGGACTTTAACACTTTGTCTCAAGCTCCATTATTTGATAATTAGGTATCAACATTTATTTCCAACTTTTTAATTGTTAAGATCAGCTTCTTACCGGACGCTTTATTGTGTTTTTCTTTTCAATTGTGATTTCCCTTTTATTGACTTAATTTCCTTACACTGTGCGTAAATAATTAACATAGGTAGGTAATACAATTTATCACATAATTGTTTTGCTATATAAGTTATCGAGTTTTTTGTAGATATTGATATGTTCTTTATTATTGTAGAACATTGTTGTTCCGCAATCAATAGTTTCCGCAGCGCATGCGACGAAAGACGTTTTAGGGCACTTTTTTACACCTTGAGTTACGTTACTTAAGTTTTAGTAAGGATCCCTAATCTTTTCTAGCAATAAATATGTTACTCAGACTGAAAAGAGCTTTCTACTGGTGAAAGAATTTTTGAAATCGGCACAGTAGTTTTTGAGTTTATTCATTACAAACATACATACACAAACACAAAAATACAAATTTTTCCTCTTTATAATATTATTAGTGTAGAAGAATAGTGTAGAAAGATAGTGAGATGAAGAACACTAAGCTATTTCTCATAACAAACAATTCCTTGATGAATGATTAAATGTCATGAATAACAAGCGATTGAGGTAAGGTTGTGCTACAAATAATAATGATGCTAATCTACTATAAAAACACCTGTAATTCCATAATGTGATTGCTAATTAAAATACATACTTACATTTAAGGTAAATCGAGAATGTATGCAGCGGCATTTAAATGGCCGAACGTGGAATATTGTTTTTGTGTCATTTGAAGACACAGATTCTTGTAATTTTCTTTCATGCAAAGTGTCGAGTCGTATCGTAACATACAAATAGGTACTAACAACGTTCGAAAACTTTTTACTTAAGACCTACGTTATTCTTAAAAATCTATTTTATAATATGTTAGATATTTTTTTTATAATCGGATGAACTGTTTCCAAAATTACTTCACAATGCCACACATACGAATGTACCTACGTCATCTAAATAATAGAATATAAATACTTAGCGTAAACTAGGTAACAATGAAAGTAATAAATACTAATTTTAACTATTCAGAATTTCCAATAAGTAAAATGAAATTTCTTTGGTTGCCCTACTTAAAAAAATGCGAGCCACGATCTTCATATCATTATAATTATGTAGGTATGTTGTCATGAAAAATGGGGGCAAAGTTTGTATGGGACAACTTGATTCCTTGGCCCAATCTGCTCCAAATTTTGCACAACCATTCTTTAACATAATGAATGGAAGATGTAATTCATATTTTATTGAAACTCATCGCCTAACGGGGTCAAAAAGGGATAAAAATTTATTTCGCATCGAGTTTGATATCAATAGTGTTTTTGCTTAAATAACATTTGATTTTGACACTGTCATTTTTGAAAACTCAATCCGATTAAATGTCCCCATTTGACCAATGATTAAATGTCAATGCTGCGAGTTCTTTCTAGAGGAGGCCCATGTCCAACAATGGACTACGAAAAGCTGAAAAGACAGCTGAATATTATGACCAGTTAATGGAATGAGTCGTGGAAGGATCAAAAAATTCGGGCTATGCCCTAACGATGCCTACAGCTAATACATTACACAATTATCTACACATTAACAGTTTGTTAGAACGTACGTACTTATTTCTGAAGCTATTCAGAAATAAGTTGGCATGTTGGCATGCATAATATGGCAGTTTGACTGAACCGATTTATATGACATTTTAAGTGTGTCGACCTTTTGAGCGACAAAACTGTTGACCACAATTATAAGACAACTTTGTTTGTACCGATATTATCGACTTTTTGGTTGCGTCTATATATTAGAGTACCCTGAGTATCACGAACTATATGACGCTGACTGTACAATACGTATTATCTTGCTGCTTTATATTCTTGACATTCGATAACAGTCAGAATCGATAACTTGGTGTCATCTGAAGAATAACAGTGCACTCAATATCAGGAGGTACTTACATCTACAATAAATAACAGAAATTGTCCCTATATCTACTTCTTCATTTTAACGTTATTTTCGCTACCAATACAATATTTTTACAAAATTTTTCTGATCACTGTTTCACCGGTGTCCCTAATAAGTAATAGCGAGGTTACTTTGTTCCTTATTCTTTCCTTTATCACAATGTTCCATAAATTCAAGAAATACTTACCTGACAAATGATAAAAACGTGATTAGAATATAGTAGGTAAGTAGGTACCGGCTCAAAGCGTTGTAGGTTTTCACGCTCATCTCATATATTATACATGCATTATTGATAAATTATTGGGAATTTTGCAAAACATTAAATTACTTATGTATATCTTGCTTATGTATTTTTCTTTCTCTGTTTTTGTTCTAACATTAGAAAAAATGTATAATGAAACGTACCAAAATAAGCCACTTGGATATAACACAACCTACGTCTAAGTATACTTTAATATCATTTGCTAACTATGTGAATAATGCATTATTTTGAGAAGTAAAATTCCTATACTATAATATACATGGACAAGTATTATTTCAGCCAACCCACGCAATCAAAAGGTTTGCCGGACCATTTATCATCTCAAAGAGTTATGACACAAAATAACGAAAACAAATGACCGTTCCTAAGTATTTCGGTCCCATCATCCGCGGTTGTGCTATAAAAATGGTCCTGTTGTTATAGTTTGCGAAAGCAATTAAGTTATAAAACAGCGTTCTTCTGTCTTAATGAAATATTCCACTTTAGTTATTAATGTTGGCTATTTATTGCAGGCAGCGCAATAAACGTAGATAAGTATGCTAATTTATTTATTTAATCTTTAGTGTATTATCTTTCCTCAGAATAAACTTTATAGGCAGAATCCCTTTTGTTATATTGATGTGCTGAAATTACTTAAGTAGTATAGAGAATATAATGAATGCCAACATAAAATTAATATTAACCTGCATCGATACATACGATAATACATACCTACCTAACTACCTACCTATTAAAGACACTATTTTACTTTAAATGCATTTTAGGGAGGGAAGTAGGTTTTAAAAATAAATCCAACCAGTAATTATTATTCATATTCATAGCCCCACACTAGGATTCCCTGTGTTGTGGGTGCCATGGACACACACAAGACAAGAACACAACACACCCAGACCAGAAACGGAAATTTACAGAAGGTGCTTCTTTAAACCCTAAAAATAATAGTATATTAAAGGGTGAATATCTTCAAATGATAGGGGGGCATTTACCATACGACCTTTTCTTTACCTACCCTGAAACAATTTTAAGTATCTACGTAATAAACATAATATTAAAGTGGTTTGAAAATGAGCACATGTATAATAGTAAAAATTATTTTGTATGCAATAAAGGTATTTGTGAATAGATATATCATACCATATTAACGGATTATTATCTAAGGTTCAAATTAAGGATTGTAAAGTCATAATCGACAACAATAAATTCTGAGAACCGGGCAATTTCTATACAGTTTTTACAGAGCAATGATCATGGATATTAATTAAAACCCTTAAAGAATAATTATGAGACAATAACTTCCCAGGGTGGTCTCGCACTCGTTACCTATTTCACAGTAAACAGTTAGGCGCATGTTTTTTGTTACAAGAAGCAACATAATTTTCTTAGACTTCTACGCGTTTACACTACTTTACACACAAGATCGTGATATATCTTTCAACTAATTAATGTAAGCACCGAGAAGTTAATTAATTGTCGTCTACTCTGTAGCTCACATGAAATATTTATAAAATTCATAACAGAGCTAATTATGAAACATGGAGGCGACTGCGCTTTGCGCCACCCGCGGCGGCCATCCGCCGCGCGCCGTCGTCGCCGCTCCTCACTCTGTAAAAACTGTAATAATTCTCTGCCGGCCGCACTTGCTTCGCTTTTTGCACCACATCAACCTGACGACGTACCGCACTCATAAATGCTTTTTGCGTAAATCGAGATGCGCCGCGAAAAATGTACGTTAACTCTATAATTATCGAAGTATTCCACTACCACAAGAAGTAGCGCTTTCAGATCTAAGATACATCATTTCGAATGCCCGCCACCGATGAATTGCGTGTGGTAAATACCTATAAATCTTCATTAAGCCGCAAAACGAACCGCTGAAAAGAAGAAACGCAGTAGGTACATAGGAGACCGGATAGCCGGAACCATAAAATTTTGTTATTGTAAAACAAGGTACGCGCCATCTGCAACATTGGCACGTATAAGGAGTCCTTTAATATTTATCAGTAAATTAGTATGCCTAAACTAACGAAATCAATTAACTCAGTTTTTTGCGTACCTATAGCGGGTCTCGTTAAGCGGCATTCCGAGATTTTGCAACATCGATGCGATTTGCCATGACGCGCCGTATTGTTTTATGTACCGACATAGTTGGGGTGCAACGTTTTTCTTCGTCGATATGACCACGTGTAATGACAATGTATGCGATCCCTTGCAACATTACAACATAACATTGTTTATTTAATGACTACCCATATACAGAACTTAACCTACCTACCTATGTTTAGCTCTAAAAAGTTGTGTAATTTTATTATTAAACAGTAATAACTTACTAACATTTAAAAAGAAGATAATTGTGTGCAAATGAATGTGGTTAGGGAGTAAAAAGTGTAATAAACGATAATTTTAATTAAAAGAGGTAAACCTTTAAATATCCAATTAATATTGCCTTTTATGCCAACGAGGCGCAGGACACTTTTATTTTACACAAGAATGTCTTCATCCTGCCTAAAATATTCTGTTATGTATGTTATTATTTTTGAATGGCTACTTAAAATGGCAGGCACGTTAAATACAAATGCACAAACCATCATTCAAAATTCCGGTTTGCAAACCCAAACTCGAACTCCGGATCACGGGCATAGTAGCCAAGCTGTCATCGTCGATAAAATAATAGTTAGACTAATGAACAAGTGCAGTTTAGATGTATTTGAAACTACTAAATGTTGCGAGTAGCTGTCGTAGCCTATTATTATCGGATAGATTGCATGTCATTTGCTACGAACTTCATTATCATAAAATGTGTGTAAATGTGTAAATCTGTGTAATCAGTGTTAAATTTTATAACAAGATCCAAAATTACAAGGCAAAAACATAGAGTCATGTAGAGTACCTAAGTACACATTTATGGTTATTTTATGTATGGACTTCATTTCAATTTGCATAATCTGCGTGTAATACTTGTATTAAGTAGTAAGAACTACTTACTTGCGTACCCTACATACGTGACACATTCTTAAATATGGTCGACTTAATAAGTTGTTTTAGTGGCCCTTATGTTGATGTTGATGATTTACCCCGTTATGGATTCACCTTTATGTCGCCGGCCAGATTTAGGGCCTCGTATGTAATTAACAACATTACGTTCTTAAATAAATCCTCGTATACGTTGATTTAAATCATAATTAACATTATGATCTTGGTTTAGGTACTTTCAATGCAGCAATAATATTGTGTATGTTTACTCGTAAAAACCAGGGAGATATTTTCTTACTTAGCTCTTGGAAGAAAAACTTAATACCTATACTGAAAAAATTGTGTGTTAGACGGTGTTAACACCATCCAGTGCTTCCAGCTGCATCGTCAGGCATTGGGGGCTATTGGGGCACCCTCTTTAACGAGATCAGTTTTAGCTTTCATATAGAGTAATATAGAAGAAGGCATAAGGGCTTATTCTAACGAATATACGTAGGTGTCTGAGTGAGAAATTTCAGAATTTTATAGTACCTAGGTGCCTACAGAAATAAAAATAAATATAACAACATACAAAATTCTGCATCTTAATGCGTGTATGGCACAGTTCAAAAACTTGGACTTAAAATGTTACAATCTCTTCAACAAAGTTACGAGTACAAGTGCAAGTCTAAAAATGCACTCTTGTCGGAGCATCGGTGTTATCGGCGCAAGTTTTGCATAGTGGCCAGTGGACACCTTACATCAAAACAAGTGATGTAGGAGCGAGGAGAGGCGGCGGGGGGCAGGGCGTGGGGCGGGCCGGGGGCGTGCAGTGCACGACTGCAGCCTGCACCGCGCCGCACGTGACCTCCCGCTCTTAGCGAACACGAGAAAACTATCCTTAAACCTCCTTCATAATAATCGATTGTAAATTAAAATCGTGCATCACAAAAAAGTTTAAAAAAACAATAAAATATCTCAAGAAGCTCAAAGTTAACAATCAAATCTTTATCTTGAACAAACTATGAAAGAAACGTTGAACGAATTTGAACTCGCACAAGATGCGTTTGTATTGTGATACCGCTAGCGCCATCTTTTGAGGAATAGCGGAACTTCACTACGCTGCTGTGGGAGCCTTTTGAAAGTGGTAACGTCTGATATTATCTACTTTTAAACGTTTGATTAGATTGTTCCATAAAGAAATTTATTTACATCTTACAACTTTAGATAGGTTCAAAGGCTTTGAGGGATTTCGTTTCCGTCTAATTAAAGTAAGATGAACTTTATTTTTTTTTTTTTTATCGGAGTAGTTACCTACCTTTAACATAAACAACAACATTTGATGCGTCGAAATCGATTCATGTGTAATGAGTAATTCGTTGAGGATTATCAGTGAGGTAAGTAGGTAGGAACTCAATCTACTCGTTCTTACTTGCCGCTATAATTGTCACAGTAATGTTCCAATTACACGAAAATAAACGAAATAATATCGTAAAATAAACTTTATCCGTAAAACGAGGACAATATTATTGAATGATCAAACGTCCTGTATTTTATAACTATGGTATTACATTGTAATCGTTACATCCGCGGATACAAACCTAATTTACATGCAAATACATCGACTTTATTACAAAAATGAGCATCCTGTCGCATTGCAATCGATTTGCATATTTTTTAATAAAATATCAGGAAAAAATAACAAAAGCGTTCATTTATAAAACGGACGGCGTACCTATTGTTAACATTTCCGGTGCAAAGGTGAAATTATTCATAAAATTAAATCACCGCTTTATGAGACATAATAATCTACGCTGATGATAATTTTATTATACGCTGTCATTGACGAAAACTATAGCCTGATAACGTAGATATCTATAATAATACATTGAAGGGTCTAGGTTTTATATTTTGTCGAGGGTATATTTTTCATTATTTTAAGATAATATATAATCTGATTGAAAATCTGAGTAAATATACGAAAATATTATATTGGATCAAAAATTTTAAGAAATATGTATACTAATTAAACCTCAATTAAATATTAAATCTAGTCATTAAAAATATTTATGAAACCTACTACATTTTACTATATACCTACCTTTTACATTATACCTAGGTTCTTAGTCCTTGATGCAAAAAGAACATGTGCTACGATATAACTACTTAAAGGTACAGTGTGGAAAGGCACGACGATCCTTTCCGCAAAAGAGGGATTGTTTAGATTTAGTACTGTAGGTATTTCCTCTAAAGAAACTAGGCTCATATTCGTAAGCGTTAGGAAGTTATAGGCAGTTAACTTTTAATGCTGCAAATGACAACCCTCATTAGTTTCAGTAACATTTAACAATAACTCAAAGGTTTATCAACATTTCTACCTCTAGATAAATTGAGACTGACACTGACATTGAGACAATTGTATTATTTTGTTTGGGAAAAATATTAATTTTTACTCAGTCTTACCCGTGATAAAACCGTAACGCAAATAAATTGCAAATTGCGGATAAAACTTATTTCCAAAATGTAAATAATAATAATTAGATGGCGAATCTATAACTACTATACTATATTAATTATCGTAGTAATAGTAGGGTTGTCACTAACAAGAACATTAATAAATTTTACTAATTGTTCGTAACAAAAATTTAAACATGACGAATAGATTAGCCATAACTTAAACTAACCCCCCTTTGCGGGAAGGATCGTCGTGCCGTTCCACCCAGTATAATTTTCTTTAAAATTTCTGTAAATTGCCTGAGAAATACCTAAAGCGTTCCATGGTACCTAGCTATTTTTATTTTATAACAGGTGTTGTGTTAAATAGTCACGCCATTGTCAAAAACATCCACCGTTCTCAATACACTCGAATGAAACTTCTTTATATTATATATACTAACAAATAAACTTAAAGCATGCTTTTATGTTAATGATAACAAAACGCATGCAAGGCTGCCAGTATAAACAAGAGCCAACGACACAGCTATTAATTTTTAGGGTATAAGAACATGTTACGGGGACCTAGTAGATATTTGTTTATCATAATATTACATTAGGCGAGTGACAAAGTGTGTAGTCGAACGAAGAGATAGCATCGCTACTCGTCACCTGAGCGGAAGCGGACCTACACAAAAAGCGCATTAGTTTAGCAGTTAAATGTTACCATAAATAGAACATTAAATTACCCAAATTTATTGTCTTTTTATGCTCATAGATAATCGTTTAAGACATTTTGATGAAGTTTATGTAAACAATGAGAATTCTTCGCCCGCTATTTCTATTGTAGATATTTTTGATAACGACACAGTTGAGCAGCAGCAATTTTGTAATTATAAAGTCATTGTATATGTGATTGAAGGATCTGTTAGCTTTCTGGAGAAGGTACAAGCAACCGCACTTGTATTCAGTCGTAGTGACGGTAAGAATTTATGTTTCAGTTTGGTAATCGGATAGAAAGAAACGAAGCAATTACCTTAGTCCATGAGAAGAACTGTAGAAAGAGTGTTCGGATTTTTCTTATTGTAACATACTTACATACATACTTTCTAGTTAAATGCCGGATCGCAATTTATTCTCGAATCGCAATTGACGTAAGATGAACAACACAGAACAGGTAAACAGAGATGCCATAAAACAAGAAATGGGCACGCACTCGTATATTTGTATTAAAGCTGGAACAAGACGTCAATTCATCCTGTCTCGTTAGCCTAGAGTCCTAGAGCCTCAACACAATGTTCAGCCGATGACAAGGACAGACTGAAGAATAAGAAGAATCACAATAGCTTTGTTTTAGCTGGGTTTGCATACCGGTCTTTCATTACTTGCGCTTTATGGTTTTGTAAGATCGTCACGTGTAGAAGAAACTTCACTTGATACTTATTTGTATTTGACGTTTTTTGAATATTTTAATATTATAGAAGAGGCAAACGAGAGAGTGCGCTACATGATCTGATAAGTCTGAAGTGCTTACATACATATTTAAATTTAAGTTACTAATACCTATCCAGATTCCATCAGAGAATCATCTAAAGATTTCATTGATAAAATTGTAGCACTATATAACCAAGGCTACACATCTCTAAACACTCTACGCACATAAATATTGTCAAATCTGTGTACTTAGGTAAGAATCAATGAGAATGCCAGGAAATTATTTAAATATTTGAGATAATTTGAAATAATAGGAATATAAAGTTCACCTAGATTGTATCTCGGTTCTGTAAGTTGACCCATACAGAATGAACAACTTAAGTAAATAGGCCCAAAAAGAAATTAAAAGTGTTCTTAGAAAAAGTGGTCCTGATAAAGATCTTTGCATTTCACTACAATTACACACCTACATACGAGTAGGTACTGAAAGAAAATGATAATCGATAATTGGACATTAAACAGACAAAATGCAGGAACATTAACTACCCATTTGTAATAAAGCAAGCAGACCTCCAACAGGTGTTTCAACGCCAAATTATTCCATGCATACTAAATCTTATTTCAAATAAAGTATACGTGTATTATAAACACCTGAGTCTGAATAAACATACAGGCAGGTAAATCAGAATGGTAAATGACTAACTGTAATATAAATATCTGAAATAGTAAAACTAGCAACACATTCTGGAATCAAACAATCTGTCAGCCGATTCCACAAAGCTCAGCATTTTAAAATGAATCCGGTGAAGATCGTAAAATATTCGATAAACAGGGCGGGTATGTTTGCTTTCGCCAAGTTTAACATTGCTATTAAACAGTCGTGAAATGGACAGAAATAATCGGGTCGATCCGTTATATCGCGTCATTCGTATTATGCTGGCGTCCGCATACATTGCGACCACACTCACGGCCTATTGCCATGCTAGTCCGCTTCCCACATTTTCTTACTTCGCCATTCACTTAATCGTTAATTCATTTAACATTACTTCATTACATTTGGCGAAATAGGTAAGTATTTAAAATTAATTAACATTAGGACGGGTAATGGTGAATCGATGGTTCGTTTAGCATGCAGAGTGCGGGCGCGCCGGCATGGCGTATGCGTATGCAAGTTGACGCAGGGCATCGCGGCCGGGCCGCGCAGCAGCCGAGGCGACCGAGTCCCCTTGCTCGAGGCCGCCGCGCCGGCATGGCAGCTGGCGAAGCGGCGTGACGGCACCGAGCGCGGAGTGGCGACTTGGCGAGCTTCTCCTCGCGCACCGCGCACACGCGTGCCCCGTTTGAGCACCAGACGGCTCCGTTTTTGTGAGTCGAGACGCGCGCCGACCGGCCCTCGCCGACGGTTCCTCAAATTCGCCCATATGATACTCGGAACTAGGACGTCTGCGTTCAGTTTTGTTTTAAAATTTTCAAGATACTTACATTACCCCTTCTTCTCTGCGGCCACTCCGTTTCTTACGCTTTGCCGCCTTTCGCCTAGCGATGTAAAGCATCCTACCGATTATTTAATTCGGCTCGTGAGTTACGACGTCTCTTAATTTATGTTTATGAGCCGTCTTTTGCAAAATCGTTAAATCGAACGATCGATTGTGATGCATTTCTACTGCACCGTAATATAAATATGAAAGCTATACCCAATGGTAGCCCATCACGAGGCAGGGTCGCGCGGGTGCGCGGTGCCTCCCGCGGCGCTGCGCTGGCTCCACAACTTTTTACCCGCGCATGCTCGGCTCGTGTCTTTTTCGCTCTTCCCGATCGGAATTCGTTGAGAGATCGCCGCTGCCGGTGGCAGACGTCTTGTGACATGTCAGCGGCGGTACGTGCGCTGCGTACGCGGCAATTAACCAGTCATCTCACTTCGATCCACCTCACGGACGCAATCTGCGCGATATCATGAGATATTTCTCAGGAGTTTTGTCGTTATTCAAGGAACAACCGTGAAAATACTTTAACGAAAGAACTGTAAATAGCCTCATTACGTGAATAAAAGCGCAGACAACTGTATCTAATCGAACGATATAACCGAATGGATAGGCGGACGCCGGTTCAATAAGAACATGTTAAGCATTTTGTTTTACCCACGACTAACATTATCGTAAGTCTAACACTGTCACGTCTCTAATTAAAGAGTAGATATTTCTTGTTGTATAAACGAGTAAGAGTAAGTACTTAACAGTAACTAGTTACTTACTTTCTGCACCTTTATGGGTAATGAGTTACCACTTAGAGCTAAATCAAGCTCGAGTGGTCTTGCCTATGAAGTGGCCCAGATGACACATTTTTTAAAATGATAAATTCATTGATTTTTTTAGTATGTTTAAAGTTTTTCCGTATGAAATTACCTACCTTAATATTTAATAATAATTTGAGAGAAAAAAAATCATGATATCATTCATTTAAAGTATATTTTTTGCTTTGTTTAGTAAACTGGCTCTTTCATGCCACTTCTCCCATATTTCAATTTAATTTAAGGAAAATTCGAACATTTGAAAGATAGAAATAAAGTTTCGGCGGCTCTAAAATGAATACCTAAATAGCCGACGCCGAGCAACAAACAAGTGAAATGCAGGATAAAGTAAAGGCTCATTGGTACAGAATAAGTTTAATATCGAAACAATTATGGAGAAGCCAGCGAAGGTGTCGTGAGTAGTGCGGGAGCCGACTACACGTGTTACCGATCACTTGCATAATGGTATTTCAGGGCTTGCTCTTCTGCCTTTATGCGGTCAATATCAGATCTGGATATAATTTATCGTCTTAAATTTGCTTATAAATTTACGATTTTCATAAAATCATAGTAGCACCAAGGGTTCAAGCAACCTAGTAGTCAATAGACTGACATCCATTACATTACATCCAGGCTCAAAAGGTTTAAAGACCGAAGTGAAATTTCAAGTTCGTTTATTGGTGACTGATAGCTTTTAGAGAGTCGAGGCTGTCATCTCTGCAACCGTATCACTAAAACTGTATTTTAAGAATAATTATTATACAAATGGTGAAGGAAATAACCAACGTCAGATCAACCTGAACCCAGACCTTAACTAAAACTTGAAATGTCTAAACGGCATACATGATATTATTTTTAAGCACATTTTCTAACATCTTAGATCTCTTGTGCTAAACACAATACTTAAAATTTTATTTTCATTAATTTTGACTCTACTATACTGAAAAGTTAAAAGATCCAAATGCCCAACTGTTATGATTCTTAAATATTTTGTTATAATGGGGTTCGCCATTCGACGGCAGGGGGTTCGCGACAAGATTTACGTAATGGCGACACTGGTCATGATAAAAACTAAAGACAGAAATCGACTTGATGCCGAGTCAGAATTAAGGTTAAAACTGTCCGAAATTACTCCTAAAATTGACTCCATTTGTGACAAGAAACAAGCACACCCAACACATTAATATATTAATAAAAATATATTTCTTTTGGCTCTTTATTTGTTTCCTTTTATTGAAATAAAAACCTTAATTTTTCAACAGTCAATTTTATTGTTATCTTTGGGGGGTAGGAGGGGATTTAATTAGTTAGTTAAGGGGTTCGCTGTCATCTGGAAACTTTAACTGGTCATGATAAAAACTAAAGACAGAAATCGACTTGATGCCGAGTCAGAATTAAGGTTAAAACTGTCCGAAATTACTCCTAAAATTGACTCCATTTGTGACCAGAAACAAGCACACCCATCACATTAATATATTAATAAAAATATATTTCTTTTGGCTCTTTATTTGTTTCCTTTTATTGAAATAAAAACCTTAATTTTTCAACAGTCAATTTTATTGTTATCTTTGGGGGGTAGGAGGGGATTTAATTAGTTAGTTAAGGGGTTCGCTGTCATCTGGAAACTTTAACAGGGGTACGTGGAGCCGAAAGTTTGAGAAACTCTGCTCTATTACCTACATTCGCATTCATAATTAAAATCCAGAATAATGTCCAGCTGTAACAAATGTATTACAAAAGTAAAAGCTTAAAGATGATAAAATTATTCGCACCTACTCTGAAACAGTTCCCTGCTATTTTATTTGCTTTTGCGTCGCCTGTCAGAATTTATCTATGGCCGGATTATTGTTCAAGAAAAATATGATAAAATATGTTTGGTGATCTCTGCATAATGCGGGATGGGTAATATTGAAAATAAAAAGATAGACCGTGAATAGCCCGGTGGCAGCCCTTTGCAACAACAGAAAGAGAAGCCGCTTGCCTTTCCATTGAATCAAATTCATATATTTTGAGATTCAGTCGCCAATTTCATGTGTAGCGTTAGCAAAAGAGTCTTCGGATTATTCACCATAATAATAAAAATATCCTTAAAAAATATACAGCAAATCTTGGACAAACGTGATTGAAAATTGTTATAAAATCAATCGATTTGTAAAGAAGTTCAGAAAAGTATATAATATACTTACGCTATATCTAACTTAACATATGGTATTTGAAATACCCTTCAATTTCTTCTTAGAATAGAATAATGATAAAATTTGTTTCATTAAAACGTTTGTCAATCGTTCTTACTTAATTTAAGCACATTACAATAAAATGTGTAATCTAATCTTACATACAAGTAAGTATACAACTATATAGGTAATTTTATCTCATATATATTATATATCATATCGTGAAAAAATTTTACGTTAATTCCTAAAACATTTTTGATAACAACTGACAATAGATTTGCAATATTCTGACCATACCAACATTCCGTAGATTGTTTTATTGGATTATGCGGCGAGGCCGCGAAGCAGCTATAACTATTCAGTGTCGTCTTTTGTGTTATGGAAAAACTTGTTCTTGAACCCATGTAGTGTGAAAGTGTTGTTTATTTTTGCAGTTTAATGTTACATATGTACACATATTATCGCCTGCGCGCACACCAACTGTCATCTCATCGCAAGCTGTGTCCTCGGCTCCTGCGCGTTGTTAGCGCGAACAATGCGAACCTCAACTCACTTCTACGTACGATACACCGGTTTATTATTCTGATTCGAGATACCAACAGTGAAAACGATTTGACGTTACTAGTTTTTGAATTTTACGAGCTAACATAATTTTGATTATTAGGAGCCATTAGTACAAAATTGGACTGAAGTTTGCCTGATTGACCGACATTACCATACAGTTTTGCCCATAGGGATAATGGGTATATGTATTGATAAAATGTCTTTGTGTGGCATTTGGGTAAACAGGTCGTTAAAATCTGACTTGCAATAAAAAATACAGTATCAACCTTTTATACGTTTATTTTACATATAGTTATAAAAGTCCATCGGAACCCATCCAAGCTTATACAGCCTACTGGAGACTAATGTTTATTTGGACATATTTATGGCTATAGTTCCGCTTTTTGTGCGGATGGAAATATGTGTGGCGGATCGCACGTCTGCGTGAGATTTCGGACACCTCTTCGCTTACTAAATTTAATATCGTCGGCCTTTACGGTGGACGAACCAAAAAAACTATGAAATCGCCATTGTGTCGGCGAAACGAACGGCAGTTCGCGCCTACCGCCACTCATGATAATCATTTTTTGTTTTTATTTTAAAATGTATGTTTATGATAACACCTGTTTCGCTGATGCCTCCGCGATCGGTGTCACTCGGAGCTTGTTTCGATTTTTTGCCAATTTAAAGACTATAAAGACGCCCGCATCGAGCGCTAATTTAACCGCTGTTCACCGAATTACACATTCGATCACATCTGTTTAGACAACGCAGGTCTATGTGCTTCATTTATGGACACCGTGTGTTGATACGTGTTATTATTACGTACATAAATTAAGCGCTTTCTTTAATGTTTTTAATCTTTCGCCTCGGCACTTTGTAAGCGTCAATATTGCAATACAAAACAAGAAATATGTTAGTCGTATTTTTAAAAGCAATTCATTCAAATGTTTTACGTAAGTAATTACTTTTCTTTCGTTTTTAGATCTTCTTGTTATGCAAGTTCTTAAAATAAAAGCGTACATATACTACATTTAATTTCATTTATAAATATTTAAACTGCTTATGTTGCAATAACTTTTAAATGCCATCAAAAACATAACTTGTAAAAACCCAAGTCTCGCAACACAGTCCGTAAAAAGTTGTGAGATCCATGTATGTATCCATAGATTGACTTGACCATCATGAAAGCACAATGTAGATTGTACGTATCTCACACGTAATACATATTTATATTAAATTAGATTGTTTACTGCGATTGATAAGTTTTTTACAAGTTATGTTTTTGATGGCATCTCATTTCTTTTTGTTGTCAATCTAACTGCAAATGTAACTTTGTAATCCTATACATTTGTATGGGTTTACAAAGTTATTTATGCAGTTGGTATATCTAGAAAACTGGACCGAAATTCCATTTTCTTTTAGTTTTTCCTCGAGTTATATACATTAAACACTAATCGTATTCTAAATTTGAAGCTTCTATGTTTGCTAGAAGTGCCTTAGAATTTTGATGATCGGTGAGTCAGTGAGTTACAAAATTAAGAAACTTTGACTAGTTATAATTCTTAAACTATAAGCTCAAATTGAATGAAATTTGAAATATACCATGTTTATAAAATACTTACCTGGCTACTATAAATTCAGGCTCCTAGTTTTATCCACAATGGAGTTATAGGGGGTTGAAAATGGCCTGAATTGCTTCGAGAAAAGGATGGTACGGCCGTGCCGTTTTCTTGCTCGACTTGGCGGAGGCACTGCCGTGCCCCCAGATGCTCTTACTGTTTTTAAAACATAATACCTACTTGTTTGCGTATTACTGATTGAAAATCTATCATATTATATCCTTACTATTATACATTATATACCTATAATATTGTACCGTACATTATAACGTACCGAGTACCGACCTACTCTGTACGTATAAGAGACTCTTTATTTATAGCACTTGGAGAATACCTACCCTTGTGTAGGTATGGTATATCGACATTGTCATCGGCAGAATCGTCAGGTTGTTTGTGTTGAACTGGTAATTTCTCTACATCTTCAAAAAATACGGCACTGAAACAACATTTTCTATTATCTAGTCTTTTTGAATCAAGGTGGAACAGAATAATGGCAGAAGCTTAGGAGTAGAGTACGAGCTACAGTAGGTCCTGCCTGCCGTGAGGCGACAAAAAGGGGCTCTAGCGGTCGCGGCCGAAGTAGGCCTGTCCCACTCCCCTTGTAGATGTCAAAAATGTACCTACGCACAGCGGCCGTTCCGAAACGGCTAGAAAGAAAAATGGAATAGGTAAGAGTAACGCGCTAAGCAACATGTAGCGGGAAAGTGGAAAAGGTAAGACTTATGCGCTTGAAAGAGACGCAACATTATCGTAGGTGATTAAGCGCTGCGCGATCTGAATTGAACTTAATCGTATCGTAGCTAGAGTCTATATTCCTTTAAATGACTGTAAATGAAGTGGGCTTTCTGTACTTGTAGGTACTATTACCTATGTATTCTGTGGCCAACTTGTTACTACTTTTACCGCAATAAGCCAGTGATAGAGCCCGAGGTTTGTCTCTCCAACGCAAAAAGTGAATTAAAAACCAGATAACTTATTATTGAGATTTTATCACAAGATTCCCTGAAAATTAATACTGTAGAAAATACCTAATTTAAAGTACCTAAAGAGTTCCCGTAGGTTCCCGCTTAAATAGGTATTTTAAAGATATACCTACCTACAGCTAGCTCCTTAATATGAATATTTGTATTTTGTTGCAAAGATAATTATACAACCTGCCTATAAAATCAAAAAACACAGAAATCATATTTCTGTAAAATACCTACCAAAGTTTAAGGTATTACTGCAACTGGCATCGTTATCTGCTTTTTATACAACTTATGCACACAATTTTTTAGCCGCTACTGTTTAAGTACGCACTAATAATGCATACCATTTCTGTTTCCATTACAGATACAGACCGGAGGGCTATTAGTTTTGCTTTACGGCGACATTGCTAGCTTCTCAATGGGACAATGAAGGTATTTCATATTTTCCAACAATATGCATTATAAATCAATCGTATAAATCTTAGTTTATGTCAACTATAATGATGCGATCGTCAAAGGGCGGCCGCCGCGACCAGGGTCCAGCTTTTTGCATAATTACTACCAAGGAATGTCGTCCCTTTAATATGATAACAAAGAAAGATGACCAAGTATATGATTGGAGAAATTTATGGCCGTCTGAAGACGAACGGATTAGGTCAGGCTGTGGGAATCGCGAATTGTTTAGCTTCGATTTCAAATACTAAAGTCATTCAAATGATTCATCCAAGAATGTTTATTGCCTAAGATATGAGTAAGTGTGTCTATTTCATTCCCCAAAAATACGATGTTTAATTCTTAACTATGTAAATATAAATCTTTTAATTTTTATATTTCTTAACTCATATTATTAACAAGCAAAGTCATAGATAAATTCTACAATTATTAAAATAATTAAATTAATCTTTATATCAGGCAGGACCCATATCAAATAAAATAAAATTACAATAATATTATAATACATAATAAGTTAAATTTAATTTCCAACATAACTCCAGAATACATAATTCTGAATCGAGTTAGATAACACGTCATTCTTATTATCTAGTGAAACCACCAATGTAGAGTCGCAGTGGAAATTATCTCATAAAACATCGAGAACAAAGGTAACAAGAATACAAATATGTCTATGGGCCCGTTCAAATTGATAAACCACATGAAATCACAGATAGTGAAACCTTCCTTAACGTATTCGCGAGTTATGTATTCTCGTAACACAATCCATAAGAAAGCGCTACAATAATCGTACATTTCTCTTGACAATGTTCCTTTGAATATAGAGAATTAAGGCGAACAGATACTATGTCGAAGATTTGTTTACTCAGTGCTAAGAGGCCAGCATTGCGTGATTACCTCCTTGAGGCGACCGCTTGAAAAATAGACTTTCCTACAAAGAAGTATAAGGAGAATTTCACCTCTCTGCGACCACAACCCTGTATCTCACGGCAGATAGCCCGATGACTCGCAGGCGCTCTTGTAAAGCTAAATTAGTACGTACTCAAATGTCATCGTTTACTATGATATCGCAATGAAAATTGACGTGGGAAATATGCTCGTTTGTGACTGAGACCACGCAGCTTGCGCCTATAAATTTTACAATGAATTATAGAACTAGTCTACTAGCCATTGATATTGCATAATTCAATCATATTAAATGGAATGCTCAGCGACGCTGTATATAACGGTCCTAATCTGCCTTTATAGGTAGGTATATAAGTGACTGTATGTTTATCAGGTTAACGTTTAAATTGCTCAGCTTTAGTATCAGTCCTTTATAAATGCTAAGACTAAAAAACAATCACAACCAGTAAATTTTCCTGGAATAATTATTAAACCCGGTATAAAAACGATCTCACTCCATCTCCTAAGTTATCAGTGACCAAACATTTGCAAAAGAAAGCCATTAGACATGTAAAGGCAGCAAAAAAATATGTAAGCATCATATGTGAATAACTGGACGGGCTGACTGACAGGTAACACAGTGTGTCCGGGTGCGCATAATACGGGATGTGAGCGGTATGGCGAGCCAGCTTCCTGCTTTCATTCTTAGTTTTTTAAACCAATAAGGCCGTATGCTTTACACATAACTCAACTCAACAATTTACAGTCTGTTTGTACGTAAATAATCTCAGTTCTATGTCAACTGCAGGCAGTCAAAACAATAAGACACAATAAGATACCTATCCGTATACTCGTATAAAGGCTTGTATAAAATTATATCTGGACAAATATGCTTGACGAAATATGTATCTTAAATATTTTTCCATTCGTATCATATTATATGTTTTATTATTGGAACGAAGTTCCGTATCGCGCGTTGCGAAAGGGGGCTAGACGGAAAAAATTCTTACGAAAAGCTGTCACGACACTTTTTGCTGTCATGACGTAAGTCATGACGTAAATGACAATGACTGAAGTTCACGACTACGTCAGTTACGTCATGAACTTCAGTTACGTCATGACAGCAAAAAGTGTCGTAAATGACATTGTCATTTACGTCATGAACTTCGTTCCTTCCTGGTGTCCCTTGACAACTCTCATTTATTTATAATAATGATCATTATATCCATTATTATAATAATAATCTCCAGTTAAAATCAGCATAACAACATTGGATTGGACATATACAATTTTGTGGTTGTTGTCATAAAATAAAGTAGTTCATCGCAATATGGCGAAGTGCGTAATGCTATATTCATTTTGTATATCAACTATTTATGGTGCTAAATTGTACAGCTTAAAAAAAAACAATTTAAAGCTTTTATCCTTATTGTTACGGATGTGATATTTCCTCATTTCATTTCATTTATTTTGGATTGTTCCTCTACACTTAAGTTAAATGTTCAGCTTAAAGCAAAAAGTTCTTTTTTATTTTCTTTATTCTCCATCATAATTATCAAGCCATTGATATCTGCGATAACTGAATTACAGACAAAAAGTAAAAGTCGTACATTTTCAATGCAAAAACAAGATTTAAATCACGATCCTAAGTAAAAGGAAATGCAAAGCCATCATTTTTAATAAGACAAAATGATGAACGTATAAATCTTCTTTGTTTCTTTAACGATTGTATTGTTGAAGAAAAAGAGAAAAGTGTGTATTTTGCATCGCACTCAGAGGTAGACAGACATACGCCTCAACGATATAATATATTCGTTATTATGCGTCGAGAACAGAATATATAAAAGCCTCAAAGGGAACATGATTGTATTTTCTTATAAAGAGCCTGCACTTTGCTTGCAAAATTGACATCCAAATCAGATTAATCCAATCAATGGAAATTTATGACGCACCCGAGAGCGAGCTCCGTGCCATTGAGAGATCTGAGGCTCTGCTAATCAGTTCCCAACAACTATAACCTACCTGCGTGCCTGCCACCGCCAGCCGACTAGTCTTTTGTGTTTTGTATTTTGAAATAAAACGAAAAAGACTTCAGTCTAGACGACAATAGTAACTAATATAGTTTGATACATTGTATGATCTTGATAGGCTCGTGCTAAATTGATTTGCTCGCCTATTTATGACGCATAGGGAGAACAAAAAGTAGCGCAATCTGTATGAGTTACAAGCCAAACAATGTCACACTGTGGCGGTGGAGTTCAACGGAATTATTCCGAAATTTGCCAACGTCTTCAAAACTCGCACAAGGCATGTTTTTGCGGCAATTACAGGGACGTGCGGAGCGCTCGCCTGCCTCGCAAACATTCTTTGATTTATACGTCTGCTTTCGGATCAGGATGAGAGTAAAACATGAGACGACCCATCAAATGTTCAATCTTTTTAGGCTACGAGGGCAACTCTTAACGCTCATTATCATAAAAATACAATAGTTCATGCTGGGGTATAGAAAACATGAGTTTGCCAGGTTCATTTTAAGAAGATACCATATTTATATTTACAATTTCATAGGAAATTTGGTTGGTCTTGTTGTTTGCAAGTTATTTGGTCTTGAAACTTATAATCATTATCATCATAATGATTTTTTTAATTTGATAATTATGTACATGCAGGCATATAAGCGAGTTAAACGTTACTTAAGTTTTTTTCTATTTTTGTTTATTTTTACTTGCCTATTATTTTTTATACATATTTAGATGATAAGGCATATTATGATAATTTACGCTATGATATACTATGATAATACAGGTGTTTTGTTATGTGACGTATTAGCTTAAAACCAATTTTAAGCTTATACACATACAAAAAATTTAGGCCATCTTTAATTCTATCTTTTAAGCCTCTAGGTCGATTATGTTACATAACAAATCACCCCATAGGTATACACTGTCAAAATATACCTAAGACTTAGACGATAAAATGTAGAGTCTTCGTCTGCATAATACCAGAGGGTAATATTTCATGTGGCCTGTTGTCACATGATCCGCGCGCGTGATCATCTTTAATTGGGTGATCTGAAATGCATTGTCTTTGATGGTCAACCCTCACTGATATGTTCAACGACGCACGATAGTGCTTTTGAATACTAAAAACTACTCTTATTTGTACGGTTAGTTGTTATTAACAAAACTAAATACCTGCCTACATATTTGCGAAGATTGTAGATATTGTGCACCTTATTGTAATTAACCCCCCACGCAAAAGAAGGGGTGTTATAAGTTTGACTTTTCTGTCTGTCTGTCTGCATTGGTTGTGGCACCGTAGCTCGCGAACGGATGAAACGATTTCAATTTAGTTTTTTTGTATGAAAGGTGAGTTACTTCCGCGCATCACGTGCACATTACAAATTAATATGTTCAATAAAAATTGTCGTTATTGTGTTATGGGGTTTTTTTTTATTTTCAATTTAATGTTTTGATTATTATAAAGTAAATTACGTTTTAAGGGATTAAAATCGTCACTTCCTTACATCTATTCTTATATAGGTAGGTAGGTCCTGAATCCTTACAAAACAAAAATGTGGGGGAAAAAACTAAAACGAAAGTGGGTATTTTTTATAATGCACTGGCAACTGCATCTCGTCCACTAAGTGATGCAGTTGTAGTCTAGGAGAAACTTCGGAAAATCTATTCTATCTGAGGCTTACGAGTATAAGTATCTACTACTCATTTACCTGTTTTTTTAAATCAATATATTACTGAACGCATTTTGACAGAAATTCCATATCGATCCACCCACCTTACCCCAGTGTTAAAATGCCACAACTTGTACATAATAAAAACGATAATAATAATATGATACCAAGATTTAGATCAAATCTGATAAGTAAGTTTGTAAAAAGTTATCATGCCGTCAAATATATAACTTAATATAATATATATGCTTTAATTATCATTATCATACCTACAGGGTTTTAGCCCTAAAGGGTCAAGATATTTCATTATCCTGCCTATCTAATAACAACCTATCCATCTATGCCAAAGTATAATGCTGATCGGTTGTTTCGTGTATGTCAATCTACGACCGACCATTTACGCTACTGTCAGGGCTGTGACTGTGAAGCATAATTAAAATTAATATTTATGGGCTTATCAGAACATTATTTATCATCAAGTTGTAATTGATATTTTCCATGTGACAGATCCACGTCAGTCAACCCCCCGCTGAAACGCAAGAATGCATCGTTATCTACATATGCATAACTTGCTGGAAAACCTGATAATATTTTTTTGTAAAACGGTATAAGTCAAAAGTGAAAAGCGAATATTGTATTTGACATCAGCCCATTTTTGTTGAAGCTCAACATTGAAGCTAAAATGGGCTACAATCATAATGAGGCAAACTTTTAAATTCTGCCAATTTCAGACCACAAAAAATTTAAACGTAAATCAAAGTACAAGTTTTTGTTTATTGGTGACTATGTCACGAGTGATCTTTTTAATTTCTTTCTTTTCTTGATTCAAACTTTATATCCATTTTTTTTCTTTTACGTTGATAATTACAAATGACATTTACGAAATTATATACGAGTACGCTTATACTTATTTTCGTAAGTATAAAAGGTAGGAAACTTCAAAGATTGTTAACTAGGACGATTTAAACGTATGACGGTTGTAAATTTCATGTCGCTTATTCAATTAAGAGTCGTGGATTGAATGACATAAAACATCTGAGATGTGCAATAAAATACGGGGTAATTACAGGTCAAGCGGAGGCAGGCTATAACATCATCTCTTTTGCAGAATGACTGTTCTTAAGAATTGTACTTTTTTACTAAAAACTCGTCACAACTTTCAGATGAAGTTTTTTTATTGAATTTATGGTTAGGTATCATTACACTGTATACTGGTGGTTTTATTAAATATTATTTAAGATAATTTTATTATCTATTCTACTTATAGTGCTCATACCAAGGAAGGTATGTAACTAATATATTTACTGAATTACAAGTTAGCCCAGGACATGTGTTGCACTTGCACATCAATGCTGGAGTTTTATATTTAGCCCTCCTTTTGACCTTGACCTTAATGCCTTAACATGCACATAAATTAGAGACTCTCTCTACATTTTGTTGCCAATAAATACTCATTAGATATTATGTCCGTAGCGATAATCTCTGTTTAATTTAATACTGATGAAAACAGTTTTTACTTAACTACTATATATCTGCCTTGATATTATTGTTTATTAAGTAGATATTGGAAGTTGCCACCAATCGCTGTGAAGCTAGCATAATTTTTCCTAAACGCACTTATTAATTTACAATTAGTTTAGCATTAGCTGCCCGAAGACTGGGTTCCATTCTACAAACAAAAAGAAACTCATTACTATTTTAATGGAAAATAAATATAGATATTGTTAGTGTGTCTTGTAATCGTTTACCAAAACTAATCATACAAATACCGTTCGGGTTTTACATCAACTAAATTGTAGGTACACACAATCACAATTCGAATCTAGGGCGTGACGCTACAAAAGAGATAATGACTTGCTATAATAATTGACATTACTTTGCTAACAATTGACTAACAAAAACCTAGCATTCTTAGCCCATGTTCAAGGGTGTAAAGGAGAACTCGAAAGCTGTCGGCACTAATGGAGATACCTACAGTTAACTTTGTTTGCTAATGGAATATAATAACCGAGCACTTAAAGGGCGTTTAAAATGGTTTAAGGATAATGACAGCAATTTTATCATAACTAACATACAATAATGAAGCCAATGGGATTACACGGTACGTGAGCACACGTCTCGCTCGATTCATACTTGTAGAGAAAAATTAATAAGGAAAGTAATTAAATAGAAATACTTTGTAAAAAAGGAATTTTATAGTAATTAAGCTATAGAAAAAGCTTAAAATAGAAGTATGTACGTACTTATAATGAATTTTTACTTAACCGTTTTAGAAACATAGACGGGCTTAAACGTCTTAATTATATGCTTTAATAATGGTCTGTGTTTGCTCACAGAAGTTAGAAATGAGTGTAGATATACCTACTGGACAGCCATCTAACCTCAAACATTTCGGAGCACTGTCTAAAATTGTAACTGGATGAATTGCTGTAGAGACACTCGGAAAATCGTCTTAAATTTATTTCTCCCGCAACCCCAAATATGAAGTTTATTTAACAAATCAACACAATTTTAAAGGTATTGACGTATCTGTTACCAATGAGAAATATTTCCGTCATGTTTACAAATTAAATATGCAATTAGTTACTATAACATTATTAAGTGCACTTTATTTCTTATCACTTTGTGAAGATTACAGACAATTATCATTGTAGCCTTAACTCTATTCACAGTGCAGTCGCCCAGAAGAACTCCTTACTCAGATGTTTCACGTTAGGCAAAACAGGCGTATCCATATAATTTTGTTTTTGCGCACTCAACTTTGTATGGATGTAGTAATCATTTCAGACAATTTGACATTAAGTTATGACGATTCTCAGTATCGGAAAAAGTATCGAACGAGCCTCATTATTATCTTTAATTATGACAGTTCACCATATATGAATGCTTTACTCGATCGCTTCTGCGGTGACCGCAAAAAAGTAAGCAAGACCTGTAAGAGGTCTTCTATACACAGCAACTTGAAATTAACAAAAAATCTTTATCGGACATTATCTTAGATGTTATGTGTCATGTGACCAGTTATGAAAATATGGATAAGTAAGGACTTTGTTGGTCAGTCGACAGTTACGTAGATAAACTTTATAGTAACTTCTATCATAGCTATAGGTAATATTTAATTATGATTTAGATTAATATTCTATATTTCATGCAAATAAACATCTTCAATCTTGTTAGTGATTAAGGAACTCGAATAAGACCAAATTCGTTGAACTAATAACATATTTGGAAATAATTCTTACAGGGGATATCAATAACGAACTACCGTTAAGGCACATACGTAAATGATACTAATCCAAAATGTGACAGCACAGGTAATCTCCGTGACCTCGAAAACTATTGTTTACGTCTCTTTATTTCTAATCAGAATCAGATATTCAGATACCCAATTCAATCGATTCTCAAACATTGGCAAGCAGGATGCAGAGAGCGAGAAGCATGTTTAATTGTGGCTATTAGAACAGATGGCTTATTCATTTGTAGAGCAGTCGGTCGTTGCGCTCATGTCGTAAACCGGCGATTCGTTCCCGTTCTGATGTTATTGTAGCGTTTTGTCTATGCTCCGCCATTTTATTGGGCCGTTTTGTCGTCTCTGCGACGTGCTCCTCGCAGATACATCTTTGTTTATGTCGTTGACAAATCTCTATCACTTTGTTGTATAAAAAGTCACAAACGCTGGACGGACTGTCTGTTTCATGGGTTTTTTCTCCTCCTTCCAATGCATTTCAAATTACTGCCACTTTCACGGTTCCATTATCTATACTAATCCTTATAATATTCCAATATAAAAAATTGGGGATCCGTAAGAAAATTTAATCGAAATCCTATTTATGCGTGCGCTGCAAAAACTATTGACAAAACGATGTACTACGGGTTTGTAGGTCTTATTAAGATCTACAAAAAATTCCGCGAGAGCACATATCTAACTATCATAGTTTAGTCACAATAACCGCTTTTACTTTTTACTTACATGCCCGTGTTAAGATTATGGAGAGCTTTCAGGCATGCTGGTTTCCTCGCGGTGCTTTCCTTTACCGTAATATAAGGTGACATTTAATTTTGTAGGAAGAACATTGCTTAGAAAAATCACTGTCCATCTATTAGGTATTATGATTGGGATTAGCACTTAAAAAAATATATTGGAATTTTAATAACAAGTTACTCCTTTATTCTTAAATAGTATGATAGCATCAATAATTCTGGATAATAAATCAAAAGTATCTTTTTAGATTTATAACTATAATTGTTATGTCAGTACAATCGATAAGGCATCGCATACAAATACCGTAATGCTTGAAGAAATTCTTAGTCCTCTAGTCACCATAACTTGTGACTCATAAGCGAAACATATTACCTATGCATACCGACATATGTATTAGTTACTTTTATCTTCTAGGTTTGTAAAATTCCATATTTTTATGAGGAACGCTCATATTATGCATAGCTAGAAATTCAGGATTAGGTTTTGCATCAACTTATCGTTTCAATATACCTAGTTGTGAATGATACCTACTCAAGATTTATTATTTGTAATTTTTGAGATTATTCTTGGCTGGTAATAATAATCTATCAGAAAAACACACATATACAGGAGTATCATCTTAAATTTTGATTTTTCAAATTAAAAGTTTCCAACAAATGGTGCAAAAAGGCAACTTGCTGTACCCTTATCGAGAGCTGGGTCAGCGTTCAATGGTTAAGTTACCATCTGTATAAAAAGCGACAGACTTGCAGTAATTAACTATTTAATCCTAAGCTTTAATATTATTATTAGATTCTCTTAGGTGTATTAACGAATTAACAACGAATTAAATTTTTCTCCTTAAATTTTCAAATGACAAAATGATTTTAGATAGCAAAAGGTTATCTGTGATTTGGTTTTAAAGACCATGTACCTAATAATTGTGGCTAACAAAAGCACTAGAGTATTATTTATCTAAACGACTCAATTAGTGTTTTCATTGCATTTGATATGTTGATAACATGGATGTATGTTGATAAGGACACGTAAGCATTGTCGCGCTGTCAACGCTAGGGTAGTCACTATGGGACTTGTTTAAATGTGGACGGCGTTCAACAATACGTACGAAAACATCATACAATAACATCAAACACACAAACTCTGTTTAATATCTTTGGACTTTTTAATAAGTGCCTACACATTAGGTATGCAATTGCAATTTTTGCAGAAACAATTAAAATAATGAGTTTTGTATTTTTTAAACCTTTGTCATTACGTACGATTTCAATATAATATTATTCAAGTTTCTAAATCTCTACATTAAAGTTCTCGTAGCAGGATTAGAGCCGAAGAAAAATGAATGGTGCCATTTCGTTTCAACACATCCTAACAAACCTATTTGAATTCAATTTTGCTTACGTGAGTGGTAAAAATAAATAAAAGTAAACGAAGGTATGATACGAGGCGGGTTGCGAGTTATAGGTCCCCGTGCGCCGGCGCGGTCGCTCAATTTCTCTAATTAATTAACGATCCTCTAGATAAGAACGCTGACAACCTTATTTGTGGCAAACAAATCTTTAAAGCATAAATTTTAACGTACACGTTCTAAACTTGTAAACCTTATGCACAATTTCCAGTCTGCTAATTAATACTTTCCCATCGGATCAGCAATTACAAACAAAGAAAAAATAAAGCCTTTTAAGTTAAACACGGTTCATATAACTAATATCAAGCTTATACGTTACAAACTATCATAATTTGGTATGCTAATTGGCATTTAACTAGTCACTAGAACGTTCATGGTTTAGGAAAATAGTTGAATATTCAGTTGGAGTGTAACTGGGCGTTCTCGCACTAAAAATTCGTGAAAGATTCACTCCGTACGAGGACCAACAATTTACATTTGTCACATAAATAAAAGAAGCAAGCGCCCTCATTAGGCGACACCGCGACAGCACGCCGGCCGCCCCGGCCGCCACGTACGAGTAGGTACGCCGCCGCCACTACCGTGCTGCACTCCTCACCAATAACGTGTATTTGTCAGGATATTTCCACATAATTGCTCAGGAATCCAGCCTCCGCTGATTATTTTATTCGTTCTGCACCTCGGGGTTAAAAGGGTGCGCACGACGTGGGACATCCCACTGCTCGCTTATAAATATGGTGCACTTAAGAGTGACTATTTATATGAGAGGACGAAATGAGTAGAAATGATCTCGTAGGCCATTAAAGATTTTTTCTGCATACTGCTACGTTATCTTTAGTGCTTTGTCTTTTTTGAGTGGTGGTCGGAAAGCGACACATTTTTAAAAATCTATTAAGTGTATAATTTATTAAAGGCTAGCGAGTCGGTCGGCGGCGTGTGGCGTGTCGCCGGGTCGGCCGCTATCGCCCGTGTATAAGCATCGTCAATTTGTCGGACTCTGTCATGTGCTTTACTGTATTAACATTTTTGACTCTACTATTTTTCACTAGAGTAAAAATTATGACTTTTGGAGTTGGTATCCTTTTATTACGGAAATTTAGATAAGTATGGAGCCATTCCTTTTAACGTTGAGGAATTCGAGTCCCTCGTTTATAATGTTTTATTTGAGAGAATATAGCTATAAGGCATTCTAGTGTAGGTACACACAGTTACTATATTCATAAAATTTATATTTATGTATGTAAGTCTTACATTTAGATATAATACCTGCATAGTAAAATTTTGGTGCATGGCCGCTAAATTTAGCTGTTTGAAATCTCAATTGTTTAAGAAATTAATTGAAATATAGTTTCAACACTGCATTCGACGCTGAATAACAAGTAGAATGATAAACGACCGACATGAACCAATTCCCACAATTACAATCAAATAAAAATAGCGACGTGATGGCATAGGCACAGTATTGTCATTGCCTAAATAAATCTACAAGTACCAACTAATAAAATATTCTTCATACACAGTAACGGTCGTGCAATACAGACGCCGCCCGCCGATTCTGTGAAGTCGTTTGGAAAGCAGGCTGTGATTTGCAAGGTCACGCGTATAACACGGATGTTCCCGATATTGAAATGTACAGACGTGCTTTATTCACCTACATTATATCAACATATGCAATTTGAAAAGATCCCAGCCAAGTTATGGTCAATTTATTAAAATAAACCTTACGCGCTCCCCGGAAGTCACCATTTCACTTGGAGAAAACTCTACGTTCGAATGTTGCCCAATGCGACACTAACTAGTATGAGAAACAAATACTCATATTGAATACGAAGCAGACGAACGGTACGACACTCAGTATGGTAAATTCTGTATTGCGAATTATTAAATTATTTATGCCGCATATCGCGGTGTGCCGGCCGCCGATCGCTGAACCACAATATCGGGAATCCCTGTTCGCTACTAATGCAATAATTTGGCGTATTTTGCAATCGCGTATTGAATATTGAATAGTTGGTAAATAGTTTATGTTCTCGACGTGGATTTCAGTGTACGTGATCCGGCGCGGCCACTGGTTGTGAAATTGCGCGACACACGGATAACATACGTTAACAAGTGGCCGTTTCGAATAAAATTTTATGTTCTCGTTGTGTTTAGATTTATATCAGATACGCGATGGATCACTTGATCTATTTCCCCGCCTGGCTCTTAGAGACTTCGAGAGCGCAGGCAATAAACTCGTCACATCACTGTCTGAGACGCTCTGTCATTTCCTTCTCTCTATCTTTACAGATTCGCAGCTACGATCTCAATATGTCTTGCAATATGTTGGAGCCATATTATGAGGCTTATGGTATATGTGGCTAAAGATAGCATCTTAAAAGCGGTTCTAACATTGTAGTTGGGCCGGAGAAGTAACAATCCCCGCCCTCACAGCTTTTTCAATTGAAAATAATAAGTAGGTACTTACCTGCACGAGAAGTGGACATCTAACTTAAAACGTATCAAAATTCCCTCCAAGAGTTCAGTTTCACACAGCGATATAAAATGTTAAAAAATGTTTACACATTCGAGTCCGAAAATGTAAATCTCATTCTAAAATGTATGAGACCTAGGTAAGTAAATATAATTATTTTCAACTTAATTAAACTTATATTCTGGTAGCATCTTAAAAGCCATGTGCTTTTAAGATGCTACCAGAATCCCCAGTTTCAATTTATTTAAGTTTCCTGAAAAACACTCATAACAAATAGTTATTTTAACAATCAAGAACAGTAGGTATTCTTCATAAATATTGCAACATTATAATAATATGTAGGTATCCAAAATTAATTCAGCTATTTGCCTGCCAACAAGTTATTGTGCGGAATATAAATATCGAATACAAGTGTTATTGCGAACAAGCACGACATGGCACCTCGATGAGCTAGTTAAGTAGGATGATGACGGAATAAGTTCGATATGTTCCTCATAGATATGAGTACATACATAGTTTACTAACCTACATTTGAAGCGTTGATTGATAGCGCACTCGCTAAGAACTCGTACTTTTAGTCCCAGTGGGTCACAACTTTTCTAATCTTTTACAAATCTCAAACTAACCTACGATAAGGAATAGGATATTTATTTTATTCCTATCTGGATCAAATCCTAAATTGCTTGCGTCTCGAGCGAGGGTTAGTGATATAACTAAAACTGTTAGGACTGGATACGAATTTCCATTTGCTGAAACCTTTAACGTTAATCAAAGAGTAAGAAGTATAAGTTCATAATGCTCTCGTGTCGTAGCTAGCACAGAGGGTATTTATTTCTCAGGTATACCCCTAATAAGACAACGTGGCATTGCGTGCTAAAATGCAGACGAAATAGAAATGATTTAATTTCGTCGAGGAGTAGCGAGGGCGGCGCGGTGTACCCGGGATCGTTTGTCATCACCGCATCGCGTGCCTCCATTGTGTTGACTTAATGGAGTGCTCGCGAACAAATTTAAAACAAGCCTCTACGGTGTACTATCACTCTGTATTATATCTGTGATTTATGAAACGAACCTTGTTCCCCCTTCGACAGGTCCACGATACGTATTGTTGGTTAACTGTTAACTGTCTCCATCTTTAATGGCCATTTATGACACGATTCATAAAATGAGAATGATTGCTTGTAATTTAAACTTTTTCTGTGCTTGTAAGAATTCAAGGATTGCACATCTTGGTTCCTAAATCATGGCGATGTATGAAAAGTTTTTTCGTTGTTTTTTTCCATTATAGGTATTTAGAAGTTCGTCAAAATGTCACCCATAATAAGTGATTAGCTACTATAATTGCCCATGGAGAGTCGAAGTCTCAAACAAATTACTAAGCTATTAGATGCTATTGTTCTTAAGAAAATGATGTATGTCTTTATTGAGAATAAATGAATTAAACCTTAAACCTTAGATGCTTTGCTTTTTAAGATAAACCTCAAGATCCCCAGCAGCTATGCAAAACGATTTTTTCTCTCTACATTTCTTTCTTTGTGCCATAAAGTAAACAAATTTCAAGATGTGTCATTGCTAAATGAAAATACAAATAACGAGTCGAAAAAAAAAAATATCGTGTCTCCGAAACTTAACCCCCAGGCGCCCAGAGGAACCCGGGATCGTAATTGAAAAATAAAAGGCTGTAATAATAGAATTTACATTACGTGCTCTTCATTGACAAATTTAACCGTCTGCCTGCTTTTGTCAGGAACGACAGTGACATGCGTGGCCTATAATTTTCTCATTCCTACAATTATTTGCGCAAATAATTTTAGGTGCTTTTATAAAGAAGCGGTAATAAAAATATTTAGGTGTTTTTTTTTTTGCTCCAAAGGTCCCGAAAGTATTGTATTGTCTTTTATATCTACTATTTTCTGTTAAACTATTAAAAATGGTTTTCCCACCGAATCGCATTCTGTGTATTGTTCTGCCTTCCAACAAAAATATATTATTATATGCACGCAGCAATAACATCGCCTAAAACATGTGTAGACTACATTATGGCTCGTAGATCAGAATACTAAGTGGAATATTCAGACCATTCCAGGTACGTAGGTAGGCACTCCTTATCATTTCTCTGAGGCCATTCAAATTTCTTTCGCTACCTACTTATTCTAAATTTTAATTTGTGGCATAAAAAAAATCCTTTTGAGTTTTACTGTCGTGGACGTATCTGCTTCCTCGTAGAGGTGAATGCGATAGGAAAATAATTACCCGTCTTGTTTGCTCCCTCAGGTCTGTCGATAGATTTTGGCTGACCATATCTACGAGCTAAGACGTCTGATAAGTCATCACTTCTTAGGAATGTCTCCCTTAAGCTAAAATGTATATGGGTTCAAAAATACGGCGAAACGTTTCGAGAAAAGTGACCTGCTCTTTGTGTATTAGCAACTGTATAATATGATCTCTTTTTGTGTCTTCGAAAGAATATAAGGAAGATATTATAATGGTGTTGGCCTAGCACAGCATTAATAGAGCCAAATAAAATGCGTGCACACACGGAGACATACCGAAACGAATTTCCCAAACATTTGTATGCAGATATTACGGTAAACGGTAGGATTGTTTCGTGCGGCGACATTTCCGTACAATACATTCGGCGAGGCGTGGCGAGGCTCGTTAGCCGCGAGTGAGATGTAAATATGCTGGTGCGCGCGCGCAGGGTCGCTGCGCTACGAGTACACTCTGCCGTACTGCCGCATTGTCCTCCCCATCGCGCCCGCACAGATTCTAAGGATTTTTACATCTGGGAATCCTAGTTCGCCAATAAAACTGCACATACCCTGAGCATGGCTTGAATACCTGGATGTTTTATCTCGGGGAGAAAATATACGGATTTCTGACACTTTAATCTTCCCTTCTTTTTCTCTCTTTTTATCTTGGATTTTTATAAAATTCAATATGACCTGTTGCAAAGGTGAAGGAAAACATTCGTGAGAAAACTTGCATGCCTGAGAGTTATCCATAATATTCTCGAATTAAGGCATGTTTAGGTACTATGTATAAGTACCACATGTCCTTTTCCATTTTTTTATATCCATGTTATCACACCGCATACCCTAGTACTACTGTACTACTGTACTCTACTTTACGCAAAGGTAGGCTAGAGAATACATTAAGCATTAATACTGATTTTAAATCATTTACACAGCTTGGTATTCCTCCTAAAAAAAACACATAAAAATAAAAGATCGATAAAAAATTAATGGACATTTAAAAAAATGTGACGGCCATGTTCGTATTAGGAAAATAGGTACTTATAGACAAATAATGATTATATTATTTCCCTGTTATAGTGTCTTATAAAGAAGCGGCGCACTACACACTATTCTTAATGTGTCGTGTATAAATTACAAAGGCTAGCATTTTAATGATCTCCGTACACCCAATTATACTGCATATGGTTTCAAATAAGAAAAATTTTATAATGATAACTGTAATGACACCTGTAAATTACAAGTTTACATACAAATTGTAGCGTATCGTTTGAAGGAACCGCAATTCTTGCGTTTGCGGTATATATGTATCTATTCTTCAGAAATAATTTCACCGACATGAAGTAGTAATATGTTGAATAGCAAATACTATAAATCCATACAATTGACAACAAGGCAGTTCACCGGTATATTGTGCTTGTGAATTATAATCGGAACGCGTCAGTTAACTTGGCGACTTGTTGCTATTTTTGCGGTCTTGAAATGTACTGACAGTAATTTGCGTAGATATTTGCGTAGATGCGTGAAGTATGCATTTTTCAGGATATTGTAATATGCATTCTTCACAACATTTACTTAATTTTTAATTTTTGTACTCTTTTTTTAGCTAAAAGCGGGTATATCGTCTTAGTAACTGTAAATATCATTGTAATCATTTAGCGAGAAGTATCTCGTTGTGAGCATTACAAATATGAATGGAAAAAGCTGTTTCAGACAAAAATAGTATTGTATTGCCATTTACGGTGACTCAGAGCTTTAAAAGGCGGGTGCTGACAACCAAGAGCAGTCAAGTAGCGCATATTGTTATTTTATTTGCATACAATTATAAATTCCACAAAAAACGCATTATTCTGCCGCTTTGAACAAACTTGGTGTATCTAAACCTATTTTATTCATATCGATGTATAAAAAGATACCTACCGTATTCGTTCATATATTATTATGGTCAAAACTAACAATTTTGACCGTTCCGTAGATTCTGGTTCCGTAGATTCTGCGAAAAAATTATTACACCTTGGTAGGTACTCTCGGTAATAAAATGATTTACATCTAGGCTATTAAGGTCAGGCTCTTTTTATAAATCAGTAACTTTTCCTCAGGTGATAAAGATATAGTAGCTCGTGTGAGAGCATTACCTAGGTAGATAATAATATGGTTTACGAGCGATCCCCTGTGAGCACAATGCCAAAAGGTTGGTGATAGGCAAATTTCCTATGTTTCTAACAGTTTTACACACCTTGTTCAGATTCTTTTATTATAGAATTTAAATTAAATTCTTCTATTCAGTTATTTTAAAATAAAACTTTGTTTTCATATTACTAGGTAACCTACCTACTACTTAGTTAATAAGACTGACCTTTTTTCAGTCGTTTGAGAAAATTCGTGATGGTTATGTTAATTTGTGAGAACCAATTATATTTTCATACTCCATTTCCCCTCCATACGTTGATATCTGGTGTTTTGTTGGCAAATAAATATTCACTGCTATAAAAATACCAGGATAACTATGTATCTTTAAATGCAGGTACAAATAACAAAGGCGGCGCAGGCGCATGCCGGGCGAAGCTCCCGCGCCACACCTAATTAACCCAGGGCCCAGGACGTGACACGGCCACGTTATAAATTTAAAATCTGTTAACGCGCCCGCATTAAATTCGCAAATAAAAATAAATCTAGCCCGAGAAGTAGAAACAAAACAGATAAGTAAATCAGATAGCCGCGGCCCGTAATTTTGCATTTAGCGATCATACCCGCTTAATGAGCGATATCGCTTTTTAGGGTTGCCGTCCATCGCTGACCATCGCGTCAGTGATAATGTTATTAGTTACACCGAAAATTTGCATATTCCGGTTTTAATATTTGTAAAAACATCATCAAAAATCTTTATAAAAATTACAACTCCAAATACATAGTTTTTTTGTTTTAAAATGCAATTGTTGTAAATTAGCAATGAGAACGATTGAGCCTTCAGTCGCTGCGCTGACCTAATGCGGGTTGGGGGACTTCATACACCTTTGAAATCATTATGTTTGTTCTCTAAGGTTTTCTCACGATGTTTTCCGCCCATCGACACAAATTGAAACTACCCAGGACATACGTATACATTTCTACGCAAGGCGCACAGTCTACATCTGGTAATATGTTAAAAACAAGTTCAGTTGATTCTGCCAATAACATTTAATATTTTACACGTGTATTGTGACACATGCGCATAAACTATAAACAGTAAAAGGTTGAAGCTGATCAGCATACGATATTCCGCGACCCAGATGCAGAATATTGCAACTTCGATGTTTATTGCTCACCTTTCACTGTTCTTATAACTTAGGTATGAACGTCTTATAAATTGACTATTTCATAGGCGTAGTTTTTAGGAAAAGTACCCTTTATAATACCTACTCGTATGTCAGTCCATCCATCTCGTCAACACATAGGTACCTACCTACTTCGGCGCAATTTTAATAGTAGCAGAATGAGCTTCTATTAGTTACTTATCAATTGCGCTACTAGCACTCTAGATCATATACTTATAAATAATGAATAAATTACTTCAAGTCGCCAAACTCCTTATGAATTGGATAAAAAAAAACATTTCTTAAAATCATCTGTAGAAACGATACTTAATTTTATCCAATCATAGTATTCAATTCAATTAATAATCTTTTTCATGATTACTTGAGTGTACCTACTTACCCACTATCCTAAGGAAGATTTCAAATTTAAAATACTTATTACACTTACCTATCAGAATTGGAACATGAATAAGAATCATAGTTAATTGTCAACCAAAAAAAATCCTTCACATGCAATTTAAAAAATAACATCCTTAAAGACACCCTCGAATAAGAGTAAAACTATATTGTAGGATAAAAAAAAACGTGATATTTATTGGATGGTACTGAACTCAATCTTCGGATAAATATATAATTTCCGCCGACAACATTTCAAGCATATACGATACATTGGTTTATGAAGAACTTTTAATTTTGTATACCGCGTACTGTAATCCATTCTCTAATACAGCGTGTTGTTAATCGTTTTAAAGATAAATGATTTTTGGTTTACGGACAAACAAAATTAAAAGGTTATTTCGTATGACAAAAATATTTTATGCTCGATTTTAGAGTGAATGCTGTTTCGTTTACTAACAATTATAATGAACGTGAAATTTTGTGTGGTGGATGAATCTTTGATGCTCTTTCAATCTAAAACTAGCAAGTAAACTGGTTTGGATAAAATACACAAACCTAATGAGACATTAAGCGGAATATTAGGCGTGTAGGAATATTACGCGATAAAAATTAAAACTCCCAATAACATTTGGCAGTTTTTTAACTTAATAAAGTTACTTAACTTTACTGTCGTGTAAACCCCCTTGATAACTTTTTAGGTATCATACACAAAAGGTGCCGTCATAAATAACTCTGTCTTTCTAACAGGGTTAGGTCGCAATTATGCAGCGTCCTGTATAAACAAACACGACCGTCCATGGCAGTTGCATTGGAACGGAGTAGCAGCTACCGATCATCGAGTGAAATATATAAATCGAGGCCTTATCATCTTCGGCGATCACCGCGAACGACTGCGGCAGGCGACCGAGACGTGAAATAAATATCCATTTCCATACTCAAATGCGAGCAGGAATGGAGTGCAGAGACGCGGGCGCAGCTCCCGTCAGCGTCAGCCCTCGCCTCTTCCACTCCTGTCAGCCCGCACCGCTGATCTATAACTCCTTATTATTATTTGAATGAGATCTATTGATCCCGAGGTGTGGAACTCGCGATCCGATCCAACGAAGATCATTTTGTTCGACTGGAACGACCGCTTTTGAACTAACTTGACGTTACAATGGCGAGCTGTGACGGCAATGATTTAAAATCTGTTAACAGGACGCTTCTCTTTTTAACGATTGGTATACAATTTCCATAAATGGTTTTTCCAGATGATCTCAGTATTCGGAATGCATTACACATAATAAGGAATAACACGGTCACGGTACTGCATTAAATGAAACATGCCCCATTTGAGTCCCGATACGGCATCGGGGCGAACAATAGTGTGAGGGATAATACCTGATAGTAAGAATGAAACTGAAATCCCCGCAGTAATGAAACGTCAGCTCATACGTCCCCATATTATCTCGACTAATTATCTTCCAGCCACCGACCGATGAGGAAAATATTCCATTGAGCTGTCGATTATACACAGTAATGCAACCATTGATAAAGTTTCCCACTAGATAAAACAATAAGCTCGCATGAGGGAGAAACAAAACGTCAACATAGGTAATAGGTAGATATACTTTGTAGACATATTTATTACAGATGCTTGTAGGTATGCTTAGATCCTTTGGTATCGACAGACATCTTTAAGTCAAGCCTCGTTATCGTGGATGCCTCCCACATGAGATGTTGACCAACATAGTCACATACAATATACCTCTTGATTGACACTGTCTCTTAGTAGGACGCGGCGGTACTCGAACCGAGATCTCATGCCAATCATCGGTGATAAAATAATAGGTCCATTGCAGGAAGCGTAGTTATTCGCAATGCCTGCCACCCGCCGCCCGCGCATAGGGGCTTTTAATCAACACTTTATTGTTTAATGACCCCTCGTCCGACTCGTAAATTAAAAGGGTGACGGCTTAAACCCTATTGACGAATGCGTAATATGTGAGCGGATTTAGTCTGAATATTTGATGATAGATAATAGCGACGCAGCTGAATACCTATAGAAAGCTATAATTATTTTGTTTGCGATCTGCGTTTTCTGACGGAATATATTACGGAGTCGAATCGAACGAGTCAGGGTTGCCCAAAAAGGACTACGTCGTCCTTTTTGGGCAACGTCCTTTGCAGGTTTAGATGTGATTTGTAACCGATATTTGTAAGTGATTTTTTGAGAGCTATGAACGTGTATGTACAGACAATCGCAATAACAATAATGTACGAGAATAGTGTTCGTGTTTAGAATGAGTAGGTACCTAGCGAGATGTGAAGTGATTTGGTATAAAGTTGTGTTGGTTAAATTGATGATGATGATAGTTATCAGTGTTATACTGTCTAGATTGGTACGTACATATTAGTCTAAGATCCGAACCTTAATCAAACTGCACCGGGCTGATAATAGAATAAAACTTATTTTATAATAAATGTAGTATATTAGAAAATATATTAAAAATGGGTTTTCTCCTATATCAACATGTTCGCAATGCTGATATAACTTTTTTTCTATTATAATAATATGGTGAAAGTAACTGGCATTGACATACCTGCTTATACCTGGCAGCCTAGTGCGTCTAGAAATAATGAACAACCCTACGTCGGCATATTCTATATGTTTTATAAGTACTTAAAGTTCAAAATTTTTTTATTATCTTGATCTTGCAAAGTGAAAAATACTTATTTAAAAATATTCTGTCCATGATTTTTTTGGAAAACCCATTATTAATATATTTTTTAATATACTAAATTTATTATAAAATAAGTTTTATTCTATCATCAGCCCGGTGAAGGTTGATTTAGGTTCGGATCTTAGACTATATTTGCTAGTATTCGCTGTATTGGTTAGATTAGGTTTACGCATATAACAAAATTACTGAACAGATTTTCAATGAAACCATGTAGAGACAATTTTAATTTGTAGATCCTTATTTTACTTGTTACTTTATATGGGGATTATTGGATACAAAACTTAAGTTAGAAATCACGATATAATTTAAATTTGACATTAATAATTTACATCCTTTCATTTAATTAGCAAAAATGTTATACCTACATACTTCCTTCTAAAAATCTCTTTAAGTGATAGCACGTATACCTACAGACGTCGTAGCACGTACGTCAGCCGTTAAGCCGTTACACTGTTGCTATGTAAGTAAACAAGTGTTAGCAAATATGAGTGGAGATTAAAGTAAGTCGAGTATGGGCGGACAGCGGACAGGTAAGCCGGCGCGTTGCGTGCGCCACGCTTGTGCCTTTAGCTTTCCTATTGAAAAGCAGTGGAGCCATACTTACATTGTTGTGCCTAATTTCATTATTTATAAAAAATACTAGTACAGGTATATTCATTAATAAATACTTGTAAGACCAACATGACCTGACGTATCGAAGTTACGTATCGTTTAGATATAAAACTAAGTATGTTATAAAAACTTAAAATGAATTGAGAAAACTTGTAGTTAAAGATACCAACCAAAATTACTGTGTATCGCTAATTACTAAGAATCGGCTTAATCGCTAAAACTTGGTGAAAAGTAAGATGACAGCCAGTTTTTGCATTTATTGTTTTGTATAAAATATGTCGATTGAATCAAATTTTGAGCTTTCATAATATAAATTGATTTAAATTAGTAAATACAGATATGTATTAGGGTATATTCTGCTATAAAACAATATCACGCACATTAAAGTTTTTGGACAAATGTAGCATAATCGGCTCCACGCATTCAGCGTTCCGTATTAAAGGCATTTGATCCCTGACTTTTAATGCTTCACCCCCGGCATTAAAATTATGTGTATATTTGTATCACGCTCGATTGTAGGGCCTCGAGTGTACACCGGCCGACGGCCGACGAATCGAACACCGCTCACCAAGGTCTTCAGTCTGTCCACTACGCCGCACTTGTAACCTTTCATATGGAATTAATATAGGACGTTTTGCTGAATTGTGTGTAAGCTAAATAATTAATACTATTCATTTATGTGCGACGTAAACAACTGCTTTTATACAAATAGATAGGTACATTTATTTTTATACTTATGCATTAAAGTAGTAGCAAACCATCCAGTAAAATGATGTTAATGTTATTGTTTATGGTCCTTAAAACCACGAACCACACCTTCGGCAACCACACCTAAAACTTAACACAAAAATTTGCTTGCTTTACGGAGGGTTGGTAACCCATTAGCGATTCTCCGCGGGAATAAAAATGATTCTACGAGTATTGATATTTAATATTATTTCGTTCCAAATCTGCGTGCAACCTTAGGAGCGACAGATCCTTCAAAAGCAACTCTTTATATAGTTTATATTTATTTTTAATAACAAAATAGCGATCTGCCCCTGGCGTTAATTACTCGGAACTTGATATCATTCATTAGGAGATCCCCAAATTATTGCGCGCAAGAAAATTCTTAATTATATCTCTTAAATTTCTAAGCAAAATGTAGCCCTAAGCGCCGCTGGGGCAGCAAAATGATATGTTTGTAAACAGCGAATAATTTTACCGTTAAACGTTAATTATACTTTTTGATAACATTTTGAGAACGGGTTGTTATAGACGCTTGATTTGTTAATTTGTTATCGCTATAAAATTACCCAGAAACTTACTACTTAATCCATTCATATTCAGCGATGTTATGATGAATAATGAAAAAGGGCGAAGTTTTCAAATGTGCGTGGATGGGGAAATCCGAAACTATGAGAAAAATGCTGAAAGGAATCTGGGAACCGATTTTAATCAAAGCTAAAACTGCATCATTAGATTTTCGAAAAATCAATATGCCTAGCCAGGAATCGAACCTGCTGATTTTGAAAAAGAAAATCACATCTGTATTATAACACCAATCGATAGTGTCTCTAATAAAGACTAAAAAAGCTAGCTGTTTGAATACCAACTAAACAGTGTTTCTTTCTGAAAGAAGTAAGTCTGCTTAAAGTTCATTGAAGCACGGAACTTGATGTGGCTTGCGATTTACTCCGGCCGCTCGCTCGCTTTCAGATTTACAGTATCACTGCAATTTTTTTGTTGTTCTCAAAATTAAACCAAATAAATAAACTATTACACCATAAATACTCATAGGCGCGCAGGAACAAATTACACAGTTCATAAAACCGAGGTTAAACGGCAAGGTAACGTGTTAAAAGAGGAGCTCATCGCCCTTCCAATTAGTCGGATAATTACGGTGTTCAGTTCAGAGTTATTAATTTAATAAGTAGGGGAGATCAGGTGACGCGGCAGGTGGGCGACGCACGTCTTATGACGACTTTAATGTTTTATATACTGTAGAAATGTACCTACGATAGATACACTGTGGCAAACAGTATCTTTGAAACGTAATTATAATAGCTACATTAGAGATGTTTCCACTTTTTCCAATTAATTCCAAATAATATGTCATCAAAAATCTACGAAATCGCTAAATTGGTGCAATTCAAGTTTAAGGATTTAATCAAACCAAAAAAAAACACTTGAACGTATAGGTATAAGCTTGGTAGTCTTACTTTTATAAATTAGTTAATTAATTTAGGGCGTAACGGTTATAGTATTTTAAAATTAATTGAGTTTAATTACATCTTAACTTAGGTCAGTTAATTAAAACTATACCTATCCTGTATAATCTGGATGAAAATGTTTAAATTCACGTGGAAAAAGTAACGATCTAGACTGAACGAACTGACTAGACTAAAAGTAATTAAAAGGATTGTTTGATATCTACCTAATAGATATGTTGCATGTCAAGTAATAGCGGATGATTTATTAACCAAAAGAAGAAAATATCTATGAATACGCACATATACATACCTATCGCATGAAAGAAAAGTCTAAAACTTCGTTTTTCTGAACGTCTAGTTACTTTATATCAAAGCAAAATTTACAAAGGAGGGAAAAATACACTCTGAATACCATTTAGATTAACTAAGCATTTTGAATCCGCCCGCTCAAAATAACCTCACCGTGTAAATTATGTAGATGTGTAAGAAACAACCAAGACTTCTTTTATAAAATTTTAATTCTCTAATTCACCCCTCTGTAGGCGTTCTCTGAGAGTAATTACTGTAAAAGGTCTTAAGCACGAATGTTATGACGGTGTTTATGAAAAGTGTTTCTGCGTAGGTATAACAAACCATTCACATCCGCTTTCGGGCTACTGAATACCAACCGCACAAATAAAAGACGAACACAACCTTTATGAATATTCAGTCCTACTTTTACTTACATTTTGCTAATCTTCATTTTGGTGTTTGCATCAAGGTGCTTACATTGATGTAGGTACTTGCAATATATGGATGGCCCTTAGGTGCCATTGTAAAGAGTAAAGGGCGAGAAAGGTTTTATGTTACTTTGTAACAGACTCATAGAATGCAATGTGCATCTTATTTTATTGGAAGGGCAAAGAATGAAATAATATGCCGTGTGTTGTTATTTAAACTTTTTAACATTTATATTTGTATTTTATGTATTAAGATTTACAATTATTTATTAATAATATTGTAATCTATCGAACAACAACAATAACCTACGCACTCTTATTGTTGTTCGATAGATAGATAGATAGATTGGTAGTTAACGATGGTACCTACCAATAAAGATAGCGTGAATAAACCTATAGCCGTCTTTTCCGGCTTCATAGACAATGGTCACGATTTAATCCTAAATTGTAAGTTTAAGGTACGCAGCAAACATTTCACTTACCTATACAGCGCCAGGCTTCATACTTGACATGTTAATAATTCGGAGGGAAGAAGTCGAATTTAATAGCGAGTTAAATGATACGTGCCCTGATTGGAAAATGTATGCTTATTCAAGGCGAGGTCCCTCCCGACCCTCCGCACGGCTGATTTGAAATGAATGGTAATAATACCCGGGCATCCCGCTCACATCGTTTTGTATGATTATTCCAGATTAATTATTTGTCGGAATTTTGTTGGCTAATTTTTCGGAACGGGATTTTTCCGCTTTGACTGACGTTTTAATTCTAACTCCTCTTTGTGATCTCGGTTGTATTCAGTAATCTGGAACCTAATTACCCCTACGTATATTTTGTATAGATACCTGGTCTGCCTCTTTTATTGTCATGAATTTATAAACGTTTAGGTATTAATAATTCGTTGCTAAAAACCAATCGAGTTTTGCCAAAGAAGTACTTGCCAGTAACCCATTAATGACCCACTACAGGGTCGGGTCTCCTTTCACAATGAGAGGGTTGTAGGCCTTAGTCCACCACGCTGGCCTACCGCGGGTTGGTGGACTTCACATGCCTTTGAGAACATTTTTTTTGAACTCTCAGGCATGCAGGTTTCCTCACGATGTTTGCCTTCACCGTACCAGCAGGTGACATAACTTTTTCATTGGTATTCGGCCACTGGGATTCGAACCCGGACCCCTCGATTCGAGGTCGAATTCTGCCACTGGGCTATCGTACTTACCGCCACCTATAGGTATGACCCGGCGTAAAGAATCATAACATTTTTTCTTTTCTATGTATGTATGTTTGTGATTGCCCCGCGGCTGTTGTAACATTAGGTGGCCTGAATACTTACTACAAAATATAGCAGATACGTTTTATGGAGCGAATCACCTTAAATCACCTCTGTTCATCAAATACGTCTCCCATATCTGAGTGCATATAAAAACATCGATCGTAGGGTTCCATATTGAATCACGACAGTATGGTCCCAAGGGCCATTGGCTGATGCGAATATCAAATCGCTGTCTCCCCCAGACTTTCTAATACTCGTCCATTAAACGACAGGGAATGCTCACACCTACCTATGTCCATCACATGTCACTTAATATGTCCCAACTTATGAATCAATGCCATACATTACACACATCTACATAAAGCAGCAGAAACTAGAAATGGCTCATTAACGGAACTCCTTTCTTCATTTGCCGTGTACAGCTTTGTTTCATATTTGCAATTGAAAACGGTTCGTAACAGAAGAGTCAAGGGGCGATTTTTGTTTGGCCAGTAATTGGTATTTATTCTCCCGACTGGACTCTCCCCAGGGGCCTGAGCTGGCACATTCTGACGACTGAACTAAGTAGAAAGATAGAACAGAATTAAGCGGGCCAATTATCCCGTATTGGATTTATTGGTAATCTCTGCACGAATGGGCGCGAGGGTGCGAAGCGAACCAACTTTTGATGATGCCTCCATCGGTATTATGAACAAAGTTGTTGCAATTTTTATGTAGGAGAATTTATTGTTTGCTTTTCTCTTGTTTCGCCCCTGATTGTGTGTAGACAGATAAAAGAAAGCCCAAAAGCGTTTCATTAGAAATGAATCAATCTTTCATCAAAGTATACTTCCCGGATTAGCCGACTTAGTTGTATCCTCCAGAAATGCTTTTTCCATTTATTCCAATGTACTTGCTTAAATATGAGTGTGATAAAATTATAACAGTGACCCGTAGAGTAAAAAAAACTAATTTTTAATAATTGCGCAGATAACTAGCGCAAAAATGAAATATACGCATATAAATATATTTTTAAACATAATAATATGTTACCTTTTGTAATTTTTATTAGGTTAGTATAATTTGAATTATTTTTAGTGAAAACTTGATATTTTATAGCATTTTCAAAGTTTATCTACCCAATTACACCAAATAACCACCAGCCAAAATAGTAAGCTTTAATTACCTACTTACGTAATTATGAAGTATCTTATTATTAATATAAATAAATTCTTTTTGATACGCATATAGTAATAAAGTTTCCAAAAGTGGACTTAATGTTATCTTCCTACAATTCAAATATTAATTTCGCAAAAGAATGCCTACTGCTAAACCTGCGTAATTCTGCAAATCGAAGGGTCAGTCTTTAATAAATATCGACCGTCGAAATTATATAGCGTCCGTGTCCAGCACAGCTGACCTACTATCGTTTTGTATCAATGCTGCCATAAAGGAGGGTCATCGGAAGATTTATAAGTGCAACCCTCAGTGACAAAAAGGCAAAACTATGAAAACTGACAGTCTGCACGATCCCATACTTTCCTTTACGTTGACTTTATCTTCTCAACTTTCATATTTATTAGCTCTATTTTTGATAAATCCTGCTAACGACTAAAACACTCACATATTTTTTAGAATTTATTGAATACTTAGTATCGATGCTAGGTTTTATTAACCCTGGTATCTCTGATAAATAATTTCAATGGAATCAATATGGGTCTTCACCCACTTAGAAATGAGTGAGTTTCAAAAAATCCTTTCTAAAAAAAGTGATGACAGATGTTTGTAATTTGGAGAAGGTATTGAAGTACTTGGCCTGACCGCCTGAGGTCAGTCACGATAATATTGCCTTTTACAAATAATTTATTACAAGTATGTAGAGTATTTATAGTTTTTAGTATCTATATTAATTGAAATCGTCGTATCTAAGTACCTATTATGTATGCTCAAAGAAATTCTTATTAAAAATATAATTTTTCGAGATTAACGACTACTATCATTGACATTATTTGTTATAATATTTTATCCTTCTAAGCTAAGATATATCTCCACCGGAATACGTTGCGAGCAGAATATTTACGAAGGCAAACTGAAATAAATTATCAATATATTATTCTTAACGGCCACATTAGGGAAATAATATCCTTGTGCTCATAAAATATTTAGCTAAACTCGAGTTTATGGTCTAATAATAATTACTTGCATATTGAACATAAAAAATAAACATGATTAATTGTGTTTTGATAGTGATTCTTATTTTATAGGACAAGAGAAATTTATTATTGTGTTATTCCTGGTGCTGCAATAAGCTGGCGCATACTTGCATTTTAAAATAATTTAGCTGTGATCCTTGTGATTTCCCACACCCAATTCCAGTTAAAAGTATTTTGGTTTAGCAACATTTAAAATCATTCAGACCACGATAATTTAGGCAAATATTTAGAATATCAATAGGTATGAAAATATTTTTATTTTTCCTCAAGGGTCCCTTCATAGAGGATTGACGAAAAAACTTTTTTGCAATGCCCAAGAGGCAGGACGCGAGACTGACGGCTATGACGTATCACTAAGATTTTTTTACCGATACTCAGCGAACATAAATATGCTTTTATATCAATGTATCAATTTCCTTTGGCATTTTCGACGTGTTTTGTTCAAACTACTATAGACATTTTCATGATGCGGGTAAAAGTAACACTAAGTAATAGAACTTGTCAATACAACAGGTATTTTTTGTTGAGTAATAGGAAATACAAAGTGATAATAAAATTTAAAATAAAAAATATGAATATAGTTGTAGGTTAAATATGGAAGTCTAAATTTAGACTCTTAGTTAAGTTTTTCTTTTAGCTTGGATTTGTCAATATTACCAATTTATTCTAGTGGTTTTGCCTTAACATTGATTTCCACCATTATGCAAGTGTGTATTTATTAGTACTCACATAAGTTATTACTTGTAAGAAAATGTAGAAAGTAGCACAAGGTAGGAGCGTAAACGCAGGAATGATGATTTTACGAAATAAACGCATTATGACCATTATATATTTTTTACTCCAGAACCTTCTTAGTTGTATCATTCGGCCATTTTACAAAAGCCGGCAAAACAGTAGCTTTCAGTTCGTGACAGGTACATTTACACGTGTAGTCCAAACGAAAAATTCTGAAGCCCATACTCTTGCATGCTGTCATACATTTGAAAGTTATTACGTAATTACCGCAATTCGGATGAGAACTTAAGCCGTAACGCTTTTCAAACTCCCCATTTGTACCTGAAAAAGGAAATATAGTTCTAATTGTAAAAATAGATTTAAAACTTGATAAACTCTTATCGAAGAATCATAGACCATGTTTTTTTTCCCTCGTAGTTTTCTTTCAAAGACATAAAGGTGTCTAACCCACCAACCCGCACTAGGCCAGCGTGGTGGACTAAGGCCTACATCCTTCTCATTGTGAGAGGAGACCCGACCCTGTAGTGGGTCATTAATGGGTTACTGACAAAGGTGTCTTTATGTCTTAAAATTAGAAATTAAAAAAAACCCATGAAGAGAGCCCCGGACGGATTTTCTTGAGTTCAATTTCTTGTTTTTCAAGTCGGGGTTTTTTAATTATTTTTTAACCGTCGTGGGTTTTTTCAACTGACTAAGGGTCTCATTGTTAGAGGAGACCCGACCCTGTAGTGGGTCATTAATGGGTTACTGACTGACTTGGTACAGAAAATGTTATAAAGCATGTTAATTCATTTATATACTTATTGTTCACATTAAAATACGTATTATTTATAGCACGTGTGGGCACGTATTCGCTTTAAAATGATCTTCACTTCCATGATTTACATTTACGCGTCAATATCACTACATACCATCTAGTGAATTTATCGCTGCACATATCAAAATCAACACAAAATATTTCATTTTAGTGCTCAACTCATAAAACACGGAATGCAATTAAACTTAATTCAATTCCAACACAACAACGTGTGACATATTTATCCACTGTAATAGACGTTTTATAGAACCATAAATGAAATTCAATTAAAATTTCCTGATGATTAATAAATAATGTGCAATTCAGTTCACGATAGTACCCGTTCCGATCTGTACAAGTGTTACTTTAATTTAATCTAAAACCTTACATTTCGTAGCATTTCATATTGTTAACATTTTACTGCTTTGTAATGAAAGCAAATTAATTAAGATGGGTTTAAATGAAGCAACAATTAAACTAATTTATTTATAACAGCACCATAAAGTAATGTAAGTACACATTAAGTTCAGATTCGCTCGATTTTAAAAAAGTCACTTAAGTAAAGATATTCCAGAAAATAAATATGAATATATTTGTCGTGTTTAAAGAGCATCAAATTACAGACCACGTTATAAAGTAACGGTGCATACCTATCAACGCCACATTAATTTACATATTCTCTACATAGAGTTGAGCTTGATCGAGTCAGACGAGGTATTTAGAATATATGAATATGAGTACTTGTTTCAAGTATGTTTTGACAGTACCTGTTCAAGTACGGGTGTCCACTTTCTACAGAGCTGTCCGTCGGCACGTTTACCTTCTAAACATATATAAGGAAAAGAAAAAATGCTAACAGGCTCTAATGATCTGTGCATAATCTGTATTACATTAATTAACGGTTTAGTAAAGCCATCGTTATATAAATCATGCTTTGGTTGCAATGATATAACAGTGCGAATAGTCTGACTTAATTATTGAAATTCGCTCGTGTGTTTAATGTTCTTTCATACTGCAAAGGATACCTAACTATCTAATAATAGCTGTAGCTCCTTTCACTGTTCAACGCTCTGCGCGATTCTCTTTGCAACAAAGATAATCCACCACACTGCTCCAATACGGATTGATGAAACATGCTAAAGGCCAACACTAGGTGCGTATTTTAAAATAGCACATAGATTTTTGGAAAAAAAACTGTAAATAAAAAGGTATCCGCATTTATTACTCTTTTAAAACCATGAATAAGTCTTACACTAGCTACTTACACTGAAAAAATGTATCTCTGAAGCTTGAAAAAAGTTTGAAAACCGAAAGATAAATAAAGATTTATTCAAGTTAAAAATTCCAATCGATGCTTTATTCTTTTGATACAATCCCTTACTGAATCTTAAAACTAAATGGGCCATACAAGTATCTAAATTCTAATTAATAAATCAGGAATGTGATAATGACGGCGGTACTCCTCGGGACCGAGTCAGATGCGCTCTGTTCCCAGAATCAACTTCTCTATGGCCACCCAAATGATGATTTCATTATCAGTATGATTTTGATTGATGTAGCAAAAGAAATTAGCGAGCCGAATTCTTGTCATAACCGGAATATTTTCTTTGTTTATTACTTGGAACTAATTGATCTTCGGCGCCATAGTTTTTAAGCGCCTCCCAATCCCGAGCCATGGCGGCATTAGATAAACTTTAAATATAAATTGTCAGTTTATAAATATTCAATGGAGGGTAAGCTGAGTATTAATGTACCTACTTGCAATGTTATATACTGTTATATATTTAAAAAGTACGTACGAAACTTCGAACGTATGGATATTTATTTGCATGTTATTAAGTGAAACATAACATGTGTAAATCGTAAGCTTAAAAGCCTTAACTTAACCTTAATCCTGGAACAAATCCACAAAAATAGTTTAAGTACTTATATACCTTCTTTGTTTCCTTCCAAAAAAGCTCCCTGGATAGATACCATGGACGGATCTACAAAACAAGCAGTTTTTTAACAGCGCTAAAAAACAAATATATTTTTTATGTAACATAGTTTAACAAATAATAATAAAATTAAAAAAACCCGATGATTTATATTTATTTAGGTATAAAAAATAAGGCTCAATGTTCTCTTGATCAAAATCAGGATCTCCCTAGTTTTCACCGCTCGCAGCAAAAAAAGGACATTACTTTGGACGTCGTTTGAAGTCAGAAACGTTATGATGGTGATATTATTCAGAATAGGTACGCGATCTTATTTGAATGAATCATTAGTATTAAAGATGTAATAAAAGGCTCGTAAAGTTTTGTTGTTTATTTGTAAGTCGGCAATAAAAAAGGCGTCCGAAGTAAGACGGAATGTCCAAGAGTGAGGTGACAGGTCCCCTCGGTTTACGCCAACTACGGCACAAATTGCGATATTAAGCACAGGGCGTGATGAAAAAACACTAGCTGAATATAAATTAGGCCAGCGCCGCTATAATCAATATAAACGATGCTAAAGAAGATTAGAAAATCCTGCAAGAAAACAAATTTCACAACAGCGAAAGATTTACATGGGCTTCGTCACACCTTGGTACGAGTATTTTGTACTTGATTCAGAAGCACACTTATGTAGTTTATTTTTTCATTTAGATTTTAGGGATAGATGCCTACTCCGTCTACCTAGACTATTCCTAGAGTCCGTAAGGATAAGGACCACCAACACCTTTGATACAAGTAGATAGGTATTTTATTAATGTCCCTAAAAATTAAGGATATTAATACCATTATAATTATGTTTTTATTCTACAAACACGTCATAGTGATAATGACGTAATTTTAGGACAGGAATGAAGTTAGTGAAGGGTTTATCCAGCGATCCTCCGTTAGACCTTCACCAACATAATTAGTGTTAAAATGGGATATTTATTCACATTTAAAGATTAATGGTATAAAGAATTTCAAAGTCAGCCACTTACGAGTATTACGACATTGACTGTAAAAGACTTATCCACATTTTCTATCGTTGGGACGCTGAAGTTATACGGCCTTAAAAAATCGTGTAAAAAATGCGAAGACCAAATTGAATTTGATTCCGATACATAAATTTTACTTAGACTATTTGTCTCTCTCGGATCAATGGGGAAAATATAAGCCATGTTAATTTAATTTGTTCGACGCAGGTCTGTCACCAACTGTTTTTAATTGATTTTCTTTGTTTGTGTTTAGATTCTTGTAAAACGTGCTGACTTAAATATAGGTCCTTAGTCTATATGAAATGGTTGTTAAATTTTTTTGTAGTCCAGCCTGCATCCATACAATACATGCAATGCTTCTGATTAATGACTTTCGAAATGACTTAAAACAACAGATATAATGCTTTTTACGTTTGTTATGTTTACATAAAGATTCTTTGTGTGGGGTGTTTTATGGTTTTCTGTTCAACCGATTTGTATACGAATGAAAATAGATTATGGCCAGTTTTTCCCGTTATTAGAAGCCATAAATCATTGGCATCTGTAACGTTTGGTCCTTAAATAAGATCAGAAGCGATAAAAACCAATAGGCCTATGGTTTATCGATGACATTCTTTAGTTGGTATCCGAGTACCTATTCTATGAAAAATTCAAGTAAGATTAATCAGGCATACAAACTTATAATATATATTTGGCATCTTATGCCATCAATTTTAAGGCAAGACTATATGCATAGGTAAGTTAGGTACTTCTAGGAGAATCTGAAATGATGAAAGCAAATAAAAAAAGTAGGTAATTAGTCTACTCTATTTTCTTTCAGTAATCACAGACAGTTCTCTTTTTAATATCCGTGTTCCGCTTTTCTTTATCTGCCTTGTCAGTCCTTGCTCTTATATAAGCTTAGTTTATTATAACTCCAGCCACCAGCAGCCTCTTACAAGCTGCAAACTTCGTCTAACAGAACCTATATTCTATACACGGTGTCTTTTGGTTTGTTTCTCGACTACTTTGATAGACCAGGTAATATTTTGAATAATCGTTTGGCGCAGTCGCCGCGTTGCAAAGAATGAGCGATTTAATGTCACAATATTTTCTAATTTTCTTGGACAATTAGGTCAAATTATAAGGGTGCGTTTTCTATAGATTTTTGGAACCAGAATCGAATACTGAGTGCCCCCTGAGTGAGTGAGTGTCTTACCACTGACCCGGTATAGATATATAATTTATGATGTCGAGTAAGATTTTTACTTACCTACTTAGTAGCAGCAGCTTTATATAGCATCCACTAACTAAAATCGAAACATACTTAGGTACAAATCCCAAGACCGTCTCGTACGTATAACAACACCTTCAGTAACCGTGCGCTTGTATATAATATGAAACATTTATCAATATGACATTCGACTACCTATTTACTGCACAGCCTACCCCTCCTGAACGTACCAATTCGAGTTAAAGCTCTGAATTCAAATCTTCCGTATCACATTAATCCGACCGAGGGTCGTGCCGTAATAAATTCCGTATTATACGCACGACACGCGTATTAAAATAAACATATAAACATGTTACACCCCCATCGAGTACACCCGCAGGCGCGAGTCGCACCTCGCGCGGCTTTTGGGTTGCGATTTGCGATCCTAATGGGCGGTATAGTCCTCCAAGTTTGCCTTTGCATGCATTCCTTGTATTTCAGCAACATTTTCTTAAAATCTAAATACATAAGCATAACGTATAGAATATATTATTGAAATACATTTTATGTTATTGTTGCTCTACATTAAAGATCACAAACACCTTTATAGTTTATGTAATATTAAGACTTCAAAAAAGTAGGATGTAGATAGATATATACCTTAGAGATATTATTTTATGAAAAAGTAGTATAAATATCCAAAACAACGTTTGGGTGTACACTTTACTCTGTGAGATGGCATTTTATTATAACAATAGGTACGTCCCCAGACACAGGGTGCAGCGCAAGTGTATAATCTACATGACACTCACTACGCTCCCGTTTGCATTCCCTACGTCAATTATTTAGCTTGTCAATTGATTAACTTGTGTGACAAATTATGTAAAAAAATATTTCATCAACATTAAAAGGTTAGGGTTACTTACTAGTCTTTGAAGATAAATACTTTGATTATTTGATCCACTAATAGTTCGCGTAGTTCAACTAGGTCGTACCTACCTACTGCAATATGATGGCAGGCGTTCAACATTACCCCTGTCGACCCTGATTCGACTATAGGACATACATAGTTGTAGTGACCACCTCAAATGGTTCAGAACAAAGTCGTCAAAAACAAACGCGCAGTAACGAACATATGTATAAGGTATGAAAAGCGAATCCTTCAAAAGTTCGGCTTTTCAGAGCTTCACTCGAAGCCAAAATAATATCTTTGAAATGAAAAGAAAGATCTTAATTTCACGCCTTCAAGAACGACTTAATTGCCATAAAATCCCAAATCGTGCTTATAATTTATAATAACAGGGACGACCCTTAACGAAGAAACCGTTTTGTAGATAGGTATCTATCAAATTACGGCACCTTCCCCTCGCGAGCGCCTATTGTTGTCTAACACGGAAAATATTCATTTGAATATTTACTTAACATGGATAATATTTTAATCTTCCCCTTTGAATTATACATTTTCCAACGGAGACAATTTCACGCCTGTTTCATCAAAACGACGTAACCGTTATGTTCACCACATGCTATTCTATGCCTTATGACACCAAGCAAGTGTGACTTTAAGACCAAATTTGCATGAAGGCTGGGCTATATCAATTTAACAAGATATTCCTTTTGTTAATATTCGCACACGCTTTATCAAATTCTCCAGCGGGGGTGACAATAAGCCGCTGTAAGTACTCTCTCTGACATATGGATAAAAGCTTTCATTTCACTCGTAGCTCTTTTAAGTGTGATATAGAATGAGATAAGTAGACTTACTCATGAGCAAACACAATTAGGTATGCGTCCCGTACGAAAAACAGAAAATAATTTGGGTACTTTTTGTAATAAATAATGTTGGATATTAACATAATTAAAGATGTAGCATTACATTATGTATGCGGCACTTATACTTTAACAACATCGTCGATTAAAACCACAGTAAAGTATTAATTTGCACGTATTCTCCATTTGTATCGAGCTCGTAGGTTAAACATTTTAATAAAGTACGTTATGCAAATCGAAATCAATAAAATAATTTTACCTCTTTATTGGTCGCGTCACAATTGTATTGAAGTCATGACATTTATTAATTAAATATGTAGATATTTTAAGTGTTGATTAAATGCAGTTAATGTTAAATTGTCATTTTATCTTGTAGATCTATATGCTGATAGGTAATTTAGATATCATATTCACGGTCAAAAACTCCAACTGATGACTTTATATTTGTATTTTATTAATTTATATTACTCTAACCTACCAAATCTGTGTGAAGTACTATGAACACGGACAATAAACCACCGCCGGGCCCATGTGCACTCGAAAGCTCTTCATCTAATAAATTGACTTAGCAGCTATAGACTTCATCGCAGGACGCCTTTGTTGTGTCAAATTATATCATAATTCCATTGTGAAAACTGTTAACTGTCTCCTCGACGCCCTCCGGACAAAAAATAACTTGCACGGGGTCGTGCCCTCCTCTGTTTAATAACATAATAGCACAATTCCCTCGCCGCATGATTCAATTTGGATTTCCTCCAGCCTCCCCTGCAGCCTAAAAAATGACAACTTCATTATATTGTTCGCGTTCCCGAGGGCAACTTGTTTGCCAGAAGGATTATAATGATTAATTCCGTAAAATATTAATACCATCGCACCAGTGCTGCACACTTGCACTGTGACAAAGCTTATTGAAAGCTCGGAGCGAAAGCTTTTTATTATAATTTGTCGCCTTCTCGGGAATGAGTTAATCTCTTACAAGTAGACAATCTGCCAGTAGTTGGATTTGGTTCGTGCTTTAGTCGTCTTAAAAGCTTAGGAACTGCATTTTATTATCTTAGAATATGAAATTACATTTTGCTTAATTCGGTATATGATTTGAGCAGTTAAAAAGTGATCAAACTTGTTTGCTTTACTCAAGCCCATTATTAATACTTATTAGCAGTATGGAGTAAATATTTAATTTGAGCACTACAAGAATCTCATTATGGTCAGTAGGTGTCAATAAAGTCCAATATGAACCATCGCATGGGCAGTTTCTTCCGGCGCTTTGTCTGCGCAAAATAAAAACTCCATCTCTCTCCCCGAGGAATTTAATTTGGAGTAATGGAAGTGTTATATTGACTTAACAGGCCAGAAGCTCCCCTCGCAGTTACAGTTATTAAAATGGAGAAATTTATTATTAGCGTTTCGTCGTTCCACTATTTACATTTTAATTTTATTTGTTCTGTGATTCCATTAGTTACAATCTGGCGTGTTAATAGAATAAAGCTCTGCATGCATGTCACTCTGCTATTGTACAGCGGTATGGTAGAACTTTATAATGTAGGCATGGTAAGGAACCTTTATTCTCAAACTAGTCAATAACATTCTATAGATAATAAGGCGTAGGTAATTCTATAAAAGATATAGGTAAGTCCATTTCAATTTCAGTGTTTCACATGCTCTACCAATTTACTTTAAGTAAATCTAATTATTTGTCAACGTCCGGAGCTATATTCTAAAAGTCACTAATAAGTACAACATTAAAAATATCCTTCTATAGTAGGTATTTGTTGAAAAAAGTCTACAAAAACAAAATAAAATTGCAAATGTTTGGATATTATTTGTTGGTTCGTTTAATCATTTTACTAATCTATTATACATAAGAATATACTACATAGTAAGTCGTCTTAAAAATGAATTGAACTAAATTAGGCCATTTCCTATTTTTAAAGAATTTATTAAAAGTTTTACTCTAAAAATAAGGTAAATAAGACAAAACCATAAAACTTTGTTTATACCTCTGCATTCGGTAACACGATGAGGGTGATAATTTTAAAGCTTGTAACGAGAAATGCGACACGCACTTGCACCCGACCCCGAACATACTATAAAGTATATCGTTTATAGTCCTTTTGTCGTCGAAATTATATTTACAGAAGTGAGCAGACAATTTCACGCTCTCTTCCCAGCACCCTACGCTCTGGACTCTAATCAACACTGGTAAGCATAAGTGGACATGACCATGTGTCGCATGTGTTTTTTAAATATTATTACGCCTAATTTTGTAGTCTGGATTTTTTGTTTTTAATTTATCAATTAACACGTGAACAAAGCACACATACCTACTGTTTGCTATATACAAAGACAAAACTTGAGTCATAATTGTCTTAAGTTTGATGGATTTTATTACACTTCATATTTTAAGTAGGAGGACTACAAAGAGCTGAAAAGAAAAATAAAGAAATGAAATGTATCAAATTTTTATTTAGCTGACATTTGTCTTTACAATTTATGAAAATGCAATCATATCTATATGTATATTCCTAGCATAAGCCAGGTCAGCGCGACAACTCAAATTGTAAACTATATCAATATTGAAAGTTACAAAACACGATGTGAACGTGTTAAAAAGTTATAAAATTTGTAAAATGACCACTGGTTTTCGATCCACACAATGCCAACGTCATCGATCAATAAAAGGGTGAGTTCACAGATGAGCGTGAAAGATTGTCCACATGTTCGGGACCCGATCAGTTGATCATCCCCCGTCTTGTACCAACACCGCTTTATCTCCGCGATGCATCAAATTAATAATCTCCTGTCCTTTCCGCTATATTGTCTAATCTGTCACTCGATTTCACACTATTTCCTGGACTAATGAAGAATTTTCCATAGAATACAATCACCCTTATTTACCATATACCTAGCATTAACAACCATACTTATTTATATTATAATATAAAATATTGGATGGCCGAGCGTTGCTCGGTATTACCTTTTTTGTTAGCTGCTAGGGGATGTAGTTATAACAGATTTCGTTAGATGGCGCATATAATAGAATTGTTCGAAAACACGAATAAAACATGTTTTCAACGATTTTCTAAAAATGAAACCTAGCTAGATAGATTTATTGCCCCCAAAACTCCTTAAATACCAAATTTTATGGAAATCGTTGGAGCCGTTTGAGCTGATGAATTATATTATTGCTCGTTTAAAAGTATGAATATTACGTTGTGGACGGAACGGTTTCAACATTTGCTGAATTTTGCGGAATGGAAGCTCCATTCCGTCTTTTTGTCGGGGTCCGATTTTGAACTAAATGCTCTTCACGGCTGAGTGTTAAGTTAACACCATAAGTTTTACTTTACAGTACTACTTCTATCGTACTACTCGGTAAAAGTGCGAAATCCACAAGTATTTTTCTACATCACAAAAATTGGACTGCACTCGGCTGCTGTAACCACTTTACTCAGTGTCCTGCAAGTCGTTTGTTACTTCTATAAGAAGTTACTCATTATAGGAACTGTCATTAATATGGCTGCAAAGTTTATCATCTAAAAGCGCTAAATCATCCGAAATTAGCAACGTACTCATACACATTTATGTTGTTTATTGAACCGATAAGCGCTCAACGAGCGTCGCGTGGCTCTTTCCTGATATTGACAAGCAAATAAATTGCAAGATTAAAGCTCGATGCTTGGAAAACTTCGTGAAAAGGGGCGGGGTGTATCGTACATCATGTCGTATGATAGTGCGGAAACGGAAGCAGCGACGGAGGAAGCATGCAGGCTCCGGACGAGCCCACTTCCTGCGTGCGCGCGCCTTCACTTATCCCAACGGGGCGCGACGAAATTACCCCTCATATCAACATTACTTATTTACACATAAATCACATTTTTGTTGCCTATTTGCTAGAGACGAAGATATTATTAAAGTTTCTTTGATGATGGCCAACTGCTTCATGGTACCGTCTGACTATTCAGATTATGAGGCCATAAAGAAAAAAAACGTGGTCTCAACCACTTTTCGCTGCGGCTAAATATATTTCCAAAAGGATATAGGTACACTAGGCTACAAAGAAAGGAATAATAATTACTCGTCACACGCACTCATGCACACGTCAATCAAAATTATTTGTTATAACATTTATAATTCATTTTATTTATTATTACAAGCTAAAACAAGCTCAAAACCACAAGAAATTAAGTACGATAAGTGGTGCGGTTTATCAGGAAATACAACTCATTTCTAAGCATAATAGCCGGTTGCATTGCGTGTTCACGAAATTAATTTACCTTCGACAACCTCATTTTTAGGGTTCGTTTTTTATTTCTTTTCAATTTGATACCGGCTTCATTACATTTTTCTGTCGATGTGTGTATTGTGGCAGTTTTGAAGTAAGTAGGTATGGTACTATTTTTCTGGCTATATTACATAACTTTCCTGATACGTGGCGTCTTTCTGCAGTTAGATTCTTAAGGAATTTATTTATACGTGGTATTTTTCAACAGCACGATTCTTAAGGATTTTCTTACATCACACTTGTCAGCTGAACAATAATTAGCCATTTGCGGTTTCCACACAACCACTGGAGCATCATGTAGTTACTGTGGTCCTTCGCAAAGTCAGTCCATTGTTTCTGCTCGGCCGGCAATGTCATCCCGTGTTTTGCAAATATCCATGGGTAACTACTTACTATCAGTTGGCCCATCTGCTCGTTTGTCCGCTAAGATAATCAGTATAGAAAAACTAATTCATGACAACATTGAGAAGAGCAGAAGATCGAGCTCGGCGGTGCACGTAAAATAGAAAAGTTATTACATCACCTTTGTACATTACGTCTGTATTCTTATCAAATATGATACAGAACCATAAGAATATAAGTATATTGTTCTTGATCTGATATTGTTGTGGGGGCACGCGGCTGAGTGCGGAGCTGTGTTGTTTAAACGACTTCGGTAATGAGTTCCGTTGCCGCCACCATACCAGCCAATTTCAAACTCGATAACTATGTTGTTTCAAAATTTTGATTGTATCACGAAAATAAGGAAAGGATTATTTCGACATGAAAATTCAGACACTTGCCTACTTACTGAAGCACATTACGAGCTTACTTGCAGAAAAAAACTTCTTAAAATGCAAAGAATTAAATTAAGCAACATGAAAATATAAAAGTATCAGACACTAAAAAAGATAAGCTTACAGTGCAGGGTTTAAATGAAAGATAACGAATGAGTACATTTGCATGTCATTTGTTCAAGTTTTCAAAAAAAACATAATGTTATTCACAAAAAACCCCTTGGTAATAATCTCCAAAAATTTCTTTAGCTAATTTGCAAAGAAAATTGAAATCAAATCCGTAACTTTCAAAAATCATCTTGAATTCCATAAATTTAGGATTTTTGTGCATTTTTCTCATTATGTCCATAAACTCTGGTGAGTTTATGGTTTCGAATAATTCTCTTACTTCGGGGACGGCTTGCAACTTGATTTCAAATAGTTTTTTCATATCATCAAGTGGCAAAGTATCGACCATCGCTTCAAAAAAGTCGGAGATTCCTCTTTGAGTTCTTAACGAATACTTAGGTTTCTCGAAAGGTGGCAGATTTAAGGCGGTGTTTACGAAAATCATTGCTGATTCCATATCATATCCCTTAGACTCTAAAAATACACAGGCCTGTGAACAAACATAAAATGTACCTATGTAAATTATCGTTTCATTATTTCTTATCAATGAAAACAAGATAAAATTAGAAGCACATAAAATACCCGAAAACAATATTATATTAACAACAGTATAGTACCAAACAACTAGCTGCTGGTGGCAGCCAACACCATCCGTCATATTTTGAGTAAGAGAAAAAAACGTGGAGGAAGGTGCTCGAGGCAACAATGAGCGTTAAAGATGAAACAAGAGAAATATTATTTACCTCTTTAAAATCGTCCATAGTTTCAAATTCCCAAATAAGTTCCTTGAACTGAGGACTAAACATGAATTTCATAAACGTCAGCACTTCTGTGTCGTTCATGTATTGAATCGCTGTTGTGAAAACCTTTTCTACGTCGATAAGTTTCAAAAAGTCCATGACGTGGGGGCCCCATTGTGAAGCTATTTCATCTGTTGACCTCAAAAAAGGGTCAATCGGAGGTCCGAACTCATCTCTGGCAATGTATGGACGTTCTCGAATAAATTTTCCTTCGCTTATACAAACAAAAGCCAAGAACACTGTCAGCAGTTCTTTTAACATATTGGTATATCTTATTACACTTAACAATAAATAAAAAGTCAATAGTAAACTATTACTGAACTCTACGATAAGCTTATCCTCTTTTATATAAAATATTTGTTACGAAATTTTGTTTTAATATCGTCTTGTCTGTTGAAATTCTTAATACCTGTTAATATAAAGATTAGTGATTTGACCTAATATAACGTTATCAACTTATCACCTTTAAAATTATAAACAAGGTAATCAAAAAAAGATAATGATAGTTTGAATATTTCTTAATTTACAATTATATTGTAAGTTAATATAAACCATATACTATACTCAGTTATTAATTACCTATATTCGTAAATTATTATATTATTCATCTGAAGAAAACGGTAGGAAATCGTTGTAGTGTGATGTGAAATACGGGAGGCTTATGTGTGGACATAAATGTTGCCATGGCAAGCCTGAGTTGGGCGCATTGGTGATTAAATTAAAAATTATTCATTTTTTTATTCCTTAACTAAATGATGTTCGGGTACAATGGTGCAAGATGGCCGCAATGGCCGCAGGGGACGTCGTGGGATGGACAGCGTCCGACGCGCAACGCCTGTCAGTTCTGCTCGTTGCACTTATTGCACAATTTGCTATCGTTCGTTGTAAGCTAGTCAGAGCAGTCAGCTCACGTACTGATTTCCTTGGTGTTCAATTGACTAATTTCTATTGAAATTTATTCTTCAACCTAATTTGTAAATATTTTGCATCAGTAATAAACTAATAACGCTTAAATAACACTTAATTTTTTTTTAATTTCTATAAAATACCAATACGTCATTAGGAAAATATGATTTCAAGTACTTTGTCTTTAGTCCTTTTTAATGGCCTACTGCAGGATCTTGTCTCTCACACAATGACAATGATGTAGCAAGGCCTACATCCTTTTCAATCGCCTTCACCATGCTGGCCTAATGTGAACTACCAAGATCTACATAATTTAAAACACTGAATAATTTGTACGAACAAATAACATAAATATTTACTTATGGCTTTAAACATGAGGAGGTCTGTGAGTAGGTACCTACTGCTTGTCTTGGTTGTCTTTGTGTCTGTGTGCCTTCATGTCAGCAGTACCTACCTATTTGCAGAGTGAGTGTATTGGCAATCTGCCATACGACGCTCAGTAGTAGAAATTTTAGGTCGCAACTAATATTTGAATCACGGACAATAGACAGCCATTAATAGTTTAATATGTATTAAGAGTTTAAATCGTGACAGAATATGCGTGTGACAGAATTATAGGCCCATAATGAGGCCGTATTGCCCTCATAAGAGTTACGACGTGCTTGTGTGTAATGAATGTAACAACATTACTGGAAATACCCTCTAGAATATTTGCATATTAGTTTGCATGTCAGCAAGATTGTTAAGAATTTGAATCTTACTTTATTTTTTGCGAATTATACCAAAGTGCCTAATATGAAAGTGAAGTGCATATCTACCTGAAGTGAGGAATCCTTTGCTGTGTTTCGACCAGGCAAATTTTAATATACTTTTCAATTGCTGTAAAGAAAAAATAGGATGTTATTATACAAAAAAACATCCTTTGATAAAAAATCGTGAAACAATAGCCATTTAACTGTTAATCCCCAAAAGCCAATTTTACTACACTTTTTCTAAATTAGAATTTACTCTATCAAAGTAAGTTTTGTTCAATCTCTAGCCAAAATTTAATCAAAGGTAAAACTGAATGCACCAACGTGTCATATTATAAGCCATCGATTAATTCCACAATGCTTCACAAATCCAAAAATTCGATTTCAAGGTAGCATTTACTTAAATGACAGCACAATAGCCGTAATCGATGATCACGACTAAGCTTTAAAAACTCGTATAAAACTGAAGGAAGCGTCAATAATGATCACTGTGATTATAGTTTTATTTGCGAAATCGCTCGCTATAATGGCGGCTGATTCACAACCACAGATATAGATCTAAATACATAAAGCAAGTTAGCTCATCAATTATATAAACCAAACGTGCCATTTTTTACTACTTTCTGAGAAAGAACAAAATAAAATATGGTCAGAAAGAACAAATCAAAAGAGCAGGTATAAATAATTTCAATTATTCGATTAGTTATTCATCATCATTGGAATCGATTTCAACTCGTAGCTCTTACATTTGCATGATCTGTTTAGATCTATATCTGTGTTGACGAGTATTCACACGGATTCGCGTCGCTGCCCCGTACTTACAATACTTAACAACGCGTTTGAATGACAAGCCCCACTTCTAATGTAATTGTTTAGTCAATTGTAGATTGCTATGTATGTCTGGTCTTGCGAATATGGATACTCTTTAGGCATATAAGAATTTCGTTAGTAAATTCTGTTGGTTATTTAAAGATGGTACCTATAGTAATGTGAAAAGTAGGTATGCGTGCAAAGGTGCGTTGTAATAAAGTTTGTTCGACCACCATAACTCCGAAATCGACATACAATAGGTACCTACACGAAGGACGTACATCGGTAGGTACTATACATAATTACATGACAATGAGATTACGAAATCTGCTTAGGAAAGTGTTTCGTTAGAAGACCCCAGCTGAAAATCACTGAAATATGAAAATACTAAATTCCAAGCTTAATTTCATTCAGTTAATTTTTTTTACTATCAATACCTACTTATTCTTGTACCCGACTATCATTACCATGACTTTAAAAAACTCTCTAATGCACTCTAAGCTTTATGTCCTTCAAACTTCGAACTTTTAAATTCACAAGTTTAATATCGTATCTTTTTGACCCATACAATGCTGAGTGCATATAGCTAAAGAGTAGCGAAGTAGCAAAAAGGTAAACAGAACAGATGTTCAAATCTAACATGAACTCGTTTTCGATAGTATTTAGTAAATGTTGTAAAATACAAATACACTCTACGCCCTACCACAGGAAAGGTAAAACGATATAAAGTTCGGATTGGCTTTTTATTTTCAGTGTAATGGAATTTAAATTGCAGCAAAGGATAGCTTCCTTTAACAATTGCAGACTCGTTTACTGCGAACTCTTTCCGTGGTCACGACGGTTAATTATATTTATACATTATTCGTGGCTATCTGGAATCATTAAAGACAAGTGTATTAAACCGTTTCCCATAAAATCCAATAGGGTCGAATTCTCTCTAGATCAGGGTAGGCCTGCACTGCGAGTATACCGATTTTAGCTGGTTTAAAGTAATACACTATTTACAATATCATAAAAATATTACTCGTGTTTTATCGTCATAATATGAATAAGCTTAGTATAAGCTTAGGATATATGAATGTATAAGCTTAGCTATGTATGTAAGACTGTAAGTATATTGTATAAGCTTAGGAATATCTTAAGAAAGATAAATTTCTGCCTGTGGATGGAGTCCTCGATAATTATATTAGGTATACTTAGTTGGATGGATGAAGTTATTGAAATTTTGACATTAACTTCTGTTTAGATTGATAAAACTCACACCACAAAAGTTTCTTTGGTCGGTAGCTAGTGGATAAAATAAAATAGCACTCCACATGTGCTTTCGTGATGAAAATAATAAAATCAAATAAACTCTAGTAAACATTAAGCTCTCTTAAGAAGAAAACGGAAAGTACGGAAAACTAGTGCCTTCTGATATCACTCGTATCGTAGTTCAGGCTGCAATAATAGAGCAATATACCAGTCTTTTAAATTTTAAAAGAAATCTATGATTTATTGAACTACTTACTTGTAGACAGATCGTTACGTACATATCAGGGAGCACCTATGCTGTAGATTACTGTTAATCCTGTCAATAAATTCTTGAGTATAGGAAGAGCTTCTACAGTGTGCCAAACGAAAGCTTGAGAAATTATTTGGGTTTACGACAAGTTGTGGAAATGCAACGACGCATAGCAGGATGGTGGTGGCAAGGTGGCAATATGGAGACGGCTGTTGGTGCACGCGCCGCGCAATTCAATGAGCTCGGAACGGGCGAAACATTCAAATTGCAAACCACCCGCGCCTGCCCGTATCAAATGTTGTTTTATAGCTAATTCCCAAATTCGGTTATGGCCTATAAACGATCCGCTGGAATAATTTAAATGCGAACCCGCCTGTATAATGTTCGTACTTTACTCCGAAATTAGGTATTTGTATGTGAAATGCGTTTTGAAATAGGATTCTCTGACAACTTTTATTCCTTGCGTGTGGAGATTACGCTGCCGGGAAATTTACTTCATTACATAATTGTCGATGGAAGGATTTGTAAAGTTCGTCGCAGTCGATACAAATGTCGCTATTAAACTAAAGTTTAAACATCAAGCGAGTTTGTTTTAAACAATTGTAAGATTAAATTTAAGATACTTACGTCAAAATTGCTCAACCGTTCAACCAACGCAATAGAAACTTGTAAAAGTGGAAAATTCAAAAAGCTTTCATGTCACTGTCATAAAAATGTGAAAATCGTACCGTCGTCGTGAGGTCACAAAGAACAAGCTAAACACATTAGTCCCTCAATGACTCCCACTTTTTGCAATTTAAAACGTTTAAATATAATAAATGGCCGGCTTTTAAAGGTTTTCTCTTGTTTCCGAGCTAATTTCCAAACGGACATTTCCTTTCATTCAATATGAGCGATTGTTTATTGCGAACCTCGCTCTGCAAGACAATTGAACAAAATTACTTAGTCTTACTTTAACGGCACTACGTGTCGCTTAATACAATCTTGTACCCTGATTTGCCTTTTGCTCTGTCACTAGCGTTTTGCTCTGACTTCACATGGCATTAATAGCTGCAATTACCTTTGTCGATATAAATTAGATGCGACAACATACAGGTGAAAACGCAACCTAGGTATCTGAGACAGTCAATAACGTGTTCCGTAGAACGCATCCAGATATTTTCTTATTCACGTTGTTTTTATTACTTAGATCTTACCTAGTTGGTTTCTTGTTAGTAATACGCAGTAATATGTACCTACTACTAGTTGTTCATAGTAACTTTTATGACAATAAGAACATTTACCTTCACGTAAAGGGGTATTATTTCCTAAGTTGCGTTAAATAAGTAAGTCTTTTCAAAAATTCTACATGAACGAGTACCTATTGTATTGTTTAATTTTAGCTATAACCCCAGAGCGTTAAACTAATCAAAATCGCATTTCAATTTCCATTAGTTATATGATGAGTTCAAGTAAAAGAATTAAATTAGAACCTGCAAATAAATAACTGTACAAATAACAAGTGAATATGTAATTACACGGATCTATTATCCTGCTCGTCGCTGTAGTACGGGTAACTGTAACGGCTGTTTATAAGTACTAATTTATTATCAGATAACACAAAACGATTTCGCAACCGAAATCTATTTGCCGGATTATTAAATACATTATCCGTTTACATCTATCGATCGGCCTAACGGTGTACTAATGGACGAAATTTAATCACGACAAATCGAATACCACCCGTTTATGAAGCGAATGACTAAACAGCTTTTTAATACGATTCACACGTTAGCAGTTATAGTTAGTTAAGTTTTTGTATCGACACATTTCACGGTGCGATGTATTGAAGTCTTATTATATGAATTGTAATGCCAGCGATGCCACATACCAGCCACTGATGGGATCTATTATTGTTGATCCACGGATGAATATTATTCAATCATCGTGCTACTCGCCATGATGGATTTCGTGTGATTATAAAAACATACCTTTCTATTCACCGTTTATTTTATTTACGTACAACGCTTCGGTAACTAGACTTACTAATTGAATGCCTACACTTTTTCTGTCTCTGTAGATTAGGATTTCTCTATAAAGATGCGCTCGATGGGAGAGAAAAGGAAACATAAAGCGCTCCGAGAACGCTTTAATTATAAGGCACGTTTGAATAATCCTTGAGAACAAAAAATAAATTATCCGGTAGAGAAGCTAATACGCTAGTAGATACCTTCCACATAAGATCGAATGAGTGCAAAGTGCATACAAAATCGTGATGTGGCCTTTTAATCGGTTTCACGTTCGTTCCCGCGCTAGTTTTTGTATTCGAATTTCACTCAGTATGCCAATCTGGAAGCTCACTGGCAACCGGGAGTTCTTCCATTACGGTCGGCGTCGAATGAAAATATGCCATTGTATGGGAGAGCATAAGGTTCACGAGAATAGATAAGGTGGTGTGAGCCGGAGTCCCGAAGCCGGCCAATGCTGGAGTAATAAGATAAAGAGGCGAACGCATTTTGTTTTGCAGCAAGCTCACTCCAATTTACGCGGCTCGGTGGCCATTAGCATAAGTCGAGAGGTAGCGGAGCGTGATGGGTGCGATTCGCCGGCGCTCGGCGTGACGCCGCCGCGCCGCCGTGCCGCGCCCGCGCAGCTGCCGCGGTGTAATTGCGTCCGCGCGACACATTTGTTTACTATTGTAAGCCGTGAAGATGCCATCGTACACCGACACTCCGAGCGACTCCTTCAAATTAGCGCGCTAAACGCTTATATTCTGCGTCTTTTTTTACGACGACGACCCTTTTCTTACTAACAAATGGACGATATTAACAAATAAATGGATTGAAAGGATATAAAGCAGAGTCGACGGGGACATGCGGTTCATGTAGGTTATATAAACTTCGTTAACAATTTATACTGCTTTTTTATACAGTCATGCTTTGGTTTACATACATTATCTATCAGTTTACCCAGATTCACTAATGTTAATTGCATTTTTAATTGGACCTAAGAACACTAAACTACGAACTAAACACTTTGCTAAAATAACTTAAATAATTTACGTTTGCGATAACAAAAATAGTTATCTTTTAATTTTCTTCAGAAACTCGTTATAATTTAACTCATGCTTATTTTGATCCATAATAAGTATTTTCATAATTAACCAAGCAATAGGTATGCCGATATGCTTCGTTAATGAATGAAAACTACTTAAATTAAAGGCTGTGTTAAAAGTATCCATTCGTATGCGCTCTAAAGGATTGTTGGTAATAGGAATAAGAACACGATAACTATTCATATTGAACGGATTTGGTACTTAATAATATGTAGATAAGACTTATATCTTAAGGCAAACTAGTTACCTATATCCAGGGCTGCGGCAACATTGTTTTGTATTAACATAAAATTCAGTCACTGTAAGTAACTCGTACCTAATACATTATAATTAAGATTTAAAAATAAGATTTACAGACAATCAAGGCATAAATATATATAGCCTATAGTTCTGTTTATCTTAAACAGTTCAGAACAATTTTCAACCGATTTCCCTAATTTTTGTTTTGACGTCGCTTGAATTCGCTTCGATTAAATGCACGGTAAAAAACAACAAGTAGATAGGTATTTAACTCAGAAAATACGAGTACATACAAGTTGTTGATGGACCTTCACATTCAAAGGCTACATTAACCACTGACTTTTTAATGGCCACGCGATCTTTAGCTACTATAAAATAAAATATTTAATTAATGTAATGTGTAAATTGCTAATAAATATAAAGCAGAAATGGCAGGGCAGCCCTGAACAGGCAGGTTGAGTAGCGGCGCACGCGCAGGCCTGCGAGCCGTCATTAGAATGTAGCATCTCGAGCGATTTTCCTACTTTAGATACGGTAATGGTCGTAAAAACAGCCACTAAGGAAAAACACACCGCATAAAAATATTGTATCCTTACTGCCTATAAGCCATAGCCATTTCTGAAAATCATACGGAGCGGCCAGCGAAGCTAGTCGGTTCACATATTTTGCCATACTGAGCCGCAACTAACGAATGCAAGGAGGATTTTAGTGTCACTAATGTGATTCTCGCAATACATACGCTTATGTATTGCGCTAATACATGCATATGTAAAGAGAATATTTGAATAGCAGCCAGCAGTTTTCGATTCATACCCGATCTTTGCCTATAATAAGGCTATAGAGGCGTTCTCAATGGCTATAAACATGTACATATTTGGCTTAATATCTGTTTTTAATGTATCGAGCATTTGCAGCGCTTCAAGAATTAAAATGCGTATTACAATTGCATATTTGTTTACATGTTTTAAAAGGTTTAAGAGGATATCGAAAACAAAAACTTTTGGTCTTTTGTTATAATATAGCTGAATGTTCATCTACTTACCGCTAACGTCAGCCAGATCTACACAAGGAACTCCATGAATACGATACCTACTTGGCAATTTTATTCATGACACAATAAGAAAGGAAGCGCGTTAATTAATTCAAGGCCATATCGACATGAGCATAATATGTGCGTCTCCTACGAATTATAAAAAGTATGAATTTCCTGTTATCGCCGTTATATGTCATACCGTTCTCGGTCAGGCACAGCGGGAGCAAGAAAATTTATAAAAAGCCGTAGTTCACAGTAGCACCTAAGCGGGCTGCGATCATTAGAACCATACCATAATCGACACATCCTGAATAGGTAGGTGGTGAAGCGTGCCTACTCCATGTCGCACTGTGCCTTTTCGGAGCCTACATGCTGCGTTCATTCATCTTTAAGACGGCTAACGTATTTTCTATGAGTGATAACGAAAAGAACACAGTGGAAAATATAAAAATTTCTGCTACCTTGGAAAGTCTAATATTAGCCAGTGATAGTGAAAGCCCTTTTTGTTTTTGTTAAAAATGTTACCAGTGCGCTAAAGCTAAAGTGGCTAGCATCTATATTTCTCTTTCCATTTTCTTCATCGACTAAGTCTAAATCATTCTAAAACAAAATTTATCTGCTTATAACAATAAAGGTAGTTGTTTTAGTATTTCGTTGGTCTTTGATTAATTATTATTTTAGATAAAAATAAATATTTACCTACTTTCAAGCCACACGCGTGACCCATATTCTGGTCTTGTTATCAGTACCTAATTGTCTTTAAGAATGAAATATTTCTACAATAATATATTGTAATTAGTAAGATAGGTAGGCAAGATAAGATTCCTACTGAAACAAAGCCAAATATCCATAAAACGTCTCGTAGTTGCAATTAACTCTTGGTCCAGTTAAAAGCGATACATGCACAGAATTCAAATTTCATTGTGTTCTATTTGCTTTGAAAAGGAAATAGTTATGTAAATGTCCCCAAATATGTAACTAAATTCAATCAAGTTTGTAACGCAGTCACGACTTACGATTGTTAACGGGCTAACATTATGTTAGATTGGTTAAAAACTAAATAATAATTAGGTAAGTTGTGGCGTGAGAACGTGTAGGGTGGCCAGAGCCGTGGTGGTCGGCATACAAATTGAAACTGTCAGATCGGACGATCGCGGTCCGACGGCCGATACTCTCACGGAAGCGATTACCCTGGCTAAGACAATGGCCGACAAGACATGCATCTATTACCCTTTTTAAGCCTGAAACCAACTGATGCCCTTTGAATAGCGGGTGATTGTAAATTATATGGTTCGTCGTAGCGCTGCTCTTCGAGCGCTAATTCTTAGACGTTTCATTGTTTCCAAACTATATGAACCAAGGACTACTCGAAACCTACATTTTATCAATCATTTTATTACCTTACTTGCCTACCTATATTAAAAAACCTGCCTCAAACAATATTTGAGATGCAATAAGGTTGTAAGGATACAGTTCTACCAAGATACAAATTTATGTAAAACTTTCAGCCTTAACTATTCCAGATTATTATAAGCTATGTATCTCGGAGTTTGTCTACCACACACCTTTATATTCTCAAGGCCAACATATAGAACTTAATATATCTACTTCAACCCTGACTACACTGCCCCGACTGAAATGCAAGAACTGCTTTAAGGAAAGGCTTTAACGATCTTCCGTTAATTTAGCGAGTTAGTAAATTGTCATTTATATCGAACACCTGTTTTGTGTGCTCCGTATCTGTAGTTACGAGCATATGTTGTGTAGCAGTAACAACGCGGGTAATCTCCTCTGTTCTCGCCGGTTTTTCGCTACATTTGTCCACTAGAATTTAATTGATATCCCCTAGCCGTCTCGGCTCCATTCGCCGTTTTGCTCACAAATACTCTCAAAGTTACATTTACACGATGCCAAAATAAACGCAAAAGGCTTTCAGGATATGACATAAAATTCCCTTCAGTGACACAAATTTCTATCAAATTCAAAAACAGTTAGAAAGACTATTTTATATTAAATCAACATCAACATCATAAACCAATGTATCAACTCAAGGCCTTCAGGAATCTGGAAAATCTGGAAGATAAGTTTAAGATTTTTATCCTAATATTAGTGTTGAAAATTATATTGCCATTAACGACCCTAGTTTCATTAAAACATTGGTTCGGTAAACTTAAAGCATGCCTGTTTACTTCCATTTGTCACTATACACCCACATCACGCGGAACAATATGTAAACAATTATGATATCATTTGATATTCTGTCAACAATAAGTGCAATCTGAGTGCAGGGTTAAAGCAAGGGTGCTCCGAGACAAACAAATGACGTACACAGAAATGTACTCGCGCACCCCAAGCCAGAGCGCTAAGCCCTATGCAAAATAAAACACTCCATTGACATCTCTGAAATTTATTAAAAATTCAGACAGCTTACACTTTAAACGGAGGGTTAAATGCTTAAGTGAAAGGATTACCTCTCGGATAGGAGCGCATTTATTTACCTAAAAGCGATTATTTCTAACTCTTGTTCGTACAATACTTATTAAGGGTTTTGGAAAACCATCAAACGTTAAACGTTTTCCGTTAGAGAGTTAGAGAAGTAGAAGATTTTCTTAATTCATCCGGAGAGTTTATCCCAATTTGTGTATGACACTAAGAATCGCTGTGTGTTGGGTGCTGTATACAGGATAAGACACACGAGACAGGAACACACAAACCTAGAAACCGAAATTAAAACTTACTATAAATTACGTTGCTTCGTTTGAATTCGAATCCAAAACCCTACGGATCCAAATTCAGGGCAACGGCGTGTTGACCACTAAGCTACTAAATACTCAGTATGTAGGTATATATAAGACTTAATATTACTTCAACGAGCAAGAATGCTTCTACACAACAAGTTAGTTTTTGCCATAATTAAAGCAACGAAACTACTCGTAAAACTCACAAATATGGATTTCAGTTACCAATAATTCATTAACATTCTTTGTGCGACGACATAAACGTAACGATGACTATCAAGTATTTTCATGTCATCTACATAATTACTTGTGACAAAAAAGTCATAAACAATTTTATCGTCAGTCTCGCAGTGTGAAGAAAGGATACCTAGTTACATTAATAAATCTATTTCATTTAAAATTAAACTTATCCTTTCCTACGATATTTGTTCGTATTTTTTGTATCGATATGAGTAGACAGAGTTCAATAAATTAGTCAGCTTGGTGGATTAGGGTCTACATACTTTTCAATTTGAGAGGAGACCCTACAGTACCTACCTATATCAATAATGGGAAGACATACTTAAAACAATTTCTTATTCTTTATCATATTTTCTTTAGCTATCTTTCGACAACAATAAATGAAGGAAGCGTTACGGAACTTTATCTAAGATTATTATTATATTATCATCTTAGAAATAATGGTATCTCTACATATGACTACCGTAGGTATATTCTTAGTCCAATATAAATCCAATATCTTGTATGAGCTATAAGATGGCGGGTTATCTGTTTATGATGATGAGGCGGTGGTTGCTAAGCGACGGGGGGTAGTGGTCACTCGGGGAGGGGTGAGTCGTTCCTCATACTCGCACCCTCCCGACCCTGATAATGATTCTCGTTGTAGTGGTCTACAGTTTAATGTTACTTTATAGCATTAATCTAAACATGAACAATGGAAATGTTCCTTACCAATAATGATTATTGTCAAGATCACGGACATTCCCCTTATCTACACTAATAGGTATTATAAGGAGGAAAATGTGTATTTTTGTGTGTGTGTATGTTTGTAATAATGAATAAAAACTACAGTGCTGATTTCAAAAATTCTTTCACCATTGGAAAGCTACCTTCACCCTAAGTAACATAGGCTATATTTATTGCTAGATTTAGTCAAATTAATTGGCAGAGCGAAGCCTGCCGGTCAGCTAGTTTAGTATAAAGAACCACTTCTTAATGTTTCTTTAAGAAAATCTCACTTTAAAAATCACCATAAAAAGTCGCTGTTGTTAGCAGATAGCAAAAGCTTCATAGTTAAATAGTAGAGATACAGAGTTTTATTCAAAAAATATGTCAATATAGGTATAGACAGGTAATGTTATAAATTTGAAATAATAAAGTGGCAATAACATGAATTTTTATCAATTCAATGCAATATTTATAAATACTAAGAGCCCTAAGCAGAAGATCAGGAAAATAAATAATAGCAATAAAGAGGCGAATTTCCGAGCAATGAACTGCACTCGGCGCTTAACGAGATTTTTCGTCAATTCCGACTCATTTTATGTTTTAAATGAACGAATTCACTGAGCAGATCTTAATCGCACGCCACGGTCAAGGGGTCTCATCCGATTCTATTCGAAAGGTAAATAGCTCAGGTTTATTTTGTGGTAGGAAGCTTTTTAAAAATGGCCAGATTTCACCGGTGACGTTTTTCGCAAGGATCCGGCTCTTGGTATAAATATAGCACTTGTTTTATTTATAAACGGATCGGATAAGTGACCTCGCTCCGGAGGTCGGTTAAATTAATTGCTAATGAGGGTAAGTGGAGCTATACCTCGTATGTTTATTTAACTTTAATCTTGTTCTAATTATGTTGTAGCGACATAAAATTGATTCGGATGTTGATATTTTTAGAGCGCATTCGGTGGGCTAGAATTGCAGCTTTGCAAATATTTGCTTGATATATGCCTGGTAAGTAGTAAGCAATATGAAAAATAAACTGTGAAAATGAAAAATAATGACGAAAATTACAATAACGATGACTAAACAGATTAAAGGTGGTCAATGTTATTACGAGTAAGTCGAATTTTAACCTTACGAGTAGGTACATTCCCCATACAGACAATCCCAATTCCCAATGCAGTCAAAGGCACGGTACAACAAATTGAACATAGGTTCCTGCATAGGCACTTACAAACATTATTATATTATTTTAGTAAAAAAATACTAATTTCAATACACCTGCACGTGAAACTTCTGCTTTGGATAATTTATTTGCATCTCCATTAGGTACTATCTAAGTACTTATGAATAATATTATAGGTAGGTACCTTAGTTCTACCTTACTAGGTTCCTTAACATTGCTGTTTATACAATCACAAATACACTCAAATTATGCAGCCCATGTTTTGAAAATAAAATTTATGACGACCATAAGCGAGAAATGGTAAAAGCCAATAAATGAAAACATTACAACGTCTACAATACAATAATAATCTATCGTGCTATCAAGAGTACATTCAACTCTAACGCGGTACTATTATTAAACGGAATTCGATTTAAAACCGAACCCTCCTCGTCGTTTGTGAAATTGACATTTATTCTTCGTGTTTCATTGTTGCTGCAGTCGGATTCGATCTATTGTTAATTAGCTTAAACGGCCCATGCGCTATGCCATGCTTGCTAACTACGTAATGTCGCAGACTAATCTTCACCTTCAACTTATTTTTTTATCTATTTACAAGTCTCAACATTTTTAAATTAAAGCATCGTTAAAAATGTAACAAGTTTACGTGGTAAAATAATAGTCTTAAGTTACGGCGCTGCAAGCTACGGCAAATGCCTGAACTACTGAACTATGTCTTCCAACACGAACTCCCAGCGCCATCTGTTGGCGAATAGATGGACTATAAGCTGTAGAGTTCTTTCCCGCCGTTAATAAATACAAAATTAAGTGTTCTTTTTAGTCTCTTCATTTTTTTAATTATTATTTATTCTATGTACCACTTATACAGCCATGCTTTATTCTGTTTTAAGTCCGCCTTTGTAATACTTAGTAAACTTTGTATGGTTCAAACAAAAAATAACATTTAATACTGAAATCAAAATCATTGTGACCTGAAACAGTAGGTACTATAATAAGTAAAGGAACATAATTATTTACACATCATGGCGAAGCAGGGCATAGGTACTTACTACATGGTTAAATAAATATAAATCTCTTCAACGAAGACTGGATAATTATGATCGAACTTCACTGACAAGAAATTTGTTTAATCCTTCAATTATTGCGATTAATTTGAATTATGGACATATTGTTAAAAGCAAACAATTAATGAATAAGTACGTAAGATCTAATTTAACTTAATTTAGACGGGACAAAAAAGATTGCGATTATTATAAGTAGGTCCGATAACAAGTAGGTAAGTTCATCATTTTGACTGTTTTCTTGTTTCCAGTAACCATGTCACCACAACAAAATCAACGAAGACGTATAAAGAGTCTAATGAAAAACATTAATACTTTGCTAACATAGAACACAATACAAATTATTTTAGCTATGTATCGAGATGTATCGACATAGCAGGCGACGTTATTACATAGGGAGTTATTCGCTCTCCATCGAGCGTGCGGGCGGAGTGCCTCGATTAAAGCCGTAAATACTTTGAGATTAATTATCTCGTAAACAGGCACAGCGGCGCCCGCTAGCGACTCAAATCGCTCACCTACGCCGTGAGCGCGATACAAATTCAACTTTTCCAATTAAATTTCGTGAGGCATTAATAATTATTTGGGTACATCAATTTGTTTCGTCGCCGAGTTGCCTCCTCCTGGAGATTTAGCGATACACAAGGTTTATACACCTTAGATTAGTCTTGAGATTTGAAACCTAAACATGTTGAGGAATTTTTGACAAAGTTGTACGTAGGTAAGAGTAAATAAGATAATAATTTATGGCGAAACTTTTAAAAATCATGTTTTCAATTAGGTACCTAAACTTAACAACAATAAAAAAACATCATGAACACCGGGAGTAGAGTTGGAGTTATTACTACAATTATTTACTATCTGTCAAACACCGATAGCGTGATAATCAACAATTCATTAATCCCATCCGAGAAATAAATATCGCGAGATAAATCTTGCTCAGCTACGCGACGCCCTCCGAAGGAATGCTAACTTTGGAATTAATTAAATTAAACTTGGAAATGAAATATTAACACTTTAACGTATAAAATTTAATACCGTTAAGTTATAACGTGATTATTCAACTCCTCGACAATTTCCAAAAACATCCAGAAAATTAAATTGGTCGAGCTACGGCAGCGCCGCTTTGAGCTTTCGCTCCGAAGCCGCGCGGGCGAGCGCTCGCCACTTCGCACTGTGAAATTAATTTTCTTCGTCTTTATGTAATTTAATTATAAAACATTTCAATATGGCGCCCCGGGAATTTGCGCCGAGAGAGAAGTTAAATAGAAACGTTTGATATTTATCTTCTGATACACTTCAGAGATGATAGCGCCATTTCTACAAAATTAAATCATTTGAATTTAGAAATTTCGTTGTAACGATGAAATAATTATTATTAAGTACGGACATTTGTGAGTGTAAGCGCTATAAAACTTACTTAATATTTCAAAATTTTTTAAGTCTCAAGCTATGTTAATTCGTAAAAGGATACTTTTGTTTTGTCATTGAAAAATGTCAATATGGGTTCTTTTTTAATTCATTATAATATTCCGAATATTAAAGAATATTATGTAATAAAACAGAATACTGGTAATAATAAAAAGGCACAGAATTTCCGTGCGCTCTATCCACTCACCGTATCTACCTACCCATTATCTCTTGAAGCTAATTGCTTAGATCTCATATCAGTCAATATTAGGCTACAGTGAATGCGTTTTTTTTAATGCACTTAGTGAATTCCATCTGCAAAATTAAAACTATCTATTTGTATGGAGTGTACAGTTAACAGATGCCACTAGCGTTCGTGCAATTTTGCTCTTAAACCGTTCACGCTTCGGTGACGAGAGGCGACATCAAACATACGCGGTGCCTGCAAACCTTTTGCCAGCTTATCTCCCATTCACTATCTGAATCTTCCCAAAAATATATCCAATGTACCCCATTATTCCATGTTTATTAAATTTCATTTTATGCTCATACAACAACACTTTTGTCGGTTACTTTTTGTAGTGATTTGGGACATTTTACGGGTGGATTAGCCTGTGACGTCCGCTTTTGTGACGGGCCCGGTTCCACGTCTTTTTGTGTAAGTCCAGTATTATGGTTTGCTATTGCGCGTATTATGTCATAACAGTGAAGCACTCGATGCACTCGCTTGTAAGTTTTTTGCCGTGTACTTTATTCTAAATTGAAGTCCGTGTTGACAATGTCAGCGATGAAAACATCCTGCCTTTTTGTACTTGCATTGAAGGTTTAATCAACATTAAAGGTGCTTATGCTAGGTACATATCGGCAGGTAGAGAGATAAAGTTATTATTATTAAAAAGATTTTATATCCTGCTACGAAAGCAACTTCATCTGCGTTGTTTTAAAATTTGGTCCAGTATGTAAAGGCACTTGAAATAACATGGTAAATCATGGACGCAATTATTTCAATGTTATTTACCTTTTATAACTAGTACATTAAGTGTCTTATGATAGAATTCTTAATTAAGGCGATCTCGAGTTAAGGCTAATTACTCAATCGGTTCAGTGACCAAATCCTATGCTGATATTTTCATCAGTCAACTTTGACCCTTAAGCTAACACCTAAGATTAAACAATCCAGCCCTTTACCGATAGCAGAAGCAATAAGACTTACAACTCCGCCCTTACCAAAACAATCCTGTATCTCGGTGTCTTCACTAATGGCGTAAGTTCGACAGTCGAAGTTAGTTCGAGTGTTCTACGGCTGCAATAAAGATAAATCCAGTAATAATATGTTCGGTGGGCCTTACGTATAGGATTGCTTGGGCACGAAATTGAATTTACATGGCGTCTTAAGTCGACACCGATTGAGACGATCGCGTATTCAGCCGTCTCGCTCGGTGGACAATTACGAGTTCGCCAACAGTTAGACGACGATTACGCGGTTGAGCCTGTTGAGCCATCCCGATCCCATCCAGCCATAGAATATCTAATTGTATGGGCGTATTGTAACAACGTTTAATCGATCGCTTTTTTTAATGTTTTCCTGCCGTATTACATAAAACTCACGATATAAATAAACGATTATTTATTCTGTACTCATTTATAAACTGCTTGCGTAGAAATAATCATGTCGTGTAACACGCGAGCAGCAATCTTCCTCAGAAGGCGCTTCTAATCCAGCCGCCGGAGGGCCAGTGCCGCATGAAAGGACGTTCCTTATCCCTTGATCCCGTTGTTTACCAGACATTAAACAGATAACGAGTCCACGCCCTGATACCATTCGGTTATATTAAAGCCCGGTGGCTGCCGTAATCCGAACTTCGATTAATTTCATCCAATACTTATTTCAGGATTGGCGTACGTACCTACGAGCTTGATTCACTGATTTTTTCGATAAATTGTTCCACGATGTAAAGCAATTATTACTTGATTGCGTATCATTAAAGAAATGAAGATACATAGTTTATATACCTACTATTTTCTTTTTAAAAATTGCAGATAATTACAATTAATATACTTATACCTACTAACCATTGTCGACCAACAAAACGAAAAAATAATAAAATAAACGAAGAACAAAGTTAAAATAATATTTTATGAATTAATTTTCTAGAATTGACAAATTGTGTTGTCTTATGTTTACCCCATCCGCAATTTAAGTTGTATTACAAAAATGAGGAGTTGCACATTAAGGGTTGACAAATCTGCAGTGAAAGTTTAACCTCAATGTTAATTATGCCATACATCTGTCGTTATCATCAGCGGTGGTCCCACGGGCGACGGACGGCGGGCGGCGGGCGGCGATGCGAGCCGGGCAAACACACGCGGCCGTGCATGAAACAACATTGCGAGTTGCCACTGATACCCTCATGCTCCAACTATCTTGAAAGACCTTGATTGACTTGGCCTGATGCAAATAGTGTACATGACAAATTTAATTTGCGGTCCAACCGTTTGTGACTTATAGTAGGGGTGTTTGTGATTTGTCTAACCTTATATTTACGTATCTCATAATAATATAAAGTTCTGATTTGTACGCGTAGATATCTATTTAGACGATACGTTTAAAACTTACCATATATTCGCGGAAACTCTCAATTGAATGCATAGTTTGATAACACTAGATCGAACCATGACAATGAACACGTGACAATGTTAAAGTTTTCCTCAACTATTTTTAAGAAGGAAATTCATAAAAGATTTAGATGTTTGAGTAGATACCGAGTTCATTTTCAGTTAGTGGCGTTTTATGTGGTGGTATTAGATATCCTAATTATTTAATTTTCTCTTTGTTTTGAAAAAATGTCAAATTAAATGATTAAATTATGAAAATAAAATGAAATTAAATGAAAAAATAATTTTATTCATGCTATCAAATACGTACCAATTTGATTACGGAAGTAATACTAAATCCAATACCAGATGTATACCTATGAGAACGTATCCGCATCCAATAAGATCTATTGGCATTCAGTTTGCATGTCGTCCAGGCCGACCTACCTACCTAATTACACGTTCCTACAGCCAACAATACGTATTCCAATATTTGTGTTGGGCATCTTAAATCACATTTACTTACGTCTGTAACAAGCGGGCAGGTACTGGTATATTTGTCGACCGATAAAATTTAGTTTGGACTGATCAAATTCAAGTCATGTACTCGACTCGAGCAACGGTAACCACACGGGATAGTCAACCGCACACAAAATACCTATTCGCCTAAATGCTCTCTGTATTTGCAACCTTAAACGGTCTGGTTGAAATAACCTTACACGCAAATATCTCCATTGACTTTATTGATTCGATTAAGTATATATTTTTGATTTCGATGGCTTTATTTGCAATTGTTGATCGATCAATATCTTTTAATTAGCACAATATTGGTTATATTATTACCCAATAAGATCTAGTAAAAGCGAAAACAAAATAACAAACCAGTCCAATCAATGTTCTAATTGGAACAAATTAGGTATTTCTGTAGATACTACGAAGTTAATTGGTATACCTACCTACATTCATCAAAGTAAATAAATCCCCTTCCGGTAATGTACACAAAACCATGCCATTTAAATTTAATATGCGACTAACTAGCTGACTTATTTAACGTTCTGCGAAAGCCTGATGACATTATTAATATAGAACTTGTAGACCACAGCCATCTTAATGATAAACTCGGGAGCGAAGTCTCAATCTGCAAACACAAATATAAAGCTAATTAAAAAGTTTCTAACTAAATTATGAGAGGGGTTGCGATGGTCTCCGTACCAAGATTGTAGCGAAGATTTAATCAAAGTGGGTGTTATCGCGAGGAATGTGCGACGGGACGCGGAGTGAGCGTAGCGTCAAGTAGCGTGGCAAAGTTTCGTGACACCAAAGCAAATGTCAAATGTTTGCTCGACAGTTGCGCCAACAAACATCGCTCTCGCACTCAGAGAATTCCAAATTTAGATTACATATTCATAACAGGCGCCGTGGATCTGCTCATTTTGGAAATCCCAGGGGACACTGTTAGAAGTGCCGGTCCGGTAACAGCTAAAATCCCTTAGATTTGACTTCACTGCTGTTTACTTTTTTTCCATTTCTTGCACTTTGAAAATTTAAATGATTGATTTAAGAAACAAAGTGCTTGGAACCTTTTAGAATCCTGCGCCACAAAAAAAATATTTTTGTTAAAATAGGTACTTACAATGGTGTACGTACTCAATGAAGCTTAGGATTACCTACTCATAAAAATACTCATCTCCTCGCACGATTGGCTAAGCACAACTGTTTACAAAGCAAGAGACGGAAGTGAATGGTGTGGAAGAAGGAAAGCCCAGCACTGATATAGGGAAAGTGCTGTTGTTGGAGTTGTTGTTTTTTTATTATAAATAGAGCAAGCAAACAGGCAGTCGGGCCACCTGATGGTAAGTGGTCACCGTCGCCTACTGACACGTGCAACACCAGGGGGGTCGCCAGTGCGTTGCCGGCTATGAAGGAGAGCTTTTTTATGCCCTTCTTGAAGAACCCCATGTCATAGTCCTGCGGGAACACAATGTAAAAATCATCAGAAAATACGAGTATAATCCAAAAATCCTTAATGAATCCTTCAGCTCGTTACTAACATTAGGCGAAAATCCAAAAAAATGTCATCGGGTAGAACTTAAAAAAAAAATCCCGAAAGGGAACCAAAGGCAAACAAAATTTTGGAGATCATAATGGCTGTTATTATGTATAAATTAGTAACTATGTTGAATTTTGCAGGTATAGCATGTGAAGCACTCCGGGTAAAACACTCACAAACGTGCTATCGGCATCTTCATAAAGCATTGCGTTTAATCACGTAGAGTTCCATAAAAACAAGAAGCGCATGCACAGTCCCATTGGACTATTAATTCGAGTCGACGTTAGAGCGCGACAAAGGCGAGTCAGCTCATAAAATTTATAGGCGATCGAATGAGATAATATGGTCGACGTTAAGAGCAGCTTAGACAGTTTGGAAATTTAAATGTGAAGTAAGTTTTGCGAGATTGCGCGGTATAAATCAGCGAGGCGCGGGCGCGGCTCGTCAGCGCGAGCGATAAATCCGCAGCTCCCCTGAGCGCCGACCTCCGTCTTCCAGCGCGCCTCCACCTCCGCCGGCTCGCGTGTGCTCTACGCCCTACTGATTTCAGGCTATGATTTATGCAGCACCAAGACTGAATAAAAGAAATTTCTGTTGCTTCCCTAGAATACTCAGATTAAGATCATCTTCTAAATTATAAAACCTATACCTACGTATATCTGTACCTGTAGCTATAGGTAGATATAGACTGTGTTACTTAACTTTGTGGGTTACTTACCGACCTTCGCTGACGGGCCCTTTTTTGTAAAATTTCGCACCCTATTCAAATACGTACCTAAATATTTTCTCTGTTGAATTGTTCTCAGTGAAATTAATTAAATAATAAATTTCCACGTTTCTTACTTATCCCGTCTGTCAGCTGTAGCGTCCAAGGTATTTTCCGCTAACTTCGTCTAATTCTTTTTCACGCTACATTTCAAGAATCTTATTTTTGTAATTACAAAAATGTCTAGTACGCCAACGTTATCCTTAATTGCTGGACATAAAAATTCCATTTAAATTTCCCTTTTAACGATCAAGGAGGAGTGTCTAATTGTTATAATACACTCGTTTGCGTATTTTTATTGTCGGTACAATAATTAGAACATAACGGTACCTCGCCTTTAAGTAGGACAGTAATTAAACTTTGGAAAAAGTAAAACAATAATGCAGGGGTTTTAACTAGAAAAAGGGAGGTCGTCTGAGGGGGTCGGTTATTAAGGAAATGGAAAGAAAAACAATTTACCGCTTATCGGTGAAAGTCACTTAGAAAAAGTTTACTGACACGACATAGCTACGGGAATTTATATTATAAAAGACAGCGTTTTGAATGTTTAAAGTTTGGTACAAAAATTACTTAATTACATTTTAGGAATAGGTATCAATATATATTTTTTGATATGCTAAGATTATTAAAAATGCTTTTGTATCCATAGTTGCAGCACCTTAATCCTTATTATAATGTTATGGTATAAAAAATAATACAGTAACTTATTATTTAACTGTTTTGTAACATGGTGCAACCTGAATGAACTGCGATATCTATGCCGATTAACTTGAATGGAAATCAATCGTTTTAAATCTGCTTTGATCACTGCGCCAACCTGCCAAATTGGATATCAATTGACGCTTTTGATAAGCACTTTGTATTTTTTTAATTTCCTGAACAATTTGCTCAAACGATTTATTGAAAAAAAAATTAAAAACCAAAAGAAACCAAGGCGTCTTCGATGGATAAAGTGGTCGTAATGATTTAAGAAGTAGTAATAAGCCTTAATGGTAACAAAAAAGTTAACGTTTAAACGTTTAGATTTATCATCTAATTATGTTTATTTCTGCTTAATTGTTGATTTTCTTTTTAATTTATTTTACTTTTATTTTTTAAATAAGCGACAAACATTCAGCGTATAAATCTAGCCCCCCTACACGAGCGTATATCTCAACTCCTTGCACACAATTGAGGTGTGAACCAAAAATAGATTAATCTGCAAAGTTACTCTATTATAAGTTGTTAGGAAGTTAAAGTGAAATTGGTTTAAGTCGACAAATTCCGTGCGCAGTTCGACTAGTGCGCGCTCTAGCTAACTTTGCTGAAACTGTCTCCATGACAGCTATCTTCTATCTAAGTCCTTTACTACACAACCAGTAAATAACAAGTAGGTTACGTTATATACATATACCTAATATATGGTGTGTTTTTGCTCTATATATCGATGCGAAAGTTTATTTAAGTATGCCGTGACAGCAAAATGATCCCACGATCATAAATCATAGCGATTTTTACAATAAAATAAGCGATTTAGCGGGCAGACCACCTGATGTTAAGGACTTACTGTAACCCGAAGGCAACGTTCAGTCTCAAACAGTAAGAAGCACTCATTTGAGCTGGTACTTCACAGATCTAAGATTGCTTCCTCTCTTTTGGTACTCTAACAAACACGCCCAACTAAACGCAAAATAGATTATTTTCCATGCTGCTTCACGCCGGTTTAAGATGACGCCAATACCACCTCAGTCAAACCGATATTTCTAGCATTTATAAAAACTATGCAGAATTTAAAGGTTAGGTATAATATTTTATTTATTACAGCATCTCTTCACTTTCACGTTCATAAATATATTTTTTACAGTCACGTTCCCTCTCATGATTCAATGTTTCATTCTCCTGCCTCATTTTGGTGCTAAATGGTAATCATGAACACCAATAGGGGGAAAGGTTTTTACCATGCTAGGGCGAGCCCACGACCCTAACCTCACACGGTTAAGCTTTACCAAAATGTTCATTCAACGAGAAACAAATTCTTGCATACCTTTAAAATACTTGCCAGGCGTAGGGTACATTCCTGAAACATCACTGGCAGTCAGTCAGAAAAAATTATGCATCTGTCAAAACACTTTTCCTCGGGAAAACGTGAGCGTATCTAACTAACAAGTCGAAATTTTTAGTATTTTATAGTGTTTATATTTTTAAATCGAACAGCAGGAAAAGGCGGTTTAGAAGAAGTAAATATTCTTAAAATCACCTGTCTGCCGATGTGAGGAATGTAATGCACTAATTTGTTAAAAAAAAACCCGTACTTAGACGTAATTTAGTAATAAATTACCATGTATATAACTTTTAGTATTATAGTGCCCTGTTTCTTATTTTTTTGGCAGTGTAATTAAGCTTTAAAAAAATTAAGCTGCATAAATTTTGTTCCCATTATTTACGCTCAATCACAAACTCAATATAAATTCCATCGATACGCTTAAAGCGCTATGTCAACCGATTCATCAGTTTATAAATTCCCTGTTGATCCCTTTAATTTAATCAAAAGATCAGTTTGGCTGGTCACGGACAAGAAAAACCGGGTGACGCAACGTCGATACGATACCTAATATAAAATTTTCATTGAACACGGCCGGCGGGGGTGCCGAGCGGCTTGGGCGGGCACGGTAATATCCAAGTCAAGCAAAGTAACCAATAAATTACAATTTGACATAAACAAAGCCCCACTCTAGCGCACGTTGTATCGAATTATTTATTACGTTAGGTACCGCTCGTAGGTATGATTCCGCAAAACAGGAGGCCAAATTGATAGCACATAATGATTGCGCATCATGTATACGTATTTAAGATCGCAAGGAAAGTAATGACACTGCAATTTAGACCCATTTCCTATTCTAAATTGGAGATTATATAGTTGAAGAAGCATTGGAAACACTTAAGTGTACGCTGCAACTATTAACATTTACATTGTAAGGAAGTAATTAAGTTCTAGTTCTTACAACCATAGATAGGAACTGCAATTATATTGTATGAGTTTTAATGAAATGTAAACATATGAAAAAATATTTATTGTAATTTTGGTTATGGTTTTAGAAACTTCAAATTATAAAGGACCTTTTTTCTCTCATGAAAAATTCCTATGTTTATATTGACTTTTATCCTAGTTTATCTTCACGCAACACAACGACGTGGATACGTTTAGACCCACCCCAGATAAAAATAATTTAAAGTGGTAGCTCACGTGTTAAAAATCATAAATAGAATATTTACTGAAATTTTTACAATAAATACTGCTTAAGTTTTGTAAAAATCTGTTATAAATCTGCTCCATCCTATACGACTCTATCTCAATTGAAAAACATTTTAATTAAATTAATTAATGAACTACATGCTTTTAAATCTCACTCTATAGTTTTCCCAGCGACTGCATACAATATGCTATTGTATGTAGAAATAGTAGATTGTATGACAAGGGAACAAAGGTCATTTTTACGGCGAGGGCGTTTTTTGAATCCAGAGCGAAGTGAGAGATTCTAGAGTAGAATCCCGAGCGTAGCGAGGGTTTCTTTAGTAGAATCCTGAACGTAGCGACGGATGCAAAGTACGTCGCCCGAGCCAGAAAGATATTTTGTCCCGAGTGATACACTCTACTTTTCATCACCATCTACGAGAAAATGAAAGGGGCCTCATATTCCATTGTAATATTATTATTTAATAAAACATAGAGTAACAACTAAATTGAAATTAAATAGTATCTTGTTCTCTCTTGTCATATAATCTACTATTTCATTTCCGAAAAGAAGTATTATTTGTGTAAAAATCCCGAAAAAGGTTCGAAAGTAACCCGTCAATCTTGTCAATCAAGAGTCTGCGAACAGCCACACAGATTCAAGTAACCAAATTTGATTAGAAACTATTGGTATTTACGACTGCTGGAAGATACGGACTGAAGGAATAAGATTAATACTAATTACATTACAGATACGAGTATTTAGTTGACCCCAATCGAGTGTAGCTGCCCCCGAGGCCCACACCCCGTGGGATGTAATAAAATTTGCATACTTTTAATCAAGGGCCGTGTCGCGGAGAAGTTTGCCAATAACGGGACGCCGTGATCGATCTGATAGGAGACTTGTCGGCGCATTACAATGCTATTTGTTGTGCAAATGTCCCTCCGCCGTGTAATGGTTAATCATAAAAACATATTGCTACTCATGATTGCGCCTGCATATGCTATTATTAGTATTTGATATACCCCGGTCGAAACTTTCTGTATCTAATAGATACAGCAATAGTTGTCTAAAACTATAGCTCGGGTAAAATAAACAGCGTTAAGTTCATTTTGTCGGATATGTTTAGACCTACATACTTAGTTATAATGCCTAAGATATTTAATTAATCATCTTCGTTAAATATTTTCTTATATCAATACAAAAAGTTTTATTACGAATATTTAATTTTAATTTCCTGTAAGTGTAGGTGTAGTAAAATTTAATAAGAAATGAGATTTTAAATGGGTACTTAATGTTTAACAAACATTCGCCGCGTGCGCAATACGCATCATACGAATAAAAATTTAATTAAAATTAAAAAACCCCCGACACAATAACTTGACTTCCCTTTAAAAAGTAAAAAATAATGAAAGAAACTCAATCTTAAAGTACCTAAGTATGTATGAGTATTAATAATTCTGAATAAAAAAAGAACGATCAAAATCCGATATTTCGAAGATATGTGAGGACAAACATATCTACATACAAACATACATACATACACCCATGAAATTTGGTATTCTTGTTTGGAAGCCGTAATAGATCAACATAATATTAGGTATGTAAAAATTGAGCAGTTCTGAGAATATTACATACATACGCGTCGAATTGATAACCTCCTTTTTTGAAGTCGGTATTGAAAGAAATTCAATCTTAAAGTAGGTATCTAAGTATGTACGAGTATTAATAATTATTCTGAAAAAAATACATCGCGTTGGGGTACCGCTCCTACTTATTCGTCTATGTTGCTTTGTTAGGTTAGATTAGTTTAGACTATCGTATTTGTAATTATTGAATTGTTAGGTTTGTAACGCGATGTATTTTTTTAGAGTTATTAATGCTCGTACATACTAAGGTTCTTTAAGATTGAGTTTCTTTCATTATTTATAACTTTTTAGAAGAAACACAAGTTATTGTGTCGGGTTTTTTTTTATTTTTTATATACTTTTTATAGGTAGACTTATACTTCTTATAATGTAGATTTTGTTAAGTTGTTAATACAACATAGATTGCTGTCGAAATTTCGGATTTCCATCCTCATTAATTTCTCCTCACCACATTATATTTGCAGATATTGGGTATTTCCGCACTTTTACCCCCCATTTTTCAGGGCTCAAACGATTTTCATTGAACATATTATATTGTAATGTGCACGTGAATCGCTTTCATTTGAAACCCCACTCGATTATATTTGCAGACATTCGGTTATTCTTCCCCACTTTCACACCCCCACAACTTTTAAACGACTCAACCGATTTTCATCAAACATGTCTAAGAACACTCGCCCGTGACTCACCTTTCATACAAACTTATAACGATTTTGCATCGAGGGTTAATATGATATGTCATATGATATATAATATGTTTATATGATATGTCGTGCGCACTGCTAATTATTCTTTAAATAATATACCACAGGGTTAATTGTTAATAGCATCCTTTGGGTTACTCCCATAATAAAAGTTTTTAAGTGTGATGGTCTAAGACCTAAAAGGATGCTAGTGATTTATAAATAACCGTAAGTATAACTTTCTTATAATGTCCATTAAAAAATCACTAGAACTGCACACGCAACAGCATCGCATCAGTTTTCATAAACTTAGTAGGTATATGTGCCTATGTTAAGTGTTAGTTGACATTTACGTACCAAGCTACGATTAGGTTCGAGTCACTACTCAACGGATCAAAATTTATCAATCCTAGTATATCTTATTTAGCGTATCCCGCACGCACACGGACGCGCGGTTTCGCGTCAAATACCTATTATTCGAGCCCGGTAAATTCCTCTTAAAATATAAAACACCTAGGCAAGAAAACGTTTTCATTTTGTTTCGATAAGGACACTGATCCGATTTGCTTTCAATATTGCAGACGGTATCCCGTAGCGTAATTTGCAATAAATTAGGTGGGTTCTAATATAAAACGACAAAACGGCAAGAGAACATCACGCCGCCACCGCCGCCGCCACCCGCCTGTCCATCTCCGGCCCGCATTAATCGTGTTTAGTTAGCGGATATTGGCGGCGGAATTCAAATGCAATCAAATGAAAATAGAATTCGTAAAAAAGCAAAGAAAACAAACCGACAGGCGTCAGTCTAGCGGGAACGAACGCTTCCCGCGCCCCCGCCCTCCCGCCGCACGCTGACCGTACTTACACGATTTTAAATTGTACATATCTGAAATTCCGATCTGTCGCGCACCCACCCTGCGCTATGAAATGAAACAAAATAAAACTAGAACGACACGGTGCGCCCGGAAAAAATCAAAACCGAAATTAAAAATAAAAGGTTTTTCCGACGCGAGCGAAGCGAGGGAGGCGGATGCAATGTTTGCGGCCGTCATTCGATGCAGTCCGCAATAAAAACATGCGCTCGACGTCTACATATAAATATGTGCGGTGGATTGATTGGAATTGAATATGTGTGGGTGGGGGTGGGTTGGTGCAGCAATCGAAGGTGAGCGCCGCTAAGACTGTAATCGGTTTTGCCCGGGGCCGGAGCACCGCACCGCTCACAATTAAACTTTGTTTGTACATGTGTCGCTGGAGATTAGCCACAATGCTCTTTTTAAGTGGACCGGCTACAGTCCCGCATGCAATTTAAGAATCTAGAACACAATTTCAACTATTATGTGCTCAACCTGAGTACAGTCGGTGGACTGCGGAACGTGTCCAACAATAAATTAGGACGATACGAGCCAGGATAAATTTCAAACACAAAGAGGATGTTACTATAACGGTACTATTAAATTTGGTAATATGGTCTTATTAAAATTACTTAGTATCCATTTTCCATTGAAAGTGACAAATCGATGTAGCTAATAAGAGTAAGATGTACCTAATAAAAGTTGTAGACTAACGAATTTTATTTTATTGGATTAGTTCTTGATCTCAGTTTGTCACCAGTACTTTGCTCTTCATACCTAATAACTGTCTATTTATAGAGTGCACCTACCTATTTCTACATAGACGTATTCTGGTAGTGTCAATTAGCAAGTCGTCACACAGCAGGTCCGCACAGACACGAGCAGCAAAAGATGTAAATGTGCGGCGAGCGCTCGGCCCTAGCGACGTCCTATAAATCATGGGAGGGGCGCTGATTGCTTCAATTACGGCATTAGCTTTCATGCCTAATTTTGTATAACTGTGATCTCCCCCAGTGCTCTACGTGGTCAATACTTGTACGAGTCGTCGAAATTGCAGCAATCATGATGAGACTAAAGTTACGAATTAGTATATTATTGAGTTATAAATATATATATTATGACCTTAACATACATAAAAAATCATATTTCTTCTGAAATAAAACAATTATCGATAGTTTTTTATTTCAATACCAGTTACTAACAAGGAGAATCTAGTTGTAATCATATTTTAACAATACACTTATATTATAGTATATAAATTAGCACAGAATTCAGTAATTAATTTTCAGGTCACGTATTAAAATTAAAACGCTCAGAAGAACGACAACTACAAAACGTACATAAACACTAGAATTGTAACATGTAGGTAGGTACTTATCAGTATTTCCTTACCATTTCACTACACCACATCGACAGTAGTCATAAGCACGAACTAGTCCCGATCAATCAATCAATCAGTACCGACATAACAGCTACAACCGTGAAATCTTCGAGGGCAAGGGAACAAAGATAATTCCCGTTTAACTTCCGTTTCCAACTTATCGAATAATTTAACTGAACATTTATTTTTGCGCGCTCATCAATCAAGCGAGCGAGCTCCGATAAGCCGCTCTCGACGCCGAGAAATGACTAGGCATTACACAAATCCCCTCGGATGATGAAAAGTGAAGTCTAACAGATAAGAACCGACAAAAAGTTACGATGAGAAATGAATCGCGATTTATATCCGCCGACTACGCGCCGCTCGCGGTGAAGGCGGGCGGCGTAGCACCCGTCTACGGCGAGCGCTCTACCTTCTACTAAATCATTTTACATACATTTTAAGTGTTATAGCCATAAATTATTTACGTTACTTTTAATATCTTCCTTATTAGCTCCTACAAGGTTACCCTGTTTACCTATGAAGCTTAGAAGAATTCTTAATTACTCGATATTATATTCTTAATATTGGAAAACTCATAATACTCCTTATTGTTACGACTTTATTTATATTTATTTTGTCGATGCTGGAAGGTTTTTCACGCATTACAATAAAAACGAACTAAGAAAAAAGCCCAAGTTTCATCGAAACTTTTCTCGAGGCGGCCATTATTAAGATAAACAGTACAATACATAAGCCTATCTCGACATTTATTTTATCACGGGTTCACATCACGCGCCGCTATTCCCTGTTATGATACGGCCTGTACCTGAGTGGAGCTGAAAGAAAAGCTATAAACCTGTTCGGAGCGTTTCTTCCGGCGCGCCGGAGCGTCGCGTACGCGCGCCGACTGCCAAGCAGCCGCGGCCCCCTCCCTCGCCCGAGCCCGCGACCCCCCACATCTGCCGACCATATTTTCCACTTTATGTGTGACAGTTGAGGTAATATCGAGACTCTCGCCGTTCCCTGATTGGACGAAAAATACACATTAAAGGAACCTGCCGTTTGCGAGCGAGCGATTCCAAACTGTATTCCCGTGGAAAATGTCGGAAAATATTGTATTATGGGGGTGGAAAATTGCCACCCTCCCGCCCGCTCGCTCGACTCCGACAAAAACTGTCGAGTATTTGTTTTTGATGAAAACGATTTATTATTCTACGTGGGTTGGAGGCAATAAAGATAAGCCGGCGAGGTGGCGGAGCCTTATTACGGCTAACCCTCGCCTTTGTTTCCTTATAAAGAATAATAAATGAGGCCGCTACGCTTATTTACCAACTTTCTTAATTATTTATTTATGCGGAAACATCGTTAATATTTGTATGAAAATGTCGTCACGATGGGGCATAATAAACGTCACGAAGAAGAATTATCGTGGATAATAAACAACGAGATCAACAGAGCATAGATCGAGCCATTCATTAACGAAGCAAGTCTTCTGATATATCCCGGTCCGTGATATGCCAGATAGCAATGGCCATAACAGTAATACCATAATCTCAAAGCATAAACCCGCGCCACTGCAGATAGCTGCGGTACCGTGTCAGCCTCACTGTGGGATGATTTATGGTAAATTTATGGAAGCCTCGTAAATCTTACTGGCGATTTAACTCAACAGGCATTAGTCGATCTGCTAGTATTGTATCTGTTATTGATGTCCCTACTGAATCTAAACGTTTATTGAAGCTTATTTGGGGAACCTAATCGATTTATTTATTATATGTTCTTTAAATTCCATAGCTCAATATGTTTTCTGTTTTAAAGTTGTATTTAATGAGTAAACTCCGAAGAGTTTTAATAAATTAGTTTACTCGTGTGTAGGAATTTCAAATCACGTAAAACAGTGACAAATTATGGGATATGATGTCAATTAATCAACTTTATTGATACACGGCGATGTTGTATTCACCCTACGGTGATTTGAGCGCCCCCTGTGGAGCGCACGCGTCGCTCGTTTGATCATCTCGCCGTTTTGTCACTTTTTTTTACTGTTAATGTCATTAGGGGAACAGGTTTTATTCATGTTTTGATCATCTGCTGCGGTTATTACCAAACATTGTGTGAATCTTTTTATCTCCGCACATTAATCAAATATTTAGCACCCTTCCAACAAATTTCATAAAACTTATTGCATATTATGTTAATCGATTGCTGAATTATTTAAAATAAATTGAAATCAAAAATGCTATACTACTGAATTTTTGATTTCAAATTTGCACATAATTTAAAAATCATTAATCAATCAATTATTATTATATTATTCCTTATAAAAATAATAAAACGTTACCATTAGAATGTAGAAAATAGAAATAAAATAAAGGCCTTTTTACATGCTTTTTTTCATCTTATAATTATCATTTTGGAAAATCTCACTTGCACTTAATCGATTGGCATTTAAAGCCGAATTGCAATTTTCTCGTATTATAAATATAGACAGCACGAAATATGCATTGCGATTAATTGCAACTTACAGTCCATCTGACACATTTGTACAAACAAATTGGTTGTGCACTACGTCTCTCATCACAGGGCTGTCACGAAGGAATTGGAATGAACGTATAGGAATTAAGTAATTTACCTATACCCATGTACATACTAAATTTTTTTTGTTTCGTGTAAAATTATATTTAACATAATTATTTTTGTAGCTGGTAGCCCCATTGTACCTACCTCGTCGGAGGAACCTAGCCGGTAAGCTTTTAACCCGCCGTAGAGCTGCGTCTTCTTCAAGTCTTCTGTTTCAGTTTGAGATATTTTGAGTGGACTGCTGGAGATTATTTTTTGCGGCAACCATCTTTATTATCTTATGTAGCTTTCATATTTATATATATATATATAAAAGGCAAAAGTGATTGACTGATGTATCTACGCACAGGCCAAACCCTTAGGGCTAGAAACTTATCCACTAAGGAAGGGTTTTTATAAATCCTACCCCCAAAGGGGTAAATACGGAATAAACCTTTGTATGAAACTTTTTATTCCTTGAAGATATTTGCACGAAATATGAATTCAAAATTGAATATTTTGTATACTTAAATATAGTATGGTAAAAATAATGAGATACATGTTTCAGCGTTTTCCAAAATTCAACCCCTAAGAGATTTAAATAGGGAATGAAAGTTTTATATAAAAGCAGTCGCACAGATAGCCTGTGGCCATAGCCATATATCTAGGTATGCCTAGAGACTTGAAATTTCACACACGTATTCTTCTTAAAATTTCTCACACGTATTCTTCTTAAACATAGGCATCCACTAAGGAAGATAATTAAGAGAGGAGATGTACAAAATTGGTGGTGAAAGCTTTTGAGTCAAAATTTTTTTGGAGAATAGTTAAAATAATGGGCAGAGCAAAGCCTGCCGGAGTGTGCTAGTCCTTTATAAGGTTTGAAGGGGGTTGAGGTGTACATGGGTTGCCAATTGCCCGTTTGCAACTCGTTAATTATAAAAAAACAATATATCAACAAAATTTTAAAAAGATGCTGTAATCCTAGGTAAAGGAAATCTATCGAGTGTATGGAAGAAACAGCAACTTGTGCCGTACTTAGTTGCCGTGTTTCAAAACCATATTTTTTAATATTAGGAGACTGCAACATTTGCAAAAGTCATACTAAATAGGCATGAATGAATCGTATCTCAAATCTGTTCGTTTCTGAACTGAGTTTAAGATCAAAAGTGCAAATCGTGCAGTTCCAGCGAGTGTCAACCCTATTTGAGACCCTGTCTGGGCGACGTTTAAAAATTTAAATATCGACAGCGACCCTTCCTAAATTAAACAGGCGCGCATCTGAAAAATGTTCCCGCACTTTCGTACTAAAAACGGCACATTTTTTTATTTTTATCTAATCCACTTAAGACGTTTTGTCTCTGAACCACATGGATCGTGTTATGTCACAAGAGTTAATCCACGCTTTTTAAAATATGAATTTACTCTTTTAAGGTATAAGATAAATTTAAATCCTTACAGCTTATACATTAAAAAATATACAAATGCTTATAGTTATGGGAAGAAAATATCATATAGTTTGTTATTATAAATAAATATTAACGATTTTAAATCGTTTCTAACTTTTACCTAGTAGCTACCTTTCAATATTTTAGTTAGTGATTAATTATTAAAGACGAAAAACTCATTAAAATTAGTTCTATATTTATTAACGTGATAATTAAAACGTTTTATTAAATTGGTGACAGTCTTTCATGTTATTTAATTTATTAATACCTATTTGTTTTGAAGAAAATCTTAATATAATGTAAAAAAAATTATATTAGGTACTATCTCATTAAAAAAAGATATGTCAGATTACCAGGATTAGCTATTAATATCCAGTAGGTACTGTTTAAATTGAAAACGTTAGGTACTGATAGATAAATCTTTACAAAATCTCATCAATTAGTGATTTACTCGCAGGGCATAAAGCGATCCCTGAGCCCCTAAATGACGCGAAGCGGATGCGGTGTAAGTTAACTCGTACTATTTAACCATCCGTTCACGCAGCCGAAATGAAACACCCTTCGGCATAAAGCGAAAAAAGGATAGCACAACCCCATGAATGCGATAAGTACTGTGCAAGAAAGAGTAGCGGGATACTCAACAGGGCATAACTCATAAATAAAATACAATATGGTGAGCAAAACATTGAATTATGCCGGTATTATGTCACATTTGGCCTTTGTGAATTAGTCACGGCACATCGCGAGGGGAAAATTGAGTATTTTGTCGCAGTTGTTAACACACTGGAGCGATATGATTTTATAACATTCGTGATCTTAATTAAGGGGTGTTTAGCTTAAAGAATGTGGAAAATAATTAATCTTGTTTTGCTTTAAATTTGAAAATTAGCTTCATTTATAAGTACCTACGCAGAGTTAAAAAAACCTCTTTAAAAACCGTTCGCAGGAAAACCCAATTTCTATGAGAACAGGATTTGAAAAGTTTAGGCTTGTTTTTGAATCTGTAGCTGTTGAGAATACATCAATTTATAAACAAAACGCTCCGTGCGCGCACCACAAAGGGGAAAACGGCGGCACGATTCAGCGAAATCATAGAAAAGCACATAAATTGGTGCGCATTAACATTTCCTTTATCCTACGTGTCGGCGTATGATGGGGGCGCCACCGTCGGGGCCGCCCAAGACAATAAATTTACATATTTCACCCCTCAAACAGACCTTTTTTGCCATTCCACAAAATTACACACATATGCGAATATTCTGTTGAATATATCTATCGTGCCGAGATATTTTCTCCGAATAAAATTACCTTCGCAGACAGATAGTGGATATGTACCATTGTCATACTGTTTGATTAGATACACCATTCGATAATGTCATCAATAAGGAACAAATTCTGGAAAGTAATGACATACGGAAAACTTGAAGATAGACCAATTTTTTAACAAAATACGTTTTTTCATACAAAACTTAGCTGAATACTAATTACTAAGCATTCAAAATTATGGCCATTGTTCCCAATTCATAGTTGGATTCGACGTGTATACCGGGTGTATAGACAGAAAAACATTTTTACCAAACATCTGACAGTCAAATGGGTCGTGTTGGAAGCCGCTTAAAACCAGAACTTGATTTAACTTAGATACTACTTCACTAACTAATAAAACGATCTCAAGTAGCAAATTAGACTCAGCACAGACGGGTTGGAGGACGGCAGACGAGCGACACTTAGTCTTGTGCTCATTAGAATTACATGGCGGAACGAAGCACTGCGTTGACCACTACTGTCCGCTACGTAAATTTGTGCTTCTCAGATTTTTATAGACAAAAGATATATTTCAACTAAAATATGCTAATAAAGCTAATGAAACAATACAACGTAGCAAATTATGCTCCACAAAGGTGGTTTACAACTGAATACTTACTTATTTTTACCATATGAGATAAAGTAGTCAGACTTTGGTGACTATAACTGGTCATGATAACACACGAAATATTTACTCTTTTTACCTTTAGTACTTAATCTCAACAATTTATTTATTTGGCAAACACTAATACCTACTCTAAATAATATGTAAAACAGCTAATTATTATTAAAATATATTTCACAAAATTATAAAACGAATCTCAAATAACAAATAAAACATACGACAAAGTGGATGGGCAGACGAACGACACTTATACTCATTAGAATTACATGACGAAACGAACCTTCGAGGTCGCAGCGCTCCGACTGCTCAAATATGAAGGATACCATTTAGCTGAATATCGGTGGAACTAACTAGAGGAATCTACTTGTATTTATAATGAATAAAGAAACGTGAGATTAGTCACTTAATAAATGAGAATTTCCCATACTTAAACTCCCCATGTATTCCAATCTTAATTCGGAGGATAATTAGCCCAATTTTAAAAAACATCGATGTAAATGACATTAAATAGTAAGAAATTTGTGAGTTTTACCATTTTTAATAAATCTTAATAGTGTATTTCTAAAATCCGATACGGCACAATTTCATGATTATCTTCCAATAGACCAACCAGAGTCCACCAATTTACAGAATCCCAAGTAGCAAATTGAGCAATTGAGCATAGTACAGAGAGCTGATGGACAGACGAACGACACTTATACTCATTAGAATTACATGGCGGAACGAATCGTCGTCAGTCGCAACGCACCGACTGCCCACTCAGTGGATTCAAATTCAACGGATACCATTTAGCTAAATATCGATGAAACTAACTAGAAAGACTTAGGTATACTTAAGCTCGTATGTTCGAAGAGAAACTTAAGAAGAATACGCAATTGACGAAGAAGTGTGAGGTCGGTGATTATTATGTCACTTGTTACGAAATGAAATTATAATGTTGAAAACTCAAACACCTTAAAAGATTTTTATTGAAAATTACTTTGTGTTTCAATTGTAATTTCCTTAAGACTTATAATTGAAGAATAATAATTCCAATCCAAAAAATATTTATGTAGGCGGAACCTAATGAATTGAAATAGTAAGAAATTTTTGAGTATTTACTTCTCTGTTGAAACTGTCTCTTTCAGAAATGTTAAGATTGTTTTTCACAAATCCGATACTGCACAGTTCATGCACAATTTCACGATTATGCTCCAAATGTATAGTATTCATTGGAAAGATAAACTAAAGTTAGAAAATCCCAAGTAGCAAATTGGGCATAGTATAGATACCTGATGGACAAGCGAACGACACTAACACTCATTAGAATTACATGGCGGAACGAACCGTCGTCGGTAGCAGCGCTCCGACTGCCCACTCGGTGGATTTACCGACCGGTGCTCAAATACAAAGGATACCATTTAGCTGAATATCGATGGAACCAACTAGAATGAGATCTATTTATACGTGCCGTTTATGTGATGATCTAAAGACAAAAACTTTCCTTCACCTCCCTAATAAGCTAAAATTAGGACCTACTGTTAACAAACAATATTATGCCCAAAATAATATCAAATAAACTAACACCCACGTCGAATCTCGAATCGAATAAATGAGGACCTGACCTGACCTCATAACTGAATGCTGAAAATTTTACGCCAACATTTTATTTCTTTGTAGTAAAAATGCGTGCACTTATTACTTGAAATGTTGCTACATTCATGTGTGAGATAAAAAGTAGGTTGCATAGGTATGGGGCCGCATTGACTACCTTACCGTATTTTTATGTATGTTTTAATATTTCATACATAAAAATACTGATGTAAGTACACCAATATCTACATTTAAAAAAAATCAATTATTTAATGAAAACAAAAACTGTTGAGAATATTAGTTAAATGAAGTTATAAAGTTATGAGTAGAACTAAAGTATTAAGAGAAACAAAGAGTATTCACAATTTTTGTTATTATTAAACTAATTCCTACATTTGCAACACTATACACCAAGGCGCCTGATGGTAAAATTTTTATTACGGTTTACAAAATAGTGAATCATTGTGACAGGCGCACAACTCCTTCAATATTTAGAGAGAGAATAATTTTATCTTTGTTCCTTCATTTGCGACATGTTCAGAAAATCAGTATAAAATCTGAATTCCGGAACAATATTTCGTCGTATTGTGTCTTGAAACGAGTAGCGAGTGCTGGGAAATATCGCATTCTGTGCACGAATTCCACCACAATCGATAAGAGAGATGACCACTGGCCGCGAGGCGGGGGCGCAGCGGGGGCGAGAGGAGCCCGATGGGGAGACTGTTATTTGATTAGTCTTACCGAGAATGAGCTCGCCTTTACTTAATGGGGTGAGGGCTTGTAACCGGACCACGTATAATTTCCACGTTCACTGAATATAACAATAGGAAAGCTTAAACAGCATTACGATTAAATCGGTCCGACTAAACAATAATACGATTCGGGGCAAAACACGCGAGTACCTACACCGAAAAGGCGTTCTCTCATCATCGCTTAATAGACACACATTTCGACATAAATGAGTTTCGCTTTAAATTAATTAGTAGCACATTTCCATTATAAGGACAAATGTAAAAGCGACCGCTTAATAGCGCGGTGGAAAACTCGCTAGTTTTAGCTCGCGAGAATAGGGCCGGAGAGAAATTGCGGATAGACATAATCAGTCTTCTGGCTTTGAGGCCGCCGGAGCCCCCTAATGTGCCGCACGCTCTTCACCTGATGAATACACACGCATTACCTCCCGTTGATAGAATTCAATATCAACGTTTCATTTAAACGTAATTGAAATTTTAACGTTCGCACCGAACGATTCGTCTTATCCGCATAATAAATATCTGGTTTAAGATCGCTTTCGAGCTCATGTTAATCTAAACGATAGGGGAGCACAAGAACCTTTGAAACTTTTGAATTTTCAGGAAAAGTTGAAAACTTACGCCAGTCACCAAACATGACACTGTAATAACCATAAAATTGAAAATTTAAAAAACTCCCGACATAATAACGACAATTTTCATTGAACATATTAGGTATTTTGTAATGTGCACGTGATGCTCTTTCATTTGAGACCCCACTCGATTATATTTGCAGACATTCGGTTATTCTTCTCTACTTTCACCCCCACAACTTTTAAATGACTCAACCTATTTTCATCAAATATGTCTAAGAACACTCGCCCGTAACTCACCTTTCATACAAAAAAAACTAAATTGAAATCGCTTCATCCGTTCGCGAGCTACGGTGCCTAGACCGAATCACAGACAGACAGACAAACAGACAGACAGATAGACACGTCAAACTTATAACACCCCTTCTTTTGCGTTGGGGGTTAAAAATAAATCATTCCTATAAATCTAACTCGATAATGCAAGAGCAATAATGTTTAATAAACAAGTTTACTAAATCTTAAATTATTCAAAAGAAGTACAAAATCAAGCCATTAGGTACTGTTCATAACGAACCCAAACACTTCTTAAGACTACACAAGAGCAAGAAAGTTTTGGCAAACAGTGGGTTAGTCTTAGAGGACGGCCCGTAATGACCCTGTCCCGATCTTACAAAAGGCAATTACAATAAACTTCCATTCGCACATGCTCATTAACTGGGCGATATATATTGGAGCCCTCAGTCAAGCCGTCGTTCGCAACCGTTTCATCTTACCGCTCCAGTACTTAAATATCTGGCCTCAATTTTAGTGACTCTCTTATATTAAGCACCCCGTAATTTATTTTGAATGAAAATTTATCAAGACTCCTATCCTATATGAAAGATACTTAGTATACTTACGAGTACATAGTATTTTACTTTTTATTTTTTATTTAACGTTAAACCAAAGTAAGCACAACTATGATATTTTACATATAAATATGATACACATAAATATGATATTTTAACTAATTTATAATGGAGACACTAAATTGCTTTAGTAACACTCAAAGTAACCAGGATAGAATTGTAACATAATATAAAATAGGCACCCCTACTCATACACCTTAACTGTCGAGCTTACACTTTACGAGCTGGGGATTAACCCATGTAACGAGATTCATTAATTCTTGTCGTTAAAATTTGTCGTTCTCGATTAATAAGGAAGTCCCGGCCGCTAGAACGTTATTATCACTCGACCGCAGCCGGGTGTCGCAGCCAGAGCTCGCCTTGCTGCGAAACTTCCCACTCCACCCGCTTTATTTATACTATCGAGTAAATTAAACTCGCGCCCGAGTGTTGGAGAAAACTTTAACAGAACTTTGTGTGTAATAAGTGGTGCAACAACACGAGGAGAAGAGCAAACGTCGGACGCGGTCTCCGCTCCGCACTTCGCTCCCACTTAACTCTTTGGGACATATTTATTCGACCCTCCGGCGACCGCCGAGTCCGCCCGCCTCGAGCCTCTTCAAAATTAACCTAAGGAATCAAAGGAACTATTAAACGATCCTGACGACCCCTACGTACCATCTAGAACATCGTATACTACCTCATGCAATCACGATCGACTATTCTATAAATTTTTGATTTCTTCCGAAAACAAATAAAACAAAGAAAGCCGTGGGAGCTGTTAATAATGCCCTTCTCCTCTATCCGTATGTTCGTAATTTTTAATGTGGGGTCAATCAGAGAGCTATACCGTATATCTTCGTCGAGCTGAGGCCGTAACGATAATGAATCGGCGCTGTAAGTGCGCCGGATCGCACTCAGGAATTATTAACAGCTGCGTCCTCTTAATAACATCTCGTTCGGTACCTAAACATACCCTAATAGTACTCGTAACTGGAAGAAGAGGTCGATCACGAATACCTACTATACAAAGTTAATTCCAAATAGAAATGTTCCTCACGTAGCCGTTAGATACTTACTAAAACATGGAATATTAATCAAGAATGGTCAGCGTCTTAATTCATTTTCAATTAGATGATCTTACTTATTCATAAAGAACACCTTCGGTGTCCACAAGAACCGCATTTCCTTGTCCTTAAAAGACCCTCTCTCGGAAGGGTAGTGGACTTGTCTATTTGTTTTACCTACCTGTTACCCTCACACAATTGTCCACTAAGTGTTGATTGCTTGTAAACATTGTCTTTAATTTAAATGTTTGCTGAGACCATCGTCTCGTTGATAAAAAACTTTCTTGAAACTATTTTATTTTGAGGAAATTTCTAACTTGCGTCATAAGTTCATTGTGCTGTAGGAGTAGAATGCGTGGTGGGAATTGATAAGGCACGCTCGAACCTTTTCGTCTATTGCTTGAAATTTATAGCTGTTTTGGGTTTTTATTGTTCCGTTTTACGGCCTCCTCGTGTATAAATCGTATAGATAGAAGATGAATTCAGCGACCGCTATCGACACACCCCATATGTTTCTTGTATTGCCCTAATATACCTACCTTGTATCTACATAAATATTTAAAGCTATAAAACTGAGCCTGTATTTAGAACTAGAAAAAATATAAATAAACATTCAATACTAGAGAAAATAAAAATTGTACATAAAGGTATTTGGGGTTTTTCTCCGTCTCGTACTAAATAATAAGTATGTCTCCATGAAATACTATGAAATATGAAAATACCATACATCATGGCATTTACTCGAAAAACTTTCGTATTGTTCGAGTTAATAGGAATAAATTTTTCAATTTATTTTATAAATTTAGAGCGTCCCTCGTAGGAATCCATCACGGCGACCCGGTGTCCACAATATATCACGCGAAATTATACTCGTGGCAGGTCCGGATATGGGCGCGACAGGGACGGCAGGCTGACCCTCGGCCCATAATGTACGGTCCGGTTAGGTACACGACTTACGGAAAATGGTACCTACGCGTAACCTCCGAGCCCCGCGCCCGCACCCCGTGCATGAAATGCTTATTATACGCGGCACGTACGCCGCCACCCCGCGTTTTCCGCCGGCCACCTTCGTCTCACTCGCTCCCACCACCGAACTGACCCGACGGACAAAGACACCCTACCAATATTATAGCAAATCGAGGATTGTTATGTCCGGTCCGGCAGAGGTCGGCGTAATATATGACCACGGTATTCCGGGCACATATATTAACAGAGAACTCGCCTCATACGAAAAGATCTTGTGCGATGGAAACAAATGGCAAGGAAAATTTTGCCGGTGAAATTCATTGAGATGGAAGAAACAAAAACAAGACGAAAAATTACAGCAATTTTTTTAATGAGATCTGACTACGTATTGCGTTTATAAGATACCCATACCTATAATTGACAAAAACTTACCTATTCTACGAAGTACTACCTCCCTTTTTCGAAATTAAATATAATTACAATATAAAATTTAAACTTAAATAAGTCCAGACTCACGACCTAATATATATATTTTATAAAATACTTTATAACTCCTTTTTTGAAGTTGGTTACAATTAAGTCATTCGGGAGCTTCGAAGTTCATTTAGGAGCTACGAAGTCGGAGGACAAAAAATATTTTATTATATCTACATATAATTGATCCCACTTTTTGTTCTATATTTCTTTCATTCTTCTATAAAATACGTAAAATGATCATACAATCCTTTCAAAAGTAGATTATTCTTGATCTCACCACAAAACACCTTCATCAAATGTCAACTGGATCATTCACCCACGCGCTACACGTTATCGAATGAAGACTGATCACCTCATGCAGCGGTACAAATTTCGCATTATCCGATGCAACATAATATGATACGTCGAGTTAAATGACGGATGAGGCAGATTTGAGAAATAAAAAGGAAATTTCATAAAAAATAGTAAAAGTATTCGTGGCAGAGCGCCCTTAAAACTCACCGTGAAGCATGCTTGTGTATCGGGGTGGTCTGGTTGCCAAGATGCTTTATTTGTAGCGCCCGTGTTAGTCCTCATGACTAATAATGAGATTTGACTTCTAAACTCATGGGCTGCAGTGACATTTTAATTCAAATAGGCTACATTTTACAAAGGACAAGAAAGTGGTCAAGTAAATCATTTACCGAGGCACGTTAGCAAATGAAGAATGATCACCTCAGTGCACTGTCAGGAAAACTTCCAATATCCGATGCAATGTATGACGCGTCGCACTAAGTGACTGATGCGACTACTCGTACATTGGGCACAGTTTTAGTAGTAGAATTAGGTAAAGGTCCCTGGAAGAGGACGAAAAAGTACTACAGTAACAAAATATTTAAATTGCCCACCAAAAACTCAAATTCTTCTATATATAAAAACTCAAAAAGATACCCATGATTACTTTCACTGTGTTAATTCTTCACACGTAAGGAGACATTAAAGCGTAGAAAATCCTTCTCCTTATAAATACAATCACGCCTCCGCGATAAATATCTAGGGGCGCAGTCGCCCAGCAGAGCCTAAACGAATTTAAATAAAATCGGGTATTAAAATCTCCAGGCGATCTTGCAAAAATATACCTATGTCAGGAGAGATTTGAACGAAATAAAAATTCCTTGAGCCCGTCGCATTATCGAGGGGTGGGGCTCCTGTTTTCTTTTATGGCTGTCGTACGGTATAATCTTCAAGAAAAATGCGATATTTAAATGAAGTGAATTCCACAATAGGGATTCGCTCTATACCCGAATTTTTTCAGTTGCAATTCCCTTTATTAATTCAGCGACGACTCTTGTAATCGCATCGAGGAGTCGAAAGAACATCTGTCGTGTTAAATGGGGAATTCGTTAACAGTAAAAGAGGTTAATGTTTCGGAGCGATTAGTTAATAATCCTCCATAATGTCGATCGGATGTAAATGCGAATCTTACGGAAGATAGGCTACGGGATTTTGTTTAAACATATCGGTATCGAAGCGACAGGCGTCGCGTTGCGTTCAGAACAAACATTAGGGCTCTAATGATACCCTCATGTGTCGGGCGTCGCGTGCGCGAGCGCTCCGCCACGACAACAAGGATCACCGCCACGTGCCCGTCACGCGCGACACGTCTCTAATTGCCCTTCCATAGGGATTGTGACAATATTGAACAATCCAGTGAAAATAACACCGAGCTTTTGGGCGTAAGTCTTATAATCTCTCATTTTAATAGATAAGTAGAGGCGGAGTGGCGTGATTTGGCAAGGTTGTAAATTATTGAGATAATATTAATCACGAAAACACAACGATTGCTTCATACCTTAACAAATTACATTTCCAATCATGTTTAGTTTGCCAATCTCTAATCACGACCTGTCATTTAGGCTAAGATTCGGTGAAATTAAAGGAAATAAAAGTCGAGCGCGATGCAAACGACCATCAAGAGAAATAAAAAGAGCGAAGGCAACGAGAAGAGCTCATTTAGGCGACCGCTGAATTGTGTTCGAGAGGATAATAAAAAAGGAAGTCATCAGTGACACGCACAATAAGCATCAACCTCAAGAATATCATAGACAACGGCGCGGGCTCCGCCGGGAGCTCATTAGGAGACCGTAGGGAAATTAAAAAGAAAGCAAGATCTCGGACTCAATTGCGGGCCGAGAAAAACGACGGCCTTCCTCTCATAACATTACATACAGCTTTGCTCGATTTTCCGGACAATTATTATTTTGTGGCGCGTAAAGCGAACCCGGAAAAGTAGTTAATGGCAGAACGCGGGGACACTGCTGACGAGTCAGTAGGTATGTTACCGAAGTGACGTAATGTCATAATTTACCATTTTATTTCAAAACTGGGATCAATTTATGTCCCCTCAGAACTCCTATTACAAACATAGGAACTTATGTTACAATGTAGGACCACTCGTTTATCTATTTTTCAATAAATATAAACATACACTCCACGAGTATACCTAACATTTATACCATATATACCTACTTACCATATAAAGTTTAACAATTTAACGAAAGGTTATGAAATATTCAGAAAGAATTTAGAATCTAGAAATATCATTTATTTTAAGATTGATGATTGATTTGAAGAGTGATACAAAAGGTTTTATATACTTAGATAAAAAATAAATAAATATTCTGAAATATTCAGATACATAGTTACATTCCATGTTTGATTAAATAAAAAGTTTTTAAAGTAGCAGAATACGGAGGGTACAATCAATTCCCTATCGGAAAACAAATTTCAAGTCTTTGAACTTACTCGATTTACTAGAAAGAACCTATAGAAATCTTACATTTATGCAAAACAAAGGCAATCAAGGCCCGGACGAACAGAAGAAATGAGCTTCATTAAGCGACGGAATGAAAACTTTAATAATGTAAGATGCAAAAAAGTCGCCTAAAAATACTTAAGAAAATCTGACAACATAAAGGCTGTTGTAACCGGGGACTCGCCGTAAAATCATTAAGATGCTAATAAAAACTTCCTTTTGTCGCACAGAGGCGAACTTCGGGGCCGAGAAAAAATATTCAAATAAAAACTCAATCGAGAGAGAGGAATAGGAAACGGTGCCCATGATTATTCTTCAAAACATAATGAAGAGAATTAATGTAAATATTCTTTTTGCTCAGAACTTTCCGCCCTCCGGAAAGTTTTATTTCAGAGCGCGTCGTTTAACAACCGACCCTACTTATTGACATTCAATTCGGGGGAAATTGATTTATGAAGATTGTAGCTTTAATTGGGGAACGATTTTTTGTGATGGATATAAATAGTCTTCTGAATACTACAAGCGCAACATCATTTATCTACTTCTGTGGCAGTTCAACGAATACTTACTTTATATTGTTAATGTTACGAATATACATTTTTGAAATACTAATACTGATTTAATAGGTGGAAGAGCCATTAAAGCTTGATCTTACATCATCCTTATAACCCTGTGTTGTTTGTGAATGTTGACATGTGAATGTGCCAAAAATAATTCATTTGAGGTGACCATATTTGTACTCGTGGGCTACTCACCACATACGGTCTCAGATAAGGTACGGTCTCCTTACGGTATATAAGGTTGGATATGTGTATCAATGGGTAGCAGTGACCACGTAATATTTGACGATCTGCTACTCGTCTGATATAATAAAAATGAATCGCCGTTCGTTAAGCCTGCTAAAACTCGAGAACGGCTGGTCCGATTTGGCTCATTTTAGTTTTGATATGACTTTTGTATAAGTTCAAGGAAGATTTATACGGTGAAAAAATGTGAAAAGAAATTTCTATATTTGGCAGAACGAAGTGTGCCGGGTCAGCTAGTTTACTTTTAAAAAACTGTGACCAGCGTGTTATGGTCGACAGCCTATAACCCTCTTATTTTCCACCCTGTTTTAGCATTTTTCCTACGTCATGTGAAGAACAATGGCCTGCAATGTTGCATTATGGAGTAGGTCGCAGCGGCTGCAGCTTGATTGCACGTCATAGTGAGTGCACCCGCGCCACAAGCGGAACACATGTCCCACATGTCAAACCAAACAATAACATTTTAAAATTCAAACTTTTATACATTTAATTTTGCTTTTCTATGCGTTTTGTTGCGCTGTTGATGCAGAATAAAAACATTTTATCTTGTGATACGAATTAATAGAAATGTCAAATTATTTTCTGTTTTTTTTACTCTTGATTACAACGTGGTAAAGCTGATTTTTCATGGATTTTCCTTTGAGACACATATCCAAATCCATTTAAAGTAAGTATGTAATATAATTTTTACTACACTATTACATAATGGAAATGGAGTATATACCTACTGGATATTTTTTTAATAAGAAACTACCCAAGTATACTTACACCTCTTTAATTTTGTATTTCAATTTGGAAGTAATTGCTCGTTCAACGAATTATACGAGGGTTATCCTTTTAAGACAGACTGTATTTTTAAGGATTTAGAACTAAACATCCGTAAATAATTGAAATCTCTCGTGGAGAATTATCGCAAGGGTTTTCACAAGGTTCGATACCTTTTTACGGACGATAGAAATAATATGTCGATGGTCTTATTTGTTTTAAACCCTTTCTGCAAAAATGTACCTCTTATAATACTCTTATTCTTAGTATTGTAGTTATTAAAACTAATTCTTACATATTTTATATCTCGTATATTCTTGTATGAGTAGGTACATACGATACTATTACCGGGACAAAGCAATTTTTTGTCCGTCTGTTATGCAACCAAGCATCACCGTAGGTGAGTTATGAGGATAGTGAACAGCTAATAACGACGGTATTGCCACTCAATCTCTATCACGTACCTACAAGGTAATTATGTCTCCTTTATATTTAATTGAAGACTAAAGTTAACGTCGCCGACACAACAAATAGACATTAGGCCAAATTATACACATTAAAGATCCCAAATCGACTCCTAATATGCAATCACATACTTTATACAAAATTTATCGTACCTATTACAAGATTCGCATTAAACTACCCAGAAAATCTTTAACCTAAGCTTTAAGCTTATAAAAGCTCGGCGCTAATGGCCGGATACCGGAAATTGCGCTCTCATATATCTCCCGACAGATTTATGAAAGTACCCACACATGAGGCGGTGTCTCCGCACCCTGCAGGCTCGTGTGTGCTCCGCTGCTCCACGGATACACACACCGTCTCAAACAGCGCTCTGAGACTTATTATTTTAAAGGATTATTGATTTTCAAGCGTATTCTCTACCGTGCAAACATATGAGAAGCAATATAGCAATTAAGGTAAAATAAAGCTTTCAATGATCTATTTAAAATAAATACTGTAGGTACAGTACATATACCAGTGCATATACCATATACCATACCTTAAATCTGCATCGTACACCTACTTTCTCTCGTAGACCTCACTATCACTATCTACACTATCATTTCATAAACTTCGAGGACAGTCTATGTGACTTTTAAGTATGACTACTCAGTACCTACCTACCTAAATAAGTACCTACCTACTACCGACCGACCGACTGACCATGTGCAAATGCAATGCGATTTCGCAGCTAATCCCCTTCTACACATTTTAGATGCGATCTTTCTCCGCGTACTAATGCTACGAGCGCACAAAGGGCTACACCGTAGCCGCGTAGCAGATAATCCGTGGCCAAGCGCGCTCTCTCACGCCTCCTCGTAGCCCTCCGCTGATATGACTGATGGTCTTTCCTTGTCATGTTTAATGCATTTTTCAGCTCTGCATACATATTCGATATTAATATGGAATTTTAAATCCACTCATTCCAATCGGTTGAGCTCTGCTGAATATGCGCTTGGTAAAGTTATCAAAACTAATGACTATTTGGACGATAAGAAAGCGTGGGATTGAATAACTTCACTAGGCTATTTCTTTACACCATGTATTAATATTTATATTTGTGAGCGGATGGCAATGGAGCGACACACCAGATAGCTGTCACGTGTATTCCTTCATTGGGCCTAGTCATACTGCACCATAGAATAATTCATACTTACTTTTAAAAGAGTGCTGGGAGTTTTTTTCCGCCCGCTTGTTTTGCCTGAGAGGCGATCAACGCGGATATATACCTAATTATAAATATATGACGTTCATTAAGTGTGCACAAATTCTACCTAATAATGAATAAAAGCTTTTGACTTTGACTTCGATTAAATGAGGAAAACAAAGTAAATTTATGAAATAACCTATGGTACTCATAAATTTAATAAGTATGTGATATTTAATGATAAAAAGATACTTCTTTATCATACCAAATTCTGAATGTACGAGAATAGACACTTCGAATCACATCATTGTAGTAAAAAAAAATGAGTTTGTTGAAATTACTATTACATTAAATTGAAGTCATCCTTGGCGAAAGATTGTTAAAGAAATATAGCACTATATGGGCACTCGACTGGACTCTGTTTTTTTAGGATCGTAATCTTTCCCGGCGTATCCCGCCTTAGCTCCGGCCGACACGTACCGGCCATTGTGACGTCGAATACGTCTTCCGTGGCGCTTCTTATATGAGCGTTACAAGTGCTTTCTAAATAATCTAAGTCCAGTTGAAGAGAGCGTATTGTATTGACATAGTGGAGTGGTGGCCGGCCGTATAATGCCTGGCGGGTGTGTGCGCCGCGTCGGTGCAGGGCGGCTTGGTGTGCGCCACGCTTGATAGAATAAGCAAGTCGTCCGGCGCCGGGGGTAGGGGGCCCCGAGAGGATCTTCAAGACTGGACCTCCACCACCCCCTGCCCACTACACATCTTCTGTAGCACTTCCGTGCCCACAACGCGTATTTTATGATGTATTATTATGAAACTGTATTTCAATTATAGGTATTAAAAGGAGCATGAAAATGGAGACATTTTTTTAACCAACTGTTTTATAGTACATCTAGCGATCAAGCCTCTGAAACTAAAATATTTGTAATGTGATATAAGGAGCATGTTGCTTCACGACAGGTTAAGAAGGCGACGGTAAGGCTCCTCCCGGGGTGAGCTAATGAATTAATAGTTTCTTCTCCGACATCATATAAAGAGCAAGTGCAAAATCTACGTATCGCATGCAAAAAATACATGCGAGTTAAGCCATTCCCGTGGATAAAAATATATGAAATACTTTTGTTGTAAGTGATGAAGTTCGTTACGCCACGAGCACGTGAAGCTACGAGGCAAATCATATTAACGACGCTGTCGCAGCGTTCACATCGCCTCGCTTTTCCTCCACTATTATGTCTACTGTTATTTTTATTTCGGATAAAGTGTATATAAAACTAATTATAGGCTTCTAAACTCTCAACTTTACTCTTTTTCAAAAAATTGTTATTTGCCGACAATTAAATAACAATATTCATCTTTCTGAGAATACATCAGTGGTTGAATTTTTGAATTGTTGACTTCAATTTTTTTGCTGAAATTTTCACCTTTCTATTATTCCTCCTTCTTTCTTCTCCTTTTATGGCGATTCTATGGCGAAAGAATCGCCATAAAATCACAACTTAAATTATAAGCTTTCGTCCACGATATCGTCCACGTTGGTCTAAGAATTTGACCCAGAGGGGGATAAAAAGTATCCTATAATGTTAATGTTAAACTAGCCTATAATCTAACTTGGTGCCTTTTTCGATTCGAAAGAATGATAAACATATACATCCATCCATCCTTACAAACTTTCGTATTTATAATAGTAAGGCTCTAGAAAGGTAGTATCAATAATTTGTTTTTTTAAAACATTCTTAATTCTATGTATTCTCGTAGTATCCCAAATAAATAGAAATTTTATTTCAAAACGTATGAAATAAATTCACCGCAGGTTAACCAGGTTAGCAGGAACGCTACGCGGGAAGCGCAGGAGGCAAATCATATTAACGAGGAGGCCCGCCTCGCATCTGACCACTATTTCGCTGACAGTTTTCCGCTTACTATCCAATATTTTTAAGTTAATAAAGCTGCTGTCGATCTATTTCTAACAGTTTATTAACGAAACGTGGTTAAGTAATTCAGACTTGTAACTTATAATCCATTTGAGTTCAGTCTTTAATAAATACTTTTCAAAGTATTAATTGCTAATTCCTAACAATATGTGTTATCTTCTATTTCTTAGGATTAAATATGACTAAAACCTTATATAAACTTATTGTTCAATCATTCAGAAGCAAGCTACAAAAACATAAAGCATAAAGTGGAACTGTAAAAGCGATTCTATCGCGATAACTCCACAGAAACGCGAACCACGCAACTCGAGTCAAAAGTTATGCTCGTATACTTTTAACGGGCGGCAGCGGGTATGAGTAGATTTACAATAAATACACCAAACAAAGAAAAAGGAATCTCGTGAGGGAAAACTTCTGCTTTGTTCTCCGCGCCCGCTCTGAGAGCTCTTGTTTAGCGAAGAGGTGAGAATATGTGTAGTTTTCTTTATCGACCCACACTTGTGTCTACGCTTATTTTATACAGGTCTACAACTTTGCTCCCGCCGTTTTCCAAAAGATGCCGGTAGTAGTCGGTAGTAGTTGAAATATATTAATCACAGATGTCGAACACTTTGTTTTGACATTTGGGAATATAACCCTACTTTGATATAACTTAATTTGTGTTTGCATCATAGTAAAATTTTTAATTAAATATGTCCGAATTTAAACCGAATTCTCGTCATTTGCGGGAAGTATTGCTTTTTTATTTCAATATGAAAAATCTGCGGCTGAGGCTCACCGGATTATCTTAGATACTTATGGTAAAACGGCTATTAGTAACAGAACGTGTCGGGAATGGTTCCAACGTTTCAAGAGTGGTGATTTTGCTGTCGAAGACCGGCATAGTGGTGGACGGGAAAAAGTTGTTGAAGATGCAGAATTGGAGGCGATTCCCGTGGAGCCGTGCTTTAAAAGAAAAAAGGCTACAGTACAACGAGAGACACGATAAGGTTATTTTACAGCATGATAATGCTAGACCTCACGTTGCCAAATCGGTGAAAAAATATCTCGAAACGTTGAAATGGGAAATTTTACCTCATCCGCCGTAGTCTCCAGATGTTGCTCCGTCTGATTTTCATCTATTTCGCTCAATGGAACACGGCCTGGCTGACCAGCACTTCAGCTCGTATGAAGAAGTGCAAAATTGGATCGATTCATGGATCTTATCGAAAGATGAAGAATTTTTTCGCTTCGGGATTCGCCTGCTGCATGAGAGTTGGGCCAAAGTGGTAGCTAACGATGGACAATACTTTGAAATTTAATGTTTGTAAACGTTTTGTTATAAGAGAAACTTAATAGATACATATTTCATAGATAACCTTGTTAAAAATCAGAAGTAATAGGTACACCAAGCCAGCTAGAAATCAACACTCATACTACTTAAAATATTCAATATATTTGGGTGGTACAGTTATGAAATTGGTATAAAGCAAGGTCGGCCATTTATGTTGCAACAATACTTCTGTAATATGCCAATGCTACAAACAGAAGTTCTTATGTTTTGTGATAGCTCAATAGCTCAGCGTTTGTTAGCCGCAGGCGGTGGTGCCCACGAAACCTGCGATATAATTGGCCTTCAAAACTCCGTGATCCCCAATACTTCCACGCCGCCGCTCGTCTACGCTGCCACCCTATTTATTTTGTCTGAGTTGTCTTTACCGCTGCCTTTTGAACGCTTTTCCGTCCGACATTATATCGACGGTATCAATTCCCTTCAGATACACTCGATCGCTGAGTCGCGTCTTTACATGCTGCTGTGAACTCGCTCTCGCCAGGTAATTGATTTCAATATCCTATCCAAATCCCATAACAGACATTCGTACGTTGGAACGGAGCCGTCAGTGAATTGGAAAATTACTATTTATTTATGTTTTGAAATGTATAGGTATGTTATGTTGGTGCTTAGATTTAAATTTAAGATTCAATATTGTTATTGTGAGTAAACATTTCATGTTTTACTTTTAATGCTACAGATTTTTAATTAAATTTCAATTATTTGTAATTATAAATAAAGTTATTTTGAAAAGTAGGTACTGATTTAGAATTCCAAATATGTTAACAGAGTTCATTGTAAGTATCTCACTGGGCACTAATTACCTGTCGGTGATAAACCTTTGCTCATTTGTGATAAAACAGACTTTGTATGTTACTTAGACCCTTATGAAGGAAAAGTAGCATAGGTACCTGCACAACCTATCTGCAATTAAACTAAAACCAGCGTAGGAAGGGAAGGAATGAAAAAGTTTACCTGTACCTGTCAAAGTTTACCTGTAAATAAACTCAATACATACAGTTATATATATAAACATTACTAGAGACTATTCCAGCTAATTTAAAATAAAATCCAGTGACTCGCCACGAGAGGCAATTCACAACAAATGTTATTTCTATTCAATTTATTCATTCTACCCACGTCAAAGTAGGAGGAATCCTCTCCGTGTTTTCTCTCAAACATCAAAATGTAAAGCGAATTCCCGAATACAGCTCATGCAAATAGAAGTGTCGTTTTCGGCCACTCAAGAAGCAAATCAAGAAAGAAACTCCGGTCGGCGGTCGGACGTCTTTCACGCCTCAATCAACTGCCAGTTACGATCCTTTGTAAGACGAGTGCCTCCACTAGTCTCGTCGCTCGCCGCAAATCTCCTCCGAACCTTCGGATGCATTCGACTCAACAAGTCGCTTATTGTTAATGCAACAACATAATGGATGGGTGAGTCAATTTTATATGTGCCCCGGAGGATCTTGAGGTCCATATTACAAATATGAAAATAAAGAAAATAAGCTCGCCATGACCGCTCCTCCAATCGCGCACCTCGCTTTTATTACATCCATAAATTCATCATATCGAAGCGGCAGCGGGGCTCGCCATTGGCCGCGCGAACGGGACTGCAAGTGCCTCTCGCTCGCACCTCCTTCATATTAATATTGAATTTTTCTCGACCCCCGCCCGCCACCCTCGCGGGAGGCTCTACATTCGCTCGCCCCCGTATTGTTGTTATCTTTAATGTTGTGGAAAACGCGTTTTCTTGTGTCGTTAACTTTTATATTGCACGAGTGATACTTTTACGAGTTTGATACATAACTTATGTCGTATCCTTCGCTTAGGTACCCAGATGCTGTTTATAAGCTATCTGATACTCTTAAAAGCTATTTAAATATTAAGGCAGGAACCGTTTGTATATAGAACCAAATCATCAAAACATAGTCATAATAACATTGCCTAGGTACGTAATTCTAGTATCGCTAGACTGTGTAGGTATTTATCCTGTGAATGAAGCAATTGGTCATTAATCTCCCATACAGCGGATATAGCAAACATACATTTACTTAGCAACGATTCGGTTGAAGGTTTTATTAAAAAGCCCTCATTGTTCAGAGCTGCCAAAATCAAAACAAAACAAAGAACATTATAAATTAATCACTTCCAAAAGGGGTCGTTGTTCCCCCTTTAATGTTTTCCTTTAGTGCATTGTCTGACTGGTGAAATTAAAAAGATAGGAAGCGGACCGTCTCCGGTGTTAAATGACATATATTTATAGATATGCAAGGTTTAGTTTTTCTGAAGACAAATCTATTTTATCATCTATTTTATAACTAAGCAAATTATTTGTATTAAACCGCGGACGCGATGCAGAAAGAAATTCGTACAATGACCTTTTTGCCTACCGTCAGCTGTTGCAAACATTTTGTATAAGTGCGAGTTTTCAAAAATTTTAAAATATTAAAAAGAAAAAAGAGTTTACTATAATAATTGAATTATATACTTTGATTATATATTGTGTACTTGTCAAAACACCGAATAGTAATGGACAGTGCTACCAACGTAAGTGGCAGTATTTGGTGATAACTCAATATTTCTTTAGATAAACACATCACACACATCACATCACACTTCATCACAAAAACAACCAAGTTGAGCTGTTGAAGCCGTAGGTATGAGTATCACAAATTTAGTACTCGATATTTTATGTTTTATGCCTACTAGAGACTTTTTCTCATGTGATATTTCGTGACACTTATCAAATATGGCCGTATATAACGTTATTTAAATTTAAATTTAAAAATTAATAAAATCGGTCGAGGCATGCTGTGGTGGGTTCCAGGTAAAAGGTTTATAGGTAATCCCTTAAGATAGCGGTCATCGCTACTGTGCAAGTGTGACGCACTATATTTACGCGAGATGACAAAGATAGGTAGAAAAGGGTCGATCGCGGTATAGTCAGCAAGAAACGACACAAGTTTAGCTTCCTTTCCTTCACCTTCACCTAACACCTTCTGCTTAGGAGGTATATGACTGCGTATTTTACAGAAAGGTTAATCTGTTTGTTACTTAGCTGGAATCATTTTCATTAAAAATATCTATCGCTGAAATACGTCTCATTATTTTCATTAAAGAGTGTTTAAAGGAGTGTTTAAACTCTAATAAAATTTTGCTCAATGCTATTCCTATTTTGTCCTATATTTTTGGGGTTAAATTTAAGGAATCGCTGCTATTTGTTCTCAAATACGAGCTTCTATCGGTCACTTTGGTTTGGATGGATGTTAAAATTAGGTTTAGCCCAGAATTTAACTTTGTGTATATGAAACTTATGAATTAAAAAAAGAAATCCATAAAATTTTAACAAAATCATCGCGGTCACCGACGGCGAAGGACCAATCTACGAAAATAGATGCAACTTAATCATGTCGAAAAGGCCTGTAGTTAATATTAGGTACCTACAAATATTCTTAATCGTAGGCATGCTTATTATCGTTAACAAAAATACATGCAATTATCTAATTGACACTGAAATCTTCAGGTAACCTATGTACGATACCTACCTATTCACTCCTAGCTAAATGGAATATAATAATTTGAACTGGCATTAAAATAGAAGTAAAATATATGAGACCCTGACAGAAAGAAATACACAGAATCTTTTTAGATTCGGTCCCTTATATCTCAAAGCTCAAAAGAAATCGCTAGCAATATCTGTCTGAAAAATATATCGGATTGCTTTGTCGCAGCTTTGGAAATCGAAATCTATTTTCCTTCAAATCTAAGTGAATCCCGTGCGGATTGGAAATGTACCCTTTACCTACCGGCGGGCGAGGCAATTGATATTCCAACAATACAATGTATGAATAAAATATAAACTGAGTTGCTATCAGCCTTGTTCGCTGCAATCGCCGCATGGATTTACGGAATCTCTTGTTATTTTAGGCTTATGAAGAGTAGGGCGTTTTGGTTTTGGCTGGCTTATTATCCTTTTTAAAGGTTTTGTCAGATTTAAAATGGCTTAAGATTAATAAAATGATTGTAACAGCGCGCGAAGCCATCCGTTAAGAAATTGACATTCCAGAGGGCTGGGTTGACTACAAGCGACTTAGAAGCATATTAAAAAAACATTTCACCTATTTTAATCATGAAGGAAAACATTATTGAGAAACCTGCGTGCTTGAAAGTTCCATATTTTTCTCAAAGGAATGTGAAGTTCACTAACACGCAATATACCTAATATTTCTTCTAATGTAGTCTGTCTCTTCTGGAGAATGTCTTACGACACAATCACCATGATGATTATGATGGCTTTATCTAGTTTCGTTTTTAGGTTATCACATCTTAGTATCAATTTTTTTAACCTCCAGCTGGGCAGATGAAACAAAGGAATCGTGGGGCCAAGGAGGTTTCTTTGGCATTGCATAAGTCCTAACTTTAGTTCTTTTCAACCTTTGAACCAATACTGGAATCGATAGTTAACGACACACAGATGACGTCAGATAAAAGCCTACCAGGATTATTGTCTGACTTCTATGGAATGAAATAAAAAGATTAAATCTCGAAAACAAGAGTATACAAATGTTAGCAAAACAGTGCTGTGTCAGTAAATCGTATTAATATAATTCGCTCGGCTCTCGTCCCCTAGTCATTTAGCTGTCGGGGAGTTATTTAATACTGCCACTGACCCTTGGTCCTGAGTTCTTAGAATATAATATGAACAGTGGAAATAAAGTGTTGGGCGCAGATGCCCGCTCCAGCTCCAATTATAGTAATAAAAAATATAAAACATTCCATTATACTTAATATGTATTTTTAGCAGTTTACTAACTTCCCACTATTACCAGATCCCAAATTACCATTCTTGTTCTTATTTATTTTTTAAAGTAACAAACGTGCACAAACCACTTAATGTTTAAGCTGCATTTCCGTGAGTAGCGGCCGACGCGACAGACGCGCGCTATAAAATGCGCCATAAAGGTGCAAGTTGGTAACGGGCGACATGAAGCGGCAGCGGACGATGCGTCGCCATCTACACTACTGGTTTCTATATATTTCTATGAAATTCCCTCCTTAGTTAGCGACACGAAGCTAGCTCGGGTTCGAAATCATGACTGCAGCGACATGACGTAACGACGTGTCGTGGCGACATGAAGCGACGACACGTCGCCCGCTACAAACTTGCACCTTAAATTTGTATTGTCGCATCAGCCGCGGCGCGATCGTCTCGCGCGTCAGTCGCGTCGGCAGCTACCCGCGGAACTGCAGCTTAAATTATCAGCGAAGTGTCTGCCATCCAAGTAGATATAGCCATATCCTACTCGTACCTTTAACAGTTTTCAAGGTTGTTATGCTTCACTGCTTAATGTGGACACCCATTTCGTCGGATTTTTATCTTCACTTCCGTAACCAAAACAAGATATTACTTACTTGGCTGACGTTTTCTATTACCTGGCAGCCTTTCTCTCATATTCTCATGTTTTGAAGGTTTAGATTTTTTACAACTCCAACTGAAACACAAGACATTAAGTGCCATCGAAGTGCGAATAAAAAATTATACTTAATTACATTTTTAGACTAAAAAAGCAATTGAGAGCTGACCATAATTGCAATGGAATTTTTACAAGACTACAGTTGTGTCTTTTAAGATTGTTTTTTATAATCTCCAGAGACGCGTCCCTAGAGTGACACCAACAGCGTTTTCGTAATCTACTAACGTCTTAAATAAAATAGTAGATATAGCGTAAGTAACTAGTATATGGCCGGTATCTTATGAATTAAATATGAGCGCTTTATTCGATTCCGTAGTCCCTCGATATCAGATAATAAAAAAGAAATTTATCGCACACATACAAACGGAATCTCGGGCCTAGCCTCATCGTCTGCTATTTTTTACGGCCGCCGTCCGTCGACAATCACTTCATAGCGACCCCTGTCCGAGCGTTCGATGACAGAATTATTTATCAGTTTGAAAAATGACGGGAAATTGAATGTAGTCGAAATGTTTACAACGCATTTTCTGTCCAGCGTCCTCGGGGGCTCCTTCCCTCGCGTTCCGATGTCCACTTTTCAAAGAGGCCGCTCGGACGAGGGTCGAAAAAGTGTCCCCAGAGAAAAAAATAAAAAATAAGTATGTGTATTGTATCCACGTTCGACGATGTTACATGCGTACAGTGGATGTTAAAGAAAAACGCGTCTAAAATAAAACGAGAAGCGTAACGCGACGGTTGATAGTTTATTCATTGCATTTCTATAATTGTTTCCCGCTCTGGGATCGCATTTCGCTATGACGCAATCTATTTGAGTGACCGGAGCCATGTGTAGCCGGTGTAGCCATCGAGTGTCTGGGGACGAGTCTACTGCTTCCTTCAAATATATTGAATTATCCAACTCTGATAAAAAATAAGTTCTAACGATGATCGCGAATTCGTTGCGCAAAAGGTAGGATTGAGATGGTTTTCTACGAGGCAGACATTTAAAAATCGCAGTATTGGCTGCAGTGCATATCTTATTTAATACTTTATAAAATAGAATCTTAGTTAAACTTTACAAGTAAGAATATCTTGTAACTACTACGTAAACTGCTAAATAATGTTTACCTTGTTTTCCATTCGAAACAGTAGCTAACCATAATTATTTTAATAACCTCGATGATCTTTGAAATTGGTTCTTAAAATTGTAACAGGCTATTTTAAATAAGTATATTTTCTACATTTATTCCTAATTATGTGAATAACCCTATAAAAACCTTATAAAAAGAAAATGTTTCATATTCGGTATTTATTCATTTATTTATTAACTTTTATTAAACTTACAAAAAACTTTGTTCCTGTAAGGCGGGCTTAATGCTAAAATTCTTTACCAGCCAACCTGTACAGTACAGTTGACCATAATTATCTTGAGTTATAGGTATGTATAGCTATTCGTTGTAGGGTTTATCTGTTCGAAGTACAAAGTAAGTTTGAACTAATTACAAACATACGTACTATGTTTTATAACTAGCTGACCCGGCAGGCTTCGCTCTGCCAATTAATTTCACTAATATCGCGAAGTTTTATGTAGATATTGATATGTATGTTCTGTAATATTGTACAACATAGATACTTTTGTTGTATCATCAATAGTTTCCGCAGCGCATGCGACGAAAGTCGTTTTAGGGCACTTCTTTACACCTTGGGTTACGTTACATAAGTTTTAGTATGGATCCCTAATCTTTTCTAGCAATAAATATAGCCTTTGTTACTCAGGCTAAATGTAGCTTTCCAATGGTGAAAGAATTTTTGAAATCAGCACAGTAGTTTTTGAGTTTATTCATTACAAACATACACACAAAAATACAAATACAAATCCTCTTTATAATATTAGTTTAGATAGAAAGTTATTATTAGATCTTCTTTTTGTAGATAATAATTATGCACTTCTATATTATAGGTACTTGCATGAACCTTTTTTGCCGTTTAATGTCGAAATCTCACTTAAAAAAGATGTATATCTACCATGGGCTCTTCAACAATAATCATTGTATGTGCTTCACAGACCTACAATGACAGAATTTTATTCTTTATTACCTGTTCCATGTATAGGTGTAGGTACACATACGTACTCGTATTATAACAGCCATGGCCGCTCGTAAAAATGTTTTATTCACCCCATACGGCGTCGTAAAAGGCGTAATAACCCGAGGAGGCATCGTGGAAGCAATTACCGATCTGTTATAGTTTGTTACAAAGGCGTCTGTTTATTATCTTTTTATTATCAACTCATTTGCCGAACGAGGCCAACGCTTAATTCAATATGCTTTAAATGTCATTAAACTTCTTAAAATAGCTAAGCAGTCTAGGTAGTTTACTTTTTTGAAGAAATTATTGCATATACATAGGTATTGCATATGCATATAACCAACAAAATCATTAAGCTTGAAACAATGCTTAGGTAGTAGTGGGTAACAGAACTAAACTCGGAGAAGAACGACGTAAGTCACTATTCAAAACCTATAAAATTCACAAATTGTAAAAAAAAATTCAACACCCTACCATGCCTAAGTGACTAGTTATTAGTGACTAGTGTAATGTCAGTTCGATATTCGATAAAATGCTAGGTATATTATGTGAAAGGCACTTCGTAAATTCAAACTTCTAAAAGAAAATAATCGACGATAAAGATAGGTACTATGTATTAATTGAACCTTTCCATTGTTTTGAATTACAATGGCTAAGAATAATCGCTCGATAGTGATACGGAAGCCCGACTGATCATGCATTTTACACTTTTATATCTTCCTCCCCTATTGCTTTACAAATATGTATTAAAAGCTCCGAGCTATAATTGCGATCAAGTTTCTATTTGCTTGTTTTCACTTTGTGCCATACGTACACCACTACTTATAAAGTAAAAGTGATGAATACATCCAGTCTAAAATTAATTAGTATATTACCCGTGCACTATCCGGACTACATACAAGTATTTGTGCTTTTGTCTATATTTTGAGCTTAACGTATTGTTATCAGTTCATCTTTAGTAAATACTACATATCCAAAGAACCCCTTAATAAGACAAGATAAACCAACCATCTCAAAACACAAAGCTTATGATTGGCGCACAAGTTGAAGCAAACTTCGCACCCCATTATAATCATAACGAAATATTATAAGCCCGCCCGCCCTACGAGGAAAAACTGACGCTTGCAGGTTGCCATCGCCCGCCTACAATATCATAACGGCCCGCTATTGGCCGATATAAGTTGATATAATATCATAACGGGCAGGGATTGGGCGCGAGTGTAAGGCAAACTTCCCGCGCCCCGCTCCCTCGTCTTATTAAGCTAGTGCATCGCGCGAGGCAGTCTGCCGTAATAAGTTTTACGTTCATTAGTTTCCGCATCCTACCCTTCGGACGGTCTTCAATAAATATGTCGGGAGCGGGGCCGCCCGCCCGAGTATGAGCGGTAGGAAATGCCGACCGCCGACCGCCCGAGTCGGATCAATAATAATACTCGCCCATATCTGCAGTGGACGGGATCTGCTTGAGAAAGCGTCCGACCCGCGCCTCCCGACCGCCCGCCGCCGCTACACAAACAATATAAATCATTTTCCCGACCCTGAGCCGCGGTCACACACAACCACGTTGGACCACCGCCATCGCAAGCCGCACGATACACTATCGACCATTAACTACCACACTTTCAGCCCAACGCACATCCATATTCGGTTTACACTAAATATTGATACTCAATGTGTGTGTGTGTGTGTGTAAATATTGATACGATATTTTTGAACGACAGACTAAATGTTGCAAAGTGGAAAGTCTAAAAGTGGCTGTCAATTTATTAGGTTTCATTCCTTTTACTACGAAAATTAATTACACTGCTTTTTGCTTTGCTGAAACCGGGTAATGCCGAATGGGTTGTTGCTCGTAGCGAGGAGGACAGATGTATTAACGCTTAAAACCTAATAGTATTAAAGCTTTCGATCTCAAATAGTGTCAGGACAGATTACCTGATTTCAGAATCACATTTAATAAACACTTGTTACATTATGGTTGTTCTGTAACAGTATGTAGCATTCCTATTCTTCACAGCCTCAGTAAGAACTATTTTATAATAAAGAAGATTTTACCCTTTTTGTATTAAAAAAACACCTGCCACATAGCGTAGCATGTTGGAGTATGCACGGAGCCTTACCAATGTCGAGCGTACGAGTAGGTACTACACTAAAAATATAGCCCAAGCTGGCAATGGCAAATAAATTACTTATTAGAATTATGTTGCTCATACCTTACCATTTATAACTGCTATACATTTATTTATTTATGTTTTGCATGTTGTCAATCTCAGGGCCTGATTAACCCTTAGGCTAATTAGGCTGCAACTTGGGCGCAAGGATTGGGGGGGCACGTGAAATCGGGTCTTCACATGCACTATTAATCTAGCATCATTGCATCTACCCTACATATTTCAACTAGAGCGGTCAGAACTCTTGATCAGTCGCTGGTCAATCTGTGAGTAATCACAAAATTAGAAATGAAAATGAAGAAAAATGTACACAATAACGGTGATAACATTAACAATACCTAACCTTATAAAATAATCATGAGAAAAATGTTTGTAATTTATTTTTCACTTTGAAAATCTGGTGATTGTAATCTGAAAGTTTTGATTAAAGGTCCTAGTGCTAAATTTAATCAATATCGCAGTACATACAGCGCCTTACTTGTAATTTCTAAGAATAGATTCCACTAGAATAAGTGGTAATTGTTAGTGATTCAAAATTTTGATCACGAAGAAGTTTCATTACACGAAGCAAAGTGTCGATCGAGCTCACGGCGGTACAGAGCGGGTGAACTTTGCACAATTTATCAAATTGAGTTACTGAGGGGTAATATCGTACACTGAACGCAATATTGCAGCGCGTGACCGCGTCTGCAATACGCGCTCAATACATCGGCCGGCGCCGAGCCCGGCACGTCCGCCGCCCCGCCCGTCTTCAAGCCGCCCGACCCCCGCCCAACTGACCACCTAGATATTTAGCTAACAATGCCTTGCCGCGAGCGACGGCCGCGCACTCCATCCCGCTCCTGCCGCCTTCGCTCCCGGCCGGCCGACAGGGAGCGTCGCACCGGTCATTGCTATATTTATTGGCGACGCTCATAAGTACGCGGGTCAGGTTATAAGTTTCCACGAAATGAATGGCCGAGCCACGTAGGAGGCGAGTGCCCGTCGCGTCGCGCTTAACAAGAAAGCTCCTCCACCAGAACTTGGCAGGGGGCGCCACCCCTCCCTCGGCAGCGTTATAATTAAAAAACAAAAGAATACAAAGCCACTCAGCCTCTTGGCTGCTGCCGCTCTCATTCGACTTTCGCGTGAAAAGTGCAATGACTGGAGGGATGGTACTCGGAATCGATTTAGTTACCTCTTCTTTATTAAAAGTTTCGTGACTAATGCTTTATTGCCGGGAGTGCTTCAAAACTTTAATAAGTATTGCAACCTCTTTATAAAATCCCATTTTATAATCAAATAACATATCAGTTTATAACTACTCATAGGTATTTTAAATGTCCATTGCATAAATTGGAAAACATATGTTAATACCTTTTATTAATTCTGATACTTTAATAAAATAACAAATTCATAGACCTTCAATTAATATTCATTCTCCTCACGTTAATTTAAGATCTACATTTGTTGGTCATTTGATTACATGCATTTGTTTTCATTCATTAACACACGTTGGAATACGAACATATACATCTTAATTATAGCTTGGAGTGGACGATCGTTAAACGATATTGGTCTGGGCAGAACACATGTACTCAACCAAGCAAGGCAATAAAGCCAATGCAAACAAATTTATACTCGTCACAGTACAAACCTAATCTACTCTCACTAACAATTGAAATATTGTAATGCCATTATGCACGTAATGTTTTTAGATTAGTTCTATTTTTTTTAATAACACAGTCATATTTATATGACATTATAAATGCGGAAAAGACACAATGCAATTGTATACAATTTATGATTTTAGGTACAATAAACTCACCACATTTTAGCAATGTATAGGCAAATTAGAAAAAACCTTTCTTGAAGCAGAATTATCTTTTAAATATTCATTTACAAAACCTTCAATAATATTAGGAAATCAAAAATGAAAAGGAGCTGATCCTATTTTTATTAATAATGATGAGTTAATTATAATAGAAAATAGATAATTTATTTCAAAATTTTTTATTAAAATTATTTTTAATAAAATAGAAAATAAAAAATTAACTTGGATATTTTTTTATTAATACACCCAAAGACAGATAAGTAAAATATAGTCGGTGTCTACTTACATTATAATATATTCCATGAAAGGGCACATTCAAATAGCGTTTTATTCATGAAATCCACTAACTCAATTACTAGGAACTAAATGATTGAATAGTTCCGTGATTCCACTGCATCATGTAAACCAATTTATTCAAACGCCCAATTAGTAGGAACTATTTGTGTTATACGTTACTCTATTTCCTAAGTTATTTTCTAAGTTCTATAAAGAATGTCATGTACTTCAAATAAAATATTACTTTTATGTTTATAAATATCTTAGCTCTTTAAATCAATTATACCTTCATATGACCTTTTCGGGATGTTATACAGAAAATAATGGAAAAGTTCCATGTGTTGGTCCCAACTCACGCGGGCCGCTTCCTATTACAGTCACAGATGACCGCACGGTTTTATAATTCGAAGGCAACGTCGTCCAGCATCTCCCCGCAGCCTCCCATCTCCCGCTCCCTTGACCATCGACCGACAATTGTAAATGGCACATAAAATAAATGAATGTGCAGCGGGACTCGCCTCTGCACCAGACAATATAAATTACAACCGGACGATTATATTCCGCTGGGAATGAAACGTTTTCCTTCAGATACACATTACATTTTGTGCCGAGGTGATTGTACGTGTATACGCAGCTGTCCGCCGCTTCAACGTTTAATGTTCCGATTTTGTGTTTTTCATCCTCTATGAATTTGGTATTAAAGTTAAATAAGTAAGCGTATGAAAAACGCTATTGAAGGTCTTAGAAGAAAGTCTTCGTTTCGCCTTTAAAATCGAGAAACTAGTTTGCGAAAATAATAGGAACTTATTTGTACTGACAATTATAAAAGAAAATATTGATAATTAGCTCATGGAGTAGAAGATATCGTATTAATAAGTCTTGTTTTGAAATTTAATTTTTTTACAGAAAGTAAATGATTGTTGTGAACGAACATAATGTTAAACGGTTAATGTACAATAATCCATCATTTCATTTCTATTGCAAACAAGTTCAACGATGGTACTTTTAGTAACGAAATAGACGCGAGGAAAATACATAGACTTCATCTGCTTACACTTTAAATTAAATTTGAAATAAACCAACTTTCACATTAGCGAGGTAATAAAGCCATCTGATAAAGTTTCATATAAACTTTCCAATTTAACAATTGCTATGGCATCATCCCCTGTCCAACGCTCTTCCGTACAATCGTTAGTATTATGGCAAATTTCCAATAACATGTCACTTATCCCAGTAAGTGAAATTTATGGTATAATTAGGACGACAGTAGCTCGCCGAGCATACAAGGCGACGTCGTAAATTTGTTGGAGTCCATTAGACCATACCTAACTACTATGACTTCACTGGACACACTACGCAGGCTAATAAAAATACGATTACACTGTGTTTGTTTCGGTATCGTGATATATTTTCCTAATCAGACACAAATTGATTGTGTAATAATTTTATTGCAAAGATTCCATTTTCCAAACATTTTCGCGCGCCAAAATAATATCGTATCCTGCAACCAACACATTACTGCCAGAAATTTAGTATTGTGCATTTAGAAAATCACAGAGACTAATCACGAACAGAATGAGTCATTCGATATCACAGACCAGTCATTTGGTCAGTGTCGCAAAACTAATGACACATAATGACGACCGGCTAACGTCCAGGGGTGGTGCTGGCGTGCGAGCGACTCTAGTCTTTATTACAGAGAAATAAAGTTAGAGGAATCCGCGCATCAGTCAAGGTCTGTTAGTTGGCAGGGAGGACTTCGTTCGGGTACCTCGACCGTCGACCACCTGACCACCCCAGCCACAGCTAATTGAACCTCCCTACGGCATCGTTTCTAAATATTTGATAGTGCCTAATTATGTAAGTATGAAAGTATGGTATCGTTAACTTTTGGGGCGTTTATAGGTAATCTCGGAACTTCTGACTCTCTCGAGTTCAATTTAGATTGTTACCGAAAATTTTATTTCATGGCTCAAGTGTCAACAGAGGTCTATATCAATGTGAACTGAGTCGGGTCATAGGATAATAATTTATATATTTAAAATTGATCTGGTTGCAATCAATTTACACCTACTTACTGAATAAATCTTTATGTTTTTACCTACAGCCACTGTAGTAATCAATCATTGTTGCATAGAATCTGTTAGCATGTAAATTCGCGATTAGTGTATAATTTCTGCATGAAATAATTCTACCAACGTAGAAAAGGTAGAAAATTTATGTGATTCATTCAACGCCTACGCAATTAAACATGGTAGTGCGCTAAATCTTGAGCTACTTTCAATCTCAAGAAAACTTTATTATCACCTCGCGGACAAGTCGCAGGCAGCAGTTAGTTAATTATATAGCGTGAGATATCCGCTAGCATATTTATTCATGATATCGTACAACGAGAATGAAGAACGTGGTCTCGGACCAGTGCCGCACTGCGCGCTTAACATATGCGCGTTTGCAGTAGAAACGCAGCTTAGCACGTTTTCATCTTTTAGAGTTGTGAAACGTATTTAGATTCCGTTAAGTTATTATGAACATGATTTGGTCCGAAGCAGTCCTCCTATAGCCTTACTATTAGGTACTTTTTTACTTAGGAATTTAAGGCCTTAACATCAAGACGCATAAGATGATATTTCACAACGTAAAGACATTTTATAAAACAAAATTTGCACGTTGTTTAAATCAATATTAACCAATAGGTTAAGGGTGCCCTCTCATTAGGTCGCGAGCTCTGCAGCTGCCGCGCGATATGGCCGACATTCATAATAAAAAGGAGCATGCGCAGCCGCGCGATTGACGCAATGTTTGCGACTTAGTGAAAATCCGCCCTAGGAAGAGAGCGGTTAGATACCTCCCCGGGCAATGTACTACAACTCTACCACCATCACATCTTTTACAGTTTACTGTGAGGCGAATCCCTAAGCCTCAATCGACGGTTCGCGTTGGGCTCGCGGTTCACCGCGCACGATCTGCCACGAGTGCTCCCCTGCACTACTCCCGTAACGATGCGCGTGCGCACGATACCCCTGTAAGTGCACTTTGCTTCCGTACTTCCACAATTTATCAATTATTATTTATGGACGAATAAAATTTTTAAATATGATTTATTTATTATAAAACTGAAGTAGTAGACATGATATTAAATTATCACTGCAATTCATGCTATTACCTACATGTAATATTAAATGAGAATAATTGTTCTAAGCACACAAGCCACCTGCAGGCCACCTGTGCACTTGTACATACTGTGAACAATCATCAATACGGGTGTGTTGACAACTAATTACAGTTGTCTACTTGTCAGAATACGTTATTACTTCTTCGATATTTAAACCATCATTTTTAATCGCGAGGTCTCTCCGTACCTATAGGGCAGTGGTTCTCAATGTTTTTTGGTGACGGAACCCTTTTGGAATGCGAAATACTTGACGGAACCCTACATTAAAACAATAGTTTTTGAAAGTGTATTCTTTACTTATTACTAACATAACAAGTATAATAATAGAAGATATAAATAAAATAATTTTAAACAAAAATGTGAACCGACTTCGAACTAAAAAGTAAGAAATAACTTTACAAACAGACTTCAATAATAAGGTATTTTTGGAGTCTGTGCCCAAGTTCATCCTCAGTTTAACCTCAAGTAACCTCATTTTTACACATACTCCAAACATATCTTATTAAGTATTGAAGTCTGTTTGTAAAGTTATTTCTTACTTTTTAGTTTGAAGTCAGTTCACATTTTTGTTTAAAATTATTTTATGATACAACAGAAAGAAAGTCTCTCTTTCTATTGTACATTATTGTACGGTGCAACCGTACACCAACCGTCAGCGCGTTTTTCGTATAGCACGCGCCGGTCACATTTTCAATTTAGTATGCATTTGGGATACGAACATATCGCGCGCGTACTCATAGCAACATCATTATCATACCTACAGTGTACAACAATAAATATTATAAACTTTAACAACATCTTTTCTTTGACTATCGTATGGTGTCGATACTAGCCCGTACAATTATAATAAATGAATAAAATATTACCTAAGTACATATTTACCTACATACTTCTTTTTTAGTAAAATATATAAAGTAGTAAGTTTTATAGTAAAACATATCATGATTTCTTCATGACTTTAAAACTCGTCTGCAAAAATGAGGTTACTTGAGGTTAAACTGAGGATGAACTTGGGCACAGACTCCAAAAATACCTTATTATTGAAGTCTGTTTGTAAAGTTATTTCTTACTTTTTAGTTCGAAGTCGGTTCACATTTTTGTTTAAAATTATTTTATTTAATGCTTTTTAGTTGTCATAGTTTCACTTCCACTCTATTATCTGACTCTGGTATCTTAGTTTTAATGCTTCATCATAGATTGCGGCAACTGGCTACTTAATGGTAACCTTACGGATTACCATTTTTAATGTTTAAATATATAATTTGTACAGTTTATTTAAATTAACTTGCTTTGAACACGATTTAATTATTCCTATTTTATAACGAGTTCCGCTACATCATTAGCATCGAAGGTGGTCAATGTTTATATAGTTCTGCAAAGGTAATGTGACCAACAATAATAATTTATCAACTTGGTTCCTTAACTCTTATCCGTTGAGGAGTTCCACTCTGTATCTTCGAAACTCTTCATCAGATCATCACCTACTTAATATCCGTTAAAGAGCTCTGCTCTGCTCTGCTCTGTATCTCCAAAACTCTTCATCAGATCAACACCAACTTAATATGGGCCCAAATTGAAACTAACATCTTCCGAACTTAAAAGAAAAAAATTCAAATCTGGTAACAAATTACGGAATGCGGTGATAACAAATATAAAAGAAAAATAGGCAAGTATACTAAAATTCTGAGAAACCGGAGGCCGGAGGTATGGCCGTTCGGAAGTAGGTAACTACTGCATTAGATTCGTTTTCGTAGGTACTTGGGAAAGTCGTGGATACCCGTGGCTAGTATTTGTTACTATACATGGCAGAGCTATGCGAAACTTTTACAGTCTAAAAACGCCAGTGGCAACTGGCTTCTCAATGGTAACCTTACGGACACCATAATTACAAATTAAATGTAATTATAATTTGTATGGTTTATTTAAGTGAACTTTTAAACACGATTTAATTATTCCTATCTTATAACGAGTTCCACTCCATCATCAGATTCGAAGGTGGTCAATGTCTATATAGCTCTGCAAAGGTAATGTGACTAACAATAATATGTTTTTAACCCGGTTCCTTAACTCTTATACGTTGAGGAGTTCTACTCTGTATCTCAGAAACTCTTCCTCAGATCATCACCAACTTAATATGGGACCAAATCCAAAGTAACAGCTCCCAAACCAAAAAAAAAACAATTCAAATTGGTTACCAAATGACGGAATACGGCGGTCAGAAATATAAAATAAAAACGAGTTCCACTCCATCATCAGACTCGAAGGTGGTCTATGTCTACATAGTTTTGCAAAGGTAATGTGACCAATAATAATAATTTTTTAACCCGGTTCCTTAACTCTTATCCGTTGAAGAGTTCCACTCTGTATCTCCGAAACTCTTCATCAGATCAACACTAACTTAATATGGGACCAAATTCAAAGTAATATCTTTCCAACCAAAAAGAAAAAATTCAAATCGGTTAACAAATGACGGAATGCGGCGATAACAAATATAAAAAAAAATAAAAATAAAAAAAAACATACAGACGAACCTCCTCCTTTTTTTGAAGTCGGTTAAAAAAGAAAAAATCTAACTAATGGGAGGTATGAAATATTTTTTTCATCAATTGGTTGATATCAGGTTTGATAGAGGACAGTTGAAGTCTCATATAAGGTTCGGCGTCCAGTAAAGTTTCCAGTAGTCCAGTTTTGTTTTCGTGGCTGCATAGGTTGAGAATCCTGGTTCGCACAAATATGTTGTTAGGAACGGGAGAAGAATATTCAGAGCCATTTTGGCAAGCATTGGATATTTATCACGGTTTCTGCACCAAAAATTTGAAATTAGAGCAGACAGTCGCTTGTTCACAATTATAGCGTCTAATCTTAGAGGCGGCTTTTATCAAAGGGACGCGCTCACAAGTAGATATTATTTATTATCGGCGGTGGTGGCGTAGTAAAATTGTACGAGGCGATTAAGTTCGGCTGCGCCTCGTGATACGCCGCGTCAGAACGGTCGACCAGAGAGGTGTTTTGAATTTTTTTTCTTAATTTCTTGCGATAACCCTAGAGGGATATCGCGGCACCCTAGGGTTCCGCGAAACACACTTTGAGTATTGCTGCTATAGGGTATAGGGTATGTTAGTAATAGTAGGGTTGTCACTAAGAAGAACATTAATTAATTTAATATTTTTACTAATTGTTCGTAACAAAAATCTAAACATTACGAATCGATTCTCCATCACTTAAACTAACCCCCCTTTGCGGGAAGTATCGTCGTGCCTTTCCACCCAGTATATGATACACCTACCTATATCACCTAGTAATATAAAAGGATTTCCGTGACAAAACAAATTGAACAACAATATATTCTCGTATCATTTATGTGCTCATTTCCAATGTCTCTTATCGCATATAAGTGAAAATTAGAAAGTGATACGACTTGCTATGCACTTCGAAATGCAATATTGCAATAATTCCATTACAAACAGGCGCGTGTATGTAGTAAATAAGCAGTTACTTTCACTTCGTATTTTCTTCACAAGGAACTTAACTTTCATGATTGTTTTGCACCTACGTACATTTTTAGTAAGAAAGTATCGACGGTAAGTAATAGTAGGTAATCGATGACAGTTACCTACATGTAGCTGATACCTTTCATAGATGTAATTTTGGAAACTAGGAGTTTCTTAGTACTTAATACTTATAATAGTACCTAGGAATGTAAAAAAAATAACGAGCAAATATATACCTAAGTATTTAAAGATAATTCCTACGTACGTCCTCAAATAATACCTTGTATTGGTATCAAAGGTTTTAATTTTCACACAGGTTTTCATTTTCAAATTATATTTAAAATACACAAAAGAAATCGTACTTATTTTGCATTTTCAATAAATCAGATCATGTAAAAATAATCAGATACCTACTTGGAAGGTATCTAGAAAAGGTGATCTATCATCTTTTCTCTATCAAGAAAAAAATAAGACGGTAACTGTTCTACCACTTGTATTTGAACGGACACTACCTAAGTATGTAGCTCCACATATTGCTTGCTCAGTGTATCTCCCGTACATATACCCGCGGAGTGGGGTGAGAGCGGACGTGTACGGAGATAGAAATGAAATTGATGAACTTTTCTCGCAGCAATAATGGCTTTGGCACGTACCAACATAATTCCCAACAAAACTTCCTCGCAGCGCCCCGCCCGCCTAAACACAGGGTTGAACAAGACCAATGCCCTCGTTAAATATTGGAAATATACAAACAGCTTGACCCTGAAGAAACTCTATAATATGTATGTCTTACTATATTTTACCTACCTTTTTACGGGAGAACGTCTGTGCCGCGAGTATGAAAAGTAAGTATCGTTCAAGTAGGTACTTGTTTGTATAGTTAACGTGTGCCATTAGTATGGCAAGGTATGGGGATAGATTTAAGCTTAGGAACATTATTGTAATCGATAGAGTTGTCGCTAGTTACAGAGTTTCAGAGGCGGTTTAAAAACTTGTGTCGCAGGTTGTTCAATAACCAATTCACCTTGGAATTCTAGCCAGGCGTGTTATTTTATGGAGAAATTCGTATTCAGTAGTCAATAGTAGCAGATAAATCGGTTACAACAATTACCTCCAATTGCCTTATTTCCTTTATCATTTTATAATCCAGAGACCCACGAATACCTAATTGTGGCTACACGTTGACTCAAATAGAAGTAAATCCAACGGTTGTTGGATCTACAGATTTCAAGCGAAATCTGTAGACTCTCTCAGTTTCCTCAAACTCTGCATTTCGCAATAGTTTTCGGTTAGTCTGAGGTTAGTTTTTCATTATTTATAACATAGAAGATCTCACTTGTCTCAAACTATCTGTCTGATTTTGAAGTTATTTTACTAATATAATAATGATAATGTTGTGTTCACAGCCCTGGCTCAAAGGACAACGGACGGCGGCTGGCAAAGAAGGGAGCGTACATCCAATATAAGAAGAGAACAAAATAGGTTTATGTCGGATACTTTGACCATTCGCCCGTAAAGTAACTTCGCTGCGCGAGTGACGCCCGTGCTCTCATAATATCTAACAGTCATGTTAGTGGTACATACAACGTGCAATATATACTACTCCTACACAAAGTTAAGATGCGATGCGATGCGATTGTGATGAGTCATGTTAACCCAAAGTCAACAGAACATATCCCAGAACAAACACCCATCTATCACCCACGGCCCACGGCATTACTGAACAATGCTGGCCTGGTAGATTGATATGACATGCCCTCGAGAACACACTAGAGAACTCTGAGGAAGAATGAGAGATGTATGCAGATTTCCTCACGATTTTTTCCTTCGCCGCAGGTGACATTTTAATTTTACAACGCACATGAATAATAAATTAATAAAATCATTGGTGTGTGCTGCAAAGATGCCACCCGAACTTCTCACGTAAGAAACTATATTCTTAGCCACTGACTGAGCTTACACTACTCTCGGTTACAGAAATAGCGTATAGGTACCGCGAATTTTCTGAAATAATAACGATGTAAGATTCCTATAATAATAATTAGGTAAAATTCATGAGACTATCGCCGGAGAGAAATTTAATTCACTAGCTAGATTTCAATACATAAACAGGAGTAGAAACGTTGGTTGGCCTAATTCGGAACATAATAAAGTACCTGGTACCTATTGAAATCCCAGGCCTAAGCTGAACGGACAACACAACAGGTCTAGAAACCTGGCAATACTAGTCAATGCAGACTGTCCCAAAGGATTCCGTGTCTGGTGCTATACTCCTCTCGTACCGGTATCTAATATTAATAAGCTTGCATACTTCAGTACAACTGAGAATGGATCTAAGTACATAGATAGATTATAGCCACACAAGGAAGGCAGTGCCTTTAAATTTAAATATTTACACAAGAGAGAGAAGCAAATCATGACAAGACTTTCATTTCAAACTCTACCTTATGTACATACTTTTAAATATATCTGCCTTACTTACGAGTACTTACATAATTAGGTACTTTTAAATATACCTGCCTACGTAAAACAGTGGTTTACGCAGGCCGGTATCTGTTTCAAAAATGAGGTGCCCATCTGTTTTTCGCTTAAGCCAGTAATCAGCATGCTAAAGTAAAAATCAGGACTAGATAATTTGAAATACGGCATAGTAATCACGTGAAATGGTGTTCCTGAAGCAGGAATGAAGCCAACGCCACCGCCAGTGCACCGCTTAATCAGGGCTGGACCGCCCGCCCTATATTTGCGTATGCAAAGAGACTCCGGCCGCATTAACTATGCCATATAGCCAACGTAGCGTGCACCGATTGGGCAAACACATATCTGCATTATAAACAGCGTTCGGGCGCACAAACGCGCAATGTGGTCGGCCTTTACCGGCACACGACTAATCAACGAGCTGACCTTCCGCAGCCGAACAAACGCTACACCACACTCAGCTGCTCCTCTAAATCGAAAATAGACACACATCCGCTTATTTACACGCGCTGCGGAGCAAATATTCTCTTGTTTATCGATTTCTACATAAAGTTGATTGCGATCCTGATAAGCTTACCCGGACATCTATCGAGTAGGCGCATTCTCATTGTCGATTTAATGGGTCAACGTGGCATAAAAAGCAAAAGATCGCCGCATCACCCCGATGTTTAATAAAGCAGAACAGATCACAACCACTGACGTTCTAACAGTTTCTATGCACGCATGTGCAGTGAATCGATTAAAACTTTCTACTTTCCACGTTCATAGGCACTGCACCCACATTAACGGAAAATCTTAACATAATTTCTTCGCCTCCTCTCCACTAGAGCGGATAAAGAAAGCAGATAAATGCAAATAATAAGACTGACTGACTACACGAGGTGTCGTAAAACATTCAAAATACAAAATGAACTTTATAGAAAGGTCGAAAATAGTAAAGTTGTAAGTGAACTCTAAATAAGCAATTCTAAGCTTTCTAGACATTATTATGTTACTCTCACCTATGTTTCATTCATATCTAACATGCATGAATGGTTTTTCATTACACATTATTTATGTGTACCTAATTAGAATACCTATTTAACGATCAATTTTCTTTTACAAAGTTACAGGCGTGCATCTATTCCAAAAATCTTGCAAATTGACGGGTTGCGTAACTCTAATTAACTATCACTATCCCTGCTGAAAATTAGTTTAATTAGAGTTGTTAGATATATAAATCAAATTATTACATACAAATTTAGAAAATGAAACAACATTTACGCATTTTCTTTTATTAATTAACACTTACATCACTTTATGTTACTCAATAATTTACATTAACATATACCTACAACCGTAGTCACAAATAAATAAATTACACAATAAATTATTTACTGACATAGATTTGAGAACAATATGACGACGGGTTGTTATTAGTTGTTTGTCCACGTTGTGGACGGTACTTTGGTGTGAGGTCATTTGTGGGGTCGGGTTGGAGGCCTAGGAGTGCTGCGCGACGCGACGGATGGCGGAGGCGCTACGTACTCGCTGTCGTCTGTTCGTAGTGCCGGTATGGATCCACAGCTCCTGATTTCACTGGCCTCACCACATAGAGATTCCGCCTTCGAATTAAAGACTAGAATTAAAATATAAGGGATTAACAATTATTTTATAAACTCCTTAAATGTTGAATGTTTTATTGTTTCCAAATAAAGATGTGAAGTTTTTTTTTATATTATTCACTTAAAGATACCTTAACTCTTTGAAAAATGATTCAGTAGAAAATAAATCGTTTATGTTATATGTACCTGTGATGTCCATCTGCATGAACTTGGAAAGTGGTTTCGCCGGTAGCGCCATCGTGACTGAATAATTTCTTCAGGGCAATAATACCGGCGATGGTCAAAGCCACCTTACTGGCGATGAGAGCTTTGCCGGCAATAGCTGCCAAGGTCTTCAAAGCCATACCTCCCACAATGCTAACGGTCATGAAAACACCGAGCAATAGGTAAGGCAGGACCTTTTTACCTAAGGAGAAGCATTATGAAAATTAAAATGTAAGTACTTCTTAAACATACATAAGAATGAATTTGACGTTATGATTTGAAATACCCACCTCTACCTCTACCTTCTGACGCCATATCCATAGAAATGGTATGTGTGTTCATCAGCTGCTCGAATTTACTGCGTAACAAGGTATCGAGCTTTTCTTCAGTTGTCGTACCAGCGAGGAAACGAGGCTCCGCTAGCGCGGCCGGCGCGTCAGCTTGCTTCACCAACGACAACCCGTCGGCGAGCTGTACGCTATCCTGCATAATACAATAAATAATTAAATATCACTATAACTAGACACCACACCACTTCACACACATTTTCACTGATTGCACTGAATTCACCTGCTCCACTGCCCTTGTGAGCGCCGTTAAAGCTTTGCCCTTTAAGCACATCGTTAAGTGTTTTTGTGCACTGCAATCGTCGTAAACTTTTTGTAAAATGGCAAACTCTGCCGAAGGCCACCATGAACTTTCATCGGCTCTCCCACTATCTATTTCATTTTGTTCGTAATCTTCGACTTCCATCCTGCGAGATCTTCTAGGTCCATGAACATGACCGGAAACCAGGGCTACACAGAGAACAGATACGACGGCTATCCGAAATGAGGAACACATTTTCTTTACAAGTTACGCACACAACACCAACGATAAAACTTTGACGTATATCAAGGTAACCTAACAGCGACTGACGGCCGGTGCAAGTGGTGCGATCTTATATCGGCTAGCCACTTGGCTGAGCACTACGGCACCACCAAACATCCGCCATTCCGCACCAATTCTCGTGCACGCGTACTTACGTAACTGAACTTGAAAATGATTAAGAACCATTTTCCAAGTGAATTTCTCCGATACAATTTATGACAAAAAGCGAGACGTATACGTTACCAATTAAACTGTGTGTAGTATATTTAGTTTAGTGTGTGTGGAATAGTGTAATTACGGATGAGTTTGCGTGTGCCGCGAGGAACATTTGGTCCCCCGTTTCACTCACGGACGACCGGCTTCAGTGTATTGGTCGCTGTTCCACCTGTTCCGTTTCAACTGTTATTTCAGTCTTTATCGATACATTCACAGGGTGCAAGTTTGATATGCTACAGCCATACACCTGGTCACATGCCGGTGGATGGCGTGGCTGAGAATGTACGTCAATATGAGGAACAGTGTATTTTTACGATTAAAGAAAAGTAAAAGCTGCACTGCATTGTTTTTGTTTAATAAAATTAATCGGATATAAAAGGAAAGGTAGGTAGGTTCTAGGGAAATACTGTTATTTTGCATAATTACCAATGTACCAAAAGGAGGTATAACATGGTGAAATTTTTCCTGAGTATTTAGGCAATTCACTAGCAATGTTGTTTACCCACAGTTTTCTAGTTCTGCTGATGCTTGATTGCATTTTTAACCTCGTTTGGTGTTGGAGCAGCTGCTATTAGGGAGACTCTCTGGTAGCGATTTGATGAATGAGGAACGTCAGTAGGTTCGCAGAATCACTTGAAACTTCGTAAGAATGGTGCCTAAGTGTTACGAAATACATCTGTTTTTGTTTCATTCAAAAATTCGAAATAGTTTTAAAGATATAGACATTTGAAGTTGAACAAAAATTCAAATGTCCGTGAAAGCGCGCGCTTTGCGTGTGACGTAGCTAGACTACTAGCGGGTGCCCACCTGCACCTCGCGGTGCCTCGCGCGCTTGCCAGTTCGCCACGAACACGTACTGACTGACTGATACCTACCGTGAGTAGGTAACGAGTTCGTCTCCCGACCGATTTTAGTAGTAAGGTATTCAATTTTAAACATGGAAGAAGGCTTTCAAAAAGGACAAACAAATAACTTGCCTAGAGTTGACGGTTTAATGGTGGTTCGATATTTATCGAATAATGCTGATTTCGTTGCCGCTGAAATGCGAGGAGTAAAAATAAGTATAAATCCAATTTGTATATCACGTGATATTTATTTATTTTTTCCCATTTCACGCGTCACAATAATACTGTATGAGCAAATAGGTACGTAAGTAAGTTTGTAGGTAAGTTATGTTCGAAACATAGTTAAGCACTGTACCTACTAAGTACTATGGTACCTCCCAAACTCTTTTCTCTAACAAAATGTAACCTAGTAACGATATGTATTAACACAAGATTTGACACCTATATTTACGATCTTATAAATTGTATTTTGGAACTTTGTCAGGGGTTCTAAACATTTCATAGAATAGTATAATTTTTTTAATCTGTGTTAAATTTAAGTAAACTACTTACCTATTTATTTATTTTTTTAGATCAGCGAGAGATAGTTATATATTAGTTATATATATACTAAGGCTCAAGCTCAGTCTAATATGTGGTTCGAGATGCGTTACGGGCGCATTACGGCTTCAAAAATGCACGAAGCATCACAGTGCAAAACAAAGGACGGCTCCCTAGTAGAAACTGTATTTGGAGCCTTAAAATTTAAGGAAACTGCAGCTATCAAGCGAGGGAAAATACTAGAGAGTGATGTTAGTAAAGTAATTTCTGAAGTAAAAAAAATAAAAATTGAACAGAGTATATTTTTTAAATTTCAAATCACGAGCACCATCAAACTCCCAAGTTTCGATTACTGGTAAATATTCAACCATTTTTTTTTGCTGAGGGCAATACTCCCCGGAAACTCTTGGCACGGCACATTGCTATACATTCATGATTTTCAATACATAATATCATCAGGAATACGTCGATTTCCGAATTTAAATTTGTATTTTTAGGTATCTTTACCTTGCATACTTTTGTAGTAAAACATGCATTACTTACTAAAGGTTTAGAACCTCTGGAACGTTTACTTTTACTTAAGTACAAATTTTTTTTTAGTTACCGCTAAGCCAAATATTGAAATGCAATACCAAAGGTTTCAAACCCCTGACATAACCTATTAAAACATTACCTATGCGTATATTTTCTCACGTCATGTATCTACAAAATAAATATAACATGAATACCTATTACTTACATCAAAGTAATCTTCACAACAATAAACACCACTTTTGATGCTGGGCGGATTATCTCTTTTAATAGCTCGCATCCATTTTTTTCGCATTTTGAGCTCAAATGGCACTTTGAAAAACAACTTTTCTGGCGATCTGACTGTTGTCGACACACATTTCGGGACTATACACCATTTGTAAGTCTTTGAATTTGACATAATTATCTGTTGTTGTACCGTAATTGTTATTTTAAAGAATAAATGCGTAGGAGCAGCGTGTCGCGTGCGTGCCGCGGCCGACGACCAGCAGGAACGGCAACAGGAACAGGGCAACAGCTGAGCGAGTCGGGGGCAGGCGGTGCGGCGCGAAGCGATTCATACCTTATGACGTCACACAAGCGAGTGCGGTCGAGCGTTTCTAGGCTATTTAAGCCTACTTTATAACATTAATATCTCGAAAACTACTTATCGTATCGAAGTAATTCTTTCGATGACTTTTATCTTATTTTATAGACTGTATGATAGAATAAAAAGTAAAAAACACTGTTGTTCTTCATTGTGCCAGTAACCCATTAATGACCCACTACAGGGTCGGGTCTCCTCTCACAATGAGAGGGATGTAGGCCTTAGTCCACCACGCTGGCCTACTGCGGGTTGGTGGACTTCACATGCCTTTGAGAACATTTTTTTTGTGAACTCTCAGGCATGCAGGTTTCCTCACGATGTTTTCCTTCACCGTAACAGCAGGTGATATTTAATTTTATAAATCGCACATAACTTTTTTACAAAGTCATTGGTGCGTGCCACTGGGATTCGAACCCGGACCCCTCGATTCGAGGTCGAATTCTAAGCCACTGGGCTATCAATCTGGCTGGGTTTCTATGTATGTCACTTGAATACTATCGTAGAACTAAAAAAGTTATTATAATTATTATATCGATACCAAATAAATCACCAATAGCCTTTAAGATAAATAAAAAAAAATTATTTATCTTTTTTATTTATTTGCAAGGAACGAACCCATACAAAATGGCCTTTGTATGGGTTCGTTCCTTGCAAGGCCAAAATGTTTATTTCTGTATTCTGAAGCATCAGTTGAAGAACTGTAGGTAAGGAACAAGGGTGTTTATTTTCTTCCATGGCAGGCAAAAATTCTGATCCGCCATAGAAACTCCGAGGCCAGGATCTAGTCCGATATTCTTTTAGGTGCTTGTGCCTGTGCCTTGTGACCTAGCAAAGCCAACTGGAAGTATATTTATAGTAAAATATAAATAAAGTAATCTTTTGTTTATAGGTAGGTATATCATTTAAGAGTTTGAAAAATTAAAGAAAAGAATAGGTAGTGTACGTCTTCGAAAACTAACGTTTTTCTGTGAGCGCATGTTACAATTTCAACGTCGTCAACCGTAGTCGACAAAGCGAGGGGCCACATTGAAAAATGGCACTGGCCGCCGCGTGTGTCCTTCTGTTCGATGGGTGTTACTGACTACTGTAAGTTGAAAAAAAATGTCGTCGCATGGTGGTTTAGTTATCTTTTTATTAAATTGGCCTTACAAAGAGCTTGGCCTTTCATGGTCCACCCATGGACCTTTTTTGTAGGTCCATGGGTCCACCCGCCTTAATTGCATTTGAATGGGTGAAAGAAAATAAACTTATGGTGGGTCAAGATCACATTTCGTCGATTGTACCTTAATAGGGTTATCAGTGATAACCTTATGCTGTGATAACTTATCACAGTATTTTAGAACAAAATAACATAATTTTTATCAAATTCAAGATCCAAAATGCCGTGAAGCCATCGTGAAAAATTAAGGATCTTCGCTGTTGTTGTCTATGCAATGCAATCTCATTTGTCAAATTGCGTGCCCTGCATGTTGTAGATACCGTCTGTGTCTCACTCACGCGTCACGTCAGACTTCAACTGTCATAATAAAAGTTTGAGTGAGTTTACGACTTTATAATTTTATCATATATGATTTATAAACGAAGTAAATGCCACGATATAATAGTAAATAGTATAATTATATTCAATTTATACACACCAATACCAAAATTTGAAATGTCTGAAATCAAGTTAAACTTTACGGACAATAACCCAGGAGCAGTACAGTATGGAAACTTTATAAACTATTATTCATTTCATACAGCAAAAGAAAGAATATCCAACCTACATTCTTGCATGTTTCCAGCGCCTCCCCCTGAAAATTTAATAATTTGCCTCGACATTGGTTGCAATACTGGAGAACTTACAAAGGAGGTATATCAATACTTGCAATCTAGTGTTTATCCAAATTCGGAAATTAAAATATTAGGAGTAGATATTGATTCAACTCTCATAGAAAGAGCTAAAGAACAAAACAATGAATCGAACATATCATATATTTCTCTCAACATCACAAAAAGTGAAGAACAAAGTATTATTCAACAATATCTTAGTTCCAATAATAAACAGAAATTTGATATTATTTTTTGTTTCTCTGTTACAATGTGGATTCATATAAATATTGGTGATGATGGACTTCTACAGTTTTTAAAATATATAAAATCTTTGACAAGATCAATTGTGATAGAACCACAACCATGGAAATGTTATAGGAACGCTCAAAGACGACTGGTGAGAGCTGGCAAAAATTTCCCACTTTATAAAATTCTTACGATAAGAAACAATGTTAACAAAGTTATTGAAAACATTTTGCTTGAAAATGACATGACAAAAGTTTATGAGTCACCCTCCACATGGGATAGAAAAATATTAAGTTTTCATTTAACATCTTTAATGTAGTTTCAGTATAGTTTTATGCACGCCTAACACCAACCGACAAATGCACACAAAATGTGTTAAGTCCACAATATAAAACTGTTAGCATACAAGTATTGCAAAAAATTTTCTACTAGGTACTGAAAATTTCAAGATGTTGGGGCAGTGTTCATTATAGCATTACACTATCAATACTTCCTTGGGCAATCTACAAGAATTTCACCACTTAAAAAGGATTTCAGTTGTACCTTTTAGTATTAAAACAAACAACTGACTTTTCAACATAATTTAGATGAATGAGGTGAAAATAACAAAATACATATTTAACTGAAAACTTTGTTTTATTTCATAATAAGAATAAAAAAAGCATCAAACCTTTTTATGCCAAAATAACATTCAAATCTGTTCAGCCGTTCTTGAGATGTGCATGCACAAACAAACAGACATACTGACAAAAATTGTAAAAACTAAGTTTTTAGGCATAGAGGCATGTCCTGACATGGAAAAATTTAATTTCACTCAAAAATATTACATGTATTGTATAGAATTCATAGCTCAACAATTTTGTTATAATATAGGTATATAGATAAGTTAAAAACAAGTATAAAATTACTTAATAATAATTTTAAATGTAACAATTACCTATACATTCAAGGTTTACCTAACCCTATTGTTTATTACTATTTGTGTGGCCTACAGTATCTATGAAGAGAGTATATACAAAATGTTCAAAACAATTAATAATGACTTAACATGACCTTATTACAATGTACAAGACCTCAAGTACACAGTCATGTAAAAAATTTACTGTGTTTTCTTATCAATTTTATCCAACATAATTCATTTACTCATGATTATCCTTAACTTATTGTAAACTTTGCAAAATTAGATCTGTTTGTTTATATACAATGGATTATTTTTGTTGTAAGTGCACTGTGTGATGTTATTTATGTGCAATAGTAGTGCACATAAATAAAATAACCATGGAATTGATAAATGTTTCTAGAAATTATAAAATTGCTGTTAGTAATGTGATGACAATTATTTATTTGTTACAAAACTTGGTAGTTTTCTTTCGATTAATTATTACCTATAAAGTTAATGTTGAGCTTTCTTGTTTTTCTATTTAAATTTTGTGTATTATTTTTTCAAAATAATACTAAAAACTTTAGCATAACAAAATCCAGTGCTTCCTTTTACAATACAGTAAAATCTCACTAATCTGGGACACTGGACACTAGTAAAAACCCTAGTGTGCCATATTATACCTGCTTTTAGCCTCTAAGAGGTGCCAATGAGGTGCGTATCTACGGCACTATCACCATAAGTCTCTGTGCATCAATTAGCAGAGTATAGCATAATGGCATTGCTTCCTAGGTAGTATGGCAAGTTGCAGGAAAAGTTTCAGATTACTGAACTTGTTGCTCTATTGAATTACCAAAATTAATGAGATTCTATTTCTATATTAACTAGTTAACATGTACCACAAAACACTGGAGCTGCAAAACAAAAAGTGCTTGTTTCCATACTAGTCTTACTTGAGACATAAATCAACATAGTCTATGAAGCTACCTCTTCTGTGCTAGATTCAAATTCCAGTTTGACATCTGAACTAATTCCCTCTACTTCCATTTCTGGTTCTGGAGCATTCAGCATGTTGAGCGTAACCTGAAATTTATATGTAAAAAATTATTATACTAGCAACCACAGTAACAAGCAATGGCTCCATACAGTATAACATTGACTTTGTTATATTTTCCTTTTATATATAAAGGCCATTCTACTCAACATCATCATTAGTGGTTACGGGTTTAGTGGGCGTCTTTTGGGTGTAATGCAAGCACAAACATAGCATTTAAGGTTTACACACTATTTATTCAAGGTATCACAATAATCACACCATACAAGTTAGTTTAACATTTATATGGATGGCCTCAAACTCTTGGAAGAGCAGCGAGTTTGTGACACCATTCTTACTGCACCAGAATCTAAACTGACAACTAATTCACTACAATACTATAATCCTTCGAATCTACAACTACTCACAACACATGGCAAATGCATGTGTACCGACCACACTCTGAGTTATCCTCTACGTCCAGCCTACTTTGGAAGAACTAGATTACAATCATCAAAGCTCAAAAGAATGTGGAAAATTCAGTGACATTCCAAACAAGATTTGACAAATTGCTCTATTGTTAAAATACATTCAAAAATAAGGTTTTAAACAATAGATCTCGCATTGTATCACCAGCAATCAACTTGGCTTACATCCTTCTCCGACGTGTATAACTTCAAAAATAAGTGTATCAAAATAGTATTATATTTAGATGTATTTATTTATTGCACAGAACAATATTGTGGCACCCACTTAAGGAAGACAAGTTTGAGAGTTACTTTAACTTAGTATAAGGATCTTATTTATCAGAGCCCAGAGTACAGCACCGTATAGTGTAGATAGCACAGGAGCCAGGACACCAGATCTAGACTCGCCCTAGGTTTAGCGCCTTATATTTTCACCACATTACATCCTGCAACATTGCATCAACACATGTCATACCTGTCCTGTGTTACCACTGGGTGCAGGTGGCCTCTCTTCTGCAGCCTTTCTTTTAACCGGAGTTTTTGCTTGACTGCTGAAAGAGGAAAATAGATTTTAACAATAATTATGACATAATTCTGATTATAATTACTTCACATCTAAACTTACAGATAAAATTAATAGCCTACCCTTTTAACACATTGACTGCTGCCGTAAGCAGGTAATAAAAAATATGGCCATGCAGCGCGACTATACACTGAACACGCTATAAAAAAAGTAATATAACTGACCGCCGCCCCACACTCAGCATGTATGCAATATACAATGCATGCGATTACCATGAATTTCAAGTTGGTGTATAGATATTTAGAATATTATCAAATTTAGATAGCAAGTGCTATGTAAAATTACCAAAAATTATTGAGTTTTCATACATAATATTTTATACCCCACACACTGCATGCAAACCAGCCTTATTATATTAATAATGCTACGCATGCGAATGCAGACATGTTGGCTTGCCGCAGTTGTTGTGCTAGTCAAAGTGGTCTGTCAGTGTTTTGAGTATTTTAAGGTATTTGTAGGGTCTGGTCTCCTCTCACAATGAGAAGGATGTCCTTGCCTTAATCCACTAAGCTGGCCTAGTGCAATGTGCATTTCACATCCCTTTGAGAACATTTTTTTAAACTCAGGTATGCAGGTTTCTTCACAATGTTTTCCTTCACTATTACCGCAAGTGATATTTAATTTTATAAACCCCACAAAACTTCTTTAAGAAAGTTATTGGTGCATTCCACTGGGATTCGAACCTGGAGGCCTCGAGTAAGAGGCTGAATCTCAGCTACTAGTCTAGCACCTCTTCCATACCACTGCTTTACACACTTTACACAGCTAAAAATGTATTTATCATTTTTATAATAACAAAGACACTATCACCTTGTTTGCTGCTCCACCATCGGATGCAACAACATAGTCATGTCCGCTAATTTATTGAAAGCTGCACCTGCCTCCGTGAATATCTCCCCAACCTGGAATTTGAAAAACAAAATAGATTTAATGACGCAAGGACAGGTGGCAAATTGTTGAAGGAGTTGCAGTGCTATTATAAAATATTATAGCAGTGCAGGTGATATAGTTAAATATGAAGAAGAGTAGCAATGATTAACTACATAAAATAAAAAAATAATAAAGGGATTAACCACAATGAACAGATTTATTGATGTCACTAATCAATACCTTAATGTAACAATAATGAAATGAAATCTAATGAATAATGAAAAGTTGAAAACATTTTATGACTGTAAACATAAATTCTAAACTAAGAAATTTGATAAATATACTGATTACCTTGGCCGCGGAGTTATTCATCTTGAGAAATATAATTTATTGCACTTTTTCTCAGCGATATAAAAATATTCTCAGTGGATATAAATATTCGTTTGACTTTAGGACTAAGTAAATAACGTATAGAAATAAGTAATTAACGTAGGTTTAAATAAACATAACCATGGATGAAAATAACAACAATAAATTTCGGCACGTTCGTTCTTCCGACTTTCGTTTTATCTGTACTGGCCTACTGGCAATTCTGACAGCTGACAGTTGACACTGACAGATATCACAGATCACAAGTTGGCGCGTTCCACTTGACGTACACAACGATCACGCTCATGACTGCAGTTTTTAGGATTGCCAGGTGATCGGTATTATATCGAAGTAATTCAACTGTCAGATTTTACGCCATTGACATCGACAGCTATCAGGACTGAAGGAAAATCTTTGTAATTAAGTTTTTTTCACTAACTTACCGGCTAATAACAAAATAGGAATAGTAAGTTAATGTATTTGATGCCCCCGACTGCGTTACTGAATGCTGTCAATCATGAGCATTAAAAATATTAAAATATAATATAATAATATATAAATTAAAATATTATTTAAAAATATTTTTTTATTTTTAAATAATATTTTCTTGTTTTTATCTTTTTTGTTCTTGACCCACTCGGGTTTTTTGTTTTTGTATTTTTTTTGTTTGTATGCATTTTGTTCAACAAGGGAAAGGTAAGTTTCATCAAAATCGGTTCAGCAGTTTCGGTGATATGGACTTAAAACTAAATATTACGAAATAAAAATAATTAAAAAAATTAAACCGACGTCAAAGAAGTATGAAATAATATGCTTGTTACGTTACGAGCGTTACTGTCATAAACTCATTACTGTCGTTGAGCTGTACGTCAAGATTGTCATGCTTTACCTATTTAAAAGAGCAACATTCATAATTGATTTGATTGACAATTGAATTGACAACTAATTGATAACGATCACTTCAACCCACGTTTTTAAAATGGGACGTGGTGAGCGGAAGTCATGACGTCATAAGTGATAAATTGATTTGATTGACAATTGAAATGACAACTACTAATTGACAACCATGACAACGATCACTTCAACCCACCGTAGATGGGTCGCGTTCGTCGTGGTTTTCGCCACCACGACCGCGGGAGGTAGTTCCACTAGTTACAACGTCAACTGGAACGCACCCAGTATGCGTCGACTGTCCTGACTAATTTGGCTAAAAACACAAACTAAACGCTAAATTTCACTATTTTGACGATTGGCGATACGTAAAATTGCGTGGTGCCATCACTAAATAAAAAAAAAATCACTATTTAACTGAACTGACAGCCATGTCCACCAAGTGTCATTTGAAATTTTGAATATTAGGTACCGTGATATTCGGTGATATACTTATTCAAAATCTTTGTGATTTTCGTTACTGTTTCGTGTAGTATACATTATTGTAAGAAAAGGAAAAAATACTTCAAATTAAGTCGTTTTTTATGTAAACCATGCACCCACCTAGATTTGCACATCCTCGTTTTAGTCTCCCACCTCCAATTAACCCTGAGATGTTGACTCAAAGAAGACCACATGTGCCGACTTTTGCCCCATCATGGCATCATCAACGAAGAATTCGTCCAACGAATTACAATTCAAAAGGGTTTAATAATTTTCAAAGTCAAAATGAAGAACATTGGTGTGAAACCTGTGATAGAGGCTTCGCTAATGCGCAACTTCTTGAAAATCATAAAAAACAACATCAGGTAAATAAATAAGAGCCAGTTTTAACCCTTTCAGACCGGCAGAGGGGTGCAGTCACAGGACTGAATATTTTTTTTTGTTATTTTTTACTCCACTAACTTTTTTTAGCCTTAATTCACATAAGGTTTAAAATAATGAAGAAAATACTATAATATCAAGGGCATAAATTTAATATTTCAGAATGGGACAATGTATCCTATTATCTCAGGGACACTGCTATTTCAATCATTTCCCCATACATTTTATAAAAAATTTGGATATTTCAGAAAATGAAAAAAAAACTTGACATTATTTTTATTGAAGAACAACTATATAAGTATTTTTTAGAATAACTGACTAATAAAAATCTCCATAACTTTTTGTGATATTACTAGTTACGAACGTCAAAATTTTGTTATAAGAAAAGCAGCAATGAAAAAATTAAAGATCAAGGTGCCATGAGGTAAAGCATTGTGTAAAAAATTGTTATGAAAAAACGGGCAGTGTTAGTCAAGTGCACAGCATTTTACCTGCTCAAGGAAGAAGCAATGAAACGCGCACATGATAAGCTAGGCTGGCTATGGTATTAGGGACTGATGGGTCATAGTATCCCAATGTTGGTATTTTTGTCTCAATACACACAATTTGTTATTGTTTTGCCATATTATCTAATTCATTGTACTTTATATTGTAGAATAAGCAATAAACTTACTTAGAAATAACGCCTAAACACCAGAAACATTGAAATTTTCCCAGGAACTCCCACGCACATGTTCTGTATTTTGACCATAGATTACAAATTGGTGTTGCCTCAATAAAACTACCAAAGTCAAATTAAAAAATGATATACTGTGAATATAATTATTGGGACTATGATTCCTGATTAACATACAAAATCTGAGCTTCAGTCCTGTGCCAACATATAGTGGTACATACTGTCAGCCCGTAGTAGTACGGGACACATATATACCATCAGTTATGAAAGGGTTAAATAATTGGATAACTCAGATGCAGATAATTTACAAAATTAAATAATAATATCAAGACTTTCATCTCTTATTTCAAAGCCTTTTAAATATACTTTTGCGAAGCAAAGGAGCCTCTGTTCCATCCTGAGATTTCATTTTACCCCATTAAAAAGTTACTTTTGCAATCTTATTTATAGATGTCTATGGGGAGAGGTAGGGAACCTCTGAAATAAGAATCCAGATGGTATTTCTGGTAAAGCATTATGCATAAAATGTGCGCACACACTTTGAATTGTAAATTTTATTCTCTACAACTTTGGCTAAATCATAGAATGAATGCAATGCATGCAATCTCAAAAATGTGACATTTTAATGGACTACCTGTACTAAAATTCATCAAACAAAACCGACAATGTAACAGTCGATTTCAGTAAAATAAAAATATAATAAAAAAAAATTAAACTGACTTAGTATAAAATACAATTTGTTACATACTTTAGGCTTACTATTTTTTGAGGTTGGTCTCTTACATCAAGTATTTTGTTTCTACTGTTAAATTTTGGCACCAACCTCAACAATAGTAAGCCTAAAGTGTGTAACAAATGTTATTTCATATTTTTTGAGGTCAGTTTTACTTTTTTAATTATTTTTTTGTAATTTTTATTTTTAAGGCCATATCACAGAAACTACTGAACCGATTTTGATGAAACTTTTACCATTCCCTAAGTTGGATAAAATGAAAGCAAACAAAGAAAGATCAAAATCTGTGTTGAATTGATAACCTCCTTTTTTGAAATAGGTAAAAAAATTATGATAGCCAAAACTTTTAACCATTTTTACAGAAATGCAACATAGATGGCTGTAAGTTTATTGCACACCCTAAGGTTATAACAAAACATATACAGATGCAGCATTCAACAGGCATATATAAAAAGATATCTAAGTTAGATAATCCAGAGGAAATAAAAAAATGGATAGAAGAAAGAAAAAATAAGTACCCAACAAAACAAAATATAGAAAAAAAGAGTGCTGAAATCAAGGAAAAAGTAGAAAGAGGAGAAAAAATGGGTATGAAGTATAGCAGGGAAAATAGGCTATCAAAAAAAGGTGTGTTATTCTGAAAATACTATTAAGTTTTTGAATACAGTAGTTATAGTATACTAGTTTAAGGGCACTGGTTTTGTTTATTTCATGATATACTGATTGGTTTAAAATGTTTATCTTTTTACATTTACAGAATATAACATGAAAAGAAAATTTGATCAAAGTAATCATAGGCAGAACTTTAAAAGAAATTTTCACCAAAAAAAATTTTCCTCTGAACCAAAAAAGAGAAAGCTTCCTGAAGAGACCAAGAAGCCTAACCACCCACAAACAGACAATAATTCTATAAATCCTATGGATGGCACAAAAACACTAAAACCCTTTACTGGTATTCTTCATCTCACAGATGATACAGAAACTGAAGATAGTGAAGAACAAGTACATAACAATTACATAATTGAAGATGATGAATATGTAGGAACAGAATCTAATCAAATCAATAGTTCTATGAATCCAGAACCTGTAGTTTGTGGGGCTCTGTCTTCATTGATATGCAGCTATGAATCTTCTGACACTGAATCAATACATGAAACAGAGATAAAACATAATAAAGATACTTCAAAAAAACAATGTAATCCACCTTCCCATCACAACATATCACTGAATTCAATAGACAATGATTCAAACAATTTAGTAAAGAGTGATGATGATAGTGGACCAGAAGAAACCCAAATTATTAAAGGGCCTGAATTAGATAATAAAACTAATGAGATAAAGTCAGGACTTCATTGCAAAAAACACAAGCAAATTGATGCTAATAGTAAAATGGAGAGATTACGAAATATTACAGTAAACAAAAGAAATAATGTAGTAAAATTGAGATCGAAATTGCCATCTACACTTCTTGAGAAACTCTTATGTAATGAAATACGCCAGGAGAGAAATATTGTTTTACAGTGTATCAGACACATTGTCAAGAATAACTTTTTTGATAAGACTAGAGAATCTACTCTTCAATGACCCTTCACATAAAAGAAAGAAATTTTAATATATCTTGTAAAAGATAATTATGCAAATTGATTTTTCAGTTTGCATTATGTTTCACCAACCTTAACCTAGGTTATTTTTAGCGGTGTCAAAATAAATGTAATTTACTATTCATAGATTTATTTTATTTGAATGTAGTAGGTAAATGTTCACAAAATTATATTGTTATGTACCTACACACACCAAAAATTTGGCTAGTGGCATTTCAGTGGCACCTAGTGGAAATTGTTGTTTAAGACTTCAGTATCTCCAAATTAAGCAAAATATTACAAATTATTCTTTTAACAAAAATGTAAACCGCCTTCAAACTAAAAAGTAAAAACAAATACAGGCTCTATGTATTTGATAAGTCAACAATTCAATAATTCAACCATTCGATAGTGTCACTCACTGATAAGAGTCATGAGGAACAAATTCTGGACAGTAATGACATACGGCAAACTTAGGGAAAGAGATCAAAGAGCTCATTTTTAGCAAAATAGTAATCAGCATTAAAAGAAGAAAACAGATGTACGAATTTGGATGAAATTTTTTCCGCCCGCTTTTTTCTCCTGGTCTATGTTAGCCTGGGGCGCCGAAAGCGGATGTTAGATGTAAGCAAATATTCTATCATGTATGACGTTCATAAAGTATACACAACTCGAACCTGACAATGAATAAAAGACTGATTTTGACTTTGAAACTTTGAACGCAGCTATAAATTGAGAACAATAGCAATAATTTTTGAATGCGAAGTTCTCAGTTAAGATTTATATGGAAAAAAACGTATTTTGTAAAAAAGTTTGCCGTTTGTCATTACTTTCCAGAATTCGTTCTTTATCAGTGACTATCAAATGGTGTAATAATGCAGAATGTGATTTTTTGTTCCAAAATCAACAGGTTCGATTCCTGGCTAGGTATATTGATTTTTCAAAAATCCAATAATGCAGTTTTAGTTTTTATCAAAGACTCCTTTCAGCATTTTCCGCTATTCCTTGTAATTTCGTATTTCCCCATCCACGCGCAATTGAAAAATTCACCTGTATAAAACTATTGTCTACACCGGCAAGTCTGGCATCCTAGTTTTAATGTTTTTGAAAACAAAAAACTTTAAACAGTCTTGAATACATGTCAGTACCCATTAATGACCCACTACAGGGTCGGGTCTCCTCTCACAATGAGAAGGATGTAGGCCTTAGTCCACCACGCTGGCCTACTGCGGGTTGGTAGATTAAGAACTAAAAAAAACTTTTTTCTTATCAGATATAAGTATTATAATCAAATGAAATAGCACATTTTACTTAGTAACTAAGAAACTCGAACAAAGAATTTGCTTCCGCGACATTATAAATCTACAAAATAGATAAGTTTAATTTAGATATCTCATTATTTTATTACGTTTACAAAAAAAGTATTTTTTTAAATACCTATATTGATGATCTAGAAGAAAAACATGCTAATTACCAATTTTTGAGGAGGACTGTTATTATTAATTCAAAACTTCTAGATGCTATAACTGTACATAGAAATTGTATATATACTGCCTATATTTAGTTAGGGTATTTATATTCATACTTACTTATCATAAATTTGATAGCTATAAATTTATGCAGAAATAAAAGAGGTATCTATGTGTACAAATGTGAATATTGCGTATGGTTGTGTGCTTTTTTTGGTCATCAATTTCCTTGGGGCTATCTAGGGTCTACACACGCGCTCCTGCTAGGCTATTCGAGAAAAAATAATCTGGCAACACTGAATAGGTAGTGGCCGAAGCTAAACTGTTCCAAAATATATATATATAATGATCCTTTCACGGTAAATGTTGCTCCAGTGTGAAGTTATAATAATTGTTGATCCACCTATTTCACGTGTTTGCTCAGCTCCGCTTCGCGCAACATGATATACTTTGATCCGTCCTGAATATACGCGTGACGTCGGTGGATCTGCACTCGCACATTTTCAACATACTCGTCAGTGGTTTGACCAACATTCGTTGATCCATTAACGGTCAAAAAAATTATACCGAATGTGATTTTTTAGATCCGGAGTATATTTAACTTAAATGCGACATTTGTTTAGACTTTGTTGATCCGGCCGAAACAATAACAAAAATCATACTGAATGTGATTTCTTAGATCCGGAGTATATTTAACTTGCTTAGACTAAGTTGATCCGTCTGAAACAAAAACAAAAATCATACTGAATATGATTTCTTAGATCCGGAGTATATTTAACTTAAATGTGACATTTGCTTAGACTAAGTTGATCCGGCCGGAGCACAAAATTGACTCTTACTGCGCTCTTCTGGCGCTGGCTTACGGGCGATTTTCGCGTGTCGCTGCTCACTATTCAAGTCACGCCGGAAGACCAGGGGCCATCCATGGTACCTGCCGATCACACCGCGCCCTTTTATTGGACAGGGTCACTGGAAAAGGGTCGCGGTGTCCGGACCTCTGCGCGCCGGAGCACTTTTGGCAACTGCGACCGGACTGAAGAAGACGGAAAGGAGCCTACCTACCCACCACCACTCACCCCGCGCACCATGGAGGTCAGGTAGGTCCGCCCCCCTCACAGGCCCCGACTGCAGCGGCCGGCGAGCGTCCCGCGCCGCTAATAGTGGCGAAGATGCTACCCAACTGGGTAGTGGACCTCAGAGCACTGCGGGACATCCTCGGCGTCCCACCGCACTCCGTGGCAAGCGGAAAGGGCTTCCGCTTCCATCTTAAATCCGCAGACGAGTTCAGGAAGGTCCAGGCCTACCTGATCAAGATTCAGGAGACCGAGCCGGGCCTAGTCTGGTACTTTCTGTCCCTGACGGAGGAGCGGCCGACAAGGGACATCCTCGGCGTCCCACCGCACTCCGTGGCAAGCGGAAAGGGCTTCCGCTTCCATCCTAAATCCGCAGACGAGTTCAGGAAGGTCCAGGCCTACCTGATCAAGATTCAGAAGACCGAGCCGGGCCTAGTCTGGTACTATCTGTCCCTGGCGCGCCTACGGGGTCTCAGCGTCCCCCCACCTCCACCCGGAACCCCAGCCAACATGCCGGCTGGCGAACGCGGCCCGCCCGCGCACACCAGCCGTAGACGCCAGGCCAGGTGGCGTAAGCGGGAGAAGGGTCTCGCTGAAGAGCAGGCCTCCTCCGCCCCGCCTAAGCCGAAACCTACGCCTCGAGCGCCCGCGATGGTCGCGACTCCGCCCGCCCCCGCGCCCGCCCTTGCTCCACTCCCCTCCACGGCTTAGCCACCGGCCATTACAGAGGACGGCTCCCCCGAGCGCAAGCGCATGCCAAAGTGCAAGGGGAAGAAGCCGCAAAGCACCCAGGAGGAGGTAGTCCAGGTACCCCAACCAGTCCCTGCCCACCTCCCCACACCGACCCCACCCCATCCTGCCACTCCATCCCCGCTACAGATAACGGGACGCCTAGCCCCCTCGAGGCCCTTACAAGCTCTGGGCTTCGAAACGCCGCCGATGAACTGGTAGCCGCCGTATCGGCCATCAGTGAGGCGATTGCGCGGTACCCGGAGCTCGTGGGGACAATTAGAGGGGTCTCAACCAAAGTCCTCGGGCTCCAGCATGTCAGTCAGTCTTAGACTAATGTACTGGAACCCGGGTGGGTTGTCCTCACAGTCCAGACAGGAACTCCGTCTCCTCCGCGAGCAAGACGTGCATGTTCTGCTCATGGGAGAGACGAATTTGTCTCTTAACCAGGACTTCCGCCTCCCTAATTACTTCGTGTACCGCCGCGATGAGATCGCCCCCTCCGGGTACCCTTACAGGGGCACGGTGGTGTCGGTCCGCCGCGACGTGGTACACACGGTTTTGCCAATCCCGCCGTTCTCAGTTATGCGCTCCACAGGAGTCGAGCTGAACGCGACGGGCCAGGCACTACTTGTGTTTGCCGCCCGCCTGGACGTAATCTTTGCCTCCAAGATTTCAGACACATCTTCGACGGTGGGAACCCGACCCTCCTGGCTGGCGACCTGAACGCTAAGCATTGCGCTTGGGGTTCCAGAGTCGCCAACAGCGCGGGACGGCGAATCCTCGTGGACGCGGAGGCGAATGGGTATCAGGTGTTAGGGCCAGAGACACCCACTCACATTCCCTCTAACGTCAACCACCGTCCGGATGTGCTTGAAATCGTACTCCACGGGAATCTACCGTGCCCGGTCTATGTGGAGGTATGACATGAACAAACAGCACCTCCCCATACTGGTCACTCTTGGCTTGGGACCCGAGTGCACGTCATTGCCGCGCGCGAAGCGTAGGACGGATTGGGAGGGCTTCAAGTCTGCACTGGCCTCCTATGACCATAAGGCCCCGTTAACTTCCCCGGAGCCGGTGGAGGCCGCGGACGTGGTCTTTGCGACGTCAGTCAAAGAGGACCTGGATTACCGAGAAACATAAGACAGAGGACGTCTGCAAAGGTGATGTGACCAACAATAATATTTTTTTATTCCGGTTCCTTAACTCTTAGCGGTTTAGGAGTTCCATTCTGTATCTCCGAAGCTCTTCATCAGATCATCATCACCTTAATATGGGACCAAATTCACAATAACAGGTCCCAAACCAAAAAAATATCAATTCAAATCAACAATACCAACAATAATATTTTTTATTCCGGTTCCTTAACTCTTATCGGTTTAGGAGTTCCATTCTGTATCTCCGAAACTCTTCATCAGATCATCATCACCTTAATATGGGACCAAATTCACAATAACAGGTCCCAAACCAAAAAAATATCAATTCAAATCGGTTATCAAATGACGGAATGCGGCGGTCAGAAATATAAAGAAAAACGAGTTCCACTCCATCATCAGAGTCGACGGTGGTCAATGTCTATATAGTTCTGCAAAGGTAATGTGACCAATAATAATAATTTGTTAACCCGGTTCCTTAACTCTTATCCGTTGAGGAGTTCCACTCAGTAATAAGTGTGATGCTCGAGGATGCTACCAGGATACTAACAGGTAGTAATCTCATCATCTTCGGACGGGATGATATGAAGCTTAATTACAATCGATCTTCACTTGGTAAGTTCGTTTGATTTTACAATTATTGATGGCAAAGAAATATACAAAGAAATGTATAACACAGTATAGGTACCTACTGTGCGTTCCAAACTTCCAAATAAAATCTGTAGCTTGTAGGGTCAAAGATACGAAGCGGCAACGTCGCGGCTGCTTTCAGCCAATCCGATCGTATGCTGAGCGGCAACGTCGCGGCTGCTTTCAGCCAATCCGATCGTTTGCTGTGCTCTGATTGGCTCATTTGAATCGGATCAACGTTTTCCGTAACTATCGCAAGGTGGATTTGTATATCGGATCAACATCGGCCAAAACTAGTAAGCAGTCACGTGACTGTAGATGTTGATCCGGTCGGAGCCACATTAGTTACCAGAGATGCATATTGGATCAACAAAAGGCGCCGGATCAACATAAGTTTTTGGATCAACAAAGTGCTCGCGTGAAGTCGCGTTTGATCAACATTTGTCGATAAGGGATAACTATATATATATATATATATATATATATATCTGTGTGAACACTAGCAATCGCGGGATGTACAAATAGTTCAAGGTCATTCAAGATGTAATTTATATTACATCCCATAGTCAAAAGCCGGCTTGAGCATTAAAGTTTCTTTATTACTAAACAAATCAATCGTATTGGTAATTTGTATTATTATTTAATTAAACTGTTAATTTCCAAGGTCAGTCATCACTCATTCGACTGACTCCGAACAATTGTTAATTATAATATTTTCATCATCAATCAATCATCAATAGAAGGAATGTTATTGTAATAATCAGCATAATCTTGTGATCATTAAGTTACAAAATGACAAAAGTTATAAAAATATTTCTCGTATTTGTCTATCATGGTAAAAACCAGCGAAATGTTATAAATCTATTTAGCATTTTTTGTAGTTTAAACTGATGGTAAAAACTTGAGAGTTGTCAAGGGACCACCCGGAAGGAACGAAGTTCATGACGTAAATGACAATGTCATTTACGACACTTTTTGCTGTCATGACGTAACTGACGTAGTCATGAACTTCATTGTCATTTACGTCATGACTTACGTCATAACAGCAAAAAGTGTCGTGACAACTTTTCGTAAGATTTTTTTCCGTCTAGCACAAAGAATACTATACTCTCTAGCCCCCTTTCATAACGCGCGATAAGGAACTTCGTTCCAATAACTGCCATTACTTTTTTGGCTTCAAAATAACATCACTTGCTATGAATGTACAACTACAGTTTGGACACAAAGAGACATTATTATGGAATTTGGATAAGTGCGATCGGTAGAGCATGCTCATTTGGCCATTTTGGCATTAAAATGTTACATAATCAAAATTTTGTAGTCAGCACATTTGTCTTCTAGACCATCGATATGTTTTTTTTTGAACACTCATTTAGTTCTTTTCAAAATAGGTATCACGTATTTTTTTAGCAGAAAACGTGTAAAATTGCATAAAAACATATTTCTAGAATAAAATGTCTGCTGGTCTTCAATAACAGTACTAGAACATGTTTTTCTCTCAATAGTTCAACACGTTTACAGCCTAAACAATTGAAGAATCTCACGTGAGATTAGGGGAGGGGGGAGGGAGTTGAGGAAAATCTTACGATATCTCACCAAGGGGGAAAAATCGAAAAATTCGCAAACATGCCTCACGTAATTAATGGACGCCCCCTAACGATTTCCAATCCATCATCAGACCAAAAGTTCGACAAAAATGTACTGGCTCTGCAAAGTTAATGGTAACAAGATTAAATTATCTCCTAACACTATTCAATAATTCCACTCCATTGAGGAGTTCCACTGTTATCTCCAGAACCAAGATCAGACCAACTTGGAATCATACCCTACCGAATAGAGAAAGAATTTTGGAAATAGTTGGGGAGAAAAAGGGAATCTTACAAAAAAAAATATACAGCAAACTTGAGAATTTATCCCAGATCAGGCTACACAATATTATCCTGGCTATTCTAACCATATAGGTACATAGTGTCTAGTTGAATCTACTGAATAGATTCAGGTGAAACTAAGAAGTGTTTGGTATACTGGGAGTTTCATGATTTGAGAGGGAGAGGAATTGGAATGAATCTCCATTCACCACTCATTCTAAAAACTAATTCAACACATTAATTCCAAAAAATAACCCTAGTTTTTACAGACAAAAGTAAGGCAAGATCTTGACTGCTGGGTCAACCACTCGCGTGCAACTGTATCGACTCAAGCCGCACACTGTACTGTACAAAAGCTTGATCCTTCGGAAAACGGCTTTTCCGATTTTTGTAAGTTATTTTATTCGAAAGACTGATAAGATTAGAGAAAAGATTAGTCTCACAAACAAAAAAAAAACCAAGAAAATCGAATAAGCCATTTTCCGAAAGATCAAACTTTTGTCCCAGTGTGCAGCTTGAGTCGATTGAGTTGCACGCAAGTATAGCTATAAGGTTACTTGTTGATAGAGAAACCTTCATGGCGACCAATATAATAAAAAACAAAATTTATGTTAGATGTTTATTCTCGTCAAGAATTGTTTACGACTGGGCGGCTGTAGCAGCAGCAGCAGCTGGTGCCGCTGTGGTGGCAGCAGCCTCCTCCCGAATGCGATCCTTTTTGAGTGTTCCCATGAATGCAGCCTTGTCAGCTGGTGTCTGGAAGCGACCATGACCAAATTTGGAAGAGGTGTCAATGAATTTTAGGTTGATCTTCTCCAATGCTGCCCTCTTGGTGTGCACTCGCAGAGACTGTAATGAAATAATTATTTTATTGAATATGGAAGGAATAGGGGTTGAATTTTACTGCTTTATTTTCAAACCATACACATTATAGGTAGGTTTGATGAGCTACGAGGCTAACGAGTAGGATTGACCATCTTGAGCTATATATTACATCGCGGGATGTAATATATAGCTCAAGATGTAATTTATATTACATCCCATAGTCAAAAGTCGGCTTAACACATACAGTGAACGATGTCTGTATACTTATCTAAAGAAGTAGATTCTATATTTTTTTGTGCCAGAACAAAGGTGGAATTTATATAATAGCAAAAAAGTGTATGTTTTTAGATACTCACTTTTCTGAGAGTAATCACACGTTTCTTAGGTCCCATGCAGCAACCCTTGATCATGATAAAGTCATTGTTGACCTCACCATAGTGGGGGAAACCACCCATGGGTGTGATTGATTTCTCAGACAAGTCATATTCAGTGGATGCATTGTTCTTGATGACCTTGCCATCCTTAGTGTGGATACCTGCAATAATTTGACTATTAAAATAAATTAAGAACTTGGTGCCTCTACACTTCACTTCATTTCTCGAGGGATCCACATTCAAATCCCTGTGGGACACATCAAGTTATGATTGTTTTATAAAAATGATATATCAGCTGCGATGGAGAAGAACATCGTGTGGAAACCAGCATGCCTGAAAAGTTCTCCATAGGTACATAAAGTCCACCAACCCACAGGGCTAGCGTGTTAAGACTCAGGCCTACATCCTTTCACATTGTGAGACTCGACCCTGCACCAGGTCACAAATGGGTCACCAGATACAGATGCATAAGACCTGATATTGAACATTATCCATTACTTTTTGGTGGATACAATGGCTAAAGAATTGGCAAAATGGGCTCCTTATGTTTGTGTTGCATATTCTTATATATAAAATTCTCAAGTCACAGTTTTAGTTCCACTCCTCCAAAACGGCTTGACCGATTTTTATGAAATTTTATATGCATATTCAGCAGATCTGAGAATCGGCTACTATCTATTTTTATACCCCTAAGTGATAAGGGTTGTCCGCACCTAACATTTTTATTTTATTTTTTGGACAATTTTATTTATTTTTATTATTTAATAATGTGGCATTAAAAAATGCATACAACCCTAAATTTTCACCCTTCTATCACCAACCCCTATTTTTTATTAGTCGATTTATAACACTATAACTTATATAGCAAAACAATGTTTGTGGGTCAGCTAGTGACTTATAATTTTATGTACCTTGTCCAATTCTGTAAATTTTCTTGTTCATTTCAGTGCGATGATGGTAGCCCTTTTGACCAGCACGAGCTACAGTGAATGACACTCTTGAAGGATGCCACGCTCCAATACAAGCAACCTTCCTCAGACCCTTGTGCGTCTTACGAGGCAGCTTCTTTGTGTGCCAACGTGAGGTGACACCTATAAAAAGTTATTGCTTTAAAAATGAAATTAATCTTTATAAAAGCATGTGACACATGGATATTATAAAATATTAAATACTGACATATACATGAATAATAAATAAAGCAATATTCACCTTTGTATCCCTTTCCTTTGGTGACACCAATGCAGTCAATCATCTCATCCTGAGTAAACACAGAGTCAATAGGGATGGGCTTCTCAAGGTGTTCTCTGGCCCACTTTACTTTGTCTTCAATAGTACCTCCATTGATTTGGATCTCCATGATATGAGCCTTCTTCTGACGCTGTTTCAACAGCTTCATTTGAGTGTGGGCGATGACCCTAACCACACTACAGTAGCGGATCATCTTTTTGAAGTCCTTTTCAATAGATTTGCGGCCCAGCTCATCTTGCCACTTCTTGCTTGCCTTGGTGAAAGCCTTCTTCTTGCACTTGTACCTATTTAATTATAATTTCAAACTACAGCTGCAAGAAAAAACCACATGGTCTCTTCAGTGAGCGGAGACCACATGGCAATAATATGCCAGAGCATATAACCAACAAACCCTCATCTAGCGAGAGGAGAGCTGTTTAAATAGAGATTAGTATAACTATAAAATGAATATTCAAACAATTGACATCTTAGTTATAATAATGCATACCAATTCTTGTAGAAACGACGTCTGCAGTCCTCAGACATGTGCTCGGCCCATACTGTAAGCAGAGCGCGGAGACCATGTGGCGTGTCAATATAACCTACAACTCCTACACACACCATTGGTGGAGTCTCAATAATAGTGACCGCCTCCACTATCTCCTTTTTGTTAATCTCTGAAAAGAGAAATCAATTTTTTCAAATCAATTCACATTTTAACCATAGGATATATTATTAGGTAGATTGGCTGTCAAATGAGATCAAAAATCTGCACATCAAGTAGTGATTTCCACACTCAATTTCGATATTGTTGACTTAATTTTTAAGAACACTGGTATAATAAATTAATTCTATGGGTCTGGTATGTTTAATTGTAACGCTTAAAATTAAAATAAAACATTTTAAAAATTTTAATCTTTAGTATTTGATATGAATTGATTTATATAGTATGATAATTTTATCGTATCACATCAGATTTTTAGTAAAATTAATAATAAATTAGTAAATTAAATTAGTAAAATTAAATTAATAATCTTAAAATTTTAAAATAAAAGCTTTTAGCTTTAAAAAAAACCTGATGTGATAGAATAATTATTTAGGTATTTTTGTGTTCAAAGTACTATAAATTAGTGATATTTTTCACTCAAATCAAAAGTTGTCGGCCGTTGTAATTTAAGTTTTATTACCTTGCAAAACTTAAAGATTACTAATATTATTTGAGATTTTTCTTGCCTCAACGCCATGTATGCTCCATCTTGCATGACAAAATGCCAAACTTTGACATCACACTTTTTTTTACTAAAGTCCAAACTTCAATCACTAAAGTACTACCTACTTAGTTTTTTACTAGGCGCCATTATTTGAATTTGAATGAACGTCAAAGTTTTGGTCCCTTTAAAGGGACTGTCTGTCGGCGTTAATGTTTCTGCCTGAGTGACTAGTTATTTTGGCTTTTAAAGGGACCGCAGGGCTTACGAGGTTAAAGTGGATACAACTAGGCACTGCACAATATAATTTCGGTTTTTTAAGTCTACTAAACTAATTATTTTGCAAAATACAGAGAGATTTTTTCTATAACAGCCAATCTGTTATAGGGCGCCTTCGTTTTAAAGCGTTTAATGTATCCAGTCTTTTTTCTTTCACATTGCCAATGTCTTAACGTTAGCTAGAGTCATCTATGATTTTATCATAGGTATTTAAAAAAATATAACAAGTCTACTGTACTTACTTGAACCGGGACGGTCGGGTTCACGAACAACGTGGGTCATGCCAGCTTTGTAACCAATGAAGGCAGTTAAATGCACTGGTTTGCTGGGATCATCCTTTGGGAACGCCTTTACTTTACCACGATGACGGCGGGACCTTTTCTTGGGATAGAATCCCATGGACCCATGGCGGGGAGCCGAAAACTTTCTATGCGACTGAAAAAATTAAACAGTCATTGAGTCAAATTATACATAACCAACAATCAATCTATGTTTGAAAGAAGTTTATCAGTCCGCCCTAGAATAATCTTCACATAGAATCAGGTTCTAACCGTATAATTTTTATTCTAGTTTTATCATCATTTAGAAATATTTCGACACAAAATAAATTGCAAACCGACGACTAAACAATATCCTCTATATTTTATAAATAATAGGCGATGCAAAACTTGAAGGATTCAATAAATAATAACAAATTAAAAATAGGTCCACGTTTCTTACCATATCGTTCGATAGTCGCGACAAAAATGACAGAGCAAAGTTCAGCAACAAACAAAGTGACAGCCAGCCAGTGACAGTAGTGACGGGCGATTATTACTAAAAACAATCGAATAAGTCGATTGTTCAGTTTAGTAGTTAAAAGTCGATAACAATCGATGTTATTCGATTGTTGTTAACAACCTGAATCGCGGCGACTACTACGCTACGGTATTACTAAGTACTAACTTTATCGACTGATTTCGATTATTTGTGCGTAGTTGGGTACTAAGTACTTAAAAAGTAATTACTAAAGATGGTGCGGTGGACGGGCGTGCGCTGCGTATTACTTATTACTTTTTAGGACTGTTTAGTAGTCAATCCACCGACTTGAGGGCACACGACGTCCATTCTTTCGTTGTTAGTGTTCGTTGATATTTGCCTATACTATCGAGGGACGAATTATGTTGTAATATTATACGAACAAGCATTGACATGTAGATTGTAGGTACCACTGTACCTACTTCTTTTTTTATGTATTGTGTTACTTTTCTTTCTTGTAGGTAATAAATAAATGGTTAAGTAAGGAGTTTCTTACCAAGGAAGACTAAAACACCAGAAAAACAATTTAGTAATTATATCGTATTTTTATTTTTTACCGACTTCAAAAGAGGAGGTTATCAATTATTCGACACGTATGGTTTTAATATTCTCAGAACTGTACAACTTTTACATTATATGTTGATCTATTACGGCTTCCAAACAAGAATACCAATTTTGTTGGGTGTATGTATGTATGTATGACTGTATGTAGATATATTTGTCCTCGCATATCTCCGAAACTAATTGACGGATCATGTTCTTTCTTTTTTTGTTTATATCGATCTTTCTTTTTTTGTATATTTCGATGCAGTCGATAGTTTTTTTCTCAAACAATCGCCCATCGTTAAGTGACAGAGTTTTTTTTAGTGATGGCACCAGTGACAGAGTTTACTTTATACATTCTGAGGGCTAGGGATGCCGATCTCAGATCGATTAATCGAAGAAAAATAAATCGATATGTAATACTGAATCGATACTTTACCCTAGAGAATCGACATTCGATTTTTTCTATTCACGAGGCTACGTTTTTTTTCGCCTTCACCTCTAATAAATATCACGAGATGGCTGTGTGCTTAGTTTCAGGACTTCGTTTTTTTTGGCCTTTGCCTCTCTTTAATAAAAAAGTTACGTTTCGTCTTTTTGACCATTTTGAATCTGTGGATGGATTTTCTAGATATCGATCTTTTAGACCTCGATTTTTTATGAGTCGATTCATCAAGCTACAATTTGAATCGATTCAAAAATCGATCTTTTTCGGAAAGAATCGCATCCCTACTGTGAGCGTTGTCAACTTATCACGTTGTGTGCAGTGTGACCATATTCAGTATTTTAATACTTTTTCGGTATATTTTATCGACTTTTCCAAGCATCAGTATTTTTGTGGGTATATTGGCGGAAGTCAGTATTTTGGGTATATTTTGGATAAAAAGTTATGGCAACACCGTAGCGAACGTCCCCGCGAACGATAATGTTTTCCGAGAACTGAAATTTCTTGACCAACACACTGCCGTGAATAAAGAATTTCGCAGTTTAAGAAATGTAATAGAAACTTTCCCAATTCCCATACGAAGTACAGCCAGAACATTAATGCAGTTAATTGATGAAGAATATAGAACTCTTAAACTTGATCGCGAAGTAAGTTTCTTGTGAACAATTTTGGGTGGAAGTTGGGAAAAATTCTAACAGTGATGGCACGTTCAAGTACAAAAATTTAACTAGTTTCAGTAAATCTCTGTTATGTAAAGGTACCGATATCGAATGCTGCATGCGAGCGCATATTTTTACAGATAATAAATTTAATAAAAACGGATCACAGAAACAGATTTATAAACAAAAATGTATAAGCAATAAACAAAGCAAGGTGTAAAATATCAAGGAGGCGTAAAATACAATTCTGACATATACTGTGATGATGATTGAAATAAACTTTAAAATTATGAAAAATCAGTATTTTTATCGGTATATTTTCCCTGTGAAAGTTGGTATATTTCGGTATTTTTTTTAGGTGCTTCGGTATTTTCGTAAAAAATAATCTGGTCACACTGGTTGTGTGTGTCATGGTTGTGGTGAAGTGAAGTGAAAGGCCTTCTACAAGTCAACCTGCTATTATTTATTGTTATTACTAGTAATTTAAGTGCATATTAAAATAATATTATTGTCGTCAAAAAGAAGGCACAAAGTTTTTTTTAATAAGCCTTAATCTCTAACAGAGATTTTGAACACAACTTGTTCCATTTGTTCTGAAATTTGTCGAAATGGCAGGCCCGATGGAAAGAATTCAAGTATTGGATGATATAGAAAAGGACATCATTACGTGCCTTCAATGTGCAGGTAAGTAAAATTTTTTTTAAGTGAATGCAAGAATGATCTTTATTTTATAATTCGTAATTTTATTATTTAAGCACAAGCGCTGTTGGAATTGGGCAAAGAAAAATCGAGTCAAAAGCAAGCTGAGAGCAACACGACGCAATTTTTGAGAACACTTAGTCAAGTAGAGTCAAAGCTTAGTGATCAAATAAACTACTTGACTCAATTTTCTACTGGCCAACCGCACGAGGGTTCCGGTTATGCATCTCAGAAAGTTTTACAGATGGCTTGGCATAGATTAGAACATGTGCGGTCTTGGGTGAATGAACTGGACAGATTGAAGACCTCTCACCTGGCTACAGCCTCCCGCTTGGCCCCTTCTAGCGTTCCCAATGGCAATATGACTTCCTCTGGTACAAGTACATAATATTTCTTATAATGTTACCTAATTGTACTAAAACATGTTTGAAACATAATTTGGTACCAGAATGAAGCAATTTAGACCTAGGTAGGTTTCTATAAGATATTCTTGTTTGTATAATTACTGAACATTAGAGATGTAATATTTACTTGATTGTGTAGGTAGAAATTATTATTATGGTTCATATTTCCTAGAGTAAAATAATTTTTATGCAGATTTTACTTGTTTTATTTGTCAAAAATGCTGAGTTAGTTTACTAACTAGTGCATAATTGATGCAGATGAAGAGATTTGTTGTCCCAAATAAAGTGCATCCCCAACATACACTGCCAGAGTTGGTTGTTGCAATTATACAGTTATCAGGTTGAAGTAGAGTAAGCAAGTTGATCAGGTGGAGCATCAATGAGCAAGGAGCTACAATTTTGCTTCAGTGCCTTCAGTATTAGCAAATCGGCACCACAGCCAACACATTAAACACATACTCCTAGAGTTATTAACCAATACATTGTGGTGCCCATTTTCGAAAACTGCTATAGCTGTGAACAATTTTCTATGACACGACTGGCATGTCAAGTGCCATAGAAGTTGATGACACAACTATTATTTTTGTTGATTCAAATTGAGCTGCCATCAAACTACGGGAGTGTACAGCACGATACATGAATTAAATTGGTTTTGAAGAGGTAAACTACGTTTTTTTCCTGAAGTGGAAGGTAAGGTCAGACTTTACTTTGTCAGATGTTTCAAACTTTTTGTAATGTTGTTTCATTTTTTTGTTGTATTCAAGGAATTTGTTAATAAAACTATGGGGCTATTCATTTATTACAAGACAATTTGTGGGGTATGAATTCACATGGTGACTTTTTTTAGAATTAAATCGAAAACACAAATACATTCCTGAAACAGAAAATTATGACAATGATGAAACTCAATGTGAAAATGAAGAAGAAACTTTGAATAATATTTTGATCAGATTTACAGGCCACAGTTATCAAAAATGAAAGATATCAGAGTCCAGGTACACTAGCAAATGTTGATCACTGCAACTTTGGAATTCACACAATATCCAGAAACTAAGATAACAGGCTTGGTCTACGTAGAAAATCTTGATAGTTTTGTTCTAGACAGACCCTTCTAAAAATTAATTTGAGTGTGTTACAATCGTGAAAAAATTACATGCCTATCGTTTCATAAGCCACAAGTTAAAAAAATTTGATGACAAGCCTGTAGTGCCCTCAGCAACAATTCGGTTAATATTGCTTCTTGTCATATGTTTTCAGTTATTTAGTTAGGAACCTTACTTAGTTAAACATTCCAGATTATTGATTTAGAGTCTCTACAGTATTAGCAATCTATTGTGGCTAATAGTTGGTTTTTCAATAAATGAAATACAATGAAATCTTGTAACAAAAATTTATTGCAATAATGGAATATAGTAATTAATTGTGAATAAAGTCTTTCATTGGCTAATGCATAATAGTCACTTTGTCACACCATCTTGTTTCTTTCATTATGAAATCCAGTAAATTACTTAGAATTCATTTGTTTATCTAATGTTATTATTTTCTGATCTGATTCTTAAAATTTCTACTGAATGAAATTTTAGCATAATAAAAAAAAGGTACTGGAAATTAGCTTTAGGTACATATCATTGTATTGTACAATATTGGCATTACTTAAAAGAGTACAAAAAATAAATAACAATTATGTGACATAAAAATTAATTAAATAAATGAACTATTTAATTCACTAATGTTATTAACATAAGGCTAGCTTTAAGCTACATAATATGAGTCCATTTAAATCTTTGAATAGAAAAGAGTAGCAACTAGATGAAGTTTAACTTTATTTTCAGATGCACTTCAATTGTAATAAGTTACACTGTACACAAGTATTATAGTGTGCAAATGAAAATAATTAAGCCTGCTATGGATTTCACACAAATGACATAAAGTCACTCCTCTTTTCAGCTGCGTTGATTGGCATTCGATTTAGTAAATTTCTCAATATCATCCAATGACTTCTTTGCCTTGGTTGAGATATCATCCATGGATCTCCTTGCTGTTGAAGTAATATCATCCAATGACTTTTTTGTTTGTGATAATAGCTCATCTGTACTTTTGCAGGCAGAGGTTGCGAGTTCCTTAATTTCTGAATCCAGCTTTGTAATAACCCATTCTATTGCCTGTCTGCCTTTGCCTGCATTCAAGGATATTTTATTTGCCAACAGATCTTCCATATAGTTACTGAGCGGCACACCCTGTAATGAGATTAATATTTAGTTTAATTTAGTGTAAAACCTGTTACAATATTACCTGTACATTTATACAGATTATGTAAGTACTTAAACCAGGTTTCAAAATAAGACATATTTCAGTAAAATATGAAATAAAATTTGTCATTATTAATAGCTTGAATTTTTAGATTTCTATATCAGTCTCAAGAACTTATGTAAAATAGTTTACATATATGCCAGGACATTATTCTTACTTTTACTATTTTAACACAATGTTGCCACATAATATGTAATGTGACATTAATAGAAATTTGTTACAATGGTAAAATTAAAGAGATTATGCTATAATTAATTGTGATAGTTACTAGTAGTAGTAGCTAGGGAGCTGGCGAGCAAAAAATCTATATGATTTGCTTGTGTGGCAGACTTTATGAATAGTGATAATTATATGATAAGGAATATTAAGGACTGCGTCTGCCACCATGGTAGTGTTGTGTTGTCAATTGACAGCCACTTAAAAATGTTAAAAAACAGGTATACTATATCATTTGCTTGTGTCTGCCTCTATGGCTGATGTTTAGAAACCTTGTCAAAATGAAAAAAATCAAAAAGGCAGACATCTAGGACTCTGGTTTTTGAAGATATGCATTTTTAAAGATTTTTTTGATTAATTGATTAAAAAAATATATGAAATGCACGCTTAGCAGACCTGCAGTTTTCGTTTAAAAATCCTGTGAATGATTGCAGAAAAATAGTCTGCCACTATCGTAGCTCTGCGTTTTCAATTAACGCGCTTTAAAAATGTCGAAAAAAAAAGTGTGCTATATCATTTGTTTGTGTCTGCCTCTTTGACTGTTGTTTATATTGCTTTAAACGAAAGCAAAATTAATGAGGCAGACAGCCAGGTCACTGATATTCCGAAAGCAGACCATTTGATTTTTTTTAAATCAATGTTTGGGTGAAGCATTCAATTTTTACAAAATATTAATGTTTCATTAATTTCATTAAAAACATTATTTTCATTAATGTTTACAAAATATCAATCAAAGTAAATAAATTGAAAATCAAATGTATGTTAGCAAAACATGTGATTCAAAGTAAGTTAGGGGGGTGGTGTTGCTCGCGTCCGTAGGAATTACCTACCCACTACCCTACACGTGCCCCCTGGGTGGTGCTAAACGAGCAACAATGCCGAGTCTCAGGCGGCAGTTAAATAACCTGACCTGACTAACACGTCCCCGTGCTGGTCTTCTGTGAATGGTAGGAAATGACCATCACAAACCGCAATCCATCTGGTCATGTTTCAGTGGATCGGTGGTCTTGGCTTCACCGCCCGGACCAAGAGGTAGACACCCTCCATAAAATAGTTACCCCTAATCCTACGGTGGGATACGCGCCAAGAGGATGAATGGCTGAAGGGTTTCTCAGTCTTTAGCGCCAACCTCGATGGACCTGGCAAACATCGTTGATCTTCGCCTTCTCTCGGGAATGGGCGTCACCCCGGGAGTGACCTCTTTCATCGACCCTACTCGTGGGAACAAAATTAAGGAACCAAATCAATCTTTCTCTCAACCCAATATATCTCAACCTACAACTCATCACGACAAGCAAAACGAAAAACATCTCGTACAACAAATATTCCACCCTGGACTATTCACTCGACAGCGAGCTCCTTCACCAAATAACTCAACATTAATGGAGGACCTGGTAGACAATGCAACAGCCAGCGATACAAGAGATACATCTCTCATCACCAACCCTAAATCCACTCTATCGGCAGTCAGCATACCCCCTCCCTGGCAAAGACCACTCACAACTCGCATCCCTAAACGCAGAAGAACCTCCAACTCTCCTCCACCCGAAGAATCTCTCCCAACCCAAAATAGATTTAGCGGCTTACCCCTGGACCCAACCGACTCTGGGAATGATGCACCTAGACCTCTGCAAATTAACAAACCTCCGCCTATCATACTGTATGGGATAGAAGATGTCAATGAACTTTCCAACTTCATAGAAACCGTATGTGACAAAACGCACTTCAAATTTAGAGTAGTCAACAAAAACCTATTGAGGGTACTAGTGGACTCAACTGACGAATACCAAAAAATTATTCAGCTCATCCGCGAAAAAGGTTTGATAGGACACACCTTTACCAGAAAGGACACTAAGAGCTACAGAATCGTCATCAAAAACCTCCACCATACGACCCCACACTCCGCTATAATGGAGGCGATAGAAGCTACTGGCAATAAGGTTAGGGGGGAAATCATTAATGCTAGATATGGCCCAAATAAAAAACCTACCTCTACCTTCTTCGTCAACATAGAACCTAGCCCTAACAATAAGGATGTCAAGAGCATCAAGTTCATCTACCATCAACATATTAAAATTGAAGACCCCCGGAAATCGACCACAATAGTGCAGTGCCAGAGATGTCAACAATACGGCCATTCAAAAAACAACTGTATGAGACCATACAGATGTGTCAAATGTGGGGAAGGGCACAAAACATCCGATTGCCCAAAAAGGGACCGTAACTCTCCCGCCAAATGCGCCCTATGCTCATGCGACCACCCTGCCAACTACAAGGGCTGTATAGTCTACAAAGAAATTCTCGCTCGGAAAACCAACAATCCTCGAAGACAACCCAGAGAGCAAGTCATCAATACTCTGCCTACGCCAGACCCCAGAACTCTCACGGCCGACACCCTAGAAACAAAGCCCGCCAACAACACTCACAATAGGAAGACGTTCTCCAGTGCAACTAGCACCCACCGCTTATCTCCCTCAACCAACAAGCCTAACAACTCTGACGGCATCTCGCCCCCACCCCCACAACCATCAACTCTTGAAACTCTGCTCCTTAAACAATCTGAAAAGATGGACATTCTCTTTCAACAAATAGGGTCACTATTGGCCCTCTTGACTAAGCTCGTCACTAAGCTTACAACTTAATGGACCTACGCATTGCCGCGTGGAACATTAATGGACTCTCTCCTAACACCCATGAATTGACGACATTTATTAACCTCAACAATCTTGATGTGGTCCTGATCTCAGAATCGCACGTCACAGAAAGAAGCACCATCAGCATCCCCGGATATTCTACGTACCTCACGCCTCACCCGGATGGTAGGGCACACGCAGGCTCAGCCATCGTGGTCAGAAAAAGCTTCAAACATTATCTCCTAAACCCATATGCGACGGAACACCTCCAGGCCACGTCAGTTATCCTGGTGACTCGTATTGGGGAATTAACCCTCTCTGCGGTGTATTGCCCACCCAAACACAAAATAAGTGAAACCAGCTTCTCCCACTTCTTCAACTCCCTTGGAAATCGTTTCATTGCCGGTGGTGACTGGAACGCCAAACATACTTCCTGGGGATCTAGATTGATCACAACTCGCGGTCGTAACCTTAAACAGAGTCTTGATGCCAACCACCTGATTCCCCTCTCCACGGGTGAACCCACTTACTGGCCGAGTGACCGAGCAAAAACTCCTGATCTTCTGGACTTCTTTATCACCAAAAACATCTGCTCTCGCTATACTACACTCGAAACAAGTCTTGACGGCTCATCGGACCATTCCCCCGTCATCCTCGCAATTAGTTCCTTCATTCGTTCACCTACCCGCGGGTGTGAATCTCTTCACAACCGCAAAACCGACTGGGACGGTTTCCGTGAATTTCTGGACCGGGAAATTGATCTGAGGACTCCAATGTCGTCGTGCGACGAAGTAGACCGCGCCTGCCTATATTTTACTAACCTTGTTCAAGTTGCCGCGTGGAGAAACTCGCCTGATCTTCAATCACCCAGCTCACCCTTTACACTACCAACGATTGTCAGAAAGAAGGTAATGGAAAAGCGCAGACTCCGCAGAATTTGGCATCAGTCACTCCATCCCTCGGACAAAACCGCTCTCAATCGCGCCATAAAAGAATTAAAAAGCCTCCTTAAGACATCGGCAGACGAATCAATGCGTAAAACCTTGGAACTCACGACCCCACAGGGTCGTGGTGATCACTCCCTATGGAAGACCATCAACAAATCTAAAAGAGAGCAAGCAGCTGTGCCTCCAATACGAAGTGGAAACTCCTGGGCACGTACGGATATTGAAAAAGCCAATGTGTTCGCCACTCACCTCGCATCAGTATTCAAACCGAACGAAGGACTAGACAACCCAGAAATAGATCTTATACTGAATCAGGACCTGCAGCTTGGTCTCCCCCCCTCTCCAGTATCTCCCCGTGAAGTAAAAAAAGAAATAAAGAATTTTAAATCCAATAAAGCCCCGGGCTTCGACCTCATAACTCCAAAAATTTTGAAAGAATTGCCAAGGAAATGTTTAGTTTTTCTCACGAACTTATATAATGCCACCTTCAGGCTTTCGCACTTCCCCGACATCTGGAAGATCTCAGAGATCATTATGATCCACAAGCCAGGCAAACCTGCACACGAGGTACCCTCATACCGACCCATTAGTCTGACTCCTGTGCTCTCGAAGCTATGGGAGAAACTTTTTCTCACCAGGCTCTCCAAATGTCTGGAAGAAGCTAACATTATTCCGCATCACCAATTTGGCTTTCGGAAGCACCATTCCACTATTGAACAGGTTCACAGAGTCCATGACTCTATTCGCCACTGTCTAGAAAACAAACAATTCTGCTCTGCTGCATTCTTGGACATCCAACAAGCATTTGACAGAGTTTGGCACAAGGGCCTTCTCTGTAAAATTAAAAAGCTCCTACCGCACTCAATATACAATATTATACTCTCTTATCTGGAAAACAGAGCTTTCCTGGTCAAGCATGGGGAGGCTAGGTCTGCCCTACATAAATGTCTCGCTGGAGTGCCTCAGGGCTCAGTCCTCGGGCCTATCCTTTACAATATTTTCACCCACGACCTGCCTCAGTCTGCGAATGTCACTATTTGCACTTACGCCGACGACATAGCGTTCTTATCATCTTCCACGGACCCAAACCAGGCAAGCGAGAAATTACAGAATCAGCTAAATGTCACAAACAACTGGCTTAACAAATGGCGAATAACAGCGAGTGCCTCAAAATCGGTGCACGTAACTTTCTCATTACGAAGAGGCGATTGTCCCCCCGTAAAACTCAACAACTCCATATTACCCCATACCGATTGCGTCAAATACCTCGGCTTCCTCCTGGATAGGAGGTTAACCTGGACGAACCACATTAGGGCTAAAAGACACGAGATAAACCAACGATTTAGAAGTCTCCTCTGGCTACTTGGAAGACAGTCTGCTCTATCCCTCAACAACAAGCTGCTTATATACAGCACGCTCCTGAAGCCCATTTGGATATATGGCGCCCAACTATGGTCGACTACCTGCAAAACAAACATTAAAAGTATTCAAAGGGCACAAAACAGCATCCTACGAGTCATCGCTGGTGCCCCCTGGTTTGCTCGCAACACTGAAATACATGAATACCTGGATGTCCCAAGCGTGGCGTCAGAAATTAAAGGCAACAAACTAAATTACATAAACCGGCTAACAACGCACCCTAATCCGTTGGCCCAGGAGTTGTTGCACTCTCGGCCTAGCAAAAGACTCAAAAGAGCCCATGTGCTCTAAAAGAGGAGGGCTGCTAAGTAAGCAGTGCCTTCAAATGATATCGCTTCACTCAACAATCTTGATCATAGTCTGTTGACTGATTGCAGGAAATTTAAAAAAAAAAAAAAAAAAAAAAAAAAAAAAAAGTACCTTCTGTGTACTATGCCTAAGAGTTTGAAACCACCTGGCTAAAGTCAGTAAGTAAAATGTCTGCCAAATTTTTTTTGTATTCAGGGGGTTCTATAAATCGAACTTCACTTGCATGTGTAACTTGCAGGCCCGAGCGAGCGATAATAAACTCATAGGGCTGTCGCTTATACTCAATCATCAAAAATTATAATACTCGTTTGTATGACGTGAACTTACTTCTCTCCTTTTACTATGCCCTGTAGCAAAAAACGAAGCAACATACGACCTTCACTCATTAAGAAAATTTTGTCATATTGATCCAATCTTAAATGTTTATAAGTAAATTTAGTTAGCTGATAATGTTTCCTTAATGAAATGTGGCAGTATCATTTTCAGATTTTCTTTTTTGTAGACAAAAATTGAGATTCATTTGAACTTTCAACACTCGTCATCTAGTCAAAATATATTTGTGATAATGTGATTGACCTTGAGATTGTAGACACATTGAACTTGCTTATCAATATTGATTTATCATTCTCTTTTATCACTGGCATGCAGAACATGTAAGACATATTTTCTTACATTTTGCACTCTTATTAAATTTTCTAAACATTTTAAATATGGTATGTTGTATAAAATTTAAGTTGGCCCCTAAAGAATTCAGCATTTATTTGTATCATATAAAAATAAATAATTAAAAGAAAGATTCAAAATTAATATTATACATATTATAATAACTCCAGTTTATTAAGTGTAGTTCTATGGCATGTTTATTACTTACTTGCACTGTTACAACCGCTTCCTGTGTGAGGAGAGTTTTAGAAGCATCTGAAGGATGAGGCGTGTATTTTACAGTTTCGTCAACAGCAATATAACGACAGAAAGTCAAATTTGTTGTCTTCAAGGTCATTAGACGCTCACTTGGATTCACCTCTGATTTTTCACTTGCATAGCATATTTTTGCAGTTCCAATTAACTGAAATGAAAATAAAAAATTCTTAATAATAAACATAATAATTACCTTAGATATAAGTCTAACTTTGTAATAATACGATGCATACAAAGTACAAGGACTTGTAGGTATGTATTCATTAATAACTTGTTATCTGTGGTCAAATTTTAATATAAACACTAATAAGGAAGCTACAAAGAATAAATAAATATTGACTCACCGCTTGAGCCCACCTCGGGAAGAACCATTTCGAACTGACAAGCCTGTGGGTATGCAGCACACCATCTACGACTTTCCTCTCAACCACATCAGTTCCTATGACTGCTGGGTTCATAGGATTGGGATACTTCCGCCATGCTGCTTGAGCTACCGTCTCCCAAGGGTGGCTGGAACATTTAAAAATAATCACGCATAACAACATTGTCCTCTGTCCAGTACCTACATTTCCTTGTGCAAATGTTGCGTCACAACTCACTTGAACGTATGTTCCGAGGTCCAAATCTTCATTATAGAGTAAATCTATTTCCTCTGAAATATTTCAATTTTCAACGTAATCTCATTCGATTATAAGATTCTTTGTATAAATTAATAATTAAAAGTACATTACGTCAATGAAAACATTCTCTCAACAATCCCTAGTACAGCCCTCTGCCCTACACCTCAGTAGGTACAGACTACCTACCTACTATAGATAGTCCTACTACAGACACGAAAGAATTAAAAAAGAACGAGTTCAATCAAAAATATTTAAAAAAATCTTCATTCGAATGAATGAATGAAATGAATGTATGCATGAGAGTGAGTTGATTTTTGATAATGCCAGCCAACCACCTAGTGGCGAGAGGTTATGACGCGACACAACACGCAAATGTGTTTCTATACCGCGTGGCTTGTGGCGCATCATTAAACGAACAACGGAGCAATAATTTTTTTTCACTAACTTACCGACTAATAACAAAATAGGAAAACTAAGTTAATGTATTTGATGCCCCGACTGCGTTGGTGAATGCTGTCAATCATGATCATTAAAAATATTAAAATGAGATGAGGGGTTTTACGCGCGAGTGCACTTTCTCGCGTCTCAATTTCTATTCCGTCCAAATACCGCGTTTTACACGCGTTTCTACGCTGGGAATGTGGATCATTCTGGCTACTTTTTTTTAAACTTCATCAATAAAAAGTTCCGTATCGAAGTTATCATGCTCCATTTTAAATCAAATACGTCCACTCGCAACGAACTCGCGCGTAATACTGGACGCAGCAATGGCGCTCGAGCGCTCGACTCCGCTCGAGTATATCGACTCGCGACGGCGCTCGCGCGTAAAACGGGCGAGTCGAGAGTCCCGCTCATTGCACGCGTTTTACGCGCGATTGAGGAAAGGCGCGTAGGCATCTGGACGGGACATATGTAGCTCTAGTATCTTGGGCATAGTAACCGTCATGAGTCGTGAGCACAGATTATCGGTGGTAGGGATATTGTATACTTTCGGCCAAAGTACAGCAGCCGACAAAACGTGCTGGGGGGTGATTCTGTATGACCATTCGATCTCGTGCCGATATCAAACCGTACTCGTGTCACAAACGCGGCACGACCACGGCACGACACGGAATCTTAAATTTCTATTCTATAAGGCGCACGATAGCTTGTCTATGCCTAGGAACTTGTCACAGCATTCGTTCAAAAACCTTAATTACCGGTTTTATGGAACTTTTATCGGTTTTATAATTTCTATGCTATTTATTCATTATTTTCACTTTATGTTGATTTAAATACAATTAACCACCGATACATACTAAAATACACTTAATTAAAAATTAGTTACGTAAGGAAAATATTATTTTGTAATTATGTACTATATTATTGAAGTAGACTAAATTTTGAACGAAAAAATATGATAATGTCATTCTTTGACATTTCAACTTTTTATTGTTAACCTTACAGTAACCTCAAATCTTTAACTTTTTTCCTAGATTACTAATTAGTACCTTATTACCGTATTTTGTTTGCGAAAAGAGTCAATTATGGGAGATATATTTGACATAATACTCGAGAGAAGAGCTGTTCAGCGTTGGCGCCAAAGACGGGCTGCAGTAAATAGGCGCGTGTTGCGGGATTCTTCAAATCCGCTCTCACTGGACGATACACTTTTTAGAAAAAGCTATCGAGTGTCCAAACAAGTATTTGTTATTCTGTGTGACGTGCTTAGAGAGAGGCTTAAGACTCCTCAAAGATGCACCAGTGTGTCTACAGAAATTAAGGTGAGTATATTTATAATAAAATATATACACACAGTAGCTTGATATATTACTTGATAAATTGTGTTTATTATTGCTCATTTAATTTTTAGATACTAACAACATTGAATTTCCTGGCCACAGGGAGCTATCAAAAACCAGTAGGTAGGGATTGGATAGCTCCCGTTAGTCAGCCAGTCTTAAGCCGCTGTATTGAAGAGGTGGTGGAGGCTCTTAATTTAATTCTCCCGATTTATATTAAGTTCCCAGTATTGGAGGAAGAGAAGAATAAAATTAAACAAGGGTAATTTTCATTCATCATGGTCTGTTCTTGTGATTTGACAATTTTGTCAAAAACTGGCATTAATTGGTATTTTAATGTGTAATTAAATATTCCAGATTCTATGAAAAGTATGGCTTTCCAGGGGTAATGGGTTGCGTGGATGGCACTTTGGTTGCCATTGCAGCCCCTCGCACACATGAAAGTGAGGCTGCTTTTTTTTGTCGCAAAGGTTATCATGCAATTAATACTGCTATTGTAAGTATACTTCTTCTATTGTAATAATAATATCATTAAATAATAATTCCATTATGAGTTCTAGAACGTTTTGTACCAGGACTCAAGCGACCATACACACACCTGCATTAATAATGACCGGTATTATCAGAGGTCTCGTAATATCTGACGATAAAAATGCAGCTGTGTGTAAGAAATCGGGACGCATTATCGCAATAATGCATGCGATATTATCGACCTATAATAATGCACCTGTGTGGGGGAGCCTTAAAATAAGCTTTTTGCAGCTATAGCAATGTATGTTTTTGTTGTATTAATTTCTTTTAGTCAAAAATTATATCTACCAAATGTTTCAGATATGTGACAGTAATATGAAGATAATAGGAATAAATGCGAGGTTTGGTGGTGCAGCTCACGACAGTTATGTGTGGAGCTCATGGAGCATAAGCTCGCATCTTGAAGCTGCACATCATAATGGCCAAACAGGTTGGCTTCTAGCGGATTCGGGTTACCCTCAACGGCCTTGGCTGATGACACCAGTGCTACATGCTCCTGAAAATACCCCGGAAGCCCACTACACAGCTATGCATGTCCGTACTCGGGTATGCATAGAGCAATGCATTGGACTTCTTAAAGCTCGGTGGCGGTGTTTATTGCGTCACCGAGTTTTACATTATAAGCCCACAAAATGTGCCAAAATTATTAATGCATGTGCTGTGTTGCATAATTTCTGCCTTAATGATGGAAATACCATTCAGCTTGAAGATGTAAACTTGGGTGATTATGATGACCATATTTACCCAACACCTGCAGGCTGTGTGGATTCCACCAGACTGCAACTAATAAATAACTTATGGCAAAACCGCTGAAGGATTTGCCATACATTTATTTCGTTAATGATGTTTAAATATATGATTTGATTTGTGTAAATATATGTAAAGAAAATCATAGCACTGGCTGGTGTAGACACTTTATGGTCAGGCCTATGGTTTCCTTTTAAATTTAAATTCTTCATTGACATTCGAGATCTTCAATCATTCATGAAAATAATATTATGTGCGATAGATTTTTACTTTAAAAATGATATTTATTTGTTAGTAATTTACACGGAATAAGAACATTAAATGTTGTTTCTTTTGTTCATTTCATAGAATCACAATTGCGTTTTTATTTCACAAGTAAAATATAATTGTTATAAATATAGAATTAACAACTTTAAACCTATATGTTTGTAAATATTAATATTACAAATTATCTATGCAAAGTATGTTATGGATGTCCATTGGAATTCAGTGACATGGGGGAATGTAGCCATAGATTCAAATATATTCAATTATAGGAAATACATAATTATATAGGAAATGTTATGTATGTATGTTCATAAAATTAAACAGTGTCTAGTTCTAGCAATTCAGAACATTTGGATAATATCTCACAGAATATTTATTCAAATTAAAACAAACTTGTAAATAAACATATTTTTTATTTGTGCATTTTATTGGAAATCTCCTGAAGGACGTTAACTAATCTGTAAAAAAACGAATTGGTTAATAAAGGATCTTTTTTAATATGCATTTTTATTAGAGTATAAAATAACCCTGGATGCAAGCACACACATGTTACAAATAAAAAAATCCAAAGCCCATATTTTTGAGATGCATTTAAATGTCAGGCGTGTTAGAAAAGTTATAACTCAAAACCAAAGCACTATCCTATGGTTAAGTGAGTGATATTGTAACATAAAAGCTTCTGTAGCAGTGATACTTATATCCTGTGTCTGTCAAAAGGAATCATGTCATCAGTTCTGTATTTCAGTGATTCTTCTTTAATAATAATAATGCAGTAGAGTCCTTCCTGTCTTCCTGTGCTAAGAATAAACCAATAAATATTAATGTTATTTCCTGTGAAGTCAGTAAAATACCCTAAACTGTATTGATACCATCAGTACCATCATCAGTAAAGTTTATGTGCAGTTACCTAAGTGTAAATGGAATATTACCTATTCATGGTTTGATTTTTTTCTCTCTTCACTTCTAATTCTGCCGCCCTCAAACGCAGCTCCTCCTCTTTTATTTTTAATAATTTTAGATCCAAATTTTCTGAAATTATAGTCCCAGATAAAAACATAAATAAAAACATAGATAAAAACTAAATAGTTAATAGTTAAAACTTTTAGTTATTCATAATGAGTATTTGCATCAAAGTTTTCTGAAATTATAGTCCCAGAATTAGTAAGTTAAAAGCTTTTAGTTATTCATAATGAGTAAATAGACTAATTACACAATATGAATAAAAACAAGTTTGTAGGTAAACTATAATATCTTTGACAATTTACCTATAGGTTTAACCGTTCTCCTGCGCTTCCTTGGCGGTGTGGTGCGGGGTGTGGCTGTGGGCGTGGGTGATGGCCCTGTGGCCATTGATGGCCCCGGCTCCGACACATCCCTCAAGTCAGTAGGTGGTGGTAGGGCCTGAAAAAGCAATTAATTCATTAACAATTTGTCGCAATATTTGACATCTATATTTGACTAAGCCACATATTAGTTTGAAAATATACCTCAGTGGCCACAATATCCTCCATCCCAAATACCGCCACAGGCCCAATAACAGATAACACCTGCTCTTCTATTGGGCCCATGGGGTTTAAGGTTGGAGGCCCATTCCCCGTCCCACAGCCACGATACTCCGCCCGGTTGTGGGAAGCCCTCTTCTTCACGTTGTTACGTAGGTCTCGCCACGTCTGAAATTTTATAATTGCGTACACAAGTAAGTTCTCGTATAATATATCGGTATACGTATGTGTAGTTCGTACAAGATTAATATTTACTTGCTTCCACTTGGAGGCCGTTTTTGTGCAGCCTCCAAGAGCATTAAGCTCCACCGCAAGCCTCTCCCACGCCCGCTCTAATTGCACCCGCCCTTCGAGGTTTTGGCCGAATCCTGAGGCCATGTCCCCATGGGTCCTCATGTATTCGGCCAAATAGCTCAGTTGAGCCGGAGTTGCCTTGCTCCGGCCGGTTTGCATCTATAAGTGAAAATTGATTTACTTATAGTTTTTGTGTAACAATTTTACCAGAAATGAATGCGTATTATGTAAGTAACATCAATTATTTACTATTAAAAGCTCAAAATAAACGTTTTTAATGTACTTACGGTATCGTTTGAACTCATTTTCTTAAATTTTTAATTAATTCTTAGTTAAAGGCAGCAAATTGTCAATAATTTTCTCAAACTCAAACTGACGTGAAATTGTGTGACATCTGCGTGGTCGCGCTGTTTTAACTCACGATATCTTTGACAGTCGATATCACGGACTTGTCGTGTGAAATCACTTGACGTTGTCATACAGAATAACATTTTAAGCGATATCACGGGTAAGACACGACATCGGCGTGATACGAGATCGAATGGTCATACAGAATAAGGGCCCTGGACCAATAGACGACGCACACTGACGAACTGACGACTGTCGAACCAGTCGTGATGAGTCGTGTGTACCGCAGCGCTGTCAATGTCAAACCGACCACTGAAAGTTCTGCTCACCACTCATGACGGCAACTATAACGCGCGAGTGCCAACGCGCGTTACGCGCGTGTGCATTGCGTGTAAAACGCCTCATCTGGACATAGCCTTTGAGAAAATAAACACAGTCATGACATGTTTTCATCCGTCATGTGTCAATCAAATCAAGTCCAAGTCATATAATACGTCCATGGTCCAAGTGAACTGTTGTATAGTGTAATAATATTATTATATATTTAGTATAACAGAGTACTTCAGAGTAGGTATAAGTGTATATAATTATATAGGTATCTATAAACATAGTTAAATAGTATCTATCTTTTCTAAAAATTTAGTGTTTGAAATATTATGTCGAGATGAGGGTGATTTGATTTTTTCTACGTGCAGTAAAAATTAAAAAGTTTTTAAGTATAAATATCGCATTTATTTTATGACACTAACACAAATCCGTAGTGTTTCAAGACTTATTATTTTAGGATTAGCACGCAATCGGGCGCTTACCTAACCGGGTATGGTTAAGCTGATAAAGGCTTGATAATAATACAATTGCTACTGAAGTCTGAACACATGATACACATTCACTTAAAACAAATAAAAGCCTTAAATTTGTGCACGCCGTTCGTATTTTAAGAAATAATGACATCAGAGGCTGAAGAGAAAGCATTACGCTATAGAAGAGCTCAAAGTGTGACAAGAGCAGAGGAAATAACAGAAAAAGAGAAAAGGGCAAGGAAATTGCAATTTGATAAACCGTAAGCAAACAGTTTTTGTAAAATCTTATTGTATTAAGGACCTACATCCCCAGGTTACAACAGGCTACAATGGCTATATCTCATACCTACTGAATTATAATAAATTATCTTACCCAGCAGGCTTCACTCTGCAAAAATAATTAAAGAAAAGAAAAGAAAAGAATGCATTTATTGTTGACTGTTACACGAGAAAGATGTTACAAAAATTATAATAAGTTAAGAACAGTCTACCCTATGCGGGCATACAATAATTATATCTTAAAAAACTAAAACTAATTTTTTAAGATATAATTTTGACTATCTATCCAAACTCATTTCAAATGATATTTACTTATTATTTAAATTATTTTAATTCTATACCTAATTTTTTTTGCCAGAATCTTTCACCACAAATTCTGTTCAACTCCAAACATTAAACTCCAAAAATTAAAATCCAAACAACTTAAACTCGTTAGTTAGCTACGATTGAGAAGCCTTAACTATCAATAACTTTTTTCTCCTACCTAAAAATGGTAAATATAGATTGATCTAGATAATTTGTAAAAACTCCTACCTATACTATTTGTGTAAATAAACGTTTTGTCTTTGTCTTTGAAAAAAAACTCTTCCCCTTCCCACCCTCCTCCACCAGGGTGAATTTTTCAAGTTTGCATGGATGGGGGGATATCTGAAACTATGAGGAATAGCAAAAATGTTGAAAGGTGTATGAAGCCCAATTTTGATGAAAACTAAAACTGCATCATTGGATTTTTGAAAAATCAATATGCCTAGCCAGGAATTGAACCCGCTGATTGTGGAAAAAAATTACATCCTGTTTTATTTGATAGTGTTACTATTAAGGAATAAATTCTGGAAAGTAATGACATCCAGCAAACATAAGGATAGATAGATTTTTAACGAAAAATATTTTTTTCATACAAATTTTAACTGTATACTAAGCATTCAAAATCATGGCTATTGTTTAAGTGTCAGGTCCCTACAATCAGCGGTTTAGGCTGTACTTTGATCCCTCAGTCATTCAGGATGTGTAGATTATCCATAGTCCAGCCGTTTAAACATCTCCAGAAAAAATTACTCATTTTTAAAGCGAAATAAATAACAATGTTGATTTCTAAGCAAATAAAAGCAAATTATCCGCAATGAGAAATTGGAAACTGTGTTGTCCGAGGATGTGAAGCAGAGCTGTGAAAAATGCGCATTAATGTGCGGTGCGAACTGTGCGAGGATGCATTGCGAAACTGTGTTATGTCATATGTAAAAGATGGATGTCTATGGACTGGCACCAAACCTCGGATCGCATTCCTCGCAACACATTCCTCGAAAAACATTTCTCGCACACTCCCTCGATTGTTTTGTACGTAAAAAAAAACACAAAAACACACCATCAAAGTTTCAGATTTTTACGATCAGTGGTTTAGGCTGTGCATTGATTCTCGAGTCATTCAGGAAAAAGGATTTTATATTACTAGCGGATCCCGCAAACGTTGTGTTGCGATATAAGCGATAAAAATCGACTATTAAAAGTAGGGTTTGTTGATAGAAGGGGGAAAATTTAGGGGTTTTATGTATTTTTTGATGCTACATTATTGAAAAAAGAATTAGTCCAAAAAATAAAATAAAAATGTTAGGTGTGGACAACCCTTATCACTTAGGGGTATAAAAAATAGATGTTAGCCGATTCTCAGACCTACTGAATATGCATATAAAATTTCATAAAAATCTGTCAAGCCGTTTTGGAGGAGTATGGTAACTAAAACTATGACATGAGAATTTTATATATAAGATATGATTAGCAAATTTTTTTGTCCATTTCAGATGTCACATACCAAGGGATTCTCTTTTCTCTTGGAGCTCAGAGTTTGCAAACTTCACTGGCCTAGTCAACTGGGGCTTTCTAATGCTCTTTATTGGAGGGCTCCGTCTGTGCCTAGAGAATTTATTGAAGTAAGACCTATTTCAACCCCTTTTCAAACCTAATAATTATTGGTTGTTAGACCACACAAAATAAAATAAAAAAATTAAAAATAAGATTTTAATTTACACAAAATTTTTGTTTCCATTTGCAGATATGGAATTCGAGTAAACCCTTTTGAATGGATTATTATGCTGACTGGTTATAGCGAGAATCAAAATTACCAATATCCCTCTGTTATCTTGTTAACATGTAAGTTATATTGCTGAGCAGCTTAAATATAATTTTCTTTAAGTTTTATTAAGGTTTGGTAAATTGCCATCAATTTAAAGCTTTGATTGATTTGATTTGATTCATTAAATTTTAAACTCGCAATTGTTTTAGAAATGACTACATTATTATTTTGTCAAAAGTTCAATTGTCACCTTATTTTTCAAAATCAGTTAAAGTAATCCACATTTGTTGTATATTGTTTACAGTTAGTATTGTTCCTGCTGTCATAAGCCTGTTAATTGAAAAAGCAATATCAGTTGTAAGTTAAAACATATAATTTATATAAATAACATATACATTTAAATATTCAATACAAAAGATTTATAAAATATCTTTTAAATTGTAATTAAAAGTATGTTAATATTTTTTTGTGTTTAGGATATAATTTCAGAGAAATTGGGGATTGCATGTCAAATTTTCAATATAGTATTTGCAGTAAGCTTGCCCGCAATTGTGTTGCAATTCAAAGGCGATGATTTCAGTTTTGGTATGTATATAATTTTATTGGAATTCTTATTTAACTTAGTATGTAAATTTAAATAATTATGTATTTTTTTAAAATATTTCAGTAAACTTCCTTATAAATGCATGTATGCATTTAGATGATTATGTCATAAATTTTGTCTTTGTCTTTGATAAATAGTTTAACATGTTGTTCTTGAGTGTTACCCAGTCATAGATCAAGATTGATTTAACTCAAGGTATCTAGTTAGTTGGTGATTTATTGCTCATGTCTACATAATTCCACAATTATATGATCAGGAATTATTGGATATTTTTATTTCTTTTGGAAATCAGCTGCTAAGATGAAAGCTGCTTCACAGATTCTATCAAACTTAAATATGTTGTAATTAAGTAAATTTGATTTGAGTGCAGATCAGTAAGACAGTAACATCTAAACATTTTCTAAATAGTAGATGGTGATCCGGTACTACTTGGCCATGAAAATAAAATCTTGGACAAGAACATTGTCTTCTTGTAAAGTTATTTGCAAATTATCGAGACATCTTGCATTCCATCAATACATATTATTATGAAAGTCGCAAGTCAAAGAAGTGCTGTGAAGCAGCATTTTCTTCATGGCTTATGTTTTACTTGGGAAGAAGTGGGAGCCGAAAATATTCTATATCTCATAAGTAGCAACCACACTAAGTGAGTCATTAATCGTTCACATAATAAACTCTTTTTGATAATTTTTAGTGGGAATCACCACCGTATGCATAATATACTTGGTGTTATTTTTAAAACTGTGGAGCTATGCACAGACTAATCATTGGTGTCGTAATGGCATGAAGCGAAAATATGTAAAGAATCAACTGCGCCGTCAAAGTTTGTCAGCACCAAACTGGAGTATGTATACAAATTTTGTTTCTATTTTATTTTGAGATTGTTCAGTCTACAGATTTTGTAACTGCTTAATGATCGGCCTAAGCATCTTAATAGTTAGGTTATTATTGAATAAGTACGCAAACTCCTTTGGACGTGATATTATTATTTGCTGAATAATCTTGCATCATTATACTTACTTGACAATCAATGTAATGTCACAATGTCTGAAGAGAATAGTTAGATTCATAGAAGTATTATTCTAACTAACGTTAGAGATTGGCAATGTGATTTACAGAAAAGACTAAAGATACATTATGTTATTAGAACGAGATAGATATACGAATTCGTTTTTAAAACGAAGACGCCCAGATTGATATTTGCATTAATTGTCAAGAAAAAATCTCGCCGTATTTTTTCAATCATTTTATATCAAAACTAGCTGACCGCGCAAACGTTGTTGTGCCGTACCTATAGTTATCGAGCGTTAAAAGTCGACTATTAAGAATAGGAGTTCGTGATGGAAGGTAAAAAATTTAGTGAATTAATTTGTTACCTACAAAAAATGTGATAAATTAATGAAGAACCGCTCTACCGATTTTGTGCAAACTTCACATAACAGTGTTAGTTATTTTTTTTATTTGTATTTTTCAATAATATGGCATCAAAAAAAAACATACAACCCTAAATTTTCACCCTTCTATCACCAACCCCTATTTTTAATAGTCTATTTAAACGCTCGATATCTTATATGGCAAAACAACGTTTGCGGGTTCAGCTAGTTTTATATATAAGTAAGTATATATATAATATAATTAGTATCAGGGAAGAAAAAATTGTTCAGTAGACGTACAAAACCTAAATTATATTGTGCAGTGCCTAGTTTCAACCGCTTTGAGTAAGAAAACCCACATTATTATCCATTTTACCCCCATGTATGTTTGGTTGATAGTGCGAGAAAGATTTATTGCACGAATATATTAAAAAAAACATGGTATTTGATCCCATTAATATTTGGAATGCGTAAGAATTCATTACAAGATAATAACAAATACGAAATAATAAAATTTTGTTTAATTATTGTTTATTTCCATTTTAAGCGTTACCTACAATCAAACATACCCGACTCGTAGAATTAAGTAATTAACCAGTGTTGTTAAAAATTAAGTCAACAATATCGAAATTGAGCGTGGAAATCACTAATTTTTGGTTTCGCCTCTATCGTTTGACAGCCGATCTTTATATCTATGGTTGGATTATTGTAAAAGTGGGTTTGTGTTGGTCAATGCTTTAGTTAGAAGCATTGTTCATCAATCTTTTTTACTGATTGTGCACATTATACTGTTTGAGCATGACTCAATTATAGGCTGAATAAGAATATGACTGTTATTGGAGGTGGCTCTTACTGTTTTATGAAGACATTTTTTTATATAAATACAAGTACTTAGGGGTACATAGTTTTTTAGTTAAAATAGGAAGAGCTATAAACTATTTTTAAAGATGATCAAACTATTTTAAGTTTATTAATATCAACTGATGTTAATGTCTAAGATTTAGCTAAAAAGAAAAAAATATTTACAGATGATCTAATGAATGCTGAACAAGAGCGTAAGTCCAGTTCTGTAATTGAGAGCACAATTTAACCTGCTGCACATTTGATTCATATATTTTTGTTTTATTTTGAAGTTTGTTTTTGGTTTTCCCCTGTGTTGCTTTGTATGTAAATTATCATAATAATATAACACATTATTACTAACCAAAAAAAGGTATTTTTAAACATTATCTATATAATGTATTACGTATATAAAAATCAATGCCACTTTTCAACAAAAAATACATACAACCCTAAATTTTCACCCTTCTCTCACCAACCACTATTTTTTAATAGTCGATTTTTAACGCTCGATAACTTATATCGCAAAACAACATTAACGGGGTCAGCTAGTAGTTAAGAATATGTTTTTGGATAGCTAAAATACATATGCTGCATTAGTATTTTAATTGTAACATTATAAATATTATTGCTTTATCTGACACTAAGTCCTAAATTCTAAAGTACAAATGTTAAGGCCTTTCAACTTACAACAAGGTGACGATTGAAGTTAAAAGTTCCATTTAATCCACAGCTTGTTTGAAATATTTAGATTGTGACTTTCATTCTGTGCTATGTGTAGACCACTGGCAGTGCACCTTGCAACAAATTGGTGATTGGTTGCTTTATATGTACATAGGTATCGGGAAAATCTGTATTTATGTGTTTGGGTTAGTTGTAAATAATGTAAAGATTAGAGCTTCAAATGAGACACTAATTGCACCTCCCTGATCACCAGAGAACGTAGAAGACGAGAAAGTCCACGAGGCTCTGACCGCAGGCCTGGTGAAGTATCCCAACAACCTGAACCTAAAAGATTTGTTTTATTTCCTGTTGGCACCAACCCTTTGCTATGAACTGAATTTCCCACGAACGACACGGTTAGTCCTGCATGTTGTTATTTTTCCATCCTAAATTGGTTGTTTCTTTGCATTTATTTTGCTTTCTAATTGCCTAGATTTATATCAGAATATTGCTATTTTTGTTCTTTGTTTTGAATTTTAACTTTATTATTATGTTATGTGCTTAACTACACTGGACAGCAAATAAACCGAGCCACCCGCCATCTTGTAATACTTATTATCAGATTTTCCCAGGAAGTAATAAACTTACAGCGATCATATTTATATCTATAGAAAGCGCGTTTTATGCTAATTAACGCCTGTAAACTCGTTGCACCGAGGATAGATCTGCTGATTCGAAGTCTGCGAGCGATCGCGTTGCCCAAAGCCTGCTTGAAGTAATCTAAGCTTGAGCAGCTTCCTGAGGTGTTGTATCCATTTTTACCGATAAAGGTGGCATTAGCACACGCGTTTGAGCAAATGATCCAGTCAAAACAGCAAATCGTTAACATTTTGTTTGTTGCTTGATTACAGTGTCAGTTGCTAGTTGTTTAGATTAAATTTATGGTAATTTTAATTGTTATTAAATACCCTTTCTGTAGGTGTGATTTGATGGGTTTACGTTTTATACTTCCTGAGAAAATCGGATTAATGTTACAAGGTGGCGGGTGGCTCGGTTTATTTGCTGTCCAGTATATTTATTTATTTATTGAAAAGTATTTACACAGTTAAGGAATTTTCTTATGGAAGCCGGTCACGTGTAACATCATTCTGCTTTCTATTACTGTTTTATATAAACTTAGTAATATGTACGTAAGGTACTAAACTGCGGGATCCGAAAGAATTTCGTACAATAACCTCTTGGCCTACTGTCAGTTGTCGCAAACATTTTGTACAAGTGCGAGTTTTAAGAAATAAAAAAAATTTTAAAAAGTAATAAGAGTTAACTTAGATAATTGAATTATTATACTTTGATTACAATATATTGTGTACTTGTCAAAACACCGAATGGTAATGACAGTGCTACCAACACAAGTTCAGTGGAATTATTTGTTCAATAGTTATGTTACTATAGCCGTATGAGTATCTGTACTCTTAACATTTTAGAGTTGTGCTTAGACAACAAGGTATTTCAAGGTACTTCAGTACTACATTGAAGTATCTACCTACTCTAATACAACAAACTACTTTTATGTTTTCGTGAGCCCTCTTATATGAGTAGGTACCGTCAATACCGTCTTTACCATAATGGCACTCGGGGCCAGTGCCCAGGGCGCCCATCTTCAGAGGGCCCCCAAGGACCGACAATTTCTCACATTTATGTAGGCACTATGTCATAAATAATATCACTTAAGAGAGGCACCCAGATTTATGCGATGCTATTAGCTAGAACCAGAATGTACTCAATGTGACCTGAAATTTAATGACTAAAGTTATTTGGAAATGAATAAAGAGTATGCTAGGATATCAAAGCCGAAAAGCTCACTAAATTTATTTTTAACGTGTTGCAGGATTCGGAAAAGGTTTTTAATCAAAAGGGTTGTGGAATTAGTGTTCGGTATAAACTTGGTGCTAGCGCTATTCCAGCAATGGATGATCCCGTCCATCAAGAACGCAGTCGACCCCTTCTCGCAGATGGACGTCATGAGGACCACAGAACGTCTTCTCAAACTTGCTGTGAGTTTGTATGGTTCACTTAATGTTTCTTTGTATACCTAGTTTAGCAAGGTACCAAGGTATAAAATATGTATTGTCCTATGGTCACAACTGTTTATGTCCCACTGCTGGGCACAAGCTTCCACTTAAGGGGAGACCTGGCACTTGCCCCACTTTACTGCTTCAAATTGGATAGGTGGATCAATTATGTTTGTAGTTGTTTTAAACCATTATGCCATTAGTGACCCATTACAAGAGTGAGTGCCTTAGTCCACCACAATATCCCTGTGCGGGGATCTCACATGCCTTTGAGAACATCATAAAGAGCTTTCAGGCTTACTGGTTCCCTTCATCTCTTTAGAGCGGGTGTCATATAATTTTGTAAAACTTAGAAAAGACATGCCTTGGGATTTCTTCTTCTTCTTGCGGTGCCGTCTCCTACCGGAGGTTGGCTATGATTGTGGCTATCTTTATTTTTGAGCCCGCTGCACGAAACAGTGATCTGGTGCTCATGTTGAACCAGGTTCGAAGGTTTTTGAGCCATGAGGTGCGCCTCCTCCTTGGGATTTAGCGGGGCCTATCAATTAAGAGACATATTATCTTAGTTGTTCGGCGGAAATTTTGTTTTAACACTGCATTATTTACACATTTCAGGTACCAAACCATTTGATCTGGCTGTGTTTCTTCTACCTGAGTTTCCATTCGTTCCTGAATCTGATGGGGGAGCTGCTACATTTCGCGGACCGCAACTTCTACAACGACTGGTGGAACTCCAACAACGTGGAGGTGTTCTGGCGGACGTGGAACATGCCGGTGCACGCGTGGGCCGTGCGCCACGTCTACATACCGATGACAGAGATGGGCTACACTAAACGAGCGGCGAGCACCGTCGTTTTCTTGATATCTGCTTTCTTTCATGAGTACTTGGTAAGTTTTATGTGTGTTACACTGTTTTAATGGAGTTTATTTCAATTATCAGACACATCTGATATCATAATTAAAATCTATAACTTATCGATTAGTACGAGTATTAAATAGATAAAAAATACGTAGAGGTTGAAAACAAGCATGCAAGCTACGGTCAGTGAGTTGAATCGGTCGGGTATAATTTATGCACACTTAATTAAAATCTAATATGAATAATCTTATACTGCAGTGGGACCAACCTAAAAAGTTAGCCTCATTTTCAATTATTGTACACGTTTTACAATACAATGCAAAGGAATATTTTTTATTTACTTACAAACAGACAGAATATTTTGACATGGATACTGAATTTCAGTCAAAAATATTACAGTACAGAATTTCAGACTTAACACTTTTATATCCCGTAAATACTATACAAATTGTAGCTCAACAATTTTATTGTATGTATTAATTAATAATGGTGTCAAGGATGACCCTTGTAACGTGTTTGGTAACCGGCAGGTGAGCATCCCGCTGCGCATGTGCCGCATCTGGGCGTTCCTGGGCATGATGGCGCAGCCGCCGCTGTCGGTGCTCTCGCGGCTGGCGGAGCGGCGGCTGGGCGCGCGCTGGGGGAACCTCATCGTGTGGAGCTCGCTCATCCTCGGCCAGCCGCTCGCCATCATGATGTACTACCACGACTATGCGCTGGCGCACTTCACCCCTGACGCCTGAGCCGCCGCCGCCGCCTGAGCCGCCGCCGCCGCCGCCGCGCTGCAATACACGCCCGTCTACACGAATGACAATCGGACACCAACTTCGACCTTACAATTGGGATGTGGACACTATTCACAATTAATTTCAAAATATTATTCACATAAAGGAGTGCTTTCAGAAACATCTGAAAACTAAGCACAGCTTTCACCGACATCTTTAAAAGTTAATTTTATTATTTGCGAAAACATGGTAGTTAAGTCAGTTGATTGATGATCGTCTTTAGTCGGATTCGTTCAAGGTTCGTCATACAAAATTTATAAAGATTTTGCGTTTCAATATTTTTAATATCTACAACAATTAAAATATCTCTTGAGTTGACATCTCTAGATTCAATCACATCCCGAGTTTAATGAAATTCAGTTTCAATTTGGTGTGGCGCTGGTATAGATGCGTCGCAGGCGCGGTGGCGGTGCGATGGCGTTGCGGTGGCGGTGCGGTGGCGGTGTGGTTCAGGCGCCGTCCACACGAACCCTAAATGTTAACGTTAATTGAAACAATACGTGCTAGAGTATGCACTTTACCCTTAATGCCAGAACATTATTTCAAGCAACATACTTTGAGATCTTTTTGGAATTTATGTTAACCTCGGTTGATTAGTAAATTATTATGAAATATACTAAATACTGAAGTATTTATAGCCAAAAATGTTTTAAGTAGGTATATGTATAATATAAATTTAAATTATAATACCAACATAATATTTTTGCCTAAAAGTTATGCGGAATGTAAAATTTAGTTTATAAAATACAAACTAAGCATGCCATACGATAAAATATTGGGATAAATGTTTATTCAATTAAATTAAGACTGAGTGCAATATAGTGCTACACCTGAAATTAATAACTGTTCTTTGGATATGGATCGCCTTTGTTTTACTGCTAGGTAATATTCTGTTTTTACAACAGATTAAAGAAATTCAGAATAATTTTTTTAACCAACAGGTACCTATCAATCTCTATCCATATCTGAAGATCGGTTATTAATTTCGGGCATTAGTGTTTGAGAGTTGTTTCAACGTTACGAATATTTATCATTTTTTTAATTCATTTTTGTTTTATATGGAAATTATTACCCCACCTTAAAATGTGGTGTTACCTGCGAAAAGTTTTTAAATATAAGTAAAAATAATTAACTAGCATTTGTCTATGCATTTTTGCATTATATAGGTACAAACTATTTTATAATATTTTTTATTACTTAATATTTTATATTAATTTATTATGTTAGTTACTTTTTATCATGTTATGTAGGTTTTTTATTATTTTCTATTTAACAATCTTTTGCTCAATTATTGTTCTCTAATAATGTAATGGATTTTATAGGTTTTTTATGTTTTATATGAATTTTATATTTAATACATATATGCTATTTCCAAATATATTTATTCGTAAAAAATTGAGTAAGTATAGTCATTCAAAAGTTATAAAATTTTGTATACAAGAAATAGGTACCCATTTGCTATGTATTCTGTGATAAACTTTCTTAGGAGCTCTAACTAATAAGTAAAAGTGCCTCTTATGCAGATTTTGTACAAATTTTAACTCGACCAAAATAATGTATAATTATTTATTTTTGATAAATAAAATAATTTTTCATACTTTGTGTTTAATTTTATAAAACCTAATGATTAAAAAAATAATTTAGCTTTTAATATTTTTTCTTTTTTGTATTGTAAACGTTGCCACTTAATTACCATCCGTGTGATAATTCTATCACTATAAAATGTTTTGTCCGTTTATGTATACCACAACATTCAGACGCTCGTTTTGAAACAAGTGTTTAATTTCTAAATTCATAAACCGACTTTGTATCCTACCTCTCAATTTAGACATAATATGCATTAGATACCATAAATCACCATTTCTTGTATGCAAATCACCAAAATACATCACACTAAAATAATTATTTATCAATAGCCATAGCAGTGCTATTTAGGTTGCCGATGATAAAGAAAGATCATACCTACATATTCGAAAATTATTGGTCACGGCCGTTAAAAATATCTTAAGGGGTGCCAATTTACACGAAAAGATACATTGTGTACCTAACTTTAAAAAAATACATTTTTATTTACAATTTACGGCCATATTCTTATGACACGGGGCCGGCTTATCGTTGAATTTTGGGATGTATAGGGATGTGTTTTATGCAAATAAATCATGACTACGATTCTTAATTATAAAAAAATGGAAAATGACGCTTCACACTCATAGCCCCACACTAGGATTCTCTGTGTCGTGGGCGCCATGGACACACAAGACAACAACACAACACACCCAGACCAGAAAAAGAAATTCCAATTCATCATTCAAATTTCTGCTCTGCTGGGTATCGAACCCAGGACCTTCCGCGCAGCACACCGGTGTCTTAACCACTGTGCCACTTGGGTCGTCAAATTATAGAGTATTAGCTATTAGTACGTTTGTTTGCTAAAGAAAAAGATAGACTACATGCTTCCCAACTAAGCAATTAGGTCATACCGTCCTCATGACCTCAGAATACAGAAAGGATGACTTGAGTTTGTGTAGAAACAGACTGATCATTACCGGAGCGTGCAACCTCTGACTCTGCAATAACATGTGTACAGGTCGATGATCGATTTATCTGTTCAGGGTGAAGGCCGGTGCATCCAATAGCTCCCAACTACTCATTATAGATTTCACTATCGCTTATATTACATTGTAATGTTAAATTAATTTGAATTATATAAGCTTGTTGCTAAATCGATTTAAAAATGTGGTTTAATTACTTATTGTATACTCCGGAGAAATTTTGACATTACCTATAAGTTACAGGACTCTTACAAAAAGGAGAGATACGTAGGTATGTAACATTCCGTTTCTGTAATGGTCGATGCCTTGACGCTTGCTAATCATTTTAAACGTGTTTGAATTTTCCTGTCCTTAATGCTGAGTCCAACTATTTAGCCCAGTTATGGGGCAACGAGAGTTTTTACGTATCTTTCCAAATTTTTTTGTCCACAGCTGTTCGTGTACCTAGGTACCTACCTGAAACAAGTATTTATCTACATATAATAACAATAATTTTCGCAAAAAAGCAGATGGAAACTTACTTATTAAATAGTGGAAAAGAAAAAAAATGAAAGGCCTGGATCGTTGGCCGCGTGAGCACGGCAGGCTCGGGGGCGCGAAATCAATTGATGAAGAGGTGCCGATAGCCGCGCGTACGTGTCCCGCCTCTGGGAGCTGGCCTCTCCATAATTTTAGCTCCCCACTTGCTATTGTTTGACGACAATGGTATGTGGTTTTTTACCGATCTCCCAGTTTTTGTGTTGCAAATGACTTGTCTGTAGGTAAGGAGCTATTAAAATAAGTACTGCTAAAGGTAGTTAAACAATGTTTCAGATTCAATTTTAGATGTAGAGGTATTTTTAGAAGAAAAGGATTACCCACTCTCGAGTGCAAGTAGGTACTAGGTACACATACCTACACGTGCATATCGTAATAGGTAATCCATAAATCTTCTAATAAATCCAACACAATTGCTGAGCCGTAGAGAAGGTCGAAGCGGATTAATGATACTCTAGGTCTGCTGCTTCAGTAGTTTAAAAAAAGTATTTTATACGAGACGATTATTTACATTGGTCTCTTTAAAGCCTTAAAGATTCCTGGTATATTTAAAAAAAGGAACAAATACTATAAGTAGCACAACGAAAGCTTTAATAATGAAGGGAAGTTATACCGTTAAACAGAAGTCAAATGAACGTGTCGGATAACAAAATCATGTTATAACATTTGGCTGGCTCCGTGGTTTCCGCTAACAATGTTGACCGTAGCGCGGCGGGCAAACAGCGCTCGCCCGCACCCTTCCTCATAACTACACGAGAACGTAAGCGCTGGAACAATTACTCTTTCACCTCCGTGTCAGCAGTTGTACTATTTGGGTAAGAGTTCGGATTGAAACTTTATGTTTCGATAGTCTTTGTTTAGGAGTGTGATTAAAATGAAACGGTTTGTCTATATACATACATTGAGATGATGTTCATGCATTTGGCCGTTTGATATCTATTAATGCAAGCAACGGATACTTCAAATGGAATAGAAATCCTATTTAAAGTCGTGTGTTCATTCATAAGAATTAATACTCCTCAAACTAAGACCAACAAAAATATCTCCGGTATACCTCCACAATAGTCCACAAACCAAGGCAGAACAGAACAGAACAGCTCCTTCACGGCGGGTTAAGAAGAGGGCGGCGGATATTTCTTTGAATTAAAACATTTTCCAATTCCTAGAGCAGCGTTTATATTGTGGATTAGAAATTATTTATCTACTACTTACTTTAACAGTAAAGAATAAACATCTCTGTGTAACTCAGCAGACAAGCAGGAATCTGAATAAAATTCATCTGCTCACTACAATTTTTATATAAGGTACGTTATGATTTTTAGAGCTTCTAGAGTGAGTGATCATGAGTTTTTGCCATGTATTAGAAAATGGGGATAAACTAAATCTGTATGCTAATTGCTACATCCAATGTTCTCATTGTAATCCCTACGGGCACCGGTGATCTACAAATTAACCCTTGGCTCTAGTTTGCATAAACATTTAATTATGAATGATTGTTCCTATAACAAGCGCATCATCTCAATTATTTGGGGATACTGGAGGGGTTAGATGTTTAGACGCGGTTCGCGGGCCGGTGATTAAGGGTTACTCGGGTTAATGCTGACTTAACCCGTTCCTACTCGCCAAGTTCGTCGACGCGTGAAATCACTTTGTGCTACAGTTGGGCACTTAGATGCCGATTCTATATTAATTGCAATTTGACGTACATTATGTTAAAATCTAACAGTATTTCTAAATCCTGTATCTTTTTGGTGTTTTGAAGCAAAAACAAAAACAGACCGATTTCCGTAGAAGTACCCAGTCCAAAAATTCTATAAATTACGTGTCTCTGATAGAGAACAAAAAGTTATTTTGATTTTTAATGAATCAAAAGTGCTACTTATAGTCTGCGTAAATCTCTGGTACCCTACGTCTATATAATTGCATTATAATGCGTACTTCGGATATTTCAGCCGAGTTGGGAGTTTTATTTTTATAAGTTTTAAAGGTTTATTTTTATAGTCTTCTAGTAACTCACTAGTAAAACAAAAAGACTTGCTAGCTTCAAAGCGGCTTAGGAGAGCACTACATGGCCACTACTGTAGCCATCAAGCTTGTTGGTACAAAATGTTCTTGCTGAATGTTTTTACTGGGTAGTTCAAGGTTGTATTTGGACGGTAGCTTATAAATACCACGCAAATTGTATGAGCATCTTTATTGTTGGTGTCTTATATGGATATCAATTGATACAGGTTAATAAATTTAATATGTTGATACATTAATAAATTTAATAAAGATCAAATTTTTGGAGTTTCAAAATCTTCTTTGTATATAGTCTACAAACTCCCACACATTCTTTTTAAAATTCAAAAAGTCTGACCTAGTTTTTTGTGTAACTATTATATTATACTAGCTGACCCCGCAAACGTTATTTTGCGAAATAAGTTATCGAGCGTTAAAAATCAACTATTAAAAAATAGGGGTTGTTGATAGAAGGTTGAAAATTTAGGGTTGTATGTATTTTTTGATGCCACATTATTGAAAAATAAAAATAAAAAAATTGTCCAAAAAATAAAATAAAAATGTTAGGTGTGGACAACCCTTATCACTTAGGTGTATAAAAAATAGACGTTAGCCGATTCTCAGACCTACTGAATATGCATACAAAATTTCATAAAAATCGGTCAAGCCGTTTTGAAGGAGTAACTAAAACTGTGACATGAGAATTTTATATATAAGAGGTAGTCTTAGTATCTACTAACCAGACATTTTCAACCAATAAAAAATATACTATGCTGTCACGTGAAAATACAAAAATTGCAATCGAATAGCGGACATCCTTTTACTGGTAAAGCTTCGCAGCTACGTCGTAGACGATGCTACGGTTTTACACAAATCCATTCATATTGATTCCGTAGGCTCGTAAACAGTCATTGAAATTGTTTTAATACCACTCATAAAATAACACATACTTTGTGACATTCGAAAAATACTAGGATATTTGACAATGTACAATGCTATACATTTGTGATAGGTATTTGCAGTGTCGTAAAACTCTAAAAGTTGGATTGGAAAAGTGTTCTTATAATCCGCCGCGAAGCAAGTCCTCGTGCTAGGATTGCAAATTTTGTTCGTCTTGTATTTAATGCTAGTTGAACCTAATAAGCTTGCATGTAACCCCAATATTAAAACATTTACTGATACATTAGGTATAAAAGAGTACGTATTTATACAATACATACGTAGTTATATCTTTGTTTAAGGTACGTGAATGTGTGTAGTTTTGTTGTGTTTATATTACAGTGTCTCGATGTAAGCGAACCTATGTTTGTGAAAATAAAGGCTGTGTAGTAAGTGTATGTATGCGCGCGTCGCATCACGTCATTGGGTCGGAGGGCGGAGTTTCGCCACCCTGCGTCGCACCGGCAGTTCGTTTCCGGCCGGCGCGCGCCCCGTACGGCTCCATGGTGGAACACGCGCTAGTGGACTGCTCGCAAGCGAGCGCTATGCAGACTCTACCACCACAACCGCACCGCGAGAACGACGACGATCAGCTGGCCGACGAGTACGTTCAAAATTTTGAACTCGACCATCTCGAAGACCATCACCTCGTGAAACGTGAACCCTTGCGAACAGGCTGGCACGAACTCGTCGACGCTCTACCTGCATGTGCCCGTGCATGCCGGCCCTGGCCCGACGCGGGGCCCTACCCGCAACCGCACGTAGCGATCGCCGTAGACCCCAGTACGCCACCGGAGACACCGCCAGCGCCCGTCGGCCGCAGTCCCTGCCGAGCGGCCCCAGTCGATGACGTTCTGTGGCTGCCTCATATGAGAGAACCTCTAGACATGAGAACCGTTCCCTGCGGGACGTTCGAGGAGTGGGATCGACGGGAGTGGAGGGAGCAGGACCATCACGTGCAACAAGTCGCCCTTCGCCCGGCCAGCTCCTGCTCGGCGATGTCACCGCGAACGGGCCAGCATCCGTCTTATCCTCAGTCGTCCTGCGGCGACGACCTGATAAGTGACGATCTGTTGATGACCCTGAGCGTGCGCGAGTTAAACAAGCGACTTCACGGATTTCCTCGGGAGGACGTGACCAGACTAAAACAAAAGCGACGCACTTTAAAAAACCGAGGTTACGCGCAAAACTGTCGGAGTAAAAGACTACAGCAACGCCAGGAGTTGGAGATGACGAACAGGTCGCTGCAGGACGAGCTGCACCTGCTGCAGCTGCAGGTGGCGCGCGTGACGCACGAGAGGGACATGCTGAAGCAGCGGCTGGCGCTGGTGGGGCGCGAGCACGCTGTGCCGCAGCACGCCGCGCACGCGCCGCCCACGCCGCACTCGTCGCCGGAGTTTTTCTCGGAGCTGTGACGGCAGGGCGCGGCGCCGCGAGCCGGCGCCTCCGCCGCCGCCTCCGCCTCCGCCTGCGCCTGGCAGCGCTTTTGAAGGCCCGATATTCAATGAACGTGTGGCGCCCGTCGCCAGGCTGTTCGTGCTTTTGTTAAGTTTGAAATCTAATAATTATCATCAGTTCCAGTTTTATAGTTTTTCAAATGGTGGGACGATGGCAGTGGCCCATTCGGTACCGTGTTAAATGTATGGTTGTGTCGTAATATATGCATAGCTTCGTTAAACATAAATGTATTATTAAACTTATGCATAAGTTATAATGACTAACGTTCGATTAATCTAATAATTGTAAATAGTTTAACTATAAAAAATATCTATAGGATTTGTTTTCCTAATAAAATATTCTTCAAAACAATATCTTTTTATTAAAATCCATATATTTTTTGACACGTAATCTACTTCATTTTACCTAACACAATATTATTGGCACAATTAGTAGTAAATATGTTAGACTAAATAAATGTTTGACTCGAGTGGGAAAGTAGGTACGTAAAGCATTCAAAAAAGTTTTGGAAAAACACTATGTTCTGCATTTCTTGGAGCAACTATTTTATACTGTGTAGATCAAAGATTATTTATACAAAGTAACTTAATAATGTTTAGTCAATGATAAAGTGATATTTTAATATTTATTGGAATATTTATTACGTCGTTTTTGTTTAGGTACTCGTAGGTATACAATAAATAAGTCTGCCAACTACTGCACGTCTCGGTTAGGGCTTCTACGGTAAACGTAGAACGTAATCAAGAAAAATAATCTTATAAAGACGTTTTGCCTATCATCGGGACCATACCTAATTTGGACATTGAACATGTTATCGTTTTTTCCCTAAGCATAAGCGCTTCAAGCCGTAGCTTAATCTCTGAAAAGTAGTTATACTCACTGCAAAATTAATTACCTATCTATACGAAAAGTTTCTTTGATACACGGTACCCTGTCTCTCAGTAATAAAATCAACATTAATATGTAAAAGGAACAAATAACACAAATAAAATCTGTACATGTGGATGAGTATGATATCCTACCGATTTTAATGAACTCTACAATGTTATTTATAACTTATGTAGTGCCTTTACCCGTGGCTTCACTCGCCAATTTCTGAATTTTTTTTGGAATGGAAGATCAAGTACAGTATATTTCTTTTATTTTGAGAGAAGATATTTGGAAAACCGACTTCAACTTAATTCAAATTCAAATAATTTTTTTTTCAAATCAAAACCAATCGTCCTTGGTATAATTATGTCTTGGTTTTGCGTAAATTAGGTACAAAATAAATATGCGTCAAATAAAAATTACTTTTATACGTAAACATTGTTTATGGAAATATCAGCCGATTGAGTCCAATGACTTAACTGGGGCTGATTGTGCAACATTGCAGAAAGCAACGTTGACGATTGCCCAACTGGCAAATAATTGAGGTCGAATAATGATGGCGTAGTAGGTAATAATATCATTTAAAACTTTTTGCAATTTATATCATTATATTTCTTCACCACGCTATAGTTTTGTAGAAGAATTTATTGAAATGATTATTTTCAGAGATTTTTATTATCTTTCCATACCTCTCCTTTTTGACAATATTATAAATAAATAAATAAAAACGCTTCACACTCATAGCCCCACACTAGGATTCCCTGTGTCGTGGGTGCTATGGACACACACAAGACAAGAACACACACACCCAGACCAGAAACAGAAATTTAAACTGATCATTCAAATCTCTGCACCGCTGGGAATCGAACCTAGGATCCTCCGCGCACCACACCACTGCGCCACTCAGGTCGTCGTTCACCATATTACTGATGCAGGATGTTTGGCTTCGAACTAGCGATAATTTAAGGCCATAAAATAGACCAAAATTCATTGACAAAACACCCCCCCCCCCCGTTTATGTTATGTATTAGGTTATGCAACTGAGAGGAAATATTATTTGACATGTTTTGTAGCTATTATCCTTGCGTATTAATATCTGTAAAAAATGTTTAAGTACCTTAACAAGCTAGTTTTAGAGGTATTTAAGAAAAACTGAAAAAAAACTTTTTGATTGAAATCAGAGAAAAAACCTTTTTTATGACATTTTACATAGAAAAATTTATAATATTTCCTTGTTTATCTGATAGATTGTAATATTATCTATCAAACAACGCCTTTTTTATATGTGGAATATTCAGGTCCAGAAAAATCGAAATAATTTTGTGGACTCACAAATTTTTTTAATATAAAATTCAAATGGTTGCCAATTCAAAAGGTGGGGGCTAGAACCCTATATGGGGGATGTTTTGTCAATGAAATTTGGTATTTTTTTATAAACTTAAATTATCGCTAATTCGAAGCCAAACACACGTTTTTATGTTCTTATTGTGTTCGGTTAAAATTGTTTTTCTAATACAGAACAATAAAATAAATCGAATCCTTGTAATCCAAGGGTTCGGCATCATTATTCTCCCCTTTTAAAAACTGTCAAAATGCATTTACACTCAATTTTTATTTAGGTTCCCCTGTATTACTTATTTATTTAAATATTTTATTACAATAAAATCTGTTGCCAGATTTTTAATTTTGCTTAAATCTTTTTATTTTGATAAGTGCGAGGCATATTAACTATAATTTATGTATGTTTATACTTAAGAAGTATATTAATTAAAAAATTTTTTTAGTTATGGTGTAAATTCATAATTTATGCCAATAAGGTTTTTTTAAGTATCATCAAGTTTTGAACCTGAAGCGATTAAGTAAACCCTTATGAGTAGCACCCATGTGCAAACTTAAATAGAACTTTTATTTTTTCGGGTTGGAATTGTGTATTCAAGGGTGGCAGTAAGTTCTTCACACCAGGCCTGCTCGTTTGCCATTTACTCGTACTGTCCAAGGACTGAGAAATTCGAAATGTAGCATGTCTTCATATCACTTTTCTACCAAAGAAGTACCTAAGTAAGTAGTGTTATCTGCGAGGATTACGTTACACTTTCAGTGTGGGAAGAAGACATAACATTCGTGTGTATCGTAAAATAAACAGGAAAGGCAACACTGTTGCAGGGAGTAGGTATGTGTGACTGTGATTGCGTTACAAAGCAGTTCCTCATAATTTGTAATTCGACACAAGTTGTTATAAGAACCATCCATCGCGGTATGTTTTGTGACAGACGACAAGCTACACTGTATGGTTACATCGATTATAATATAATTATGGTCTTTTTTTGAAATCAATGAGCGATTGAATGCATTTTATTCAATACAAATTGTGAGTTTATAAAAACTTTTTACCTTGGTCTTAGAAGTTTTCTTTCACAGTTATTGTAGGTAGGTACCTAAATAAACTCTACTATAGGCTTCTACAAAGTTCCTTAGTAGTGACGTAACCAAAAGTATTAAATTAGATTTGGTAAACTAGAAAGAAAAATGCTCTCTGGAAGGCAGCTTGCGTAAAGTTATGGTAATTAATATCGTACCTACCTAGGTACAACAGATAGCTAGTTAGTATTATAGATACCTACTCTCTGTATTATAGTTGTTGTTCATGGTATTAAAAATCTCAAACAGGGATTATTAAAAGTATATTATAAAGACACTTCGTATAGGTACCTACAAGATTACGACGGATAATATATGAAAACAGCACAAAGCTGTTAGATCCGCAATACCCATGTTTGCATTTATTTTCATAGACCTACAGTGACCTACTAGACTCAACTGTGCGTGGATGGGGAAATCCGAAACTATGAGGAATATCGAAAAATGCTGAAAGGAGTCTAGGGACCGATTTTGATGAAAACTAAAACGGCATCATTGGATTTTTGAAAAATCAAGATGTCTAGCCAGGAATCGAATCCATTGATTTTGAAAAAATAAGTCACACCCTGTATTATTACACCATTCGACAGTGTCATTAAGAACAAACAAATTCTGGAAATTAATGACATACGGCAAACTTAAGGATAGAGCTCATTTTTAACAAAATACGTTTTTGTCCCATACAAATCTTAACCGATTACTTATCAATCAAAATTATGACCATTGTTCCTAAATCATAGCTGGAATCGACGTCTCAAGGAGTTATTAACTATAACTCTACTAATTGAATAAAATTTTAAATAAATTATTATGGTGTTTATAAAGTGCCTGCTTGGTTGCTGAAAATTCAGCTTTCTAGTTTTATTCACAACGAAGTTATAGGGGGTCGAAAATGGCCTGAACTACTTCGAGAAAAGGATGGTAACGGCCGTGCCGCTATATTGCTCGGCTTGGCTTGCTATAAGTATCAACTTGAAATAACGATCTATTAACCGAAATTATTAGTTCAATAGTTTAACATTTATAAGGGAATTAGAAGTTCCGTAGTACCTAGTTTATAAAATAACTACAAATTTCCACAATGCCTAGCTATAGCTTTAAACTTATTTTTAATAAAAAAATAATTTCCTTTTCGCACTTTTTAAATTTAAATTGTGTACATACTAGAGAAAATATACTTTATATAAAAGGTTCTTCAGGGATTTTCAGCCATTATGATATACCTAACAGACTAATTTACGTATTTTCATTAAGGTCGTAACCGATAGAAGGCATCAATAAAGACGGATAGAGTTTTCAGTATCGAAGCATCACAAAAGAAATTAATTAATCTCGGAAAAAATACTGTTCCCTCCAGAGTCTGTACTTACGTATAATTTTAAGCGGAATTGTTCGAAGCCTCTACATTGCGATGCTAAAGGTTTCGTAGAGGGAGACGAAAGGGCGTGCCGCGCGGAGGCCACGCCCCGCCAGAGAGAGAGGACGATAGCGCCGCCTACCAGTTTTCGCTCCACACCAAAGATAAATACAGCTTCTGAAAATCTGTTCTTCCATCCATACGCAGTACTAAGGTTTAAATTCCTATGAAAATATTTAACGAGGAGGTCTACCTCGCGTGGTCGGTACGGAGTACAATCGCGTCCATGCTTCTCTCTTCTTATCTGGCGAGTGCTTATTATAAGCTGTAGTTGTATATAAGTCGAGGCTGTCATGCAAATGGAAGCCTGTTAATGAAGTCGACGAGAATTATGGCCATTGTTACTGCGAGTCCGGCAGCGTAATGGCCCATTTTGTAGGCGTACATCATAATAATGTATGGCACAATTATTACGAAATCTTTATTGGTCTCTACATCGAAGCCGGCTTATGTATTATCTTCATTTTATTATATTATGTGCTTATGACTTGTAGATTAATCGGGATATCTTAGCGTACACTAAATAAGTAGGTACCTAGTCACGTGGAGATTAACATTCGTCCCGTTCCCTTATATTTGTCATCGATGCATAATAAAAATAATTGAATCAAAAAATCAACAGTTGTCTTTAGAATCCAAGTCATTGATCAGCAAATCTCACGATGGGTTAACCTACCAACATACCAACCTTAACTAGGTTACGGTGTACTACGTAACGTAAAGTGTAGGACCACGTGACAGATCGGTGTGGCGGTATTTTCGTTGAGCGGGCGAAGCGCCCGGCGTGGCCCGGCGCGGGCACGCGAGGGTGCGGGTGCGATGGCCGCGTTCTGATGAGCCAGCAGAGCCACGCTGCGGCGACGCGGCACATTTTTCTAGTGGCAAGGTCGAGTTGCCAGCGGTGACGTCACGATCTGATTCTACTTTCCATTTTTCGAGGTAAACGTAATCAGACAGATGAGATTATTTCCGTGAGACTGAGTGGTCTGAGTGATGGTTTCACAACTTCTCAAAGTTAGGTATCGTAACTTAACAGTTCATAATTATTATTTATTTCGCAACAAAGCATTATCAAGCATGATGAGCATGAGCAAATAATCAAACATCATAAGATTGCAGATATGAATCCTGGCAGGATCCTTTTATAAAAATGTTGCATTTGAGATTGTCCAATAACTAACTAACTTACTTATTTAACAATGTCTTAGCTACACACTAAGTAGTTACAGCATGAAAGCAACGCGGTGGAGTTTGCTACAACCATTTCGTGTTATAGGGAAAGACCCTTCTTCAGCAGCCAGCAGCAAACAGAACAAAAATTTTCAACTAAACACACAATAGACACTTCGTTTTCCGAAAGGCCTTGCTTGGTAAACAAAGGTAAGGTTTCCACCTTCGAATCGGATGAAATTATAGTCTACCAAAGTCAGATATTTGACTAGGAATGCCACAAACTAAGATAAATACTTGAACATGATATGTCCTCATGATACATCCAAAATAAAAAGTCCAATTTGGAAATTTTGATTTTAGGGAGAGATAGGAAACTATGGGTGAAAGTTAGAGTGACTAACTTGGATTCATATATCTTAGAAGTACCTAGGTTGGACATACAATCTTAGATAATACTTACAATTTAAGGTAGGGCGACGCCTGCCGGGCCGACTAGTCCAACTCCAAAATAAAAGCATATCGTGTTCAAGTATACCTAATGCTCTTAGTTTGTGGCATTCCTAAGGTCAAATATGAATCACTTTGGTAGACTATATTCAATGAATCGTTCATCCTACATGTTAAGTTCACTAGAAATGCTTCCCGTCACCTTGGCAATTTGTTATACTTTTATAATTTTGTACCCTTTGTACTCAGATTACTCAGTGCTGCCTTTGCTCTGCTCTAAATCTTCTCCAAAAAATAAGGAGGCCTAAAGTATGCTGTAAGATGCTATGAAAGTACCGTGTCATGAAACTATAAGTTGTAGGAGCTATTTTTACCATAAATATTTATCTATACTCGTAGACTTAATTCCCCGATAAAATCTATAATTCTCTGACAAACATTTCTAACGTTTCCCATGTAAGCAAAGGAATATCGCTAAGAGAAACATCTGGTTACAGGAAAAGGTGCGAAAGGGTTGAAGGTGGGCGTGCTGATTCTTGCTGTGATGGCAGATTGTCTCTCCCAGGGTCGCGGTCGATATTCCGTCAGTAGGGCGACGCAACTGATTCATTATTGACTAAATATCTTATCAAACAGCGTGAAAAACCAATGGATTAAGACTAAGGTCTACGGTCTAAGGTTTTTATCGAAAGATACTGGACGAACGGACTTGTCAGTATGAAATCCCACAGATTTGTGTAATACAGAGTGACTGTGTAGGTACAAGAAATACAAGAACTTGATAGTTTTTTAAGTAACTTAAGGCTTGGTTTACTGTAAGGCTTTGTTTGATTATTTTGATCTGTAGAGCTGTGTCATTGTCATAATGTCATAAAAAATGAAGATTTTTAGCGGCAGGAGGCATATTAACTACAGTATACTTATTACTTCATTATAAGTAAGCAGTATTCACTAGGTAGGTAACTACATTAATGTTAGTTATAAATTCAGTCCAATTTAAACTTACGAGCATTTCTGTACATTAATGTATTGTTTGTAATTCATCAATTAGGTACATATCATACATCATTAATGTACAAGATTTAAAAAAATGTGTTGTTTACAAGTAGTCACCTGTTATATCTGAGTAGTACGAGTAAGTACAAAAAGGGCTGATGGGGCCGGAGCGACTCCAGCTGAGGCAGCAGCTAGCGCGGCAGGGTCGCGCGGTCGATACTCCGGCACTGGGTCGCTGTTCTAACTTCACAGCATTTTATTTGTGTTTTGATTTTGAATTACGAATGCGAAATTTTTTTTAGTAATAATATAGATATAGAATAAACATTAAACATTCTTTACTGAGCGACGTATTAAATTATGTTCAAAATATGACCACCAACCAAATGTAATATGAGAAAAAATTCTCATTCATTGATCTCACGGATAAAAAAACCTGTACCTACTCTAGTTTTTATAGCCTAGTCTATAGACTAGATTTTATAGATCGTTTTCTTGATTGTTCCTGAGACAAACTAAGTTGCGTTGTATATACACGAAGTACAAAAAAAATTGTAAACATTGTGAAGTTAGAGTTTGGCTTGGAAACGGGGCATTTAATAATAGCTGCTTTGTTTCAGTCGTCTTAAATTCAAAGGCTTGTACTAGATGTATCTACGAACTGTGGAGAGCGGCGGCGACCGACGGCGGGGAGGTGGGCGAGTCGCGAGGATCGCTAACTAGGCAGTATTGCCAATCGATAGGTCGTTACTTGAGCGGCGCGGCCGCGCTGGCCACGCGCGACTCATCACTTTAGATGCCGCCGTCAGGTTACTCTCCTTTTCTCGATGTCCTTCAAATTAGCTTTGTAGGTCAGGTTTTCGCAGGAAATGAACCCACGTGGTCTTGTTTGTCAACCAACTCTAAGTAGGTAGCTACTGTGATAGCGAACACCTGCGATAGTTGATTAATCCAATGATTCAAATAAGTTCGGTGATGTCATGAAATCAAGACTTAGAGGAAGATAAATGAAGAGTAATTTAGTCCCTTGCTGACGCTCTGCAAAAATAAGTACACAATTCAACTTCGCCGTTTTCTCGAGTCGAAAACCATATCTCTGCCTGCATGTCTTTGATCTAATTTTCTTCTCCCAAAGTATGTACCTAACTTCAACTGTCCATCATCCCTCATTAGGCCAGCGCTGGTGAACTAAGGCCTGCATCCTTCTTATTGTGCGAGGAGACCCGACTCTGCAGTGGGACATTAATGGGTTACAGTAGATCTGTCTGTAGAGTAAGTCAAGAGATTGTAGCGTTCCTGAATTATTAATGAGTAAAGCTGTCTGTCGAGACACATTCGCGATGTTCAGATCGCGGAGGGAGAGACTAGTGTTTACCTATGCAAAGCTTGAACAGTACATTTTGCATTCGTCTTCCCGCATGTGTTTTATATTCGTTTACTCCAGTCGGTCGAGCTCGTAATCGGCGCCGTGTTTGCGAGGGGAATCTCTGCTGACTGAGCCCCACAAATATATGTCGTAAGGTTTAATAGACATGTAATGGATATCTGGATGACGTTTTAAGGATTTGTGCAAACCGAATATGTCATTTCTTGCCCGTAATTGGAATTTTATTTGCCGGATTTTTAGGATAATGCCCGTGTCCTTTCGATTCGTATGAAGTTAAGTCAAGCGGTTACTATTGTTACCGGGTAGGTATTTGGTTTGTCATAGATGGATGGATATATGTTTGGAATAATTAAATAAGATGTTGAAGCTTTTATTTTCACATTCAATCAGGCATACAGTCATGTTCTTAGGAGCTTCCTTTTTGCATTTTGGAATCGTGATGTGAATGTAAATGTAATTTAAATTGTAGTCGTACCTGAGTGTATACTGGTAGGCAGATAAGGCATTTCACATAGGTGAAATTGCTACTGATCTTTAATGATATAAAAGAGAAATTCGTAGACTGGGCAAACAACACAAGGCATGTTCAAATTTGAAGAGGTGGTAGACGTGTGATCTAAGTGAATTACCCCTCCCTCGCTTGGCGGGAGCCCGCTTCTAGTGGTTACGAATCGCGGGCGCGCGGGCGTAACTTGCGCGTCAAACACTCTTTCTGATGGTAGCATCTTTTCACATATTTTATGTCTTAAAATATTTCAAAATTTAAATGATTATATTAATAGGTGGAAGAGCCATTGTACCTTACTCTCCGAGTTACCTCAAGGCCGTCGGCGGCCCTTATAATATTCGAAGATAGGTACTATTAGTAGCAAGTCTTGTAAGACCTTTCTCATGTGAGATCTTATTCGTGGTGTAAAATTTAAGAAAAAGTAAGAAAGAAATTACTTAAACGTATTTTTATACCATGTTTTATAAAACATGGTATAAAAAATAATAAGGTAAGTAATTTCTGACTCCATATACTTTGACACCAGGGAGCATTATGTTGAAGCCGCGATCGGGTGCGCGCCGCAGGGCGCCACAAACGCGATTCTAGGCAAACGAACCGGCACATGCTATTACTACGCCACCTGCCTGCTCTGTGTCTCACTGCATTGACATTTGCATCACAGTTTAAATGCTGTATTTTAGAAGCGATTGAAGAAAAAAATAAATGGTAACGTTAGCCAGATGCTACCGCAACCACTACTTCCAATTTTCCAATACACTTCCAGAAAATAAAAGTTTTAAAAAGAGTTTAGAAGACTGAATAAGCAACGTTTAAAATTAAGTCAATACTATGTTTTGTCCTTTTGTATTATTATTTAAAGAAACTACATGTTTTCAGAAAATACAGTATCATATTGCGCTACATGTGAATTGAATGAAATGCTGTAAAATGAATCTTTGAAATTACTTTACATAGGTTGTTTTCATATCGATATTTTGACTTTATAACAAACTCGAAAAGAAAGTAATTTTTGATTTCCACTTTTATGTTCTCTGATCAGTAAAGTAATAAGTGTACGTCTTGGTCTCAATCCAAGTCACAAGCCCTAAGTTACAATCCAAAATGTTGCATACACTGACAAGTAACAAACGTAGATATTGTTGTACACTTACTTGCCTATGCATTTTATTATTGTAAATACTTGTTTGAATACTTCTTATCATAGTCACTATGGCATAATGTAAGTAGGCTAGGCATATATTTCATTATCTTAAGGTTAGGGTTACTGGGAATACGTGGGCGACCACTGGGCATAGGAAACGTCTCATTTAGAGTTTATCAAACATGTCTGCCATAACATCCGGCCTTGGATTAGAACTTGGTTTCGGATTAATGTTGAGTCTATTAATAGACTAATATTAAGTTTGGTAGTTAAAAGTTAAAACTTTGTAGATTTGTGCCTCGGCTTTTCAAAATTTTTGGACTCTTTAAACTTGAATAAATTAAATTGTGATTTAATATGAAGAACTATGTACATTTATCTAAGAAAATCGGGATATCTATTATCAAAATCAAAGTAGATTTATAGATCAAAAATAGTAAGGTAATAATAAAATTAAGCCATGAAAATATAATATTAACAGATGAAAAAGCACAATATAATGTGACGTGACAATTTAATAAATATTACATCTTCCGGAGAAGACAGCCTCGTTTATTGCGTAAGTGTGGCGACAATGTATGTTTGTTTAAATTTCTTTATAATGTAACTCAATTATAATATTGGTGCCACGTTCCACTGGTTTGTTTATGCTGCCAAAGTCCGTAATTTATAATTTACAGCTATATTACTCTGTTTTGTTATGCAATTCAGGAAATAGTATTGTAGATGCTTTTCCACTGAATTCGGACGCCGAGCGAAGCGGCATCAATAAGAGCATTAAAGGACGCCTATCTCCAGCAACTCCATCTTACACTACCTACTAAGTAGTTTGAAACAATAATTTTATAATGAGTTAATGACACAGACAAATATTTAAGCTGCTATAAAACTAACGGCAGCTACAATGAAATCAAATCGTGAATAAGGCTATAAGGGATCAAATGATCGAAAACAATGGCGGCGGGATCAGGTTTCACAAACCCAAGGTGAACATTTCAAAACATTGACGCCACTACCTCCTATTACCAGTGGCCAGTGTAATTGAATATTACACTGTCATAAACAAATTCAAATTTATTATTTCACAATGATAGGTGTTTTGCGTTGCAAAATGCTTCGAAAAATGAAATAAGTAAGATAGTAAGTAAAATAGAAGTTTTCAATACTCTATACATTTATTTATAATCATTTCAAAGATACAATATTCTTATTAACCCCCGATGCAAAAGGAGGGGTGTAATAAGTTTGACGTGTCTGTCTGTCTGTTTGTCTGTCTGTCTGCATTGTCTGTGGCACCGTAGCTCGCGAACGGATGAAGCGATTTCAATTATAATTTTTTTGTATGAAAGGTGAGTTACGGCCGAGTGTTCTTAGACATGTTTGATGAAAATCGGGGTTAAAGTGGGGAAGAATAACTGTATGTCTGCAAATATAATCGAGTGGGGTCTCAAATGAAAGCGCATCACGTGCACATTACAAAATAATATGTTCAATGAAAGTCGGTTGAGCCCTGAAAAAACTGTGGCAGTGAGGGTGGGGAAAATACCCATATCTGCTAATATATTATTTTGTGGTGTTTTTTAATTTTCAATTTAATATTATTTCTAATTTCTTACATAACTATTGGCTTCCTGAAAATGCACAACAATCACAGGTGGGTATGAAACGGGTAAAATAAATCTATTACTTAGTACGAGTAGTTAAGTAGTTTTCTCTGCTTTCGCTTTTAACATTACGTACAGTTCATTATTTTCAAAGTTCTAAAAGATCTGGAGCAATATTGTTAAGCCATTCATCTTAGATTAGGGTCGCTACGGTATTTCTGAAATTTTAGAAAACAGGAAAGCTACTAAATTATTGCTAAATAAAAGTTTTAAAATAAAAAAGGCAAAATGTTGATGGTCGTAATAAAAAAAAAAGTTTGGTTCATCACTTTATTCAGTCGCATTAATGAACAATAGCATGCAGGGGGACTACCTATATCTAAAGGACTAAATCAATGCCAGAGCCATTATCAAATCAAAGATAAGTGATTAATGGTGATGAAACAAGCGTTCAATCAACGTGTGGTCGAGTCCGCACTCCCGTGTATGTACAGTCGTCTCCATAAAGATAATAACGAAGTGTGTTGAAGAAAATAGTTAAAAGCGTTGAGTTAAGATTCTGTTTTATCTTAGGATTAAAACCAATACATTATAAATTATTTGTAACGAGCCACACTGAGTTACTTTTCACAATTCATTTGAAAGTACCTAATTTAAAAGTACTAAAGCTAATTTAAAACTACCGATTTAGTACATAAGGTACTTGAATGAAACGTGAATTTGCTTATTATTTCAACTATTCTTTAATTATAACCCAAGTACCTACTTTGTACCTATATCCTAGCTAGCAGGCTTTATGGGACATAATTCAAAACATATGGATTCGGCAAAAATCAACCTAACCAACGCAGTGTTGGCAATGTACGAGTAAATGTCGCAAAAAACTCTTGAGGACTATAGACTAAACATTCGCCTCAAAGAAAAAAACTTCCGCAACTGAAACAAAAAAGCAAGTTAAGATGGAGATGTTAAGGTATCTCTCGGGGCAAGCCGCTATGGCTCTACGAGTACCATTTACAAAATTAATACGCTATTAAGTTGATAATACTCGTATATTGTTTATATGAATTTGAGTGTACGAAATGGCAAAGCAAGGTTCGCGGTGAACATTGGTGTCGGGTGTTCACAAAACAATCGCCACTAATGATCCTGTGACTATTGTAACTGTAAAGCTGTGTATTAAAGGGGAAATGGGGAAATGTTTCACTGAATTATTCTTGTAAAGAGAAAAGTTTTATACTTTCAATTCGTTCTATATAAAATTCTTAACTTTGTTACCTTTTGGCTTATGGATAAGTTTATTTAAAACTAGCCTCAGCCCACGACTTTATCCGCGTTGAATTTATAATTTAATCCAGAGAGAGAAATAAAAAGTAGGTTTCGCATACTTTTGTCAAAACTAAAAACTACTTGTGGGTACCTATACTAAATTTCATCCAAATCCGTCAAGACGTTTTTACGTAAAATAATACTAAACATCCATCCATCAACCCTCACAAACTTTCGCAGTTCTAGTACTTAGCAGGGAAGTAGGATATAGTATTAAGTAACTACTTAGTAGGAGATTTTGCCAGCGGTTTCCGTCATTTGGACCCGAGGATCTTGACACAAAAATATTTGTGCAATAGATAACCTTCCTCATTTCGTTCTCTCTTATTTTTGATATTTGATTTTGATTTTAGTTTTGCATAGTGTTGAAGTGTAGATAGATTATATTTCAAAATTGATTTGTTTCATTAATACGGCATAAACGTAAATTGCAATACATAATTACCTACTCAACCAAAAGAACTAAAACAGATAAAGGAGCTTATCTTAATTTTTTCTTATATGGTATAAACAAATAATTAATAAGTATCATATTTTCTTCATATAGGAAGGTAGTTCTCATATATTCTCCTCATATATTATGGTTTTAATATTAATCTGTTAAGACGTATTACATCTATTAATCAATAAGCACCTAACTAACACACATTTTAGGTACCTATATGAGGTTATCTTTAGGTAATTCGCGTTTATTTATGTCCAGATAACATTACTTAATCGCTCAACAAATAGTAGAAGCATGTTATTATGAACTACTAACTAATGTTTGTGCTTACACGCAATGATTTCTAACACGTTTCAGACGTAATTATTACTGTGTCATTCCTAATCAAAACATTCGATGGATTTGTTATAATTTAAATTTCATTATTACCTATTGTTGGCGGTAAAAATTCCATGTTTGCATTAATTTTTGCAATAATTTAAAACAAGATTGCAAAATAAATAAAGAATGATGTAGGTATGCGTTGTATGTAGGTAAATGTGTCTCAAAGGTCGTTTACCTCAAAATCCACATTAACAACTTGTAATAAAAAAAAATTAAGTTAAATATGGTCGATTTGGAATCGTGGACTTACGAGTAGGTAGGTAATAAAGCAATTTAAAATGCAAAGATTTTGCTATTTAATCTATGTGAACTTGGCACCCGACTTTGGAAAAATCTGTTCTTTTATGGATTTTTCAAAAGATAAAGTTAGGTAGTTGATTGTAGTAAAAATATTTTCGTTTGTAGTTAACCCAAAAAAAAAATTGCAACGAAAAAAAAGTTGTCCCCCCAAGTTGTTGAGGTTTTTTCGTTTGTAGTTGGATAGAAAAAAAAATTACCATTATTATAGTAATATTAATAGAATATTTCTTCAAAATGGTTATTACGACCTAAAGTCAGTTTAAAAGTGCATTCGGTTACTACAAATGGTGAAATATAATGGTGGAATTACACCGAAAACTGTATTTTTCTATTTAATTGTTTTAGGTAATTTCTTTTTACTACAAACGAAAATTCGTTCACTACAAACGTCTACGGATATCCCTTTATCCATTCCACCGTTTATAGTTACCGTACACATCTTCAAACGAGAAATTTTCTCTAAACATTACTCTGAAAACTGTATTTTTCTATTTCATTGTTTTTAGGTAACTTTTTTTTACTACAAACGAAAATTCGTTCACTACAAACGTCTACGAATATCTCTCTATCCATTCCACCGTTTGTAGTAACTGAAACACACCTTTAAACGAGTTTCGGTTTTATTTTTTTAATGTCACTTTATTTTTACTACAAACGAAAATTCGTTCACTACAAACGTCTACGGACATTCCTCTATCTATTTCACCGTTTGTAGTAACCGTATGCACTTTGAAACTAACTTTAGGTCGTAATAACCATTTTGAAGAAATACTGAAATATTAATTTTTTTTTTTCTATCCAACTACAAACGAAAAAATCCTTACTACGATCCACTACTAACTTTTATCTACAATCTATAAGAAACAGTTGAAAAAAACATGGTTTTTCAAATTTGGGGGGACAACTTTTTGTTGCAATTTTTTTTTTGGGTTAACTATAAACGAAAATATTTTAACTATAATCAACTACCTAACTTTATTTTTCGAAAAATCCATAAAAGAACAGATTTTTCCAAAGTCGGGTGCCTAGTTCACATAGCCTAAGCTTTGCTATTTTCAATTTAGGTCCAATAAGAATATTCCAATAAGAATATCTCTAGGGTGTAGTTGTGACTTGCGATGGACTGCCACATGATCAGAGTATCATAATTATCTCTTCTTGTGACATTGTTTATAGGTGCTGGATTTGGTATTTATCTAATAGCTCACTAAAAGTGCCTGTAACCATAGATTGGCTACGTGAAAGAGAAAAGACTAAGGACTGTTAGAACGAGACAGATACTTATATGAATTCGTTTTTAAAACGAAGTCGCGAAAAATAGTTGCATTGTCAAGAAAATATCTCGCCGTATTTTACAAAATAATTAGTTTCAAGTAAGAAAAAATTGTTCAGTAGAGTACAAAACCTTAATTATATTGTGCAATGCCTAGTTGTAGCCGCTTTAAGCAAGAAAACCCACGTTATTATTCATTTTGCCCCCATGTATGTTTGGTTGATTGCGATTTTTAAAGTTAATTCAAAAGATTTATTGCACAAATATATTAAAAAATATTTTTCTTGACACATGCGGAAAGATTTTTCTATAGTGACAGTGATATATACTCGTACCTACATTATATACGAGTATTTAGATCGATAGACCCGATAGAGTGAATACATATCTACAAGTTTTCATATTTATTAAAAATAAGCTTGATTTTTAAGTTTTGAGTTAAAGATAGGATTTTAGGAAGTCTTAGCCTGATCAATCTAATCAACCAATTTTTCGGAGGACTGGACTTTTAACATGCAAGAGTACTTAGTCTTATACTTAAGGAAGTAAAACCTACCTGCATTACGATTACGAGTTCATATGTCAGCGTAGTAGTAGGTAGTATAAGGATAACGCCGTTTAATACTAGTCTAAGCGAGGTAAGCTCTGTTGAACTAACTCGGTCGCAGGCTAATCCAATCACGTAATTGGAATTACCCTTTTTCATTGACCGGGTAATGACTTCCAGTAAAGCCTTGGTGGCTTCAGTATATAACAGTATGAACTTAAAATACTTATTTTTCACATTCTACTAATGTCAAAGACCAAAACTATAATTATGTTAAGCTTAGTGTCGGTTGTAATCGATATGATCTTCGCCTACTAGGACCGTCCAGGAATCCAGATTCTACGTTCAAAAATTTTATTTAAATCCATTCAGAAATTATTACGTAAGAATGACAGATTTCGATCCTAAAAAACTTCCACATTTAAAATTTTTGTAAGATGCCTACCTAATTCAAATCTTCTGATTTCAATTTCCGAAATAGTAATATTCGAGTAATTAGCAGAATTATCGCGATTGACAAGAGAGCAGTCGGCGACGGGCTGCATCATCAGTTCGCTGGGCGGGCATCGGTGACAGTGATGCCTCATTACTGCCAGACAAGGGTGCGAGTTACTGATAGCTATAACGCAACGACATTGCGTTTTCATGTAATGAAGTGTTCAACCTTCTGTTTTTCGATCATTAATCTTGGCCTTAGCCTTAGCCTTTAATGGTAAATTTTATAATTAATTTGAAAACATTTTCAAAATTTTCACTTATAGAACGAATAATTTTACCTCGTCAGTAACCCCATGTTAATGACCCACTACAGGGTCAGGTCTCCTCTCACAATGAGAGGGATGTAGGTCTTAGTCCACCACGCTGGTCTACTGCGGGTTGGTGGGCCCGGATTCTACCTGAGTACCTATTATTTCGATTTGGCACCATTTTCGCGAGCGTCTGAAAATTATACTCATTTTGAAGATATAAGGCGGATAGCCGTTTTACCGTAGGTTGGTGTGTTTTTTCATTGTCATATGACTTGTATGATGCATTAATAGCAAGTAATAACATGCCCATGCACTGTCCACAGGGTTCCCGTCGATTACATCGATTAGTCTAGCTTTAACCAGTTACTTAGTCCGAGTGATCTGCAAAATCGAGTTCAGGAAAAAGTCAAAACTATCCTCAAAATAACCTTAATATGTTAACCTTAAAAAATCGAACACCTAAGAGTATAGGTAACAAATCTGTTCAGCTGTTTTTTGCATCCGAAAATATGAACTTTCACATTTACATTATTAAGTATAAGGGCAATTTATTGATTTGATGAGACTGATCCATTAACAAATTATTTATCTTGTAAAGTAGTGTAATAAATACAAATATCTGTCCCTTAGTATTGACGCAGAGCGGAGACAATATTTACTGGGCTACTCCCCTGGTCCTGCCGAACGGAAACTTATAGTTTTCTTGAGGCGCCCGCCGAATAAAATACTGCTTGTGAGACCATAAATCAGATGGTGTCGCGGTCGCAGCCGGCGCGGAGTCGCCGCCCGGCCGCCCAGCCGCCCAGCCGCCCAGCACTGGCCTCTCTCTGACGCTCCGCTACATTTTAATAACAGAAATCCTCAGCTATAAATGGTCACTGACAGATTTTATTTCAGCCCATATATTACGTCCAGTCGTGCGCGTGAACTTTTTATCAATATTGGCTTTAGGACTACGTTTTTAGTAGGTTGCACTATCTTTTTCAAATGTATATATGGGAAATAACAAAACAATAATAACATTAATAAACGAAATGTGAAATAATATGATATATATTTAATAAGTAGAAAATAAGTACCTAAATAGGTAAGTAAGTATGTTTTATTTGCGTATGTTGTTATTAATGTTTTACTTACTGATCATATAAATGCATTGGATTGTAAAATCTGTGATATTTATTTATGTAGTACTTAAATAGAAATAAATAACTTACTACTTACTTGATACTTTATTTATCTGAAGTTTTATAAACATGAAAGTGTATAGTTTATAATTGTATGAATTGTTCTGTAAACACGTGTAAAATAGGAAGGGGCTCATAAGTAGGTTTTTGTTTAATGATTGTCTACTAGAAAACTTATCTATAGAAAAATATTGAGTTTTATGATTTAGTCACTTAGATTGTAGATAGATATTAGACAAAACAGAAAAGTTTTAGAGAAGTCCGAAATTAAAGTTTGGATAGGTGATAGGTACATTATGTATCGGTGCGGCGCGGCGGCGGTGGCAGCAGGAGGTTTATGGGCAGTTTTACTACCGCCGCCAACAATAATAGTGACCGCGAGGGTGCCGGACGCCACAGCTGTTTTTTACACTCTCTTACAGACTTTACTTCAGAATGTAGGACCGAATGAAAAAACTGTGAGACGTCATTCGTACTTATTAAACCCAGAAATATTTTCGTACGAGTTTTGTGTAAAAAAATACTGAATATACTCTACGTCTTATGCGTTAGAACTTTTTGGCACTTACTTAACAATTTTAACATGCAAAAATTATTTTTTGCTTGTCAAAATTGTCAATGTTATGGTGGCACTATAATATTATCTAGATTTAATTAATTTAGTACCTATCATAAAAGTCTTGCCAGTTAAAGTTAAAGTTCGATTAAGAAGACAAAGTATTGTTAGGCATTGTTAAATTAAATCGGTTCAAGTTATATTTCGTCAAAAGATTTAGGGTATAATCCATGCATCCGTATGCGAGGGTGACCACAGGCATTACAATAAAAATATTAAAAACCGCATAAGTAAGAGGCAGAGGTCGTCGGCAGTTCGGTGCAAATGTCGCCCCGGACACTTACATTATTCCTTACAGCCCCTGCTCGGGTGGCCTCTGCGCCCCCGTTCCTATTATCTCAATACTTTAGATAGTCACAGGACATTTTCGAACTCACGATCGTTCACAAAATGACCGGCCATTTGAGGAGATCCGATTAGTCATGATTGTGTTTGTGTTGTATTACAAAAATATAATCCCTCTCTGACATCGCCCGCAGATCTTTTCGAGCGGAAACTACGACAAACTAGAGAATTTGAAAAGGATTCGGTTCAACCAAAGGGAGTCATTATAGATGCAGCCTTTGAAGCATCTTCAAGAAATTTAATCTGACGGTAAGGAAGATTTTCCAAATTAATCCAGGGGATTATTTCCCTTCGATGATTTTCAATAAAAGTGAAACGGTCTACTCCGGTAGATGTTTAGTTTTAGTTTGTTTACGAGTGAATAAATAGTTTTTTAATTGAATTTACGTCTTTTTTCATTAATTTTAATTTAGGTACCTTATAGATGCAAGTAGATAGAGAATAGATGTAAGTTTAGTTTCAGCTAAACTCATTCTCATGCTTAAGTAGGTATATACGTATTTAATTTCATTCCTCGAATCATATCGAGACAGGAAAGTGCAACAGGAAACTGTTACAAACTGCTGAGTTTTCGTAATGCAACACGACACCCGCCTACAGTGTTGTTGTCGATCAAAATATACAATACCTTACAATAACAATAAAGATACTCATATATTTATTTTATAATGTTCACTGCAGTCCTTGGATATCTAAATTCAAACAAAATTAATGGAGTGGTTGAGATTGACTCCTGACGAATATGAATATTATGATGGTCTTAAAACAAAATAGTTCCTGTGGTAACTAAATCTTCATAAACGAAACACAAGAGTTTTCCTGCTTCAAAAATCGACTGGCCCGTAATTGGTCTAGTGGTTAGCGACCCTAACTACTACGCCAGAGGTCGTGGGCTCCCACCCAGGACAAGTATTTGTGTGATAAGCCCAAGTATTCGTTCTATGTCTGGGTGTCAGTTATCTATATAAGTATGTATTTAAAAATATATTTGTACGTTTATCAGCTATCTAGTTACCATAACACAGGCTCAATGCCTACTTTGGGATCAGAAAGCCGTGTGCGAGTTGTCCCACGATATTTATTTTTATTTATTTATTAAAAAATAGTTCCAAACTTGGCAATATGAGCTCGGACTATTTTAAGAATTGCACGACATAAAATTGTTTCTTATCTGACACGCAAAAACATTTTTTACATTTAAATGGAAGCTATAAATAAGTTTACAGTGGCAATCAATAGCGAGATTGATGGGAATAGGGAACATCGTTCCGGTTGGTTGTGTTTATCGGATGAGCCGATTGGGGTACAGTATGGGCACCATGTTCTGCTCCATTATACTCAGCCATAATCTCATATTGATATACCATCTTTCTTACTACATTCATAAAAAGAAAAACTATCAGACATATTGAACTCATCTATATAAACAATCTTGTTTTATAACTACACCTGTAAGGTTGCCAGTATTGGACCACTTAACTTTAAATTGTCATAACTGCTGAAAAATGATAAGCGACAACGTGATTGATGATTTTAATAAGCCTTACTAAGATTTTATAAGAACTTACTGGTGTCATTTAAGATTTTTTGCCCAGAACAGAATCCAGTTTTGTAATGGTTGCTTTCTTTGGACCGATGTTTCTTTGATTGGACCAGTCAGTTGCTATCATTGGACTTTTTCGAAAATTTTCTCTACTAGTCCATTCAACGCGCCAATGAGAATTCAAATAAATAAGAGAACAAAATTTTTTTCATTCTTTATTTACTTATAATTTATTTATCCAATTTTTTTCTAAATCAGGAGTGAGATCACCAGTCGAACCAATTATTTAATTAGCTTGGCTCCTTTGCATCAAAATTTCATTTAATAATCGCTTTAATTAGGCCGCTATGAAAACTGACGACTTAGATTTCATTTTTATTAGTGACAGATATAAAAATATAGTATCTGTTTTATACAGACTCCTTTAAGGACGACTTTAAATGAACAAAATCATAATAGGTATATTCAATGTGGGGAAGACCGTCATAGTTTATTTTAATTTTGAGATTTTAATTTTTGAGACTTCATTGTACGAGTCCTATTCTTTCTACAATGATGATATTTGGAGATGTTGAACAATGGACCTTTGTTTACATTATTAAAATTCAAAACATCTGTACATGAAATAACTTTAAAAATATCGATGATAATTTAAAATATCATCGGATAGACCGGTCTTACCCCCTAGTAGTTGGTATTTGGGGGTAAGACCGTCTGGCCAATATATTTTACAGTTAACGTACACCAAATTGACTACAAACTACAATTTAATAAGCACGCGTAAGTAGTAATCAAAAACAAATCGTTTTTATACAAATTGAATCTATAGTCTCGATAATATTTTGAAAAATCAAAGAAAAAGTGGCGAATCCGTCATAAAATTGAAGTCAGGGGTTTTAACATTTTTTTACGAAATAAGAGAAAGAAAGAAAGTACTTTCTTTTCTCATATACCTATAGGTATAAAGTTGTTACGAATTATTTTAATCAATCTATATTCATCTATATTCACCCAATCATACCATGTCGATATCCATCTCGATATATTCAAAAAAGCCAATTAGGTATACATTATCGTTAAAATAAAAAATAAAAAAAAGCCAATTCATCAAGATATTCATTAAAAAAAGCTGTCTCCACCTAAGATTTAAAAATATATGAATTTTTCATAATCCTCATGCGAAACATCCCGAAAACCATACCCATGACCAAGAATTCAAAAAAGTCAAGTCCGCCATCTTGGATTTCAAACTTAATATATTTATCATCAAATCGTTTATTATAAAGAAGTGTAAATCATTAAAGTGTTTACTAATAAAAACGTTTTAGTATAATTCTTATGATAAATACTTTTAAAATACGTCAAAATTATTGTTTTTCCAGAGGTCGATTTGGTCAAAATGAACTCTCAAAACATAAAAAAATTTTGAAGGCTATTTTCATTACAAACGACGCCTTATAACAAGATCAATTTATGTTTATTTTAAGGAGCATTGCCGACTGTTTAATTTACTGTGCGACACATTGTCGTGTTTTGAAAAAAGCCCAGTAGACGGTCTTACCCCCCAGACGGTCTTCCCCACATTGACTATACTTTATTTGTAACCACAAATATAAGTATTTGGTGAAGTTGAATGATTTCTGTGTTGATACATGTAAAAACGCTTAAAATTTAGCAGCTATAGATATTCAGAGTCCTAGCATCTACATTATTTGTTATATTCAATGGTAAGATGAAGACATGGAAATACTCGAAAATAGATATACATACCTACATCTATAAGCTGCGCTGAGTGAATGGGTACAAAGTGCTCGGTGCTTTTAAAATGACATTAGCGTCATACTGAGACGTGCTCCATGAGCGGTTGCTCGGAGCCTCTCCGCCGGCCACGCTCCGATGAACCCTGATCCTATCATAACGCAATCGCATATCGACTGCGTTCATAATGCGACATGGTTCCAATTTTTACTCCCAGTGCCAAACCTAACTATATGTATGGAACACAGAGTTGAATATTGTTCACCTGACTACTTGGAACCTTCTTCGAGAAACCGATCAAAATCTGCAGATATTTACGTTGATAGCCTTCTAGCAAAGAATTGGAGTAGATACGTGAACTCGATCAGGGACCATAATAATGTAAATCTCTCGCTATTCTTTTGATAAATATTACAAATCCATACAAAATTTAAGGAGTTAAGTATGGTTTTATGTTATGGGGCTTTTTTAGTTAAAAGAAAAAATAGCTTTGTTGATTGACAGTTGAATATTCATAGAGATAAATCTATCTATCTTATCTTACATCAATTCTATAATATAAAAATGAATCGCTGAATGTGTTGCTAAGCGCAAATCTCGAGAGCAGCTGAACCGATTTCGCTAATTATTTTCCAGAATATTCTTTGAAGTAGGAGCATGGTTCTTATGGAGAGAAAATCTGAAAACAATGTAAAGAAAATAATAAATCAATTTCCCATATAAACTTTTCTACCCGACAAACAATAAAATATAAAAGATAAAAATAAAAGTTGAGTTGAGTTGAAATATAGTTGAAACATGTGGTTTTATAGTTAGAATTAGATGGAATTATTTTGTGGTAACATTTGATCCTATGTAATAAATATTGCTCTTGGCGGTTAGTCTCAATTCCTACTCCATATCCAAACAATAAATAAATGAGCCTTATTTGAGAAATATAGAAAAAATCCGCAAAACCCATAATATATCCCCTTAAGCTTCCGCTCAACGATAATCCCTTTAGCAGGGGAAAACTTCAAAAGTTAGAGCGGGCGTCGTGGGGCGCCAAATTTTTGATCTCTATTAAATTGTTTCAAATCGTTTAACTTGTCGCGGCTCAATCAGTGCAAGGCGAGGCGAGGCGAGGGCGCCGCAGTCTCGTTGTTTCACGCTCACTGCCTCGAATACTGATGCTGCGTTTCTGTGCTCACGCCTCGCACTTCGCACTACGGGAAACGCCTTCGTTGTTGTGCTCAATGACCGTATTGCTTCTTATATTTTGTTGCGTACTTATTTTAAGGCAAGCCTTACGCCTAGTGTTTAGGTACATAAGCCCATTTTTAAGAAGTAAGTATTTCAATCGCTTGCCGACAGTTTTGTAAGCGTCAAGATATTTACCGACACTAGCGATTATGTTCGGATGGTTTTTAGCTGCATGCGTAAGATGTTGGCAATTTTTTTTCTCATAATCTATACCGGCCAGCGTAATAAAATAAAGTAAAAAACTGATAATCAATAAACAAGCTATAAGAAAAATATTTTTTCGTTTGCACAGACTTAACGACTGCTGAGTTATGCGAGTTTAAAGTACGGACATACATTTAAAAAACATGGGAAAAATCGGAAGATGTAGGGGAAAGACTGGACTACCCTCTAAAATCCCCCAAGTGGCTAATAACCATTTAATAACATAATAATATGCCCTTGCGGCGAGAACGTAAACGCTCTCGGACATCACGGACTTTCATACCGTCGTAGTGCTGGTCGCTTATCCCGACACGCCTGCCCGAACGATGTCATCCGGAGGATCCTTGTCACCATCAACGTGCCGGCTTGTCTAGAGCCGATTGTTATCGTACGTGATGATGGCAAGAGGCCCGATGGTATGACACTCGTACCTTGGAAACAAGGCAGGTCGCTTGTGTGGGACGCCACTTGCGTGGATACAGTGGCTCCGTCCCATATTCCGGCGACCGCTTCGCGGGCAGGAGCAGCGGCCGAGGCGGCTGAGAGCGCCAAGAGGCGCAAATATGCAGTTCTAGGTGAGAGCTACATGTTTGTGCCTTTTGGAGTTGAAACTCTGGGTCCGTGGGGTCCGGAAGCTAGAACATTTTTTAAAGACTTATCTTTTCGGTTAAGTCACGTTACTGGGGACCCAAGAGCTGGATCCTTCTTTGGACAAAGGATAAGTATTGCTATCCAAAGGGGGAATGCAGCCAGCATCTTGGGTACCCTGCCGCAGGACAGTGGTTTGTACTCATTATTTTATTTGTAAAATTTTATTTTTATTTATTTTTATTCTATTCCTATTTTGTTATAAGTTATGTAAATAGTTGTGTAATATTGAATGTTAACTTTTAAAAAAAAAGTTATACTCCATTGTTTATTTACACTGCTAATGACGTCACGCCGATAGCTTGCATGGCGTATAGCGTTTTTGACACATAAGGTTTATGAAAAGAAAATATCCGATCTTATCTCAAAAATCTTCCAAATTGGTCTTGTCGCTATTTAGAATAACTTATTCTTGAATAACTAATTTTGAAAAGTTTTGAATTCAAATCCGCTGGTGTTGGTGTATATTATATTATGTTATGGACGATTATTGTTATGGACAAGTGATAAATCAGGCATTATTTATATTGCCCGGGCAATATGAAAAATGTCCAATATTAGAGGGCAATTTGACAATAAATTATTCAAATAATCAAATTGACTGGGCATTACACATAATACCCATCACCTTTTGGGCAGAGTAATAGGTACAAACACATTTACTAACCTAACCATTGAAGGGATATTATGTTAAATTTAGACTTCTGTCACTGAAATTCATAATATAAACAACTAGATAGTCACATTTTTTCAATAAAATCTTGAATTAAAAGCATAAGCCTACAATCACATAAATTTAAGATATCAATAAAATATATGTCGGAGAAGGATGCAAGCCAAGTTGATTGCTGGTGATACGTTGCGAAATCTATTTAAAACCTTATTTTGAACTTATTTTAAGAATAGACTAATTTGTTAAATCTTGTTTGAAATGTAACCCAATTTTACTACATTCTTTTAGCATTGATGATAGTGATTTAGTTTTCCGAAGAAAGCAAAGGAAAGGACAATTAAGGATAATGCTCGAGTGAAGTCGCCACACCTTCTAACGTTCGCCATGTTTGTGATGAGAGGAGTTGTAGTTTCGAGGGATTATAATATCGTGGTGGATCAGTTGTGAGTGTAGGTTATGGTGCAGTAAGAACGGTGTCACGAAATAAAAGGTTTAAGAGTTCTTTATTCTCACAAGAATACAAAAATTCACTTACATGAGAAATTCTTATAACTATTTTGTTACTCGGTGTTAAATTCGGCGTACTAAGACATGCCACAAGTTAAATAATTTTAAACACAAAAATGTACTTAGAAATAAGGTAAAACTGATGTAAGATATACAAATCATTACTTTTTTATCGCTGCTCTTTCCCAAGAGTTTGAGGCCATCCATATAAATGTTAAACTAACTTGTACTATGTGAATATTCTGATACCTTGAATAAATGTTGTGTAATGGTCTTTCTCCGACATATACATACATATACTATACATATTATAGAGCATTTTATTTTCTATCACTCAATTTGTTATGACATTTTCCAATTAATATTTTATCTGAGACATTATATTCGATAAGCATAAATCGTCGGTAGTTGAAGGAGGGTGGCATCACGGCAAAACTGATTTATTCACTAGTGATATTTTATAGCGCAGTTTGTTCTGGCCGTTATTGTATTAGGGCGGCTGTTTGTTACGACGCCCTCGCCTCGGCGAAGATACTTTCTTAAAATCTGTCACATATGGCTTCAAACTTCAAACGTTACGTTTAGAAAATAATAATAATTCTTAACTTTTTAAATAAACTTTAGCGCCGTTTACTAAGCATTTTTATGCCAGTAGGTAATATTGATAAACATGAGTCATTTGATAAATATATTTAGAGTAATCTTATAAGTTTATATTTAAAAACAAATCTTATAATCATCTAACAAATAGATTAGATACAAAAATCTTTAAATATCCCCAAAGATGAACCAAAGAAATCAGCCAATTTTGTACTGTTTTCAGACATAGCCGTAGCACAGTACTCTTATTTTCCCCAAAAGTTATAAACCAAATAAATCGTTACTTTGTCAAGTGAACTTAGGGTATGTTACAGTATGTTCGCCTTAAAGTAACAAGATCCTGTACTGAGTATAAACAAATCTCTTTTAAACGTCAATTAATAAACACTGTAGCCTGCACTCAATAAAATATAATATTTCCGGCTGTCCCCCCATTTTAAATTGCGTGAAATTAAATTTGGAATATACTTTTATCCCTCTGGAACCTGACAAATAGCCGTGAGCGGCGGCGTGATTTAGTCACACTGTAATTGGTTTTTTAATGCGGTACTCGCGAAGTACCACCTTCCGCTTTATCAAGTGAATACATTATCAAATCGTTAGGTCGCGGTCGGTACGACCCCCGTGCAATGAATAAGAATCAAATGCGTAGTCGCTCACACACCGCCATCGCCACCGCGGCGAGGGGTTGCAAATTAGTGGTTCTGTGATTCCCAGCCGCGACTCCTCCACGCATTTTAACGGTCAATAATACAAATTAAAACATTATTATTATTGTTATGAATAATTGAGAACCGTGATATTAAATTTCTTTTTACCGACTTCAAAAAAAGGAGGTACGTATGTATAGAATCTAATAATCTCGGAACTGCACAATTTTCACATAATATTTCTGGGGGCAATCGGGCAATCGCAGTAAACAATCTAATAATTTCATATAATACATAATAATATGTATTATGTGTGAGATACATTGTGCTTTTATGCGATGGTCAAGTCAATCTATGGATACATACGATACATGAATCTCACAACTTTTTACGGTGCAAGAACTGAGTTGCGACACTTGTGTTTTTTACAAGTATTGTTTTTGATGGTATTGGTTTATTGTCAGTAACCCATTAATGACCCACTACAGGGTCGGGTCTCCTCTCACAATGAGAGGGATGTAGGCCTTAGTCCACCACGCTGGCCTACTGCGGGTTGGTGGACTTCACATGCCTTTGAGAGCATTTTTTTTTGTGAACTCTCAGGCATGCAGGTTTCCTCACGATGTTTTCCTTCACCGTAGCAGCAGGTGATATTTAATTTTATAAATCGCACATAACTTTTTACAAAGTCATTGGTGCGTGCCACTGGGATTCGAACCCGGACCTCTCGATTCGAGGTCGAATTCTAAGCCACTGGGCTATCACCGCCTATAGGTATTGGTTTATTACGGCTTCCAAACAAGAATACTAAATACTACTTTCTTCGTATATCTCCGAAACTAATTGACGGACGTGCTCGTTCTTATTTTGTTTGTTTTCATTTTGTTCATGTTAGGGAATGGTAAAAGTTTCATCAAAATCAAAACTAAAAATTACGAAAAAATTATTTAAAAAAATTAAACCGAGAACCAAAAAGTATGAGTTAAAATTTGTTACATACTTTAGGTACTTTACTATTTTTTGAGGTTGGTTTCAAAATTTAACAATAGAAACAAAATACTTGATATTATGTAGGTACTAAAAACACCAATCTCAAAAAATAGTTAAGCCTATTAAATAGTATGTACCTACTTAACAAATATGTCGATTTAATTTTTTTAAATTATTTTTTTCGTTTTTCATAATTAAGTAGTGTTATGTATAAGCAAAGATCAGTCTTATGAAAAATACAAAAATCTTTATGTTTAACTATTCATCTTGAAATATAGTTTAAACAAATAATTATTTACATATGTAGGTACTAGGTAGGTATATTATGTAGTTTGCATACCTCTAGTAGAGCAAAAAAGAAAACCACTGACATAATAGCGTCTCTAAATATCCAAAACACTGAGTGATATGGACAGGGGTTCGAAAGCGGTCCTGATAGTGGTGATGGAGGGCGCCGTAAATTTGACAAGTGTAGATATTCAAAGCCGCGCTGTCTATTGTATTGCTCTTATTTAAAATTTAAATTAAAGCTAGGTGAAGAACTAAGACATTCTACTATAGATATAATTAAAATCTAAAAGGTGATTTATTTATTGACAAATGGAGAACGATGAAATAGGTACCATCACAACAATATATATAGGTACTTACGAGTATAATAACTACCATTAATTCACACTTTGACTTAGAAACGTTGATTTGCCACGGATGTTTTATGCGAAACCAAATTATTTTGTAAATAAAAGCATTGAAGTAGACTTGGATGGTGGTCCAAAATCTGCACACTGGTCACGTCCACGTAACGTCCGAATTTCGATCCTCCGCCGTACCTGTCCGACAACTACTCAACCTTTGTTCACGTCGATTGTACCGATAACGAGCCGATTGGTCGCTGGCGTATCATTTCCACTCGTAAACTAGGTTTTACTGTAGCTACTAATGGCATAGGACCCTATTTTGTTGTTTCTTGTATACTTATATTCAGCTTCCTAACCGCGTCTCGATTTAACTATCCAGCCATAACATTTTCAGATGAAACTGAAAAACACGCAAAAAGCGTGGCGAGACTGTTATCCTTCACATAAAGATGCCTAATAAAATAAGTATAGGGAGGAAATCTACGCTACATTGCGAGCTTGTCTTCGTGGTTAAGTGGCCCATTCGCGTGCAAACGAGCGTGCTCTTAAAAATAATAAAACCCCTTTAGTATCTATGCAAGGGGGTGACGTTCCGTTTAATAAAGAAATTTAAGGTATTTCCGGACTTAAAGTACCTAATTAATCTGACGAGTTTCCGTCTAGTGGTTAATTAATTATTTATCCACCTTAATTTACGTTCCAAAAAGTAAAAAAAACGCCAATTTCTAAATTCCTAACTTTTATCATCTGCTCCAATAGATTATTTTCTTAATTTTACCGACTTAAAAAAGGAGGTTATTTAAAAATTTTGATTGAAAAAACCTAGGTTCCAAAAGATATAAAATTTAAAAAACCCCCGACACAATAACGACAATAATTTTCATCGAACATATTATTTCGTAATGTGCACGTGATGCGCTTTCATTCGAGACCCACTCGATTATATTTGCAGACATTCGGTTATTCTTCGCCACTTTTACCCCCCACAACTTTTAAACGACTCAACCGATTTTCATCAAACATGTCTAAGAAGAACACTCGCCCGTAACCCACCTTTCATACAAAAAAACTAAATTGAAATCGCGTCATCCGTTCGCGAGCTACGGTGCCACGACCGAATCATAGACAGACAGACAAAAAGACAGACAGACAGGCACGTCAAACTTATGACACCCCTTCTTTTGCGTCGGAGGTTAAAAATGAGAATCAATTGACAAACAGATGAAAATAAAATAGGTCGTAGGTATAAAATGGGATTTCAGACGTGGTACCAAAATATTGCAGTGCAAATTATTTTTGGACCGATAGGTACCCGTACGAATATTTCGTATGCCAGCAGCGTACAGTGTGTACTGCCCGCGCCTGTGATTACATTGGCTAAAATCGTGGGATTCCCTGTGTGTACATTGTATAAGCTGGCCAATTTTTGGTTGTAACACTACCTAACTAACCGAAGATAGTTTGATACACTTCGGGATTCAATGTCTACTAAATCCGTTAATTATTGTTATTCTTAAAGGTAAGGTAACCTTGCAATATTATAGATAGATATTGTAGACACAGTTAAAGATGTTTCAGGGATACCATGGAATTTTGGTGTGATAGCATTTTATTAGATTTGAAAAAGAGATGATGTTTGCTGCATGCCACGGGTGTACCAATAAGATTACAGTACCTAGTAACTTATTTCTCATTAAGTTACTATAAATTAAATTAATGGTAAACCCTTTTTAAAAACAAGCGTTTATTTAAATGGATTAAAAATCCATTTAGTACATGTATTGCACAATGTATTGAATGATATAAAAGCTTATCGCGACATTTACAACTAGTCTTTGTTTCCTATAAAATATGCAAATATCGCGACGCATAAAACTGAAATAAAACTATTATGTTACATTGTATTTATTTATAAAAAAAAGTGTCATAAATTTTAAAAAAGAATCTCATATTTTAAAAAAAGGACTCAGTCCTTCGTCTTTATTCCTCTAACGTATAGTATCGGTGCGTCTATCTAGTTAGCGCGAGCACACGGAGAAAAATGAAATATAGAGGCAATCCAAATAGATTGTTATCTACCCACGTGTTTACCGGCGGGCGCCACGGCACGTTCGCGCTAACAAGCGCCCCTCTCGCATCTGAAACACGGACCCGTGGTGACAGGACGAGACCCTTAACTCAGACCCCAGTGCGACACAATTTGAGAACAATGTGCGTGACAGGTATCCACGTAAGCTTTTATCCGTTTTTGATTTTAACCTTTAGGTTCGACTGATACAATAATTTCTAACATCACACAACTATTGCTACGGATATGTTAGACATCGCCAACTAGGCTTGGCCTTGCAGTATCCACCAATTCCTTAATGAACACGGAACTGCGATCGTAAAAATTTATACGAGATATTTCCGCTGTATTAATTCGCCAGCCGAAGCTAAAACTATAAACGGTGGTCAGTGGTTAAAGCCATGTATCATAGCGGGACGGTCATTGATTCACCGCTATCGGATGGCCACCGTGACTTATTGCCGGTCCCCTCGCATCTCGCGCCCATTAGCTCGTCTACTGGTGACTGCGTCCAGTATAGAGTTAGTTACACGCATCTAACACACCTCATCTTTCTTACCGGACGTACTATCCGTTTCGTGACTAATTGGGCGTAGGCGTCGTAGATTTGCGCTTATTGCTCCATCCGAGATAAAATCTTTTGCTATTCGTTTTACCGACCTGTGGATGATGTTTTACGATAGCTTAAAGTTCTGTATATTTGGAGTATTTCATATTTCTATTACGAATGAAAGTGTTGCAGTCAATGGTAGACAAAATGTGATAAGGGTATTACATTTTCACCATTAGCATAATTCTTGGTGTGCCGGTTCAAATAGATAGCGTTAAGGTGCTTAGTTAAATTAAATGAACTCTCCATCTACGAAAACGCTACGCGCTGTAGCTTCGTAGACGTTCGCCTGCAAAGACGATGACTTTTTATTTCTCTTAACGATAAATTTTTCTTATAATTGTCTACACTGTATTCCATTAATGACCCATTACAGGGTCGGGTCTCCTCTCACAATGAGAGGGATGTAGTAGGTCTTAGTCCAACACGCTATCTTATGCTGGTTGGTGGACTTCACATCTTGAGAACATTTTTTGTGAACTCTCAGGCATGCAGGTTTCCTCAAGATGTTTTCCTTATTTTATTTTATAAAGTACACATAACTTTTTTACAAATTGGCGCGTGCCACTGGGATTCAAACCCGGACCCCCCGATTAAGAGGTCAAATTCTCAGCCTGGGCTTGGCTTGGCTGGGCCATCACCGCTATTATAATTATAATAAATATAACATATTAGTTCGTTGATAATATATTTTAATCGCTATACGAAATTTGAATTGTATTAAATTTATAGATAGGTGAATGAATTTTCTAACTATAATAAAATATTTTAAGAATGATATGTTACTGTTGTAGTTATTTTAAAATATTTATAACCGTATCTATTTTTAAGAGTTATACCAATGTGCTTACTAAAATAAAAATTCAGGTGCTTTTTATTAGAAGAAGCGTAGGCGTGTGCAGATACCGATTGCTGTGATTGGATTAGGTTCGCCTTGTGTTGACGAGCCCCCCGGGACCAGCCGGCCCGCGGCGACGCATTGACACGACGACGCTAATACCGTCCACCCGAACTCACTACGTCCCAATACAAATAAAGTGTAGCAGTAAAGATTATTCGCTCAGACAGCATAAACTTCGATGAAACTCCGTTTTTTATTATTCTTTCTCGATATTATGACCATCGTAAAAACACATTCACAATGCAATATTTGATAGATGATGGGAAGGAAGGTACCTATAATAATAGAAGAAATATGTGAATATAATAAGGAATATGTATTAAGAGTAACTTATTATCTAATATTTTGAATTACCGTTGCCGAGCGAGAGTAGTTAATCAGTTAAATGTTTTGTCTTCCATGGGCACTGACCGCAACTAGTGGATCTGTAGAAATTATTAGGTGCAATTACGGAGACTTGTTGTGCGTGATTGGAATTCACACGGAGTGAGGGGCGAGGGTCCGACGACAAATTCTTACAAATTAATACATCTCAGACTCTCTGAACCGCCTCGCGACCAACTGCGATACGTACAGAATACTTTATTATCATTTCCTAATACAATTTTTACACAGTGAAATTGAGTGCCAATATTGACACTGACTGCATTTATTTCAAGGAAATGTTAACTTGATGTTAGTCTGACCAATGTTCCCAAAAAAATATTTACTTTCGCTTCATTAGATAGTTACTTAATACTTTTAAATCCTACAATGGAAAGAGACCAATACAGATACTGGTGGAGAAGTTTCACTTTATTTAATAAAAATGTTATCTACCATTTATGTTTTAGCAAGTAGGTAATAATTTTCCTTTCAGTTGTCCGTATCAATAGGCGACAGTGCCCTTTTCGCATGTGGCCCGCTTATGTTTGCCGGTTTTATCCCATTAAAAAGTATAGCTATTGGACACCAATATGCTAATAAAAAATTGTAAACTGTACCTACCTAGCTGTAACATGTTTAATGGTTTAATCTCTTGGTAGCAAAAATATATTTCAATCCTATCCATTTACCTTTAAAAAATATAATAACCACATCAAATAAATTCATATCATAAGATTGTAGTTGGGAATTCTGTTTGTAATCTTCAACTGAAATCTGCAATGTAAGCGCTAGTGCACGGTGCGCCCGACGCGCGCGCCTTCGTTTCACACTCCTTGTTTCGAGAGCAATCGAGGCACCAATAAAAAAGACGATCGTCGCCCTGAGCCCGGGCACCGACTTATTTACAGAACAGCCTGCCATCGCTATTTATTTTATTGACTGCCATTTGTTCTGACTTTTATCGCTACGTAGTTTCCGGATAAAACAACAGAAGGTACAATTTTTCCAGAGTAAAAAGCTATCATTTTCTCCAATAATTATATTTGGTACCTAATGGCTTTGAGTATAAACACAGTAATATGGAACATTATAATTCAGGTAATATAAAAATCAGACTACCAGGCCACTAGTCGGGCAAGGGGCGAACCCCATTTTCCACACATCATTGCATCGGTTGGTAGATTTATTTGCATGCGGGCCGCTGACCAGGATCCATTACAGCCATTACGCATCTATCTGATCAACCGGCACGAGAGTTATGGCGTTCTTGTTTTCCCAAATACAAGAAAAATGCCAACAAAGGGAATGAACCAAATACATATTAGGAAACGGCGGAGAAAGGATTGGATACAGGAAGGTTTATGATTTCCGCTATATTTCTTTTTATTTTAGGGCCGCAATAGTTAGTGGTCCAGTGATTTAGCTGATGTCCATTAAGGTTCCCTGGAAGGGAGAACTTCGACTGGATATTATTACCTATAATTATCTAAACAATTAAATTCTTATCCTCAGAGAACAGTCTGATAGAAAATGTGAATACTTAATCATTATAACATGATCGATATTTTATATAAAAGCATCTCAAAAATCAACACCACGCCTTAAATACTCAAGTAAAAACGTATCAGCCATGAAAGATTATGTACAGATCTCATAAATAAGCAGGTTGAAATAAGATCCAGTCCTACTCTCGTCTATATTTTGTTTTCTTAGTCGCTTAGCGTAGGGGTATCACGCTCATTAAGAGGTCATCGGGACAAACTTCTCAAACTTATGTCAATACCAGGGGAAGTTTGTTGGCAAGTAGCTATTTATTACGTTGCATTCAGATTTATTTCCGCGCTTGGACGCTTCCACCCGCTTGTAGTTCAATACTTATAATGAACAGGGCGGAAACTATAAATTTGGTTAGTCGCGAAACTTTTATAATGGAGAAGAATCAAGAAAAAGAAAGATTGTGTGCTATTAGTCCCTTTTCCAGTCAGTCGCTTATTCATCCGTATTACGACAGCCGGTCTTCCGCGTGCCATTTGAACCTGCTTAGTGAGGTTTCCGCTTAAGCGTATTAATCTGAAATTAGGTCACAGTTTAACGCCCCGTAGTGTTAAGTAAGGGTCACTGCACGCCTCCGTCGCGTTTCATTGATGTTTATAGGATATTTAGGAAAATCCTCGGTGGTTGATATTTCTTTGAATTTTGCGTCGCTTTTTAAGAATAAAAAATAAAATATATAAATAAAGAACATAATTCTATCCAATACATACTTATTAAGTTTTATTGCTTTTTCTAACTTTGGCAACTATTTAGTAAGACGCGTAGACGGTTGTACTCGTAGGATAGTTGCAATAGGCAACTGCTTCTTCATGTTTGCAAGGTTTGATTACGGGCTATCGAGATCGTAGACTTGAATTCTTACTAACATAACTGAAAACTTCAGAGGCATATATCATTACAATAGTGTTTTTCTGTGTATCACATTTTAAGTGAAACTGTAAGTATGTTTTTTATGAGAAATAAATTATTTAAACCTAAAAGTTTTTAAATAAATCCTATAGATAAAATACACAATTATGCAAGTTTCTTCAATAATAGTTAAACATAAAACTCTTGACCGTATAGTAGAGGGTTTAACTGAATGCTTTATTGTTTGACTATAAATACTAGGGATGGGGCACTGCTCCACTAAACTTATATTGACGATAAATAATACACAATGCGTGTATGTCACATAGGTACTTAAATGTTGTTTTGGAACGAAAATGGCGTCTAATTTTGGAACGGACTAGTTAGTAGGTAGTAGGTAAGTAATATTAGGTATAAAGGTTCTCAAATTTAGGTTGTAGTATGAAAAATCTCATTTTCAGAGCTCAACGATTACTTCTTGTGTGTCGTTATAAAATAATGATTTAACAAAATAATAATTTTGTAATTTATCATTAGAAGTGTGAATGGTCAAACACATAACAAAAATAAAACCAGGAGCTCACTGAAAAAAATGGTTGAAAATACAGTTATATTTACTTACAAAACTCACACAAAAAGGCAGGTTCTTTATTTGAAAACCCAAAATATAAAAACACGTTATCGACAATCTTTTAGCGCCGTGCGTCGTATCCGTCCACTACAACTACTACTTACTACCTCCGTCAAAATTTTTGAAAATAATAATTTCATATGGGTTTGTAAATAAATACTCGGCCAACACTAGCGGTCATTCGTATTAATGCGATCGCGACAAATCAAGTTGCGAGTTGCAGTAGGGCGGCTCGAATCGACACGCAGCTGATTTATGGCGGGTTATCCCAACCGTGGCCGTCTTCATCCCTCCAGCTTACATTTAAATTGTATTAGTGTAAGCTTAAAGTAACATTCAGTGTCTTCCGGAATATTGCAACCACCTAAGATGATATTGGAAGATATTAACCTACCTATTATGTATCTATCTATTCTATAATAAGTATTTATTTTCAAATTAGGAGAAATCCTATTACATGTACCTAACAGGATATCATTTTCAGTGACACGCTAAGTGAAGTGGTCAAAGTTACAGAAAGTACCTGCTGCTGTATTATTCTCATGGTAGGTAACAGTACCTATGTCTAAACCCCAATTTACTAAAATTAAACGTTGTTTAAGAACAACCGTGTAAGAACCTTCATTAAATTTAACTTCTCTTTGCAGAGGACATGTAATCGGTTGTTAATGTACAGTGACCGTTGTAAATCTCGGGTAATCCGACGCAGAACAAATATAGTTGGAGGCAGATAAGGTGCGTCCGGCCGCGGGGCGTTAATGTGCCATTTGTATGATGATGCCGGCCGCATTTGAGAGTCCGTCCCTGGGGCACGGGTCCTAATGTCCTCTCAATGTGGTACTAACGGTACCACCAACCACTGAACTTGACGTGTCCATACTATATTGTCCATATATTCACGTGAATATTGAGCTAGAGGGAGTTCAAATATCTTTAAACATATTATTGTCATATAACGAAATCGAATTATTGTAGTGTCTGCACATTCACAGGGCCAAGAAAATTGGACCTGTATTATTATTATTTTAAATAATAAATATATTATGAGCTAATATCCACCTGAGCAATATTTTCTCTTAATTGTTTTCTATTCGAATCAATTACTGCACCTCTTCCATTCAGATAAAATTCTGCTTCATATTTGGTGTACTCGTAAGAAGCATAGGCAGCTGCCGCACAAGCCTTGAACATTATGAACAAAACAACAAAGTTATGCAAAAGTGAAAAAGAAAGTTTGGCTGAAACAAACAGTGTCTGAAAATGGACAGACAATGTAAACACAGGCTATAATATGTGGGTGTTTGTTTTGAAAAAATGAGAGTTTGCTGCCAGTTCATTTATATGGTAAACGTGCGCTTAGAATGGACCGTCACGCACACCCACCCGCAAGACTGACCTGCGCCATTAAGAATCCTATTAAATTTTAAAAAAATATGAAAAGCATAATAAACCATACTATACCTACGTTTAGTAAATATTCTATGGATTTAAAGTAAATTATATAAAATATTAAATCGACTTTAAAACATTAACTTATATATTTGGTGTATCCTTCAGGCTGGTAAGGTGACCTACGTACTTTGCTATTATATTATATTAAGTAGTTAGGTACTAAAGGATTCAGACATCAATCTCCAACTTTGGTAACCTTTACCAAAGTAACCTAAGTTATAAATACTTATCAAAAATAGACGTCGGAAGCGTACCTTTCAGTACTCGTATATTACATCGTTTTTTAATTTAGCGCAAGTCGTGACGTGGATGAGTCGGCGCTAAGCACGCGGTAAGCGCGTCATTAGCGTTTATCACTTCATTCCAGATGAAAAATCTTCAACAGCCCCTAGGGCCTCTCACGTGCGCGTTAATGATTTATTAATTTCCATCTTCATAAATATGCTGCAAATAACATTTATTGGTAATCTAATTCTTCACAAAATAGCTTAGTACCTATAAACATTCATAATGCTATCATATAATTTTATGTACGATGAAATCACTAAAAGCACTCTAAGATACACAGAGTAATGACCTTGTCAGTAACCCATTAATGACCCACTACAGGGTCGGGTCTCCTCTCACAATGAGAGGGATGTAGGCCTTAGTCCACCACGCTCGCCTACTGCGGGTTGGTGGACTTCACATGCCTTTGAGAACATTTTTTTTTGTGAACTCTCAGGCATGCAGGTTTCCTCACGATGTTTTCCTTCACCGTAGCAGCAGGTGATATTTAATTTTATAAATCGCACATAACTTTTTTACAAAGTCATTGGTGTGTGCCACTGGGATTCGAACCCGGACCCCTCGATTCGAGGTCGAATTCTAAGCCACTGGGCTATCACCGCTGTCTACCTACTAAGTGCTGAGTAATGACCTACCCACTCTAAAATACAGGTTTTTTTTTCAATAGGTCGCGCCGCCGGTATCTGTGGCCAAGCACTAAGGAAGGTTCCTCTTCATGCAAAAGGAAATGGAAATAAAAAGATCTTATAATTATAATTATTCTCGTCCTATTTGTATTAAAATAAATACTTAATAATTATTGTTTATTAAAATAATTTACAAGAACAAAAGAACGTTCAGCGAGCAGGCAGGGATGAGTATCGATCGCGTACGCTGCTGACTCGGCACTTCGGCAGTCGCACGACGGCGGGGATACGCACTAGTGGCAGCCCTGGTTATCATTATATTACTCGATTACCTTTGCTAACTAATACACGTTTGTCAAGTATTGTACTATAGCTTAGTATCGGTTTGATAAAATTTCAAAGACAACAAAAGTATAATACGTATTTATCCAGGAACCATTACCTGTTGTTTACTTTGATGGTACACTTCAAACTTGTATTATATATACACCTTCAAAATAGATTACAGTCTAGTCGAGAAGCGAGTTTTCTGCGAAAAATCGTTAAAGGGCTCTTAAAAATGTCGCGATTGGTGTATGATTGGTGTATGTGATTCTTTACATTTTTATGTATGTACAATTATTGACAATTTTAACAAATTACCTTTCCTTTAATAAAACTTTTTTTTTGCAACAAAAAAATAATTTAATTACCTTTTTCACAACTATTTACATAACTTAGAACAAAAAAAGGGAAAGAATAAAAATAAATTAAACTTAAATATTTAATTATTATGTTTTGTGTTTAATAAAATGCTTTGGGCATAATATTGCTTATATATCTTTTCGCTTGCCACAGATAAATATTTTAAAACTAAAAGTCCACGGAGGATAGATAGAAGGAGAGTCATCTCATAATATGGTAGAAATTTGAAAAAAGTGTCCAGCGGTAATAACAGTTCCAAAACCTTCCAGAATGGCGCTGGTGTAGACAAAGGTATGGTATGAATGTAGCAATTTATTAGCAATTATTGTAAACGAATTAGATGGCGCTGGTGTAGACATAGGTATGGTATGAATGTAGCAACGAATTGAAGTATGCCGAGTTAATTTAATATTATTGTCGACTAAGTCACTAAAGTAGTTACTTACTTATTGAAAATTTCAACTATTTGCGCAGTACAAAATAATGTTGTAAAATAAACTTGACGAGTTATTACTAATTTTATATAATTACATAAATTTTCACATTCACATTTTCATTACACAGCGGTGATAGCGGAGTGGCTTAGAATTCGACCTAGAATCGAGGGGTCCGGGTTCGAATCCCAGTGGCACGCACCAATGACTTTGTAAAAAAGTTATGTGCGATTTACAAAATTAAATATCACCTGCTGTTACGGTGAAGGAAAACATCGTGAGGAAACCTGCATGCCTGAGAGTTCACAAAAAAAAAGAAAAAAAAAAGTTCTCAGAGGCATGTGAAGTCCACCAACCTGCAGTAGGCCAGCGTGGTGGACTAAGGCCTACATCCCTCTCATTGTGAGAGGAGACCCGACCCTGCAGTGGGTCATTAATGGGTTAAAACAACATAAATTTTCAGATATTCAAAATTTGGCGCTTCCCTTAAAATTTATATCTGATGCTAAAGTGGCGCCACCCTAATTTAATGCATTTCGACAGACACTTTTCATGTAGGTTACAGTAGATGATCATTGATAATAGGTACCTTATCTGTAAAAGTCATAATTTAATAGCCCAAATGTCAAAAACTCAAAATACTGTGCTGTGCGGAATCTCTGATTGTTTGTAAGAACAAAACTCGTTAGAAAGTGTCAATAATATCAATGAAATTAACACGATTAGTAAATTTTACTAGGGTAGAACACTAAAAAACTAATGATATATGTATTTTTGAAGCAATTGTGGCGATATACATTTCCTAAAGTAGTTAGCCTTGAAGTAGATGTCATCTAAATGAGTATTGTTTATTTTATATTTTAGTGAAATTAGTCGTAATTTGCGATTATATGGCTCTGATATTTGACTTATGTGTTGTAACAACTTGGAAGAGGCATGTTTTATCCACGAATTCGGGAGAAAGGTGCAAGTTTAGTAGTTGTCACCTGCACTTGCCTGGCTGTAATTTGCGCTGCATCCACTGCGCCCTGCGACAAGTCGCGCAGGGTGTTCACGGAACAGAGCGGGATTATCACTGATGGACCTAGTAATTCTAACTACACACAAGTAAGGTTTATTTTCTTCAACAAAGTGATACCGTGTGTTTAATCAAGTGATCAGGAAGTGTTAATTAAACTGCTGCTATTTTCAGGATTCTCATTGCGAATGGTTAATAAAAGCAGCAAACAAGAGCCAGTATATTACCCTGAGCTTTATTCGCATGGGTACTGAATGTTCCTATGATTATGTATTTGTATATGATGGTGATTCCTTTGATGCCCCATTACTTGGAAGTTTTAGTGGAAAAACGGAGCCCCAAAACGTTACCGCCTCTAGTGGATATGTGAGATTTTCATTTTACCTTTGGTTTTCTATGTTTAAAAGTATTCAACAGAATTCTCTTTTGATTACCATACCTGTTGCAGATGTTAATACTTTTGTATAGTGATACAAATTACGTCCTTGATGGATTCCGGGCTACATATGCCATCTACAACTGTCCCAACAACTGTACTGGCAGGGGCATGTGTATATCTAATAAATGCTTTTGTGTGGGTACATGGGGTGGTCTGGATTGTAGTGTGGAACTCTGCCCAAATGCTTGCTCGGGAAATGGACAGTGTAAAGGAGACAAGTGCTTATGTAAAAAAGGGTATGTACCTTCCTTATTATGTGACATATTTTTAAATAGCAACAAGAAGCGTGAAGTGATGAAAGTTCAGTGGCTAGTATGTGGTCTCTCTCTCTCATTCAAATGGGACCTGAATCCCAGTGGCATGCACCAACTGCTTTGATAGGAAAATATTGTGAAGGAAGAGATGTTATCATAGTTTTTTAACGACTATACAGTGGGGCCCTTATGGTTATATCGCAAACAAAAAATAAGTGTCAAAAGAAGTTCATTACTTATTTTAACTGACCATTTATCAGATTGAAGTACATATTTGTCCTTGATAATTTTCTAGAGTTTTTTCCTACTTCCTAGTTCATTGTACAGTACCTAGAGCATTACAAAGTTAATATTATAATATCATTCTTCATTCCAGAAGTAATATTTAAAGTTTAATGCCTGAAATAAATATCCAATAAATCTTGCAACAAAGAAACTTAAATGATGTTGTTTATTAATTGCAATAAACTCATTTACTTATTTACGCCTAGGGATATTATGTTATATTATTATGTTAGCTTTAATGTCTAATTAACTGTGGAAAATGTGATATTAATGCCTATTTTATTCTAATTATAAGACATGGATAAAATTTATTACTATGTATATATATTAGTACTTATAATGGAAGCTATTTATATTCTGTAGATTTTATTTAGTGTTTACTAGGATACATGCTTTCAAAGTACCATTTAGGCTTTTTATTAGAGTATAGTAGCTTGCCTGCTGAGGTACCCAATCACCAGCCTCTTAACCTGTTGTAAAGCAGTGTTTTTCTTGTCTTGTGTTTTGGCTGTGGAGGTATGACTACGGGAGATACTTTATTTGAGGCAAACATCTTAGTCCTCATGAGTAGCAAAGCTCCCACTTACAACCACAGATAGTATTTCTTCTCTTTGGGGTTGGATTTGGGTGTCCATGGGCTGCAGTGACCTCTTAATATCATGTGCCAGTTTGCTGCTCATGTACAATACAAAAATCTTATTTTTATTTCCTCATTTAGAATTGTGGCTGTAAGCAATTTTGTTAGTAGTAAGGTACTTTAATACAACACATTTATTGGTATTTTTTAACACAGACAAGCCAACTTGGTTTTAGCTTTTGCTCCCACTTTGTTGGCATAGATTTCAGATTTGAGAAAAGCCATAACTAAAGTTATTTATTATGCTTTATATTTAAGAATAGTAATGCTATTTAAGTTGTGATAGCCCAGTGGCTAAGAATCTCGCCTCTTACTTAATGGGTTACAGACAACACTATTTAACAATATTATTATCATAATTAGCAATTGGTTTGTTCTCATTATTTCCCATTTTCAGTGATTCCTTTAAAACAACTGAAGGTATTTTTACTTTATGTGTTAGAGCCCTTAATTTAAGTTATGTAAAAAGTAAGAAACGAACTAAAGTATTTTTCAAGCTATGTCTCACATACTCGTAACTAGTTGCAAATATACTAGCTGAGCTTAAAGAATAATAGAATAATTTTGTTATGACCGCATTGAATTTCTCATAGTCGTGATTTTTAAGTGTGCATAATATATTACCTTCTTTTTTGTTCAAAGGCAAATCAAAGACAATTCTACCAGTTCATATAAAATAAGTGATTATTTTATATCAAGTATGCCTATGTATCAAGTTTGATCTCATTTTGTTTGCAGGCTTTATGGGTAAATGGTTACCACACCACCAGGGTGTGATTTTCAGTAGAGTAGAAATTTAAACAATAAATTTTGTGTTTCTATAGTCATATAAATTCTATAATCCAACATTGCCTTGAAAAATGTTTTTTGGATAACTGCAAATCAATAGTTTTAATATTTTTGTGTTTTGACTGTTTCTAACATATTTTATAATTTTTGTAGTTTTTCTGGGGAGTCTTGTTCACTGAAACAAAATGACAAGGAAGGCAATAGTTGGCACTGGCTCTCTCACACAGAAAGTGGCATGACAAAGAGAGCTGCACACTCTGCAGTCTATGTGAACCATACAGACTCTCTATATGTGTTTGGAGGATATGATCTGAATAAGGTTTTAGGATTAATGGAGGTTTACAAGTAAGAATAAATTAGCCTCTGAATAAAACAGTTCATTTTAATTGTATAAAGCATAATTTTCACATAACTTTTGTTTTCCCATAGATTTTCTACTAGTCAATGGTATGATGAGAATGGAAAGGTTTTACGTAGATATCCTACAAACGAAGAAATTGATAACTCGTTATTAAATTTATTTAACAAGGTAAGTGAAAAATGAAATTTTTACATAAATGAAATTTTAGTCAAATTGAAAAATCATTTGATTAACATCTTGTATGAGATAAGAAATGAGTGTTAGTCTGAGATTTATGATTAGATAATGTTATTTACGCATATTATGTCATGATTTGTTTAATATTTATTTTTGCAGGGAAACAGTGATGGTACATGGCCTATTGGAAATAGGAGCTCATTATTTAATTTACTTTTAACATCTTTATCTCATCATGACAGGACAACATTGCCACTTATGTATTCTGTTCCATCCACACCATATTCGGAAAGTTATATACAATTTACAGACAGACCTGAATTTCTGAGTACCTCTTTGAAGAATAATTTCACAAAACCTGAACCGAGGTATGGTCACTCGGCATGCGCATATAGCAATGGATTTATTTTGTATGGTGGCAAATTGTCAGACGGGAGCTTATCATCGGAATTGTGGTACTTCGATGCTGTCGCGAACAGTTGGACCTTGAGGGCTGTGAATTCATCTTTCACTCCGCCTGGTTTAACGCGACAAACGTTGACCGCTGTAAAGGATGAACTATATTTATTTGGCGGGAGTACTGTTGATGGAGAATTTTCTTCCAAGTATGTATGTTTTGAAAGACCATTTTAAGAGTACTCTGATTTAAAAGTAAAAGTTATAACATTTCTATCGTATTTTGTATTGTATCTTTCAGCCTGTACAAAATCAAGGTAGGGGATATAAATACTGAGTCTTGGGAGAAAGTACAAGTCAGAGGAGGCAAGGAGTTAGATGTGCGTGTGGTTGCACATACTGCGGTTTACCATCAGCATTCAAATTCTTTACTAGTCTATGGTGGGGTTGTAGCAAGTGTTGCCAGGTTAACTGATTTTTTTACATCTTACTAAATCACTAAAAATGATAACACTTTAACATTATAGATGTCTATTGGATTGTAAATAAGATGATAAATTTAGCTCATTGAATTTTCAGATTTTCAAAGCTATCAGACAGAATGTTTGAATTCGATCTGGACTACAAGCATTGGAGTGAAATACATTATCCTAGGGCCCATTTGCGAGATACCTATGTACCCCGTGAAAGAGCTTTTCACACTTCCACAATTATAGGTAATCTCAGATTGAAGCATATCTTTATTAATAATGTTTGACAAAACTAATTAATAGAATTATAACTTCCGACTGTTTGTTCAGGAAATTATTTGATCGTATTTGGTGGATATTCACATCGTCATAACAGGGAAGAGATTTGCTATGATAGTCAAATGTATTTATACCACCTTGGTTGCCACTCCTGGATCCCACTGGATGTATTAGGCAAGAACCGGAAATACTACCCGAAAAAACAGGGAGTTTTTGCTCATGCTGCTACTTTGAAACCTCCTTCTACTTTGCTCATAGCAGGAGGATATCATGGAAATGTTAATGGTATGTTATTGGTATCAAAGTTAAAGTGATTTGCTTTAGTAGATGACAGTAGTTTTACATGAGAAGGAAACAGGCTGACAGGGTGCCTGATGTTAAGTATTATGACTGCAGCTCATAGATATCCACTTCTGATCTTAAATAGGGAAGAAATCCAATCTGCTCCATATGGTTGCGTCACTACTAGTGAGGACTCTTCAATTAAAATATGTCTGGTAGCCACACCAGCACCACCCCAACCTAAAAACAGTGGTAATGATAAGGGCTCCCTAGGCGAGCTACTAGGGCTACTACACCTATAATTTATTATAATCTAATTTTAAAAGTGTTCAGAAATTGGTAATTTAATTGATATTCTTCATCATAGATAGATTAAAACATCATAACTTGTATGTCTGTCTAGATTTGACTAGAACATTGGAGTTGTAATTTTTAGCTTGACACGTGTGTTGCAGGGGATCTCCTGGCATACGTGGTTCCGAGCTGGCACGCTGGTATCACAAACAAGGACCCAGAGTCTGCGTGTCCCAAACACAGATCTCAGCCAGAATGCCTCGCAGATCCCGAATGTGGCTGGTGCTCTGCTGATGATGTAGGTTATATTTTTGTAATTTCTTAACAGAAGTATGTACAGCAAGTCTGTAAGCCACCACCTGATGGTATGTGGTAGTTGCAGCCTATTAACAATCATATTCAACCTCAAATAGAACTTAAATAACTATATACTATAACTATATATGATAAAAATATACTTTACTATGTGTCCTAAAGTAGTTGAAAAACAAGTTTTGCTACAATGTTTGCCTTTACGTAGAATTTTGTGAATTTGTATAACATCTGCTTTGTGAAAATGTAAAATACCTGTTAAATATTTATAATGTAAACAGTTGTCATTGTCTGCGAAAAATGCTATAGGTATGACAAATGGGTATATTTTATTTTGCTACTTTATAAATACAAAAAGAATGCTTACATATGTGCAATACTTATTCCTTTAATAAAATCAGTAAAAAGAAAAGGCATTTGTTGTATTTTATAACTATGTAGATAACTTCGTCCACAGTTTCACCTGTGTAGAACTTAGAATGATATCTTTACAGTCTATGTTCAATGAAATATGCGTTTGCGATCCGCACAGTACTGATGTACTTTAGTTCATGTTATTTAGGGTAACATGTTTATATGAGTGTGTAATTAAATTTTAGATCTGTTACGGGAGAACTGTCGGTTCAAATTGCACGACTAACTTGCAATCAATTCGATGTGGGGGCATTTGTCCTGCCCTAGGGGACTGTCACTCCTGCCTCATCCATGGCCCACCTTTGGACAAACAGAACACATCACGGACAGCTTTATCATCTGTCAGTACTAAACTGGGTTTATACCAGTGTAGTTGGTGCGTTCAAAATGCTCGCTGCCACCATAAAGACGGTAATCAAAAACTTCTACTGTAATAAAAATGTGAAATGAAATCATATAATTATATCCTACACCCACACGTTACTAATTGGTGATTGTTACTTTAGATAATTACGGTGTATGTGGAGAAGATACTCCTTCTGAGAATCCTGGCTGGTGGGGAACGACAGGCACAGAAGTAACAAATCCAGAACAGTGCAAAGTTCTAGATAAGCGGCCTGGCCTTACATTTTTAAGATATCAACAGCCGGCTGACTGGAATCACCCAGACGGAGTTTCAGTTGTAAATGCAACCACAGTAGATTGGTCGACAGGAGGAACCGGTAACCACATCTTCAGTGGTGCGAGCGAGGCGAGGCTCAGAGGATGGTTGCATATCCCCCAGTACTGGAATGGAACCGGGGAAACGATACATATCTGTGCGGGATATTCGAATTTAACATTGACCTTAGGAGACAGCGGCGAACCGACCGCCAACATCTCCGCGGATCCTTCCGCTTGCTCTCCAGTCAATTGGCCAAACCTGTTTCCGGGACGGCTCTCCGTTAACATGCACGCAAACGATTCACTACATCTCGGGTCGTATCCTTCTCATCATCACGCCAAAATGGAGTTGCTCCATAACAAGTCGCAGGAGAGCGCAAAGGTAATATTTGATTAGACTGCGCGTCTGCTATTTATCCACACTATTTTTATCATCTAACGTTAGATTTGTAGCTGTTTTACGACACTTAATGATTGCAGGTGTTCACGTTCGAATTTTTGGAACCATACTCGGACGGCCAGTGCTCGAACTACGACAACTGCCTCCTGTGCCTAGCGGACGCGGCCTGCGGCTGGTGTGAGATGACGAACCGCTGCGAGCCGCGCAACCTCGACGAGAGGACCGCCTGCAGCGCGGACGGCGAGTGGCGCTACCTCACGCTGCAGCCGGCCGCGTGTCCCAACTGCTCCAACTACATCAGCTGCGAGCGCTGCGTGGCGGGCAACTACTGCGAGTGGTGGGCGGACGAGGCGCGGTGCGCGCGGCGCGGACGTGCGGGCGGCGCCGTCGTCGACGCCAGCGAGTGCCCCGCGCCCTGCCGCATGCGCCTCGACTGCGAGCACTGCCTCGACGAGCGCGGCCGCTGCGTCTGGTGCGAGGCCACGCGCCAGTGCTTCAGCTTCAGCGTCTACACCAGCGAGTACCAGTTCGGCCTCTGCCGGGAGTGGCTCGATCGCGCCTCCGTCCCCACCGACGAGCCCAACCGAAAACTCAGCCAGTGCAAGTCGTGTCAGGCGCAAACTCAGTGTACGACGTGCCTGCGGAGCATGGGGTGCGGCTGGTGCCACTCGCACGAGAATCCGATCAACGGGGTGTGCACGGAGGGCGACTTCACCCGTTCTCATGCCGATTGTGCGTCGATGTTGAACGTCACGCAGGCGGACGCCGGCTGGGCGTACGCGCAGTGTCCGGATGTCGACGAGTGTGGCCTCGGGCTTCATGACTGTCACGAGCACGCGGTCTGTAATAACACTCATGGATCTTATACGTGTAAGTGCAGACAGGGATACATCGGTGATGGAAAGAAGAGCTGCATTAGAACTTGTTACAATATCTGTATCCACGGGTATTGCCTCGGTGCTCCTCAGTATAAGTGTCATTGCGACCTTGGCTGGACCGGTGCCGACTGTTCCATAAACTGTATGTGTCACAATCATTCTACGTGCAAGACTGGTGTAGGCCGATGCGACGAATGTCAAGATTGGACGAAGGGTGAATTCTGCGAATCCTGTAAGCCCGGCAGCCACGGAAACGCAACGACCGGGCAGGGTTGTCGACGATGCGATTGTAACAACCACGGTGATGAAACTCAAGGTATTTGCGATGGAACCACAGGTGAATGCATTTGCAAAGATAATACCGAAGGGAAAAATTGTGAACGCTGTAAATCCAAATTTTATGGAGACCCACGGCACGGTGGGCGCTGTTATTATCAATGTGAACCCAGAGGAATGTTGAATGCTTCTCAGACGCAAGGCATTGGTTCATATAAGACAGATCCAGAAATTAAGTCTGTTGGCCCTTCTAAGGAATGTCTTTGGATTATTTCTGCTGAGGATGTAAAAGATTCGATCGTCCAATTTACCGTCAACTCTTCGACATTTAATGTACCATGCGATCAAAATGCAGTATACGTGTATGATGGACTAGGAGGTGTGCCAGACGTAAGTAACAACCAACAGAGCCAACTCCTGGGAGTGTTTTGTAATGGAGCATCTTCTGGAGTGGTAGAAGCGCGAAGTGGAAATTTAACCGTGCACTACAAACAGAATCAACCGAACCAAGGATTTGAAGGAGTGTACAAAATTATAGCATGTGATGGCTATTGTTCGTGGCCAAGAGTATGCAATAATAGGCACTGTGTTTGCCGAGAAGGTTTTGGAGGACCAGACTGTAATGTTGAAATTTGTCGTAATAATTGTAGTATGCACCTCAAAGGTGGAGTTTGCGATACGAGCTATGGGCGATGTCTATGTAACGAAGGCTTTGGCGGTGATGATTGCTCCATAAAATTGGACAAAACTCAACTAGTTTTTACAGAACTTTTCAATTCAGATTTCCTTTCTGATGGCTTGGATCATTTGCGGAAAACGTTGCCAAGATTCGGACATAGCTTAGTTGCTGATAGAAGAGGTTTATGGATGTTTGGAGGATATTCTCTTTCGCATGGGCCTTTAAACGACATACGATTTTACGATACTAAAAATAATACTTGGATGCAAGTCACAGTAGAAGCTACGTCGGATCCTAAGATGCCCGAAGGCCGTTACTTCCACGCGGCTGAAATTTACCATTCCAAACAGAACATCTATATCTTTGGAGGATTAAGTTTGCAAGAAAAGAGCGGACAAAATAAAACTCTGGGAGATTTTTGGCAATTCAGTTTGAAGGAACACAGGTGGAATAATATCAAAAACAAAGAGGAACAGCCACCAACCCTTGCAGGGCACACGTTAACCTTACAAAAATATCAAGATTACGAAAGTTTGGTGCTAATTGGCGGGTTTTCTTTAGAAGAAGGTTTTATGGCAGATATATGGGAATTCGATTTGGATAATGATAAATGGATCAAATTAAATTGCGAAGGCGCACGACCATCGGGTCTCATCGGTCACAGCACCGTCTACCATCCACCTTCTCAAAGTTTGTACGTCTTTGGTGGAATTGTGTACATGTACAATGGAACCCAAGTATCAAATAAATTATTCTCATTTCACTACCCTTCTAAGTCTTGGAGTGAGTTGCCCATATTTCCGGGTATGAATAGTTACGAAAGCTTACCGCCACCTACGTATTTGCATTCCGCAGTTACGACCAACGAGTACATGATAATATTTGGTGGCAAGACAGTTCCGGATAACAGATCGAATTCCCTAATCGTTTATATTTACAGCTGCAATCAATGGGTGAAATTATCGAAAGGTAATGTCTTCTGTCTGAATTCTTTTAACTGAATTTATTAAACTGAATATGGAATGCACTTAAATCTGACTTCGTTTTAGGTACCAGCTTGATAGATCACCCGCCACCGCGGACTATTGCTCACGCTATGGCTATTGACGTTGAAACGGAAAACGACTGGAATGTTTACATCGTAGGCGGATGGACAGGGACCGCGAACTGCCAGGTGACTCGTGTGACGCTACCGGAGGATCTATGCTCTCTATGGAGCTCAAGAAAAATGGAATGTCGCAGCCACATGGGTTGTAGTTTTTGTAGTACAGGAAATTATACAAAGTGCTATTCTGTCGATAAGCCTGGATGTGAGGGTAGTGATAGAATATCGACCAACGCCGGCGCAGCTTGCGACGCAGAATTAGTGTCGAGGCGGTCTTGTGAAAACTTCACGACCTGTATGTCCTGTTTGGCCGCTTGGCCGTTGTACCCAGAAGACAAGCCTGCCTGTCGGTGGTGTGAGTCCTGTGCCGCAGCAGTTGGTTAGTATGTACCGTAAATTAAATCCACTTAACACTTAACTAAACGCTTAACGCATTTTAATATAGGATTAGGTTAGGATAGGATAGGATTCTTAAAATGTGCATTAGTAAATTGACTTTCAGTGATACAGTAATGAATTTGCTTGCCTACACAAGTACCTAACATTTCTTTCATTATTCGTGTATTTTACACACATCTTTTGTCTTAAAAAGTTCGCCTACATACATTTTAACATAATATAATTCACTTCCTTTTTAGGTGAATGCGTGCCCACAGACGAATCTTGCCACACTATGAAATGCAATGCCGGAACAACATACATCAGCGATGTGGGACAGTGTCCGGAAATGAGATGTGCTGCGTCAGATTGCGAAAAGTGTGTGTCGAATCAATGTTCTTGGACAAGAATGGTCAGCCGTCAAGGTAAAATTATAATGTAATTTTAAATAACTGCAATACAAATAATACTGAAATACTAATCATTTATCAATTATCAAATTTTAAAGGGCAAATGGCAAACATCGCGGAAGACATGTCAGAACTGTACAACTGGAGTTGTGCTATTGTAGAAGAACCAGGTCGAACAAGTCTTCGCGCACACGCACTGAAATTGGGGCATTCATACTTTGGTGGATCAAAAGACGAATGTCCTAGTAGATGTTACATGTACGACGACTGCCAGTCGTGCCTCAGTTCCGACGGTGCGGAGGGGGGATCTGCTGAATGCCATTGGGCTAGTTACCTGGGCACTTGCATCTCACCTGCCTACCAACCAGTGTACTGTGCGGGTGGTGTCTGCGGCTTAGTTTTAACAAAAGCGGATAAGAACAAGTGTCCCGCACCATGTGGGACATTCGAACAGTGTTCGGAGTGCCTTCACCACTCTCATTGTGGTTGGTGTGCGATAGAAGGAGAGAACGGTGAAGGTGTATGTACCGAAGGCTCGATAGATTCGCCGCTCGACTACTCCACGCGTACGACTTGCGCGGCCGTCTACAATAATGTGCATCAAACAAACAACACCAACGATACGTTTTCATGGCACTACACGAGATGCCCACCTGAAAATGAGTGCGAAAATAATCACCATCAATGTAAAGCGGATTCAGAGGTGAGAATGCTATTATATAACACATTTTAATACACAAGTATTGTAACATGACATCGAGTAACATAAGAAGTAAGTTAAATCCTTATTCCAATATTTGTGGCTGAATTTTTTACGTTTTTTCTTTAGAAGACAAGTAGTTGTCCGTCTTTTATTCAACCTTATGGCAACGATACCTCAACTTAATCCATTGTAGTTGGATTTTTATACCTTTTTTCAATCAATCAAAGGGTACAAACAATAATTACCTAACATGAACCTTGTGTTAAATATTGTTATATTACTGAATATTTCTTAAACATTCATGTCGAAATACTATTAAAATAAATCGTTCAAATTGTGCAGGTATGTCGCGACCTGCCCGAGGGCTACGAGTGCGCGTGCGGCGCGGGGCACAAGCGCGTGGCGGGCGCGTGCGCCGCCGTGTGCTCGCAGGGCTGCGTGCGCGGCGCCTGCGTGCAGCCCGATGTCTGCCGCTGCGACTTCGGCTACGTCGGCGCCAACTGCACCATCCAGTGCCAGTGCAACGGACACTCGCACTGCGAGGGGCCCGACAAGCTCGACAAGTGTATCGAGTGCCACAACAACACCATGGTGAGTCGACCCGCTACGGCCTACGCGTACCCGTATACGGTAGCCCGAAAGTGTGCCTTCGGACACCATCTGTCGAGACATTGTGAATAGCGTACTTCTTCTCGACATATAAGTTCAGGTCATAATCAACCAACATTTTTAAATGACAGTGGCTAAAATATGCGTTTATTGAATAACAAGAAAATTTATAGTTATTTTTACAGCAGCTTTAGTAATTTTGTATCTTAAATTTATGTACACACATATTTAAAAAATAGCCGAAGTAAATCAAATGTAACGAATCCTATTGGTATTCAACATGTAACGAATCCTATTGGTATTCAACATGTAACGAATGTTGCTATTGTTACATTGGTCACATCTTATTACTTTCAGGGTAGCCAATGTGAGAAATGCAAGCCGAACTTCGTTGGCGATCCCACGGATAATGGTCAATGTATTCCATGTTCCGTGTACTGTCACGGCCACACGACCATATGCACGAACGACGCGGACGCCTCGGGCTCGCGTGACGTCAGCAGCGCAGACTTGGAGGAATACTATAGGGAAGGAGGAACTACAGCAAAGGCCCGCTGCGTTCGATGTGCGAACAACACGGACGGACCGCGTTGCGAAAAGTGCATAGAAGGATACTTCAGGGGCTCCGAAGACTTTAGAGACTCTTGCAGACCGTAAGTAGATCATACAGTATTATCAAATCTATTTGTAATAAAAAAATCTTTATAAATAATTCATCTTATCTATTACATGCGTATCATTGAATGACTAGGAAAGGATTTTTCCAATAAGAGCACAAATACCACAATACCTTGTTTGTGATTTTGTGTGTAATTGTGTATGAGAGTAGGTCCTTGAATGGTTAACATTGACAATTTAAGTTATTGCAAATAAGTTAAACTTACTTACTTTTGGGTACAGATGCGAATGCCACGGCCATGGTGACACGTGTGACCCGGTGACGGGCGAGAAGTGCAACTGCGGTAACAACACAGAAAGCGACGCCTCCTGCCAGACCGCCAGCTCCAGCAAGAACTCAGCCCAGGAGTGCTGGCGCTACCAGTGCGTTAAGTGCAAGGACCTGTACATGGGCGACCCAAGGAATGGACACCAGTGCTACAAAACGCTCAATATTGAGAACAAATTGTGCTTCGATGGAAAATCTATTGGTGAGTTTGAACAGAAAATCACTCTATAACCAGCATAATTATTTTATCCACATCTGGTCTCGCTAGTCCTTTTTCTTATAAAGTTATTGCAGCGGTTTTAACTGACTTTTTCTTTTTTTCTTCAGATGAATGCAAACTTAAGCCCCGCCCGTTGTACCCGGGTCAAACTGCCTTCGTAGCCATAAATCCAAGATATATGAACGTGGATATACGCCTCATCGTGGACGTTACTCAGGGTGCCGTCGATGTATATTTCAGTCCAAACGACAGTTCCTACGTCGTTTCCGTGAATTCTACTACCGGCGCACATATGGTGGCTTTAGATCCGATGTATTTCAAACAGGACACGTCAAAGACTGCACCATCCTTTGACAAAGTACTTCAGAGTCCATGGTACAATTTGAAAACGCAGTACGCTTTAGCCGATTATGTAGCCGGAGAGCTCGCAACCTATATAACAGTTAACAAACGAAATTGTCTAGTCCGCGTGCGCAACCTTCAAAGGCGTCTCGTCCTAACTCTGCCTCAAAGCAACCACGACTTGACGCACACGAAGTTCTACTTAATCTTACGGGCCAGACATACCCCGGATGGTGCGGCGACGTATGGGATTACATATTTCAGACAGGATCAGCTCCATATCGATCTGTTCGTGTTCTTTTCGGTGTTCTTCTCGTGTTTCTTCCTGTTCCTGGCGGCGTGTGTCGTTGCGTGGAAAGCGAAGCAAGCGGCTGATGTGCGTAGAGCGAGGAGGAGACACGTTGTGGAGGTGAGTTCTAGGATTTTTGTACACCATTATTAGAAAACGTGTATTTTATTGTTAGGGAAAGTAAGCACTACTTCCTGGCAAAGCAAGCACTACTCACCTCGAATTGGGGAGAGACACGTGTTCAGAAGAGGGCGAAAAAAGTGTTGCGACCAATGAATTAACTATCACAAAAATTTGACAATACTACAATATAATCATTAAAAAATTAAAACTATTAACAATTACTTTGAATAACATTTTAATGCCACATTTGAAGGTTTACCTCACGTATTCGGCCGACTCGTTTCGTACCTGTCCAAGATCCGAGAAATCAGTCGTAGCGGAGATGGAGACTAATAAACGACTGTATTTTATAAATGAATGACGTGGGTGATATTGCAGATGCTGCACATGGCGAAGCGTCCGTTCGCGGTGGTGCGCGTGGTGCTGGGCGCGCCGCCGGCCGGCGTGCGGCGACGCGCCGACCTGCGCCCCGTCGCCATCGAGCCCACCGCCGACGGCCGCGCCGCCGTCACCTCCGTGCTCGTCAGGTAACCGCACCACTCGACTGACACGACTGTCTCGACTGTCATCGCAGGCCAGGCCAGACCGATCCACGAAGGGAGTGATGCTATCTGAACGAATAAAGAGACATAAGCGTTTAAGACCCACCATGGAAAGAAACTTACCCTACCTAAAAATGACACGATAGCACGAAGGACGCTAATTTTAGGTGGCTGATTTTTGATATCCTGATTTTAATTTATTTAGACGTAATATGTATTACGTCTAAATAAATTAAATTCAGGATCATTTGAAATCGCGCTGCGCTTCGGTGTGCAATTGAAAAAAAGCTTTTATAAGGAGGTCGTTGCGTGTTTGTGCAGGTTGCCGGGAGGCGCGAGGGCGCCGGTGCGGCTGGCGCTGGCGTCGGCGCTGGTGCTGGTGTCGCGCGCGCCGCCGCCGCGTCCCCGCGCGCGCCTTCGCCGTCTGCCCTAGCGTGCCACTAGGTATGACTTATAGCCTAACATCCCTTTGTAACATTAAATACAATTATAAAAGGGGTAACATAGTTTCGTAACTAGCATTTTTTCTTATCTGATGCTAAATCTGATGCTCCAATTGTTTTAATTTAAAAAAATATATAGATAGAAGGGCCGCATGCGACTAAAAACTGCAAGTATTTTCTACAATCTGATATTTTAATTAGGGTCACATTGGTGGAGCAGAGAAATTCCTGTCGTCAGTTAGCCCATTAGCGTTTAGCGACAGGACGGATTTAATTTTATATAATAGACTATACTCCTTCCTGAAATCTGAAATTTATTTTGTGTAGAATATGTACTTTAACTCCAATGAAGAAGCATTGTGTCAGTGAAATATTTTTTCACCTTATATAGTTTGTGCTTCATTTGAATGTTTTAATCTTTGTTCCATAGGTGTTAAGCGACGTTACGTTAGCGACGTGACTGCTATATTCTATGCAATCCAGTGCCCTCCCACCTCTGAATATACAGTGTACCCTAATATTTAAGTAATTTATAAATATTTCTAGATTGTTTGTCCACCATAATATAATTCCGTCGTAGATTTTTTAAAATATGCAAAATACATTTTTCACGTGGGTAGGTACATCTACACTTCTACACTATATTATTATTTATTATTATATTATTATTAAGTATAATTATATATATATTTTTATTATATTTATTATTTGTAGTGTCTGCACATTCACAGGTCCAAGAAAATTGGACCTGGGCAGTAAGCTTGCGCGGGGACACAGGTCCAACACGTAGAGGCCTTTTGACACAATTTAATGTTGTGATGGGGTACATATGACGGATACCATCCTCGGCCGCACGATCTATCTAAAAGATTGTTCCGAAGATGGTCCCCGCCATATGGACAGGAACTATAGAAAGGAATAGAAAAATTTCCTGGAACTATTGTGATGGGATATAGAGGGACTGGTAGATGGGCTATTGCGGACTATGGGGTCACCTGCCGTTTAGATAATTAGAAGAATAATCTAACGTTAGGCAGGTGGTGACTCGCCGCCCACTGGACGGGCCCCCACTAAGTGGCGCATGCCGGAGGGCAACATCGTTGTGAGCGGCTGAGGGGTGTCGAGAGGAGCGGCACCGATTTCACCATGACGGGGGTGTTAGCCAACCGAGAGTGGATTTCACCATCCCGGGGGCGTTAACCAACCGTGAGCGGGTTTCCTCGTTATTACGCCATTACTTACATTACACTTCCACCCCCGAGCATATAGCTCTAGCGGCTCCACTCTGGCCGGCCAGTTAAGGCAAGCCAGAGGTGGGGGCCTGTTCCTCTCGGTCTCCACTCCGCCTACCGGAGATGAGGAACAGGGGACCTCCCCCAGGAGCACTCAGGTCCGTGGTGTCGCTACTCACCAAAGGCTCGCCACAAGCCCCCCTGCGGGGTTATATTTATTATTATTATTTAGGTGGAAGATTTAATGTAAAACCGACTCTTATGAAGTCGAGAATGGAAAACCCTCCCATACATAATTATAATATTATTTATTATAATTTATAATAATTATAATTATAATAGGCGTGTTTCCACTAAGAATAAATCGGCTGGCATAGGGTTTCTAATGGTTAATCATGTTATGTAGTAACCAAATAAACACTTTTTTCATTAAAGTAATTAAAGATTACCAATATTTACGGAAAATAAAATCCGTAAAATTGGCCACTTAATCACGTGACATTAAAATGATTGAACACAAATCAGAGAAGCGTGACGTCACGCCTCGCGAAACGTCATGTTGTTGCTGTCATTTTCGTATACAGTGAACTAGCTTGTTTCGTGAGGCGTGCCACCATTCAAGACGCCATGACAATCTTGGCCTTTTTCGATGTCAATTTGGAGTTCATTTCTAAAAACGCAAAATTCTTAGGTAAAGTGTCTTATTTTTCTTAAAATAATATATTTTTGGGGTAAAATAGATACCAAGCTATATTTTTAAACTCATTTCCAAATTTTGTCAACTAGCCTATTATAATATAATAATAATATTATAAAGAGGAAAAATTTGTATTTTTGTGTGTGTGTTTGTAATGAATAAACTCAAAAACTACTGTGCCAATTTCGAAAATTGGAAAGCTACATTCAGCCTGAGTAACATAGGCTATATTTAATATGTATTGCTAGAAAAGATTAGGCATCCTTACTAAAACTTAAGTAACGTAACCCAATGTGTAAGAAAAGTGCCCTAAAACGTTTTTCGTCGCATGCGCTGCAGAAATTATTGCTGATAGAACAAAAGTATGTTCTACAATATTAAAGAACATATTATATTATCAATATCTACAAAAAACTGCGATATTAGTCAAATTAATTGGCAGAGTGAAGCCTGCCGTATCAGCTAGTTCTTGTATAAATTGGATTATGGATATATAGTGCGCCAATTGAGCAATATACAATCTATATAATAATATTATCAACTATAAGATGTAGTGTGAGTGAATAACTCAATAATGTGCCGAAATAAAAATTTTGAAAAATCAAAATTTACGGCTCTAAATTTTTCTGTAGTATACTTAAGATCATTGGAGAGATGATCTGAGCTTGTCGCTAAAACTAAGGACAAAAATTTATATGTTTTAAAAATGTATGATCACAAAGATAGCTTATTAATTACTTACTGTGAATATTCTGTAGTCACCAAAGGCCCAAAGGGATTCAATGAAATTTTGCTCATTCATTTTTTTATAAGTATTTTACTGAATCATACAGATTGCAAACATATGCTATTAAACGAGTCCATACATACGGAGCCAAAGGAATCAAAATTGTTGGTAAAATACGCACGGGTTGTGAATAGCCAATAGTCGTCGAAGCTGTTGTGTTATTTATTTCGAAATTTTATTAAGTAATGTTAAAAACATAATTATGTTATGGCTTGTTATTGCTGAATATATTTAATGAAACACTGAATTGTGTCCTCATGTAATAATTTGAATGTTTGTTACATAAGGTTAAAAATGATTAGATAATAGGAGGGTGGGAAAAAGATTTAGTTTAGTTGAATCTGTTGTTTTTAAAATCTACGAATCTCATGATATTGTTATATCTGAAAATGATTTTTTTGTGTATCTTTTTTCTTTAATGTAGTTTATGTTAAAATAGTTTAAGGTGTCATATTGATGTTAAATTCACATTGATTTCCTAGTAAACTCTACGAATACTGCTATTTTTAAAATATGTTGCACAAAATATTTTGTAGTAAAAATATTAAATATTTAAATTATATGATAGTATAATATCTACATTACCCGAATAATTTGCCAATAAGGGTATGCTTTACAGGAATCAATGAAATTTCAATTCCAGTTTTTTGATCTTTGGATTTTCGAGACAGCGACTTTATATTATATTGACTGATTGGAATTGAATTAATCGTAAAAGCAAATATTTTATAATGTGATAAAATATAATTAAAATGTAGTGAGAATGAACTCAAGTCTTCTCTGTGTTACATTATACACTTGCTCATGCATATATCAGCAGTATTGTTATGATGGATTATTAAATAAATCAATGTAAGTAGAAAATTACGTAGTATAAATTAATTTTAAGTTTTAATTAACAATCTTGTGTAGAAAATATTATTTATAAGAGAGTACTGATATTAAACTATTAGTGATCAAATAATATACCCATTAAAAGGTGTATAGATGAGTCCACGTTACATTCCAATTGTATATCTTTGTAAAATATAATAATAAATTATGTATCAAACTATTTAGAAAAGGCATCAAAGCTTTAAAATTATTTCAATATTGATTGCTCATTCCTTCTTAAGACACTTTTATTAATGCATTTATTTGTATTTGATTTTCTTTATTGATATAAGGGATGGACTGTTTTTATAAATTAGGTGCAATTGGGTGTATTGGTTTTTTATAAATTTATGATTCTTGAAATTCAAACATAATGCAATTTTTATTAAAATTTTCTACAACAAATTTAATCATTCATAATTAATTCATAATATCCCGAATTTTCAAGTATAAGTTTGAAAACATAATATTTTAATGCAATCTACTCGTATCAGTTGTTTTATTAGGATTTCTCTTTTTACTCGAATCTTGAAATTGCTCAATAGTATTTTATGTAACTTATTATAAATAATGATGATTAATGAATTGTCTGCTATAGTTAATTATATAATTCTGTCCCTTAAATTTAAGCTTTTTTTGCATGTATATTATTTGTGTGGATATTTTATATATACCTACCTATTTCATATATACCATGTTGGTAAACATCTGAATGTACCATTCAATTATGTAGTATGGTGTAAGTTTAATAATTATAAACTTACTGTATCACTGATTATTTCAGAAACTTAAAATAGCACAAAATAATTTTTTTTAATTAAAAGTGATAATTATGCACAACATGTACATTTTGTGTTTGAGTATATTATCAATAAGGATTTTTTTTAATATGATTTTTTCAGTGCAACTACTCGTTACAATTAGCAGCTGAAATTATGTAACTTAGTGTGGCTGTTTTATCAAAAAATCTCTTAACTTTACAATTCGTGGTATATATAATAAAATACAATGAACATTTATAATTGTTTCTCAATTTGGCACATGGCAGCTTTTTCTTTAAAAAAATTTGCATTTCAGTAGCCATCACAAATGAAAAATATATCAATTTCCATGACAGTTTAATATGGAGAAAAAGTCATGACAGTCAGTGGCAGTATTATGTGTATATAAGCAATATAATATATTATATATTTTAGTTGATACTAAATGTAAATGTTTATAAATAAAATATACTGTTGGTTGTAAAATTATTTATTTAACTATCCCTTAAATAAATGAGAACAATTGATTTACAAAAACTATGACTTAGCAACATAAAAACGAACATAGATTAAAATATTACTAGGTTACATTAATTAATAAATAGAATAGTGCATTTTAAAAAGGTCTGTATCATGGATATTTTATAAGACATTGAGACTACATCTTGCACCAAATAAGCTGTACCTATTACAGTCTCCACTAGTAGTTATAATGGAGCAAATAGATTTAGTACAAAAGTTCCTTCTGTGTTAACAGGTGGGTCTTAATCTTTTGAAGTAACTCCTTCTTAACTGTGTCAGGGACTAGTGCTCTGGCTCTTGGAGTGACTCTGTTGACTAGCATGTCAAATGTTATATTGTTGCTTTCATTTTCCTTCACTACCTCTCGACACAGCATGCGGACCTGGTCTTTCCAACCACATTCAATTAAACGTCGGCGAAGAAGTTCTTTGAATCTAAAAAAAGACAAAACCTATTCATTACTCTTTAAGGACTTTTGTTTACTTCATAATGGTGTTGACTATGGGCTTGTATATTTTGGATTGTAAGTTTCTTTGATTTTGACTAACTGGCCTGTTGATCTAGTGGTTAGCGACCCTAACTACTACGCTGGAGGTTGTGGGTTCGATTCCCACCCAGGACAAATATTTGTGTGATTAACATAAGTGTTTGTTCTGTGTCTGGGTGTAAATTATCTATATGAGTACGTATTTAAAAATATAGTAGAAATATAGTAGGTTTATCAGCTATTTGGTTACCATAACCCAAGCTCACAGCTTACTTTGGGATCAGAAAGCCATGTGTGAGTTGTCCCACAATATTCATTTATATTTATATATTTTCAGTTAATTAAATCCATTATTGGTTGATTGAGAATGTAATATCTGACAAATGCTTACAGTTAATGTTTTCCATATTTAAACTAAAAGTTAAGCCGTCTTACTCAATTACTAGCGCTTTATAAAAATTAAATATCATCTGCTATTACGGTGAAGGAAAACATCGTGAGGAAACCTGCATGCCTGAGAGTTCAGAAAAAAAAAGTTCTCAAAGGCATGTGAAGTCCACCAACCCGCGCTAGGCTAGCATGGTGGACTAAGGCCTACATCCTTCTCATTGTGAGAGGAGACCCGACCCTGTAGTGGGTCATTAAGGGGTTACTGACAGACTCAATTACAAAAAACTGATAGCCTGAACCATACAAAGAAGCAGAGACTACATTTCTGATATCAGAAAACAAGAAATTTATTTTAAAAAATTCAACAATTTCCATTAATGTTGGTCTGACATGCTAGGTCTGGTGTGTGTTGAGTTTTAAGAGCATGCATTAAAATGCACTCTGAGTGATGCAGCCATACTCATTTTACTCTGGCAAAGAGCAGAGAGACGAGGCCACTTTTGTCAGCTGCAGATTATTTGACATATACATTGGTTGACAAAAATCAGCCCAGCAATGATAGATTCTATCTTATATACTCTTACTTCTATGCATAATTTCATATATTAGTAACATAGTATTACAAACATTGCAGTGAGGAACACAAGAAGAGCCTACCTATATCCTTTCATTTTTCTTTATACCTCAAATATACTATCAAATATATGATCTCAGCAAAATTAACTGATGGTATGACTATAAAATTGTATTAAGTAGAGTAGTAGACATTAAGAATACCATGTTATTACACTTGTGTGCTGCAGTGACTATTGATATGGATATACAGCTGAATAATATAAAATAACCTAGTCATCGAGTAATCTGTTAGGTAGGCATAGTGAGGGTCATTGACAGAAGTCTACATTTTAAACAGAAATCCCTTCAATGGGCTAGGTTAGGCTAAAGCAAAGCAAAGCGGAGCGAGGGTCAGTGATAGAAGTCTTAATTTATCTCAGAAATCCCTTCAATGGTTAAAGTTAGGCTAGCTATCCTCTTTTTCTTTAATCATTCACACCATGTACACTGATTCATGGAAAATATAGATTTGAGGTATTAATAATCACTGCGAAAATATCTGGAAAAATAAAATAATTTTTTTCATACGGTTGACCGATTAATAGATGCAGCCAAAAATATTATGGTTAAGTAAGTCCCTATAGGAAAAATAAATAAAACATTTTTACCTTTCCCTGTCACCACTCAGCACTAGACGCTGATGGGCGATTGTGTTGTTTACAGTCATTTCGTTTTGTGCTCTCGTTTTTTCTCCTTACAATAATTACCTTCAGTGCCGATGAGTTTCAAAGTTTGTTCTACTAGTCATTGATTTTCAGCTCGCCGGATTTTAAATTTACAATTGCTTTGAGCTGTTTTTAAGTATTATAAGGTGATGACTGCTGTAAAAATTACCAAAAGTACCGTAGCTCAACAATTCAAAAGAATCACCACTTTATTTTAATTACAGAGAAGAGAACTCAATCAAGCAAGACTCGTCTGAATTCTGATCTGAAAGAACTTGAAAGAAGTAGAGAACTGTAAGACTGTAAGTCCTGATAGTCCTATTATCCTCTACTCTTTAGTCTTTCTTTAACGTAGTTAAATAAAAACTTAAAACTTTAGTTAGGTACTCAGTAGGGATGTAAAAAATAATCGATTTTTATTTAATTCGATTATTATTCTCTTATAATCGATTTTATTTTAATATTAATTTTTGGTAAATCGATTATATAAATTACGTGTTTAAATCGATTATCAGAAACAGCTCGTATAATGTATGAAATAATCTTGCATTAAGTTTCAATTTTATTTTTTCTATTAAAATCGATTATTGACAAATCGATTAATTTTGAATAAAGAAAAAAATCTTTTCCATTAATCTCACATCCCTAGTACTCAGACTCTATGGAGTCTATTCTATGCCACTCTATGCTGATTAAAGGTAATTAATTATTATGTTCTTTAAAGGCTATAACAATTTTAGGCTTGGTAAAAAATATCGATGTATCGCTATTTTTGTCTCGATATATCTATTTTTATGCCGTCGATATATTATTTTCCGATATATCGATACAAAATATCCAATATCTAAAAGTGTATCAAACACGATATTTTTTTTCCATTTATGATACTATGTAGCTAAAAACTAAAACTATAAAATTTTGACGTCCGTTACATTCACTCGTTTATTTTGAAGGTATTTTGTATTATTTTGTACTCGCGATGCATCGATATATTGATATTTTATATTGTTTTCAACATCCCTATGGGTCTACGCAGACGTACCACAACCACACCACAACCGCAACCACACCACATCCACACCACGTGGTCGGGTGTCAAATAGTACGAAAACTGTCACTTCCATTCACACGACCGACTGTGCTTCACTATTCACACTTAGGGCCTACGCAGACGTACCACAACCACGCGACAAAATGCAGTCAGTTTATGGTCTCATATGAATAGCACGGGTCGGTAAATGTCGGTCGTGTGAATGGAAGTGACAGTTTTCATACTATTTGACACCCAACCACGTGGCGTGGTTGTGGTGTGGTTGCAGTTGTGGTGTGGTTGTGGTACGTCTGCGTAGACTCTTTAACGATAAATGACGGCACGTCAACGTCGTGTCGCTGTCGTCACCATGACAGTTTCACAGTATTGCCAGAAGACTCCCTATACCTTTACCGAAATATTTATAAAATTTACGTTTTTGCAGAAAAAAAATCCACAAAAAGCAAAATGTTTGTAGGTACCAAAGTCATGTCAGTACCCATTAATGACCCACCTTAAGGTACCACCTTAAGGACCACATTAAGGTACCAAAGTAAAAGTTTCTAATATACACCTGTCCTCAAAAGATCTTTTAACTTCTGGATTTAATAAATCCGTCTCTTGCATTAATTTCTATAAAACTTTGGCTGAGACTTTATTTTGAATGTTAAGTTCAATTTTCACTTCTCATTAATTTGTGCATATTTTTGTTTTAACCAAAACAGGAAAGTAGAGGTTGTTGGCGGGTAATATAAAGTTAAACTCTTATATAATTTGCACACTACGTAAATTGCTAAAAAACATGTTAATCCCAAGCTACTAATAAACATGAATATTTCCCTCTAAATATACTCTAAAAATATATCTCTCCCATGGCTTTAAAAGACTACTAATTTGGGGGATTTTCCCCAATTTCCAATTCAGATTTCCCCAAGTAGAAAACTGAGTGTCTAATCTATAATTATTAATTATTGAAAAGATATATTTAATGGTACCTATTATTGGTGACAATGGGTTGCAGTGGCCACCTAATATCAGGTGGTCTGCATGACCGTGTTGAAACATCAAATTACGACACATTTATCATTTTATTTATCTATAAGCAAATAAGCAATGAAAAGTAATGTAAACCACCTTTGCACCTGTAAGACTTCTATAGCCTATTATCTAATTAAGTATAATTCGACTTTTCTTCGTAGAAGTCAGTGTACTTTTGTTACTGAAGAACGATTCATAGCTGTTCATTAGCAAATTTTATTTTTCAAAAATGTTTTTGTGTCACTTGTTTTTTCTTTCTTGTTTGTCCCTGTATATTTCATTTGTAAGCGTAAGTTAACTCAAGCCTTTATCAGTCGGCCTATAACTATAAAAATATTATTAAACTGTATTTTCCGCAGCCTCGTTAGAATGTTTTGATAACTAGAAGTGTTCATCTATATGATGTTGCTACAGCAGAGCTCTCATCTCATACGCTTATACATATATATACATATTTATTATTTTTTTATTATTGAGATTTTACAAAAAACTCTCTGATATTATTAATTCAGAGACCTTGAAATTACTAATTATACATTATCCTTAATATTAAACATTAGTCAGCCCCGGATCTTCAATTTTTTTTAGGCGGGGCAAAAACTGAAATATGCCGCCCCCGCCCACATACATTTATTTTTACCTTTATCATCCATATAATTTCAGCTATCAGATGTCCACTAATTGATTGAAATTTGGACATAGCCTACATAGGCCTACCGGAAATAATGCGTTGATTGCTGTTATTTCTGTGTTAAGCCTATTTATTAACCGACTTCAAAAAAAGGAGGAGGTTCTCAATTCGTTTGTATGTTTTTTTTATTTTTTTTAATAATTGTTACCGCCGCAATCCGTTATTTGTTAACCGATTTGAATTTTTTCTTTTTGGTTTGGAAGGTGTTACTGTGAATTTTGTCCCATATTAAGTTGATGATAACCTGATGAAGAAGATTAAAAATAAATCTTAGAGACAGAAAGATAAAAATCAATTCTATTTACCTAGAATAAAATGTAGAATTTATAAAAAAGTAGGTATATATCTGCCATACGCATATACAATAATTGGCCTCCAGAACTAAAAAAACTATCAATCAATAAATTTAAATGGTCTTTAAAACAGTAGCTGGTCAAAGGTTATTATACCGAAAAGGAATTCTTTAACGATAAAATAAAATAACAATCTCAGGAAGGACAGAGGCTACATTTACAGTCCTGTAAAGCTGCCGACTACAAGTGCTTCCTTATGTTTATACCAGGGTATAATCAGAGAGAATGCACTATCACACAAAAATGCAAATAACGAACGGAATAATGAATGGATGGTTCGCAATTTCAATCTAAATTATGTTTATAGATAAACAATTACATAAAGGAATGTAGTAACGCGCATATAAATAACTAAATAAATTAATTAAAACTGTGTCGAGAGTTTTTTCCTCCGGATTTTTCTCTCTTTGCCCAGTAATTGGGCACATTGCATAGCCGATAAGTTCGAATAGGTAAAATATTAAAATAAACAAATAATTTGGACTGCTGAACAAAATAATAAATAAATAAATATAATCTAGCAATGATTGCCAATGAAATATAAAATTAAGTTTTAGTTATATAAGACATAATTATTGTATGCCCGCATAGGGTAGACTGTTCTAAACTTATTATAATTTTTTGTAACATCTTTCTCATGTAACAGTCAACAATAAACGTATTCTTTCCTTAAAAAAAAGAGTTTCGGAGATACACAATGGAACTCCTCAACCGATAAGAGTTAAGGAATTCGGTTAATAAATTGTTGTTGTTGGTCACATTACCTTTGCAGAACTATATAGACTGATGATAGAGAGGAACTCGTTTTTTTTATATTTCTGACCGCCGCATTCCGTCATTTGGTAACCGATTTGAATTGTTTTTTTTTTGTTTGGGAGCTGTTACTTTTAACTTGGTCCCATATTAAGTTGTTGATTATTTGATGAAGGGTTTCGGAGACACTGAGTTGAGGAACTCCTCAACGGATAAGAGTTAAGGAACCGGGTTCCTTCCTTCCTTTCAGCCCTTAGTAGTCCACTGCTGGAAATGGGCCTCCCCTAATCGACGCCAATCCGCCCGGTCCTGGGCCCTCTGAATCCAACGGTTTCCCGCTGTCTTTTTCAGGTCATCAGTCCACCTGGTCGGAGGGCGGCCTGTGCTCCTTTTGCCTTAACGTGGTCGCCATTCGAGGACATTTTTTCCCCGTCGGTTGTCAGTCCTGCGAACGCCAGCCCATTGGCACTTTAATTTGCAAACTTTGAGAGCTATGTCGGCCACCTTCGTTCTTCTACGGATTTCATCGCTTCTGATTCTGTCTCGTAGAGAAATACAAAGCATAGCTCTCTCCATTGCCCTCTGGGCGACTCTGAGCTTGTGGATTAGGCTCACAGTAAAGGACCACGTCTCGGCACCGTAGGTCATCACTGGCAACACACATTGCTCGAAAACTTTCGACTTCAGGCACTGAGGTATATCGGACGTCAAGACGTGTCGTAGATTCCCGAACGCTGCCCAGCCGAGTTGGATTTTTCGAGTGACCTCTCTCTAGAAGTTGGACTTACCCATTCGGATCGTTTGTCCTAGGTAAACGTATTCGTCTACAACTTCGAGAGCAGTGCCGTCAACAACCACCGGTACGGGTGTGACATGGACATTAGACACGATTTTCGTCTTGTCCATGTTCATCTTAAGACCCACCCGTTGTGAGGCACTATTGAGGTCGCTGAGCATAATGCTGAGTTCCTCCAGCGACTCCGCCAGGATCACTATGTCATCGGCAAATCGGAGGTGTGAGAGGTGTTCGCCGTTGATGTTAATACCACGTCCTTTCCACTCCATCAGCTTGAACACATCTTCCAGTGCAGCGGTGAAAAGTTTTGGGGAGATGACATGGATGACGTGGATGGGGCTCGTACTGTTGTCGTGTACTCGGACTTTCATGGTTGCGGCATTGTATACACACTTCAACGCCTCGATGTACCGATAGTCGATCTGGCATCGCTGAAGAGACTCAAGCACCGCTCAGGTCTCGATAGAATCGAAGGCCTTCTCATAGGAACCGGGTTAATAAATTATATTTTTGTGGGTCACATTGCTTTTGCAGAACTAAGTATATAAATTCCTTCGAAGTTCCTTCTAATTCCTTCTTAAGTATATAAAATCGATTCCTTCCTGCGGGCGAGCAGGCGCGTATTTTGCACTATGCCTACGCGCCTCGCGAATAATAAATGTTCGTGCACTACGTCTCATTCCTCGCTCTGGGTATCGGTCGAGTTGATATGGCTATGAAATTACTGTACTTGTACTATTATTTATTTATTCCGTGGTCAAAGTTAAGTAAATGATGAGTTATCCATTCGTCTGTAAAATGTGAATTTGGCCGCCCTCTGAACTTGCCGCCCGGGGCATGGGCCCCGGCTTGCCCCCCCCTAGATCCGGCCCTGACATTAGTATTATACACTGTAAGAAGAGAATGAAAGTTTAGTCGTCCTCGTAATTTTTAAAATAATTATTACATTTCAGCACGCAAGTATATGATATATTGTCCTCAATTATGAACTTAAAGGTATATACATATTAGGTAATCTAATTTTTAGGCTCGACAATTTAGAGTGACTGATCAAGTTTTTCTCGATATCGAGAATGAAGAGAAGCGCTTGGGAAGAGTAATAATAGGACTATTCGGAGATTTAGCCCCAAAGGCTGTAAAAAATTTCAAAGTTCTTGCAACTAAAGGGATTAAAGGAAAATCGTACAAAGGAACCAGGTTTAACAGAATTGTTAAAAGGTTTATGATACAAGGTAAAGTAACAAACATTTATAGAATAAAGATATTTGATTGCACAATTAATTCATAATTCAACTTGTATTTATTTGCAGGGGGAGATGTTGTATCAGATGATGGAACTGGTTCTATAAGCATTTATGGCGAAACGTTCGAAGATGAGAACTTGGATACACATCACAGCATGGCGGGATTTGTTTCAATGGCAAACAAAGGTTATAACAATAATTTCTTTATTACTTATGTATTTTTTATCAAACCTTCTCACTAAAATCCTCTCGGTGGCTTTTCTTTGCCCCCAGTGGGGTACATCGCTGGTGTTTGCGACTGTGCAGCCACACGCACCGCCGTCCTTCCTAAGGTTGTTGGCTGGACGGCTTGAGCTCCCACTTTATCAAACCTTTTTCGAAATGATAACTAAGATAAAATCAATGAAGACAATTATTGTCTTGATTGATATTTTATGAAATAACGATACACGTTTTATACAGAAAAATGTAAAAATTGTTGAAAATGAGCCTAAAAAATAATCGTACGGTAAGTTATGATACTTTCCTCGACAAGTGGCTTCCTTAGCTTGGTTAAATAAAATAAAATTATTAATTAATAAAATAAAATTATTTTATTTAATTTATTGTGAATTATTTTATTATAAAATTATTTTATTAACAGGAAAAAATACAAACGGGTGTCAATTCCTTATCACATTGAAAGGTACACCATGGCTGGATGGCTTGCACACTGTCATTGGTAAGGTAAGGAACAAAATCATTCAAATTATAAAAGTAGAAATCGAGTTTGCAGGTACTCGTACATAACAGGGGATAAAAATTCGAAAAAATATTTTTTGAAGTGAAAACTTCTTTAGCGGCGCTGAGTAAGTACTTTTTGGTTTGGGTGGCCCACACCCGTGTAGGTATCAAAATACGCTACAGCGGCACATTCGAGACTCGAGTGTCGATAGTCAGTGGGGGCCTACGTTACTGGGTTTATGTAAATATATGAGAAATGGCGTGGCCGCTTTATTATTACGGCAGTCAATTTGGCCGCCATCTGAAATTTCATAAATTCATTCTTGACTTTACTAATAACACTTTATATTTAAGTAATTGTTATTGAAGAAGTAATTTTATGTGCTGCTTACTACTGTAAAAGCAGATAAATAAGGAAACATGAGGAAGAGCAAAAGTTTTCTTTTCATAGGTTCATCTGAAAAGGCACGCTTCAAATCATCGCGGCCTCCAGTCAATCAATCCATCCTCCTAGGGACCTAGATAAATAATAATAAGTGTATTTTGTTATAGAAAAAAGCTAAATACTATAATTATTGTGATTTAGGATTCGACATTGCGATTATTAGCATAAATGTCGTTCTTGTCTTACAGAGAAACTCAATTGTGTTTTAATTAAACTGTCGTCCAAAACACCAAGAAAACACATCTTATAAGTTTTCATTTTTGCCGGCATTCCCGGAGTGCAACCCGTTGCAACACCAATGTTATCCAAATATTATCCAATTGCATAGCTTTCCTATATTATTACTACTTAGTTACTGCTTAGGTACCTACACATTTTTATTGGGGCTTTTGTTCTTGGAATGATATTGCTTTCTATTAATGAATTACCTACAGATAGGTTTCAATCAATGTATTGTTCTATTTCTTTTTAGAATTTTAAATGTGTAAATTAATTCACTGTTTCTGTTTTCAGGTAGTAGAAGGGCAGAGTGTAGTGCATCTAGTGGAGCACACAACTGTTGATGTTGAGGACCGACCCACTATGCGTGTCTTCATCGCAGACTGCGGATTGCTCCCTACTCCAAAGCCCTTCTATATCTCGGATGATCCTTACGAGTAAGTTGGCCTAACTTATTTTATCTTTAAATCTGTATCGGTTTACATGATAAGTGTGTGTGGTTTCTGTTTGGTTAGTTTTTTTGTTTTGTTTTGTTGGTAAACTATACATGTTTTGTCAGAAACCAACAAAATGAAATTTCAATTTAACAGAAAATCATTTTGTTGATGGTTATTATAGTCTAGATATAATTAATTATTATTATTTGTCATCAAACATGACCGTGGTGTTATGTCACGTTGTATGCGATAGTGTCACTATTTTTGAAATTTCAAATATTCATATAATATCAAAAAAAGGTTTAAATTGGACTCAGCTCAAAAACGATTATGTAGTTCTAGTGATTTATGAAAATTAAGCAGCGGTGATAGCCCAGTGGCTTAGAATTCGACCTCGAATCGAGGGATCCGGGTTCGAATCCCAGTGGCACGCACCAATGACTTTGTAATAAAAGTTATGTGCGATTTATAAAAGTAAATATCACCTGCTGTTACGGTGAATGAAAACATCGTGAGGAAACCTGCATGCCTGAGAGTTCACAAAAAAAATGTTCTCAAAGGCATGCGAAGTCCACCAACCCGCAGTAGGCCAGCGTGGTGGACTAAGGCCTACATCCTTCTCATTGTGAGAGGAGACCCGACCCTGTAGTGGGTCATTAATGGGATACTGACAAGCCCGTATAGTTCGAAGTCTAACATTTTATTATTCCATTTTTCAGTTTGTGGGCGTGGCTCAAAGCTATAGCGATTCCCTTATCAATGTCTTTCTCTATCTTGGGGTTCTTTCACTGGATGATAAGGAAAATGGAAATGTAATGATATTGCTTCTCAGTTTTTTATGTAATTTTTTATTTTTATGTAATTTATAAATATTAGGGTCAACGTTGGTAATTTTAAATTCTACTGGAAAATTAAATTAAAAATTTTGAAAAAACCGACGACGGTTTAAACGTAATTGAAAAAGTTAACCAAAAAAGTTCAGGTACCGAAGTAAACTGCAATGCATTTTTATAAATACGTAGATATGGGTAATGTAAGTAATAAAATAATTGGTAATTTTTTTAGTATTTTTATTACAATAATGTAATGACTGTACTTAATTAGCCTAATTAGGTACAGATTTAAATTTTCGTTAATTTTACAATCTTTTTAACAGCTTAGTTTCGTACTTAAAACAATATGTACAATTATACCAGTGATATAAACGTGAAATAAACAAAAAGATTACCTACAGGTATTAATTACTGGTATATGCATCGGTTTGTTGTACACGTACCTATTATTTATTTTTCCATAATAATTATAACGTTAATAAATTAGTCGTTGCGTTAATTTTCTGTTTATATTCAGTTATTTTTATTTTCTATCTAATGCCAGAATCTCAATTTATATCAACTCATATCAAGCAAAACTTCAAAACATTCCTTGCTCATGCACATTGCATGCACACCATTTATATCTACCCGCCGATAAATAATAATTTCGGAATGTTATATTAGCAACAATAGTGCCTGCTTCACTGCAGTAGTCAATACTTCGATAATATAGGTAACCTTTATTTATTCTATAGCAGTCGGCTAATCTAAAGGCAGCCAATGCCACGGCCGAGGTAAGAGCGTAGAGTGACGAAGGTGACCTACAGACTGGACCTGTGACATTCATGCTTTCATGACAGTTTATGACTTAACATTTTCTCATAACTATCGGAGTGCAAGCTGCACAACTACCGTGCCATGTTCGAGGTGAGCGCATAAACGGCGACGTCGGGAGTACATAATATGGAACTAAAAAACCCATGACATTCAGCCTTTCCTTATCCTATCATATTCAAAATATTATTTTATCGCAACTATCGGTGTAGCAGCTGCATAACTATAGCCATGAATGCAGCCAGTGCCACGGCTGGGGTGAGGGCGGGCACACCAGCAGCATCAGGGGCACTCGCACTGGGGCTGGATGGGTTCCGTGCGTCGGGGGCGCGTTGCAATGCCGCCGCGCCACACGCCTTGTCGCACGAGGGCCACGCGCGGCACACGTCGCACGCCGAGCTCGCTACGGGCTGGAAGAACACGCGCGCTCGGTGGCCTGCAAAGCAATATATTACAATAAATGCGACGCGAGTTTACTCATAACTTAGGTTTCGCAAGTAATAAGTATTTAAAGTTGCATTCACTTTAAACACAGCGGGAAGCAGCTGGATTCAGACTACACTATTTCAATTCAGACATTCCACTCAGGTTTGGATTGAGTGGAGTGAGTATGTAAATGGATGGACGGATGGTAGTTCGTATTAAATTTGTTCTTGGACTTTGAAATGGCTGGATGGTGAGAGCATTCCTAGCTGTAAAATAAACTTTATAGGTATCATGTAAGAGATTAGCAAAATATTGATGTTATAACATTTTTGACAAAAATGCTAACAAAGAAAAAAAGATCGATCACGATCCGTCAATTAGTTTCGGATTTATGCGAGGATACATACATACTACATACATACAAACATATATATAAATATGCATACGCCTATGAAATTTCGTATACTTATAGTTGCCGTCACGAGTGGGGAGCAGAACTTTCATTGGTCGGTTTGACATTGACTACGCTGCGGTGCACACGATTGGTTCGACAAACGTCAGTTCGTCAGTGTGCGTCGTCTGTTGGTCCAGCATGTTTTTTCGGCTGCTGTACATTGGCCGAAAGTATACAATATCCCCACCGCTGATAATAATCTGTGCTCACGACTCATGACGGTTACTATACTTGATCGGAAGCCGTTAGACCATACAACATAAGTACGTGTCAAATTTATGATGACGATGATCACATACAATCAGGTGGATCGTCTGCCTCTTTGCCTGCTCTTCTTATAAAGCAGTTTGTGTTAAAAAGTATTAGTGGTAGTGGTAGTGGTAGTGACTCACTGGAGTCGTAGAGGTCGCGGATGGTGGCCCAGCCGGGGCGCTGCGCGGCGGCGGGCAGCGCGCGAGGCGCCGCCAGCGTGGCGCACGCCTCGCCCCGCGCCGCGCGCACCCACGCCACCACGCGCGCGCCGCCCCGCTGCAGCCGCGCGCCCGCCACGTGACGCGCCGCCTGCGACAACCAAACACACTCAAATCACTAACTGGCGAAATTTCTTAACTTTCTTGAGCGAAACTCGAACGCGGTATTTTACCCACCATGACACCGAAATCCGCTCTGATCTCAACACCATACCTACTCGGTTACCGCATACCTACTCGGCTTTCTCTGCCGCAGGCGGCAGTGAATATCCCTTAGGTCTGAATAGGCTTTATCACTTTTATATCAACCTTTGGTCCTTCGAGCCGTATAATATAATAATATTCAAAGGGTACCTAAGGCCGCGTTCACTTTGGATGCGTTTTCGTACGAATTTAACTCGTGTATATACGTACGAGTACGAGAAACACGTTCAAGCTGAGCGCGGCCTAATAGGTAATCGTGCACAGTCTATTTGGTCATAAACTAGCGATACCTTAAAGTTCAAGTTCTATCGAAATTTCCTCATGATGTTCTTTACTTTTATAAAAGATGTTTTTTTTATTTACAAACGTCATTGAAGTATGTCGCTGGGATTCCGTCAGCGATGTTTCGACTGAAAGGCAGAATTCTAAGTTATCAGCTATAAGTTGAGCTAATAGATTATAAAAAATCCTGTCATAAAAGGGATAATTGGGATTTAAATAAATAAAGCTTATTATTAATCTAGAAATTCCTAATGAGTGATTGAATACTTACCGTAAGTTCTGTGATAGTATTAATATCAGCAAGATATCCCGATGGCAACTGTACAATCAGAAGAGCCAATCCACTCTCAGTTTCATTTCCCTGAGCCACGTATCTGAAACATGAAATTAAAATGATTTAAATAGCTGTCCATAAATAGCAACTTTTCATAGGTTCAAAATGGGTTTGACGCCCTTCTGCACAGGGTCCATGGCAGATAAGTTTCTCTTGAAGTAAGTATAGTATACCTCCTTGATAATAGCTTTGTATTGTTTTTTGGGTAGCGACAATACGAGTAATAGTACGAGTACAAGCAAGTCAAGCCGTTTCGCCAGTCCATCGAAGAACACGACTAGAGTTGACCTCTCCTAATCCAAGTCACTTCGCTCGGGGCTGGACCTTAATAAAAAGTTTTCCGCTGCAAATTTCAGGCGTTCCGTTCATTTTCATCAGATTTGGAGTTCTTTCTAAAAGTGCAGCTTTTGCTTCGGCATACCCGGTATAAACGAGGAGCAAAAGACATTCGGCGGTCGAGGTTCGTCAGAGCTCTGGCTCTCGCTGCCGAGTGCAGCCAGATCTAACACGACAATAATCCGGTGTAAATTAAAAAAGAAAAGACCTACCCGGTGCAGATGGAGAGCTGCAGCCGTGCGGCGGTGGAGACGTGGTCGACGCGCGGGTCGAGCGTGAACCGCGGCCAGGCGCCCGTCACGTTGGTGGCCCCGCGCGCCCACAGCCCCAGCGCCGCCACCCCGCGCCCCTCCGTCACTGCGCTAGCGCTCGTTATGCCGGCCCGCAGCCGGATCTGTTCAACAATTTCTTTTATTTAGTTGTCTTCGTAGCAAGAATGGACGGACAACTACTGTTAAGTTCACATAAGTGGATGTGTTCCTACATCGGAGGACATGTCCGCATGGAACCGCGCGAAGACTTGTGATGGTTGCATTCACATGAAAGCAGATTTCTTTCAGAAATCTCTCCGTAGGTACGAGTCGTGGAGATACTCGTAGTAGGTACCCGGTTAGGCGATTAGTGATTCTGTACCTAATAGGTTTTACCAAACGCGGGATACCACGTAGTCATATGAACTCGGTCTAATGTCATTCTTCATAAATTCCAGCAACGAAACGATTTTTTAAATTATTAAATTACATACCAGCTGTGTTTGTATGATAAAGGCATTATCGTTATCGATGTTGAACTGTCGGGGTTCTTCGAAGCCAGTCACGTTGACGGCTACTCTTAGCTTGGTCGATGATTTGATTAATGCTGCATATTGCGCCACGGAGTCCAACTGTAACAGAAAAGATTACATAAATAACTTTTATTTAGCCCATCATAATAATATCTGTCTCAATATACCATACCGGCAACAACGTTGAGGTCGATGAAGTACAGTAACCTTCACAAGTCGTGAGCACAGATGATATATATAGGTAAAGTGTTAGGGATATTGTTCACTTTCGGCCATTGTACGGCAGTCTAAGAATACGCGCAAGACCAGTAGACGACGTACACTGACTGACGGACCAATCACGTGAACTAACAGCACAGTCAACGTCAAACAAACCGACCAATAAAGATTGTGCTCACGACTCATGCCGACTACTTTCAGCAGCTAGCAGTGCGTGCCATAGTCCACGCCACGGTACTCAACGAAACACTGTCTCCGAACAGCCACTGACCTCTTGATAACTGCCACAAGTGAATTGTTCTTTAATATATATCACGTCAGGTTCGTGATTGGTGGCACTGGGCGGCATGGACTGCAGTAGGTATGTATCTGGCGACTGGAGCGACGCGGTCTGTCAGCGGAGCGGCCAGCAGTGCGTGCAGACCCCACACTGTTTTTGCGCCACTGATTACTTGACAGACGACGAATAAATACTGAACTGCTCTAAAGTACGTACCACATCAGGATCGTGATCGGTGGGCGGCAAGGATTGCAGTATGTATCTGGCGACCGGAGCGGCGCGGTCTGTCAGCCGAGCGGCCAGCAGTGCGCGCAGGCCCCACGCCGCGGTGCTGAGCGACACACTGTCGCCGCGCAGCCACGGGTTGCGCCACTCGTTGCCCGACACACGACGCGACCAGTATAGTGTGGAATCTGCTTAACAACAATTCTGCATTTAAATAATGGAGTTGAACTTCTCGAACTTGAACCTATATTTTGCTAGACATAGGCCTCTCCCACATATACTTAATGCACCAATGAGGCTGATGTTAATTTCTTCTCATCAAGATACGGTGTCCCACGCTATGTATGTCTGATTCCAGATGTCTTCTACAGACTAGGGGAACGTACTTTACTGCAACGTTACGTTGATCAGGTGTACGGCAGATGTGTCCAGCCCGCTGGTATTCATTGCTATCTTTAAGAGCTTCGTGATGAAGATGATACACTCACCCGACGTGTTGGCGTATTGGTCCATCATTTGCAGCACCTGCGTGGCCAGCGGATGCTGCGCGGCAGCGAGGGCGCTGGCCGCCATTGCTAGCGAATACGCGTCCAGTTCCTCTGAAATGCCGCGGGCAATGAAGTCGACCGCCTTGTTGATTGCGTTCTTGTGGAGAACGTCGCTGCCCTGAAACATTGACATTGTGTTCATTTTTTTCGAGGTTTGAAGATCACGCGTAAGACCAATAGACGACATACACTGGCTGAGGAACCAATCACGGGCACCAGCGTAGTCAACGTCAAACCGATCAATAAAGATTGCGCTCGCCACTTATGCCAAGTACATACATACAGGAGTCTTACCTTTTCAGAGCATACATACCTTTAATATAAAACATACATAAACGTACCTTTATAGAGAGTAGGGCGAGTAGTGCATGCGAGGCGAGCGGCACGGGGCCCTGCGCGCGCGGGTCGTCGCGCACTGCGGGCGGGTCCCAGCCGCCGCCCGCCGCCTGCGCCGCCGCCAGCCAGCGCGCCGCGCCCGCCGCCGCCGCCGGCGACACCGCCAGGTAGCGTGTCGCGCGGGACAGCCACCGACCCGCTACTGCCGTCATCCTGCACAGTCAACTCCACGTCAACACGATCTTGACGACAATACAATGATACAACCTCCGAAAATTGCTAATGCACTGGAACTTTTCACATAAACAGTTATATAGTTATAGTTATAGTATATAGTTTTCACATAAATAGTTATATAATCAAGAAAAAAATTGGGCTTGCAACAATTGACTGACGTCAGGTTTTTCAGGATGTAGCGTTGTAAACTGGTATTTACCATTGCAAGCATTATTATTGAACAGAGTCGACGCTATTCTGGATGCGTTCTAAGTTCGCTTAAAATACGCACTTACCAAACATCTCCCTCAGCATCATCGCCGATCTCTTGTGTGAAGGAGCCATCGTGCAAACGGAATGCCATCAGACGCTGGTACCCGGTCGCGACTTGTGCGCGAGCCTCTTTCGTAATCGCTTGTTCGTCCTCTTGATCTGTAATCTGAAAAAAATTTTACTGTTAAGTTGTGCAAGTTCTTTCTGAATTTCTCAAATACTTTTGCGTATAGAAAGAGAGTGATAATTCAGCTACAGGTGTGAGGAAGAGGACAAGATAGTAGATTTAACGGTCCTTACGATTAACCAGGCGGTGCAGCAGAGCTGCTTGCAATCGCTTGTAGCGTTTACTATATTCTCTTCGGCTGTGACTATCTTGTACGAGAAGATAGTAGGTATGTGAGCGACGGTATTAAATGTTACACTTCTCTGCTACACTACGTTCCTCGCGCTGCCGAGATGTCGCCCTTTCTGCCCACATGTACATGTAACAGTGAAGGAAGAAACGATAATTGTGTGACATGGGTGTATATAATTGCTACCTGCAAGTAATCCAGCAGCACACAAGCACGAGCAAGTGGTCTGAGCGCGTAGACAGCGTCAGCTGCAGGTGTGGGCGGGTGGGAGAGGGCCCGAGCGGCTGGCGCGAGCGGGTCCCCGCAAGCCTCCAGGGAAGCGCCACTGAGCCGCGTGCCGGCCGCCGGCTGCAGGCTGGCGTTAGCACGCGCCGGCCCCGTGCGCCCGTCCAGTAGTGCCCACGACCACACCTCCTCCTCGTAGCCCTCCTGCAACATGACTTTTTTGTTTACTACTCATAAGAATCAAGAATATGGTCTGACTATGCGCGATCTAAGTATAGGTTTTGAATACATAATGATGAAGTGCTGAAGGACAAATTTGTGGCAACCATTAGTATCCTCATTATAAATTAGTAGTAGTATGTATAAGTGCCTATGTAAATAGTGCTTGGCAGTTAAATTAGGCACACTCTAGCTCCCTCCCAGGATCTGTTGTTGTGGTTCTGTCCAACCTTCCGTGAGCTTGGGTAAAAAAATTAGATACTGCCCAAAATGATAATGAATAGAAAAAGTCAAGTCCTACAGTGCAGATACCTTGACATCGATGGTGCGGAAGAGTGAAGCCGATACGCCACTGCCGCTGGCCTCCACTATGACGGGAGCTTCGCCGGCCCGCGCCGCGCTCACCAGGAACGCCGTGCTCGCGAGCCCCCGCGCCGCCACAGTGACGCGCACTCGTTTGAATAACTCGATCTCTGTTTCAAAAAACATAACTTATTATCACCAACGCTGTTGTTGGTATACGCTGGCTATTAGCTGGACCCGGAAAGTGACAAATAATCAGGAATCAACCTTATCAACCATTGGAAAGTCTCTTACACGACGTGAGCGATACGGTAAGTCCGAAGGATAAAGAAGTCGTGGCTGCGAAGCATCAGGAAGTGAGGGATAGGAATAGCTGCAGCTAAGTCCCTCCCCTTTTCTCTCCAATTTTGAAAACTAGGACGAAACTACTAGAATGTGGAAAAAACAGTTATAGGTAAATAAAAAGCATACACACTTTTCGTAGAATCCACCGTGTTTTCTAACGGTTCAAACTCGAAGTACTGGTCGGAATTGTGGAAAGTGACTTCAACAGAGGTTTCAACTGGCAGGGTGCTCTTCAAGGTCACCACAACGGCCAGTGTTTCTCCCTTCTGCAAAGTTTCTGGCAGCTCGGCAGTAATGGACAGTGGGACGCTGGTGGTGAAGGTCTGCGGAGCCGCCAGTCCTAAGCCGAGGGTTGGATGAATAGCGAATGCTCCCACACACCATTCGCCAGGTCTTATTGGTGACCAACGTTCCCGTGTGCCTTTTCCATCGTTGCTGAAATAAGAAATTAAATTTTAATGAATAATTTTCGAATGTCCAAATAAATAAATATTGTGGGACAACTCACACATGGCTTTCTGATCCCAAAGTAAGCTGTGAGCTTGTGTTATGGTAACCAGATAGCTGATAAACCTACATAATAACATGTATATATTTTTAAATGCATACTTAGTTATAATATAACTTACACCCAGGCACAGCAGAACAAAAACTCATTATATCATATTTTTAAAGACCTTGTTATCTTTATTGTGATAAATTGTTATGATGTCTCCTGCACTCAGGGCCGGATTTAGGGGAGGGCAACCAGGGCTACAGCCCCGGGGCCTCCACAAAAGAGGGGCCCCCACAATAGACTTCAGAAAAAAATTTAAATTAAGACTAGTACACTAGTATACAACTTTTCCTTTCATATTTTTTTGTGTTTTACCTTTACCTACAGTACTTTGTACAAACATGATTACATTAAATATTAACAGAAATTAGAATATATTTGTTCACGGCAATCAGTAAAATATCAAAATATCAAATGGCCCTGATAAGCATTTGCAATTTATTATTATTATTTATTCGAAAACTCAACTGAAAAAAATTCTTGATTTTATTTGGAAAATAATTTGGGACCAAGGGGCCTCCACCACTCCTTTGTTGCCCCGAGGCTTCCAGACTTCTAAATCCGGCCCTGCCTGCACTAATAATACAACTATATTATTAGTTATAACTAACAACACATCATTTTGGTTTAATATCCTTCTGTCTTGCATACTTCAATTCTTGTCTTGGAAAATAGGATGAGTGCTATCTCCTTACTCCTCCTATAGGGTGTCTTAACTGAGAATCCGTAGGTGACGTGAGAAGCATAATTAATATACCTACGACCCTATTCACAGAACGTTTATTTAAAATATGTTTTTTTTAATCGATGTAAGAGTAGATATGATTTACCCAAGAGTAAGGTTGGTGAACATCCAGGTGTTGTGAGGAGACTGAGTGAGGTAGAACCGGGGCGAGGGCGGCGGTGGCAGTCGGCTGAAGGCGTACGGACCCGCGAGGGGAGCCCGGGTGCCAGTCTCCGGCCAGTTCGATGAACTATCTAGGAAAAATCATAGGGGAAAGATACAGCTTTATGTGATCATACAGAGTCATGAAAGAGTTGAATGACCCGAATAAACATATATACAAACATTGCAAATTAAATATAAGCTTTTAAAAAGAGCTTTAAGTATTTTAGGGATAGTAAAACGATACTCTATTACTTCGGAAAAATAGTTTGGTAGAGTGTACCTTAGAGTGTATTAATTACTGTAAATGACATAACAGCAGCGCCAAAATAAAATCGAATAAAGAAATTTGGGGTGGCTGGGTCGGATAATAAAATCGTAAGAACTTAATTTTTTTCTTACCGTGGTTGTTAGTGGCGATGACAACTCCATCAGTAAGAATCACGACTCCGGCGTTCTGGAATATTGATCAAAATTAAATTCCCATTTAATAGGCGACAGACATAAAATACATAGGATTTCAGTATTACGACAATGGGTACACCGGTACTGGTACCTGGAACACATCTGCAGAGGTCTTTCCTCCTAAGTCCAAGCCTAAGCCGGCGACAAAATCCTCGTTTTTGAATACAGTGTGCAGTAGACCACTGAAGCTTTCGACTTCTCGTTCAATCTGAAAATCGATACGTATTAAAGTCTCGTGTTAAACAATGTTAATTGTAAATGTAATGTAAATTAGAAATTTGAAGCTAATGGGGTAAACTCGCAGCTAAAAACAGGTTTTTGTCTAAAGAATTTGTATGTAAAGTTGTCGTTGCGGACGAATAGACTTTTATTTCCTGCGCTTTCGTTAATTCACTTTTAAAGATTATAGTGAAATCCGCGCGCTGCCATTCACCATTCACCGATAAAGAAATTTAAAATAAAATAAAAATACATTTGCAATCGCCTGGAAACCCGTTTAGTTGTGCACTCTTAAACTATAAAAAAAAGTAGTAAAAGATATTATACCGCATGCATATCTAGTCCACTTCCGAGTCCCTCTCGGCCGCCCAGCCCCGTAGCGATGGCGTCTGCGTCACTGCCCAGAAGCCCTGCGAAGGCACCCGCTTCGCCCGAAACTCTGAATTCCACCAGCCCGTTTGGCCTGTACGACAAGGTCGGGGAAACTGGCTGGACTGACACCTATGACACGAAATAAAAACAATTTTAATTTTGAATGTTTTTTTAACACCTACCTACAATGGTATTTCAGTAAAAAAATATTTTTTAGATTTTTTTATTCTTACTTACTTACTTCCTGACTGATTGATTGGTGTTCCTTCTCCTCCAGTGGCATTTTCAGTGTGACAGTTAGGAAGATGGAGGTTTACAGAAGAAAAAAGTCTTTTACCTGGGCAATACTTGGTATATTGCCTAAGTAAAGAAGATTTTCTTTAGGAAAACTCCAAAGGAAAGTGCTGGTGAAGTTGGTTGTAGTATTGTCTTGGTAAAAAAGGGTTTCATTATCCACATCCATAGTAACACTCTGCTGTGGGCTTCGCAGTGTCGCTTCGATCAGTGTCGTCCAGACGGTTAGAGAATGGCATCAGATTTCAACAGCAGGAGCTTCAGTTTGCCTTTCGGGTCCATAGTGGTTGCAGGTGTGACGTTGAAACGTGAATATCACCTGGTGCTGCAGAAGACGCCGCTGCGGAGCATACACGGCGGCGGCCAGCAGACTAGCGGCGGCCGCCACGCGCGGGTACCAGGCCAGCAGCACGCAGCCCGGCGCCATGGCCGCCGTCACCGCCGCCTTCACGTCTACGCTACGACGCGCTGGACTCAACTGAGCATAATTGTACATGTTATGGGCAATACGCAAGCAGCGACTGAACGTTAAGAGCTCTGGATGTTAACTGGCCATTGCAGCCCGCTGTTTTGTGGTCTAGTCTACTGTGTAATGCTGAATGTGGCTGTACACTTTAAACAGCAGTCTAGCGACAGAAGTAATGCACGTTTATCAGGAGTATCTAATGGCATCTGATTCTAATTTTGTAGTAAGATGACAAATAAATCTAAAGAAATCAACCGCAACAAGCTGGTTTCCGACGGCACGGTTAGACTATTCAAATTTCATTTTCTTTTCGTAACAATAGCTCACGTGCGACGGGCCGTGCAACAGGGTGTGTGTGTGTGTTCCTTTTTGGCCAATAAATGGATCAATGACCGTCACAAGTTCATCACAACAATTTATTAGTCATAGTAACAAAAAGACAGACTCTTTTTTAAACAGACACTTACTTCTATGGTCTTAGCCACTAGAATGTCACCCCGTCCAATTATAACGTAGTGAATGATATCCATAGGTTCTGTGGCGGTGATGCGCGCCCGCATTTCATCCCCGACGGATGTGTCGCGGGTTAGCAGTTCGACGGTTAGAAACTGCCCACCTGATGGCATTGTCTTTTGGATGTTCACTACTCGTTCCGTTACTTCTTTGTATTTAATCTGTCAAAATATAGTAACAAGTTGTTGTAGTCAACTCAAATTGCCTATTATACATTGAAGTCAACGGATCTTCGACTATAGATCCGAACTTAAATCAATCAATAAGTTACATAAAATAAGTTTTATTCTATTGTTGCAGATTGACTTAAGTTCGGATCTTAGACCATTAGGCGATATTGAAGCAGGTACGTGCGTATTCATAGAGTTTTGCAGACAACGTACTCGTACTATGGTGTATTGTTGATCGAAGTACTATGGTCAAACAGAAAGTTCAGTAATGCATAATTCGTTCTTTATAATGGCAGAGAAACCTCCTGTTTTTCATAAAATATAGAAAAAATCATATCAAAAAGTACAAATAGAGCGTACAGAATTAGTTGTTAACTGAAGCACCGGCTACAAGGCCCGATAATGGGTGAAAGCTTTATAAATTGCTTACCAATAAATTAAGAGTAGAATTGGTGTGAAGTCTATCAGGTGTAAGTGAGTACGTGGCTAGGCCGTTTTTGAGGGGAACCGTGGTAATATTGGCAGGCGCGCCATCGTCCCATAGTCTTTCGACCGTCACGTCCCCGTCAGTCCTAAGTCCGTGTCCCGTGGAGTTGACTAGCTCAATCTTGAACAACGTTAGAAGTTATTAGGCACATTGACTGATATACTGATACATTTTGTGACAAAGATTCCAAAATTTTATATTAACACTTTTAAAAACGATCATACCTGGACGGTATACGGCAACTCAGGTTTGAAATAGCTCGGTGCTGTAACTTTTAATCGATACGGAGCTCTTAAGAGCAATATCCTAGAGGAAACGTTTTGTCGTATTAATGTATCTTTTTCCTCCAGTACTGCTTCGACAACCAGCGGCCTCGCGGCGTCTTCGGCGAGGTCGAGGTCGGTTTTGAGGTCATATACAACGTTGGTGTTGCCATCGAACTCCACCACCTTGCGTGCCGGCGTTGAGAATACGGGCTGGAGTACTCCGGAGAAGAACACTGCGTACGCAGAAAGTGTTAGCTCGCCTTGAACTGGTAGGCCGTTAAAATGTCTGTAAGGAATACGCCGTATTTGTTATTAGAATAATATTGAAATGTTATACGATAATGAAACAACTGTACAACCAAAGGCCGTGTTAAAATCTTTGTATTATTAGAGTTTTAAAATAAAATATATTTCCCTGAAAAATATCTATTTCTATTTAAAGCTTACTGCTTCTTTCTATTTGACCTCCATTAACGTTGTTTCGTCCATGATTGTACGATAAGATTAAGTTTGAAAACTTGATCACTTAAGTTCCAATGATAAATTTTTCTTTAACAAGATTACGTCTGGCTTCGAATAAATTCTGCGAGGGTTGTCTTAAATTACTCTTGAGATGAGGATAAAAATTTAATAATGGGTAACAAGGTATTTTCTTGTTCAGGATAAATAATGTGTAAATTATGGTCTAAACGGTTTTATCAACAGACAATCAAATGATCACAAACCATGACCACCAACGGTCATCATCAAAGTGCATCTGAAGACAAATGCAACTAGCTCAAACATGGTTCATCAACTCGGTGGTACTAAATTATTGTTAGGTATTTTACATAATACACAGTACATATATAAGCTAACTAATAAAACTGTTAAAAAAAGTTTCGCTTCATGTGTTATATTATTATGTACGAGTAGGTATGCAAATTACGAAACAACAATCATGTTTCTCGGTCATAAACAATTTTGACATGCTCCGTAACCATTATCTTTCTCTTCATTTTGCGGTTAAAGTTTTTTAGAAAAACTTTCACTAACCTAGTCTTGTGTTATTCAATTTTCTTACGATAGAACCATTAAAAACATTGCAATTTATTAAAATACCAAATCTTGTCACCTGTATACTTACTTGGCTGTGATGTTGATATTAAAGCGGCCATCTGTGAAGAGAATTTCTTTCGGCATTTGAATATCCATCTGAAATTTGGGTAGCACATAGTCCGCCACCAGAATTTTCTTCCAATATGTCTGGCCACGAATTTCCACCTGTTACCAAAAATTTACAAGAATATTCAAACGGTTGTATCTTTCGAGGCTATCTGATATACCCGGACGTTAGTAATTGCTGTAAACGAAACTAAAAGTTGAAATGGCCAAGACGTATGTACCATTGTGCAACTTACTTGGATAGACCATTCTCCAAGGGCCGGTTCGTCGGCCAGTATTATTTCTTCGGCGAATACTCCTCGGTCCAACGGCACCGATGCCCATTGTCTGACCGGTGACCCGCCGCTATCCAGTATGCTCACATCTACAGTACTCGACTGCGGCAGCAGGTACCTGGGAAAGGTGAACGACCGCAACGTGATCGTACGTAATCTTACGCGTGCGAACTCTCTTTGTAGGAACCAGCATCGGCATTAAAATTGAAAGTGGCTTTACTGTTACGATGCTTTCACAATACGAATAAGGCTATGTTCACACCGAGGTGGAATCTACAAGCGATGAGGCAGTTTCGAGTCGACTGTAGAGAATGCTTACGTATTATATTTGCTTAGCTTTTGATTGAGACTTTGTCTGCGTGATTTGGTCCAAAGATCCATAATTCTCGAAACTTATGAATGTTATATTAGTAACATTAAATTTTTTATTTAATAGGTTTAGAGAGCATCACATGGCACTCATACAATAATACACCCTGTTATACTTAGTAATATAACTTGCAATGCTTGCGATCCCTATCTTTGCAGTGTAAATTTACCCTAAGCACAGTAAAAGAAATATTCAAGGGACTAATAAAATCGGGACAACTTATTATCAAGGTAAAACAAAAACTTATCCACGAATATTTCTATGACAAAGGTAAAGAACAAAAAAATTGCTAACTGTAGCCCAGACAATTTCATGTGGGGCGAGCGACTTTGTTACTCAGAGGCCTCAGTATTTCCGAGGCCAGACTAACGTTGCACATCGGTTCCATCCAATACAGTTTTTCGTAACAATTACGCTTGAATTAACTCAAAAATCTTACTTATCTAAGGCGATAACTCTGAAGTTGATAGTGTCTCCTGGTTGGTACACCCGTTTGTCCGTCTGCACAAAGACACAAAAACTCCGGGGTTGATATATTAAGGGAGCAGACGAGGAGAACTGCGGCCCAGAAGTAGAGCGGGCCACCAAGGAATAATGTCCCGGGCCTGGGTCGCCAATCTGCAATTTTATTATTAATAGACGTTACTCAGAGTGAAGACATATTGACATTTTTTATACAAAACCAGTCATCATTTGCTGCACTAGAATGATCTAAGCACATGACTCATTTTGTTATTGTAGGTAGGTATATTGTGACAACAGTCGATCGTACAAAATAACGAGCATTGAGAACCTGTGGAAACTCTTTGTAAGAACTTTAAACAGAATCGATTCTAAAATGGACAGCTAATATTAAATATATTTATGTTATGTTATGTACTTAATATAGGTAAACCTTGTTCCACCTGAAAGATCTTTATATTAAATCAATATAACTTGCAACCCCGGGCATGATATATACGAGAAGGTATGAAGTAAATACATATAAGTTTTGATTTGTCGAGAATAGGTACTTTCACTTTGCTAAGAAAAGAAAAGAATGCGTTTATTGTTGACTGTTACATGAGAAAGATGTTACAAAAATTATAATAAGTTAAGAACAGTCTACCCTATGCGGGCATACAATAATAATGCTTCATTACGGCTGCTCGATGCTAACTACGTGGTCATCAAGAAAGTGTTGCTCTGTTGTAGAAAATGAAAATACGTTTATTTTAGTAAAATTACGTGCTTTGACCCGGTTCGTCTTCTTTCTCTGTTGTCAACTACGAGAACCATAACCCTTATGACAAGATTATCGGTATCTGTAGTCGTAATGGTACAAGGGAGGTACAAAAGGAAACGAGAGCCTTCAGAAGAACTGTTTATCAGACGCTTTTTGAGGCGGTTAAATTTAATTATGTTCTGGCTTGGCTTGCAGTTATCTGCAGCGGCCCCAGCGTCGTCAGGAGTTGCCTGACGTTTAGTAGCTTATACTCTTATAGTAATGGTGCCTTGAAGCTCGTTTACTACTTCTAAATCTAAACTATGAATTAAAATACTGCGAATTTATGTACTGCGACCGATAAATATATATCCTCGAAACTCGAAATATTTATAGGTACACTCGGTTTTTAAAAGCATAAAAGCAAAATAGGTTTTTGTGGTGTATGATATGTGCTATGTTGTATATTTTACAGCGTTTAGCGTACAAACATAACAGTTACTTACTTCAAGGCCTATAAGAGAAGAAGTTCCGGCCTGTACTTGTACTTCCCGACCTTGTGAGAATTGTTCCCCATTTGATTTTCTTCCTTCCACTGCTACATACAAATTATGAGCCCGTGATCCACCTGCTATAGACACACGGTATGATCCAAAAGGCCTCAGTACTCTTGGGCCTACTACTGATATACTGAAAGAAAATGTTTAGTTTTTAATTGTGAATTAAAAAAAAATATAGGGAGAAGAAATACTTAGGTGTTCAATTTATGAAAAACTTGCATACAACAAAATGCATACAGAACTTGCAATGTTAATTCGCGTATCTGTTTCGTGTTGAAGTACTTACATTAACTGGTAAATAAATGATGAATCGTTTACGTGTTGAGAAATAGCATTTTCTAAAATATCATTCACATTGTTGGTTATGACGTGAAAATGAATGGTTGTTAATATACTTCAATAGTCAATACTATTCGTGAGAAATACAGGGCTTTCAGTCACGACAAAAACAGCTTAGCGCAACGCGAGCGCGTTCCGTAGAGAAAATTACTGATACTATTGTACTCGTAGTGCATTGCATACATCGCCTCGAGGCTGATATTACGAGTAACTATCTTACTAGTACTAGGAAATGACATTACTAGGCGTCATTAGTTTACTTTTCATAACAGTTACTTAAAATTGTACTGTGGTAGCTTTAGATATTTTTATGATTCAAAATTTTGTGTCGGTAAAAGAGCTTTAAATTGCAATAATTGAGAGAAAATTTTTACCGTCAACATTTTACAATGTGATTTGGAATCAATTTGCGTTTAAATGTTAACTATAGTTACGTACTCATACTCATATAGGTATCTCATCTCAAATGGAATAATAAGTGGAAAATGCTTCCAACAAAAGATTATCCCGTTGCTAGCTTTGGAAACAGCGGATAAACTATTTTGTTAATCAATAGAATAGGTACTCGTTGTTGGTCGATGTAGTAGATAGTCATAAATAACTTACCATTGAACGACACCTGAGAACGCTAGTACCGCAAGCACATAATGTGTTGCATTTCCCATCATGGCACTGTAATGAACAAGACTAATTGAGTTGTTTTTCACTTCATACATTGACTTGGTATTTATTAGGTACATACCTACCAGAATTTGCTCATTGGGAGCTAGGCAGATCTAAAGTATAGAAGAATAGATCTAAAGAAATAAGAATTGAGTTTTTCCAAGTGATCCCCTGAAGAATACAGTTAATATAGACTAGGTTTACTCCGTTTTTCTAGCATTACAAGTACCACATAAATATTCAGTTTAAAAGAATATAAGTTATTTACTTGTTCTCTCTATTACAACTGGTTCAAATATATAAAAAAGAAAAACACTCAAATAAATAGGAAAAAATAATTTCAAACGGAATACCTGCTTGATTGACGGAATCACTTGCTTTCTTTTAGAATTTGAAATTCCAAGGTTATCATGAAATGATTTTTTATATAATTGTATACTTTGTGTACTTGAGATTTTTTATTGCATTAAATTTATTTAAATTTTCATAAGTACAGCAACATTTATTAGGCACTTAATAAAGAATTATAAAGTTAAGACACATGATGTAATTAATTGATGTAAGTACCTATTGTTGAAAGCAATTGAAACAACCTTCTAAACCGTTACGGTTTTGCACAGGATGCTAATGACTTTAAAATATAAATTCTTATTTTTTTAACTTATAGTCAAAACAGGCAATTAAGTATCTATTTAAAAAACTACCACTTCGTTGAATGGTTGATAATTATTAATACTTAATCATAGCTACTATATTCCTTAATGTATGTAGCTATGTATGTATGTAGTATGTACCTATGTGTTCCATGTATTATGTAAATAAAAATCATGAAACTAAATATAAAACAATGGGAATATCAAGACTTTCCTTATATTCCCTGCAAATCAATTCTAAAGAGTGAAATACATTTTTTTTCATTCAATAACACTATTGTACCAATAGCCGTGTTAATAATTTTTTTCTTATTTACTTGTTGAGCTCACCGTCCTTGTGTGATGTGTCACAGCCCAGCTTCTCTGGCTCACTGTATAAATATTATACAAACGTATTTGCGTTGGCGGAACAGCCTTTTCGCCCTATTTGGTAAAGCAAACTTACGTAAGGCCTTCGTATATAGTGTCATATTATGTCTTAAAATTTTTGAATAGTTCTCTAGTGAGTGGGCATTCTAATTAATAAAGATAAACTTGCTTCACAATATTAAGTGAATATTGTAGTCTATTCATAATTTAGAGGAAAAAAGTGACAGTATAAATATATTATGTTTGGTACTATATAGGTACTTAGTTATATTTTTAAATAATTGTGCTGTATTTATACTTATATTGTAGAGTTGAGATATATACTTACTATTTTACAGAGAAATCTGGATGATCCGAAACATCTCAAAAATTTAGTTTATAAATTATTTATTTTTTCTAGGAAATTTTGTTATGTAGAGATAACTCTATAAACTTTTTTCCTCCTAAATTATTAATTGGGTTTTAAATAATCAAAGGTAGGTAAGAAATAACTCTCGTGAATTCCTCACTATCGTATTTCAAAACATAAACAAACACAGAACATTAAGTACTCATATGGTTAAGTTTACGCACTTATTAAATACCTCTTAAATTATGCGACTCTACCATAGCAGAAACTTGATTTCCATTTACAATGTGCATTTAACTATAGAAATATTATTATATTATTTATCTGATTTATGTACTGCACAGACAAGTACAATACATTGTCTTTGATGTTTATTATGTTGGAGCTTGATCATAATAAAGGTAGGTACTTACAAATATAGTTCGAAATCCAATAGGTAATCAGATCACAAAGCACTTTTGACACTTAAAGCTAGTAATACTATAATTCTAACTTATCACTATATCACAGATCGTTTCTGTCGGATGCACATTGTTTTGTGCTGGAGCGTGGCACGCGGGGCTGCCGCGAGGTGCAGTAGGTATAACTGGCCCTCGGCACTGGCTGACGGCTGCGTACACGTTTCCGAGGCGCCTACGCCATACCACAGGTGGGGCGCGCCGGAGCCTTGCGAAAGTCTACCGCCATTATATTACTAGTTGATTAAAATTAACGCCGATATTCACCAATTATTAAAGAGTATTCCCTTAATGTTCTACGGTATATTCAAATGCTTATCATTAAGAATCATAATTGAGAGCTAACCGTGAAGGAAGAAAGTGCGAGAATATAGATACTGCCATGTGAAGTTGGTAAACTAAGTAAACTAATGTAATGTAGATCAGAACAAGAACTATTTTGTAGCTAAAAATAAGCATTGTTTCTTCAAAAAATTTACGGTTCTATATTATTTTATCGTGCAGACTGTATGACCTTTGCAAGGTGTGAGGCACGACATGCATTCGCGATTTGGAAACCTGTTCGGTTCCGAATATAAACGGTAAGCCCACATCTTCGGCAAGTTCTCCCACATATTTACTAAATTCTAGTTACGTATTACAAAACATCCTAAAACCAATACCATGATATAGTTTAAATACAATGAGTAAAGATGGGTGAGTTACAAAATTAAATAAATATATAACGTCAATGTTTTTAATTTTATATAAAAAAATAAAGTATTCAACAAGAACCAAAGAAGCTTTACATATTAGAAAACCATATGTTATTTAACAATCTTCAAGAAAAGAGTCAATTGGGCAAACGTTAGTGGTACGGTTTGCATCCGGCAGGGTGTTCGGCTCTGTTGAAGTGTTGTCGCTGGAATGAAGTTTGGAAGCCAAGCAAGAATTATCAGCCAGTGCGGCCTCCAGCGAACGCTCGAGTCTCGCCGCCCCCGCGCGCTCCGCCTCCAAGACAGCTCGAACTTCCATCAATGACTCCTGGTCAGGGTCTTCAGTATCTCTATTTTTGGACTTATCACTTATTTCTGATAAACGATACTGGAGCTCCGATACTAAGGACCCGAGGCGTGATATTTCAACTGAAATAGAGATGCTTTTATTAGTTCCGAACTATGCTAAGCTTCGTAAACATAGACTTTTTGTAAAAAACTTCGTAGCAGTTCTAGCAGTCGGAAACCGATGGTTACAATAAATACAATACCACCAATTTTTTTTACTGCCAAGAATACTCGAAGATTGATGAAAGCTATGTATGTACCCACAGATTTGAAAGAGTCGCTTGTCCAGCCAAGACGATGAATGGTATTACGCCGTTGGTTACGCCTTTCTCCACCCTTCTAAGCTTGTTTGCAAGTCCAGCAAAGATGAAATGAGTCGGAGTTTTACCGTGAGCAGCATGTAGTTCTTTAGCGGTGTGTTGTAGTTCCGCAGCGGCGAGGCGGCGTTCCCTGGCGTGCGCGGTGGCGGCCAGGCGCGCGCGCTCTCGTATTTCAGTACCTGCGCTTGCGCTTTTCTCCACCCTTCTAAGTTCGTTTGCAAGTCGAGAAGATTCACTAAAATGTATTTATATGCTTAGAAAATCATAACATGTTTCGACGCCTAGTTTAACGTTGCTTGATTCTTATAATGAAATAATCTTTGAGATAATATATAGATCCAAATAATTTATTGATTCGTATCATTGGAATGGCGACCGAAATCCTATAAGTTTCTTAGATCAGTCAAAGCAGTTATGTGCATCAGTTCAAGAAGAATCTTTTGACGTACATGAGTACCTACCTACCACTAATTTTGTAGTAGGTAGGTAGGTTATGTCCGTACCTGCGTGCATCTTCCGTAGCTGAATTGATCCGATCTAACAGCTCTATGTATTGATTTCTTAAAGATGAATGCGCAAATTGAATTGGCCTTAAATGTTGAACCTCTGTATCTAACACCGCGACTTGATTTACCAATTCCGTACACTTGTCTTCTAACAGATCATGTTGACGCTCCTAACAATAAAAATAATTAGGTATATAAAAATTTAAATTTAACAGCTTCAATAAAATAATTTTAAACAAAAATGTGAACCGACTTCGAACTAAAAAGTAAGAAATAACTTTACAAACAGACTTCAATAATAAGGTATTTTTGGAGTCTGTGCCCAAGTTCATCCTCAGTTTAACCTCAAGTAACCTCATTTTTACACATACTCCAAACATATCTTATTAAGTGTACAATAGAAAGAAAGTCTCTCTTTCTATTGTACATTATTGTACGGTGCAACCGTACACCAACCGTCAGCGCGTTTTTCGTATAGCACGCGTCGGTCACATTTTCAATTTAGTATGCATTTGGGATACGAACATATCGCGCGCGTACTCATAGCAACATCATTATCATACCTACAGTGTACAACAATAAATATTATAAACTTTAACAACATCTTTTCTTTGACTATCGTATGGTGTCGATACTAGCCCGTACAATTATAATTAATGAATAAAATATTACCTAAGTACATATTTACCTACATACTTCTTTTTTTAGTAAAATATATAAAGTAGTAAGTTTTATAGTAAAACATATCATGATTTCTTCATGACTTTAAAACTCGTCTGCAAAAATGAGGTTACTTGAGGTTAAACTGAGGATGAACTTGGGCACAGACTCCAAAAATACCTTATTATTGAAGTCTGTTTGTAAAGTTATTTCTTACTTTTTAGTTCGAAGTCGGTTCACATTTTTGTTTAAAATTATTTTATTTAATGCTTTTTAGTTGTAATAGTTTCACTTCCACTCTATTATCTGACTCTGGTATCTTAGTTTTAATGCTTCATCATAGATTGCGGCAACTGGCTACTTAATGGTAACCTTACGGATTACCATTTTTAATGTTTAAATATATAATTTGTACAGTTTATTTAAATTAACTTGCTTTAAACACGATTTAATTATTCCTATTTTATAACGAGTTCCGCTACATCATTAGCATCGAAGGTGGTCAATGTTTATATAGTTCTGCAAATGTAATGTGACCAACAATAATAATTTATCAACTTGGTTCCTTAACTCTTATCCGTTGAGGAGTTCCACTCTGTATCTTCGAAACTCTTCATCAGATCATCACCTACTTAATATCCGTTAAAGAGTTCCACTCTGTATCTCCAAAACTCTTCATCAGATCAACACCAACTTAATATGGGCCCAAATTGAAACTAACATCTTCCGAACTTAAAAGAAAAAAATTCAAATCTGGTAACAAATTACGGAATGCGGTGATAACAAATATAAAAGAAAAATAGGCAAGTATACTAAAATTCTGAGAAACCGGAGGCCGGAGGTATGGCCGTTCGGAAGTAGGTAACTACTGCATTAGATTCGTTTTCGTAGGTACTTGGGAAAGTCGTGGATACCCGTCGCTAGTATTTGTTACTATACATGGCAGAGCTATGCGAAACTTTTACAGTCTAAAAACGCCAGTGGCAACTGGCTTCTCAATGGTAACCTTACGGACACCATAATTACAAATTAAATGTAATTATAATTTGTATGGTTTATTTAAGTGAACTTTTAAACACGATTTAATTATTCCTATCTTATAACGAGTTCCACTCCATCATCAGATTCGAAGGTGGTCAATGTCTATATAGCTCTGCAAAGGTAATGTGACTAACAATAATATGTTTTTAACCCGGTTCCTTAACTCTTATCCGTTGAGGAGTTCTACTCTGTATCTCAGAAACTCTTCCTCAGATCATCACCAACTTAATATGGGACCAAATCCAAAGTAACAGCTCCCAAACCAAAAAAAAAACAATTCAAATTGGTTACCAAATGACGGAATACGGCGGTCAGAAATATAAAATAAAAACGAGTTCCACTCCATCATCAGACTCGAAGGTGGTCTATGTCTACATAGTTTTGCAAAGGTAATGTGACCAATAATAATAATTTTTTAACCCGGTTCCTTAACTCTTATCCGTTGAAGAGTTCCACTCTGTATCTCCGAAACTCTTCATCAGATCAACACTAACTTAATATGGGACCAAATTCAAAGTAATATCTTTTCAACCAAAAAGAAAAAATTCAAATCGGTTAACAAATGACGGAATGCGGCGATAACAAATATAAAAAAAAAAAAAAAAATAAAAATAAAAAAAAAAAAACATACAGACGAATTGAGAACCTCCTCCTTTTTTTGAAGTCGGTTAAAAAAGGTTTATTTTAATACCATCTATTATTTTTGAAAAATTTCACAAAATAAGTACGAAGCGTCTTACACAATCCTAAGGTTTCGGACACCCAATACTCCAAGCCAATCCCTGGTAGTTTGTGAGGCTGTAACACTTTATTGGAGGAGCTGGTGAATTTCCGTCGTGGATACACGTAAAAAATAATTACTACCGATAAGAATCGCAAACTCTAATTTTATGTTAATATCTACAATCTATATAAACCACCCGTAGAGACGCGAAAGCTAGCCACAGCAAGCTTTAAAACACAACAAGCCGCATTCTCAAACAGATAAATAATTAGAGACGAGGTTCGAACTACGGCCATTTTATCACATTTTACAGTATAAATTAGTCCAAAATCTGTAACTACAAATACAGGTTTAACATCAATAATCCCTACCGCTAACTCAAGCTTCATCTTAAGCGTGACGATCTCGTTCTGTGCGGCGGTGAGGGCGTGCGCGGCGTGCGCGGCGGCGGCGCTGGCGGCGACGGCCCCGGCGCGGGCGTCCGCCGCGGAGCGCTCCGCTGCCTCTTTTGCCGCTTCTGCTGCCTCTGCACGCGCACACTCGCTGCGGACTACTTCCCGGAGACGAGCTTCTGAACTCTAATTTTATGTCACAGCTTACGATAAATACATAAGGTACGAGTACTATAAGGCTTATAAAATAATTATGGAGATAGCTAGAGCAACAACAGGTGTAACTGTAATAGACACACTCCAGATACTATTGTGTACAATATAATAAGGATGGATTTGCCGGGTATGTCCATAATCATAGTTGAGGTTGATATACTGAAGTTATTGCGTGACTAAAATCAATATCTATTGCTAAAATTTTACTTACGCTCGTTGTATTAAATTCACTTATAAGGTCTAGAAATTCCTTTTCAAATGTCTCAAATTCTGAATTAATTCCCATTTTTTAATTATTTCTGACAAATGAAATAAAAAAGGTATGGTAGGTATCTATCCAATAAATTTTTTTTTCTTCATTTCTGTTTTCATTCATATCGATATTGAAAATTGCGCGGGAAAGTGCATAGATTAATAATATTCTATATATGTTGTTTTTAAATTGAAAAACACCAGAATAATAAATGGAATGGGCCTTCTTTTTTTTGAGATCTGCTACAGTCGAGATAAAAATAACCAAGCAAATTGCTTTTCCACTAATAATATTTACAAAGGGAATGAAGCTTACCATTCTTCGGAAAACATAATTTAAGCCGCTAACAAGATCAATTTACTGTGTTAAAATAATTGAAATATGTCAATTTTCATAGTAACTGGGAGGCAGGCTGCGAGACGAATATTAAAGCAGGGGGATGTGAAGGGGAGTGTTGTTTTGAAACATTGCGATCCCTATATAAACGGGGTCTGTTCTCGTATAAAGTCATTCTTGGACAACGCTGGTAAGTAAAAACTACTCCAGTGAATTTGAATAGTTAATTTTAATATTTTGTTTTGTTTTAAGCAGCAGAAAAATATAACTTCGTCTTGAACGTTGTTAAATCCTTAACGCCTTATTTTGTTATGCAACTGAATAACCCTGCCAATATTGTTAATTTTACTGGTGGCCAGTTTGTGTCTATCAATGAGTGTTAAATAAGGTGATAAAGTAAAAAATTACTCGTAGGTACCTACTACGTGTACTCGTGTACGCACGATATGGTTCAATGTACGTTGTACAATATTAAAATGTATCTAATATTGACATTTCTATGTCAATAAAACAATTGATATGATAAAAAATAATTGATATGACAGTAAAAGCCACGCGTTGGTTTTACTTGCAGAAAAATAACAATGCGGTCCGCTACAATCGTGATCCTGGCGCTGACCGTAGTGTTGGTGGTAGCAATGCGCTGCTGCTACGGAGCCAACGTCCGCAACCGTCCCGTGCTGGAGGACGAGGAGGAGTTCCGTCCGCGCCACCTGTACCGCGACTACGGGCTCATCAGGAGTCGAGCCATCCGCGCTGATGACGCCTTCGACGACTACGGACACCTGCGCTTCGGCCGCTCGGAGGACTGACGCCGCAGCCGCACCGACCCCAGGCGCGCCCACAGACACAGATTGCGTTTACGCTAACGCCATTATTTAGCAATCATTAACTTTATATAATTTGTAGTTAGAAATAATGAAACATCGGAGGCGGGGTCGATCTTTCATTGTTGTAATAAATAATAATATGTAAATGTTTCACCGATTATATTTATAAACATATCTCGAAAAACTGTATTTTTAATTTTCCTTCCATGGTTGCTAATGATTGACTAGGTATGTGTTTATGTATGGGTATGCGGTGTGTGGGTATTCAGTTAAATATTTGGCTGAAGTAATAAAAATCAAGTTCCATAATATTGATTTATACATAACCAATAAATACATTTTACAACAGTTAGGTATTTATCATTATTACAATGTGTTAAATTAATATCTTTAACTGGTTACATATCCTGCAGTTGTCTTAATATACCTACTTAGGTACGTATACTGTCAACATAGTTTAAATACCTACTATGTATAGATCACGGTTAAGGCATATGTGGCTTTAAACTTCCCTACAACAGCATAATGAATAGCTCTCTCCTATAAAATAAAAATATTAACATTGAATGTTTTTGTAATAACTATCATCGCTGTATACGAGTAGATAGCGTATTTCAATAGTTTTTAATTAGGCACTATTCAATTGTAATAAACTAACTTACAAAAAACCTTTATATCATATCTAAAACATAAATATGCAAGTTGTACTTATTCCTTGTTTTGTTGATTGGAATTTTATAAAGAATACAAAATGCATTATTATAGCGATTTATCTCACACACCTATACCTACCATTTTGAACATTGATGATGGAAATGGTAAAACTACTCACTGGAAATGTTGTTTATTGTATTATATTAGGCACGCATGATACTACTGATCTATATTAAATTAATGAGACTAGTTAGTTTCTTTCTATACTAAAGTATTAATTATTATCTTGTTTTAAATATAATAATCTTAAACTAACATTAATATAGAATTGTACTTGGTGAATATGAAGCGTATTTAATCTATTTAATCTTTGAATATAATACAGTAAATAGTATAATGTTTAAGTTTTAAAGTAAAATTAATTCATAATAACCAAGTTCAATTGATATAAAAACATAAATCATAGTGGAATAAGTGGTACCTTGAAATCATTGATATTTTTTTTTGTATAAATAAACGAAAAACAAATTGTTAAATAAGATTTGATCCGTGTTAAACACTGGTTGTTATAGTGAGTATTTAAATAATAAAATAAAAATTCAAAGATTTCTTCATATGATGTCTCTCTTCTGTAAGTTTCCGAGAAGAGCCTGAAACAACATTTACCATTATTATTTTATATGTAATAAAATCTATTCATAACGCAACTTTCAGTACTTAATAATGCTGTAGTCTTGTCATCTTATATATATTTGTAATAGTGGTACGCTTTTTAATTTGTGTTTCGGTTGGAAAGGGATGGATGCTTCAAATGTCAAAGCTTTCTTCGTTTTTTTTGAGATTGGATTAGGTCACCTACGTGCTTGTCTATTATTTCTATCTTCTAAAGTCAAAGGATACTCATTCATTGAGAAATACGAAATTTCGGAAATGGAAGGAGACGTCTATCAGAAAGGACTTGTAAAACCTTTATTGGGATGATTGACTGAAAAGCTTTTGAAAGTCGTTCGGAACGGATCCTGTTGGGTAAGCTGATTTAATATAAAAACATGTATTTATGTGTACCTTATTGACGAAGTTGACGATAGCGGTTGCGGGCTGCTCGGGCTCAAGCTCGGCGAACACGTGGCACTGGTTGTCGGCGCCCGACGACGCACGCGCCACGAACGCGAATATGCGTCTGAACAAATACGGCAAACAAACTTAATCACAGTTTACGAATTGCATCAACACTACAAACTGTATGAGAGTGAAGATTTGGTGTCTAATTACAACAATTCATTTAAATTAAATTCAAAGTAAAATTGTTTCGTGATCTGAGTTAAACCTATCGTGGTATGGACAGTCACCAGTTTGGACGACAATGCATAGCTATGTTAGGTTTCATCGTATCGTCATTCTACATCAAATATTTTATTATTCGGATGTCCAAAATGGTGGTTTGTCTATATTTTTATTAACAAATAATAAAAAATTAATGCCAATAACAAAAATGCTTAAATTAATTTCCAATGGATATATATATATATAAATAACTGTTTTACCCACAATTTCCTATGTTATCCACAAAATAAAGTTGTTTAGCATTACACAAACATACCTATAAAAGGTAATAGGTTCAATAAAACAACTTTAAACTAAACCTTCATTGTGTTATTCGAAAGAGTTAGATATTAATCTATAAAACCGACTTGGCAAGGTCCTTTTTTCGAGTTGACTTTCTGGGCTACTTACTTTTCAGTTTGACTTCCATTATCGGTGTAGACATATCGCCTCTCGTCGGGGTCGATGCCGGCGTAGGACACTCCAGCAGCGGGGTAGTGGCGTCGGAAGAACAGCTTCCTCGCCGCGTCCGTCAGCGTGATGCCGCCGCCGAACACCTTGAAGTGGACCACGTGTGCTGGGGCCTGCACACAAACAAAGTCAGCTACTCTTGGGATGGGAGACAATTAATTAAGAATAGTGTTGTAATTAAGACTACCTACGGAGAAAAATATAATGCCATCAAAAACATAACTTGTAAAGAACCCAAGTCTCGCAACTCAGTTCTTGCACCGTAAAAAGTTGTGAGATCCGTGTATGTATCCATAGATTGACTTGGCAATCGCAGTAAACAATCTAATTGAATATAATAATATATTTAAAAAAAAACCTTTAGATTTGATAAAATGTTTCGAAATTCAAAACAGGTTAAGAAACAATTAAAGTACAATTAAGTGAAGAAATACTTTGCTTAACTTTACTTTTAGTTAGAACTATAGTAGGTATTGTGTGTCTATTGTTGGAACGTAAAGATTTCTATCGAAGAATCTGACCACGTCCTTATATTGTGAGCACTCATGGCGTAGTGGCTAGTGGTTATTCTGAAGTGCACGTAGCACGCAGCTCTCGTCATGCTTCCTCTCCCTAGTACAATACCTTTTTGTTGAGAATGTTCTGTACGGCGCGGCGGACGGCGGCGGGCCCGGTGAGCGCCTCGGTGTTCTCGGAGCCCAGCAGCAGCACGTGGCACGCAGCCCCCGTCGCCAACAATGCGCGCGCCGCCGCACTAGCTCCCCCGCCTGTCCATGGGTCCCTGGTACAAATAAAATTGATAGTAAAATGTGTTTTCATAATTTTTTCAAAGTCTTCCAAGTCCATCGACCCGCGAGACTGGTAGACTAAATAGCTAAAGTATAAGTACTATCTGTTAAACATGACTTTATACCCTGTGTTTTGCTGAAGAACCATTGTATCAGTGGCGTCAGGGTATGCTGGTTAGATGGGTGCGGTGACTGAGCGGAACACGGGTCGGGATAGCCAGACCAGCGGAGACCCGCCGACACCATAGACTAACATCCTTATCATAGTGGGAAAAGGCCCGATCTTACAGTGGGTCACTACTCACCGGTCGGGGAGCCGCAGCGGTACGGGCAGCGCGAGCGGCGTGACGGTGTGCTGGTAAACGAGCGCGGAAAGCGAACTGAACACGGGCTCGTCGGGGCAGCCGCGCAGCCGCACGCCGCGCGCCGCCGGCTCCACGAGGAAGTGCCGCACGCCGCTCGACGGTCCCGCACGGACAGCCAGACCGAACGCGCCGGGGAACGAGTTGGAATCGCGTACTATGAACGCGCCCTCTTCGAGTGGCTGTAGTGCTGTTACCGCTGCAGAAATTATACAAAATTGTCTTTATTCATTACTAGTTGATGCAGCAGACATCGCTCTGCCTTTAATTTTGACTGAAAAATAAAAGGTGCATTGAAGCGATGGCTGCTTTCAACATTCTTAATTTGGTTAAGAAGATTTATCCGCTAAATATCGGACCACAATAATAAGCGCCCGCTATAATAAGTGTGGCGTGTAACTTACAGCAATATGCAGGTATGATAATAAGTCGGAAGCTTGGCGTATTCAACAGGACCAAGCAGCCGAGGCACAGAGAGTGCAAGGGCGCCATAATACCAGCTCATGACCACGACTGACAGAAACAATCATCAATTCCAAATTGCTAATCGTTTTCAAACAAGCTGGCGGGGCTTGCTACTTATTTTCGGCTTTGAAGAAAGATCTCTTTTTACGCCCTATTAGAAGAACCCTACTAGCATTGTCATAAATAATTCAGCGAAAGTACATCAGCTAGTAAAACGTTCCAAATCTTTGATGAACACTAATGTGAGTGACTAACCGTCGTCCCTGGAGATGTTGGGCTTGTACCAGTAGTGGCTGGTGTCGCGGGCGAAGCGCACGCGCTCCGGCGCCACGTGGTGCGGCTCGGCGCTGACGCTGGAGCGCCGCGAGCCGCCCCCGCTACCGTTGTACGTGCGGTACTCCGACTCGGGACTGCTTTCGCGCTCTTTCCTGCAGTTCACGAACGTATTACACAACAAATCCGTATTCTAACAGTGGAAATATTAAGATTAGCCTTCATAACTCATCAAATCGATCAAAATTTTTTTGCCGTTCCTGTTCGTCGGTTAGTGTTGGCAAGAGGTTTCCCTCTAGTAGGAGCACTTCCTCAAGTATGTTGTGGCTTCTGACCCCTCATTAGATATCTACTTCTCAACTCCTGCTTACATCCAAAAGCAGCACTATACAATTTCATTGGACAGAAATACGTATGTGTTACGTGTTAAACAGTCTCACGTCAAATAAATATAAATAAATCATTAGAAACAACTTGAGATACAAACGAGAAATCGTAATTTATGTATGGACATAATTTCAATTTTCTTATAGATACCACAACATTTCTCCGACACACCGGAAGGAAGAGCTGTTTTCTTTGAAAGTAATGAGCATTCAATTTACGAAATTTGATTACATAACATGATAACATTTTTTGCTGTCATACAGGTATAAAAAACAATAATAATGAAAGTGGTCTGTAAAATCTTGAATCTAATGAGTGCCTGCAGAACATTTCAACTTGATTTCCATACGAATTCTATCATATAAAAAGTTGTCCGTCTACGTTCCATTCTTATTCTTAAATTAGACGAAGGTCAGGACAATTTTACCAACCTGCGAATTATTATTATGTATTTGATATATTAGTAAGCTGCTAACAGGCATCGTACTGTTCCATTTTGTCTGCCACAAAAACACAATGTGTGGTGAATATTCCCCATAATATGGGTTTCTACCTTTTATCTTTTTGTCTCAGTGTACATTTGAGACCTAACCCGGTAGTGGGCATAAACGGGATTCAGACAACGCTTGTGGCTCCGCGGGACCGATTTTTGTTCGTTTTCAGATTCTGTAGTCAGAGTTCTGTTTGCCCGGTGACAGGCGGCGAGCACGGAAATGGGTGTGGGCGGTAAGAGCGAGTGCGAATCGGTTAGGACTCTACTCGTGACTTTCCGTTAGTTAGCAAATGTGTTGCCACAAAAAAAGATACTGTCAGGTTACCTGGTGACGGGCGGCGAACGCGGCGGGCGGGCGGAGAGCGACGGCGTGGGAGTCGGCGGGTAGGGCGTGCGCGGGTGCGTGGGGAAAGCCGGAGTGCCCGCGCGGGACTCCGCTCGGGACTCCGACCGCGACTCCGCTCGCGACCAGCTTTCCGATCGTTCGCGGATCTGTGCATAGAAAACAATATTTACAACCAATCTCTGCAAGATCTCACATCTAACTATAACAGGTGGATGACTTCATGTCGATAATACTTATCCTTTATCCACCTGGCTGATAAATTTAAACCAAAACATGTTCTCGTATATGAAGAATTGCCCGAGCTTGCCTCTATTTGTCTCTCCGACAATCGTGGTATTCTAATATAGGTAACCCAAGAACTTGCTTCATATTCATTAGATCCAGGAGGGTAACTTGAGAACAACAATCATGAAACGTCCAAAAAATCTTAGTCACAACTTATAATATCATTAGTCTATGTATCTATTGCATTGAAAAACTTACAATATTTTCGTTGCTGATAGGCTCGGCAAGGGACAGTAGACCGGGCGCGGGAGTACTCGTAGGCGTCGTGCTGGTACTCCATTCGCGCATCATCATCTTTTCATACATGAATTTTCTAGATGAGGTTCTGCAAAGTGTAAAGTTTATAGATCCAATTATTTTTATTTATTTATTTATCACTTCATTGATACCAAATAATATTACGCGGGACAAAAGGCGGTCTTATTGCTAAATAGCATTGTGTTCCAGCCAACCTCAGGGATGTACAGATACCTACAAAGGCGTATTTTTACGTATTAGAAGGTAAAAAAAACTGATTTTTGACGGTAACTGCCAAAATAAAGGGTGATGTATGAAGGAGGTACCTATAGTGTTTATTTACAATATTAAAAGTGTATCGTCTTCTCATAATGAAACAAAAGAGAAATCTGCGTGAACAAAGTTAAGGACAGGGCCGAGATACGAGTGTATACTAGCTAGAAGGACATAAGTTGTTAAGTTACCTGTCAGGTGCCTGTGGGCTGAGGCTATCGTTTCTCAGCGGCGTGCGAGCAGTGTTCACGTGCAGAGGTACGGTGAAGTCGTCGTCATCGTCTGCAAAGGCTGTCGTGTCGCTTGTGTACCCATCCACTCTGGAACCATTGTATACTTTTAACACCCATTATTACATTTCATACCTACTACAATCTTTAAGGACACGGGTGTTGCCTCAAAGCAGTGGCAGACCAGCATACAGCTTATAGGGTTTCCAATATTACTGACGATCGGGACCGATAACTTAACGTGACCTCCGAATCACTGAAGCACGAATGTCGTCCACCACTAGCAGCCACCAATCTAGGTACCCACTGTGCTTATCGTTCCTAACTCTTTCAATCATTGATCTACTTATAGGTATTAGGTCCTTACATATTATGAAATTGGCGTTTTGTACGGGAGGAATATACCTAAAGCCAATTTTTTTTGTAAAACATATCTATTTAATTAATCAAAGTATGCACCGTTGTTATCTATAACCCGCACGAATTAACTGTGCACCTAGCTGGAATGCGACCCCTCTCCCGCTTCCCCGCGCGGCGCCCCGGGTTCGCCATGAGCATTCAGTAGCGATAGCATCTTAGTTACCGTAGCGTGTGTCCGTTTTGAATTGCCAGTTGATATTAAGTTTTTGAATTTGTTGTTATTGTTATAGTTTGTTTTCGTTAAGTTTAACATTTTTGCTGTATTTAATTGAATAGCCTGTTTGTGTCAAGAACAACGTCTCGGAGGCGAAGAAACCAGCTCTGAGTCTGAGAGCGAAAATGACGTAGATTCGGACACCATGTCGAGGGTTGAAGAAATTGTATACGGTAGTGACAATAATAAAATTTACCTTTATTAAATTTAGCTGTTTAAATTTATTACCTTTATCATTAGGATAAGAACTATACCTATGCATCTTGAAAAAAAATCGTAAAAAATCATTTTACGAAATTAACCAAGATTTTTTTGCTAACCATACTGAAAGAGTGACGTCACACCGCCAGGTGCACAGTTAATTCGGACGGGTTGTATGCACTTTTGCCGTCTTATAGTTAGTTCATTGATCCTTTCAAAAACAAATGAATGACTGTTTTCAAAACTCAAATGTACCAGCTAAATGAATTTATAAATTTGAATTTGGAATCCTTAACCAAAGAGGAGATATTTCAGATCAAAGTGGTACGACAAAATGCTAATTTCATATGTAAGGACCTAATATAGTTTAGCGATTATTTAGTTAGTTAGCAAGTTCCTCACCGATGACTAGCAGATCGGCGCACATGTCTCGTCGGCGCGTCCCACTCCAGTGGCAGCCTCGCCACCCTCTCCCTGGCCTCCTTCCTTTCCCGCAGCTTCTGCTGCTGCCGCTGTAGCCACGTCAGCCCCGAACTACTCTCCGCGCTACTCTCCGATCTCCTCGGCTCGCGACTCCTCGAGGTATCCTGCCACCCCAACGTACTCGTCGATCTCCATGTTCCATTCTCAGAGGTTGCCTTTCGTGCACTACTTGGAGGACGCTCTATCCATTCTGCATCTCCATTCGTCCATCTGGAAGTGAAAATTTATTCAAAATTCTTTAAAACAAAACCACATTGTAATAGATTTAATATTTATTCCTTTTTTGTATTTGTTTTGTTTTTTACTTTTGAATTAGTAGATAATAGTTCTGTTATTATAATACCTAAGTAAATTCCCGAAATAAATCATATTTCGATTGATATATTACTTACATTAGGTATACTTACCTTTATTAAATATATAAGTAACATACAAATCGGATATGCGAGAAATATGTACAAATTGTGCTTGAATATCAACGCCTTATTATTCTAGAATATGGATATCCGCACCTAACAAAGCAGCATTTATTAGAAAGTGAATGTGACAACGTATTTTACGTGAAGCACACCGGGCGTCGCGGTCGGCGTCGTCGGTCCGGTCGCTGTCGCCCGTTTATGGCGACGTTTATCTCGAAATAGCAACTCGTTTGGGTCACCAACGACGCAATCACATGCCATCGCTCAAATCAAAGCAAACTAAGAAGGTACTTCAAATTACCTGACCACATTTCCATCTAAAGCTGGCTAACGAACTAATCCTAACGAGCTTTTGTCACAGTGAAAACCCTTAACAAGATTTTGATTAAAATTGTTTGGGCTCATGAAAATATAAAAAAAATTTGCCATATGTTCTCGCTCCTTTAAATATCTCCTGTTCCTGTCCTATCCTGGTCCTGTCTATGTGATCAGACATTTGAGGGCTTTTACGAACTTACGAATATTTGGTAATCTAAATCGAATAGGCGCCACATGATTAGCAGTCAATAGTTTGTAGTAGCACATGTGCGTAGGCAATGTCGCGTAACGACTAGCCTGCCGTCTCGCTCCCGGCCCACGCCTGCAATTCCACTCAATTATAGCTTCCGTTTACTTGAGAACTGTATTGCTAATTCCGAATTTTGTCATGGTTTTATATTAATCTAAGTTTTTCTGGGTAATAAGTCTGATAAGTACGTAGTTATCTGAATTTGCTTGTTTGCTATAAAAGGATCAAATTATCCCGATACATAAGAGAACATTTAACTTTGCATAAGTAGCTTTTCAAATGCCAGGAGTGTCCATTAGCATACACTTAGTAATCGCATTTAAATACCAACCACTCTAAGAGTTATATGAGGCGTATGTCACATTAATGGTAAAGAGGATTGTGTGACAATGAATACGTTTAATTACAATAACATGGCATTTATTACGCATAAATAGGAATACTCAGGCCCAGGACTAGGCACTGACACTGAGGCACGTTTCGCATGCGATATTGTAATAGTACAATGGATTATACTTAATGGGCGTGATTGACAGGAGAGATACCCAAGCATTATCATACCATTTTATCTGTTGATCTATTTTGACGTGATCCATTAATCAAGGCACGTATTGCATTGTAATGTAATAAAAATATAAATACAAAAACTATTGTAATAATAAATTATACTTACTACTGTATTTAAAAACGACCTTTTTACAAAAAGCCTTCTATAAAACCTTAATATAACTATATAGACTTTAAAGAGAACTGATAAATCTTTACCTAAAAATGTAAAGCCGTAACTTAAACGTAAAGTGCTTATTAATAATTGTAAGTATAAAAGCATTATTAAGCTCTACATTATAATAATATCTTCATTAATTTGACCTGTTTGAGAGATAGGCAACAAAGAGCCCCTTAAGTCATGGCCACACACCACGACTTCTTTGGAGTTATAACAGCAATCATGCACGTTTTCGATGACATGCTATTATTGCCAATTGATACATTCCTTACAGCTATCCGTGATATTTATTCGGGCATTACGAAATCCAATAAGTACCTGGTCTAACACTTTATAAACTTATAAAGGTATTATTATAGCACAGGATTATGCTTTTTTTTAATAAAGGTCTTAATAAAATTGACTAATCAGCTTCTAAAGCAATTTATAAACGTACCTACATAATATGTATATTAGGTTAGATGAAGACGTGCTATATGTATTGTTTTATGGACATGTAGGTATTGGAAATACATGAAGGGATGGTTCCTTTGTTCTTATCAATGGTTGTTGTTCAATTAACTCCCACGTGTGGATGGTTGGCCTACGCACTGATCTGTCATTGAAGTCAACTAGATCGTGGGCATCTGTGACAAAAAATGACCGTATTTTTAGGGTTAGCAATGAATACTATATAATTTATCGTTCGACACTACATGCAGGATGAGAAATATAATTATGTATAGTTATCCTTAGATCCACGGCACATGCATACCTCATACAATACAATTGATTTATCTATTAAAATAGGTACATAAATATGTCGTAGCCATCGTGGGATAATCTGAATGCATAATATGCAAGTGATACTTCATTTTCTATATACTTACAAGTGATACTACAGTAACTACATACCCATAAACAGTAATCATGAATTTTTCAAAAGGGCGAGTACAAAAAGGAGGCAGTGATCTCTCACAACAGTAGATATGTAAGTATTTATAATCCACAGAATTTAAGTGGAGCAATGCTCAAAATATCAATTACGAACACATAAAGATACTAGTAGAATGGGCTTGTGGACGAGATTGGTTATAGGATATGTTATTGCCCTTCTTTATTGGCAGTGAAGTGGGTCGAGCGAATCGCGGCTAAATAAATTAACCGGCCGTCCACAATGTCGCATCTTGCCGGTTGCCGGCGACTTTCGTACTTGTTTACACTTTGTAATATTAACACGATAAAATTTTCCCACGATAAGTAATCTTATACATATTACCTATTAATACGTGAAGCGAAAATTTAAGGTCAATTTACAGCTCATTCCACGAACTGATGAGTTTGAAATTTGGCTCGGTTAAGCTTTATATAAGCGGTGATAGCCCAGTGGCTTAGAATTCGACCTCAAATCGAGGGGTCCGGGTTCGAATCCCAGTGGCACCACTACGCACCAATGACTTTGTAAAAAAAGTTATGTGCGCTTTATAAAATTATAAATATCACCTGCTGTTACGGTGAAGGAAAACATCGTGAGGAAACCTGCATGCCTGAGAGTAAGGCCTACTTACCACCTATTATTTATGAATAAAAATATTGTGTCTATTGTGTCATTTGATACACACACACACACACACACATAATACATTACGTGTTTTTGCTACGCCAACGAACGTTCTATTTTTAAAAGCTTTTATTTAACTTGCAATGTACGAGTATACAGTACTCGTAAGTACATATGTTTGTTACATAAATATTTATATAATACTAGCTGACAATAAAAAAAAAATGTTAGGTGTGGACAACCCTTATCACTCAGGGGTATGAAAAATAGACAGTAGCCGATTCTCAGACCTACTGAATATGCATACAAAATTTTATAAAAATCGGTCAAGCCGTTTTGGAGGAGTATGGTAACTAAAACTGTGACATGAGAATTTTAAATATAAGAAGATAAGATAAGAACTGAGCAGTTATGAAGTGTCATAGTACTTACTTTTATGTTTCAAGTTGGTACAACTTAACGATCAATATACTCGTAGATTTTATCATCGAGCGTGGGAGCATTTAACGTTTTGATTTTTATTGTTTGAACATTTTTAGGATAATATTTTACAAAAAGTATGTAATTCTTTAAACTGAAATATAATAACGACTAGCAACAGATAAAACTTGTGTATTTCTATTTTAAAGGTAGAGCGAATATAAATCTGGATGAAACCAAAATATCCAAATTGGCGTGGTATCGATTTTATAAAAGAATGTGGTGTAAATAGTGAGTCTGTTAATGTAAACATTGCAGACCAGCGGTGTAGGCGTCGGCCCGTGGCCTCCACGCCTACGGTACAGGAACACATGTTTACATCTGCCACCAAATGCCCCTTCATAACATACTTATACCTATTTTATTTACATCACCAAATTTTACCACTCTGAATCTGCTTTTAAAGTTGCCTTCAAAACAATAATTACTCGTATTTATTTCCTCGCTGTACGGTACCTTAACTATACGATGACCATAGTAAAGTTGTGGAAACTGGAATAGGTTTTAAGCCCAGAGACTTGTATATTTCTTTTAGTTTTAGGAAACCTTTATATTATCTACTTATCGACGACCTCTGAAATTTTGGTTAGTTTCAAAGTAGAGATGAAAATGGTATTTTATAGTGAATTTTTCATGTGTTTTTCGCACAGTAGTTTTTGTCTCAGTGTGTCCATGGTGTTTTATCAAAGACAAGAAATTTTGATCATATCTAAATTGGATTTCCAGTTAGGTATTTTAGCTCTTAAAATATTCTTTAAATAGTTAGGTTTTATTTACCTTTAAGCCTACTTTCGTTTACCAAAAAAATGTACGATAAAAGAATTAGAAACATCGGTAGATACTTGCCTTCCATTTCTCAAAGGTAAAGGAGAAGTAGGGGGCGGCACAGGAGAAGTGGTGGTGGTGACATCTTCATGTGTCAGCTTTCGTAGGGTTCGGGGCGAGAGAGGCGTGCGCGGCGACGGCTCCGGGGTGACCGTTCGTTCGTCGTCGTCGTCCTCGATCGGCCGATAGCCTCGGTCGCCGCCGAGGGCTCGCCTCACCAACTCGGGGCTGGCCAAGCGTTTGGGGGCGTGCAGCATGCCGGGGCGCAGGCCGGGCGCTCCGTAGGTGAAGGGCGCGGAGTCGGCGCGCGCGTGATACGGTATGTCGGGCGCGCGTTCGGCGGGCGACTGCGCACCGGCGCCAGCGCCGGCGGCCGAGGAGGGCGGCGGGTCGGGCAGCGCGCTGACGGTGCGCAGCATGTCGCCCAGCAGCGCGTCCAGCTCGTCGGGCGGGCTGGGGGCGGCGCGCCGGCCCGCGGACGAGATGCCCGAGTCCATGGAGGCGCTGAGCGGCGAGGCGGGCCCGCCGCCCGCGCGCACCACCGTAGCGTAGATGGAGCCGTCCAGCGGCCCGAAGGTATGCGCGGCCTCGGCTCCCTCTATGGCCTCGGCGCCTGACCCGGACCCTTCGGCGCTCCCGTTGTTTTCACCTGTTTTTAAGAAGCGCTGATTAGCTTCACTTGTACGTTTGGGTGTAGTTATAATTAAAGCTTGCGTACCTGAAAGTACCTACGAAATAATTTATTCGTAGCATCGAAATGACGGAATGAATATAATTGATCAACATAGCCCATCATGAAGAGGTGTCTTAACTTCCTCCTCCTTTATTTCGATCGAACACAGGTACAGCAATCCCATACATATGATGATCAAATGAATCAAATCCAGTCTTGCAAAATTTGCTAATTATAATAGGTAATAATTATTTGTGATAATTTTCTCACGTAATCATGGTTGGTATTTTATCGAGATCAAGTACACATACGATAACTGTTTATTCACAGTACGCACGCTGGTTGTAAGTGCAGTTAAGTTCGTTCTGATCGCCGTCCTGACTACATCCTTAAAAGGATTAAGATTGCTTCCCGTTACTTGTATCCCGACTGCCATCGGCGCCTCTGGAACAACGTCCTCTATATATTCAGACAATTTATGATCGGCATTTTTTACACAGCACAAAGAACTAAGTACGTACATAGTCAGTACTAGAAGTAGAACAGTCTATTAATAAAGAAAAATATTTTTGCAAAACATTTTTGTACTCCACATGTACTCTAAACCTTGAAGATGTGAATCGGATTTGATTACGACCGATTTATTACAGTTTTGTAGTTCAAGGCGTACCGCCGAACAAGGAAGTGTCCTCGACATCCACCTCTACATACAACCGCTATTTGTCTTTACGACATTGAATGAAATTATTATACATAGGATTGTATTGTATAAATTAGCTAAAATTCAGCGGTAGGTTAGTAATCTACTTTAAATATACCTAACTAGGTGTCTATGCCTAAAGAGTTCATATCAAAGGGTAGGATAATTCAACGGATATTTCAAAGAACTGATGTCTAAGTAAAAACCGAATGCAAATGAGAGAGACACCATACAAGGGTTATTTGCATAATGTGTCTAATTTGCGGCGAACTTTAACTTAAGACAGTGTTGTGAATGTAAATTCCGTCGATTTTTCCAAGAATATTAACAAATGTAGTTCAATAGTTCGCTCAATGGGCGAATGTATTTCGTTTGTTTCGTAACCGTCTAAACGCGATGCTGTCAATAACGCAATTAGTGTAAAGAAATCAACGTCAGCGTTGTGGTGACGTGGTGACCGTTGCGGCTGGTCGAGGCGTTGTGTCGAGGAAGACGGGGTTATTTCTGTGGTGTCAACGAAAATAACGCGAGTCTGGTCGAGAGGGCCAGTGCAGTGTTACGAAACGTACGACGCAGGAACAGGATGTGCGCCCTACGACTTCCAACCGGCAAAGCTACGGTCCGTCTCCTGTTAATCAATTTGTAATGAAATAAATTGCCCATTCATTGTGGGTATTACGTATGAGTCTACCAGATTATTAAATAGTAACATTCAGAAGCAAACATTGTTTTACCTCTGTGTCATTTAAGTTATTAAATTATCTTACTCCGGTCATGGTAATACGTAAATACGTATTTTCCTATTAATTCACATTCATTTGATACTATCTTGTGCGTAAGTACGTAATGTAGACCTTTTTCCACCTTTGAGGGTATTCTACGAGTACCATCACAGAATACAAAACTATCGTTGTTCTGTGTGGATCTCAAGTTGAGATCCACATGTTATATTTGGTTGAGAATCTCAACTAAGGGTTAAAAAACTGACCAAAAATAAAAACAAACCTGAATGTTATGTTCTATTCGTTAACAGATGTTAAAAATTTAAATTAAAAATTCATAAAAAAACCCCGACACAATAACCTAACTCAGGTTATTTAAAAAAGTAAAAAACAATGAAAGAAACTCAATCTTATAGGTATGTACGAGTATTAATAAATCATTCTAAAAAAATACATCGCGTTGGGGTACCGCTCCTACTTTATTCGTCTATGTTGCTTAGTTAGGTTAGATTAGTTTAGACCAGTGTTTCCCCACCTAATTTACCTTAAAAAAAAAATTCTAAAATTTCTAAAAGGGTTTGTCGAAATTAGGTATTAGGTATTTTCCCCACTTTTACTCCCAGAGTCTTTTCAGGGCTCAACCGATTTTCATTGAACATATTATTTTTAACCGACTTCAAAAAAAGGAGGAGGTTCTCAATTCGTCTGTATGTTTTTTTTTTTTATTTTTATTTTTATTTTTATTTTTATTTTTATTTTTTTTTATATTTGTTATCGCCGCATTCCGTCATTTGTTAACCGATTTGATTTTTTTCTTTTTGGTTGGGAAGATGTTACTTTGAATTTGGTCCCATATTAAGTTAGTGTTGATCTGATGAAGAGTTTCGGAGATACAGAGTGGAACTCTTCAACGGATAAGAGTTAAGGAACCGGGTTAAAAAAATATTATTACTGGTCACATAACCTTTGCAGAACTATGTAGACATTGACCACCTTTGAGTCTGATGATGGAGTGGAACCCGTTTTTATTTTATATTTCTGACCGCCGTATTCCGTCATTTGGTAACCAATTTGAATTGTTTTTTTTTGGTTTGGGAGCTGTTACTTTGAATTTGGTCCCATATTAAGTAGGTGATGATCTGATGAAGAGTTTCGAAGATACAGAGTGGAACTCCTCAACGGATAAGAGTTAAGGAACCAAGTTGATAAATTATTATTGTTGGTCACATTACCTTTGCAGAACTATATAAAATTTGACCACCTTCGATGCTAATGATGTAGCGGAACTCGTTATAAAATAGGAATAATTAAATCGTGTTTAAAGCAAGTTAATTTAAATAATTTAAATAACTGTACAAATTATATATTTAAACATTAATAATGGTAATCCGTAAGGTTACCATTAAGTAGCCAGTTGCCGCAACCTATGATGAAGCATTAAAACTAAGATACCAGAGTCAGATAATAGAGTGGAAGTGAAACTATGATAACTAAAAAGCATTAAATAAAATAATTTTAAACAAAAATGTGAACCGACTTCAAACTAAAAAGTAAGAAATAACTTTACAAACAGACTTCAATAATAAGGTATTTTTGGAGTCTGTGCCCAAGTTCATCCTCAGTTTAACCTCAAGTAACCTCATTTTTGCAGACGAGTTTTAAAGTCACGAAAAAATCAGGACATGTAGGTACTTTAATATATTTTACTAAAAAAGAAGTATGTATAATTGTACGGGCTAGTATCGACACCATACGGTAGTCAAAGAAAAGATGTTGTTAAAGTTTATAATATTTATTGTTGTACACTGTAGGTATGATAATGATGTTGCCATGAGTACGCGCGCGATATGTTAGCATCCCAAATGCATACTAAATTGAAAATGTGACCGGCGCGTGCTGTACGAAAAACGCGCTGACGGTTGGTGTACGGTTGCACCGTACAATAATGTACAATGGAAAGAGAGATTTAATGTGCTTTAAAAATGCACATAACAAAACTGACCTCAAACTAAAAAGTAAGAAATAACTTTACAAACAGACTTAAATCCTTAATAAGATAATGTTTGGAGTATATGTAAAAATGAGGTTACTTGAGGTTAAACTGAGGATGAACTTGGGCACAGACTCCAAAAATACCTTATTATTGAAGTCTGTTTGTAAAGTTATTTCTTACTTTTTAGTTTGAAGTCGGTTCACATTTTTGTTTAAAATTATTTTTGTAATATACACGTGATGCGCTTTCATTTGAAACCAGTGGGGTTCATTTGCAGACATTCGGTTATTCTGCCCCGCTTTCACGCTTCATCCGTTCGCGAGCTATGGTGCCACAGACGATAGGCAGACAGACAGACAGACAGACACGTCAAACTTATAACACCCCTCCTTTTGCATCGGGGGTTAAAAATAGGCGTGACCGTGAATGATGATGTTTCGACGGCACTGTCTTAATCTTTACGTATAGATTTATGAATTAATATTTTTTTTCTTTACCGACTTCAAAAAAGGATATTATATTATTTTCATGGGTGTACCTATAATGTATGCAGATATGTTTGTCCTCGGTTTTCGTTGTTTTTTGTTTGTTTGCCCTTTGTTCAACTTAGGGAATGGTAAAAGTTTCATCAAAATCGTATAATAAAATTTGTTACAAACTTTTGGCCTACTTTTTTTGAAGTTGGTGCTAAAATTATTTAACAGAAACTAAAATTTAGCAAATAGAATTATTAGAAACAAAATACTTGATACTAAAGACACCAACCTCAAAAAATAGTAGGCATGTAAAAAATTTTTTTGATGTCGGTTTAATTTTTTTTAATTATTTTATTATCCTCATATAATTTAGTTTTTTAATGGAGAGTTAATTCAACGATCCTATTAAAACCTTTTTGATCGATTTTTTGTAGGTATATAAATAATAGATACCTATCATGAATACGTCCGTATTATAAGTAATCAAACGATACAGGTTGTACAATACAGTGTACACGGCGAAGATTTTAATAAAACCCGATGGAGGCTCGTTTCGGCACGACATGAAGGTGAACGCGTATTCGCGACGCGACCTCATGATGTCATCGGCCGCTCCAACATGGTCTTCTACGAATCTCTAAACCCCATATTGTTATTCCACATTATCCGGCTTGGTATCTTTATGTCCGTTGGCCCGCTTAAGTCCAAAATTCGAACCCGTTTGGGTCTTTTGCCTTTTTTAACAACGTGTAAGTTATGATTGTTATGGTCTGACCTTGGCGGTAAAATATAGATCTCCATTTTAGTTTTTTCGTTTTTAGTTATTTTTCCATCGTATTTGTATGTAACAAATTTGAAATAATTGGACAATTAATGTTCTTGTTTTTTACAGAACTCTCATTATTTAACAGTTCAATTTAAAATTGCATGGAGATATTTATTTATTTAAACTTTTATTGTACACACACTTAGGAAGAGGTATAGTATAGATAAATATAATTACTTGCAATTGCAGGGAGCTCCACCATCATGGATTGATTGAAAGGACTACGAATCAATCCCTGGCACAGAATACATAACGAATAATTACGCACACTACAAGCGTAGACATAACGGCATTTCACACGTAGGGACTTGGGCATTACATAAACTGGTCACTAGCCGACTTGTCACTTATAGCTGTTGATTAACTATTTTTTTGTCGTTATAATAAATGAATAAACGTTTCCATTTCTGAACGAAAGAGAAAGTTTTTAAATACGAGCACATGTGTTACTATTTACTGAGAGTATGTGCAGCATACGTGCACTACTTGTGCACCTGCGATATAAACTGTTCTTAAAATGCAAGCCCTAGTCATTACTTGATATAATAATATGACTGGCATGTTTGTATATCTTCGGATTGCCTATATGTTCTTACCAGTGAAACGTTACAGTTACAACGAATTAGTCCTGTCTACTATTTCAGAAATAATCAATCGTTTTAAAGATTCTCGTAAATAGAGTAGAAGTATCTACTAAAATAGACGGTTAAATATACCATAACATAAAATTAATACACGTTCAATTATCGTATGACAAAGTTTTTCTCCGATTGAGTGTAAGTACTCATAACATATTGTGATTTGCAGTAACACCTAAGGGAGAAAGGACGCCAGTATGTCCTTTGCGGTTGCTGGACAGCAACCCAGGCAGGTAAGTGTTATCAATGATACAGATAGATAATTAATATGAGAATAAAATCGATAAAATAATAATCGTTTTGTTTTAGGTACAAGTACCGGTTACTACTTTCTAAATGTCGATTTTAAGTTATCGTAGTTAATTCAGTAATATAAAGGAGAGCATACACGAGAAGGTACCTACCATGGTTTTATTACTCAACGTAAGCTGTGGCGGAGGACGTTCAATAATATTGGTCACGGTACGAAAGTTACGAGTTAGCGCCTACGATAACGGCCATTAAACTGATGAGTACGATCAAATCTACCATCGCCGTCGTCGCTTGATTCAAGCGTGGGGTTACCATTTGTCATTGTCAGTAGGACAAAACGTCAAATTCACTTAATTTTATAATACCCTAATTTTTAGCAAAATAATATTATATTTCTTGAACTTGATTCTCGAAAATAATATACAGGCAAACATCACAAACATTACCTACCTGTTAGATTGAGGGTATTATATTTTCGATATTGAGAGCTAAATTTTTACAATGGATTAGAAACCTCGAAACTTAAACGTTTTTTTTAATAAACTGTTAAGAAAATCACGAATTCAAAATGAATTCTTAAGGATATTTAGTACTATCAACAAGGTTAAAAATCATGTCAATACAAATCTAGTAGGTAGATTTTGTACAACTCAATATATAATATTTGAGAGTTCGACTAAGTGCTTAAACCTTAATGCCTCTCAAACGCATAGTGTTTATAGCCGTATCGTATATGGTATCTCTAGATGTGCGTGACATGTGCGTGACGAATCTTTCGAGTCCGAGGGCTCAGCGACAAACGAAAGGACATTTGTCAGCGATTTGCCGCGGTGGTCAATTATGTACATATTACTACATTGGATATACATATATGTATATTATCCAGCCAGGCGCCACGCACTCAGCACTTATTCTTTTCAAATTGATTGATCCTGAGATGAACCTTAGCAATGAAATAACCATAGCCAACTTCATTGTTGGAGAGAGTTGAATGTAGGCGTACGTACTTTTATTGAAAAACATATAGGTAGGACCTCGAGTCCCTAAGTAATTTAATTCAACTAAAAGTAAATGCAGGCTAAATTTACGATGTTTCATTATTTAACTATACCAACTATTACATTTTTTTCAAAGCTTACAAAACTTTTCACATTTGTTTTAATTTATTAAAAGTTTCATAATAGCTTTGTTGCTCTGAACTATCTTAATGTGCGCCACAATTAGAATGTTTAAAAACAGATAATTAACTTGCCCTACTCACCTCGATATCAGTAGCGCACTAGTTGATTAGTTAGGGGCACTTTTCAGATTATGTTAGCACGTATTCATTAAACAAACGAAGCCCATTTCTTTTTACAGTACATTTTTACGTACTTTAATGGTAAATATTGAAGGTTATAATGAATGGTGAATGTGGCAGGTTTGGCCGAGAGGTGGCGTGCGACTGGGCGGGCGGCGCCGGCGGCGCGGCCGGGCGGACTCCACGTGTCGAAAATAGATCCACACCTGCATCGCCGCAGATTAACCGCCACCTATCCGCTACTAACGCTATAATGACACCTTTTAGGTGCCACCGCTCATTGAGAAACGTTTTCCACGATTCCGCATTAGAATAACGTACTCACTCACTCATCTTCGTCTCGGTGTGTGTCTAGTGAGTAGTGCTCTTATGAAACATCTACCTAGCATAAAGGACATAGGTTTGTACAATTATAAAAGGAAAGGCGAACCAAAATAAGACAAAAAGCCTTCTAAAAGGTAGTTTTTTGTTTAATGTGCACTTTCTTGAAATCTAAATCGAACATTTAATAAATTCTGAACCGGAATCTATTACCACATCAGAGAATCAATATTTAGGGCTGAAAACTCATACCTAACAAACCATGAGGGTAAAACATACTACCTATTCCAGTAAGGAAATTCTTAAGGATGTTCCAAATAGCCCGCTGTGATTGTTAACGTATGTTCCTGAAACCTAAAGCCACTTCTTACTGCAACGGAAATAGCTTGCAAATTGCGGATGCTGACTTCATAACCCGATGCTTTGAGCGCTCAACTGCGATTGTAATCAAGGAAATAATATCTCTCACAGAACGTCTTTTAAATTCGAATTTAATTGATGTTTTTTATACAAATTATAAAGATGGTATTTACAAAAAGTGTAATTCAAATACGTTATGTCATAATTATGTAGAGTAATATAGAGTCAAGTATAGGTATACGGTTTAATTAAAGGAGTTTAACAATACTGCCAATCTGTATTTTTCATTTTTAGGTACCACCTATACAGTCTGTTAGCGTAATATATTAAAAGAAGAACCTCAAGTAGTAACCTTAAGTAGCACTCGGTTCAAAATGCTTATAAAGACAGCTGAAAGAACTTGTGGAGTAACACTTACGTGTCATCGTCAGTGAGCGTAGAGAACCAGTAAGTCATGTAAGTCACTGCACGACGTTTACGTATGTATCACGAATAAACTTCATTGATCTCGTTTCGTTCCTACCCCTGTACCTATTGCTTAAATCGCATCATTCCCCTCGGGTCGGAGAGCATTACCCTGTCGATAAATTGTTTCCATTGTTCAGCTCCAGTATGGTTGCTACCACTTACCTACCTACGTGTTCAAAACTAAAAGTAATAGAAGCAGCACTCACCGGGGTCATCGTCGGTTAGCGTGGAGAGCGGTCGCAGATGGTCGAGCGAGTCGTGTCGGGCGAGCGCGTCGGGCGCGGCGCGGAGCGGGGCTGCGGGTGTAGGCGCCGGGGCCGCGCCGCCGGTGCTGCCATCGCGCGCGAACACCAGCTCCACTGCGCCATCCGATGGGAACGATGGATCTGGGATAAGGAAACAACACTATAGTGTAGTAACTGTCACTAGTCGTGAGCATAGATGATTATGATTAGGATATTGTTTATGTATAGACCAATAGACGACGTACACTGACAGACGCACGTGAACTAACAGCGCAGTAACGATAAAGCGAAAAATAAATCTTGTGCAGACGACTCTATAATTCTTTATACCTGTTACACTTTTCACTATTGGCGGCAACCATCTTAGCCCTCATAAGTAGCGAGCATTCACATACAATCTCAGATAGTATTTTATGTTGAACGAAGGTTGCAGTGAATTAACATTAGGTGGCCTACATGATGATTATTAATTTAGTAAAAAAGTTGCATCTCACGAAGGCGGGTTCATCTTGATTGTGTGCGATAATACATGCTTTTCCTCTGTGCGAAAGCTGGCTTGTTTCGTTATGCACACAGAGCGTGTAATACGCGTTACTCACAGGCAAAGTCTTGGTGCACCAAACCTTCTGTACCATGTACCTACATTACATTACCCCTATATCATGAAGTTTTGAAATCTACTATTTTCATGCCATCATGCGATTTAGAAGCTCGCGTAGATTTTTCTTTAGTTAGTTACCATGCGCGGCGTAATCTAGCTGGTGCTTTGTGAAGGAGAGCGTGTGATCGGCGACTGCGCAGGTGTGGAACTGACAGGCGAACACCAGGTGGCGCTGGGTCGCGTGCTGGTGCGCGGGTCGCCGGTACGCTCGGACTAGGATATCACCTCGCAAGGCCAGCCGACCCACGCCCACCGTCCAACCGCCCCCGTTTACCATGTATAGTCCTATAGAAAATAATTATTATTATTATTAAATTAAAAATTTAAAAAAAAACCACCGACACAATAATATATTTTTGCAGATATTGGGTATTTTCCCCACTTTTAACCCCAGAGTTTTTTCAGGGCGCAACCGATTTTCATTGAACATATTATTTTGTAATTTACACGTCATGCGCTTTCATTTGAGACCACACTTGATTATATTTACAGACATTCGGTTATTCTTCCCCACTTTCACAGTTTCACCCCCCACAACTTTTAAACTCACGACTCAACCGATTTTCATCAAACATGTCTAAGAACACTCGCCCGTAACTCACCTTTAATACAAAAAAAACTAAATTAAAATCGTTTCATCCGTTCGTTAGCTACGGTGCCACGACGGGCAGACAGACAGGCAGAGAGACAGACAGACATACAGACACGTCAAACTAATAACACCCCTTCTTTTGCGTCGGGGGTTAATAAGCTAGTGGCTAAGAATTAGACCTTTTAACTGACCGGGTTTGAATCCTAGAGCATGCTCCAATGTCTGTACGTAAGTCATTGGTGCATGCGCCCTGAAAGAGTTACAATATCACCTACTGTTACAGTTAAGGAAAATATCGTGAGTTCTGCATAGTGTTTTCTAAGGCACATAACCAACACGTCTCATTGTGAGGTGAGACCCGAAAATGCTTGACACTAATGGGTTGCAGGCAATGTCTAGTCTACATTCCATTAGTGACTAGGATCCAGTACAATCGGTACCAGCGTGCCATTGGGATTCGAACTCCTCGAGTAAGACGCCAAAGTATTGGGCTCCTCGAGTAAGACACCAAATTATTTGCTTTTGGCCTATCACCGCTTAAGAGCACAGGCAAAACCATTTTAAATTGATTAGCTACCCACCCGAGGTGTAAACACAGGTGTAGTTCTCATAGATCTTGAGGAACGCGATGGTGGGCGCGGCGGCGGCGAGCGAGCCGGCCACGCTCACGTGCGTCAGGTGCAGCGGCGCGGCGTTCACGCGGATCTGCCCCGCCAGCAGGCCCGCGAACGTGTCTATGTATCTGTCAAAATAACCGGTAAATTAGATCTTTGAAATAATATAGTTACATCTTACACTGTAATGCCAAACTTGATTCGACTGAAAAAGAGTCCACCATATCCTCATAAGTTAGTCTAGTTTTTGGTTTGATTATATGCAGGGCGTCACCAGCCAATGGCCCAAAGGCAAATTGAGCGTATGGAGGAAGGTAGGTCAATTGTGCATTCGAAATAATATATATTGGTACATACAATGGGAGTATCTAGTACAGAAAACAAGCTAACTGTCCATAGGTCAGCAAATGTTAATTTTTTGATTGTAACTTCAATTTGATTTTATGCAAAGCCGTCACCAGTGAAGCCCAGGGCCAAGTTGATATTCCAGTACCTAGCCGTAAAACTTTGTTTGCTTAGCATTTAACCAGCCGCATTTTTTTATCTCACGTGGGGAGATACGTTAATATTAGGAAATGTGTCCAATTCTACTGAAAAAATAATAAATGATGAAGACGTTGATGTTTACCTATTTAGGTAAACCACAATAACTAATGTGAATGCGGCGGAATGATTGTGGATCGTACAAATGCACAGTCAATAATCTCACTTCATTTCTATTGCGACTATTCGTCAGTTTGTTTACCGTTTATTCGACGGCAGCTGAAACACTGGCACCCGGTCATCGAGATACCGTCTCATGGCGTATCGGTCCAGGGCGTGTTCCGGAGCCCCGCAGATGGCTGAGTAGTGCATATATGCTGCCACCAGTACACCCAGTCGTTCTCGGTTGCCCCTTAAATAAAAATGTTATTGTTAGAAACATTAGTAAGTAGTATCAACAAGGATATACGAGAAGAATGTTATTAAGTTTTTGATACCAGTTTTATTTTCAAAATCCGCCTACTCACCATTATCTACAACCCTTCTTATGTCTTACCGCTGGGCACGGGCACTCCATCGTAAATACCGCAATGTTGTTTGAATGCGAATTGGTAACTCGGGCTTAGTTGCCCCCATGGAGTCAATGATGACGTTTGACTATTGATACGCGATCCTCACCTATACGCGTTACTACTTATTATTGCTGGCTTGCAAAAATCTTCAATGATTTTCCTATAGAAAACAGCCGATGTGATTATAACAACAGAACTTTACGAGCGTTTCTCTGTAATAACCACTTAAAAGGTTAAAGTAGCTTCTAAAGTCACGATGCATAAGAAATGTAAAAGCTGTCAATGTGCCAACGTCGGCACTACAAAAGCGCAAGTGAATCTCTTGTACAAATTATTACCTAGGTAAGTACTTTTTAAGTCACGCGTCAAAATGCCTCCCAAAATAATAAACGTGAAGAGAAAAGGGGGAATGTCGAGAAGAATGAGCAAAACATCGTACATTCTGCCAGAGGCGGCCACCCAGTATGATAAAATTAACTACAATACCCAAATCAACCTCAGGTGTAATTTGATACGCTAAACCACGCGAGCTCTACCTACAGCAATAGAAAAAAATATAAAAATGAAAGCGTTGGACTTCGCCAGTGTATTATAAATTTAATATGAAAATTATCTGGGAAATGTCATTATCACCGATTTTTAGTTTTTTAAAATGGGGTGATTGGTTAACATGAAACACTTTTTTCGACACATAAATAACGACAGTTTAGTTACTATCTACAGGCTATCTACAAACTGGCCCTAATATATTTAAGAATTGAACGAATGTATATCGTATGTAGAGTCGCAATAAGAGACAAGACAAACCAGTGCGTTAACCTCAGAATAATAACCATCAACAACTACCATGGATTAAATTATTAATCTTGAAAGTATTCTTACCGTTAAACGTTTAATTACATACTACGCAAGCAGTCACATTCTCGAGATGCTAAGCAAGGCGAGTTTGCTTTGAATGTGTTGCGAATTACACAAAGGTGTTCAGAGTTATGACGTACGATGCCCTATCTCAGTCGCCAGGGCTACAAAGCATGTGTGTCAAGTTATTATACCTGGAGACGTAAATAATAAGGATGTTGGAGATAGTAATTGTCGTCATACTTATTTTCTTTACGACACAAGCTTAAACATTTACGATATGACTTGTTATTGTAATTTCTACCATCCAATGTTGAATATAATAATAACATATGTATTTTAATTTAATAAGTAGGTATGATTTTTTTTTGTGAATCCAACCTGCGTGCTTGTAGCATACGTCATGAGATGAGACCATGCAAATCTTTTTTGCTACTGCGAGTACACTTGAGTTAATCATTAAAAATAAAATAATTACCATGCCAAAAGTATAGCGACGTTTTTGGGATGTGCGGCCAGCCAGCTCTCTATGTGCTTGCAAGCCGCACAGAGGCGCTCCAGCGGCGGCGCGACGGCTCCGGGCCAGCCCAGGGGCCGCGCGCGCCCGAACACGCCGCGAGCCAACCTGCCGTCTGCCTCGCCGTTCTCGCCGCTGCCGCTGCTCACCTCGAACACCTGCAAATGTTTTTGATACTTTTAGTTTAGTTTTACTCAAAACATTAATCAGAATAATAAAACTTAAAATTATGAATACAGTAAGCAAGCAATCACGATTATTAACGATCATTCCGAACATAAACTGAAGTTATTTAATTCGTATTCAGGTGTCATTGGGCTTTGCTATGCTGGAATTTTCTTTGGTTATGTAAATAATTAGATAATAGGTGTCTAGAGTTTTTTAATGTTCTTATTCTAACTGTCTACGCAAACATATAGAGGTAAGTACGTGACAAAATTTTTGTTTTTGATAAACGGTAAAATTTAGTAAATTATTGATCACTTTAGTGGAGTGGCGTTTTTATATATTAGCTGATAACATAAAAATAGGTTTCCCTTACCTTTGGAGTTTTCAATTTATGTCAGGGGAGAATGGGCCGGTCATGTTTAGTATTAGGTATAAAATTCGTTACCTATATTAATTCGAATAGATATTTAAATTATTTAATGTAAGGTGGTCTGGCCCTGTCATATATGAATATAGAATGCAGCTTAATATTATGATTGTTCATATTTTGTTGTAAAGAAGTTACCATGAAGTGTTCTCCATGCTTGTTGGTGAGCATATGCGCGGCCTGCGCTTCGGCGTGCGCGTCCCGGTCGGGCAGGTGCAGCGCCAGCATGCGCTCCGCCACGTAGCACAGGTCCAGGCGAGCCCCTGCCGCGCCACCAGGGAAGCTGGCGGACCTCGGCCCAGTCTGAAATGTACGTCACATTTAGCTTTTTGAAGACAACCTTCAAACATAAATGACATTTATTAGGTACCTAATACATAAGCAGGAAATATGAAATCTTTTTTACCCGCGACGGTACGGAGACGGTATAGGCGTTTGGGGTGAGAGGGTATTTATGCAAAATCTATGTTGTCACCTATCTCGAAAACTAGGGCTGCCAAAATAAATATAAATAAGTATAGCAATAAAATATCTCCAAAATTTTTACGTTACTATGTCAGTAACCTATTAATAACCCACGGCATAACTTTTTTACATAGTCATTGGTGCGTGCCACTGGGATTCGAACCAATAAGTACTAAATAAGAATGTCATAAGATTTTATCAAGTTCTGGTTGTTATAAAGCCACAAGAGCGTACCAATACAGCTGATATATACTTGACGATGTTAATGTTATTTATCTTGCGGTATCGGATCTACGCTCTAACAGGAAAATAAATACTTAAGATAAATACAGTTACACAGCTTACATATTAACTTTTTCACTAAGCGTGATGTAGGTACAGTAGCATGTTTTAGATATTGACTGTTAATAGATTTATTCACCTATACCTACATTGAAACATTATAACTGTTATTTTGTGCCTGTTACCTATACAGACCTATGTTTAAACAACTTAATTACTAATATGGGAAAGGAATTCTTATCTATTAATTTCTGAAGTGAAAACATCTTTTAGCGCGGTACGCATATTTGTAGATGAGATAAAATCTCTGGACTCGCAACACCGTTACGAGACGCAGCTATAGAAGTATATTATAGAAAGTCAAAGTAACTATGGAAACTGTCAAAAGGAAACATTCATAAACAAAATGCGTCTAATTAGATAGAACTATGGAAACTGTCAAAAGGAAACATTCATAAATAATAAGTGTATTTTGTTATAGAAAAAGCTAAATATTATAATTATTGTGATTTTGGATTCTACATTGCGATAGTTAAACGACATTTACCTAATGCTTTAAATGTCGTTTCTTTTCTTACAGAGAAACTCACTTGTGTTTTAATAGAACTGTCGTCCAAATCACTAAGAAAAGACATCTTATAAGTTTTCACTTCTACCGGCACTCCCGGAGTGCAGTTTTTTATCAACATTGTTGCTCTATAGGGTTTAAACGCAGGCTTAGTAGCGTCAAATGGTTTTATTGACTCAAAAAATGCCCTACCCTATATCAGAATAGGAGCCAGGCGCGTGCATACCTTAGTAGAAAAAGTAGGCAGTGCCTACCTTTACGCTAGCCTCTGGCTTCTAGCCTCGGTTTACATATTATTTTTCTATTATTATTTGACAAGACAATCACTAACAATCGTTATTATATGTCAAACGAAAATTTAGATGTACCTACCTATGACTAGCTAGATCTTCAGTGCCTACCTCCAATGCACGCCATAGGAGCGTTACCTAACCAAAGAGATCTTTAATGCGGCAAATATACTACTTTTACTAATATCGTTTAATCCTATTCATGAAACGCAAATGAAATTGGACCTGTATAATTTCAACCTTTATATGCGACAGACAGGAGTCGTAAAGTAACTTACATTGACTGCAATGGGCACAATAGACAAACCACCAGTTTAATAGCTGGCACTAAACGACCAAAGGAGAATTGCGAAAGGCGAGACGGTAAGCAGTGAAAATACTCTGATTACCTGTGGTGTGTTTATGTGCGATCAAATACACGAAACACAGAAAGAACAGAAGTAAAGCTTCATACAGTTGGCACGAGAAGGAAGTGAAAATACTATGATTAAATGTGGTGTGTTTATGTGCAATCAAACACATAAAAGTCATCGAGGACAGAACTTTAGCTTTGTAGTGCGCACTTCACTAGAAACATCGCATTCACGCACACAAAAATTGTAAACCAACTTTTCTACTGCCTCGCCTTAAATAGAGTATTTCCAGTCACACCTCCGCAACAAAAAACCAAGTCGAACATACGGCTTTACGGCAAATTACCGCTAAAAATGTTGTTTGGTACTGTTAAAAGATCTGGTATCAATGAGTAATGGCTATATGTGCCTTGTTCTAACATTGTATTCTGTAGTGTGATAACTCTGAGAAAGTGACACGCGGACGCAGTGCGTAGGCGCAGCACAAACGCGTTCTGACGCCGGCGGCCCTCGCCTTCGATGCACTAACTAATCCGATTAGTCCACTCGTCGTTCCACTTCCTTTGATTCCACGTAAACTAAGCCCATGATGTCCAAGAGCTTAACCCCTGATATACGGACGTCCAAACAAACTAAACAAGATGAAGCTGCATATTTTATTCTGCGAAACGACAATTTAAATTCTTGTCTCACTCAATTTTAGATCTTAAATTCTTTTCAATTTCCTGATTTTTTTAAATATGTATGTTGAAACGTTTTAGGTAAATGTTATTTTAAAAATTGATTAAAAAAGAGAAACTAAAATATACTTTTAAACATTAAAATTAAGTGGCAAACATATTAACAGTAAGTAATTGATATTGATCGCGTCTTAACTTATGATAAAATAAAAATTCACGAAACCCCTTATTACCGAGTTGTACATACATATTAATATGGCGCGAAGTCTGATGGAATTACCAGCATACAAGTTATCTTAATAAAGATTTTTCTTAATAAAAACTTACAATTTGCTGACGGGTAATGAAGAGTTGCAACATAAGGGTTAATTCGAATAGAAGCAATAAGCATAGTGTAAGCTAATACAATACTCACGTGTTCTCTTGCGAAAGATAGAGCCGCGGGAGTGGCCGGCGCGCTGACCGCTCGAGTCTAAAACAATAACATGGTCAATTTAAACACACAATTCATTGCAAAAGTTCGATAGCGTAATGTCAATAACTGGTAATATAATAACTACGACTTTCGGATTGTGATACTGTCTTACAAAATCATTCTAAAGAGACTTCCGCAAGGTCAAACCGTCACTAAATGAAATCAAATTGTAATCGCCAAAGAATTGCTTTTGTGGATGTACTGATTGCCATACAAATCTGAAGGTATTCCTGGCATTTGTGATTTGTATCCCTTTTATCATTTTAGTATCACGTTTCTGAATAAAATACAGGTGAACCAACTGACCCAATTGCCAAAACATAAAGTAGTTCAGCCTACTAGCGGATCAATGACAATGTAATTTAACCAATTGTGTTTAAACGGAGTTCCGCAAACAAAAATTTTAATATGACAAGGTCATAATTATCAAACACTACAGGGTCTACAGGTACCTACGTGTTTTCAGTAGGCAGTAGGCAGGCCTTATTTAAATCGTGTATTTGATAACTTTTCACATCACTCGCATTAAATAATAATAAATTATATTTATTCGTAAATGTATTAAATTTTTTTATATTAAAAATGAATCGGATGATTAGCTTGTTTTTTTTAATTTTAGTTAATATTCATTTAATATTTTCCCGAGCGCGGCGAGGGTCATTGATAGAAGTCTACATTTAACTCGGAAATCCCTTTGTAAGTACATGAAGTATCCGGACGAATAAATATAATTTATTCGTCCAGTACCCGTACAAATAGATTCGACAAAATAATAAAAAGCTGATTAAAATAAGGTTTTTGGTGGGGAGGCCATTTCTTGAACGGATATTCGTATCGGGTCCAATAAGTCTGATAAACGAGCTCGGCGAGGTGTGGCTTAAGTGATTACTGCAGCTCTTGTCGAGGGTTCTACCACTAATTGATGTTAGTTAGGCCCATTATCATTACTTAACGTCACTTGCATCATCGAGTCGTAGTAGGCCAGTAAATAAAGCATTTAACCTCGCACTTCCGATCAAATTTTTTTTTTAGGTTAAGGGATACTTACTGACCATAAAAACACAAAATGCTGACAGATCCAGGTGTATTTTCGATCGCAATCTTGAAGTAAAGTTTTAGCCGATATCTCGCAAACTATGCACTTTAGGGCAATAGTTATTGAGACCATTATTGAACAGAATAAAATTTTGCATCTTTTGTTTCCTGTAAACTTTTTTGTAACCTAAAAAAATTGGATCAGAAATGTTGTGCGAGGTTGATAAAAAACAGCTTTATTTACTGGCCTATAGATATCGTGCTGAAATCTGTACCGAGCAAAATATATTAAGTTGATTAAAACTAATGATTTGACTGTCATCTATTTTATTACAGTTCCCATAATCGAAATTAGGTTATCGACAACTCTCTTAGTATAACTCGCTGTATATTATGAACACAACGATTCTTGGAAAGTTCGAAAGATTGAAGCGGTATGCGGCATTCTTTTTTATTACGAAAAAATCACTGGAATCAAAAGCCATAATCTTTGCTCGCCGACTGCTTGACAGGGTTAATCTTTATAAAGACACATGTTTAAATCACAGCAATCCAGTACAGTGGAATTGGCATAATCTAATCACGAATGCGATCTTGACGGCGGCTGGCGGCGACAGAATGCCGCTCCGACGCACCACTTGCACTTTTTAGTTTTATTCAGGGCACTAATGGTAATGACCGCCGCTTGATTTAAAGCACGGACGGGTTTATTGGAGTCAGCGAAAATATTTCCTTCATTCATTTTCCAGACATACTTTCAATTCTCTCTAACATTTGTTCTTGGTATAAATTAGAAATCTTACCTAAGTAGTTTTTAGGTGTCGGGTGACGATTAAATATCAATTATTTTTAAAATTATAATAGTTTATAATAGGATTAAAGTTAAACGTGGTTAAACTTAGATGACCACCGTCTAAAATCTATAGATTAACATTGTCGAAAAGACAAGAGATTGAAATTGTTGTCGTGTTTGCAGGACCGCACGCAAAGTAACTACAATCTTCAGGACTACAGAGCAACGACCTACTCGTAGCTAAAATGTTGTATGTTAATCAATGTATTATTTATTTACATATAAAATAGGCTATATTGCTCGTTAAGTCAATTTTAAGACAACAACACCGCAAATTTTATAAAAATTAATAGTTGAATTCACATGGACTACATTATGCTATCATTGCGGCCGGCCTCAATTACCTATAAAGCGTAGCGACATTATCCATATTATGTAACCATAGCTTGACCACATTTTGTCGCGAAAATGTGGTGTGGTTGTGGTACATGCGAAACAAGCGGTCGTGACACACACCGGCTTCCGCTCAGTCTGTAGAGCGCGCGTGTGGCGCAAGGGCCCGCGCTGCAGGTGAAAGGCCGCACGCCACAGCGCGAACGCGAGCCGGTGCAGCGCGCGCGCCGCCTCCGCCTCGCACGCGCGAATTTGCGCCCGCATCCTCACCCTCACATAATAATAATTATCACAGTTTGCAATAAAATTTCGGCACGTTTCAGTCCATCACAGAATCAACACACCCTTCCCATTATATTTTTGTACTAGAATAAATAAAGCAAGACAGCAAACATTCGCAACGATATAATTTATCATTTTGTCTCAATATAAAAAATATTATAATTATGTATAGTAAACCTAAACTACAGTTTGCTGACCGCTTCATGATTAATGCAGATTAATGCTGCAAAAAATAACTTGTACCTTCATACACAAAAGCCCCGCATACATCTTTGTTCTAAAGAAAATTTTAAACAACTATCCTGTCTACGGCATATCTACCCTATCTACCTTGCATTATGCACCTATACATGTAATACACCTAACAGGACTAATATATTTTGTTTTTAACAATACTGTTAAAGCTCGTTCATCCGCAAATACCCTTTTTTTTTAATCATCATCTTATTTAGGGCGTTGTGAATGGAGGCGATATGGCGGGTCCTACGTTGTTCTTTATTATACCATTCCGAGTGTCAACAAAGCGGCGAAGAAAAACTCGCAGGATGTGTGCGGTGGGCGGCCCCCGAGCGCCCGGGCGTGCGCCCCTGCATTGCGACATGCAATGCTCATACGACACATTAAATCGTCTTTGGAGACTGCGCTACTGAAACTTTATTGATAGCAATACATTGTTTTACGCACCACAGACTTGCTGTCAGTGCCTTTTTTTGATTCAGTTTAGTAATTATAATCTGCTGTATTTTTTCCATATTTTTTAAACATATGAAAAAAATACATACACAAACAAACAAGTTGAATGAATTTTAAATTGAATGAATTTTAAAGTTAGCCATAACCCTGACCTTCCTCGTAGGCGCGTGCCTAATGCGCGGGGGTGAATAACCTCAGGGGTGAAGTTCATCTAAATAAAAGATCGTTCGCATGTACAACGGTCACCGACTGTCGACAACCGAGACGTCCTTTCAACTCCTTTCATTCCGATTCAGCTGTTTTTGTTTTTTTGTCAATATAAGAAGTATGAAAGCTCGCGCGCTCTATCTGTCCATGAAAGCTCACGCTTATATTTACTTTACTGCTCGCTATAGATCATTAAAGCACACCCTGTTTAGCGCTTGCCTAAGAAGAAAGTATGAGATTAAACAGGTGAACATTGTATATGTAACGTATAATTGTAAATGTTCAGATTCTTGAGAGTTTAAACATATTTTTCTTGAAATAGAAGCGACGAATAAGAAATTGTTTTGATATATCTTTAGTGCCCAATTGGGATAAACAAGTACACCGATAAGGTGGTTACAAGGACAGGTACTCATGTAGATATAAGTCCTATTAGCATAAATATCAGTAATTTGCAGAATTATCAAGAGTGCCGTATCTTATCTTGAGTAATAAAATAGTGGCGTTGTAATAGTACCTCTTTATCTTGTCTAGGCAATCTTAGGTTATCTAAATAGACTAAACGTTGGAAAATTTACCATAATGTATAACAAAAAATAAATGAGCGAAGTTATAAGAAATAACCCAGTAAAATTTAATTTTATTAAATGAATGAATTTATAAGATAAATAAAATTATTAGTCTATTAAAGTTTTTGTGGATTATAATTTTTGTGATCAAAAAAAATTAAACAGAAGACAAAATAACTTAAATATAATATTTGTTTAAACATTTAAATATTAAATTCAAAAGTTGGACGAAACAATTTATTTATAGTCTAAGTTTTCACCAGCACTTCACGTGAAATATTTATTGCAAAACTATTCTAAACATTGGTTAATTAATTTTGGGTCGAGATTAGGTATACGCACTACTTCTTCCACAGATTAAATTGTCAAAAACTGTATCACGATAGTTTTCGAGACAGAAAATCGCGAGAACAAAGGCCACGCATGTGGTGCGCGGCCGGAGGAGCACTGGCGCCGCCGCAGCGTCCCGGCGCGGCGCCGGCTGGCGACGCCGCGTCGCTAGGCAACCGTTGCACCGCCACCGCTGCCCGCAGCCCTGATTTCCTTGGATGGGAATGCCGTTTGCAATACAGAGATTTTCCGAAGTAAATTTGATAAGTAGATAGCCTTCAATTGATCCGCAAGAAATTATTTTCAAGGTCCCTTTTTTATTATTTCCTCCTAAAAATAATCCTTTTTCGCTTCTTTTGGTAAACTAGCTATATTTAAGTGTTAAAAAAGAAATAAAGAATTTTCGTATACAATTCTGTCCATGTGGCAAATCGTAGTTTGAACTCTGACGTCTATTAAATAATTTTATTATTATACCTTAGTATGTTTTACTTTACGTAAAAAGACATGGTAATATATTATTACGTGGTATTATATGTTCGCCTCTATTTGAGACATCCGTCATTTCACGATTGTTAAACATGGTAGGTACCTACGTCTATTTTAGGAGACCGAAGCCATCCGAAGCTTTACAGAGCTCGCAAAACTTTTAACAAGGAAGCGGACAATGGTGCATAATGGACTTAACATTTAATTTGGTGTACCTACATATTCAATTTCCTGTTTGTCACATTTAATAATAATGAATTATTTAATAATGATTGAAGTTAGACTCTCATAAGTGTACATTTACCTTCGTTTAGTTGCTTACTTATTAACCTTATGCCGCATTTCCACGTTGGCCATGGCTTGCCAAGCGACCACAAGTCCCAAGCGTCCACAAATCTCGCTTGGCGTTTGGAACCGTTTACACGCTTGTGACGGCTTGTGAACGCGTCAGTGTGCTGCGTACATCCAAGCATGTCGGACAAATTGTAGCGGCCATTACGTTTGGTTTAACCTATTTTTATTTCTGACCCCGCAAACGTTGTTTTGCCATATAAGTTATCGAGCGGGATGAAACATTATTAAATGACTATTAAAAAATAAGCTTCTTGTTGTTCTTCGTCAGTTGTATGTATTTTAATGCCACATTATTAAAAAATAAAAATAAAAAAAATGTCCAAAACATAAAATAAAAATGTTAGGGGAGGACAACCCTTATCACATAGTTGTATGAAAAATAGATAGTAGCCGATTCTCAGACCAACTGAATATGCATATAAAATTTCATAAAAATCGGTCAAGCCGTTTCGGAGGAGTATCGTAACTAACATTTTGAAGACAGAACTAGACATAACGTGCGTTCGTCGCGAGATCACAGCGGCAGTCAGCGGCTACTAAGCGCGCGCCAACGTGTGAACACGTCGCAAGCGCTTGCCCTTTGATCTGTGTCCAAAAACTGACACTAGACCGGATCGGAAGCAAGCGTCCACAAGCATACGCAAGCCAAGCCAAACGCCCTCTTTCCATGCTTGCGCTGGTGGTCGCTTGGCAAGCCATAGCCAACGTAGAAACGCGGCATTACCCGTTCTATTGTTATATTGTTGGTGGTTTATGTTCTTTTACTTGATTTCTTTTTTACTTCGTTTTGTTAGCAATAAGACGTACCTTATTGAACTGAGGAAATGTCATGAAAATGGGAATAGTCAATTTAACGCAACATTCGCTTGAAGCACAACATTGGCATTCTCTAGCTATTTTACGTCGTATAAGCCGAACGGAAAAAGGAACAATCTGGCAATGGCGGCCGGTACTTATGGTAGCGTCAGTAAAAAAAAAAGGTCAAGTAAAATATTAATCTTCTTTTTCATCTTCGATATCGTGCTGGGGTGCAAACCGGTTGCCATACTTGCCCGCGCGTTACTGAATTGCAAAGGGTGATAACGCTCCAGACTCTTTTTTTCTTCAAAATACTTAATTACGTTGTATTAAGTATTAACTATTTGTCGAGCATCACTATGAAGAACCTTCCCGCGTTTTCTAGAAGCCATTTAAACGACCAAAGATCTAAACTTAACAAAAACAACAAATAACAGAACAGTAGTTGTAACTAAACAGAATTAAAATTTTACGAAATGGAGTGAGTCGAGATAGCGCGAATGCTAATCCAAACTGATTATTTTTTTTGTACGTCGTACCACTACGTGCGAGTATAGACAGAGCGACGATATGAACGAGATAGCATGAGACCGTCCGCCATTTACAGATTGTTTCTTTATCCGCACGGGATATAAATAATAAATGCAATAAAAAATGGGATAGGATAAACAAATAATGTAAAACAAATTTGAATATGAAACAGTGTCAAAATTCGGTATTTGGAACGAAACAATTGGAGCAAATGAATTATTATTTTGCGCAGCGTCCTGCCGCACTACGCCGGCCGCCCCGGGAGGAACACCGGACAAATCCATTTAGTCCTTTAATAACTTTTAAATGCAATCATCATACAAACACAATTGAAATCGGAGCCATAGGTGTAATTAATTAACTGGTAAACTGATTTCAAAACTAAATTCCAGTCATTACTTATTATCTAATTAAAATACCTTTTTTCATTTAGATTCGAATTAACATCACTTTCTTATCAGCATCAGATAGGTGATTGTGTAAATCAAAATAATATCAAATCAAAATATGAAATAGGCATCAATTATCTACTAATAATTCTAATGTAGGTTGGGATCTAGTATGTGTCACCAAAATTCTGATGTGGTTTACTTGTAATTCCATTTGTAACAAAAGTGCACTAAGATAAGCAATAGTAATAATGGTTACACCGACACAAAAAGTACCAAACGGATAAGTTGCCGAGAAATGGCGTACAACGACTTTTGCTCCGCGATGTCGCTTGCGCTTCAGTGAAACGTGTAAAAATTCGTTACGTGATTGTGATACCTAGTTCATTCACAATTTTAGTAGTAGGTAGAGGTAGACGTAACCCCGCTGCAAGGGGGCGCGGGCGGCTGGGCGGCGCGCTTCCGTAAACAAACGCGCGTGCCGCCCGCCGATACAAGGATTGCTAACATCAATTTTTTTTTGTTAATTTTTAAATACATGTTTTAATAAAATTTAATCAAAAAAAATCTATAAGTTAAAGAAAAACTGTTCACACTGTTCAAGTTGCCCAAGTACGATTACCGACTTTACGCCAGCTATCCGCTGAGAATAATAAGTACAGCAGAACCAGTACAGAGAACTATAAAACAGACAAGGCAATATCATTAAGACATTTTTCATTGTCATTAATGTTAATATTTTTGCCATATTGGTTTCACAGCGAAAATGATGTCCATTGATATTTAGTATTTTTCTAATATCCTTATAATTATAAATATAAATAAAGATTGTAATTTAGTCAGTTTAAATTTTTATAAAACAAATTATCAGTAGTTACTAGTGTCAGCCCTAAGTGTATCATCAGTTGCGGCAGACAGCGTCGCTACGGAATGCCTGTGCTAAGCTTGACGCTGCTAAACCGATTAAACGTATCCCGTATTAAATAACACGGCTTTCCTCCTTTTTTATCTTTTTATAAAGCGCTCGTTTGCTAACATGTCAGCTTTCAATCTCGTAGGCATCTATAATTAGTTTTATTGGTTGCATTTGCTGTCACTGAAGTTGTTATTTCTGCTATAGATATCTACATAATGGTAGATATTCATATGCCGATGTAGGTATGTGCGAAATTGGATACAAGAGATAATCCGAAAATAACTATACGTACCTAAATCAAATATTCTTTTTTCAAATAATTAAAATAAATCTTCTGTGGAGCATAGTTTTTTTGACATTAGCTGAAATTTCGTGTGGGCAAAAGTGTAAAAAATTAAAAAGATATTGTTTCATTTTCAGAACATAGGCTCAACTCACACTGGCACAGAGTCGAAGCGAAGCGACGCGTCATGTTTTGCACGGCGACGCGCGTGTTCGCGCGGCGACGTGCGTCTGCGCGCGACGATGCTCGTATTAGCGCGTTCGGATCACAGTGCTGGACTAGTGACTTTCGAACATTCGTGAATGGTGCTCGCTCGGCAGTATACGATGGTTGATATCGATCTTATCATGATTGCGCTAATATCAGAAGTTGAAGAGGAAGAAAGTAAAATTATATCAGAAGCTGAGAATAGGAAAATAAAACGAAAATTTTGGGTTCACGAGTTATGGAAGAAAAGACATATTCTTGGCGAATTCAAAAATTAATTTTTCATCTTCGTCCATTGTCGTATTTCAGCACTGTCGTCCGTCCGTAGTGGTCGGCGTCTGACGCGTCACTGCGGCCGAGTAACGCGCGGCGACTCGCGAATCCGCTCGACTCCAGCCGAGCGTCGAAGCGCGAATGCGCGCGTCAACGCGCGTCGACGCGCGCTTCCATATTTACATAGCACAAATTTGTACTTAAATAATGGAACAATAGAGATGAATATGCTATAGGCTGAAAAATAAGACGCGTCGCGTCGCTTCGACTCTGTGCCAGTGTGAGTTGAGCCTTACGGACGATTAGTCATTCATTCGTCGGAGGATCAGATCAGTCATTCGTGGGAGACTTCTGGGGAACATAGAGCAATAGTCCGCTTTCGCAATTTAAGAAACTTCCTTCCTTAGGTATTGGGTAGTTGAAGTATCTAATCCTTATCACACGTTATTATATTATATATTACACTCTTCGTTTTCTCTATATAAATAGAAGTAAGCACATGTAAATAACATCCGTATTTGACACCGGTATAAAACTACATAGCGGAGTAGGACCGCATCGTGCACATCAATCACGTAGTGCGATCTTGCATGAGATATCATATTATTATGTATGATACGAGTATGTAGAGTCGCTACTCGCTCAGCCCTTCGTGCTGCTGGCTGGCCTCATGTCGGTGATGTCACATTCACATTGAAACAATGTGTTGTAAAGCTAACGAACTGAATGGTATCGCGTTCCGCTTTTATTCTTTCTTTTCCAGTACGTACTATGTACGCTAACTCTATCTTTATAAAATATGGTTATCTACACTAATATTATAAAGAAGAAAAAATGGTATTTTTGTGTGTATGTAATTAACTCAAAAACGACTGTGCCGATTTCAAAAATTCTTCCACCATTGTCCAAGCTACACTCAGCCTGAGTAGCATAGGCTATAGTTATTGCTAGAGAAGATCTAAAACTTAAGTAACGTAACCCAAGGTATAAAAAAGTGCCCTTAAACGTATTTCGTCGCGTGCGCTGCGGAAACTATTGATGATAGAACACAAGTATGTTCTAAAATATTAAAGAACATATCGATATCTACAAAAAGTTATAAGTTAAAAACATCTTTTAAAAAGCTTTTATTTTTTCGAGTTACTCATAAAAAACTTTTTCATTTGATATCCATATTGTAGAAACTATTCCAATATCTTGGATGGTCCGCCATATTGGATTTAGAATGTCGTCACAAACAATATCGTGCATTGTCAACCAAACTACAACAAAATTTCAGCTCGATCGGTTGAAGATTTCTACTTCAAAATGGAGTTCAATGATTCCACCCGAACATACATTGCAAGTTAAATAAAAGCTTATAAAAACTGTGACTGTGACTCAAAAAAACTTTGGATATTAGTCAAATTAATAGGCAGAGCGAAGCCTGCCAGGTCAGCTAGTTTTAATATTTATATAAATTTCTAAGGATGTTTCACGTCAATTTAACCAGTAATTTTTTAAGGTATTTATTTTGATTAAGGTTCCTCTGCAGGGAAAACGTTGTGCTTAAAACTAATTTTAAAAGTTTAACCAACGATCAAAGTTTATGAAGCCTGCAAACAACGATGATAAGCTTGGAGCATCAAAGTTTTAAGAAGACTTCCTAGCGAGGTGAACTTCCATGAAACTAGCGGAAACAAGTGACGCTCTTGAAATGGCCGACTGATGCATGCATAAGGTACTTGACTTTTATGTTGCATACAGTGGTTGATCACTTGTCGCTTAAAATCATTAAAGCCTTAAATGTAACGCTTAAAGTTAAGGTTATGTTATAAACAAGCGTAAAGTTCGGTAACATTTACATATGTAACAATCCGTGAATATACGTCACACCACACCGTCCACACCCAAAGCGCAGCGGTCTGATTCTTTAAAAAAAATCAGCAAATTAAATGTCTTTTGGTACTTTTAATCACAACTTATTCGCTTTGTATTATCTATCTACATATCTCTCTAGTTTCTATATAATTAATACTATTATTTTAATCTGTTTAATCTATAACACCGATTAATTGGCATAAAAATTCGTACTCTATTATTATGAGTATTAGTAGGAGGAGACGGAGGAGACACGTAGTGCCTTCGCCTAAGATTCATGCATGTTCAAACAAATTATACAGATGAAATTATATGTAACATGCATGTTATTCATAAGCTCCTATAAATCTCTCTGAAATTATTGCTGTTGATTCCGGCATTTGCTAATAAAAATATGAACATTTTGGTCAGGGTTAAACTTTGAACAGTTAGCGATCATAAACACTCCAATTCGATCCTGTTAGCATGACTAATTCATACTTACAAAATATTACCTATTAGCATTAACATTCGTAAGTCGTGATCCAACCGTACTCGTATGCTAAATTTAGTCAGTGCTAGATCGTGCATGCGATACGTTAGCAATAAAATTCAATAGATCAACTCAAAGCTTTATACCATTAGTCTTGCTTCGTTTAAGTGACAGTATCTGGACATTACTCACAAGTTAAATATGTTCGATAAGGATTATAAATTTTATGAATTACCTTCAATATTCTGCAATTATTATTTATACGTGATTTTAAAGAAAAATAATAATTACAATAAAGTGGGTATTAGGCACCTAAAGGCGATGGTCCTGTGATAGCTCACTGGCTATCGTGAGAAAAGTTCGCGATCTAGGAGGCCAATCAGTTATCTAACATTAATTCCCGACCCCGCGGTCTCTTTGACGGCCACTTACAACCGATAGCAATTTGTTTTAATTACGCTTTTACCGATCCATATCGAAGAATAAAAATGAAATTCGATAAAACACCCGTATATCAATCACGATTCCAATCAGAGCCAGTTTTTTTCTGGTCATCAATTTGACGCATATTTCTTTCAGTCAGATTCATAACATACTTACATCAAATAAAATTAAAATGCCTACATTATAGTGCTAAATCTTTTCAATAATTAAATAGATAGATGTGCAAGTGATACCAATTTAACGCACATTTAATAACGTTACTTAAGGATTGCTGTTTGGAATAATCACGGCCCGATTCCGACATCTGTTTGCTAGCAAAACATTTAATCAATTTGTAGTAAAGGTATCACGATACCGGTCAACAGCGGGAACGGATTGTCTAATTGGAAAGGTTTTGAGAACGGTGCCTACCGCTCGATTTAAGCAAAGGGGCGGGCGCGAGGTCCATTGTTTAAGTGTCGAATTTTATTTATGGCGAACGTCGGAGACGGCGATGGGTCATATTGACACCTGACACCTGACGCTACGATGGATATCTCTCCACGGCGGGTGGTCGCACGGTGTCACAACCACCGTCACCCGTGGGATATTAATGGCAAAATACATGTTCTGTGGTTTTTGCTGTCCTACCTTAAAAATGAAGATTTACTGATTTTAAAGCGACCCACTTAAATAGTCTCTATTATGTCCTTCCATATTGGTATTTAATATGTTTATTGCTCTATAAAGGTAGGTAGGCATAATATAATATTTTCTATTTTTAACCAGCCACAGAAGTCACAGGAGTTTAGTCAAACACACATGTTTTATCAGTCTCAGGCGCTTTGTTTAACACGAGTTTACGCGAGAACAAAGACTCCACAAAGTTTGCCATTTCATAACATGACATCACTTAGCAAATAAATTTACACATTCCGAGGCAGTTAGGTAAATTTTATAACGCCGTCACTTTTGTCACGATTTTTAAGAAAATGAGCATTAACATTCTTTCTGAGATTGTATGCGTGCGCTTTGAGGATTCACGAGCCCTCGTGAGGTAATATCTAAATAAGTCGCCTCAAATAAAGTAATTACGGCAACCCCTGGAATTGAAACAAAAGATATAAGGATATTAGTATGGTCATTTACAGCGGATTATGTAGATGTCGGTATTTCACCTTCTTGGGCGAGCTTTTACGGCTCTATACATATACACGGCGGCCGGTCAATTGACGTCATAAAAAAAAATTTAGGTTCGGCATGTCTTGGGGTATCCGAAAAACCCCCATGTATGTTCCGCGATTTTTTATAGTTTTCGAGTTCGATATAAGCAGCTTAAAAGATTAAGATAAACAAAAGTTGAAGATTTTTTAGAGATTTTTTTTGCAACTCAATCTTCATTACTTGTATATACTATTATGCATAAAATAATCAGCTTCGTTACTTTTATAAAAGTGATGAAAATGTTAGTCTAAAGTTAAAAATTTACCTTTTGTGAATTATGTCTTAAATTTTACACATTAAATTAAAAATCGAAACTGGTGACCTTATGATGTCTTAGTCAGTCTCAAAAATGCGCCAGACTTTCAGATTTCATAATCATAAAAAAGTACTACTTCATAGGGCTTTTTTGGCTAAAATCTTCAAAGAGAGCAAGGTGGAAAATTCTAAAAATTAGTCATCTGATTTCAAATTTTGGACGTTCTTTGTATTCATTTTTTCAGTTTAAGTTTAATGAATTTGGCGCGACCCCCACCTGTTGCCGGGGATTGAGGGCAATTTTTACCTGCAATGCTGCTGCTGCAGGTAAAAATTGCCCTCAATCCCCGGGAAAGAGTCGGGGTCGCGCGAAATGCATTAAACTTAAACTTAAACTTTAGACTAACATTTTCATCACTTTTATTAAAGTAACGAAGCTGATTATTTTATGTACAATAGTACAACTAATGAAGATTCAGTTGCAAAAAAAATCTCTAAAAAATCTTCAACTTTTGTTTATTTAAATTTTTTAAGCTGCTTATATCGAAGTTTCTCAAAAAATCTAAAAATCGTAACTCGAAAACTATAAAAAATCGCGGACCATTCATGGGGGTTTTTCGGATACCCCAAGACATGCCGGACCTAATTTTTTTTATGACGTCAATTGTCCGGCCACCGTGTATATATTTCTTAAAAACTGTAATGAGAGGCTGTCGTTCGTGCAAACTAAGGATAGATACTGTTACTGCTCAATTGCTCATGTCTAACGATGGTTAATTATATTCGTTACGATTAAATTTCATAGAATTACCTGTTCAACATATGACTGCTTCGGAATGACTATTTACGAGTGCTTTACGTGGTTTTCAAAATGTATGTAACATCAAACGCAACCTCGGCGAGACCTCGTTGAAACATTAAAATTCCAAGCTGTTCGCGACCAGCGACCGGCGTTGTGGATAAACATTGGGCGTTACCTAATGTTCAACATTTTAAACACTGCAGATATAATGTTGAGTAATATAAGTACGTTCCTACAACAGCTACTACGTTTGCTCACTATAAATTCTTAAGATTTAGCTGTAGATTTGAATCTTACTATTTGGCAAAGCGATTTTCTCATCAAACTCGATTTTTACCAGCACCTTTAGACTATCGACGAAACATGTTTCGGGTGGCGTAATGTATGCAAAAAATGCAAACATGCTATTGCCGTCAATGTATAGTTTTTCAATCGTCCAATTTTAACGACCATTCATACTCATTTAAGCATATAAGGACTTTTCTTTGTATAAGTAAATGTAATAAATTTGAATAAGCAGTAACACTATCTAATAGTTTACCTATTAAAGTCTTTTCAAATGCATGCGTTGATTTATATGCATAGCAAACCTCTATCTAGGAATGCTACAAAAATATATCCTACAAAGTAAAATTATTCATTCACGAATCCAGGAGCTAAATTACGGCCTCATCTGCGTATATCCCTTTCCTTGAACTCATCTTTTATTCATGGGACCTGTGTGATTTTCATCGAGGTTTAATTTTGTAGTCTCTGAATAAACTCTTATTTATTGAATGTCTGAGCGATTTCACTACACGTTCTCTGTGGGTTTGAATTCAAATAAAATACATTTATTTTAAAATATATTTGTTTTAAATTTATTTGAAGGAGTTAAGAACATCGACGTAATAATCGAAGGTAATGTCAATTCCGTATCTCTGTTTCATACTTACACCACATCGATTTAAAGCATTTTATAGTTAAGTCCGATATCAAATTACGTTTGTGAAGGTCATAAATAGGCTTCTAGCTTTTGCATAACGGTTAAAACATTACCCTCCTTCACGCGGCGGCCAATAAATATCGTTAGTTCGATAACCAAAGTATAATGCAGACGGAAGCGGGTGGCAGATAGCGGCTAAAATATAGCCGAGAATGAATGGTTCGGCTAATAGACGCATTAGCCTGTCGGAAGGAGCGCGAATCATCAGTTATCTATAGCTGATAGCAATTTATTTACCCTCTTAGCCCGAATGAGGGTCCATCACCGACACTTTTCCAATTCGGAAATTGTTATACATAATGATGTATGGGGTTGAGGTGTGGCTTTATTGTCGGTGAAATGATAGTGAAAAGCTATTGCTATTAGGACAAATTTTAAAGTGCCTAGCCTAAAATATTGATCTAATTTTTTAAAGGGTCTATTTTGTAAAGGGTTAATTTTGTAATTTTCTCATTTTTAAATTATGGGGACTAAAATTAAAGTTGGTAAATCTGATATTCTAATAGTAAAGTATGTAAAGTATACCTACCAGGTTTGTAGGTTACATACCTGGCATACTTTACAACTCTTTCCAACTAAAACCTAATAATTATTTATTAGAAATAAAAATTATTCAAGTACTAAGTAGTATATAAATATAAGGAACTTATTTAAAGAACATGACATCACTAATACATCCTTAGCGACTAACGTCATTCATTAATATTCATATTATTCTCAGTTTTACTACAAAATAAATGCAAATAAGGTGTTTTTTATATGAGTTTACTAGTACCTACTCTAGTGTTATATAAAATTAAATAGACTCTAAGGTGTAGTGTAGCCTATTGCTGCTCATAATTTTTTGAGTAGTTGAGGAACTTGAGGAGCAGTGGCAGTCGGAGCGGCTCTAACTAGAGGCTACTTACCTACTCGTAACTCTTTAGTAGTCAAGAGTGGGTTAGGTAAAGAGTTGACTGTATCGTCATAGTCTATTTTTAACCCCCGACGCAAAAGAAGGGGTGTTATAAGTTTGACGTGTCTGTCTGTTTGTCTGTCTGTCTGCATTGTCTGTGGCACCGTAGCTCGCGAACGGATAAAGCGATTTGAATTTGGTTTTTTTTGTATGACTCACCTTGAGTTACGGGCGAGTGTTCTTAGACAGGTTTGATGAAAATCGGTTGAGTCGTTTAAAAGTTGTGGGGGTGAAAGTGGGGAAGAATTACCGAATGTCTGCAAATATAACCGAGTGGGTCTCAAATGAAAGCGAATCACGTGTACATTACAAAATATGTAGTATGTTCAATGAAAATCGGTGGAGCCCTGAAAAACTCTGGGGGTAAAAGTAGGGAAAATACCCAATATCTGCAAATATATTATTGTGTCGGTGGTTTTTTTAATTTTTAATTTAATACGAGTATTATGCATCGGAGGTTAAAAATTATAGATGTCTGTCAAACATAAAATTTGTTCTTTGTTTAAAATCCAATTTTTGTATGGAGTGAATGATACGAATACATAATAATATCGTTAGACATTATAATACTAACAAAATATTTGTTGGTATTATAATACTCGTACCTACGGGATTTATGAGTTCGAAATTTTACAGTGCATTACGGCCAATTCACGATTGTTATGTTATTATTATAAAACATTAAAACTCAGACTAAAGGTACTGTTCTGTTCTTAGGTCATAAGTAATCAATAGCATGGTAGGCTGCTCTAAAACTCTGGTCAGCTATATTTGTTGTGTCCCGTCCATGGTTTATAGAATACTCCATAAAGCAATTTTATGAGCACAGGAAATAAAAATGTACAAAACAGAATGTACTCTACAAAATAGAGGTTAAAAATAAATATATAAATATACATATAAATATTGAAATAACACTACGCACTACGTGATATCCTTTGCAATGCAGAACGGTATGATGCTATAGTAACCGTCATGAGTCGTGAGCACAGATTATCAGGGGGATATTGTATACTTTCGGCCAATGTACAGCAGCCGAAAAAATGTGTTGGACCAATAGACGACGCACACTGACGAACTCGCGTTTGTCGAACCAATCGTGTGCACCGCAGCGCAGTCAATTTCAAACCGACCAATGAAAGTTCTGCTCACCACTCGTGACGGCAACTATATAAGAACGTAACTACATAAGTAATTTCAGTAACCCATTAATGACCTACTATTGGGGGTGCGTGGGCGCCGTCACTCTCGGAACAAATGGACACGTCTGTCTTGCAACGCTCGACACCGACAACTTAAGTCCTGGATATAAATTTCCATAGTGTGTTTATTCCACGGTTACGAAAACAGCCAATCTTTATAAATCGTTGTACTTGTAGTCACCTAGGTAATAATTATTAAAAATTCACTGCCATTTCATTTTGAGCTTAGTAGGACTATAGTTAGGTACTTTCTGGGTTATAAACAGCTTCAGAGTAAGTATTCCAAATAATATATGTATATTGGACTTAATTTTATTAAATATTGTACCTATACTTAAATAATAATAAAAGTTTTATAATAAATTGTTTTTCTAAAAAGTATATAATATTATATTGCATAACTCCCAAGAAACAGAGTGTAACAGAAAATAAATTAGCATAAATATTACAGCGAGGGTCAAGTGACAAGGCGAGGTGGTCTTGGGGCAGTAACCCTTAGTTTACGAGCGGGCGAACACAAAGGTACATTAGACGAACAAGAGGAATGCGCGAGTCGCCGGGAACTGCGGCCGCGGCCCACCGGATTGTGATTTACGACCCGTTAATGCAAATCTATAGTTTCAAAACCGATTCCATGTCCCCGTACTGCCGGATATAAATGCGCGCGCGCACAATACAACAGGTTAACAGGCGGACGAGGTACTTATCCGCATATTTGATTCAATTTCCTTTATCGCGGTCAGAAAGTGCGAGTACTGCGGGTCAATGTATATTTGTGCGAATCAACCCTAAAACATTACGTGCGCAGTTCAATACCGTAAATCGTTAATCTCTCTTCTCTATTTCTTAATATTACTGACCGCAAACGTTGTTTTGCCATAATATATAAGTAATCGAGCGGGATGCAAAATTATTAAATTGCTAAAATGACTATTAAAAAATAGGGGTTGGTGATAGAAGGATGAAAATTTAGGTTTGTATGTATTTTTAATGCCACATTATTAAAAAATAAAAAATAAAAAACTTTCCAAAAAAATAAAATAAAAATGTTAGGGGTGGATAACCCTTTCCACTTAGTGGTATGAAAAATTGATAGTAGCCGATTCTCAGACCTACTGAATATGCAATCATAAATTTTCATAAAAATATGTCATGCCGTTTCGGAGGAGAATGGTAACTAACATTGTGACACGAGAATTTTATATATGTAGGTAGGTACATATAGGTACATAAGAGATTATGACTTTATAAGGATTTTTTAGTTATCGTACACTTATGGGTTCAGAACTTCATATTTAAATTTTATGGGTCGGAAACTTAGAAAGTCATAATCTCTTTATCTATAGTAAAGAAATTGTACCTAATACAAGATACATAGACAAAATTTTCTGTTATTTTTTCAATTTGGTATGGAACTTCGAGCAATAAGATTTTAGTGATGGTAATAAAACCGAAATCCCTACTGAATTTTTCAATGGCTTCCAATGCTCCATTTGTACAAAATGGTTTCAGTAACGACCAAGTTCAGTGTCCCAAGAGTGAGATGTCAATTGAGAGTCTGCCAAGTGGTCTCGAATCGAGGTTCAATCTAATTCAGTATTTAAATACGAGTAGATGGTTCAAGTGCACTTCTATTGCACCGTAACCAAAAGTGCCCATTTCTATCACAGCTATCACAGAAATTAACCAAGCTTATGTAAATTTCAGTACAGTATGATAAATCACCCTAGTAGCATTTAAATTTCAAAGTATAATTACAATACTTTTTAGATAATATATCGTTATTTTTAAGATTATAATTCATTTATTTACGAGTATATGGGGAAAAATTCAACAAACATAAGATTTCTTGTTGAGCGCTAGTTACTTATGTATCTCGTTTAGGTACCTACAGGCCATTAGATATTTCCTTGTGTTTTAATGTTATAACAAATTTAATGATTACTGCATTGGTACTAACAGCATTAATTACGAGGTATAGGTATATAACTACCTATTACATAAAGACGTTAGGTATCCACACAAGTAATAGTTAAGCGGATTATGCTCATAGTACCTATGTATTACTAGAACTGTAATGAATAGTTTATTATTACAAGGTTTTACCAACGTGAGTGACTGAATGTGAATAATCAAGATCCTAATATCCTGCTTGCATTCTTAATATTGATTAGGAAACATTTCTCGGTCTTATGCGGCGTAAGTCTACCCCCGTAACCAAGCAAGTAGGCACTAAACTACTACGCTTAACTTTAAATTAACGTCACTTTTTATGCTTAAGTATTGAGTTTTCCTCGTTAAATCATTCGAAACACGGCCTTGTTTAGTCTGATCATTAACACAATTATCGTGACATTCTATCGCTGTCCCATTAAGTAGGTTCATTGTTAATTATGGTGCTGTGGTGCTTACAGTGATGGTGTCGTAGATGCCGTTCTGGTCGCGTAAGGTCGCGGTCGGAGTGGCGGGCGCCGCGGACAGGCTGGAGGGCAGCGCCCGCGTAGGCGGAGGCGAGAGCGGAAGCGGGTCGCCGTTGCGGATCCATGTTCGATGTATTTGCCAACTGGTATCCGAAAACCGTGCTCTGTCCTGAAAGAGAAAAAAATCGGTTTAATCAACAGTTTTTATAGACACCTGGTTTAAGGAGGTCACACTTTGCCAGACACATAATACAACGAATTGAAAAAGAGTTTCTTCATCATAAAAATTGGAAGGAAAGAAAGTGAAGAAATTCTCATTATAGGTACCTAATATCGCTAGTTTTAGGTGTATATTGTTTAGATACTATATTATTTAAAATATTATTGCATAACGTAAATTACCGAGTGACGTTAAGTACAGACTGTACTTAGTACCAATTGGTACCAATGAGAACAAAAAGCAAAAAGAATCAGCATTAACATACTCGTAGTTTAGTGAAAAGCCTACGTTTGGTTACAAACATCCCGTTTTGGGAAGACACTACATCTGTATACAGTTATTGTATAACACTTAACCATTGCAAATTGAATTAGTGTAAAAAGCGAAGTGTGTAATTAGACATGCCATTAGCGAGTGGACAATTCGGAAAGCGTCACGACCAACAAAAGCTTTCAGATCCGTGTTAAAATGATAATGGACTGTAATCTGCTTGCTTATATTTCACGGTGAATGTTTAGACACGCGATATTGTTTCTACCGCCCCTGAGAATAAGAATCCTATCTCACAGACAACTTTTGGGAACAGCAAAGTCAAAAATATACCACGACGATTCGTTCCTTAAACCCAGCTGTTGATTATATAAGCTGTAAACCACCATACCATTTTCTTTTAAATAACGTTGTCTTTGCAAAAACCTAAATTAAAATAAAACATCATCTTTTTAATTAAAACAAAACTTCATTGCTTTATGATGGTTTGAGGAGTTTGTAGAAACCGCAACCAGGTCTTTAATTGTGTTTAAAGCCTGTAAACAGCTTATGTGACCTCCTTATACAACATCCCTAAACAATGTTTGTTGATTCTTAACGATCATAGCGATGTTATCAGTAGCAACAATCGGTTCAATTAATGCCCACGTTTCTATGTTTGATGACCTTAAATACTTTATTTGAAGTTTCCCTGACAGCATTCGCGAATAGATCGTCTTCGAGGCAATATTAACATCCTTATCACGTCCGAGGTTTCTATGCTGGACTTCTTTGTAATACAAAGTGCAGTCATACTGCTACAATGTAATCTTAAATGGCGCTAGATGTATCGCGGCCACGTGACCCAATGGCATAGTTCACGTGGTGACCCTCACATCCGTAGCTCATCAAGGCACGAATCGATTTTTATAATTACTGTAATTCATACTTTCATTTTACCTATAGCGGCTGACATAGTGATATATCTATTAAGGGTATGGTTTGAATTAACATTTAAGTAAAATAATTTTATAAATAAGGCCTGAGGGTTTTTATTTATTTCCTTACATAATAATGATAAAACATGTGAAATAAGTATTATTTGTTACTATTCGTAGGTGTTGAGTTTTCCCCCCCCCCGGGGGCCGCCACCTTGTCGTGGTGGGGGGGCTTGCGCGTCCCGATGATCTCCAAGGCTATACCGTACAGGGTTTCCCATAACGGGCAGGCTTGGAGGGAGGGGCCAGACCAAGAGCGGTTCAGAGTTGGGGTCTCTCCACGCGGTAGTGCGGATGAGACCATGGGGTGGGGTCTCTCCACGTGTCCCTCTGGTTTAGCAGAGGGCACTGTGGATGGGACCAGGGTGGGAAAAACCCATGAGGGTTGCTCACCCAAACGCGGGGGCGACGGGCTGTCGGTCACGAGACTGGCAGCATGGCTTAGGCCACCGTCGGCCAACTCGCTCCCTGACCCGTGGGCGTCAGGGGTGAGGGCCGCCACTCCGGTGGGGGCCGCGAGGAAGAAAACCTCTCTAAAAAATTACCCCAATTCCAAGTTTGGCTCTCGGCGAGGGGATGAATGGTTGGGGGGTACCCAATCCCTAGAGGCCGGGGAACTCACCCCGTTAAAAAAGAGTAAAAAATCATGGCAAGTTCTAAAGGTACAAGTAAGTTACCCCAGGAGGGTACCGGCTCAGCCGGAGAATCTCTCCTTGCGTCTACGGACGCGAGCAGCCCCGCGTATTCTGGGGGGGGCAAGAACTGCCTCGTAGGCCAGCAATCCACTGGCCTTCGTAAACACGACCCTGGCAAATGCATAACGGACACCGATAAAGACGGCAAAGTGACGAGGGACGAGGAGACCCAGGAGACTGCGGAAGAGACTGACTCCCTGGTGTCGGTGTCGTCCGGAGACGACACGTCGGGGGGCTTCTGGCGCAATGCGCGTAAACGGCCCCACAACAGAGATGAGGAGGAGTCGGCAGTGGTCGAGCAGTCTGCTCCCACGCCGATGGCTTCGAAGCGAGGGAGAGGGCGACCGCCCAAAACGGGCCAGTACGTCGGCCTAGCGAAAGCTAAGCAGGCGTACCTAAAAGCCCAAAGAGAGGAGGAGAAGCTCCGGGCGGGGAAGGAGGTGGCCGAGATGGCCCAAGACCTCCGACCCCAATCTCGCCCTCGGTCGAGGTGTCTGTCCGACTCGTCGTCGCTGTTACGCGGCGAAGACGGACCCTCGATATCCGAGCTTCGAAAAAAGGCTGAGGAAAGCGTGCTCCTCATTCAGGCTGTCGCGACAAAATCGCGCAACCTGAAGGGCACGCTGCAGAGGGACCTCAAGGAGGCCTCTGCGAGCCTGAGGGAGGTGGTAGCGGAGCTGGCAGAGCGGTCCGCTACGGAGGAGACGGCTCGGCTCGAAAGGGCCAATGCCCGCCTACAAGGCGAGGTCGCCGAACTCCGCAAGGAGATCGCGGACTTGCGGGCGAGCCTCGTCAGGCCTGCGGAGTCGAGTGGAGCCATCCTCGACGATGTCGCCTCGCTGAAGCGCTCGATCATGGTGGAAGTGGGGACCATGATCAGCGCAAGGTTCGAGGCGCTCGAGATACGACTCCCTCCTGAGCCACGCCTCCGGCCGCCTTTGGCCGCCGACAGGGCGAGGGCTGCGGCTGCGTCTCCCGCTCCCGCGGCCGGTGAGGCCGGGCGAGGCGGTCAGAAAAAGAAAGCGCCTCCAAAGGCGCATTCAGAGGTGGCAGCGCCGACACCTGGTGCTCCGAAGCCCCCGACGACGGCCGTGCCCGAGCAGTGGAGCACGGCTACCAAGCGGAACAAGCGGGGGAAGAAGAAGGGCAGCGCACCGTCCGACAAGCCGGCAACCCCGCCTAAAAAGAGGAACACTACGGCGAAGCTTCGCTCCCCGCGCTCGGCAGCGGTGACCCTCACCATCCAGCCGGGCGCCACGATGGAGGGCAAGGAGCTCTCCTACAAGGATGTGCTCGACGGGGCGAAGCGGCGGATCGACCTGGAAGGCTTAGGCCTGAAGGGTCTACGCTTCAGAACCGCCGTGACGGGGGCCCGTGTGTTGGAGATTCCCGGGGCCGACAGCGGTGAGAAGGCAGACCTGCTGGCGGGAAAACTGCGGGAGGTCCTTCCCGCGGACCTGGTCCGCGTCTCCAGGCCCGTGAAATGCGCAGACCTGCGCATTAGCGAGCTGGACGACGCGGTGTCCCGGGAGGAGGTAGCGGCTGCGGTGGCCCGCTCCGGGGAATGCCCCCCCGAGCAGGTCAAGTGCGGGGAGATTCGCCGCTTCTCCCCCGACAGCCCCGGCACGGCGTGGGTGCGCTGCCCTGTCACGGCAGCCAAGAAGGTCGCCTCCAGCGGGCGGCTACTGGTGGGGTGGGTGTCGGCCCGGGTCAGGCTTCTCGAGGCCAGACCCCTGCGGTGCTACCGGTGTCTCGACTCGGGGCACGTGCGGAGCAAATGCACCTGCGAGGTGGACCGCACCGATGCCTGCTATCGCTGCGGTCAACCGGGCCACAAGGCGGCTGGCTGTGCCGCTGCCCCACACTGCCCGCTGTGCGCGGCGAAGCAGAAGCCGGCGGACCACAGAGCGGGAAGCGGAGCATGTGCCGCCGCTTCTGCCACCGCCAAGTCCGGAAACCGGAAAAAGAAGGAAAAGCCCGCCGGGAAACGCTCAACAGCCCACCCCCGGCCGGCCCGCCCGTCCGCCGCTGACGTGGAACGCGCCGCGAGGGTCGCAGACATGACCGTCGATTAAGGATGGCCATGTCTCTCCTGCAGGCGAACCTCAACCACTCGGCCAGGGCTCAGGACCTCTTGTACCAGAGCCTGGCCGAGTGGTCGATCCAGGCGGCGGTGGTGGCGGAACCTTACCTCGTCCCCGCCAGGGACAACTGGGTTGGTGACCGGGAGGATACGGTGGCGATCGTCGCGCAGACGGCCGCCGGCTCCCCACCCTTCGACAAAATAGCGAAGGGCCACGGATGCGTCGCGGTCGGTGCTCTGGTCGGCCAGAGTCACCCAATCCCGGTGCTGGTCGCCGGGGACTTCAACGCCAAGTCTACGGCTTGGGGTTCTCCGGTCACCAATGCGCGGGGCAGGGTATTAGAGGAGTGGGCTGCCACGTCGAGCTTAGTTCTTCTAAACCGGGGGTCGGAAACACGTGCGTGCGGCACAACGGGGGATCCATCGTGGACCTCACGTTCGCGACCCCGTGTCTTGCGCGCCGTGTCCGAAACTGGAGGGTGCTCGAGGAGGCGGAGACGCTCTCGGACCATCGGTATATCCGGTTCGAGGTCTCCTCTAACCATGGAGCCCCACAGAGCCGACCCCCGCGCGGGGAAGGACCGCGCTGGGCCCTCAAGACCATGGACGGTGACGTCATCGTCGAGGCGTCCATCGTCCAGGCTTGGCAGCCGGCGCCGGAGGGCCCGGCGGCCGACGTGGACGGGCAAGCGGAGCGGTTGAGCGAGTCGATGGTGCAGGTGTGCGACGCCGGTATGTCGCGCGCCAGACCGCTCCCGCCCCGCAGATGGGTGTACTGGTGGTCGGCGAACATGCGCCGGCTTCGCGAAGCGTGCGTTGCAGCCAGACGCCAGTACACCCACTACAGAAGGCGGCGAAGACGGGTGGACGCCGAGGAAAGCCGCCTCTACGCCGCATACAGGGAGAGATGCATCTCATTGCAGATCGCCATACGGGAGGCAAAGTCCGAGTCGTGGGGAGAGTGGTTGGAGACTCTGAATAGAGATCCCTGGGGGCGCCCGTACAAGACGGTGCGTGGTCGGCTGCGCCCCTGGGCCCCTCCGCTGACCCGGAGTCTCCAACCAGAGTTGGTTGCCAACGTCGTCGCCACTCTCTTCCCAGAGAGGGCCGACTCGGCGCCTCCACCTATGGCGGCTGCAGCGTCGGAGGGCTCGGACGCCTCGATACCCGAGGTGTCCCAGGAGGAGCTGGAGGCCGCGGTCCAGCGGCTCCGCGCCAAGAGCACAGCACCGGGCCCCGACGGGGTACCTGGCAAGGTGTGGGTGCTCGCCTTGGAGGCCCTCGGGCCCAGGGTGGTCGAGTTCTTCGACTCCTGTATGCGGAGTGGTCGCTTTCCGAGGAAGTGGAAGGTCGGCAGGCTCGTGTTGCTGCGCAAGGAGGGTCGCCCGGCGGACTCGCCTTCGTCATACCGGCCCATAGTGTTGCTCGACGAGGTGAGCAAGCTCTTCGAGCGGATTATTTCCGCGCGCCTCGTCGAGCACCTCGAACGGGTTGGGCCGGGGCTGAGCGACCGGCAGTTTGGTTTCCGCCGAGGCCGGTCGACGGTCGACGCCATCGCGCGTGTGAGGGACCTCTCGGAGGAGGCGGTGTCCCGGGGAGAGTACGTCTTGGCGGTGTCTCTAGACATCGCCAACGCCTTTAACACCCTCCCCTGGGGCTGTATAGGGGCGGCGCTGGGCTATCATCGCGTGCCCGACTACCTGCGTCGTCTCCTCTTCGACTACTTCTCCGAGAGGGAAGTGGTGTACCCGACGCGCGACGGGTGGGGCCGCCGGGTCATGACGTGCGGTGTTCCACAGGGATCGGTTCTTGGGCCACTCCTGTGGAACATCGGCTACGACTGGGTGCTGCGGGGCGCCAATCTGCGGGGGGTCGACGTAACGTGTTACGCCGACGACACCCTCGTCACGTCCTGCGGCGCCACGTACCGTGAGGCGGCCCTGTTGGCGACGGCCGGAGTGGCCCAAGTGGTGGCCCGAATCCGCCGGCTGGGGCTGGAGGTGGCGCTGGAAAAGTCAGAGGCTCTGTGTTTCCACGGAGCCCGACGCGCCCCTCCCGCAGGATCCCAGCTGGTGGTCGGCGGCGTCCCCATCGCTGTCGAGTCGACGATGCGGTACCTGGGCGTCGTCCTCGACAGCCGCTGGAACTTCCGGGAGCACTTTCGGCGGTTGGTCCCCAGGTTGTTGCGAGCGGCCGGAGCTCTGAGCTGGCTGCTGCCGAACCTGGGCGGGCCGACAGTCGCATGCCGGCGGTTGTACGCCGGGGTGGTGCGGTCGATGGCCCTCTACGGGGCCCCGATCTGGGCGGACACCCTGAGCGCCCAAAATAGGACTCTCCTGCGCCAAGCGCAACGGGTCATGGCGATCAGGGTGGTTAGAGGATACCGCACCATCTCGTGCGAGGCGGCGTGCGTCCTGGCCGGGACCCCACCGTGGGACCTGGACGCGGAGGTGCTCTCGGCCGTGTACTGGCGCCGCAGCGCAGCAGCACGAGCCGATGAGGTGGAGCCAGAGCCGGAGGAGGCCGGGCGGCAGAGGCAACTCGACCGCCAGGTCCTCCTCCGGAAATGGAAGGACAGGCTGGCGGAGCCGACCGCCGGCAGAAGGACGGTGGAGGCGATTCGGCCCGTCCTAGAAAGGTGGGTCGATCGCCGACACGGGGCCCTCACCTTCCGCACTGTGCAGGTCCTGACGGGGCACGGTTGCTTCGGCAAGTACCTGTGCAGCGTGGCGGGTCGGGAGCCGACCGGCGTGTGCCACGCCTGTGGGTGTCCAGAGGACACAGCGGAGCACACGCTGGCCGAATGCCCTGAGTGGGCGGAGCCACGGGCGACGCTCGCGGCGGTGATTGGGGGCGACCTGTCGCTGCCGGGCGTCGTGAGAGCCATGGTCGGCAGCGACAGAGCGTGGAAGGCGGTGCTCCGATTTTGCGAGGTGGTTATGGCGCAGAAGGAGGCGGCGGAGCGGGTGAGGGAAGACGACCCTCTGTCCAACCCAATTCGCCGTAAAAGAGTGGGTCGGAGGCGCCTGGCGCATGAGCGCCGCCTTCCCCCATAAGGTGGGTCTCCGGGCGATGGAACCGGGGGGTACCATCGCCCAGTCGGAGGAGACCCCCGAGACGGCTGGCGTGTCCCGTGTTCCGGCACGCCAGGTTGAACGGTGAGTGGCGCCACAGGTGAGCGCCCCACAAGATGGGCCCCGAGTCCCGGGCAACCGTCGGCGGAGCAGCGGAAGTGTGCGAAAGCGTTCCCGCAGCTCCGCCGGAAGACGGTGAGGAGGAACACCGCTGGTTTTTAGCCGGTAAGAGTCCGGCATAACCCGACAGCGCCCCCCGCGCCTGTCGGGAATCCATGAGGATTTTCCAGCGATAAAAAAAAAAAAAAAGGTGTTGAGTTTTCCGAGAGTTACTGAAACCTAATAAATATAAATCAATAAATTTAAATAGTTATAGATAATGGTGTAAATTTCAAGATATATGAGTAAACCCTAGATTTGCCTGTCACTCCGTTTCCTATAAATTCTTACCTTAGTAACCTTAGCTTAGCTCAATGGATAACGAAAAAATGTACCAAGTCTGATACATTCGAGCGGCGTTTACTTTGCCTTATATAAACTCGTGTCTTAGAGGAACGTCAGTATTTTGAATTTATGTAGCTAAGTGAATGCCCCGAGGTAGTACCAAGTGAGGTATGTAGAAATTGACTAACGATCACATCAATAACACCGACCGCCCCGTTATACCAAGGAAATGACCCGAGACACCAAATTTCAGAATCAAATTTGCGTACTTATGTACTTTGACATTTTTATGTGTAAATTTTCATAAAGAAATATATTTACTAAAATAAACAGTAAACAGCCAAAAAACAAATGAGCATCATACTTGGCTCTCCTAAAACACTTTTTAAATCAAACCTTTTTTTTGTGTTATCACTGTAACAAATGACGTTTCTTCGTATGTTAGTTTGAATTACTGGAATTACGATTTCACCTGTTTATATTATTTATTATATTAAATTTTAACACGGTCCAAATCCAACCCAACATAGATGTTGTACTGCGTATATTGTGTCTGATGTGTTTTATTAAAAGCTTTTATTTAACTTGCAATGTATGTAAGTATGTTTGTTCGGGTGGAATCTTTGAACTCAATTTTGAAGTAGATATTTATTGAGTACTTAGTTTTGTAAAGTTGTTTATAATGCGTTGTCTGTACGCCTTTCTTCTTTTCAGCCTTCTATGTCTGGACACGGACTTGCTCTAATCGACGCTACTCTGCCCAATACAACGTATAATACAACAAATTCTTAACTAAATTACTACATTACTAGATGAAAACCCGGCTTCGCTCGGGTGAAATGTGACTCATAATACACATCTGGACATAGAGTACTTAAACAGTACGTTATACATCTGGATACAAAATGTAGGTACAAAATTTCTGTAGTCATCGGTTCTCAAGGAATATTAAAGGCATACCTAGATTCGTATAGCTTCGTTCATTGTGTTTAATAAATATAGTAAATAAAAACTGCAAAAGTTTTTACACAAATAGTTTTATTTATAAATCAACATTCAAAAATATAAACTAAAATAAATTAACAAAAAAATATAATATAATTTTAAGGTTTATTCTCTGTAAACCGCTTTGTTTTAAGCACTCAGTCTTTTTTTCTACTTTGTCAGGTAGATAAGTAGGTAAATTGCTCTTTCATATATTTTGGCATATTCATATTATTCATATATTTCGTTCATATATTTCGTTCATATATTTCGTTCATATATTTCGTATGTAATCCAAACAAAGTAAATCACTATGCAAAACTAAATTTTATGACATTTGAACTAAAACTTCTACTTTTATTTATGGTTAGTATTCTTTTTTCTATGGTTTTTTTTTTAAATAATGGCAATCACATCTCTTGTTAGTGAAACGTACATATTTGGCCAACTACGACGTTATACGAGTATGAAAGTAGTTAGTACGCAGGAAAAATGTTCGGTGTTTATTTTCTATGGTTGTTATCGCAATCGGCCAATCTCAGGTTTAAAGAAAAAACACATATAAAACACATATAAGATAAAAGTATATCATAAAAAAGTGTCAAAGACGATATTTTCGCGAAATGTCAACGACCGAAGAAAAGTACTTCAATTCGTTGCTACATTCATACCACCATAGGTTTCGGATGTTGTCGACACGAAACCAATATTTTTTTATGTTTTATTATTTAGGTAAGGTTTCGATCGAGTCTACCGTATATATGTATCACCCTATGTATCCTAACGTAATGCTAAAGTATAAATGTATTCGAATATAGTATAGCGGTATTATCTATAACGTTAATTTTATTAGTTTATCTCGAGTGCTTATTAGACCATGTTGAACCTTATCTTACAAATTTGCAATATCATCTGTGATCTATGTTTGTAAATTCCTAGATAACCCATGGTAATTCCATATTTAAACTTATAGCTTAGCTTAGCTTGAAAAGATGAACTTAACTATAAAATGAGGACTCTTTTTTTATAGAAGGTATTACAGCAGAATACTAAAAACATTTACTGTTACAATACCTCTATGATGTACTGACAAAAAATAGTAACTGTACTGTGTAGTAATTACTTGATGTTTTACCTAAGGCTTATGATTACCAATGGTACTGGTAGCGTGAACTATTATATTTATCCGGTTCTATAAAACACTAGGCAACTTTTACAAATAACGTCTTTAGATAATGATAAGGATAAGTAAAATTAAATGTGTAGGTAGTACCTACTAGGTACTAAAAAAGTATATTTTACTTGTAGGAAATTTTTAAACATCGTGATGCAAGCTTAGGACACCTATCTATTTACGTCAAATGCAAACGCGGTCGGCGTTTTGTAAGAAGCGATGTTAAAACTGTAACAAGTTTGGTTTGTTTCAAAATCTCCAGTACATTGTATGAAAATAGCGCAGCGGATTAACTATCAGGTAGATAAGATAATAAACATCCCACGTGGCTGGAGCATCGGTCGGAGGCGAGATAGCGGGTAGCGGCCATCGGGCGCGTGCGTAGCGCATAATTTATCTACACTTAACAAGAGAATACGCATAAATAAGCAAGAGTGCGAGTAAAAAGTTAATAAAATTTCGGTGCCGATTTTTACGAAGCGAAGCTAATACTTATCTTTTACTTAATTGCTTGGTAAATGATTTCAAATAACATAAAAAACAAATATCATTTTTAGTGTACATATTTATCGCTAACATTTTATCGCTATTAAGGTTAAGGGTTAACTTGTTTAACAGAAGAAAATTATTTGCTTTCACGTGCTACGAGTACCGTACATACCTACCTTACAATTTATACATGACATACGCAGTGTAAATACTTGATTCATAAAGATTCATAAATTAATTCAAAAGGCGACGTAGTAACTACATAACTACCTAATATTGGTATGCACTTATGTTTGCATGCTTTCTGCCGCGGAGAAATCGTAGGTTAGTCTCCGAGAGAGTAGGAATTCTAATTACCTACGTCTGTACAACGACGACTTTACATTATAAGTAGTATATAGGATTTGAAGTAGGTAGAACAGTTGCTTACGTCAGCAAAATTAAGGCCGAAAATAGTAGACTTCCCTTATATATTATTTCCATAAATTAAGTTCTATATAAATTTGGTTGTATAAAATTTGTGTATTTTTAACACTTTCAAAATGACTAGTCGAGGGATTGCTGAGATATCATAATTGAATAGCTCTGGTCGTACGGAAAATTACTAATAGCTAATTCTTAAAGAGTGCTTTGGATACGTCCAAGGCCCTCTTTATGCATTAGCTAATGCTCTATCTCAATATTATAATATCTAATCTGTTCTACTATCTAATACTAAAAAGGTGGAGGAAGTAGTAGGTAGAGTAAGGTTAGAGCATTACGTATTGAAAACACGGGCCAAGGACAATTGGCCGAGGCATTAGTGGACGGATCGCCTCGGAAGATAGCTGCGCGCGTTCCGGATTCCCCGCGGTCTCGCTCAGCGATATACCTAAGTACCTACCTATATTATTATGATACCCACCTCGTTTTGTCAAACTAAGAGCATCAATGATCAATTCTTATCATTTTCTTAAAAATAATACAATACCTATTGGTTGCATGCAATAAAATATTTTTTAACAAAAATGTGAACTGACCTCCAACTAAAAAGTAAGAGATAACTTAACAAACAGACTTAAATAATAAGGTATGTTTGAAGTCTGTGCAAAAATGAGGTTATCTATTTTCTCTAATAAATATCTAATTTAAATCTTTCAAATTCGCAAACAAACCTCTATTAGGACAGAATTTTGCAGGCAACCTTAATTAATATATCAACATGCGAGCAATAAAACAGCGCTTATCTACTTCTTCTATCTTACTAATATTATAAAGAGGAAAAATTTGTATTTTGTGTGTATGTGTGTGTGTATGTATGTTTGTAATGAATAAACTCAAAAACTACTATGCTGATTCCAAAAATTCTTACACCATTGGAAAGCTACATTCAGCCTGAGTAACATAGGCTATATTTAAATGTATTGATAGAAAAGATTAGGCATCCTTACTTAAACTTAAATAACGTAACCCAAGGTGTAAGAAAAGTGCCCTAAAACGTTTTTGGTCGCATGCGCTGCGGAAACTATTGATGATAGAACAAAAGTATGATACCATATGTTCAACTATTATCGTTATGTCACAATAACCACTTTTTACAGTTTAAAAGTTAATAGAAATTAAAGTAACCCATTAATGACCCACTAGAGTGTCGGGTCTCCTTTCACAATGAGAGGGATGTAGGCCTGCCGGGTCAGTTAGTGCTGATATATTTTTTTTCTATTATCATATAGTTAAAGTAACTGGCATCGACATACCTGTTTATACCTGGCAGCCTAGTGGTCCAGAAATAATGGACAACCCTACGTCGGCATATATATATGTATGTCGGAGAAGGATTCAAGCCAAGTTGATTACTGGCCATACAATGCGAGAATGCTTAGAACCTTATTTTGAACTTGTTTTAAAAAAAAAGAGTAATCTGTCAAATCTTGTTTGGAATGTCATTGATTGTCAATATATTTTCTACATCTTGTTGTTGTATTGTGAATAATAATTGTGATAATTACTCGTATTGTAATCGAATGTTTACGAAATAGGCTGAAAGTAGAGGATAACTCAGAGCGTGGTCGGTACACGTTCTAGTTCGCCATGTATTGTGTGGAGTTGTTGGAGATTCGATGGATTATGTGGTCGTGGTGGACCAGTTGTGAGATAAGGTTCTGGTGGAGTAAGAACGGTGTCACGAACTCGCTGCTCTTTATCAAGAGTTTGAGGCCATCCATGTAGATGTTAAACTAACTTGTACGTGTGTGAATATTGTGATACCTTGAATAAATAGTGTGTAAACCTGAAGTACTAGTACTTTGTTTGTGCTTGCATTATACCCAAATGACGCCCACTGCTGAACACGTAACCACTAATGATGATGTCGAGTAGAATGGTCTTTCTCCGACATGTATATATAAAATGAAATGTTGTTAGAAAAACATAATAAATAACTTTTATACTTAGTCTACGAAGATGATAAGTTATGCCGTTAATAAATAACAGAAATAAATAAATAAATACCGCTTCACACTCATAGCCCCACACTAGGATTCCCTGTGTCGTGGGTGCCATGGACAAACACAAGACAAGAACACAACAAACACACCCAGATCAGAAACAGAAATTCAAATTCATCATTCAAATCTCTGCTCTGCTGGAAATCGAACCCAGGACCCTCCACGCAGCGCACCGGTGTCTTAACCACTGCGCCACTTGGGTCGTCAAATATAACATTAACATCAATCTACTATTGCAACTGTTAGATAAGTACTGTGTAAACAAATTTTGTCTGTTTTTTATTTATGTATAATTGTATATGTTCTTGTATATGTTAGATAAATATTTAATGTCGCCATGTAAACAAGCATGAGACCGTCCTCTAAAAATGATGCAAATACAACAAGTCATAAATAGGGAGCTGGCGAGCATTTAGGTACATATATGATTTGCTCGTACTCCGTATTGATAGGCATTAAAGTTGGGATCAATACGACAAAAATTCTTAATGAATGAAGGTCGTACTTTGCTGCGTTTTTTTTTCTACAGGGCTTCAAATCTGTAAAAAAAACTCTACTTAATCATTTGCTCGTGTCTGCCTCTGGGGTTAATGGTTAATACCATTTTAATAACGAAGAAAATCTATGAGGCAGACATACAGGGCTCTGCATTATCACAGGGGTGGATGCAAAAATGTTGAAAAAAAACTACTAAATCATTTGCTTGTAGCTATAACTGGGTCCATACTTTTTATTAGAACTCCCTGAATACAAAAACAATTATTTATTCATGGCAAATAAACAATTATTAAACTCATAAAGTTTCCGTGCGTTAACCAGTAACCAGGAATACAAAGAATCATTACAAAAGCAACATATTTAATCAATATAATTTCACATGCATCTCGTGAACAATCAACCTCAATTGAACCTAACGTGTGGAAGGAGATATGTGCAACTACCTCAAGGCGGTTTCAATACAGATTATAATTATATTTCCCGATGAAATGAGGCGAGCATTTTAAACATTAATCAATTAGGCTAATGATGACGACTATATATGTTATTCTGTATGTAATGTAAATATATTATTATGTACACTGTATACCTTATAAAACTGCTTTGAAATGCATTTGCAAGATTTGAATTGATTGCAGAAAGACACCGGCACAGCTGCACCGGCAAAGCATAATAAAAGCTTGTAAAAATATTTTAAAAAATTTAATCCGTCTTCAAAAAAGTATGAAAAATAAAAAAATTAAACCGACATCAAAAAAGTACCTATGAAATAAAATGTCGTACAATCCCCATATAATTCAATAATTCTACACTTAAACTTTACAATATTCTATCTATAGTAGGTACTAGTACTTGACTCGTAAACATCCAACAGCACCAAGCAGACAAGTACTTACTAAATAAACATCTAAACATAATATGTATAACACAGATGTAGTATACGGTATTTACGATTTGCAAAATTGAATTGCAAGTAGCTAGACGTCGTAGCTGTAGCGCTCCGCCCGCGGCCTCCGCTGATAAGATAACCTTGCCTTTCAATTTATTTCGCGGCACAACGAGCTCTACAAAAACTTCAAATACAACGCTTATCAATCGCTGACGTTAGACAGAACCTCTTAATTATGCCTACATCTCCGGTAGTATTTGAAGCGTTATATAAAATAGTGAAGAACAGTTAACGCATATATTTATTCAGTGGCAGTGTTATCATTTTTTCTTTATTCAACAAATGACAATCGTAACCGTGTTTAACCAGGTAGTTAGTTAATTTATAAAATTAGAAAGTTCGAAATAGCAGACAATGAATAAAATTTGCATGTTAAATACAGATAAACCTTTAAGCATAATGACGTAGGTACAGATATGCTTTTATTGTGAGACCCATATTGTTAGGCTTCGTACACCAAGTAAGTACCTCGTGTTCAAAGGGATCTTCTGTACGGGAAACCCGTTTCTGTTTATCTCCGCTGAACGACAGCCTCCTCTTAAACAACTTCATCTTTGAGATGAGGCCGCCGCCGGCGCTGCGCGAATGTCACCTCGCCTCAGATGTGGACACGGCTCATTATTAATTAGACACGGGGAGTTAAGTCGGGCGTCGTCGGTTAATAAAACACTGCTCCTTCCATTGCATAAAAACCGACGGATTTTCTTTGGAATTTCAATAAAAATAGTTTTAACACAGCACCCGGGGCGAGTTAGCCGCGATTTAGTTACAAACCGCGTAAACTGCCTTTCGCGGCATAGGGTTGCACGTGAACACGTGAGGGTGAGATTCACTCCGAGACGCGCATGCCCATAATCGTGAGGCACGGTGTGCGGTCTACTCGCGCGACCGGCGCGCACTGGCAGCGGGTGAGCGGGCGCGTTGCGGCGGCCGGGCCGCGTCACCTTCGAGCGACACCGCGGACCACGACTCCACGACACCACGACCCCACGATTTCGCACCCACCGGCCACCCCCTCATATCCCGAGACATCAATCAAAAGACGTACAACATAACCCCCAATAAATGGGTTTCGCTTTGTTACCAAATTACAGTAGCCATCAGGTAGAAAATTGTCATTTTTCACCTCGGGCGCGTCTAATATACGCTGTGTTAAAAATAGCTAACTACTTTAACAATTACAGGATACAATCCGTATGTCGTCTTCATTGTCAAACTCACTTGGTTCTATTAACAAAGAGCTAAACAAAGTCAGCGGTGATAGCCCAGTGGCTTAGAATTCAACCTCGAATCGAGGGGTCCGGGTTCGAATCCCAATGGCACGCACCACGGCACCGATGACTTTGTAAAAATGTGCTCTTTATAAAATTAAATATCACCTGCTGTTACGGTTAAGGAAAACATCGTGAGGAAACCTGCATGCCTGAGAGTTCACAAAAAAAATTCTCAAAGGCATGTGAAGTCCACCAACCCGCAGTAAACCAGCGTGGTGGACTAAGGCCTACATCCCTCTCATTGCGAGAGGAGACCCGACCTTGTAGTGGGGCATTAATGGGTTACTGACAAACAAAGTGTAATTCTGCACAAACTCTCCTTTTAGAGCAAGCTCCGCATTCTCCAAAATTAACAATCTATCCTAGCTCATGTTGCTGCAATAAATTACGCATAGTGAGCCCAAATAGCGCAAGTGAGATCAACAGTAAGGCGAGGCAAAACGGCATCCGTTGTTGCCATAAACAATGCTCTAAAATTAGAGAAGCCAGAGCAAGTTGCGTTTGACACATGTCAATTGTTCCAACGCAATGTGTACATACTCTACTCATGGTACCTACTCAGTTACTGAGCGCGGCATTAATGTAATGTGACTTACTGTAAACGTTTATCCACATAATTATATATCTACGTGACCGGAATACTCATTTCTGGAGCCGGATCTTTTTTAAACCTTAGCGAGATTATATGAATTTATGTTAACATGATGTACATTCGAAATTGAGATAAAAATTCTTCAGAATTACTTCAACTTTAAAATTTATCAAGGAAATGCAAGATGCGAAGCATATTCACAATAGGTATAGAGTTTAATGACAATGACTCATTTATATTATAGCCCATTAGTAATTAAAGTTTTTGTATTGGGTAAAATAACCATTTAGCTCTATTGCAGATCGAGCTATATTGTGGAAAATTTATAAACTAGTAATTTTTTTAATGGCAATAATGGTAACAATGTACTATGAGAAAGATTTTTAATTATAATGACATACTTTACATGTCTAAAATTTTTAAAACAATGTCATTTGCTTAACAAAATATGAGGTTGAAAATACATAACGTTAATGACTTTAAAAATTCTACCGTAATGTGAATGTACACAAAACATGTCTAAGGTTTAGAAAAGTGACATCAGCAAATAAATTGTTTAGCGTGGAATGGAATCACTCCGCGCGGAAGAAGCAAGGAAGAAGACGTGAAACTTCATAATGTGGAAATGAATATTGGACGCTACTCGTTGCTCGCTCGCGCTGGCCTGTAAACAGGTATAGTATGCGCATGCGTTAGAGTGCCACGCATTCACTCTCGCTCTGTCTCTTTCTATATGAATCTTTCCTTTTGACAGTTTCCATAGTTCCAACTATAATAATTAGACTCATTTTGTTTATGAATGTTGCCTTTGTACCGTTTCCATAGTTACTTTGACTTTTTTCCCCTCCCCAGGAGCGTTAAACGTTTAACGCAACTTTGTTGGAAGTCGCATAAGAAGTTTCACTTCAAAATAGTTAGCAAGGAAAAAATAACAAACATCTCAGTAGACTTAAGGGAATTTATCATAATAATATTTAATAAATCTAGATATCAAAATAATATTTAAGAATGATACAAAGTGCGTATGTACCTACGCATAGAATAGGCGTGACGAAAGATTTTGAAATCCTCTTCCATAATGGCGGTACATATTTACTATTTACGGTAAAACCTTTATTTCGGTAATAAACTTGAGTTTAAAGAAGTTTAAAACCATTTTTCTAATATTTTTTCATATAGTGCGCCAAAACAGCTCGCGGTGTCATGGCGTCTGCTCTGACGTCACGCTTAGGTAAACATGTCATTGTGTCTATGAGTTCTTCGTAACGACAGTATAGGGACCGTGCATGGCGACACCTATGCCATCTAGTGTCATTTATCGGAACTGCATATTGCTTTATGGGTAGGATTACTACCGTATGTTAACTTTTTGAAAAGTGTATCACAAATAATTTTGTATATTAAAAGGCTCATTAAAAGTGTATTCTTCTATGCTTGGATGCTCCAACACTTCCAAGAATAAAATATATAAATATATTAGTGTAAATTTTCGTAATTTTCCACTGATAGTACCAACATGCTCTGCCTAAAAACTATACGAAAAGTTGGATAAATGCAGTTAAAAATACACGTGACATGAATTCAAACGGTTAAAAAGAACTATCAAGGTTTTTTAAATGAAACTAATATATAATTTGTTTTAAGATTAATTTAAAATTCAAGTTATTTTTATTTTCAATGAAAAGGAGGAATTTGTTCTATTTAAACATTTTTATTTATCACACAATATCAAAATACCTGGCATTCATCTTAAAATAGATACTGCTTTATGCGTTGCTCACTTTATTTAAACAATGTTATCTGAAAATCCTCTACACCCTTTTAATATACCAACAAATTTTCTATTGAAAAACACTTGGACCAAATACTTTTAGAATTTGAAAAATATCAACGTTCGCACGACACACACTATTCTTGATATCACTAAAATCGCATTTTATACATTTTACGTAATTTAATCCGTAATTTATAGTGAAATATTGAGTTATTCCTCGTTAAGCGACATTATGAAAACATATGAAAAACAAAGGGACAATATTGCACTTTAGTTGTGGCAGTTTCGTTTTAATCCATTAGGTGGCGTTTTGTAGTTTCTGCACGGTCCCTATTATCAGCGGAGTTTGTTTACCTAAGCGTGACGTCATGGGCTGTGAGTGGCATTTCAATCAAAATGGCGACTTGCAATATTTTAATATTTTATTTTATTGAAAATCTTAATAATCTTATTATTTTAAACAAAACTAAACCAGTGTTTTGAATTTCTTTAGTATGTAGATTGCTCTAAAATGATTAAATCGGCGATTCTTTGATACTATCGTCACGCCTATTATTGTGACTTGTCTGCTATTTAAGTTAGTATATTATACAGATAATTTACAGAAAATTACACTCCAAAATTTGGGTGGTTTCCGCCCGCTAAACCATTAAGATAACTATCATAGATTTCATTGACTGCATACAGTGTAAATTTCAAACTTATATTGTATTATATTGTTATAATGTTTTATATTATTATATTTTTAGCAGTTATCATTTCTATCCTGCTTGACCTGTACAAAAGAAATATATGTATTTAAATATATATATATGTATTTATAATTTAGTAGGTACTTTATTATTTTACTTATTTTCATATTTTATATCAAGTGGTTTATCATTTATTTTTGTTTAATATCCATAAACAGTTAACATGAAAAATGAAATAAGGAGCTAATACTCAGACGATACTGCTTTTAAATATTATCTTGTATATTACTTCTGTATATTACTTCTGTTTCATTATAAACTAAGCTAACCTGATAAGGGAAAGGAATCGAGATCGTCAGTCATGTCTCGATTAGTTGTTTCTGTTTGTACATGGCATTAAAACAGATGTAAGTACATTAAATTGTAAATCACTGCGACAACCTGACAATTGCGAAATCTTGACAAATGTTTCATTGGGACCAATGAACTGCAAACTGCAACTGATTGCTAGTCTTTAGACTCTTGACACTCGTTTGTTTTAATGATTAGACGTAACATTTCACACTTTGTGCTGCGTCCGAGAGGTTTTGGCTTTCTAGACAACGGTAATCCATTGATTGTTACCGGCTTGCATTTAATCATCGTTTATTGTTGATTGTTGTTTTACAAACGGTCGGAGGCTGCCCGTGATTTGCTGTCAGGTGTACGATCGTTTTTACGTTTCATAGTTAGGGTTAAAACTTCACACGCTATCTTTTGTATGTTAGTTATCTAAAAAACTTTTCATTTCCGTAAGCTCTGTAAACTATGTAATGTTCGACCTTGTTATTCTATTCCCAGAACCTTATTACTTCACCGTTTTATCACTTTACCCTCTCGACCTTGCTTCGATATAATCTAACACTACGAAGTCGGCGGTACACATCTATCTCCCTTCCCTGGCGATATGCTCATACGCAATAAGCTCGATTCTTATCATGACTTGGTAGCAGCAGATACAATCGAAGTGTGTTTTTTTTTATTCGCTCAATGCCAGCAAGTTTTTATGTTTTAGTTTAAAAGGTGGATTCTGGCGACCTGGCGAAACAAATTTCACGCATATATCAGGCAGCACCTTTTATGTTGTGATTTTTCATTGGTTGCCGTGAAAGTGACATTACTTAGTTTTGTTCGCGTGCAAGATTAATATGAAAATCCAATGCAAAAGCTGAGTAAATTTTTTCTACGATCATTTATAAAGCACAACATATCTGCGGCCACAGTAGTGCCTCCGAGACGAGACGACAAGACGAGACAACGCAAGCGCGAGGCCCCTTTCTTTCGCGTGTCTACCTAAGTACCTTTTGAACCCTTTTATATTCACAGATTTATAATTAAAAATCTCGGAAGAGCAACTGCAAGCACTGAACCATAAACAAAATAAATTAGGTCAACGTGGCTGTAACGAGATACCTATGACATTTTGATGTCATATTCACACAATGCGAATTCTATTCAAGATTCCCTACCCCAGTGACGAAACTTAAAGCTAGGCGACCTAGTTTCTAAATAACTTATCAAATGAGAAATCTTAAGAAAAGTTAAAGAAGTGGTAGTAAAAGACGGTACGTTGAAAATATTTGATCTACCTATTGAGTTTAACCTTTTACTACAGAGAGGTCAAGCTGAATTGGATATTTAGATGTACGAAAAATGTACTAAGCCAAAAAGTAGTGACGGCACTTTCTGAATATTAACAATTTAATTTTTTAGTTGCAACAACATAATTCCTGTAATATTAACTTTAATTGGTGAAGGCCACCAATATTTTCTAATAAAATTGTGATCAATTCACAGAATTCTTTAAGCATCCTTGGACGGAACCCTAAGAGCGCTGACAATAAAACACCAACCGACCAGTACAACTAAGCAGAAGTGCAAGTAATGTTTATGGCATGCTTAGCTAAATACCGAAGGAGACGGGGATGTAGAGTTCGGAATGCGCCGAGAGTGCTCGAGTGGTGTGAACCGCCCGTGTTTGCGTTGCCAGTTAGCGCGCTCTATCCTTGCCGTTGCGGCCAGCTTCCCGGAGGTACGCTGCTTTACAATGCTCTACATGGGATTTCTAAACAGAGATCTTTTCACATAAGCGGCTATCAGTCTGTTTTTTTCTCGACAATTCCAGAGGAATATGTTATAGACATGAATAATATGCGAAAAAAAGTTAGGTTATATTTTAGCAGTCGTAAAAAAGTGATACAAAACATACCTACTGAAACACCTTACCTTACCTGACCTTAGACCTATTGGCATCGTCTAGCATCTCGTGATATTAGCGATGTATGCTACTCGGAGAAAGTAACAGAACATTATCTTAAAAAAACTATAAAACACGCTTTTGAAGAACATCGAACTAAAAAAGTTAAAAATAATTTTTAAAATAAGTTAAAAACGTTAATAAACGAAAAATACTAGTAATATTGTGAAAAAGCGGCGGGCGCTCGATATAAAAAAATATGGAACAAAGTTTTTTTAGGTTTAGTGTTTTTTTAGTTTTTAAAACTATATTTATTTTTCACTTTTTATCACCTTTTTTGTTTATTTAAAACAAACTATTAAGTATGGTTTTAATATAAACTTTGAATATTTTTCTTTACGACCATGTAAATGAAATCTAATAATCAAGTAATTAATTAATTTGTTATTATTGAGAGTTGGTGAAAATCGAGAATTTTCAAAAAATTATAATTCAAAAACTATCAACTTTTGGCAAATTTCATAAGAGTGACTTTCATGTCAAAATTCCCAAAATATCTAACATAAAACAAAATGAATTTTATTGTAAAAAATTATATAAATTAAAAAAAAAACTTATTTTGCTTATTGAAAAATGGAATAATTTTATCAAATTAGTGTATTGTCATCGGTCCTCGATTAATCTACAAAGTTTGAACGAAATCTGGCCGTTTAAAGTGGGTCAAAAGTCGCGCCCAAAGGAGTCGGTTACAAACAAACATACAGGTGTAGCTAATAAAAAGTGTGTAAAAATATAACTCCGAAAGAAAATTTAGCGAACAGTGTGAAAATCAAATTGACTTTGTCGCTCGCGTGAGCCATGTTTTTAGCCGTCACCGATCGCGCCACTTTCATGTTCACGTTCCATAATCATAATAATAATGGGAAGTAATGTCGGCAATTTCCAGTTGCAAACAGCCCCTCGTATCGGCTGCATCTCGTACTTCATACTCACGAGGATGTGCCGAGACTCGAATATGGGAAAGTCTGTAATCATGAACTTTTGAAGGGCGTCCGAAAGTGATAAAAATTGTTTAGCGTGGAGTCCCACTGCGCGGAAGAAGTGAAACTTCGTAATTTAATGTGGAAATGAATATTGGGCGCTACTCGTTGCTAACGCTCGCGCTGGCCTGACTACGCGGCACGCGCATGCGTTCGAGTGCCACGCATTCACTCTCGCTCTGTCTCTTTCGTTCCATCTAATTAGACGCATTTTGTTTATGAATGTCTCCTTTTGACAGTTTCCATAGTTACTTTGACTTTTACCCCCTCCCCAGGAGCTTGAAACGTTTAATACAACCGTGTTGGAAGTCGCATTAAGAAGTTTCACTTCAAAAATGTACAGATCTCCTGTTACCCCAGAACTTCTTACGACATTGGAAATGTACCTTAGATCTTTTATTAATAAAATAAAACAAATTTTGCGAAAAGAAAATTTTATTTATTCTCTTCAAACCTTGCAATTGCAATACATGATAAATTTTATTGAAATAGTGAATAGGTACATTAAACATAATAATATTACCCAACCAAATACAACTACAGTTTACAAGAATCTTTTATATCTCTCAATCATACACGACATTAAAAATCTCGACCGATTCTTCCTTCTCACAAAAAAAGTACCAAGTCCCAACTAACTTTAAAAAAATAAACATAATTGTTCGAAATATTTCATCTGGATAGAACTAGCAAAGACAAAATCTATTGACACCTTAAACATAAAAATCCAACGAAAGCTTTCCAAATTACAACTTATTCGTACCGCCCGCGAGTCGAACCAAAAACTTGAGGCCACCACACCTACAGCCCACAGAATGCAACCGATTTCCAAAATTTTGGGCTCCTTCGATCTTCATTTAATTTGCTAGAGGGTTTTTTTAGCCGAAACGAAACGAAAAAAGAGCGAAATTTTTTATCAAAATTTTCAGTTTTTTTGCGATAACTTTCAACTTTCAAATTTCAACTTTCTCAAAATTTTCTTTTTTCATATATCTTGATGAGCTGTACTCATCAAGATGGGTCGATTGACACCGCCACGATAATTATCTTCAAAATTGTCCGAACTACAGCCGAATCGTACTATTTCCTAAAATGACCCCGTATAAACCCGCGATCTGAAAGTCATTTCCAATGACAAAATAAATTAATTTGTTCCAGCCCAAGACGCGACGATACATTCTCGTAATTTTATCGATTAAACGTTCGCTTCCTATGACACATATTTTTGCGTTAATGCTGAGATTTTATCGGTGCCTTTAACCTTAATAAATACGAGTACCTAGATTTTAATTTTGTGTGCCAAATTGCGGTCGGCGGTGGTTCGGAAAAAGTCTGAGTGAAATTGAGAAAACTTACGGCGTTATGCAACTGCGCTATTAGCTCTGCAGTATTGGCGTGGTCGGACAACTGCACCGCGCTCGACACCTGAAACAAACATTCCTCGTGCTCCGTTAAGTGGGTCAATAGCTCCCCAGGGTATAAGGGACAACTAGCCAACGGATGGGCCGTGTTATTTCTACGCCTCTAAATTGCCTCGAGCCTTTCTGGATATTTACCTTGTGACTGTGGCTGAAACTGCTGAAGTCGTAATGCGTTGTTACTTTGAGTTCTCTCTGACATTTAATGGATTTTATTGTTTTGTGTCTCTCCAAGCCTATAAATAAACGACATGTGCCTAACTATATTACTTACTTAGACTAGATTATATTCAAAAATCCATAGGTACATACATAGGTTATGACTACATTTCGTAAATGAGTGTTACTCGTAAAAAGTGATGCCATTTTATATCGAATTCAAGAATCAAAAGGACAGAATCATAAAGGAAGGTTCCATTGACGTATCTGTCACAAATCAACTGCAGGGTCTGCAGGTAATACCTAGCTATTGCTAAGTTACACAATGAAGTCGGTAAACGGTTGGCACTAAGATAAGCGCAAATTGCCTTTTAATCTGAATTTTATTTACCTTTGTACGTGTAGATATATCTTTAGATTTAGAAAATAATCGGTCGGGTAGGAAAGAATAGAGAAATCTAACGTAGCATCGATATGAAAACTAAGAGCGGGATTTTGAATCCGCGCAGCGCGTAAAGCACGGCCGAGGACGCCAATTTGTGGTATTGTCTTCAACCGTTTCCAACATTCCGCAATACGAGTATCTCTCTGCATTCGTGACATTAGTATATGACGTATATGGTTCTCCACGCAGTAATGCCAATTAGGGCCCGAAATCTCTTCCACCCTTCAAATGTTTCCTAATATTTTCATCGTATTCACAAAATTGTGCGAAAGTACGGTGTTTCTTATACGTATGAAATAAGTTTCATACTTCCTGAGAAAAACTCGTATTAGGTACAGATGGCGGGTGGCTCGGTTTATTTGCTGTCCAGTATATTTTGTTTTGCTCAATGTTCGTATCTACAGAGATACGAGCATTTAACACCCAGTAGTTAGTTACAAATATAAAAAAGAAAAAAGCCCACCAAAGTTAATGCGTGTAGAAAGATAATGGTAGAATTTTAACTGCCCGTTAAATACACCGATACCTGCTTCCAAGAAAGAGGTTAAAATGTTTTCGTAGATGAAATCAGGTCAAAATTACAGTATTTGTATTGGAGCTTTCAACAAATACAAGCCTACTTTGTGCAAAATCACCACTGTGCATATCCGACGAAGGATCAGGAATTACGAGTACCATACCATTTTACGGTTTGTAAGCAGTGCTGAGGTTCACTGATCGTAATCGAAAATACACAGCTTCTTTGAGATCAAACTTAACTTAACTACAGGGAAATCGACGTGGATAATTCATAATTGCATCCATGTAATTGTTTGCATGAAGTTTGAACTCTCACCATTTAAGATTGAAGTACCTATAGGAGAAACATTTAAAATAAGTACTTTTTTAGTATGTTTTCTGTTTGATCAGATCTGATTTCTGATATTTGCACCTATTTACATTTGCACTATATTTGAAGTTAATATTAATTAAATTTTAGGAATAGATAAATAATTCAAATATACCAATTACAATATCTTATTTCTATAATGACAAATAACATTCTTTCTATTACATGCATTGTACCCTAGATAACAATAGATACTCGTAATGTTGCAAGCTACAAAATGACGTAAGACGAACTGTTAAAATATGAGAGAACATCGGTCACAGTCAGTTAACATTTTCTTCGGCATATCTGATAAGGTTTGTTATGAATCATAGATCTATACGACAAACTATAAATACAATGCTCGAAAACACTTCTAATTAATCTAAAGTAAGTAAATAAAATTCCATAAAATAATGTCTTGTAATATACTTGAAACTTATATCACAACAGCGTCCGGATGTTGGAGCTTCTAAGAAAAGCTAAGGCACTCAGTTTCATCGAACTCCAAACGGTTTCGATGAATCGTGTTCCATTTGTAAACGATAGCATCTTTGTCGCCAATACTCTAAGCAGGCGGGAACTAGGGTCACTCGATCTAGCCGTCGATGAAGAAAATCGCCTGTTAAAAAAATCTCTAAAGCTTTATTCACATCTACCAACCACCGAAAAATGTTGCCGGCCAGTGTTAATACTGCTACGTACTGCTAAGATGTTAATAATAACGCTTTACACTCATAGACCCACAATAGTACTCCCTGTATCGTGGGTACCATAGACACACACAAGACCAGAAACAGGAACTTCAACATTCAAATCTCTGCTCTAACGGGAATCGAGTGGCGTCTTAACCACTGTCCCTTTCAGGTCATCCAAGTTTAAAAACGTGTCTCAGCCGCTACACGTGCCGCATTGCCGTAAAAATAAAACTTCCACCACACCCTGTCCCGGCACGGCAGTCGGCAATCGGCCCCATTTGTACTGCTTGATCGACTGCAGGCCCACACTTATCCGCGTTTAATAGGCTGACCAGGAAATCGCGAATAACGGACCGTTTATTTTCGTAGACTAACGTGTTCGGTTCGACGACTATTACACACCAGCGAACCACTCTTCAAATGGCTAATCAAACGATTTTGCTTTAATTTCGTTTAGGTACTTTATAGTTAGCAAGGTATTTTTTAACTATACCTACTCGTAGCAAGGAAAACAGCTTCGTATATTATTTACACAATTTTGTTAACGTCAATCAAGACGTTTCATATGCCAACAAGCCTATAATTTAAATGTTAAGTTCCGATTTAAGTGTCTTATTAAAAGTCTTAGAAGGCAATGCAATTAGGAACCACCCAGGTTTTCGTGGCATGGAATATTGTTTCCAAATTAATATGATTGTAATTTGAAGATTTTGCAACATTCTACTTTAAGAATTATAACCAAACAGAGAACGAGGAGGTACTATTTATTTAGCAGGTATTTATGTACTGACTGAACTGAAATTTGTATTGTGTTTGTGTGTATTGTACCTAAAACGTTCAAGGGATTCTTCAATCTAATACCAAGAAATAAGATTATAATTATGTTCTCACCCCGTAAAGAACATTCTACCATATCACAATTCATTTTTAAAAGACATTTTGAGGATAATATGACATCGGTCGTGGTCGTTACAGTCTTATTCTTATATATAAAATTCTCATGTCACAGTTTTAGTTACCATACTCCTCCAAAATGGCTCGACCGAGTTTTATGAAATTTTATATGCATATTCAGTAGGTCTGAGAATCGGCTACTGTCTATTTTACATACCCCTAAGTGATAAGAGTTGTCTACACCTAACATTTTAATTTTATTTATTGGACAAATTTTTTTATTTTTATTTTTTAATAATGTGGCATCAAAAAATACATTCAACCCTAAATTTTCACCCTTCTATCACCAACCCCTATTTTTTAATAGTAGTCGATTTTTAATGCTCGATAACTTATATGGCAAAACAACGTTTGCGGGGTCAGCTAGTAGTGAGATAAAATACCTAAATGTTTACACTTTCTTTAAAAACCCGACTCTTGAACGTCTCAATATGCCAAAATGACTTCGGCTGTCTTTACAAAATTCTGACTGGCATACTTACATTATTTTAAGAGGAGCAGCGGTTTCAGTCCACTCATTTCCACTTTAATCTACTTACTTCGGTACATAAAAATGTCGCCCACTACCAAGATTTAGTAGGTCGATGTTCTTCTAAATTTGGCCCTAGCATATTTTTGAAATACAATTATTTGGCTTTTTGAACACAATTTTATAATTGTTAACAAAATTAATTTTTAATAAAAATGTGAACCGCCTTCAAACTAAAAAGTACTTGAAATAACTTTACAAACAGACTTTAATAATAAGGTACTTTTGGAGTCTGTGCAAAAATGAGGTTATCTACAAATGAAACTTTGGCATTAAACGTTAACACGATTTAATTATCTTATAATAAACGAGTTTCACTCTATCATCAGACTCGAAGGTGGTTAATGTTTATACAGGGGTGAATTTTTCAAGTGTGCGTGGATAGGGAAATCCATGGAAAAAAACATATTTTGTTAAAAATGAGCTCTATCCTTAAGTTTGCCGTATATCATTACTTTCCAGAATTTGTTCCCTTATTAGTGACACTATCGAATGGTGTAATAATACAGTGCGTGATTTTTTTTCAAAATCAACGGGTTCGATTCCAGGCTAGGCGTATTGATTTTTCAAAAATCGAACGATGCCGTTTTCGTTTTCATCAAAATCGGTCCCCAGACTCCTTTCAGTATTTTTCAATATTCCTCATAGTTTCAGATCTCCCCATCCACGCACACTTGAAAAATTCAAACTGTATAGTTCTGCAAAGGTAATGTGAACAACAATAATAATAATAATTTATTAACCTGGTTCCTTAACTCTTATCGGTTGAGCAGTTCCATTCTGTATCTCCGAAACTCCTCATCAGATCATCATCAACTTATATGGGACCAAATTCAAAGTAACAGCTTCCGAACCAAAAAGAAAAAAAGCAAATCGGTTTATAAATAACGGAATGCGGCGGTAACAAATATAGAAAAACATACAGATGAATTGAGAACCTCCTCCTTTTTTGAAGTCGGTTAAAAAAGTAGGTTATTGGTAAAACTTGAACGCGTTTGATTATTATGAAATGAAAAGTGAAGATTTTCTCTATGTCTCATCTCAAATAGTGACGTAAAAAATAAATGAACGGTTAAACATAACAAATACAAAACTTGTCCTAGATCTTACAATTTTGGGATTTTTCTTTCCAAAAAGTACGAGTCTAAAATTGCAGTAATAGTTGTAATATTATCCACTTACATTTTATTGGCATAAACCATTAAGCCCCATTTAGACTACAATTGCATCAAAACGCCGAAACAATATCAATTATTTTGAGATTAGTACGGTCATCATAAACCATTGTTAAATTTCATACTTAGTTTGTAATGATTTTCCCACTGCCCACACTGTTCTTTGCAAATAGAACTTCTCGTCTTATAATTTGTTTCTTTACAGCCAGAATCATTAAGGTATGATTATACCAATTTAACATTAGGTTCCTACTGTGTTTTCTTTTCACATGATTTAAATGACGGGTCAAATACATATTTAAGTCGCCTTTTAACCCCGGAATGCAAAAGGAGTAGTACCCCATCCAACGCGATATATTTTGTCAGGATTATTAATACTTACTCGTACGTACTTAGGTAATTTAAGATTGAGTTTCTATAATTATTTTTTACTTTTTAAAGGGAACTCAGGTTATTGTGTCGGGGGTTTTTTAAATTTTTATTTTAATTATAAACAATTATTATAAACATGTATATACTGATATCGACGTTTGTTAAGACGATCCTACCTCCGTATATTCTGATTCAAAGTACTTGGAGCTAAAAGCGCTACTAAAATTGTTTAAAGTGAGCTTGTTTCCATATAATTTATATTAATCAGACGACGTCAGTGATTTCTGAGATGAATATGCATTCGTAACGAGTCTAATTGTGTCGAGTCAAAATAAGTGTCATAAATAAATATCATACACTGCCCGCTGGCTAAACAGAGATTCAATTCTTCAAAAGTAATGTTTCCGGCGAGGTAGGATATTGCCTACCTACATTTGCACTATGAGCAAGTTCATATCTATATTAATATGTATAAAACCTTCTTCTTCTTCTTTGCCAGCATTTATGACGCCCACCGTTGGGCATATACCTCTCCAAGGCCCCTCCTCGCCTCACGGTCCATGGCTCTTCGATGCCAAAGCCGTCCTGCAAGTTTTGCGATGTCATCGGACCATCTGGCTGGTGGTCTGCCAACTCCTCGCTTCGCCTCCCGCGGTCTCCACTCCAGAACACACCTAGGTACTCCATCTATCGTTGCAACGGTGACACGATAAGTAGAACCCATCACCTTAGTCTTCTCCATATTCATTAAGCCCTATCTTAAGCGAAGCAATACAGTTCTTCAAGCATACCTTTAAGATGATCTGCACACTCCGCTATTATAACTACGTCATCTGCATAGCGGAGGTGGTTCAAGTATGTAGGTACCATTCACATTTATACCCTTTCCGTCCCAGTCAAGGGTTTTGAAAATATCCTCCAATGCCGCTGTGAACAATTTTGGTGATATCACGTCACCCTGACGCACTCCTCGATGGATCTGGATGGGATTAGTCTGCTGCTTCAGTTGGATAGTCATTGTAGCAGAGTTGTATAGGCTTTTAAAACCTACCTGTTTAATATTACTGTAAACTTCATTTTGTGTTCTTATGTAGCTGCTAGCCTGAAAACTATGGTTTAATTATTATTACTTAATTTACTTTTCTGTTATGCCAAAAATTTAATAATCTCTTGCTATGGATACAGTGCTTTATCATTAGGCGGTCACAGCTAAACGGCTATTTTACAATAAACATAAATTATGGATACTATCTACAATTCCGTGGGGTTACCATTCCGATTTGCAAAAGCCAATGTGTAATTATTTATTCAAATTGCTAGGTAAACCGTTCATTAACTAAAGCAGCACTAATATTTTATATGTTTAGCTTGCTTGCGCGTGCGCGGGCCGCAGGCAGGGATTAAGACAGGGCAGACACACATTCCAACACAGACATGCCCTAACACTGACTCACAGATTCCATTTCAGGACTTATACATTAAGTTTGTTTTGTTATACTTACAAAAATGAGCATTCATTATGATACGATTACTAAAATGTCTGACTGTCACCATATTAAAACGGATGTATGGTACGATATTGTTACATACGTGCTTATATAATATACCAATGTAAATATGTTTTAATTGAATAACATAATAATTTATTTTAAATAGCTACCTTATTCATCAGATCAATTTCTAGACGTATACCCCTAGAAATTGATTCAGTGTTGGCTTCAGTGTCATTAAATTTGACCCGCGTTTTGAAAGGTCGGCTCGTTGTTCGGTTTTATTTGTTTGGTGGCAGGTTTGTGGCATGTGCCTGAGATCAAGCCTTTGCAGCAGACTATTGAACTGCGCATTCGAACATGCTCGAGTCTGAAGACAATATACCTACTTTTTAACATTTATAATTTTACATAAGCACTTTAAAACGATCGAAGTTGAGCTTCTGAGAAGCAGACTAAAAATACTATTAACGTATAAGTACTCAGAATAGTTTACCTACATACAATCTCATATTTCGGATGGTTATGTTGCCCTTTTTGCAAAATCAACCAATTGAATAAGTGAATTAATGTGCAATAATGTACATGCCACCAAATAGTGTACGACGTCACAAGTGCCAATCATGCGCCGCGACGTTCGCGGTCTCGACGTCAACGACAAATCTTTGACCTCGGCGCCGGCGCTACACACAACGCACAAACATCGCCCTATGCCACAGCTTCTCAACTCAACGTTATTTTGCCTATTGTTCCCACTTTATATAATATTTTTATCGGGATCTACATTTTTTTAAGTTTATTTACTATTTTTCATTTATATGAAATAGCTTTGACAAGGATTACATTTATAAGGTTTGGTAATACGCGTAGATTTCGAGTTTGGTCCAGAGAAACATAAAATATACTATTTATCTGACATTATTATAGCTGAATATTAATCCAGTTTATAAATTATCTATCTATGTATACACAATTTTATCCAAATCCATACAACTGCGTAAAAAAGTATCAAACATCCACTCATCCATTCACGTCCATCCATTCTTTAATTCATCTCAAATTTTCGCATTCATAAATTATATGGAGGATGTCTGCAAACTGTTATTGACCCGCTGGAGATTTGAATCTTACCTCACAATAAAGAGATTAGTTATAGGCCTTAGTCTACCATGCTGGCCTAGCACTTTGGTGGACTTCACGCGCCTTTAAGAACATTACGTAGCGCTCAGGCACGTAGGTTTTCTCACACAACTTGGAAAAGTCATTAAGATAGGAAAGTACTATTAGGATACTACTTTTCTATCTTAATAACTTTTCCAAGTTTGATAGGTCAATATACTAATATCGTTATTGATAGATCAATATCCTAATTCTGAGTATAAAGAAGAATGTTCAAGAGATCACATGAAAGCAAATATGTACATTTTGTTTTCAATTTGTGTATTTAAGGGCCCACAAGTTCTTTAAATGAGTTTGAGAACCTATGACATATATTCGGTATAAAACGAACCGTCAACATTAATCAGGTATCAAGATAAGCAACTGTTATCGCTTTGTATATCTTAATCATTATTATAAAAACATTATCAGATAACGTAAAAATGTATAATTCAAAATGGCTTAATTTATCCTCAAAGAAAAACAAGGACGAATCTATCTAGGTACCTATAGATGTACCTATAGCAGACTTTATTAAAAGCGATAATTAATTATAAGATAAGGGATATTAAAGACCGCGTCTGCCACCATGGTAGCGCTGCGTTGTCAATTTAAAGTCCCTTAAAAAAGTTAAAAACACAGGTAGGTAACTATGTCATTTGCTCGTGTCTGCCTCTAAGGCTGATGTTTAGAAACCTTGTCAAAATGAAAAAAATCAAAAAGGCAGACATCTAGTATTCTGATTTTTGAAGTTATGGATTTTTAAAGATTTTTTTATGATTTAACAAAAAATATATTTTATGAAATGCACGCTTGGCAGACCTGCAGTGTTCGTTTAAAAATCTCATGAAAGATCGCAGAAAAATAGTCTGCTATCTAGATACCTATAGATAAGGAGCTGATGAGCAAAAAATCTATATAATTTGCTCGTGTGGCAGACTTTATTAATAGCGATAATTAATTATACGATAAGGGATATTAAAGACCGCATCCGCGTTTTCAATTAACAGCGCTTCAGAAATGTCGAGAAAAAAATGTGTGCTATATCATTTGCTCGTATCTGCCTCTTTGACTGTTGTTTATATTGCTTATAAAAGAAAAAAGAACGAGGCAGACACTCAGGTTACTGATATTCCGAAATTCCGATATTTTTTAATCGACGCTTGGGTTAAGCATTCAATTAAGGTCTATGTTTACAAAATATTAATCAAAACAATGCTGCGGTGATAGCCCAGTGGCTTAGAATTCGACCTCGAATAGAGGGGTCCGGGTTCAAATCCCAGTGGTACGCACCAATGACTTTGAAATAGAAGTTATGTGCGATTTATGAAATTAAATATCACCTGCTGTTACGGTGAAGGAAAACATCGTGAGGAAACCTGCATGCCTGAGAGTTCACAAAAAAATGCTCTCAAAGGCATGTGAAGTCCACCAACCCGCAGTAGGCCAGGGTGGTGGACTAAGGCCTACATCCCTCTCATTGTGAGAGGAGACCCGACCCGAAATTGAAAATCGAAATACGCGTTAGCAAAACGTGCGATTCAAAGTACCCTGGTTGTACTATGCCTATATAGGACTTTTAAAAGTTTGAAACAACCTGTAACGGTTAAAGTCAGTAAGTAAAATGTCTACCAAGCCAAATTACAGATTTGAAGCCCTGTAGCAAAAAACGCAGCAACGTACGACCTTCATTCATTATGAAAATTCTGTCGTATTGATTCCAACTTTAATTAATGCCTATCAACACGGAGTACGCGCAAATCATATACTTAAATGCTCGCCAGCTCCCTATCAACTAGGTATAGTTTTGTTAAATATTTGTGGATGCCGTTAAGATTGATTTACTTTAAGAATAATGTTATTGATTTACTTTTGGAACATTTTGAAACTTAAGTTGGTACCTAGGACCATGTTAAACTTTTTTAATTGGTATTCTCACACGCAAAGCTCACGTTATTTAAAAATATTTAAGTCGTTTACGACAACAATTATTTTTGGTTCGCTGAAGGTACATTGTTTCATTTCGTTTCATCCTATTTAAATGTAGAGTTATATGTCTACTTGTGTAATAAACAAGTGTAGACATTTACACACATTAAAGTAAACAGTAGTCTAGTACAAATGGTGACTTACCCGCAAATCCGATCCGCCATAAGAAGTAGAGTTGCTACTGTTGCTCCCCAACCGTCCTTTGTGATTCATTTCAAAAATGTTTTAGATATTTTTTCACAAATACACTTCAAACTTGAAGAAACTCACAGTTTAACTTGAATTATTCACTTTTCACTGCGTTTTACACTGGCGCGTTTCTTACACACTATAAAATATATTCTAAGTTACATTTGCTGGCGCGACTTAATCGTGTCGTATCGTAATAATACAGCGTCCCATTACACACAGCTATTTAAACTAACTACCTAAAAGCGAATAGAGGGGCCTTGTTCGGAATACGTACTAACCAACGAATTTATGGTACTAACGCTCCACTATTCAAACGCTATATAACCTGATACGAAAGTCATAACAACTTTTTATTTAGTACTATTATTTACTAAATCAATAACCAAAACAGTACATTCTGAAAATTCGCTTTGAATGGTATACGTGACTCGAGACGAACGTTAAGCGATAAAACTGAAACACAAAAGTCAAAACAGTTATCGCTGGTAATCGGCATTGGCAGTTTACATGCGGTGATAGTATTTTTTATCAAATTTTATTATAATATCGCTTCTATCACTTTTACCTCTAAAACCATTTGATTCCTGGATGGATTTTTGCATATATAATGGTTTCGTTTAGAAAACATAATTAGTGGCATTTTTGGATTAATAAAAAATATAGGTAGGTCCTTCTTATACATCATACTTTTAAACTGTCTATTTATCCAGTGCCATTATAATAATAATTAACTTAGCAAATAGGAGAAAGAAAAGTGATAAGTACAATATTCATCAATGTATGATTTATATTCATCAATAACCAAATTGAGACATAAATATTATTATACACCCACGCATTGTCTATATGTACCTATTTAAGATCGCACTGGCCTATTGCGATTGATTAAGAATGATATGAAGATAAGATTTCCTTCATGTAACATTGTTTTAGAAATTCCTTTTAAGATTACTTAATACAATTTATTGGAACGTGGAAGGCTCTTACTCGTATGTTTAATCCGACACACGGTAGAGCTTTCCTCGTTTTTTAAAACATTCCATTATTTTCGACTAGGTACCTATTTTATTGGCTATATATTATGTTTTTAGTTATTTTTACTTATAACAAGAGATGCGCAAATATTCGTCTGGTATTCGGTATTCGGCGTATTCGGCATCTTTGTCACTATTAAATTTGTATTTCACCGAATTATTCTGTTTTGATGCCGAATATATTCGATTCGAGTATTTCTCTTTGCTATACAGTATAAAACTAAAAGACAAAACTTCTTATGTAAGATTTATGATATATTTTAAGTCAAAGAAAGCTTATGAAAAATGGGTTGAATAAAGCTAATTTTAACTAAGGTTTCAAAATAAATGTTTAACAGTTATTTTGAAACTTCAAGTTAAAAAATATATATTTCTTAGCTTGTATTTAGTACAGTAAACATTTACATTAAATTAATTAAACCTTAAATCAGTATTTATTTTTAAAATACCTATAAACATATTTTTTTAAACTATAGTCAACGTTTATTTTAAGCGGCAAAACAATGAAATGGCAAACCGAATAATTCGGTCGAATATCCGGTTCGGTAAAGGTTAAAACGAATAGTATTCGGTTATTCGGTGAAACCACTATTCGGCGCATCTACTTGTAACATTAGAAAAAAAATGATGTAATATAGTAAATATAATACATTTTAATTTATTTAACACTGATATCTTGAACCATAGTAACAAGAAAAGTTTTGAATGTACCTATAAGATAGTCACCAGTTCATCGCGTGAGCAAATGCTTAAACTCTCCATTTTGATAGAGTTCCTGATACGTCCGTTCTCAAGACGTTAAGTTATTACAATAAATAGCACGACTCCGCACATCATTTACGAATTTATTTACGGAGTGAGCGCGTTTATGTATAATGTGGGATCTATTCGTAAATGGAAGTTTTGAATCGCGAAAACGGCGCAAATCTGTCGAATTCGCACGCGCGTAAGCATATCGGCGCGCGCGGCGGCACTGGCCACTGGCTGGCGGCCTCTCGACTCTCGCGGGCAGTCGCGGGCGGGCGACGCGGTCGCGGATGGCGGATGGCGGACGGTCGTTGGTCGCCACTCCACCGAGCGTTGCACATGACTCGGCCCGCGCCCGCTCTTGCCTGCACTTGCCAGGTATCGTGCCAGATGCAATCCTGTCCAAAGTCCCATGCTCCCACGATTTGCTTTTCTCATCCTATCAAATGCCCGAACGTTTGATAATGCGCTGCTGAAATAACCCACATAGTTGATGCAGATTGTTTTCGAATCTAGACAATATTGGATTTTCACAACAGCACTTTCTGTTAATCTACTCTACACTCGTGTAGAGAATTTAACCTAATGTTTTAAAATTAAATATTTTAATACTATTGAACCTAATGTTTTAAAATTAAATAGTTTATACACAGAATGTTATTGTTTAATTTACTGCTCGCACGAAGTGATATGAATAGTAGCGGTTTCAGCTCTACATTATAGTGTGTCAGTTAAAACAACTGTCCTAAGTATCATTATCTACTCAAACTATTCCTTACACGAACGATGAAAAAATTCCAGCTTTCGAATGGGTGCTAAAACGGCCGTCTAAATTGAAATAATTTCCTGAACGTGTAACATTTATGAAAACTTATCAAAAGTTTCGATAACAAGGTGAATGACATGGCCACCGAAAGAAATTTGCATTTTAATACCCATTTTATAAACCGACGGCAACGAATTCGACCAAATAAATGTGTATTAGGTGCTTTTTGGTGCTCTCGACAATGTTTACAAGGTTAGGTACCTTAATTAAAACTCATAAAGTTACTGACGCCATTCAACTGGTTCTTTGCAATGCAAATTCAAATTTGCGATGAAAATTTCGAACTTATTGAATGTCGATGATTAAAACTGTTAAGATATATATTTGTAAAAAAGCGCAATGTACAGAATACCTAAAACGAACTTTTTGAGAGACAAGTAGTGGAACCATCGATCGTCCCTACGCTCTGTTCATTACGAATATTAAAAAAATTGAGAATTCTAACTAGACTTAAGAACTTTCTACTAACCTTTCTATCTGAATATCAACGATAAATGGTAATAGTAGTATGAATAACATATCGCCTCTTTACAAGAGCAACGTGACATCTCATCAAAAACGTTTTTTTTATTATTTGATATTCAAAACCGCGATGTCGAATTTTATTTTCTACAAAAACGCGGCATTTTTAAAGTAAATGTTAGAGGAGTTATGAGTGAAAGAGACGACACGGCCGTGGCAAATGGCGTTATCACGTTGTCTCTTTCGTTGAGGCATTTGATTTCGAAAACGCGACGCATAATGTTGTCCCAGACGCGCGACGAGTGAAGTGCTCCCGCTTTTCACAATAAGCGTGGCTTCACGAGTATACCATGTTTTCAGTGCAAAGGTATGTTTCTTGTTGTTATTTGCTTTAACATTAATGATGTGATATAGTTATTTAACTCGTTTTTGTTGTAAAACTCGTGAGTATTGAGAATGAGATAATTAATATTGTCACATCATTGATGAAAAAGTTATAAGTTTTCTTTGTGATATCTTTGATTGTAACCATGTTGTTGATGAATCGTTTTCATATACCATGGGTTATTTTATTTTACAACATTATTTTTGAAAACCTTTTAGTTTGGGTTTATTATTATGCTAAAATGTTACATTATACATGCTAAAATAAAGTAACTTTTACGAGTTTGTTTTTCAGATGTCATCGCGATCTAGGATGTTAGTTCAATTAGCTACAGGTGTTAAAAATAATTTAAAGTACAAGATTCAAACTCTCAGATAGTTATTTTAAAGTAAGATGAGAATAAAAATGCTAAAAGCTCGACCAATACTTTGCAGACATCAACAGAAGATAATTTTTTACTTGTACTGATTATATTTTTTTCTAGTTATGTTCCTATAATTTCATTATTTCAATCCTCCTAACTATGAAGCCCAACCAACAAAACGTGCTAAGTACTCAAACTCAAACTCAAAAGCTTTTATTCATTATTAGGTACAATTTGTGCACACTTAATGAAAGTCATACAGATAAATTATACATTGTACATTCATCCGCTTTGATCGCCCCTCAGGCAAAACGTAGACTGGGAGAAAAAAGCGGGCGGAAAAAAACTCCCAGCACTCTTTTAAAAGTAAATAAAACTGTTAACTACTGATACTGAAAGTGGAACTAAATGTCACTACATGATAGTGTTTTTATAAATATTAGGAAAATTTGTGATTCTATGTTTATGAAGGGTGATAGTGCAGGCTCAATGTTCCTGTTTTGTAATGTGTACCCCATAATTGTGTTCCTTCCTTCCTTCCTTTCAGCCCTTAGTAGTCCACTGCTGGACATGGGCCACCCCTAATCGACGTCACTCCGCCCGGTCCTGGGCCCTCTGAATCCAACGGTTTCCCGCTGTCTTCTTCAGGTCATCAGTCCACCCGGCAGGAGGGCGGCCTGTGCTCCTTTTGCCTAAACGTGGTCGCCATTCGAGGACCTTTTTCTCCCATCGGTTGTCAGTCCTGCGAACGATGTGGCCAGCTCATCGCCACTTTAATTTGCAAACGTTGAGAGCTATGTCGGTCACCTTCGTTCTTCTACGGATTTCATCATTTCTGATTCTGTCTCGTAGAGAAATACCAAGAATAGCTCTCTCCATTGCCCTCTGAGCGACTCTGAGCTTGTGCATTAGGCTCACAGTAAAGGACCACCTTCTAATTGTGTTAGAAGACTTTAATTACTACTTCCTTTCTTCCTTCCTTTCAGCCCTTGGTAGTCCACAGCTGGACATAGCCTCCCCTAATTGACGCCACTCCGCCCGGTCCTGGGCCCTCTGAATCCAACGGTTTCCCGCTATCTTCTTCAGGTCATCAGTCCACCTGGTCGGAGGGCGGCCTGTGCTCCTTTTGCCTAAACGTGGTCGCCGTTCGAGGACCTTTTTCCCCCATCGGTTGTCAGTCCTGCGAACGATTTGGCCAGCCCATTGCCACTTTAATTTGCAAAATTTGAGAGCTATGTTGGTTACCTTCGTTCTTCTAAGGATTTCATCATTTCTGACTCTGTCACGTAGAGAAATACAGATCATAGCTCTCTCCATTGCCCTTTGAGCGACTTTGAGCTTGTGATTTAGGCTCACAGATCGTTTGTCCTAGGTAAACTTACTTGTCTACAACTTCGAGAGCAGTGCCGTCAACAACCACCGGTACGGGTGTGACATGGACGTTAAACATGATTTTCGTCTTGTCCATGTTCATCTTAAGACCCACCCGTTGTGACGCACTATTGAGGTCGCTGAGCATAATGCTGAGTTCCTCCAACGACTCCGCCAGGATCGCTATGTCATCGGCAAATCGGAGGTGTGAGAGGTGTTCGCCGTTGATGTTAATACCTTTACTACTAGATAACAGTACATTTAACTTTTTGATTTTTTTATTTGTATGAAAGTAAATTTTTAGTTACCTTATAATTTTAATTAAAGCAAGTACTTAGTACTATGTGATTGATTGATCTCTTGTTGATTATTGTGCCTTAAACTAATTTCACGGTGAAAGTTTTCGTATTTTTTCATTGTTTTCGTAAATTTGTATTTTTTAAAATACAATATATTTATTTTGACAGTGTGTTTTATTTTACTTATCACACAGCCTTACACCTAAATTTAACAGCTTCAACGTGATATAATCAATATGTTACAAGCATTTTGTGACATTTTTTCATTAAGAACGTGACATGTGTTTCTGTGTTTTTTAAATCAGTTTTTTTTAGTTATTCCATATTGATCTGAGTTTTTTTTGGTTATTTTCAGAAAGCACATTAATTGCCGCAACCATTTAATTGTTTTCCCACAGTAAAATTATCAATATTTTAGAATTTATTGACGCTTAAATGTTTGAAATTGCTCTCCTGAAAAGTTGTGGTTTTCAAGATATCACGTTGTTCTTGTAAAGAGGCGATATAATATGTAAAAATTGAAAATAAAGTAATGTGTTTAAAAATGGCCTCGGTTTTATTTTTTAAGGCGTAGAGAAATAAAAATTAGCGACGGTTTTGCATTCCATCTACTTTCATGTTTCGTCGCCCTATTTAGATTTAATGATAATGTACTGCCTTCTTAATTTTATTAATAAGATAAGGCAATAAAACTGACATCGTGTTTGGAACAAATGTTTAATGTCATTACGTATGGCATTGTGTAGTTAAGTGTTCAATTTTAGTTAGATGGCAAACGATTGAAGCGTGACTGCGGCGGATGGCAGACTCTCATTAATGTTCTCCGTTATCCAAAGAACAATGATAACGGAGTAAATTATATTTAAGAACAAATTAAACTCAGCCAAATTATGGACATTTTACCAAAAACGTAGTTAATTGTTATTATTACCCGCACATTATCATACATTCTTACTCTACCTAAGGCTAAAACTCAAACTCTATTCTCATTCAAGGCATTTCAAGCGTTATGAATGAATCTCATGTCATGTTCACTGTGTAACGCCATCTAGTAGTATTTCGGAAAAGGATTTCAGTATGATGCGCACGCGGCTAACCACGGGATCTTGTGTTCACTCAGTTACGATAAAGTTCAGTCGACTTAAGACAGATGGCGCACTTACTTGTCTAGTTAAAAACTTAATTATGGTCAATGTGGGGAAGACCGTCATAGTTTATTTTAATTTTGAGATTTTTATTTTTGATCCTTCATTGTACGAGTCCTATTCTTTCTACAATGATGATATTTGGAGATGTTCAACAATGGACCTTTGTTTAAATTATTAAAAATTCAAAAGATCTGTACATGAAATAACTTTACAGATATCGATGATAATTTAAAATATCATCGGGTAGACAATATATTTTACAGTTAACGTACACAGTTTGTACAGTTTGTAGTCAATTTGGTTATTAAATTTAATTTAATAAGCACACATAAGTAGTATCAAAAACAAATCGTGTTTATACAAATTAAATCTATAGTCTCGATAATATTATGAAAAATCAAAGAAAAAGTGGCGAATTCGTCATAAAATTGAAGTCAGGGTTTTAACATTTTTTTTACGAAATAAGAGAAAGAAAGAAAGAGGAAGTTTCTTTTCTCATATCAGGTATAAAGTTGTTACGAATTATTTTGATCAATCTATATTCACCCATCATACCATGTCGATATCCTTCTCGATATATTCAAAACAGCCAACCCATCAAGATATTCATGTCGAAATATTCAAAAAAGCTGTCTTCACCTACGATTTACAAATATATGTATTTTTCATAATCCTCATCCGAAACATCCCGAAAACCATACCCATGACCAAGAATTCAAAAAAGTCTGATCCGCCATCTTGGATTCCAAAATTAACAAATGTTTAAAATCCTCACCCCAAAATATCCCGAAAACGATACCCATGACTAAGTGTTCAAAAAAAAGGGAAGTTGGATTGAAGGCATCTTGGATTTCAAATTTAATATTTTCTTCAATATCCTCATGCCAAAATATCCCAAAAACGTTATCCATATTAAAATTCTAAAAATTTTGTCTGAAATCAAAAATTGGTTATACAGGATCACCTGTAAAACACTGTTTGATTAGGTCAAAATGAACTCTCAAAACACCAAAAATTTTTGAAGGCTATTTTCATTACAAACGACGTCTTATAACAAGATCAATTTATGTTTATTTTAAAGAGCATTGCCAACTGTTTCATTTACTGTGCGACACATTGTCGTAAATTTGTTATGTTTTGAAAAAAGCCCAGTAGACTGTCTTACCCCCCAGACGGTCTTCCCCACATTGACCATATTACTATTTTAACTAGACTTTTTCTGAGACTACGCCCGCGCGTGTTTTAGAATTTGGTCCAGAAAGAGAAAAAGTACCTTATATTATCCAAATCCATTCAGCCGTTTTTGCGAGAAAGAGTAACCACCATCTATCATAAGTATACTTCATGATAAATACAGCACAAAAAATTAAATTATTTTAAATACATACAATAAATTATACAAATACCAACTTACTTACGCTAAAAAAAGGAATAACATTAGTCTATGAAGTGTATTATTATTTATTCTGTTACATACATACTTTTTAAAATTAGATTCCCAATGACTCAATTCCAACTTACCTTGTTCTCGCAGGTCGTGTGGCAGACATATTTGCAAACTGAAAGAAGAAAACTATTATCAATATCACTCGTCAAGGGAAAAATAAATAATGTACCTACCTACTTATTTGAATATAATATTTATTTTTAGTACCCCAATAAATTATGGATGTCGTCATTCTATATGAATACTAACTGACCCCGCTAACGTTGTTTTGCCATATAATATGCCATACATATAAAATCGACTATTCAAAATAGGGGTTGGTGATAGAGAGGTGAAAATTTAGGGTTGTATGTATTTTTAATGCCACATTATTGAAAAATAAAAATTTGTCCAAAAAATAAAATAAAAACGTTAGATGTGGACAACCCTTATTTATCACTTAGGGGTATGAAAAATAGACAGTAGCCGATTCTCAGACCTACTGAATGTATATAATAAAATTTCATAAAAATCGGTCAAGCCGTTTTGGAGGAGTATGGACGTATGGTAACTAAAACTGTGACATGAGAATTTTAAATATAAACATTGTAATAATATGAAATGTAAATAATTTATTTGGAATTTTTATGTAGAGCCGCGTGACTAAATTGCATAGTAATTAGCCGTTAATATAAAAAGAAATTATATTGCATTGTAATATGAAACTGTGCCGCAACTAGTAGGTACCCACTAACTACATAATTATGTCGTTAAGTCATAATGTAACTAAGATTACAGTCTCTTTGTATAATTCACTGCCAAGTCACCGAAAAGATTTGTCTTTCAGGAACTTAGGAACTTGTATTTAGGAACTTGTTGTCCATTAAGTATACTTATATTTATCACAATATTTATATTTTATCTACAATTATATTTTAAAGTTTTTATAAAAAGTTATTTGTGTACTTTACACCTACATTTTGTTTACAAAATTGCGTATTTGAATAAATTAAATTACGTAGGTACAGTACATGTAGGACAGGCGTATGCTCAAATTGACATTCAAATTCTGAAGTTCTAGTATAATGTCGTAGTCAACGACCTTTGAATGTCGAACCATTGGAATAACATGCATTGCAAGATTAGGAATTTTATGTCATTCGATTTTCGGACAAGCGCCCACAGCACGACTGTGGAGTTGTTAGGCAAAGTGGTGAATCACTCGTAGCGAAATAATAAAATCGATAGAACTCCCTATTTAAGTGCAACTTTACATGTTACATACGTACTGAAATGTAAATAAATTAAATTAAAGTAGGTAGGGGAGACGGGGTGCATTGATACATGGGGCGCATAGATACATTGAATATACATAGAAAACAAAACACGTTAGAAGAGCCGTCCGCCACACATAGGAAGGTGCGTTTCATCTCGAGCGATCGAACATCTCGATTTATTTCGATTGTAGTAGGGGCACATTAATGCAAGTGCTGTCGGGACTCAATGATATATTATATCAATGTGTCTCAATATTAAGTTGAATGTAATGGGCCAATAATAAGCCACCTTAGAATTTTGCGTTTTTAGAAACGAACTCCAAATTGACATCGAAAAAGCCCAAGACTGTCATGGGGTATTGAATGATGTCACGCGTCGCGAAACAAGCTGTTCACTGTATACGAAAATTACACCAACAACATGACGTTTCGCGAGGCATGACGTCACGCTTCTCTGATTTGTGTTCAATCATTTTATTGTCACGTGATTAAATGGCCAATTTTGCGGATTTTATTTTCCGTAAATATTGGTAATCTTTAATTATTTGAATGAAAAAAGTGTTTATTTGGTTACTAAACATAACATAACGCTTCACACTCATAGCCACACTGGGATTCCCTGTCTCGTGGGCGCCATGGACGCACACGAGACAAGAACACAACACACCCAGACCAGAAACAGAAATTTAAATTCATCATTCAAATCTCTGCTCTGCTGGGAATCGAACCCAGGACCCTCCGCGCAGCGCACCGATGTCTTTACCACTGCGCCACTCAGGTCGTCGGTCATGATTAATCATTAGATACCCGATCTATTCTTAGTGGAAACACGGCTATTGTAAGACTTAATATACCTGTTTTCATTTCTTTATAGAAAAATGGTTCGAACATTCAAACGCAAAACGAAGAGAAGAAGAATATCCTTAACATCGGTTAAGTTTATTAAGATTTTTTAATGTAAAGTAAAAATGTTTAAAAAACTACTATTTAAATCATTTGCTCGTAGATATAACTGGGTCCAATCGATTTATTAAAACCCCCTGAATATAAAAAAAATTTGGCAGACATTTTACTTACTGACTTTAACCGTTACCGGTGATTTCAAAGTCTTAGGCATAGTACAAACAGGGTACTTTGAATCGCACGTTGTGCTAACGCACATTTCGATTTTCAATTTATTTATTTCGATTAATATTTTGGTTCGACTCAAGCGTCGATTAAAAAAAATCAAATGGTCTGCTTTCGGAATATCAGTGACCGGGGTGTCTGCCTCATTCTTTTTTCTTTCTTTTATCTATACTAATATTATAAAGCTGAAGAGTTTGTTTGTTTGTTTTTTGTTTGTTTATTTGTTTGGACGCGCTAATCTCAGGAACTACTGGATTGATTTCAAAAATTCTTTCAGTGTTGGATAGTCCATTTATAGAGGAAGGTTATAGGCTATATTTAATTTTCAAAAAAATTAGGGATCCCTAAGAAAATTGAATCAAAAGCCTATTTATGCGTGCGCTGCAAAACCTATTGACAAGAGAAAAAAATGATGTACTAAGGGTTTGTAAGTCTTATTAAGATTGAATGATAGTTTAGTCACAATAACCGCAAGTTCTAAAATCCACGCGGGCGAAGCTGCGCGCACAGTCTAGTAAGCAATATAAACAGCAGTTAAAGTGGCAGACACGAGCAAATGATATAGGAAACGTTTTTTCGACATTTCTGAAGCGCTGTTAATTGAAAACGCAGCGCCACGACGCGATGGTGGCAGACTATTTTTCTGCGATCGTTCACGGGATTTTTAAACGAACACTCCAGGTCTGCCAAGCGTGCATTTCTATATATTTTTTCAATCATAAAAAAATCAATATAAATGCATTACTTCAAAAATCAGAGTCCTAGATGTCTGCCTTTATGATTTTTTTCATTTTGACAAGGTTTCTAAACATCAGTCTTAGGGGCAGACACGAGGAAATGATATAGTATACCTGTTTTTTAAACATTTTTAAGGCGCTGTCAATTGACCACGCAGCGCTACCATGGTGGCGGACGCGGTCCTTAATATTCCTTATCGTATAATTTATCGCTATTAATAAAGTCGGCGATGTCCCAAAACATCCATTGAAAAAATCCATGATGGATCTTTTGGGGCATTTTTGTCCCAAAAGATCCATTATCGATGGATTTGTGAAAAGTGGATTTCTAGGGACATTTTTTGTCCCAAAAGATCCATTATGAATTAAAATAAACAAACAATCATAACATTATTTTTATTACTCAAACACAAAATTTTTTTGGGACATCGTCATAAAATCTGCCACACGAGCAAATCGTATAGATTTTTTGCTCACCAACTCTATAAGGTAACACTTACCTCGTGTCCATGACTTTTTGATATTCTACATTTACTAGTGTATACTTTGTTGGTGCAATAAATTAATTCATTAATATTCACCTCTACAACATAACCCCTGGCTATGGACGGGCAGATGGCACCAGTGGCATGGCCGCGGCTTCTTGAACGTTTTACTTCGAAATGCATGCGCTTGTCCCACTCCCTCTTTCTGAAACAAAATACAAATCATTTAGTTAATAACGTACGCAAACGAGCAAGTCTGACAGGTTTCGGCTCCTTTAATTTAAATCATTATAATTAGAGATTACGTGCCATTTCGCGTTAACTTTCTAAACTACTCGTATGCGGATGGAAGAATCACGCACGCGGTCAATTCGTATTTACACGGAACCTCCGCTTGAACCCAGCCTTTACCTGCGTCCCTTCCCTAACAATGGATGGCCAACGGGAGTCCAATCGGCCAGTCCCATTCATAGAAAAGCACGCGCTCGCCATTATATTAAGCTATTTTACCTCAGCTTTTCAATTTGAACATAATGCATCAACCCGTTCGACCATGCCCTTGGACACTTTTTATTTTGAATCTGAACTTCAACGTTACAGTAATGTGCTATATATGTTTTTATTCTTTAATTGTAAAAATTGTACAGTTGAAATTTTGAACTAAACAAAATTTTTTGTCTATAGATAACAACAAAAGCAACGTATATCGGAACACTTAAAACTCCTTAAACGTAGAGACTGCCGGTCGGTCTCTACCGTAATGTATACAGTACCAATAACAAATGCAAGCACCATCATTAACCTTTTCTAAATAAAAAGTGTTTACCCAGCTGACACAAGCTGACAGAACAATGCCTGCGTAGGTAAATAATTATTTTCTATTCATTTAAGCTCTACCGAGATGTAATAATATATCGCCCGTAGCCGCAATTTGCATTCAATAAAACTCTCAAGCCGTGATCTTTATCTCTTTGCCCATGACAAGTTTTACACTCGTTAGCAAATTGTGACTGACAGCCATGAATCAGACCTCGTTGGGGTATGCTGGTCGGAATGGAGTGGAAGGAAGTGGATCATTTCTTTCAGTAGATATCGTATGGACTGATAAAAAATATATGTGTAGGCATGACAATTTGTTTCACATTTACTGTTTTAATCTTAATAAATTGTTACAAGATTGTTTTGGTTGTAACAGTTACATTCATGTTTCTCTAATATTTAATATACGTACAGAGTACACAACCGCAACCGGCGGTTACTGCTAAAAAACGTAACTCAGTGGCGTTAAAAAGGAGTGCAGATTACAGTTTTTGCGCAGCCTGCTTCCTCCCGTGCTCCCAATTATAGCGCGATCACGTCATTGTTCCGCCACACGCCAGGCGCCGGCGCCCGTAATGGCGCCACATTTTCAGCGCACATGATATCAATGTTCTGCTTCAAAATCACTGTTTAAAATATCACGCTTATCTACCAGCATTGAATCACGGCCCCGGGGTCTCGCGAGTGCTTTTAACGTAGGCTCCCCGGTGAACTAACAATAACAGCTTGAAGCCGTTGACCTTTAAATGTGATCCTTTCGTCAACTCGGACTTGAGAAACTCGCCCGCGCGGCCGAGTTGGGAAGATTTAATTATACCTATTATTTTATTATACATCTCGGCCGTAGGCTTAATTACTATGCGGGCGAGTCAATACAATTCATTTTTGTGAATTTGTTTATTCGTCATCTCGGCCGAATACAAGAAGTACATTCACGTTATAAAATATTTAAAACAAACAATTATTTTTTTAGCCAGAATAAGTTGAACGCTATGCTACGTTGCTATAGATGCGTCTGATATCCACCAATCATATTCATTGCTGCACATAGCATAGCACTGGCCAATGAATATGATTGATGGAACGTAGCATAGCACATCTCTGGTGGAAAGGCACCCTAAGAGCTGGATTAACCTAAGGACAAAATTTTGATAATAATTTATAAAAAAATGAATATCGAACAAACATCAAATTTGATCGAACAATCAAGAACAAACGACGAACAAACGATTTAGTAAAAAAATAATTAAAAATGAATATTTTTCGCCGCCAAGTTAAGGGAGCTTGCTCTGAGTGTGTAATACAGCGTATCGATGAAAAACGTCAAACCAATGTCAAACAGACAGGGTTACTGTAATTAACCTATCAAGATCACGCGTCACAAAATGTATGTATGCCGACGCTGCGCCAAAGTAACCGGTTTCTATAAGGGCGTTAATAATCAGTATTATTATTGTGATAAGGAAGACGAGAGGTTTGGTGTGCAATGTTGTAAGGCTTAAATTAAAAATTCAGTTTAATTAATTATTTACAAAAAATATTGAGAGAAACTCCTACCTGCAGAAACTGTTTTCATATCATATGAAATTACTACATTGTAATTTCTAAAATTGACAAAACTGAGGTCTTCGTCATTCGCCTTTAATTTTTCTTGAACGAGACATCAAATTTTCATTCTTTCAATATACTTGTACACTTGGTTAGCTTTTCTTTTTTAAAACCAATAATCTACTACCATAAAACCGATCTACGCCTAATATTTGTCGAAATTTATTACTTTTATCCCCATTTGTCTTGAAAGATATTAATTTATTCCCTCATATATAATTATTTTAAATAGGCAAGTATTTAATTTTCCTAGCTGGCAACTTAATCACCACACCCAACATCAAAGTGAATAACGGAAATTAAACCTTCGTGCCTTAAGATTCAGTACATATTCGCATGTGGTATATTTTATATATTGCGCCCGCGTCAATGATCCATGTCACTTTTACTCATCAGGCCGCCATCTTAAAGGCTGCCACAGAGCTTGTGTTGTGTTAAGTGAAAATTGTGAAGTTTTATAAAGGTAAGTAAGCCAAATCATACTATTTTATAATATTAATTTTATAGCAATATTCCATTATAGCTAAGTATCTATTTTTTTTCATACTCCTGTTAACCACGATCGTATTTTTTGGTAATCCTAACTAATAAACAGTAATTTTGAATAGCAGATGGCCGCCATTTTGACTGCTTTGTTGTAACGGCGTCTGTTTTAATTTAAACTAAAATACTCTCTTGATTTCTATACAACTTATCTAAAACAAAATGTATAGTGTATCCAATTTTTTTTACAGCTAATGCAACCAGTCTTCTGATTTTTATTAAGTAGCAAATATTATAAACACAATGAATGCAGGTGAGAACAATAAAAAATTAAGTTTAGCGAGGTTAACGCTAGGGTTTATTAACCATCCACGTTGCATTTGTCTCTAACACTTTTTGTTTGCTATTTAAGGCTCCGCTGACAATTTAGGCCTAACCAAATTTAAATTAGCCAGAAAACATATAAAACGTTGCTCTGTTTTGGCGCATCTACCTAAAGAAGATGTAGAAAGTGGTTGGTTGTATATAATGTCACAATGTCCAAGAACTCCAAATATAGTCTCATTCAATGATTATTTTGTAGAAACGTGGTTAAGTGAAGAATCATTTTTTTTTAATAAATGGAACTGCTACAATACACAACATCGTACAACCAATATGATTGAAAGTTGGCATTCTACTATTAACAAAAAAATACCAGCCAAACCCAAAAGTATAGCACAATTTTTAACAATATTACAAAAAGAAGATGATTATTTTAATGTATTATACCAAAAAGGGTCTAACATAACCAAAAAACTTAAAGAAACACAAGAAATTGATGAAAATATATATACTACCATTAATGAATATAAACAAGGGAAAATAAATATAGATCTCTGTATCGAACGACTTGTTTTATAATTTTGTTATTTATCTATTGCATAATTATGACAAATAATACTAGTCAGTTGATTGTAGTGATTTTTCAAAAAAGTAAGTTTTTAATTAATCTGTGATGTTTAAAATGATCTGTGATTTTTTAAGTGATTTATATGATAGTATAAATATTAGTGTGTAAGTTAAATGATTTATGTGATAATAAAAACATTAGTGTGTCTGTCAAACATGTACTTTAATAATTGTCCATACCGATTGTTGAATCCTATTAGACTAAGCTTATTTTTTTATACATCTATGTTGATTTTTTAAATATATACATGTTTTTATATTTTTAAGCTTGTTTTATTTTACCTATAGAAAAATATATTTAAAATCGAACCACTTTTGTACTTGACTGTACAATAATGCTTTTTATTTTCATTGACGGCCGAGTTGACGAATACAATATACGAAAAAATTACTTCGGCAACTCGACCGCGTGGCGCGGCCGAGTCGCATAATAAAAGAATAATTAATATTTTATTTTCCCAACTCGGCCGCGCGGGCGAGTTTCTAGCGTCCGAGTTGACGAATTAGCCTTAAATGTTAATAGATCTCTATTAGTATCCTCCTACGCAAACTCTTCGCACAAAAGATTAGAAAAACGGTAGATGAAATCTTACACCTATCCGCTATTCCAGGTACGCTTCTTTTTATTTGTGATGTACCTACTTTGTTATTTTATTAAAATTGCATCGCCATGTTCACGTGCCATGCATATTGTACCTACGCACGCACCTGCCCCACGCCCACGGGACCCATACACCCGCCTGCGCCGTCCCGTGCCGAAAACTAATTTTAACACAAAAACTTGAAACTCAACAGAAGCTCGAAAGGGACAGTAACATAAAACCTACTCGCTCCATTAACTGAATCAAATGCATCGAACATCTGGTCGGTATGGTATACAATTTAACTGAGAAATAAATGTTGAAAATAAAATGTGTAAAGACCTGCATGCGCTGAATCCAAAAACTTGGCGACAACAAAGCTGCAGTCAATGAAATAGGTATCATGTAGGCGTAGCAAACTTGTTTACCTTGTTTTTGTGTTGACTTGAATCCCAACAACAAATCTAAATTCCAGACCATGGAGCGAGGCGCGATGCATAACATGTCGCGCGTAGCCATAATGTAAAGCAATCTCAGAAGATGGATAGTTATATTAAGTAGATTGATATAGGTACCTACATATTCTGAGATAACTGAGATTCGGCTGTCTTTTATGTGCTTCATGCAGATAAAAAAGTACTTGAATTATTTTTGCTTGTATGGCATGATATAAGGTGGAGTGCATGCATTTCCGCTTTACATTCACCCAGGTTAATAGATTTATTCAATAAGAATATACAAAAATCACTATACTTTACCCAGATACACTTAAAAAATCTTCCTAACTCAAAGATATGTTTTGTATAATGCATTATGTAAGACAATCACGAGTCGGCCAGGGAACTTTTGATCAAGGAACAAACGATTGAACTGTTGGGGACGAAGACAAAGGGTCCAATGTCGGAAAGGCGATAAATCAACGGAAGCGGCACTCTTTTGATATTATAACGGAGGTTCCGTTGTTCCGTAATCATCAACGAAAGTACTCTGGTTGATTTAACATTACATTTTGGTTTATCAATAAAATTGTCGTTTCTAATATTTATTTATTTATTTAAAACACATTCATATTGTAAACATTACAGATTTTTCTTAAACCTTAAGCGTCTACAACGGATTCAAACAATTTATCGAATACCGATAATACCGCTATAGGTATTATGGCAATTTTGTGGGTACTTTAAGGAAAGATGATTTTGATTAAATACCATACTGCATTCGTGACAAAGCTAACTGATAAGCAGACACCATTACACTGTAACCCTATTACGTGACCCATTTATGGTTATCATTTTAATACCAGTCTTAGCTCTTTTATGTCGTAACTAGATGATGCCTTTGTGTGCTACGGGACTTATACAGATTTTATATAATTATAAAACGATACCAAAGAAGTAATCTTTTTCGAGTTACCGTCTAACATCAAGTTACCGACATAGGAGTTATGTCGGTAAGTAAAAATATCCTAGTTCATAAATAAAGGTAAGTGGTGAACAAGTTTAAATTCAATGAACACAATAGTTGAATTTCCGCTTTTATAGTAAACACTTTCAGGAAGGATCGAATTATTTGCCCCAGGGGGCGGTATTGTCTAAAGGTGCGAGGACGTGACCGGCGTTGCCGTGAAGGAATCATGGAAGCTAAATAAAAATTGTCTCACGCAACATCGTGCGAACATATTAAGTTTCATTATAAACATGCAGTTACGATTCTAAGTATTTCTACGCGTATTAATCCATCGGGATACGTGCGCAACATAAAATATTTTTCCAGTGTAACTTTACACATACTCAATTGCTTTAGTGAACCTATCTCACGGACTCTTCTACTATTTATTATGAAATATCGTTCATAATTTACTGTTATCTTCACAGCCATCCGTGCGCGTGTTCTGCTATTCTTAGATAAAGATATCAAAGTAATAAATTACATTCAGTTTTCACTTCGTAGAACATTATAAACACTTACATTAAACAGTAGGCAACTGCTGTTATACGAGTAGTTTAACAAATAATTTTCTAAGGGCTGTTGTTGAGATATTAGAACATTTACATAATCTGGTTTTAAATGTTTAATAAAGTATGAGTTCCACAAAACATTGCTTTTTAAATAACGGTTACCTACATTATTTTTAAACAGCCACAAAATATTATTTTATTCAAACGCATTTATAATATGCAATAATTTATAAAATTGCTGGCGAAATACATGAATTTATAATTCTACTTGAATTTTTTTTCAGTATCATTAAAAAGCAAATAAACTTTATTTATTTCAGGTTTTTAATAACGCCATTTTTCACTTAAAGTATTTTGACACTTTTGACTAGTATCACTATTGATTAAACAAATCATATCAATGTAAATAGTATTAATATAAATTAATTATACTATTTATATTTTATTCTATAAATGAAAAAAAACTTTACTTTCAACAAAATATGTAATTACATAAGCAATATTATACTTATACGTGAGCTAGAGCAGTAAGATAGAGCTTGAACTAAATTTTATAGAAATTTTTGCATATTATTTTGCACACTATCAGAGTTTATTCAATGATAAATAAATAATTTTCAAAATAATTTTAAAACAATAATGAACAAAAAATACTAGTACTTATGTTACAGTCGTGTTGTATAATCCGCCGTATTACATTACGGCTAGCCGTTATTAAAAACAGGGCCGTTATGTAATGCGGCGGTTCAACGATTAGCCGGATTGAATGCGGCTGAATAATAAACCGCCGGAATGTATTCGGTGCCATACGTCATTCAACACGGCTAAACCTAACCTAACCTGACCCATTAAAAGGGTTTCTGTGTTAAATTTAGACTTCTGTCACTGACCCTCGCTTCGCTCGGGGAAAAAAATTAACTTGAACCTAACCCATTGAAGGGATTTCTGTGTTAAATTTAGACTTCTGTCACTGACCCTCTCTCCGCGAATGAAGTGTCCTCCGCATTCAATCCGGCTAATCGTTGAACCGCCGCATTACAAAAAGGCCTTGTTTTTGATAACAGCTAGCCGTAATGTAATACCGCGGATTATACAATCCGACTGCGACACTTACATATATTAAACAGCGTCGGGCGCTCGATACACGAAACATATGGCACAAAGTGTTCACGCTTTGTTCACACTAATACCTACTAGTATTTTTCGCTCATTATTGTTTTAAACTTATTTTGAAAATTATTTTTAAGTTTTTAGTTCAATGTTCTTCAAAAGCGTGTTTTTTATTTTCTTTAAACTATGTTTATTTACCACTTTTTAGTTCGATTTATATCACTTTTTTTGTTTAAATTTACTATAAACTATAACGGGATAATTATTATCGTTTTAATATTAACTTTGAATATTGTTCTTTACGACCATGTAAATGAAATCTAGTCTTATATACATATTAATAATTTGTAATTAATCATCAAAATTGGTGAAAATCGAGAATTTTCAAATATTTATAACTCAAAACTATCAACTTTTGGTAAATTTCATAAGAGTAACTTTCATGTCAAAACTGCCCAAAATATTTAAATTAATAAAAAAATGAATTTTATTGTAAAAAGTTATATAAATTTAAAAAATCTTTTAAAATATTGAAGGAAAAATATTCTACATCTCAAGTTCTAAAAACTACTTCATGACGTTCGTTACGTATTAACTCCACGTGGAACAAAAATAAATCACAACTTAATTTTTTTATCATTTATTAGCTATAACACAAAAACACTTCAATAGCTTCTTTTTAAAAAGGGTAAAAAATGACAATTTAAGTAGGTATCGTATAACGGATATGTCAAGTATAACTCTATATTACAAACTTTATATTTTTGTAGATGCTTGTATTTGTATTAAGAAGGTGTTTGTTTATCCATAGCTGCTGATAAGCTTTTTCCGCATTTCAAGTAATGTTTTATTAGATATCCTTTGCTTAATATTTGTAGGTACTTACGTCAACGTAAAATAAAAGTTATAAAATAATTAATTTGGAACGCATTCTTACCTATAAATAAGGTGATTGCCACTCCCTTGGCTTAATATGGGGTTCGTCCCTAAATGCTATAGGGGGTTAGTTAAGTAATGACCACAACCCTATTATAATTTTAATCATGAATAAAATATATACGAGATAGGAACTTCAGAATTACGAAAACCTAAAATTCTTATGAAATAGTGTAAAAAACGGCATTACTGCTGCCGATAACATTTATTCTGTTACCTACGAGAATTACGTTGATAGGTACTTCAAAATTTTCTGACATTAAAAATTACATTACGTAAATGTAATTACGTTAATTTAATTGAATTACATAAAAGCCCGTAACAAACATAATAATATATATGGATTTTTATGAGGGTCACCCTAAATGGTTTCCCTTTTATATCCTTCTTTAAATTTCAAAAATGCGAGGAGGAATGGCCCTCACGCACCACTTTTACCCAAATGTTAAATGAAATATAAATAAAAATTGGAGGATTCCACAAGACCTCCTCTCGCCCCAATAAAAAGATCCCCAACAATAAATGGATGCGCCACTGTACCATACATAATAATTATATTATATGCCAGACTTTCTAAATACCACACCGGTAGCTAAATGCCGTAGTGAGGCAGATCGCGAGGTCTAGGGAGATAAAAAAAAGTTAAACTTCGTTTCGGAACCCCCGGGTGAGTTGCGTGGGCTTGGTACGGCATCCCCTCGCAAACAAACAAATGTAATTAGAAAACCTATTTCTTAATTTATCAAATTACCCATAATAGAACAGACAACAGTAACGTAGCTAGCTTAAAGTACGAGTCTCTACCTATGTTTGGCGGTTGAAAACATCCGTCTTTTAAAAAATAAAAAAGCAACGGGTTGCACTTCAGGAATGTCGGCAGAAGCGAAAACTTAAAAGTGTTTTCTTGGTGATTTGGACGACAGTGCAAATAAAACACAATTGAGTTTCTCTGTAAGAAAAGAAACGACATTTAATGCTAATAATTTCGCAATGTCAAATCATAATAATTATAATATTTAGCTTTTTTCTATAACAAAATACACTTATTACCTTTATGAATGTTTCCTTTTGACAGTTCCATAGTTACCATCTAATTAGACGCACTTTGTTTATGAATGTTTCCATTTTATAGAGTTTCCATAGTTGCTATCTTACGCATTTTCCCCTACGTATGTATTTTCGATCACGTGTCCTGTTGCGAGATTAACGTTTTTTACCCATACCATAAAGTGCACAGAGGCGCTAAAGAAGTTTTCACTTCAAAAATTCTGAGGTTTAAATAAACAGTAAAAACATTTTGTTAATAGCACGATAGATAATTAGAACGAAAATAGAAAGGCGCCACAAACATGTGAGAAAGTGCTTACCCACCCGGCGCTAGAATTATATTCTCGGTCCTTCGATAGTCCACTGACATGAGATAGCAAAACAATACCTAATGACACAGGAGAATATCATACCGTTATAATAGTTTTATAATATACCTACACATGAAAACAACACATTCCGCGAGATACAATATATCTTAGAAATCACAGAGAATTACTTTATATGAATAGCAGTTTTAAGTACATTATATATTTCGAAACTAGGTATAGGTATCGTACCTACAACTGATTACTGATACAAAAAGGGCAAAATATTTACCTACATAATAACTACAATCAACTGTCTCGGCCTAATTTAGACCGAAGAAACCCAAACTTAACACTATTAGATTAGCTTTTATAAAACTCCTTTCTTTAATCCGTTCTTAAACGCTTACACTCGTTCGGATGGTCTGTTATAATCCGACGCAAAGAACGATGATATTCGCGATCTTTTCGCTAACGAGACTAAATAAATGTAGTTTGGTTGTGGAATGTTGATAATAGGTAATATTTTAATGATATTCAGAATACATTAACACATAAACACTAAATCTTCTCACAGAACTCGCGAGGGTTTCAGCCAGAAAAACATTAATTCTGACTCAAGTATTTAGAAGTTGCTTCTTTTGAAATCGCCACATGGAGGTCTCTTTCCAATTTTTCCTTACCTAAACATATTAACGGTTCCACAATACATATATAAACTCGTTTAGAAGAAATGCAGTAAGTAAACTATCTAAATATTAAAAGCAACTGTTTAGGTAAGTTAAATCTTATAAAGAAGTAAAAAGTGCGTAAGAAGTGAATAATTTTCTTTATCATTTAGCCTTTCTCAAAAGAAGGAGGAGGAGGAAGAGAAACAGAGGGGATTTGCATAATTATTTGGCTTTCATGGAATTCATAATAGAAGTCTGCACAAAATGTGAAAGAATTAGAACGCATACAATGAACCGTTGAGGTATTTAAGCCCAACGACACAATAGCGTTCATACTATTCTGAAAGAAGCTAGATGCCAAATAGTAAAAATAGGTTAAACTTTAACACGCTCAAATTTGTACTAACGCTTCCGCCGTAAGGCAAATAGGAATGGATACCGTGTACATAACCTGATGCGTGTTTGGAATTTATATTACACTAAGGAAACCACTACCTTTTATTCACCAATGACTGACGGTCACTTACACGGACACCCATATAGAGAGAACAGAGAGAAAGTTAGAATCACGTATAATAGCACCTAAAAACGTTAGACTCCGCTTTACCTGACTTCTTGGTATTCTCATGTGTTTATCTTTTTAAAAGGAATCAATGAAAATCATGCCATCTCGCAATTTTTAGATATTTTATAAGGATAGGCATGTAATTATATTAAAATTATTTACTTATGTTATAATTTTTAGTAGGTATTAAATGTAAATTGTCCTGGAACTGGAAGCCTTACAGTGTTATAGGTTTTTGTTGGAGTCGGAAACCTAAGAATGAGACAGTTATGATAACGATAAATAGCGCCACTTATTTTTAAATCTAATAACTTACAACTCGTAACTTAACAGCTTCCAAACCCCGACAACATAGATTATGAAATAGGTCATTTGTGATATTATAATCAATGTTGTGAACGACATGATGTATTTCTGTAACCCCAATCACGTATAATAGCACTGACATATCTGGCACCTAAGACCACCCTTTTGGCAAAGGACATACTGTCTTATATTTGCGCCGCAACTTATACGGATGCCGTATGTCGTGGTCCGCGGGCTGGGTACACACATAGAACACAGAATACGTCTTCTATGGGTACACATGACCAGCAAGGAATATGAGTTACCTCCAGTATTTTACTAGTTTATATCTTTGTTAAACTTCTCTGGCATTTACTTTAGGGTGCAGATATGTCAAAGGATACTTTCGTCATCTCGTCTCGTTGACTGGTCTAGTTTCTGGTCTGTTTCTCCACCAATCCGCATGGTGAAGTATGCTCCAGGCTTCCAACTGTTGTGGATACCCAACAATGATGGGACGCGACTACATTTTACAGCTTTGCCCTTCACCTGCGTAGATGTGAATATCGGAAGCACTGAATATTTTGGTGTAAAGCATATATTGCAAAAAGACTCAAACAATATCAAGTTATGTAACGCATTCTTGCTTCAGACCAACTTATAAATTGAACAATAAAATTTTAATCAAAAAACAATTTATCTCCGTTAGAAAGAGTAGTTCACGTAGTTTCAATTAAATTAAATCTTGACTCTGTTATACGGGTCCAAATAAATAGTTTCTACCAACCACCACTTAATCACTGCTGATTGTTAAAAATGTTCTCGTTAATGAACGCCAGTCATTATTTAAGTGAAAGAATCAGTAAACTTAAAACTTACAGATAATAAATACTATTTGGGGCATCATATCCTATATTTATTCAGCATCAAAAGTTAACCTTAGCTTTCAAGTAACATAATCAATATTTTAAAATAATAGGTACCTACCTACGTAAGTATATTCTGTCGCTTCACTTAAGAAACACTTTTTAATTGAAACACCAAAAAATATTATATAAGTACCTACGTAAAAATTTTGGGATACCTATTACAAAGTCGTCCAAAACAAATTAATATTTTAAGTTGTTCCGTAAATTTGAATAGGCCCGCAATGTAACATTAATTGTTTGTACTCGAAATGAGAACAGAATGGCTGTGTGCGGCTCGCTGCTTTGTTTATCCAGTGATGAAACTTCGCCATGACGTCATATACGTTTACTTATATCCATTTATAGGGCATATCTTGCTTGAAAATTATATTGTAACTACATTTCTAAAATAGAGCTATTGGCTATTATGAGAAAGTTTTTACGTGTTATAATTTAATCACAAAATTACATAGACACCAGATAAGAATCCTTATTCATAAATCAATTTTTTGTTACGATTCTGTTGAACATACATTTCTCGGTGCGTCTTTTTTTTATAAATTACTAACTGATCCGGTAGGCTTAGCTCTGCCAATTAATTTGACAAATTTTTAACAATGAAAATTGTTACTGAAAAATAAGTTGCGATCCCTAAATCTTTTGGTTAAAAATTGAAGTTTTGTCAATGAAATATGAGTACTCTACATAAAATAACAACATATATCTAATGAAAAAATAATAGACACATAATTCATAGTTTTAAAGATAAATTATGTACCTAATCTACATATATATTTGGAATCATTCCTGGCATGTTATTGCAAAATCAAGTTCAATATCACTTATATTCATAGCTGGGCATTAACTCGTTAATCCGTTAATTAACGAAGTTAACATTTTGATTAACGGATTAACTTTTAAGTTAACTTTAAAAAATGTTAACGGACACGTTAACTTCCGTTAATATGCAGAAGTCCGTTAATCGTTAATCCAATGCCTAATAGCATCTAATAGTGGCAGCAAGTGAAACAAAAACAAAACTAGATATATTTTGCCGGCGCGTGCGAGTGAGATAGAAAACTGCGAAGAGATTTGTTTCGTTTGATCATTTCATTACTTAGCACCGGCGGTGCTTAGAGTGACGAGTGTTTTGTTTGTTTGTGGTTATTATAAATTACTGCCAGTGATCATTTGCGTGTTGATAATTTATAAAGAAGAGTGCAGTGTAATTTAGTTAGATAGAAAAAGTGTACTGTGCATGCCTCGAGCCTTGAGCCTCGCTTTCATACAAGAACTTTAACGTTAATGTTCATGAAGGGGAATATGCACCTTATGCCCGACGGTTAAATTACACATTTGAATCATACAAATGTGTGAGTTGTCCCACAATATTTATATTTATTTATTTATTTATACAAGTATTTTGTTTTGTTCCTAACCCGTTAACTTCCAGAACCTAATCCAACAGGTTTTATAAGTTCACTAACGCAACGATATAAAGATGCAATTTTACACATATTAACGGATTAACGATTAACGTTTACTTGCGTTAATTCTTCCGAAATGTAATGCTTTAACATTTAACGAAGCTAACATTTTCGTAGCGGATTAACGATTAACGTAGTTAGCCATTTCATTAACGGTGGCAAGCTATATTATATACACACCTCTGACGGGTAGCAGATAACATCGATTAACATTGTAATTATAATAATAAAAATAATGTATTTTTGAATCATTTTTATAGGTACATATCTACCTTTTTATAATAAAGAGATACTTACGGATACAGACGATTTATTTGATAGTAATATTTGGTTTATCAATATTTAAGTAGGATTTTCAGGATGGTTATTGGCTGAATTTGATCTGAAGGCCTTTTCATAAATATCCAATGTAACCTGACAACGTTATTTTCTTGAAATAGAAATATGGCTATTTAAAATTTTAAAAATAAAGAAGTACTTACTGAGACTCTGAACCTATGTACAATTGTACATGTTATGCACATTCAATAAGTAGTTAAATTCCAAGAACAAAATGAAATAGTATAAACACTTCCGTTTATACACCAGAGTGACAACTTAATTGCATAAAGTGTCAAGGGTTCGAGTGAGTGATGAAACTCGTGTGTTGATTGATTCTTTAACAGTCTTACTCCTTTAGCTCGGTTTACTTCGCATTCGCAGGCAAAGCGGACCCATTAAGGACTCGCATACTTATACTATGCATTATATTTCGCACGCACGAGCAAACTTGTATTTCTATGTATGTATATGTATATGATCTGCATGCGCGTTTGTCTCTCATTAACTTTAAATACATTCTGTATTCCCCGTTAAAAGTCGACGAATCAAATTTAACGTATATCTGTTACGACACAGGCACCGATTGACATCAATACTCGTAAATAGAGTTGAAACTATATATAGACAGAATTCGATCGATTTAATTCGTAATAGAAATGTTGGAACCCCACACAGTTGTTTTCCCGAGCGCCGGTAATACGAGTAGGTAAAGCTTAATTTCTCAATAAGTTACATTCAGTTGTGAAAATTTAATTTCACCAATTATAGCGTATGTTCTTTAATCATCAATAAACCTAGTGTTGAAGAGTATGTGGTTAGATTAACAAACAGGGTGTACTTATTTAATATCTTGTAATTTTTTTAAAGAAATTTAACTTACAATTATTATTTAAAATCGAATACCTTGAGAAGTTTCCATATTATCGTTATAATATTAAAATTTAACAATGGAGTTCTTATCCTGACAGAAACGACAGATCACGTTTCATTATGATAAATTAATTTGTATCCCCCATTTATTGTCAAAGCATGAATGGTGATTCTGTAGTCTATTGCCAACTCCGCAGTCTCTTGACATGGCTACGAGGGACAATTTGTCGAGGAGAAAAAGTAGTCAAGGGTTATTTTGCGGTTGCATTGTGTCGAGTTAAACCCCATAAATTATGTTACACTCGAAGTTAGTGCACCAGGTGGTCGGAGTTATTTTGAACTGCACTGTTTATACACCAATAAGGGAATAAATTATATTTTATGACTTCCATTCGTATAAAACTACTTAATTCACGGTAAGGGACCACGCCAAGTTCATTTTATCGTATTTCCGACAGTATTGTATCCAGATAATACCGTTTCTCAACAATTGTAGGTATGTCATTATATTTTAGCACGTTAAACGAGACGAGAGCGACAGCTGGTAGGCATGCTTCGTGAAGCGTGATGTTTTTTTGCGAAGGCCTGATGTTTGGCGGTGTCAGTTTAAATTTCAGCAGCGAAACTTGTAATCCAAAGCGGCACTCGGCCCCTAAATAATAGTTTTTGTTGTTATAATTATGTACCCAGACCACACTCAGACATTGCCGATCTAGTTAACAAAAAGACACAGATGTTTAATTAAGAATTTATGCAGTCGTTTATTTGTTTCAATTTATGTATTGTTCATTAAATGTGCTTAAAGGTTTACGGTGCGTATGAGTATCTATGATATTATTCATAGCGCCGAGCAGCTAAACAACGCGTATGTGCCGACAAGGATGAGAACTCAATGAGACTCAATAGCGCTCCTTGTTCTGTTCATTAGTGGCATCGTTGTAAGCACCTGTGAATTGCCTCCTCTGGGCCCGCACATCCGGTCAGTGCGGTTAGGCAGTTCCTGTACTGTGCAACATCCGGTTGCAATCACAATTACACACGCATTTTTATCAAAAACATCCTTTGTTGTAATGGTTAGGTCAGTTATTATTACACTTTTAAACTTTGTGGTTGTGGTTTTACTGAGCCATTAACTAAAGCGTAATCTAAGTAAACTGTACATCAGGGGGCCTGATTCTGTACTTTCCAGAATACGTTCCTTATTAGTGACACTATCGAATGGTGTAATAATACAGGTGTGATATTTTTTTTTTCAAAATCCACGGGTTCGATTCCTGGCTAGGCATATTGATTTTTCGAAAATCCAACAATGCAGTTTTAGTTTTAGTTAAAATCGGTCCCCAGACTCCTTTCAGCATTTTTCGCTATTCCTCAAAGTTCCCCATCCACAGACACTTCAAAAATTCACCCTGTATAGGAAATAGGCCAAATTTCGCTCAATCGATTCTCCGTCATTTCAAAATTAAAAATTAAAAAATTGACTCAGCAACCAACCGTTGTAAAGTCCACATCACCTGATGATACTCCGTTTTGGGGCGAAACACGTGTCGTGTACTATTGGAATAAGTTGTTATGGTATATACCTACTCAGAGAGATAAGGGAGGGTGGTGGGCCCATACCAAAACAAGTTCCACGTGTGCGGATTGTTGCAAAGAAATATAAATACAACCTTAATAAAAATTAACAATTAATATAAACAGACCAACTGAAACAATTTATATTAACTTGCCCAGAAATCAGGTCTACTTTCGAAGTATCATTGGTAGTTCACTCTAACTATAATAGGCATGATGACAGCAATCAAGTATCGCCAAAATATTTATCTGATCTAATGAAATAGGATTCAAAGATTTTGAAAAATGTATTTATTCTCTTATTAATGTCGAGATTAATAATTTATTTGTTAAAATAAATCTACAAAATACAACAATCCGCCATGATAGCTAAAACACCCATCAGATCGAATTACGTCAAATTACGTCACGTCTTAGTTAACGTCATTTTTTTCGTAAGCATATTATGCGCGATCTGTCATTTTTTACTGAGCCGTGGCGCAATGACAGACGCCATGACACGGGCGAGCGTTTTGGAATGAATTTGAAACTTAAAATTTAAATGTACTTTTATTACACAAAAACCTTAATTTTCTACAAAAATATGATATATTTTAGACATAATAGAAACTTCTGAATATCATAGAAGAGTTTTTGAAAATTAGTCATCATGCCTATTATAGTTAAAAGCAGATTTTAATTTTTATTGTAAAGAAATACTACCTATGTCAGTTTTTTAGTGGATTGAAACCTAAGTTATGGGTTCGAGACCGGGGTCTGAATGCAGATCAATGATAAAGATTTTGAATGCTGAATTTCTAAAAGGAAACCGTGAATTCAGAATAAACTCGTAAAAGAAGTAAACGTCGACAATAAATGGCTATTTCTTTTTGTATGAGTGAAAGATAAATAACTTTATTAATATGTAGTGGTGAAATCAGAGTTATTTAGGGCATCGGTCCATGGGAAGCTTTGATATTTATTTTGGATGATGAGTAACCAGCCGTAAGTACCGGCGTCTGGAGTCTGGACAGTAAGTAGGGAGGGACACATGCGAGTTAAGATTAAACAACCGTGTGATGAAGATCTTTGTCTTTCGGGAATTGAGTACTGAGGAATAGTTTTAACGCAGATGCGTTTTTTCAAACTAGAACTTATTATTATATATAACTTGTATTTAGTCGTCATGGGGTTCATTCGATTAAACTGTATTATTGCTTACGAGTATTTATAGATATACATAAGTATAATATGTAATACTGGACAGGTACCTACACAAGTTACAACCAATTTTAGTTTACCCTGGAGGATACTTTTACCGCCTTCGTGACCTATAACTCCCCCCGTAAGTCAATGAACTTCGGAAGAACACCTTCTTTCGCATTAATGAAAAACTACCACATTACAAAGAATGTTAAGGTTTCTCATATTAGTACGTATGCGCTAGGTACTGTTTTTACATATTATGCAGTATCATAGTATAGAATTTAATCATAATAATTTATACAATACACCTATGTGTACACTGGTAGGTACAATCCACAAAATGATATCTTGACCCACTCAGCCGAAATTTTGTGTCAATTTTAGAATAAAATTTTGATATTAAAATTATTTTTATGTCAAAAAGTCGGATGCCAATCAGATTTTGTCGCAAATATATGTACCATCAAAAACTTTACTTGTAAAAAACACAGGTCTCGCAACTCAGTTCTTGCACCGTAAAAAGTTGTGAGATCCATGTATGTATCCATGTTTGCTTCCATGAAGCTTCTATGTTTGCTAGAACTGCCTTAGAATTTCGATGAACAGTATCAGTAGTTATTAGTAGTAGACCATAGAAAAAAGAATGAAGTAGAAAGGCAATAATAACATATTGGTTCTTAATCCACTACGGCTAGTGGCGTTTACGCTCCAAACTCATTCTGTCACTCTCACTCACAGTCGCGATGAGAGTGATAGAATTACGCTCAGTTGAACTTTACATATAGCCATTCTACTATTTCTTATTTCAATGTTAATGTTAACTGTCAAGATTATAAAACAATAACAAGGTTGTTTCCAAGGGAACGAATATTTACACGAATTTCGACCTAAATGATTTTGAATGATTGTAGCAAAATAAATTAACGGTGGGTCAAATCATTTTGTCGATTGTACATTGGTAATATCATTGCATACAACTAAACCAATCTGTGTAAAAATACCAAAAAATTGAACGTTTGAGCAACGAAATAAGCGCATCGTCCTACTCTTTGACCGCATTGATCCGACAGCCGGGGATCCAGGAATGCGACGTAAATCATCGCGTGTATCTGCTCCCAAAGCCGCCGCTACCTCGCGATGGCCCGGTGTGCCCGGGACTACTCGGGATTGGCACGTCCCTATCTGTGGAACCCGATATTATAATAGTGATTCAAAACAAAAACAGATGACCTTTGTTTTTATTTGTTTACATCAGCATTTTCATTTGAATCGAGTACCTACTGTATTTTTATCCAGAAATTGTTTATTATAAGGTTTAAAGTAAATAAGTACTTCTGGTATGGGCCTGGCTCCTGAGATTCGATGGGCTTATGACGCTGAGTGAGCTCATAATTTCATAAAAATCTAGAATTCTGAATCACTAAGGGGTCTTTCTGTAGTAGGAAGCATAATAATTTAAATAAAAGCTAACTCGTGATAGATAGTGACAAAATTTGCATAATTTTGGCATAATTTTACAGAAATCATTAAGCCAACAGTGCTGACGCCGCGACGCTTGTAATATACATGTATTACGCTTATAATATAGATAAGCGCGTTACACTTATTATAGCTTTAACAGAGCCGCCGTTGAAAGACTGTTGCGTTGCGTGGCCGAGCATGGGCCAAGCAAGCAAACGCGCAACCCCACACATGTTCTTAATTAACTTATAAACGCTCGATAGATAACTCGTTTCATTCATTCCGCCTATTTTTTCTACACTATTTTCTTGCTTAACTTATTTTATAAGTATACAACTATTTACATAACTTATAACAAAAAAAAATATAATAATTTTATAAGCAATTTTCACATACATATAGTAGTAAATACTATTAATGCGGCTTTAATCATAAATAAAAAGCTTTAGAACCTATAGAACCTATACCCAAAATTAACTACCTACCCACTAAAAAATTACTCGCATTTATCTACTAGTAAGTATTTAATTTTTATACTTATCACATGTATAGATACGTATTTAATTTGCATTACTAACTAATTTAACAAGTACGTGTTTCGAACTGTAGCCTGCCGGTCTTAATTTTTATTAAGTACTTTATTGTATTTGTTAAAAAAAAACATTTTTACGTAAGTAAGTAAATGAAAATAATTTATACGTAAATTTTTACGTTTCGTTTTTACGTTACAATTTTTATATGTTATAATTTAATTTTATATGTAAATATTTTTTTTTATTTTTTAATAGTTAAGTTTTATTTAAGTTTCTATTTATTAATTATGAAATAATATATTTTTATTTGAATTTTATGTACTTAAATTATTTGGTATGTATACTTGCTTGTCAAACTTCTCTCAAACCTCATAATATCCAATATTCTTTGTTCGTCTTTGTAAACTTCCCTTTGAAATAAAACCCGCATAAATCCGTGTGATTGCCGTGTGTAAATCCATTTTGTGATTGAATATGACAATATTGAAATAGACAAATTTTGAAAATTTTACGGACCATCAGAAACAAGGTATTTAGACTCGTCGCAATAATTTGTTTGAATTGGGTGACAGTGAACTTGGAACGATGTTTGCTTTCATAGCGGCTGGCGTCTTCGGCCCGTGGGCGGTGCACTTGTTCTTGCGCAACCATTTGGGAAGCCTGGGCCGTGTGCGCATGTGACAACGCTCGGACTCGCATTAGCATTCTGCCGTTACCTCTACTAGCCAAGGCAACCAAATGATGTCATACATACAAAACAATAGCAAACCAATGCGTCTCTAGGTTTCTATTTCAGGCCCTGAGATTTTATTATTTGACCGTCATTATAACTATAGTGTAACCTGAATTTGTATTTGTAGGGAAACTAATTTAATTTTATTATTAAAATAAAATTACTATCGCAATACTCAATCCATAAATGTTTCGATTGAGGGATAACATTATTTTGTTGATTCCCCTTCGAAATAAGCCCGCCTTAATGCATGCATGTACTAAGCTAACACTGAAATCATACTGACCAGACCGGATTTAACATACCTTCATTCATTTTACAACATATTATATTCATAGATTTTAGCCGTACCCTACATCTTGTAACCTATAACTCATTTTTTTACAATCAGTGGATTTTCTCATTTCTAACTTTAAATGCTTACCTCCTGGTGTATGCACCGGCCTTATTTTCTCAAAATTATCTATACATCTATACAAATATTATAAAGAGGAAAGGTTTGATTTTTTGTTTGTTTGTTTGTTTGTATGAATTGAATAGGCTCCGAAACTACTTGGCAGATTTGAAAAATTCTTTCACTGTTGGAAAGCTACATCATTTCTGAGTGACATAGGCTATATTTCATTTTCAAAAAAAATAGGCATCCTTACTAAAATTACGATAACGTAATCCAAGGTGTGAAAAAAATATCAAAAAACTACCTTACATCGCGTGCGCTGCGAAAACTATTGATGATAGAACAAAATGATATACTACAATTTTTTAGAACACACCATTATCTACAAAAAATCAGCGGCAGCATATCTCTAACTATTACAGTCATGTCACAATAAGCGTTTTTTTATTGAAAAAAAGAAATTAAAATACCACCGCTACAAAAAGCTCTTTATTTGTACCTTGGTATTAACCCTTATCAAAATAAATGATGTATTATTTAAGACTGCTTCAATATCTTTATATTACTTTTTGAATTATTCGATTCTGACAATCCATTCAAAAGATATCACGAGTTAAAAAAAAATTAAAAAATAAACTGTATTCTGAAGTCTTAGTGTACGTATAACTGTATTTGGGTATCAAATGAAAGGGCTTGATTGGTAGAATAGAGCTCACTATGAAAAAATGAAAATCCAAGATGGCCGCCGTAACACAGTGCCGTATTAAATATTTTCCACAACTGCCTCAATATGGGTATCAAATGAAAGGGCTTGATTCGTAGAATAGAGCTCACTATAAAAATGAAAATCCGAGATGGCCGCCGCCACAAAATGGCGGATTACATGTTTTTTTCCGCAACTACCTCAATATGGGTATCAAATGAAAGGGCTTGATTGGTGAAATAGAGCTCACTATGAAAAAATGAAAATCCAAGATGGCCGCCGCCACTAAATGGCGGATTACATATTTTTTTCCGCAACTACCTCAATATGGGTATCAAATGAAAGGGCTTGATTGGTAGAATAGAGCTCACTATGAAAAAATTAAAATCCAAGATGGCCGCCGTAACAAAGTGCCGTATTAAATATTTTCCACAACTGCCTCAATATGGGTATCAAATGAAAGGGCTTGATTAGTAGAATAGAGCTCACAATAAAAAAATGAAAATCCAAGATGGCCGCCGCCACAAAATCTTGGGTTACATATTTTTTCCGCGCCTACCTCAATATGGGTATCAAATGAAATGGCTTGATTGGTAGAATAGAGTTCACTATGAAAAAAACGAAAATCCGAGATGGCCGATGGGTATCAAATGAAAGGGCTTGATTAGTAGAATAGAGCTCACAATAAAAAAATTAAAATCCAAGGACCCTTACTAAAACTTAAGTAACGTAATCCAACCCAAGGTGTAAAAAAAGTGCCCTAAAACGTCTTTCGTCGCAAGCGCTGCGGAAACTATTGATGATAGAACAAAAGTATGCGGTACAATATTAAAGAAATATTCACAAAAAACTTCGCGGTACCATAATTATGTCCAACTATTATCATTATGTCACAATAACTACTTTTTACAGTTTAAAAGTTAATAGAAATACCGACCAAAATTAGACCATGTTATTCATGTCAGTAACCCATTAATGACCCACTTAGGACGTAGGTCTCAGTCCACTACGCTGGCCTACTGCGGGTTGGTGGACTTCATATACCTTTGAGAACATTTGTTTTTGTGAAATCTCAGGCATGCAGGTTTCCTCACAATGGTTTCTTTCACCGTAACAGCAGGTGATATTTAATTTTTTATAAAGCGCACATAACTTTTTTTGCAAAGTCATTTGTGTCTGCCACTGGGATTCGAACCCGGATCCCTCGATTCGAGGTCGAATTCTAAGCCACTGGGCTATCTGTTACTTCTGTTATTCATACTTTTGCTTAAATCCTTATCCAAATATTTTTCGTTGTAACTAACGTGTTAAAGTTGTTTGGTTTTCGCAATGGACTTGGTGGTGGAAAGTTGACTGTGTTTCAAAAAAGCTTTTGATATTAGTCAAATTAATTGGCAGAGCGAAGCCTGCCGGGTCAGCTAGTAATGTATAAGAAGATACTGCAATAATGCAAATACGTTATTGTCGTAAAACAAGCCGAGCCAATAGAATAATATTTAACAATGGAATGAATGTGTCATAGCTTCTCAATCAACAATGAATTGAAATTAGCAAAATTCAGCTGCTAAACCGCTCATAAAAAAGGAAAATGTTCTCTGTGCAACTTATCGACCATAGGTATATCTTGGTATCAATTACGATCGAGCAATCGAACTATTTATATACTTGTTTTGTTAGTAACCCATTAATGACCCACTACAGGGTCGGGTCTCCTCTCACAATGAGAAGGATGTAGGCCTTAGTCCACCACGCTGGCCTAGTGCGGGTTGGTGGACTTCACATGCCTTTGAGAACTTTTTTTTTTCTGAAGTCTCAGGCATGCAGGTTTCCTCACGATGTTTTCCTTCACCGTAACAGCAGGTGATATTTAATTTTTATAAAGCGCACATAACTTTTTTTACAAAGTCATTGGTGCGTGCCACTGGGATTCGAACCCGGACCCCTCGATTCGAGATCGAATTCTAAGCCACTGGGCTATCACCGCTTATATACTTACTAATTACGAAATGTTTATTTCAGTCGTCGTTTCAGCAACAGTTGTACTATGCAACCATTAATGCATATGGCACAGAACGAAAACATCGCTGTAATGCAGCTTAGCCTTGTCGTAGCGTCGTCGGAGCTACGGTAAGTGGCCATAGTAGATCGGGAAAAAAGAGAACCTTGTGTGTAGCTCAAAGTTACTCATTTGAAGCCTTAGCAGGACAGAGCGACGTCTGCCGGGTCGACTAGTAATACGTACAATAAAGTCATTAATTTGGTAATAATTTCATGTATTTATTATTATTACGATGATTGCCACTATTGTTGCAGATTTTGTAAGTATCTTAAAAATTGTTGGTACAGGGCGTCCGGTCTCGAACTAGCATGAATTACATTCCCATAGGTACTGATGTAGTAGGAACAATTCCTACTTATGTAATAATATTATAAATGTGAATGTAAGTTTGTTTTTTACGCTTACACGCGAAAACTACTCAACCGTGCATCATGAAACTTTGTACACATATTCTTGGAGGTATTAGATGTAATAAAAATACTTTTTATAAAAAAATTGTTTTAACGAAAAATAAAAAAATTGTGTGTCAAAAAATCTAAGCTACTTTTATTTTAGAATTCCATGCGGACGAAGTCGCGGGCACAGTTAGTATTATATATTATACATAATAATAACTGAACACTTTGTGGGAATACTATTGTTGCATGTTAAGTTTATCCTACTTTTATAACTTCACTTAATAACTTCTCTAAATATTTTTATTTATTTATTATATTTTTGCAAAGATACCTTAAATCAATCATTCAAAGTATTGAGTTTTAAATAGGATAAAAAAAACGGGTTACACCCCGAGAGTGCCGGCAGAAGTGAAAATTTGCAAGATGTGTTTTCTTGGTGATTTGGACGACAGTTCAATTAAAATACAATTTAGTTTCTCTGTAAGAAAAGATACGACATATTATTATGCTAATAATCGCAATGTCGAATCCAAAATCACAATACATAATTATAATATTTAGCTTTTTTCTGTAATAAAATACACTTTAATATTAGTTATGAATGCTGTTGTTTCTTTTATTAGGTACCTACTAGTTAATAAGGTCAGTTTCATAGCCATACATTACTATACCTTGCTTAGGTGACGCTACGATATGATATTTATAATATTTAGTTATTATAAACTGTTTAACTGTCTAACAATAACATTTTAGTGTCTTAACGACGACAATTATTATTATTGATAGGTAGGTATTTATGTTGAAAAAACAAATCATAACACAAACTTATATCTATACATATATGTACCTCAAAAATTAAATGTAAAGGTCCGCTCACTCTGCATGTCGGTGCTGGAGACTGATATCCCCAAAAACAATTCCAAGGCATTTTTCATTCATTTCTTGATTTCTGGAATTATTTTTTGCCTTTTATTACAGAAGATCCTACCGTCATTTGTGACACTGCTGTTTCGGGTTTTTTATTTGAATAAGTGAAAATCTTGCCCCGCAAAAAAAGTTCAATTTTTCAGACACAGTCATGTCATGTGAGTATTGGGGGCGCCAATGTTTAGTAAGGTCCACGAGCGACCCACAGCGCGAGCGCCTTACGACTGAGGTGCACTCACCTCATACTGAGCTGATCCGAACATATCCATTCATGATTCGTAATTGGCTAATTGCATAATAATATGAATTTAAGGGATAATTCCTTGTAATACTGAAACTTAATTCTTACCTACTCCTGAAACAACTGAAACTTAATAGGTTAGATAAGAAAAGTCAATCATATGGTATGTCTGTGAGAATGTATTGTATAATAACATTCCAGACAAAATTAAATCCCTGCCTTTCCATAAATTTAAGACAACAATAAAGACAGTTCTATGCTGAAATGCATATTATTAAATGATAAGATGAAAGCATGGGATTGAATAGGCTTCACTTGGCTATTTCTATACCCCATGTATAATTTATGAAACTGTGAGCAGATGACAGTAGACTGATACTGACACGAGATTGCTGTCCCGCGTGATTTATCGGTCTAAAATCATACTGCTATATAATTAGTTCATAATTGATTTTAAAAGAGTGCTTCTCCTAGTCCACGATAGCCTGAAGAGCACCCAAAGCGGATGTAAGTAAGATATAATTTATAGTATTCCATCATGTATGACGTTCATTAAGTGTACACAACGTGTACCTGACAATGAATAAACTACTTTGATTTTTTGATTTGAAAAACCCCCGACACAATAACCTGAGTTCCCTTTAGACGTAAAAAATAATGAAAGAAACTCAACCGTGACCGTTCACAGTGTGCTATAATATATATTACATACCAAACTATAAATATTTTTTGAACGATATTTGAATGAGTGTATTTTACCTCACGTCCCCGGACACCGCGCCGCCCGCAGTCGTAGTTTGAATGGTAGACTTGGTAGTGGCTAAACTGTTCCAAAACAATTATAACAATGTGAACAGCAACCGCGGGATGTAATATATAGCTCAAGATCATTCAAGATGTAGTTTAAGATGTAATTTATATTTACATCCCATAGTGAAAAGCCGGCTTTATATCTACTGAATGTGCGCATGCTTTTCTAAATAACTTTTATTTAAATTCTTACGGAACACTGCTTGATTTTATGGATTCCTTACATTAACCTCTCAAAATCCATTAAGCATAATCTTATAAATAGTGCTTTACTACTTACTACAGTCGCTACGACCATTATCTTTTTTATGATTCTCCCAGTGTAGGTTTTATAAGAATCATTGTTCGTAGCAGCATACGTTATAAATAATAGCTATTAAAATTTAGTATTAGTTCACGGATACCTACTTACTACTTAGCCTTATGATATTTTGATTATGTTTAGAATTTTTTTGCAAAGATACCTTAAATCAATCATTAAATCACCAAAATCAAAGTATTAAATTTTAAATAGGATTAAAAAAACGGGTTGCACTCCGGGAGTGCTGGCAGAAGTGAAAATTTATAAGACATTGTGTTTTCTTGGTGATTTGGACGACAGAATTCAATTAAAACACAATTGAGTTTCTCTGTAAGAAAAGAAACGACATTTAATGCTAATACTCGCAATGTCGAATCCAAAATCACAATACATAATTATAGTATTCAGCTTTTTTCTATAACAAAATACACTTATTATTTATAAATGATTCCTTTTGACAGTTTACATGGTTACTTACCAGACAGAGTAGCGCCGTAACGCGTTACGTTACAAAGCGGTTTACCCTCACATAAGAAGTTTTCAGTCACTTCAACAAAAGTTCTAAAGTATTAAATATTAACAGGACAAACCTGAGGGTCATCAAGAAGTGGTGGTCTGACCGTAGGGGAGTTCGGCGGGTCGCGCGACCACGGGCAGCTCCAGGGCATAGCGGAAGGGCAATTAGTCGTGTCGAATTCCTGACCTCTTCATTACTTATTATCACTCGTTAACTCCACCGTTGCTTTTTATTCATTCGAATTATTGTTTACAAAATTCGATAGGAAACATTGTCTTTGAACAAATAAAGGCTCTCATTAATTTATGGTAACTTTAGCAGAAATATTTGTGTTTGTAATAGTAAATATTATGGTTATATCAATAAACGTTCCCGTAGCAAAGGTTACGAGCACATCGAGTGCGTGCAACAGGATAAGGGGACGTACGCATGCGTGCGATCTATCGGGCGCGCGGCTCGGGACTAGGTCGGGCCGGGCGCCCGACCCGTCGGTCCCGCCAGGCTCCTGCTGTATAGTAACCGTCATGAGTCGTGAGCACAGATTATTATCAGTGGTAGGGATATTGTATACTTTCGGCTAATGTAAAGCAGCCGAAAAAACATGCTGGACCAATAGACAACGCACACTGACGAACTGACGTTTGTCGAACCAATCGTATGCGCGCAGCGCAATCAATGTCAAACCGACCAATGAAAGTTCTGCTCACCACTCGTGACGGCAACTATACCGTAGTATCCCGAAGGTCGAATGCGATATCCCCATCCCTTGTTAATTCTCATAAATAATATAATGCTACAGTTACTTAAAACAAAAACAGAATGGCTACGAACTGACCATTTCTTAAAAACAATTAACTTGCCGCTTATATAAATTAATAGTCATAATCATAATAATATCATCATCATAATTATCAATAATACAAGTATAAAATATAAGTCCACCTATGCCTGTCTTCTTGAGCGATGTCCAGACAGCGCTGATAGGCAGTTTTACTGGCAGTTGCTCAAAGTGAATCGGGGCATTGGCTAATTATGCGCTTCCTTCTGATAATATAGGCACCATGCTGGATCCTACAACTCTGAGAATTGCGGTAGGACTCCAGCTCGTCGTTGTCAAGGCGTGCGAGCCTCATCGTTGCCCATGTGGGTATATTCTGGGTCGACATGGCTTGTCCTGTACCAGAAGTGCTGGCCACCTAAGTATATCGCCACGGTGCTCTTAATGATTTGATCCGTTTTTCTCTATCGATCAGATTCTGTAATTGTAGTCAAAACCCATTATGAAAATGACTATTATTGCTACAAGTAGATAAGAGGCGTTCTCTAACATCACGCGACTGCAAACTGCTGCTTTTCCGTGTCAAACACTACAGAATGCTGTACAGTATTAAATGACCATTAGGTCACAAATGCCGTACAGTAATGAATGACCTATGGGTCACAAATGCCGTTCAATAAATGCCGTACATTTGTGTAATTCCTTTTGTATATATATACAGATACTTTATCCATGAACGCCGTACATATTTCCAAGGGAGGGCTCGAAAGCCAAGGGTCGCAACCCTCATCTATCTCTCATCATGGTACCAGGTGTACCGCTCAGAAATGACCGCATAGTGCTCAGAGTTATTTTCTGATATAGTAACAGCCTTCTAAGCGTTATTCACGTTGGTATATTTCACAGGTAAATTTTGTTCATGGGCTTGTAGTCTATAAGTATTAACTATCTACTAATTAGTGGCATAAATAAATGCTTGGAAGATCTAAGTATATGAGAGTGGGGGTTTTTGTATGTGTAAGCGTGTGTGTTTTTAAGGGAACTATGAAAGAGTGGGAAATAAATAAGAGAAATACCGGCTTGACCGATTTTTATGAAATTTTATATGCATATTCAGTAGGTCTGAGAATCGGCTACCGTCTATTTTTCATACCCCTAAGTGATAAGGGTTGTCCACGCCTATTATAACATTTATATTGTATTTTTTGGACATTTTTTTTATTTTTTAAATAATGTGGCATTAAAAATACATACAGCCCTAAATTTTCCCCTTTCTATCACCAGCTCCTATTTTTTAATAGTCGATTTTTAACGCTCGATAACTTATAATTATGGTAAAACAACGTTTGCGGGGTCAGCTAGTCTTGATATATAAAAATAATTGTTTATTAGAAAAATTTAAATTTCATGGAAAGGTCCGAGTCTACAATAATCCTATCGCTAATATTGCTGTCACTTCTGGACGTATAAAATTATTTTATATGGGTTTGAGGATGAAGAAATAAAAACGACTTATGATTTAGAGATATTATTATATTTTCGAATCTAAAATGTACAAAAAATACAACTTAAAATAATGTACTAAAAACGCCTGTTTGTAATGGATGATTAAAATGTGACAATTAACACCATGTTTATTATAAATTCAGCTTATTTAATTGACAATTACGTATGTATAAATTAATAATCCCGAATGAACTATTAGGAACAAAAACAGAGTATAAAACGAAAATTCCAATCTATTTTTAGTGGGATAATTTACGGATATCGTATCCAAAAATAATAAATTCGTTTTCACTAATATCAGGGCGGTTGTTTAAAAGGCTTCGACAAGACGCTGTTGTAACCATACAATAGGTATGAATATCGGCTGTATGTTTATACATAAATATAAACGTAACACCCTATATCAAATTTATTATTCAATCAACCATCACTTTTATAACAACTTTGGTTGTGTACTCTAGTCGTAAAAATATAGGTATTTTAGCTATTTACAGTATATAAACATACATACATACAATGCGAAGAAATGCACAGCAAAACAAAGAGGCTTTATCCTAACCTTTGAAGAACAAAATAACACAGACTTAACAGCTACCTACAAAAAAGATTACGGCACAAGCTGAGACTAGATCTATGCATACATAATATATGCATTAATCAATTAAGTTTTAGTCTGCTCAAGACTTGGACACACTAAATTAGTCGTTAAAGCTGACAAAGATAACCCACCCGTAATGTCGTGTTTTACACAACAAATCAACGCTTCTTATGATATTAGGCTAATAAAGCATGTACGAGCCGTAATCCCTTTTGTTGTAACCCAATAACTAAAATCACTTTAGAGTGCGCTAGAAAAACATAATTAGCTTTTAAACTTTAACAGAACATTACACCTAAATAAATATACACAATACAAAATATACCCCTGTTTACAGACGACAGGCCAAGACAAGAGGTATGATTTTATACAAAAAATAAAATCAATAGCGTACGGGACTAAGTTTACCTCCTTGTGTTAGCGACTGTCATCTTCATAAATATATTTATCACTCTTAATCTTGTACAGAGGAATTATATATAATTAAAAATGTCAAAAGCCTACATGAGAATAGAGGAGAATTAGATCAAGTTTACTAATTATGTTTTCCCCATGAAACAAAGATTCCCGTACCCATCAATGTTTCCATTGTACATTAACGCCAAGTGATTGTTAACAATGGTTCCCTCACCACAGAGTAGATAGGTCACATAAAAATAAAGAAATATCACACTGTTTTACAGTCCAATTTAGAAATTCTTACAGCCCCATTTATTTTAAACACTGGATGGAAAACTTGGACCCTATTAATATTTATTTTTTTAGATTTGTTTACTCTGTGTTAAGGGATTAACATAATTTAAAGCAAAAAAATTATATTTCTTATTTCTTACATAGAAATCCCGATTATAGTAATTATACAACATTTTCATATACGTTACATTACCAATTTCTTTTCAAGATTATAATTAAACATCTATCATGCCCTTATCAATATTCCACTTGACGTTATTTCTTAGTGTTTATAATATTATTTCCTTAGCAACAGGTAGATTTACATTGTACTGAAATAGCAGCCAAATTTTAAGATATTTTAATTAGGTAATAATAAGGTCTAACAAAATTTGAAAATAGAAAGCAATAGGTATATTTTTTTTAAATTAATCTGTTGACACGTAATGTCGTATTATTAGGTCCTGAAATTATAGTAGACAAAGTAGCAAGAGTTGTTTATTAACACAAAATTCCGTCGGGGCGAATACTTAAATAATGTATTTACTACGTGATTCGATATTTTATCATGGACTTATCCAATAATTTTATCTAGCCCATTTAAAATGCTAATCATTTATCAAAATATTTTTACTTATAGGAATGGATTTTCGTTGACGCCTATTTAAGACTTTAATATAGCAAATATTAGATAGACTCTGGTTACAATACGAAGCAATGTAGGTAATCATACAATTATACAATGTTTAATGCCAACGTAAATCCAGTTTATTGCATAACATATTGTTATTTGGAAGACGAATATTCAAAATGTTAAAATTTGGATACCTTACGTCTATATGGTGCCAGATTACATCTCGAATAAGAAATTAGTTGTACAAAATTTTATTTTATACAATTGTATACTTGTTTGAAAAATATTTTTTGCCTTGTTATACGTATTTATCAGCTCCCCTATTGATTTCGATGTAATTATTTAACAATTAGGTACATACTATAACTTGGCGTACGAGATATTTTCTTTCGCATCGTCTTTATCAGCAATAATGGATTGCGATCAATTAAAAACTATTTTATATTACAACACTAGTATCGTATAATATTAACACTTCTTTTTAAGGTGGCATTTAAAAAATATGTCTTACTTTGTAATTTCAGGCAGCCATGCATCGTTAATGCTATTGTTTTATATACTTTCCAATTTACAGAAAACCTTTTTAAACCCCATCAGTGGACGTGTTCTCAATACGAATCTGTTACATAACTATGTTACCGTAAACCTGTAAAAAATATAGCATTCTTTGGGTACATTAAACTCTCACTGAGATTTCAAAAATTAAGTGACGGCATTTAATGCAGTTCAAACTAGCGATCCGTGAGCTTTTACGGCGGCGTCACGTAAGGCCATCACTTGTACTTGTTGATTTGGTATATCTTAGTAGGCAACACATCACGAATGTTTCCTCATAACGAGCTAAGTGGAATGAAGTAATATTGCTGTTTCTCGGACATTGTAAAGCTTTATCTCACTATATATTAACGCTATCGAAGTACTACATCGTTTGTTCTCCCAATTCACATTTTGAGTCTAAGTTTAGAAATTGAACATCTATTTATATCGTTAGGGTATAAAAATATTTATTATTATTATATTTTCTTAATCAATTTATATTTCAATTTGGTTTTATGGATATCTTCTACATATTATTTGTACGTTCATCGTTAGGTAGGTAATATAATAACATACATACATCACAATTTCATTTAGCATATATTTAATTGCTACATAATATACTATGGTTCGTTACTCATTTTAAGATATTTAAGCCACTATTTAAGGAGTATCTGTTCCTGAAAATATAAATTAGATGAACCCCCCCTACAATCTGTTAAGTACTTTATAACCACTTAAGTAATTGCCATTTTTTATACTAATGAATAAATCTGGCAAACTCAAATAAACCAGACCAGGCAAAGAAGATATTAAAAAGATAAACAGATATTAAAGTATGTAAATCCTTAAAACCAATAATTATGTCCTGCTTCAGATGAATATAGCTTCAAAATATAGTGAATGGGAACGTGATCCATTTTTGGTGGGTTTACTTCTTTTCGTATTATTATTTTGATTTTAAATTTGAATAGTGGTCCCGAACGTGACAGCGAAAATCGAGGATTTATCTGAATGGGACATAGATATTTGTTTAGTACGCTGAGTAAATGTCACTCATACCTCAGCACACACGCAAAGCACGCTTCTCGCTCATCTTAACGAGTTACGTCTACAGTATTCTTATTATAATTAATAAGTATTGTGCGATTCTAAGTCTTAAATTTCAAATTAAAAAAAACCTGAATATCTTACAGCAACAGACATTCTTAAGTTTCTTAGTTATCAAATCGCGTTGAATTGAAATTGAGCGTAAGTTTATCATTACTAGAAATGACTTAAAAATTTTAGTGCAAATTTGAATAATTAATTAAAACACTGAAAAATTATACAATTTCTTCAAATATGCCATTTTAATAAAGTGACGTCGAGACCACCTTATGTCGCTCTATTAAAACTGCTCAGTATACAATCACTGTAGACTATTAAATCTACACTTACAAATATTGGAATTATTCTTTAGGAAAATATGTTGTATAGGTACGATTGTCATTCACTACTTGTACGCTCCAATGACATACATGTAACTGGAACTATGACCAGAGCCATATTGCTAATAAGTAATTAGATCACAAAGATTTTACATAAAACAATAGCAATAGTAGCAAGCGATCATACTATTATGATGGTATTTGAATAACAATACTCTTCTGCGAAACTGCGTTAACATAACTTTACAAACAAAAAATAAGCGAATATAAGCTGAATTAAACATTCAGCTTTAGATAATTCGTACACAAATTTAATTACCAATAACACTTATTGTCAAGGGCAGCCAATGTCTGCCGATATTAGACTTTAAATTATACATTTGCAACATAAACCACTGCGTATTAAGTAACATCAATGCGCAGTAGTTGTTCTAACGTTACTTACTTTAAGAGACAATCGTACCTAACACGCTTATTTAAAAAAAAATCCAATATTCAAAGCTTCAGTTGGAACACTGAGTTCTTCAATTTATCTCTACAACTAATGTTATATTCGTAGGTAGCAATTTTTTAATTAAAAAATTGATGTCTTAAATAATTTTATATTTAGAGATTATGTATATATTAATAGTGCTATCCCATTCACGCATAAGAAGTAGTTGAAGAATGCCTAAATTTACGTGAATATAATTCTAGAAAATAGGATCGAGAGCATGTGGACTCCTTGAATTTCCGTGGAGTCTGGTTTAATATTGAGCATTCATATATGTATCGCATGTATCGCCTCGATCTACTCAAGGTTCATATAATATCAAACAATCACTACGACACCTGACCTAGAGAGGCACCGGCCACCGCCTCGCGCCACTCCGCCACGCGGCAGACAAGTACCCACAACAACAATTTATTATAGGGGGCTACATTGCTAACAAGGATACTATAATTAACATATCAAAGTTAATATTTAAATGAAAAAAAAAGTAAACGTTATGCACTATGAACTAATGAAACGTATATATAGTGAATGTGGCCAAATAATCTTTAACTCATAAATTTCAAAATCAAGCTTATTCCATAATATTTTATGTAAATATGATATTTACATCGACACGAACATCGACATCGAAGATAACGACGTGACACTACGTTGTAGGGACTGGAGGTTACATAATCATTTGAATCACGCGCGGCAGCAACTGAGAGTATGTGGACTGAATCCACTGTGACCCACACTATTTTATGTGTTATAAAAGAATATAAGAACTTTTTATATTATTTTATAATTGCCTCTTATAAAAGAATATTTTACACGTTTTATGATACTTAGATTATTTATATTTTCACCTTTTGTAATTAACTGCATATTTGTATTTTGAATAAATAGTTACGCGTTTCCTACCAGGTCTCCCTGTATAAAAGATAATAACGTTCCAAAAAAGGGTGACGAACGAAGAGTCAGACGAAACAAAATATTAATAAAAATAAAAATAATTGTACCACTTGAAACACAATAATATTATAACAAAATATTTACACTAAAGCAACAGCTATAATTTAATAAAACATTATTTACATACATAATTATTATTTTTACGCAATTTATACTCCGAGAGCAAAACACTTAGATTAGGGAAATTATTACAATAATATTTTAACTGAAAGCTATCACAAGGTATAAATTTTTGCAAATGTTAAGCCAACCAAATAACTTTAAACGTTTCCACTCTCGGAGCGAAGACTAACATTTCATCCCCCGAATACTACGATACAACTTACTTTGTCATAACAGGTAACATTTGACTTTCATAATATAATACAAAACGTTCACAACGCCAAAAATATGTGTTATTTCTATACAATATTGCACGCGGTACGTTTCTATCGTACTAATTGAATGTAAACCATGCGTACGAGTCAATCATATTGCGGATTTTTATTCCTCACAGGAAGCTACCGTCACGTTACTCGGTGAGCCCAATCTCGTCATATAAAACTATAAATAGATACCGATTTCTTAAAAAACGCAGCTCTCGAAGAACTAGAAGTCGAAACGTCCGGTCTATCGATTCTCCCCTGCTCGAAATCAAGATCACTAACACTAGGAGACTCCACGGTACTCCGATCGGAGATATTCCACACTCGTGGTGCCGGTCGGCCTCACCGCCGCGGCGCCGCCGAGCCAGGGATAAATGCCGCTCAGCGGTCGGCGCGGCGGCCGGGCGTCGCGCGTCACTGCGACAGCAGCTTCTGCAGCAGCGACGCCGAGCCGCCCGCTGCCGCGCCCGCCGCAGCACCCGCGCCCGCTCCCGCCCCCGCCGCCTCATCACCGCCCGACGCCGCCGACGCCGCCGCCACCGCCGCTGCCGCCGAGCCCGCCTCCGTAGTATTCTGTTGTAGAAGAAATACTTCATAATAGGTTGTCGCCCATGCATGTTGCACTCGTTCGAATGCGATTGGTGCACGAAAAGGCGAAAACGATAGATCGTTATGCAAGGACGCCACACGTGCGCGAGTAATTTCAGAGAACGTGTCGAATCTAACATTCGAAATTCAACACTACAAGCGAAATCTATGATCATTACCGTCCCCGATAATGCGATCCGTTAATCTAATGAATATCGATAAATATCTATTGTAACTCAAAACTCTATTGAAAAAAAATATCAATGTTTAGAAAATGATGACTACATTACAACATAAAATTTATCAAATCATCGTAAACGATCCATATTGATTTGTGAATATGAATATATTTTTTCATTTTAACATTCGTGACTGTGTTATCATTTTAAATTAATCTTACTTATAAAATTTCAGTTACCATACTCCTGCAAAACGGCTTGACCGATTTTTATGAAATTTCATATATTTTATATATATTCAGTAGGTCTGAGAATCGGCTAATGTCTATTTTTCATACCCCTAAGTGATAAGGGTTGTCCACACCTACGAGGGTGCGTTTTTAGGTTCGCGGAATGAGAGGGTTGTGGGGGGTGATAAGGCTCATTAGCATCGTGGCGCGTTAAGTGACTCATAATTAGTATAAATACGAAGTTTCATTGTGATTAGACAATTAGTCTTTGAGCTATAGTCAACCAAGCGCCATAATCGGGAGTGAAAAGTGAAATCTATCTATATCTATATATATATATATATTATATACATATAATAATAAAATTGTTGAGCTATGAATTCTGTACATACGTAATATTTTTTAGTGAAATTAAGTTTTTCCAAGTCAGGACACGCTTCTAAGCCCAAAAATATACTTTTTACAATTTTTGTCTGTTTGTCTGTTTGTCTGTGCGTGAACATCTCTCGAACGGCTGAACGGTTTTGAATGAAATTTGGATTGTTGTATAGAGAAAAACCGTCGGTAACACATAGGCTATATTTTATTTTATTATATAACAAATATTTTTTTCCATTTTTCACGCAATTATGTAGGTCCACTTAGGTCATTAACCTTTGTAGTGAGTAACAATGACAACTAGAGACGTTTTTTTTATTTTTCGAATATAATGACAGACGCGGCATCATGCCTTACGACAAGCTCGCATTATTTTTTTGCAATAAAATTTATGGAAAATACCATGTATAAATCCAAGATGTCAATTAAAAATAATATAAATAATTAAGGTATTGGTATCAAAAAATGTACCAACTTAAGACTTATTGAATTGCATGCAATAACTGTTATAATAATATGATACGGCACTCAATAAACGAAATAATTCGTATGCTGTAACGTTGGCAAGCAAAAAGTAAGCAGTCTTTTGCAAAATCATAAACTCTTTTATCAGATACTATGTACTTTCAATTCAAAACCTTCACCACAAATTACCAAACAGCGCATGCGAATTACCCCATTTGTTTTTTCAAAGCTCAAATACACTTAAAATAAATATAAAAACTTGAAAGCGAATGACACCACGTTGTAATGGGTTTACAATTCTAAGGAAATGTCTGAGAATGCACAGAACGCAAGTAGTTTTCACTAAAATAAGAAATCATTATTAGACATCACATCACAAAAGCTTTCGTCGATAGAGACAGAAATGTACCAAGCCATGCCAACGCGCGAATGCGTTCGTTCGCGCACAATGATCGTTCGACGGCGATGGAGGCGCCCGTTGGCACATTTCTTCGAAACAGCGGCTAAGTGTGAAAATGATCGACTCGACAACACACGCAGCGGAGCAGACTCAATACGTAATAGAAATTATCAAAGGTATGCAGTTCTACGAAAAAGAATGAAAACCGGTACAGAAGTGGAGGAGTGACTGGTCCGGTCGCGCAGGACAAGCTTACCGAAGTGGTCTGTTGCGCGTCCCAGGCGGGCGCGGCGGCCGGCGCGCGGCCCCCCGCCGCAGAGCCGCCACCTACGTACGCACACACGGTACAGTTTTACTCAAAAGGTAAGTCCAGTCGATAACCGCGCACTTCACCGATTTTAGCATAGATAGATAGCTCCTATGTTGTACCCGCATGTTATTATTAGTGTTGGTGATAAGAGTTTCGCTAAGCGATTAGCCGATGAGATTGCACTTTATGACGGTTAAGTGCCTTCTTCTTCTTTAATACAGTTAATTAAATTAAAAATCTTTTATAAATGATGACAGTCGATTGGACTTATCTCTTTTGCAGAACTGTATGTTTCAAAAGCGGCCATGTCTCGCGCGTCTTGCAACCCGCACTGAGACGTTGTGTCTCCTCATAGCCTCGCATCTCCAATTTTATTTGTACTTCCAATTTGAAACGAAAGCTTTATAATAGGACATAAGTAATTATTAACTCCCTATTTAATTATAATAATAAGAAAAGTAAGAAGTGGGTAGATAAATAAAATAACCGCGAGACAAGAAATTTAAATAATAGAGCTTTAGTTGCAGATTCATCTAGGCGCGCCGTGCTAAATGTGCTTCTAAGTCGCAATGGGCGATGATGACAAGACCAATTGTCATCTGGTAAGCCCTTTTGCTTCTTTTATTAGACTTCTATTTAAAAAGTAGGTATATAATTTTGCATTGTGTCGCACTGACGTTATCAGCGCAAGATGTGTTCTTATCGCTTTTTAATGCAAATACAGTCCGTTATTAAAATATCTAGGCACTTCTCATATTGATACAGAGATGTGTTACATATACACTTGTCGACGAGTAAAAACTAGAGAAGAAGGATACTTTCGACATTTTGCTTTAGAATCATAATTTCTTATTATACTTTACATTAATTGAAACATCAGATTTTTTAAAATACAAAACCTAAGTAGCCTATTATTTCACGGCGTGAAGTTAAGAGCCCGAGCGCAGCGAGCGTGCTATACGCCGTGCAATAATAGACAGCTTTAGTCACAAGTATCGTATACTATTTTATAGCAAGTGTGACATAAACCCGCGTCGGACTGGAGCGGACGGAAAGACAAATAGGCATTTTAGGCCACGAAAAAGCGTGCGTAAATTGCGGGTTTAGGTCACACAATTCATTTACGCAAGGTGTAGAAAATGTCAACTTAGGTCACGACAAAGTGTGCGTAAACTGCGGATTTATGTCACACATATTGTCTGTTATTGCACGACGTTTAACGTCACGCCATGAAATAATAGGCTACTTACTGTACTATTTCAGCTCTTCTTCTTACGCACACCCGAACATTGTATGTATACACATATCTAACGCACACTTAGTATCATGCGCCGAGAGACTTTAAAATGGCTGTACATTATATCACATTTATTGATAAAATGAATAAAACAATATAATATGTATTTTACTTTAGAAAAAAAAGGCTTTCGACTTTATTTGTGTAATGGTAACACAGAAACATATTATATAGATAGAAAAAACAAGTTCAACAATTTGTAGGGAGACCGAGCGTGTAACATTTTGCGTAGGTACTTTGACGGCACGAGTGTAATTTAGTGATGGAAAACACATGCCGCGCGAAAACGATTCAAATGTACCTACCAAATTATTCGGGAAACTGAAATTAAATTGCAATATAATGTAAACATAACCTGTTTGTAAATAATATATTTTGCTTTTCACTACGTTTACTATGTACATTATAAAGCTACATAATAATAAAGAAAAACGTAATTATCGTTTCCTCTGCTTTCAAAATCGATTTTAAATCACAGTGTACAGCACTAGCAGTTGACAGCAAAATGAGAAATCGACCTTGAACGCGACTCGACAGTTTTATATTTGAATAGCAAATTTTTACATCGCTGGTTTTGAATGCACGCCTAGTCTGGCTCGTCAAATTAAAGCCGCAATGGAAACCTAGCATTAGACACACAATCGCCCGCTACTATTTTGATGAAAATAATAAAAAAATGTTTTTTAATTAATAACATAATTATATTTTAGGACAAATAATACTTACCTATGAAAGGAAATAGATAAGGAAATTAACAGCTCCAACTTTATTGGTGGTGTTAGAGCAGTAAATTATCGAATGAGTCATTTTTTTTAAATCCGACGTCGTACGCGGACCGCGGCGCGGCCGGTCGGGAGCAGATTAAAGTTCGCGGCCCGCGAACTCGCGGGACTTTTCGCCACGCGAGGTACATACATACATTTGTTGCTTCTATCTAGATAGTATATTTCTGTGAATGGTAACTGTCTCAAAAGAAGTTGAACATAAATTAGTTATTTTATCTACACCCATAGACTATTATAAAGAATTCTTCAAACATTAGGTTACTACATAATTATCTATTTACCATTGCAACTACCACAATGGATATACATAAATACTACTAGTATATCATGCAAATCATATCCCATTGAACATCTTGCCGAAGAATTCATTTATTAAAATTAAACTTTAGATTTTTATGTCAGTTGTTTTTGTGAGACAGCAAGATAAAATGCAACAAAAGCTTAAAGATACCACATTGACGATAATTATGTAGATATTCATGAACACATTAGAGGAAGAATAGCGCAACACGACATTCCCTTCAATCGAGGAATCATAAACAGTATCATATTTTATGACCGGCCGCTTTGTTAATATTTAACTACCGTTGGGCCTCTAGCACGTTAAAGTTCCAAAAAATATACCCGTATGTAAATCTAAGTTACGATTCCCGTTAACAGACTGAATTATTACTTTTTGAATTTGCATACCTGAAAAGGTGAATAGGGATTGATCAAAATGGCCTGTAAAACCAATAACTAACCCATATTCGTGCAAATAAATGATTTTCATTTCATTTCGAATCTTAAAGATATCGCAAAGCAAACAAAGTAGCAATATAACATTGTGTGCTTTCTCAGTTAACATTTCGTATCGATAGAAATAACGGTGGTGGAGCACGGGACGAGGAGGCGGCGGGGAAGGGGTGAGGGGAGGATGAGAAGGGGAGAAGGTACTGACCGTGCGTGGGCATGTCGAAGGTGAGCAGCGGGTCGAGGTCGGGTGCGTGCATGGCGTGCATGTCGGGCCTGGCCGAGCGCGCGCCCACCACCGCCCGCAGCTCGTTGCGCACGTACTCCGACGTGCCACCGCCCGCCGCCACGCCGCCGCCCACGCCGCCGCTCACTCCGCCGCCGCCTACCCCACCGCCTGGCACACACCATTCGTTACAGACCGTCCACCGAGTTATCTGCCCTGTATAAATTTATTTTTCCGTTCCCGAGAAGCCGTTGACCAGACTGATCCAAACGTGGAAAGTTTACGGTTGCTATTAGTACCTATCTGCCGACGATTACACTAAAGGGTAAAAATGTGGTAGCGACGTTAGACTCTGCGTAAGTAAGATATACCATGCACAGCGTTAGAAGATTTTGCGAGGACGTTGTACTCACTGTCTCGTTGTTCACACCTCTCGTCGCATCGCTGTCCATCATCTTATGTTATCGATGGCGAAACAAAGTATCTAAATGTTATTCAATGTGATAATATCGTTATAAACGTATACAGCTGTATTATCACATACCCGCATCGCAGTTCCTATCGTATGAACACCGGACTTCGACTCAATGGAAGATATCGTATAACAGATGAAAATTGCTACAGGAAATGATATAATTAACGACAGTTTTAGGAAAACGAGATTATGTTATCAACGTGCATGCTTACATGAGAGCTGGCGGTCGTGGGGAGGATGAGGCGGATGCGGCGGGTGCGGGGGATGCGCCGGCTGCGGCTGCGTCTGCGGCTGCTGCGCGTGCGATCCGTGCGTCGCGTGCGGCCCATGCGGCGCTCGCCGATAGTCGCCGCAGTACCCGCCCGCGCTGTGTTCGCCCTCCTCATAGTAGCCGCCCACTGCCACACACGCCTAATGATAATATGCACGTCCGCCGATACCTACTTGCCCGGTGGGACCTACCTATTCGCTGCGATTCACTCGCAGAACGGGCGACGGATCTCGATCGAAGCGCACGTCTACATTATCTCTAATGCAACGCATTGGATGCGATCAACGCTCTCGAGCAAGATCAAGTCAGGCTATCCCTACCGAAACATGCGCCTGACCGAAAGAAAAAGTCATCATCTATTGATTAAAATCGTCTAATACTCTAATTTTTAACCATGACAGGTGTACCGAGAAGCCGATATTCATGCAATTAGTTAAAATTGACTTAAGAATTCTATTTGTTTTTGAAAAAATTGAAATTATCTACGGGTCATGCTTAAAAATCTTCAAGAAAGGTCATGCTTCGAAAAAAAATTAACCGACGCGCAATCTAATTCGCTCAAATTCTATCACTACTTTTATAAATTAGTATATTAAATGCAAAAGCGTACCATAGAAAAGAAACCTTGGATCAGACTGAATATTTACGTAGCTTAAATTAAAATTTTAATTACTAAATTTAATTAATCATGAAAAACTCTTTATGTTATATATAAAATAAAATACTTACATTTTAATCGAATACGAAATGATATTATAATAACATTAAAAAACAAAACTTGTTTTCTTTCAATAATAATAGAGTGAACGATTGATGAAAGAAATGAATTTTTTGAAAAGACAAATGATTTTTATTTGGATAAAGAAATATACATAGAGAACCCTACTCATAATGATAGTGACACATTAATTTTAAAATGTATGGAATGCAAAATATATAATAAAAATTGATTCAACATTTAAAAGGGATAAAATAGTTTGGTATGGCTTTGTACCGATATGGGTTGTACAACGGTTCAGGAGAATATATAAATAAATAAATATTTGTGATTAAGACATAATGTGTGTGTGTGTCTGTGCGCTTGTGTGTGTATGTATGTATGTGTGTGTGTGTGTGTGTGTGTGTAAGCGTAGCAGATAAGCTGAGTGCATACCGAGGTGCGGTCGCGGCGCGCGATGGAAGGTCTGCGTCGCGGCGGGCCCGTGCAGCGCCATGCCACCGTGCCCGTACGCGCCCGTTGTGGACCCCTGCAATCACACAACGAGTATTGTCCTGCGGTGAGCACAGATGATTGGTTGTATGGATATTGTACACTCACAGCCAATGTACAGCAGTTGAAGAACACGCGCAAGACTAATAGATGACGTATACTGGCTGACGAACCGACCACGTGAACCAACAGTTCAGTGTCCAATCAACCAATAAAGTTTGCGCTTACGACTCATGCCGAATGCCTGTAATCGATTAATGACCCAATGCAGGGTCAGGTCTCCACATGCTTTTTAACATTATGGATAACATTTCCTCAATCAAATACAGCACTGCAGGTAATACTTAATTTTATAAAGTGTGGCAACTAGTAAAAACTTTAAGGAGTAATTTTATTGAACTACTTTTGAAAAAAAAAAGTTGATGAGTCCTGAACATAAATATAATAGAAGGAGATGCATATTACAACTTAATAAATGTAGTCAGTAAATAGGCTTTAGACGCAGTTTTCTATTTGAATGTTCAATAAGCTTTAACTTACACACAATTGTCGGCTCAGCATGGGATTTTGTTGAGATGATGTAATTTTGTTCGTGGCAAAATTTGAGCCCAGTTGACCTACAGAATAAAAAAAAACATTATCGTATCACACTAATTATAATACATAATTATATAATATTAAGATTTATTAATTATGTTATCATAATGTTACACTCACTTAAATAGTTATGGAAGTCTGTGCGCGTTAACGCTACATTAGGCGGCGTCACCGTGGACACTAGGGCGCTAATGGTGGACCCCAAATCGGGCTGCGGCTGCTCGGTCGCCTAGAGAAACAAAAAGTTTATTCAATACAAGGGTGAATAGGTAAAGAGTGAATATCTTCTAGACAAGCAAGCTTTATTGGCGGCGGTATCATCAGGCGAGATTAAATAAACATTATGGCTGGCTGCAACCCTTTTTATGTCCCACGATTGGGCACGAGTGTCTCCCCACACCAGGGGGAGGTCTGAATCATACTCAAGTACCTCGGGCGAGACCAGCATCTGCTGCGACAGCTGATCGCGCAGCAGTCGCGCGCGGTGCTGCTGCGCGAGGGCCAGCGCACGTGAGTTATCGGGCGAGCCGCGCGCGCCACCTGCGGCCGCCGCGCTCGCCGCGCCTGCCGCACCCGCCGCGCCACCCATGGAGTACAGCGGCCCGCCGCTCGATACGCTGCTCAGTCCGCAGGAGCCCTGAAAGCCAGATGATAAAATTTAGGGGTAGTTTCCTTCTGCATTTTTTTAACATAAAAATAGCCGTCAAGAATACGGAGTTTCTGGCGCATAATGACTGCAGCCAATGGATGTTCATAGACCTATGGACCGTCAGGACGACGACTGTCCGAAATCGTATTTGGGTGCGTTGCTACTTGTTGCTACGTTGCAACCTGTTGGTTAATTCTCACTCATCCAATTATAAAATATGGAAAGCCTGTTATAGATAAATAAATAACTTACAGGACTTTGAACAGGATAAACCATTGGTGTACTAGGACTCGACGACACTGGGCTCTTTGACACAGTCTCACATTGCATGAGACTTTGAGTGATAGCATTAATCACATCACTCTTTTCTCTTATAAACTGAAAACATACAAGAGGAATTTCTTAAAGAATATAAATTGTAAGGCAATTAATGGCAACACTAATAAATTTACAAAATATATTATAATTTCAACAAATACCTGAATCTGTTTTCAAACAAGTCTTAATAAATAATATCTAAAGATATAATTACAATAACATCATTTAGTAGTTAAAATAATGCGACCAATAAAGCTAAAGCTTATAGCTCGTCCAAATACTCGTATGAGTTACAAAAATGTAAAATACTTACAGAACTTTGGCGGTTAGGCTCCATCTCGACGAGCATGTGTGTGTTGAGTTCGAGCATGTTCTGTTCCAGCGCGTTATGGTCGGGCGCCGGGCGGTCGTTATAGGGCATGTTTTCAATGACTTCATCGAGGATGTCGGATAGAACCTGGTCGCTCGGCACCTCGCCGTCGCCGGAGCCGCCGGTCGCGCCGCCCTGACCTCGCGAAGTGCCGCCCCTGAAATATGCCCCGTCTCTAGCTACTACACACATAATACAACCTCACCGATTATTTTAAAGTTTTGTCCAGCCTGTCATAAAATAAGTAGATTAGACACTTTTTCTGGAGAGTATTTAAAATTTTACAAAAACAATATGTTACACTGATTCTTTTAGAGAAACCTTATAAGAAGAGCACTCACGACTGTTGGTTGTTGTAGGGCGGATGGTGCTGCACGGGCGCGCCGTAGTGTAAATGGGCGAGCGTAGGCGCCGGCGGCGGTGGCGGATAGGGCCCGCGCGCCACGCCCTCCAGCACCATCTGCAGGTGGCTGTGCACGCCCAGCCCGCGCTCCGCCGCGCCCGGGCCGCCCGCGCCGCCCGTGCCGCCCGCGCCGCCCACACCCCCGGCGCTGCTCGCCGCCACGCCGGGGACCGACACGGTTCCGCCGTTCACGTTGTTCATTCGACTGCACACAAGGCCAACGAGAAAACTTCGTTAATATTTCGATACGTGGTACATGTTCGTGAACCACAACACCATAAAAATGTCCACGCTTCCGATTTCGTGACGGTCGCATTCGACCCACGAAAGGGTACCATGATAAAAATATACTGTCCTGTTAAGAAATTGTTCTGAACAGCTAAGGTTTAATTACTCAACATCGACACGAATTTAAAACAGACCGACATGACGTTCAGCATAGTGGAGAGCGTGTGGGGTTCTGCACAGCTAGGTATTATTTATTGGCGACATCAGCTCAAAAAGGCGAGTTGAAAACAGACGCACCTGGCGTTCAGCATAGTGGAGAGCGTGTGATGATGTTGCCTATGCGAGAGTTGGGGCGCGCGCTGCCGCTGCACGGGCCCGTACACCCGCAGCGTGGGGTTGGGCAGCGGCGGCGGCGTGGTGGGCGTGGGTTGCTGGCGCGCCAGCAGCGACACCAGGATCTGATTCTTCTGGCACAGCTGGCTCATGCCCGCGCTGCTGCTCGTCGCCGGGCTCGACGCCGTCGAGGACGCGCACGACGACGCGGTTGGCACTTGTAAAGCGCTCGATGTTACCTGCTTTGGAATTAATAATAAAGGTTTATTTAGGATGTTACATAAATTAATTGTGTCAGACAATCCATCCCCACAAACTTTGACATTTATCGTATAATAGTAGTAAGATAAAAAAAACAATTTTCATAATATTATCAAATAATTTCTGCAATTTGTATAAAAACTCGTAATGAATCATTTCAATTCTTATTTATAGACAACCTTTTTAAATAACCCTAAAAACATGATTTAAGTACCTGTTGATTTTCAGGTGTTGCTCTTTTCATGCTAGTCGTTGAGGTTTTCTGCTCTTCAAACTTTCGTTTTACTCCTGGTCTCTCGTAATAATTATCGTTGCCTTCTTGCGATCGACCGTTGCCAGACGGACCATTAGTACTCGATAGAAGTTGCGATAGTAAAGCACTAGACTGAGACGCGCCACGAGATCCATCAGAAGAATTTCGTCGAGTGTCTTCACCGTCATCGTCCGATTTATCATTCAATATCTAAAAGTTGTAAAAATTATGAAAATTTAATCATTTGCTTATGGGAGCGTTATGCGTTATATTATGTATTTTGAGTTCCTTGCGTGATACATTAAGACTTACCCCTAACATTACGTCGGAGTTGTTATGATGACCGGATTGCTGCATGGGATGCGCCGGGGACGGTTGATGACCGCCGTGATGCGAGTGCGGAGTGTGTGGCGCATGCGGCGCATGTGGCGTGTGCGGCGTGTGCGACTTGTGCGGCGTGTGCGTCGGTAACGGCGTATGAGGCGTGTGCGGTCCGTGCGGCGGATGCGGAGGGTGTGGCGGATGTGGCGGCGGCCGCTGGTGCCCCTGAGCGGAGTGCAGCGGCGAGAGTGCCGATGCTGGGGTGTGCGGCGTATGCGGCGTGTGGGGCGTGTGCGGCGTCAAGGGCGTATGCGGCGTATGCGGCGCCGACGTTTCGCTGCTCGTCGCTTCCTCGTCGTCTTGTTTCAAAAGATCTTTGAGGATGCGGTGGTTAGAATTCACCATGGTGTCCCGTGGGGTTTTGTTGATCAATAAACTGCGCAACCGGTTAGGTTCCTCGGAAGGAACGGAAAGGGGCCCCTCGGTGGAGGGTGTGGATGGTGCGAGCGGCGTCGACGATTCCTCCGAGACACTGTCTTTACGGTCTTTCGAGTCTTCCTCGGACATTTCGCTCATTTGAAAATTTTGCGGCCAGGTATCGAGATCGAAATCGTTAATTGAAAACGATTGTTCGCCGGGACACATCTGGGGTCGGTACCGAGATTCGCACGAGGATTCTCCGTTAGCTACGGACGTCATCAGTGGACCTCCGACAGACGTCCTCGCTGGGTTCACTTCGAGAAGATCGACTTCTTCGTCACCTAACACGGTGTGCGTAGACATAATAAAATCGGGTTCACCCGATGATGACTGAATCGGAAAGAGGCGCGTGTGAGCACTGACTCGGATCCAAGGTTTATCTGCGGCGATTCGAAGTCGAAAAGGTTCGCTGACGACGAGCGGGCCGTGGCGACGAACGGCCTCTTGCAGATGCGCGGTTACACGAATACGATCACTATTCTTAATAAGGTCCAAATAACGAGTACCTACAAGAGGCAGCGCAGAGTTCGAACAATTTTCCAGGCCACTCAAGTCACAAGCTGAAACAAACATCATCATTGAACATAAAAATCGTCAAAAAGTTGTTGGCTTTGACAATTTCTGTTTTATTAATAGTTCGGATTACTCAAACCGTACATACTTAGAATAGTAAAATTGCAATCCAATCTGAATATAATACTATCGGCGGGCTTGGAGGTAATGGCGGGTGGGCCGCCGTCGCTGGGCAGGAGTCCGACCGACGCGTCGTCGCAGCGCCGGATGACGCACATGACGGAGCCGGCCTCCTCCGATGACGAGCCGCGTACCGGCGCAGCGTGAATTAGTATGTTCACCGATCTGCTAAACCGAATTCAAAATATTTCAAACCAATACTACTTGTTCCACTAATTTAAGCCAAAGATTATAGTGTCCCCAAATTCAACGTCAAGCGGGTACGACGTAGGCTGAGTCGTAACAGTCGTGGTCGAGGGTGTACTGTATATTTTTTATGTTATTATAAATACCCTTATTTTTACTGAACCTACGGTCAATTTTTTTTTTCTTATTTTTTCCAGGACTTTTAGACATACGAGTACGACCTAACCTTGATATCACCCCTTGCCCGCTTGATGTTGAGTTTCGGACCCTGTATAAGTTACAAATTCTTTGTGTATTTGCGGAGATGAAACCTTCGTCACCGATGATAATAGTCATCTTATACAGTAATCCCTCCTTCAGCCACCATACTACTTAGTAGATAATAGTAAATACTTAAGTATTGTATTGAATTTGATATTATCGGGACTGTTATCATTTGCTGGCAGACTATGACAAATTATATTGCAAAATAACACTAGCATGATCAGTGATAAATGCAATAGAGGCTATGCACTTTTTATGTGTAAATATTTCAAAACAAGAACATGCAATAAAAATAAACAAGTAAATGATATTGCGTAAGCTTACCCAACACCATCAGTCACATCGGGATTTTTTATAAGAAGACGGGCCCGCAACGTGTGAAACTTGTCGACTTCTCCTGAACTCCAAGCTAAATTTTGGACATGCCTTAATAGTGGCGCCAACTTTGCATGATCGTTAGCATGCAATAGTGAAAAAATTGATTTCTTGTATAACTCGGTCCTTTCTGCGTGTATCAGGTCCTTAATATTTTCGGTCACGCACTCCACTTCTCCTTTTGAGTTTATTTCCATTAAAGTCCAACCCAAAAGACCAGTGTAGTGCTTTAGGGCCTGTAAATAACATTTATTCCATTAAAAACAACATAATGAATAGATAAACACAGTCGAAATTATTGTAAGGGGTCATCCATAAATTACGTGACACGTTAATGGGGGGAATTCAAATCCATAACGCGAAATTCATGTTTATAAATTAAAAAAAAACATTTACAAACGATTTATATTTATGAATAATTTAGCACTCTCGCTATTAGATTATCTCTCAAGCAACAACAATGAACTAGAGCGGCGTTGTAATGCACAGAAATTCACGAGAGTACTGAATGGTAAAGGTTTAAGGGGGCATCGAGCATATATTGCTAAAACAGCGCTCAGCGTTTTAAAGATTTTTAAAATAAAAAGAGCTGTTTTTTAATTTTTTTTTAATATATATATTAATAATAAATTATATATAAATAAATAAATTTAAGAAATGTGTGACGTCATGTCACGGGGGAAGGGGTTCTGACAATGTGATCCTGTGAGAAGGACGGGGGGAGGGGTTAAAAAGTCCTAAAAATCCTGTGACGTAATTTATGGATGGCCCCTAAGGACAATGTTAAGTACATTGCTTTATTGGTAGACTGAACGGTAAAAAAATTATAAAAACCTCTATGAGCGTCGTGACCTCGGAGTACTGGCAGCCAGCTGTTGTCGGCTGCGGTTGCGTGGAGCTGACTTCGCCTGCCTGCACGGGAGACACGCATTGAGCGATGCGCAGAGGACATTCGCCGGGGCAGTCACGCCGACGCCTCAGTACCTCCTCGATCTGCCGAGTGGCCTCACGAACGATGCCGTTCTTGTCCGGCTGCTTCACCTCTGCGAGGCAGGTGCCCAGCAGCTCCTCTAATTGATTGATTACTTCGTTCTCGAGCTCCCGCCGCCGCTTCTCGTTGGTGCACTTGTTTCTGAAATAATAAAAAAATGTCGCTGGAGAAACGATAGTTGCGATTTGCGAACATTTTAAATATACACCACTAAATTATGTTTTCAACCTACATAATAATAAAATATTTCATAGTTTTTCAACGTTGGTACTTTTCATTAATTAAGTAGGTATAGACAATGTATTAAATCAGCTGAAATGAAAAAACAATATAACAGATTTACGTACCTAGGTACACTTAAAATATTATATTGTGATGGTATGAAAAGGTCATATTAGCGAATAGCGTTATTTACTCATCAAAGCACAGTTGGATTATATTAAAATAGATTGGAAAGAAGAAGGAAAATCTCTACTATTTCGATAGTATTGACTGAACAATGTAAGTGTTGATTATACAATATGCATACAATACAATTAGAATCATAGTTTTAGTAATCAACATTAGCACCGATAAGATTTTAAATTACATTTAACTATACCGCTCCTCTAAATTTACTTAGTATGTGCACTTAATTTTGGTTGACACACTGATGTGACGTCTACACTTCTACAGTGGTCTTGATCTACGCCGATGATACCCAAGTGGTCGATAGCGACACAAGGTCGATTATAAATTACAAGAGGTTTATGTCAAAAAAATTGAAAGTTGATGAGATATAGGATCTGCGGTTTCAACGTAGAACAACGTATGTAGAACAGAATAAATTCTGATTGTTTCCTTATTGAAAACTTCGATCGATTATTTCCCAATTAAAAAAAATTAAAACGGTTATAGGATAATTTAATTAGCTGTAATTTTAGTCTTTACACCTAATTAGCTTACAAATGATAGAACCTGGACAAAATTTGGTTTCATTGGTATTAACAATTAATTTTAGTCATTTTATCACTTTCTGCATATCTGAAAAATCGATAAGTGGCCTAGACATCTCTTTACAGTAGCAATACGATAGTTAAGGGCGGGATTGTCGAAACGGCCTGTTTTTTATTCAATTTCAAACGGTTTAATATGGTTTTTTTAACTGTGAAAAATATATGTCATAGTAAGATAGAACTTTATTGATTATTTTATGGTTCAAAACACGATATTTGTAACTTCACTGGATCGAAAAAAATCACGAAGATACGAAGATTTTGATTATTTTTCTGGTTTTACTTGACGATTATATTATCAGTTTTTTAGGCAAAAAAATTACATGGAAATATAGTTTACGACATTTAGAAGTATATTCAACGGTTATTTTTTCTAATAAATGTCATATTTTTTCTTAGTATCATATTATATAATAGAGCGATCCGCGCCGCGCGCCTTCTGTTGCCTGCCAGGCGTCATCGTTATGTAATTGTGAAATAAACTAAAATAACGTAAAACATAGTACAGTTGCACTACTGTTAGAATTTTACTGGAACGCTCGCGCATCCCGGTGACTGCGGCGCAAGGTCAGAGTTCATTTTATCAATACGAATCCGCGCGGCGCCACGGGGAGTGAGGTAGCGCGAAATACCTGCTACGCTCGACAATTCTAGCCCGCAGGGCTGGATTAACCTTTAAGCAACTGCCTAGGGGCCCCATGCGCGCAACGAAAAGATTAAAACTTAATAGAAAATATATCCTCCACTACTTCAACACCTATGTACGGTCCTAGAGAGGTTTAAGCGAATATCTGAAACCAATGTAAGGAAAATAATGAAAACAATTTCATTTTCCCATATAAATTCATCTACCTGTCAAGTGTCAAACATTAATTGATATTTGTCCTGTTGTTCAGAAATGAATGTCAGTAACCCATTAATGACCCACTACAGGGTCGGGTCTCCTCTCACAATGAGAGGCGTTAGTCCACCACGCTGGCCTACTGCGGGTTGGTGGACGGTCAAGTCAATCAACGGATACATACATGGATCTCACCACTTTTGCCGTGCAAGAACTGAGTTCCGAGACTTGGGTTTTTTTTTACAAATTATGTTTTTGATTGCATCTCATTTCTTTTTGTGTTCTCAATCTAACTGCAAATGTAACTTTGTAATCCTATACGTGGGTATGGGTTTACGAAGATATTTATGCAGTTGGTGTATCTATCTAGAAAACTGGACCGAACTTGCAATTTTTTTAAAGTTTTTCCTCAACTTATACATTAAACACTAATTGTATTCTAAATTTGAAGCTTCTATCTTTGCTAGAAGTGCCTTAGAACTTAGATGATCGGTGAGTGAGTGACAAAATTATGAAACTTTGACTAGTTATAATTCTTAAATTACGGATATAATACCTGCCTGGTTACTAAAAATTCAGGTTCCTAGTTTTATTCACAATGGAGTTATAGAGGATTCAAAATGGCCTGAATTGCTTCGAAAAAAGTATGGTACGGCTGTGCCGCTTTATTGCTCGACTTTGAAATTCTGTGACTTTCATAATTACGTGCTTAACTACATTATGACAAAAATTAAAAGAAAAAATAAACAAAATTATATAACAATAAAATGCAATGCTTTTAAGATCATTTCCTTAGAGATATTATAAAACTTTAATAGATAGTTTTGATAGAGTTCATACGTCACTGGGTTTATAATATGTATGTGACAAAGCATGGCCGCTTTATTATTTCAGCGAAACCATTTAGGATGCCATATGGACTTTTATACTTAACGTGTAACTTAGCGAATTAATTCCTAACTTTACTAAAATAATTTATAGTTAAGTGATTGTTATTGAAGAAGTAATGTTATGTGCTGCTAACGGCTTTAAAAGCAGATAAATAAGGAAATATGAGAAAAAGCAAGAGTGTAATGATGTTATCTAATTTTCTACTAAACGGTCCAGATTGGTGTAACAATTTGAAAATGTGATATTTGCCTTAGATGAGTCCTTTTTATGGGAATAATACACGAAAATCAGTTTAAAGAAGGTTAAAAGTGTTGTACTTTAGTCGATTATCACAATCGATTTTACGAACTTAGATATTTAAAAAACGTTTAAAATACGTTAACGTTTATGTTACTTTTTATTTTTTCTACAGCACACTGAAGATGGAAGAGAATGAATATATTGTTTAAGACCCTGCTTCATTTATTGGAACGAAAGTTCCTTAATGCAGGCTTGGACAAGATAGGGATTTTGCTGCGCGACCGAACTGAAAAAAATGTGAGACAAACCGTAAGAAAAATATATAACGGAAGTGACATAGTAATATATGTGAACATCGAAGTGATGACATAACATTTGAACTTCTTGTCTAAGCACGTTGTCACATACATTAACTATTTTTGTAACAGCACCATTTGTCGGTACTTGGTGGTATTCGATTGATTTATTAAAAGCTTTTATGTAACTTGCAATGTATGTAAATGTAAGTATGTTTGTTCGGGTGGAATCTTTGAACTCAATTTTGAAGTACATACATATTTTCAACTCATTGAGCTTTGTATATGTCACTTGGTCCATACCAAGTGATTAATGCAGGCTTTATATATAATGCCCGGGCATATAGCTGATAAACCTACATATATTTTTTAAATACATACTAGATAATTTACACCCAGACACACAACAAACACTTGCGCATCACACAAATATTTGTATATTATCCGAAGGAACTTCGTTCCCCTGGTGTCCCATGACACCACATCATTTTTTTTCTGTTTACGAGCAGTTATTACTTGTGGGTTTCTTTAGGAACAAACAAATAAACAATAAAGTTTATTTGTTTAATATATCCCCTCAAAAGTTAAAAATGAAGAAAAACAGAAATCGATTTTATATTCAATAATCAGGTATTCGGTTTATTGAAACCTATCGATAAATTTTTCTTTAAACCTTTGCGTGGAAATAGTAAACAAATAAACTTTATTGTTCCTATATCTAGGAGGATTGATTGACTGGAGTAGCTTTCTGTAAATTTCATTTATTTGTATACATAAAGTGTGTCCCAGGATAAAGTGCTTATATACTGTAGAATAATAATAAGTCACAAAATATGCCCGTCATACCAGGATAATTTTGAAAAATTTTGAAATTACTAAAAATTATTGCCAAAAAAAATTCATTTTTGTTACAAAAGTCAAAGTTTAGGCCAAAATAGATGTTGTTTTGAGAGCTACGCGTTATCTTATCCTCACTGCCAAGTATTTGACGTATTATTGTTTTTTATTTTATCGAAATTGACCCACTACTTTGAAAGAAATCGCTTTTTTTGTACATAGGGTCCACAGTAAAAAATAAAATCTTAATTATTATTTATCAACAAAAAGTAAAATTTTCTTTTTTTAATTTTTTTTCCATTTTTCCGTCGATAATTTTTGGTCTAGTTTCACCCTCTTTCTGGGTTGCACTTTATCCTGGGACACACTGTATATTATGTAGTCAACAAAAGTGATTATATCCACATTTTCTTCGATTAAATTGGTGGCCCCAGACGAGAATATGTCACTTTTGAGAGTATGTCAGACATCGTGCAAAAGCAGTTAACTATAGTTGTAGCGTTGCGCGTAGGCTTGAATAAATTTTGAAAATTTTAACTTTAAGATGTGAGGATGCAAAAGCAAATTTTGAACCGAGTATGGGTTTTTTAAAGGTTGAGAATTTTCAAGTTTAGCAACGTATGTAAAAAATAATTAAATCAATTTTCTTATATTTTGTCTGCCTTTCACTTATGCGTTCTTAAACCATCGATATATTTCATATTATTGTATAAACATTGTATATTTCAAATTTTGTTCAATTTGAAGCTTAGAAGCTTCAAATTTCGAATACATTGCGATTATCAAACGACATTTTAAAGCATTAAATGTCGTTTTATAATCGCAATGTCGAATCCAAAATCACAATAATAATAATATTATTTAGCTTTTTCTATAAAAAATGCACTTATTATTTATGAATGTTTCCTTTTTAACCACCGATGCAAAAGCAGGGGTGTTATAATTAACAACCGATGCAAAAGGAGGGGTTGTTATAATTTTGACGAGTCTGTCTGTCTCTCTGTCGGTCGTGGCACCGTAGCTTTTTTTTGTATGAAAGGTGAGTTTCGGGCGAGTGTTCTTAAACATGTTTGACGAAAATCGGTTGAATCGTTTAAAAGTTGTAGGGGTAAAATTGGGGAAGAATAACCGAATATCTGCAAATATAATCGAGTGGGGTCTCAAATGATAGCGCATCACGTGCACATTACAAAATAATATGTTCAATGAAAATAGGTTGACCCCTGAAAAAACTCTGGGGGTAAAAGTGGGGAAAATACCCAATATCTGCAAATATTTTATGCGGTGGGGAGATGAGGATGGAAATCCGAAATTTCGACAAGAATCTATGTAATAAAAAACTTAAAAAAATCTACATTATAATAAGTATGTGTACTTTTTAAGGCCCCCGCGCACTAGGCAGCCATGGCTGCGCAGCCAGGCAGCGGCAGCCAGTCAAACATATGACGTTGTATGGGAGCCCGCGCACTAGGCAGCCACGAAATCTCGGCTGCGGCAGCCAATGAAACGCGCCTGTTTGCACGGCAGCCAGCTGGCTGCGCGCAGCCAGAACGTGTGTAGCCTGTGTAGGCGAATGTATGTGGCTGCGGTCAGTGTCCGCGCACTAGATGTAGCAGGCAGACGTATTTTGCGTTCCGAACTTTGATAATTTCCATATCGCTCGACGGAAGGATCTAGACTAGTCGTTGATTGGCTGCTATAAACTGGCTGCGCAAATATTCTGGCTCCCGCAGCCTGGCTGCACAGCCAGGCTGCCTGGTGCGCGGGGGGCCTTAAAGGGAACTCAGGTTATTGTGTCGGGGGTTTTTTAAATTTTAAATTTATGTTATGACAGTTTAGATAGTTCCATCTAATTAGACGCATTTTGTTTATGAATGTTTCCTTTTGACAGGTTCCATACTTACTTTGACTTTTTATATGCTTCTATAGCTGTGTCTCGTAACGGTGTCGCGAGTCCAGAGACTTTATCTCATCTAAAAATATCCGTATACCGCGCTAAAAGAAGTTTTCACTTCAAAAATTGGCACGCCTAGTGTGATGGATGTGGTAGAAGGTGGTAAAATCCTGAATGAAATCAGCAACGACCAATATGTTCCACATTCAATAATACCTGGATACAAGTACTACCTATACAAATAAACAATAAATTATATATTGTAGTACCTTTGATTTAACTACAATTTTATATAAGAACAAGAATTTACTTCTGTGTGCTAGACATTCCAGCCTAAGGTCCTCCGCATTCGTCGATAAGTTTGCGGTGGCCAGAGAACTTTGAGATTTAAAAGCAATAACTTGTGTTATGTGAATTCCATTAACTTCAACGACATCAATTGTAGTGCAAATAGCTAATGACCTTTTAAGCAAGTAAATTCTGACTTTTTGATAAAGCGCGGCCACCGCTATCCTATTCAGCCGTCCTTGGAGATTGGCGTAGGATGCTCAATGCTTAAGTATTATGCTCTATTATAAGATGAAATAAAAACGTTTATTACACTAACCTGGGTTAGAAATAGTTTTATGGTACTCCATCACTTAAATTATTTAACAATTCATATTCGTTGATAATAATTGGTTCATATACAGGACTTCAGTCCATTCATCACACACACAATTCATCAGTACTTAAGAATGCAATTCTAGTACTGATGAATTGTGTGTTTTATCAGGTTATTAATAAAAAATCAATAATATAGTATAATACTTCATACATCTTTATTTTCTCATAATAGCAGACTGAATGTTATGTTGTTATGAACTAATTAAAATAGTTTCAAACATGTAAATTTCAATATTTTAATAAAGTACTAATAGAACTACATACTTTCATATAAAATCATAGGTGGATTAAATTGCACTCGTTTAGATTACGTACTTACAAGCAATCGTCATTCAGATGCCAATATAAAATACCAATATAAGTTGTATAGAAATAAATAGTCCGCGTACTAAACAACTTTGAATGGTAAAACCTGTTCTAGTTCTTTAATTATTTCGTGAATCCGCTTGAGAGATCTGCTTGAGAGGAAATAGAAATACTTTTTGTCCCAAGCATATCCTGCTAAATCCTTTATAATATTACCCTTCTTGCACTACCTGACGCATGTACCCTTAAGTGAATTTATTTATAGACACAATCAACGAACCCCATAAAAAGGTAGTGATTGACATATTTTACTTATTGATTCTTCAGTAGTCTTAGTAAAACTAGAGCGATTATTAAAATATAGGTTATAAAACTAAAAAACACGCTTTAGAAGAACATTGAACTAAAAAGTTAAAAATTATTTTCAAAATAAGTTTAAAAAAACAATAATGAACGAAAAATACTAGTATTACATAATATTACGGTATGAAAAGAGCGTGGGCGCTTTGTGACATATTTATTTAACAATTGTTTAAACAAATGGCTATAAACAATTGATGGCCCGGAATTTCGCAAATATAACTGTAATAGTCGGTTTCTGCAGTTAAAATACGTAAAAATAATTATATTTCGTACACCGACCTCAAAATTTTACGGAATGGTAATACGGCGCTTAGACAAAGGAGAGTTACAATACAAACTCACAAAAATACAAGTGAAGCTAATAAAAGCGTGTTAAAAACAAGCAAAAGTATGGAAAGAAATCAATAATTAAGTGTCTGAATTTAAGTAGGTACAATGGTAATGAATTATAACTATCTAAAAACAGTGTTTCCCAACCTTTTTTAGGCCACCTTAACATTTCTAAAATTTTTATACCCCCATACATAATTTTTAATCTTTAAAAATTGTTTTGTTCCCTTAAGAAATATAAATGATAAGTTTTGGGAAGATATCACTATGAAAATGTTATCAAAACAAGTAAAATTTCAAAACATAAAATGAAAAACTGAAACTCAAAATAATTTTAATATTGACTTTTCTATGTGCATTAAGTGAAGCGTTTGTTCCGTTTTTATTTTTATTTTATAATGTAGGTACTTCATTTGTTCGTTGCATTGTTTAAAACATGGAGAAAAAGATACTGTGCAGTGTTTAATTGTCTTAACAAAGATAGCTATTTAGATTCATTTATTTTTCAAAAGAACACAACCCCGTTTTTCCTCAGAAAAGGTAAGAGTTACGCGTGCAGATGCAAGATGTAGGTATCTGTCAGCGTAGGTGAGAAGCGCTGCGCGATCTGAATTGAACTTAATTGTATCGTAGCTAGAGTCTATATTTCTTTAAATGACTTTTCGAAGTGGGCCTTCTGTACTTGTACTATTATGTATTCTGTGTTAAAACATCGCCAGATTGTAGTTATCACGTGGTTCGTTTCATATTGTTCGTAATCTCATCAAAGTTAATTAAGAAAGACTACTGCAGAAAGCCCTTAGTTTGATTTCCCCTAGTGAAATGTAATGGTATATCCCGGGCCGTCGCTTTTACGGTTAACAAGATATAGCCCTGTGACAGACAGACGAAAGAAATAAAAATTAATTAATATTGTTTAGGTAGATAAACAAAGAAATAAAGAAATATTAAAAAATATTGCTCAGAAGTAGTTTGGGACGCCATTTTAGATTCATTTCTTTATTGGCGCGGCTTATACCAATGAAATTAAAGGTTAAGGCATGAATCTCTGATTCTTCCAAATAAATGCTTAGGTACCATTTTTTGATATTGAAAGTATACATAAACTGAAAACGTAATTACGTCTTAACAATAATATACATAATCATCTAAATCTTCTTGGACATGGTACATAGAAAGTAGGTACCTACAATGAAAGCTTGAAAGAGTTGACGTCACTTACTGCTTCAGTAACCACGACGATATAAGATTTGTAAATAAATTATGGTTGTGGAAATGTATACAGACCTTTAACGGCTTAAGAAAATCGACGGAACCATTTTAAGATCTTATAACACATTAGAATTGGACAGAATACACTATTTTGTGGCCGACGTCTAAATAGTAAATGTGGTAGTATCTTTAACGTTGTTAACTCCTATTATGAAGGTCCAGGACCAGTTTTATCACCCCATCTTTCGAAAAAAATACGAGTCATACCTAATGGCTCAACGTCAGTTTGTTTTAATATTATCAAAATATTCCTATTCATATTTAATACAAGAGGGCGACAACTACACAAACAATTTGGTCCATAACCTTGTAATAATATGTTTTTACATAAATATAGTAACTATAACCCTAGAAACTTATTAAACAATCTCCATGAACGTTTTTAAATAGCTCGAAGCACATTGATACGTACATTTGAGATTGTGGCTTATTGTCTGACTTTTTTCTTATCTTCTTAACCGGCGCTGTCACGCTCATCTTGCCTTGCATCCCTCTCCATGTGTCTCCCAGTTGGAGGTCACAGGATTCAACTCTACAGAAGCAGCAAAGAAAATTAAGTAGTTAGGATTAAAACATAGTCATGATTTATGGTAATTTATTTAATAATAACAAGCAACGATAAGTCTGACAACACCATTTCGTCGATTACCATCCTGTAGGCACTAACATTAAATTATGTTAAGTACACTTACTATCTTATCTAAAACTCGAACATTCAATAGAGAAACAGTATACAGTACCCTTTTTAAAATATAAGACAATGGTTTACTCCCATACATACCATGACTTTAATTATGATATCATTGTGTCTAAAGCCTACCACACACGTTCAGTTTCATCTGTACGATAAAACTGTGCCGTCGAACTGTACAATTTTATCGTACGTCCCTATAGACCACACACGTTCAGTTTCATCTGTACGATAAAACTGTGCCGTCGAACTGTACAATTTTATCGTACGTCCCTATAGACCACACACGTTCAGTTTCATCTGTACGATAAAACTGTGCCGTCGAACTGTACAATTTTATCGTACGTCCCTATAGACCACACACGTTCAGTTTCATCTGTACGATAAAACTGTGCCGTCGAACTGTACAATTTTATCGTACGTCCCTATAGACCACACACGTTCAGTTTCATCTGTACGATAAAACTGTGCCGTCGAACTGTACAATTTTCGTACGTCCCTATAGACCACACACGTTCAGTTTCATCTGTACGATAAAACTGTGCCGTCGAACTGTACAATTTTATCGTACGTCCCTATAGACCACACACGTTCAGTTTCATCTGTACGATAAAACTGTGCCGTCGAACTGTACAATTTTCGTACGTCCCTATAGAATAGACCATACACGTACAGTGCGCAGTTTATTCATTTCGTAGTTTCGTTCCGCGATGGCATCGACAGAAGATATATTGGCTATTGCTGCATTATTGTTGATTAAAAAAAAACAAGAGGCAGAAAAAAACAGGAAGCGGAAAAATCGTGAGACCTGGTGCAAAGACTGGCTAATGAAAAGAAAAGTTCATTCTCATATAAATTTGTTAAAGGAATTAAAGACATTTACAAAAGACTGGCATTTTTTTTTGCGGTGAGCCATTTTGTAAGCACGTACGCACAACCATTCGATACGCGATCCACAGTCACACGAAAACTGAGCGCCCGCCCGACACGTTACGATTATCGGCACAGTTTAGTCCGATTCCGTTTTATCTATACAAATTTTCATTGTGTTCCGTTCGACGGCACAGTGTTTAAAAATCGTAAAAACTGTACAGTTTTTATCACACACAGGTTTCGATTATCGGTGCAGTTTAAATGGTACAGTGCGATTGTAAAGATTTCTCGTAACGTGTGTGTGTGTGGCTTTATAGTTTATTTCTGAATCTTGAGGTGAAAATGATTGCATTAAAGAAAATTGTATCGAAGATGTCTTAGGATATGTCTTAGGATATCCCGGCCACTTAACTATAATTTATTATTGTGCAAATGTATGACTCACCATGACGTTGATTTGACTAAGGTAGATGTGTTGTTTATTGAGTTGTGTACCTATGTTTATAAATATAAAACGCGTAAGGCTAACTTAGCTAACAATTACTAAAACATCTAATTACATACAATCATACAATGAAATATGTATCAAAAATAGTTTGTTCACTTCGATGAATACAGAATGCCAAGTATAGCATAGGTTGATGCTTAATGCGAAAGAGGGACAGAGATAGCTAAACAACGCCTACCGAGGAGCCCCACAAGCCCACAACGCAACCTCATGCGACGGGCGACAACCTTGAAATAATAATGTTTAGAATAACAACGCGCCATAAATAAGCGTGACCACAAAATATACTATTAAATAATACGCCAAAAATTTAAGGGTCTGATTTTAAGGTTTTGCACCAACTGACAATTTTATTTTTTAAATAAGTATTTTATTTTTAAAAACTGGTTTTAATGAACCGGCATATGCCTGCAGAACCTAATTCCTATTACCAAGGTATGTATAAAAGCAGAAGCAATAGCTAACACGGTTAAACTGATCAGTTTTCAGGCAGGTGAAAGTCAAAAAGTAGGTACCATTACAATTGTTACGTGATCGAAAGATTTCGTTTTTTCAACTGTTACTCAAGAGGCGAGGTATTCGTCATCAAAGACGAATATTGTGCGACAATATAAATGTGCTACGTCACATTTCATACATTTTCCCTTAGACCGGAACTCATTCTTATGTTGTGCATATTTCGAAACAAAGAAAATAAAGGATTAAGACCATAAAAGCCACAGTATTGAATTAGTTTTATACTATAAGAGCAAGTGGACTAAACAGTTACACTCATTTACCCTGCAAAAGCTAAGACCGACATGTGGGTCAAATTAGGCAAATTGTTGGAGTGTTATAATCATAAAAATTATCCATAGCTCAACTGTGCTTGTAATACAGGAACAATTATTATATAGCTGAAGAGTTTGTTTGTTTGTTTGAACGCGCTAATCTCAGGAACTACTGGATCGATTTCAAAAATTCTCAGTGTTGGATAGTCCATTTATAGGGGTGATAGGCTATATTTTATTTTCAAAAAAATTAGCAATCCGTAAGAAAATTGAAACGAAAACCTATTTATGCGTGCGCTGCAAAAACTATTGACAATAGAACAAAATGATGATGATGATAACTTAATAAGACCTACGGGTTTGTAGGTCTTATTAAGATCTACAAAGAAGTCCGCGAGCGTACATATCTAACTGTCATAGTTTAGTCACAATAACTTTATTAATAACTTTTTTATGTTCATAAAAAATATTAAATCGTCTCAAGAAAGAAACTACGTTAAATGTATATCGTAATATTAATCCTTATCCAAATTAAGCATAATGTTACCAAGGTGTTATTTATGTAGAAGTAAAATGCTTTTTGTTTTATTCCAATCGGACATTTCGTGGAGAAATTATCACGAGTATAAAAACGCAAAGAATTGGTACCTAATAATGAGTTATTTGCCAGAGTTTTATCAACATAATAATATCCTACTAAGTACTTACTATAATATATATACTATTATAAATGCGAATGTTTGTGAATGATAAATGCGAATAGATGTTTTTACTCTTTCACTTAAAAACGGCTGAACAGGTTTGGATGAAATTTTGTACACAGATAGATCATAACCTGGATTAACATATAGGACACAGTCTAGTATAAATTTTTGTACGTAGATACTTAACTAAATACTATCATTTATTTAAGTGATATTTTGTAAAGCTGGAAAAATAAATAAATATACTTTGAAATAAAAAGCAAAATTAAAATTAAAAAAAACCCACATAGTTTAAATGTAATTGAAAAATGATAAAACAATTTAAAAAACCCCAAAACAAGAAATTTTTACGGATTTTCTTATCCGTAAAAACACTAGTCGTAATTTAGACTGTCTATCCAAAGTACTTGTAAGATACATAAGTACAAGTTAGTAACTTTAACTTACACCAAAAATTACCCACCCCCTTCCCCTCTCTCCCTTACAATCAAAATTTACAAAATTCTGTCTTACTCGCAGTGGATACTTGTAAAACGTTAAATAAACGTGTATTCCTTCCTTCCTTTCAGCCCTTAGTAGTCCACTGCTGGACATGGGCCTCCCCTAATCGACGCCACTCCGCCCGGTCCTGAGCCCTCTGAATCCAACGGTTTCCCGCTGTCTTCTTCAGGTCATCAGTCCACCTGGTCGGAGGGCGGCCTGTGCTCCTTTTGCCTAAACGTGGTCGCCATTCGAGGACCTTTTTTCCCCATCGGTTGTCAGTCCTGCGAACGATGTGGCCAGCCCATTGCCACTTTAATTTGCAAACTTTGAGAGCTATGTCGGTCACCTTCGTTCTTCTACGGATTTCATCATTTCTGATTCTGTCCCGTAGAGAAATACCAAGCATAGCTCTCTCCATTGCCCTCTGGGCGACTCTGAGCTTGTGGATTAGGCTCACAGTAAAGGACCACGTCTCGGCACCGGAGGTCAGCACTGGCAACACACATTGCTCGAAAACTTTCGACTTCAGGCACTGAGGTACATCGGACGTCAAGACGTGTCGTAGATTCCCGAACGCTGCCCAGCCGAGTTGTATTCTTCGGTTGATCTCTCTCTCGAAGTTGGACTTACCCATTCGGATCGTTTGTCCCAGATAAACGTATTCGTCTACAACTTCGAGAGCAGTGCCGTCAACAACCACCGGTGCGGGTGTGACATGGACACATTTGTTTTTTCGTATTTGTTATCTTGTAATGAATTCTTACGTATTTCGAATCGAATATTAATGTCATCAAATACCATGACTTTTTAACATATCGGTGAATCTTTAGAATTAACTTTAAAAACTCGCATTATAAACTGTAGTAATATGCATACTTCTTATAATATTGTCTATTTTTATGTTTCTGATTTTAAGATTTGAGATGTGTCACAAAGAGTGGAAAATGAAAAGAATATACGAATAATATCTTGTTGAAATGTTTAATTGAGTAAAATATAGGAATTTTACATAAACCAAACATATTTAGATGGGGGCAAAATGGATAATGTGAGTTTTCTTACTTAAAGCGGTTAAAACTAGGCACTGCCCAATATAATTCAGGTTTTGTACGTCTACTGAACACTTTTTTCTTACTTAAATCTAGTTATTTTGTGCAAACGGCAAGATTTGTTACTATTGCAGTAACAAATCTTGCCTATGCGTACTGCGTTTAAAGGGCGTTACGTGTTACGAACAGGACCCGTATATCTATTGCCTTCTAACAAACTGTATTCTTTCTTAGTCATTTCTCTTTCACATTGCCAGTCTCTACGTCAGTTAGTTATAATACATTTATGTTACCAGCATGTTAAATACTAACCTCAACGTTACAATAAACATAATAATATCTATTTAATAAAGCGAAGTATCGCTTTGCTAAAGTATATTTTTAGTCGAGTGGTGATACATCACATTTAACATAGGAATCGTTTTAATTTAACACTGTTTCCAATGTTTTAAAGTATAGGTCTAACAATTTGTCGGGAGTGGCCGATGTCCTTTTCTTAGCTGCTTTAGAAAAAACATATATTTCCAGGAAATCACTGGTTGCAGGTTGCACTTTATCCTGGGACCCACTGTATTATGCTGAATAATGCTGAATGCAATACAATCCTCGAGACGTCAAATCCAGCTATGAATTGGGAACAATGGCCATCATTTTGAATGCTTAGTAATCAGTTAAGATTTGTATGGCAAATACGTATTCTGTTAAAATTTGCTCCATGCTTAAGTTTGCCGTATGTCATTATTTTCCAGAATTTGTTCCTTATTTGTGAGACTATCAAATGGCATGTTATAATACAGGTTTATTTTTTTTTTTCAAAATCAACGGTTTCTATTCTTGGCTAGGTATATTGATTTTTCAACAATCCAATGATGCAGTTTTAGTTTTCATCAAAATCGATTCACAGACTCCTTTCAGCATTTTTCGCTATTCCTCATAGTTTCGGATTTCCCCATCACACTTGAAAAATTCAGCCTGTATATTATATGCATGCAAACTAATATAATATTATGTATTATTATGTTTGTTAATACATAAAAACAATTTACACTGTGGTGAAGTGCAAGCTCATGTTTACATATCTGTTATCAGTTATCGCTGTAAACTTGTAGCCCAACGTAGGTCTTTGCAGATAGCACTTGTTGCATCACTGTAGTACGTTTAATTCCATCAATAGAATAAAATGCTAGAAAGATAACTATTCATAAGACAAAGCGTACATATCGGACGCAACTCCACTTGCTTGAAAACTCTACTATAGATATTGATTTTTATAAGACTAAGTCGATATTACAATACAGACCTGCTTTGTTTTTGTTTAAAACATAATATTATCAAGTATATTTTCCTGGGCCCCATCTTATGTTAGTATATGAATAGTATATATTTATCTACGAATAACTAAGTAGGTACATGTTAAATGTCTTTTTTGTAATTTGAAGTTAATTTATTAATAAGATTAATGTATAAATATTTTAAAAACTATATTAATACGACTACCATTGAGACGCGTAATAACGTAATGTAATTATATAATTGTAATTTTATAAGTTAAATTAATTCAAATTTGAAGACTGACTGTTACCTTGAGTGCTTTAACAAAATGTGATTTTTAGAAAAATTGTAATTTTTGTAAATAGTACAGATGATTTTAAACCACAACAAAACACTATAGTCTTTTATTTAATGAAATGTTGATTGTAGCGTGTGTTATTACTTTTTACAATTATTATATTTAATTGAGGACAGCTGTCACCTACAGGGGACAAAATCGAGGGACAGATAGGAATAATCAATCTTCTGGTGTTTCAAGAATATTTAATCATAACATTGATTACTTAATTTTATTAATATCTTTATGTAAATATTACGTATGAAAGATTTCGTTCCGTCCCTTTTATACCATGAAGCGAATACTTAGAAGAAATGTTTCCGTCTGGATACTTAATAAAAACATTATGCCTACTACAATAGGGTTTAATGAACAGCTCATAGTCAACCATTAACTTCTGCAGTTTCAATTAAGATAGAACAACACAGCCTGGAAGAGTGGAAGGTTAAATTTTTCAAGAAATTTATATTGAATAATATGCTTAGATACACGAGAGGACAAGCTTTTGAGAATTACATACCTAATTCAAATCAAGAACGAAGCCATAACAACATAAGATCACGTGGGTCCTAGAAGTTCATCAAGTAGGCGATTGCTAAATATAAGCCACCATATTTAAAACAAAAACAAGATGATGATGTTGCTTAACTCAGTATACGTACGGTAATAAAATAAATTACCTATATTATTATAATCGGATATTTTGGGAAATCTAAAGATGTTATTTTAAATTCTTACCTATCTACAAGTAAGTACCTAAATGTTACCGATACCTTCCGATATTGCTTATTTTTTTACAAGACAATCCATTTATGTTATCCGTTATGGCCTAATCAAACTTTCAATGACATGTCCAGCACTATGTCCATATTATTGTTAGGCGTGGTTCGAGGAAAAATGTAAAGAAAATGTAATAGGAATAGGTATATCTTATTTTTGTATTTCCAAAAGTTATAAAATCGAGTGTCATCATGTTACCTTGAAAATGTGTTAACAGCGACATCAATGTCAAAGAAGATATCAACTAGCTCCTCGACCTCAGAATCTGGTGTCAGTGAAGGCGGCAGGGCAGCAGACGGCGGGGCCGCTTCGACCGTGTGGCCCGTGCAGTTGAAGGACACGGGCTCGGCCTGCACCATCGGCAACATAGCTACAGAATTATCCAGAATCCTTTACTGCCACCGCTATCAAGACAAACGCTTCCCTGAATAAACTTTAAGAAACACGATTCGTATCCGCATCCAAACACACACTGCATTGCGCCACACTCGCCGCGCGCGACGCTGTTTTTTAAGCAGGTATTAAAACAAATCACTAGATTATAGTTTTAACACGGTTTGCACGATTATAAACGTTTGCGAGGTTTATATCGACAGTCCAAGGAGCCGAGCTCGGAGTATAATATTACGCAGCTAATAAAGTAATGCAATTTCCTATCGATATCCGTGCGAAACGTTCGCTACAAAACAACGATGAAAGTCAACTGAAAGACGAGACATACATATACATACATCCTTGTCATACGCTACTTCACAAATTATCAACACAGCGCGGCGGCGCGGCGCGATCCGCGCGACGACACGCAGCAGCGAGACGGTGGGTGACGGTGAGAGGAGCGGGGCGGCGGCTCAGGCTGGCTGCGACTAGTATCGCCGCTACAGTCACTCCCACGTCATTTCCATCTCAGTGAATCTCTTCCGATCTCACTCACTGAGACGATAATGAAACTGCGCGTCGTCGAACAATGTCGATCGTACACGAGTAACGTTTATTGGAATTTAGATAAACAATAATACAATTAAAAAATAGCTTTACCTTTCTTTAATTTGCAAAAACTCGTAGCTGAGCTCGTAACATACTTTAAGAGCTGTTAAACATACGTTATTAATATTAATAATCCGTCTGTATCAGATTTATCTTACTTAGGTATATCAATTCTAGCTGGGCTAAGAGAACATATTTTCCAAATAATTTTCTTATATATTTTTAAATGTAGGTACATATTTTCCAACTGAATGCACAATAATTAAGGAAATGGTAAACCTATATGTTTAAAAAGTAACAACAATAAACACCATGTGACACAGAGATATTTTATCGTATCTACTTCTATTTAGGTAGCTGTACGACGTATCTACCAAAGCATGAAAGTGAAATGGAACAGTATTCGTGTCAAGTGCACAATGTAGATAACAAGGTCACGTCTTGCATAATAAGTTTTAGTGATATAACCCATTTTAGAACATGATACGTATTGAATCCCAATATGTAACAGCAAAACTAGACGAATAGACAACCGAAAACATATAGGTTCGTTAATAAAATATATGTTATCGAGCGGGATGAAAAATTATTAAATTACTAAAATGATTATTAAAAAATAGGGGTTGGTGATAAAAGGGTGAAAAATTAGGGTTGTATGTATTTTTTAAAGTATTTTTTTAATTATTAAACAATAAAAATAAAAAAAATGTCCAAAAATAAAATAAAAATGTTAGGGGTGGACAACCCTTATCACTTAGGGGTATGAAAATTAGATAGTAGCCGATTCTCAAACCTACTGAATAAACATATCAATCAAGTTCTATAAAAATCGGTCAAGCCGTTTCGGAGGAGTATGGTGACTAACATTGAGACACGAGCATTTTATATAAGATAATTTTTACGAGTATGTACGATTTTATTATTTGATTAATTTGTAATTGAAGTAATAAATAAAGTATATTTATTTGTGCCTCATTTAACTTAAAAGTAGTAGTTATTTTTTTCAGTAATATGTTAAAACTAAAAGTATTTATAATATTCTGTCTTAACTATGCGAAGAAAGAAACAGTTAGTGGAGGAAGAGCGGCACCTCGAGGCGGTGTGTGCAGATATCGGTGCAGGCGTGCAGGCGGCCCCGCAGATCTATGTCAGTAGGTCACGGCAATGACGTGGCACACGGCCGCCGCGAGCCGCGCACTTCATTCTAATTCCGCTTCGCCGGTGTCTTCGTATCGAACCTATTTATGCCCTAATACGTTAGCTTGTCAAATTGAAACACCATACACATTACACACCCATAGTTCACTAGTTACAACAGAGGCCTAGGCCTAAACTATACGGCACTTGCTTACTGACTCGTTTTACCGCTGACATTGACCGCTTCAGATGTGTAATTCTCATTGTCACGTGAGGAAAATAAAACGATTCTTGTTAATAGTTAAGAAATACAAACTAAATCATCGGGACCTCACCATTAGTCAACGATATTTTTGCAATTAACATAATTTATCCTTTTTGATTTCCAAGAAGCAACATAATTATTTCGACAAAACAAATGTATTACATTTTGCATTGTAAAGACTGCTAGTCGGATACGAATAGGAAAGAAAAATACGATAATACTGGAAAGTAACGAAAAACTGAATTCATAAATCAATTTTTAACAAAAATGTGAACCGACTTTATCCTATAAAGTAAGAAATTACTTTACAGACTACAATCATAAGGTATTTTATTTATTAAAACTCTTTATTGTACACACACATAAAAAGAACAGATAGAATCAATAAAAACACAGAAATAGGACAATACACAAATGGCGCTCTTCTCGCTAAGAGCTATCTCTTCCAGACAACCAAGTGGTTAGGAGTTGCAGAGTACAGAGAAAAGTGAGAAAAAGGTAGGGTGTGCAGAATACAATATAGAACATCTCGGTACATACATATCATAGAAAAATCATTTGATAATACATAAATACATTCATACATACATAAATACATACATACAAACAGACATAAAATACAAAAAAAGCATAAGAAGCTAGTTGATGACCATAGCACACGGGAGTAAGGAGCGTAACGGTAAGAAAGGAATAATTCAGTATTTCAAGTGGGTTTTAACCTGATACTTGAAGGATTGTAAGGACTTAGCTGACGGATAGTTTTAGACAAGGAGTTCCAGAGACGGACAGCAACAGCAGTGAAGGAGTTTCTATAAAAGGAGGTAGAACGACAAGGAACACTAAGGATGAGGTTATCAGAAGAGCGCAGGGATAGTTTGTGAGTGTCAGATAGGAATTGAAAACGCTGTTTAAAATATGTAGGAGTGATCAGATTGAATAAAATGCTGTAGAGAATAGAAAGAATGTGGGCATTCCGGCGAAGATGACGAAGACGACGGCGAAGGTATGTTTGGAGTCTGTGCAAAAATAAGGTTATCTTTAAATAGAACTTTGGTGGATTATCATAAACTTAATATGGGACCAAATTAAAAGTAACACCATCCGCACCAAAAATAAAAATACAAATAGATTAACATATGACGGAATGCGGCGGTAACAAATAAAAAAACATACAGACGAATTGAGAACCTCCTCCTTTTTTTGAAGTCGGTTAAAAATATTGAAGTACCGTTAGACCTAAAGTATAAAAATCTTCGAACCCGGTTACAGTGACTGGATTTGCGGGAAACCTTTTCGGTTGCATTTTTAAAAGCTAAATTCAAAAGAGATTTTTTTGGTTTGAAAATTTTAACTTTATACACAACTAAATATGTCATATTTGTATTATTTGTAACTAAATAACAATAAAATTGTTCACCTAAAAAAAAAACAAATTTAAACACAAAAAACAAAGATGTTTCTCAAAAATACCATATTAATAAAAAAAGGAAAACACGCTATACACGCAGAAAAAAGTCTATGTTTAAATAAATATTGAAAATGAATATGAGTCCGTCCAGTCCGGCCGATAATTTTTTTTCGATTATTTCCTTAATTTTTTTCTTTTCGTTTCGCGTCAATAGTCAGTCTGTATAAACGATTTTTTAAATACTCATACTTTTAAAATCGTAATTTTTTTTGAATAGAATGTCCGATTTTAATAATTCAAAAAGTGTTATTAAGTGTTAAAATAAAATTAATTATGCAGTAATTTATTTTGATAAGGATCAATATCTGGGTACTAAAAAAGAGGTCTACATTCCATCGAAGGTATTGTTAACTTTTTTTATTTATAAAAGTGTCTATTGTGACGTAACTATAATTTAGTATATACCATTGCGGACTTTTCGTTCCCTCATTAATAGTAATTTTTAATATATGTTTTAATACACTTAATTTATTATAAAATAAATTTTATTCTATTGTTAGCCCGTTGCAGATTGACTTAGGTTCGGATCTTAGACCATAATAGTTTTCGCAGCGTACGCGATGTAAGGAACTTTAAGGCAATTTTTTTATTTTTGCTATTTATATTTTTTTTATAAATAGAGCAAGCAAACAGACAGACAGACCTGATGGTAAGTGGTCACCGCCGCCTACTGACACGTGCAACACCAGGGGGGTCGCCAGTGCGTTGCCGGCTATGAAGGAGAGCTTTTTTATGCCCTTCTTGAAGAACCCCATATCACAGTCCTGCGGGAATACATCAGCCGGAAGACAGTTCCAAAGTTTGCATGTACGAGGCAAAAACGTACGTGAAAAACGGACTGTGGAGGAACGCCACGTATCCAGATGATGAGGGTTGAATTTCAGTCTCCGGCGGGTAATACCCAAGATCCCAATACTTTCACTCATGGTGAGAGCGGTACCCTGGAACTCAGGCGTTATGACGAATGGGGCTTTTTTAGCGGTAAACGCGCAGATTTGTGTCTTCGAGGGGTTGAATTCGACAAGATTGTCGACCTCATTCCGAGACCCGCTCCAGAGATGTCTCGATTTCAGACACAAGCCGGGTTCTGCTCTCTTCCACAAGTGTCCGAGAGGCGTTAGCGCGGCAGGTGTATAGTGCATCCCCGGTGCTGTAATCTGCATAGATGCATGCTACTTGTATCTTGTAGCATATTATTGATATGCAGAATGAACAGCGTGGAGGACAACACTGAGCCTTGGGGGACGCCAGCATTGACGGGATTTGTGTCTGAGCAACATCCGTCTACTACGACCTTAATCTGCCGCTCAGAAAGTAAGCCGGCTATCCAGGTGCAAAGCTTCTCGGGAAGACCGTAAGATGGTAACTTCACGAGAAGAGCCCTATGCCAGACCCGATCAAAGGCCTTAGCGATGTCTAGGCTTACAGCCAAGGCTTCCCCGTTGCTCTCAATGGCTTGTGCCCAGCGATGTTTTAGGTACTCTATCAGGTCTCCAGCTGAACGGCCCTGGCGAAAGCCATATTGGCAGTCGCTGATCAGCTGTTCCTCCTCTAGGTACAAAAGGAGCTGTGTATTTATGACACGCTCCATCGCCTTGGAGAGCAGGGAAGTTATCGCAATAGGCCTATAATTAGCCGGGTCACTGCGGTCACCCTTTTTGGGAATGGGACACCAGAGCTCGTCTGACAGTTTTCTGTGTGAAGACTATGTCTTTCAACGAGCTCCCACACCGCGTGATGGTAGGCGGCGTGGCCCATCATCAAGAGTTGAGTTTGAGGCGAAAAGGATACCCAGAAGTTCGGTTTTCCCCTTCGCCGTGTGGGCCAGGGTGTCATCCGGTCTGTTCGCAGTGGTGGAAGGGATGAAAGACGGAAGTTGCCTTCGACAGCCTTGGCCAGCGACCAAAAGGCACTACTCCCGGAGGGGTAGCCAGTTAATCGCTCACCAATTCTGCCGATGTGCCTAATCTTAGCCTTGGCTATAAGCTTCTTTTCTGAACGAGAAGCAGCATTAAACTTCGTCAGGATGGTTGCGTATCGGTGCCCTAATATTTTTGAAAATCTTATATAGCCTATGTACTCAGACTGAACATAGCTTTCTATTGTTTTATTTTTATTTAATATCGGTCCAGTAGTTTCTTAGCCTATTCACTACAAATTAACAAACAAAACTAACAAACAAACAAAATATCAAATCTTTCCTCTTTATAATATTTGTTTAGATGCACCAATCAAATCAGAACCCATCTCTGAAAGAAAACCGCATCCGATTAGACTAAACAAATGTTTACTGCGACGTCCCCTAGTGGGTTGTCATCGTAACACCTATCTAACAATATGCACCAATCAAATCCAAACCCATCACTGAAAACTGCATCGAAATCAGACTAGTAGTTTTGGAGATAAGTGGCAACATAGATTTTTGCACAAACACACCCTCTCACCCCATACGCATATACTGTCTCCAAACCATCGCGGGTAAAGAACATATATACGCATAAAATTTTAATTAAAATCAATCATCTCATTTAAAGTAAAGTAAAATTTAAAGTAAAATTCGAAATGGAGAGGAAAATTATCTTTGAATTTTTTACAACTGTTTAATTACACTTTATTTTGAAGATGTCTAATTAGAATTGGCGTAGTAATTTTACAAGTGTTATTACGCATTACACACCTAAAATGTACCTACCTAATTAAGAAGTGTCCTTATAAACACAACGTTATTGAGAAATGATGAGCTTTTATCTCCAGGGAAATCTCGTAATTTGATGAAATGAAACTAATAATGAGAATACAAATGGCGTAACATATTGGATGGGGACCAGGAGAATTCATCAGTATCATTCAAAATAATACATACATATTAAACTATTCTCAAATTTAACCGTTAAAACTTATGTGTATAATCAACCTTAATAACATACATATTTAAATCAGTCAGTTTATTTATATTAGGTAATATTAAAGAGACTCACTTTAAAGGTGATAAGAGCTGTCGTTTTTACACGCTTTTTACCTCCACTTCACCTGTATGTTTGTTTTTAACAGACTCCTTTGGGCGCGATTTTGACCCAATTTCAACGGCCAGATTTCGGTCAAACTTTGTAGATCTATCGAGGACCGATGACTTGAAAATACACTGGTTTGATAAAATTATTCCTCTTTTAACCCCCGATGAAAAGAAGGTGTGTTATAAGTTTTACGTGTCTGTCTGTTTGTCTGTCTCTCTGCATTGTCTGTGGCACCGTAGCTCGCGAACGAATGAACCGATTTCAATTTAGTTTTTTTGTATGAAAGGTGAGTTACGAGAGAGTGTTCTTAGACATGTTTGATGAAAATCGGTTAAGTCGTTTAAGAGTTGTGGGGCGTGAAAGTTGGGAAGAATAACTGAATGTCTGCAAATATAATCGAGTGGGGTTTCAAATGAGAGCGCATCACGTGCACATTACAAAATAATATGTTCAATGAAAATCGGTTGAATCGGTGTCAGTGGTTTTTTTTATTTAATAATATATTCAATTTGCAAAATAACATTTTGTATTAAAATTATTGTGATTTTGGATTCAACATAACGATTATTAGCATACAATGTCGTTTCTTTTCTTACAGAGAAACTCAATTGTGTTTTAATTGAACTGTCATCCAAATCACCAAGAAAACACATTTAATAAGTTTTCACTTCTGCTGGCACTCCCGGAGTGCAACCCGTTCTTTTTTTAAAATTATTTTAGGTAGTTTTTAACATAAAATTACTCTTATGAAATTTGCCAAAAGTTGATAATTTTTGAGTTATAAATTGAAAATTCTCGATTTTCACCAACTGATGATTAATTACAAATTAATTAATTATTTAAGGCTAGATTTAATTTACATGGTCATAAAAAAGAATATTCAAAGTTTATATTGAAACAAAAAATTGATATAAATCGAACTAAAAAGTGGAAAATAAACATACCTAGTATAAAAAAACTAAAAAACACGCTTCTATAGCATATGAAACTAAAAAGAGAAAAATAAATATAATAAAAAAACTAAAAAACGCGCTTTTGAAGAACATCGTAATAAAAAGTTAAAAATAATTTTCAAAATAAGTTTAAAATAATAATGCTCGACGCTGTTTCACAATAATACTTACTAGTATATTTCGTTCATTTTTTTAACTTTATTTTTGCGGAACTTTGCTGTTCTCGTAACTGGCCGTAATGTCTAAGAGCCAGTGAACTCAACAAATTAACTCTTAAGTTTGCCGTATGTCATAACTTATTCTTTTCTTATTAGTGACACTATCGAATGGTGTAATAATACAGGGTGTAACTTAGAGTTAATTTAGCATTCCAATCTATAGCCATTTAAAGTTTCAAAACTAGTCTGCCCCAATGTAAACTGCGCGATAATGGTCTGCCATTATTATTTTCCGTTAATAATAATCATATGTTTTCAAATATCAAAAGGGCAGACGTGGTCAAATACATTTAAAATTTGCCAAAAATCGATACCGGTCTTACTTGAGCGCGCGCCGTGTCCACCACTTTGGCCTTAGTGAGTTCCCAACTCATGTACGGTAGGTATAGGGGCCTCAGTGTAAAAAAAACCCAGGTCTGGTCAAATTCATACAGGCAGCCGTTCGCTGGTTCTTAGACCATAAAACAAGCATGATGAAGGCTTTCTGACTTTTGAGGTTTGTTGAAAGGAAATTGCCTAGCAGTATACTTTTTAAGAAGATATTCATAGCTTCAATGGTAAATATTCCCTACGTAAATACTACTACTACGTTTAACTATATATTTTATTTTAAAGGGAAAAGCAGGTACAGTAATGTTTGTCTTATAATATTCCAACAACTTTTTACATTAAAGAAACCTCCACCTGTCAAAAAACTTCTATTAACTTATTTCCCTTGTAGGGGGTTAATGCATACAAATATAACAAAGTAAGAAAATATGTTCGCAAAGAATCCTCGCAAATGCGTTGCATCACGTGGTTAGGTCGGATCGATAGATTGAGGGACCAGTAAAGCGCGTGCGCGAACGGGATCCTTCTATATCGAACGCCAACTTTTAAACAGTCTTTTGAGGCAGGTTAGGCCTAAGGCTCTAAGGTCAGGGTCAGATCTTCCTTCCTCCTTCCCGATTGAAGTATGAGAGGGTTTTAAATAACTACAAAATAAGCTTTATATCTGAATCAAATACATCTTATACCTTTAAACGAGCAATTCTTGTATATAGGTAGGTATATTATAATACAAGCTGACCCCGCAAACGTTGTTTTGCGATATAAGTTATCGAGCATTAAAAATCGACTATTAAAAAATAGGGGTTGGTGATAGAAAGGTGAAAATTTAGGGTTGAATGTATTTTTTGTGCAACATTATTAAAAAAAAGAATAAAAAAATTTGTCCAAAAAATAAAATAAAAATGTTAGATGTGGACAACCGTTTTCATTGAGGGGTATGAAAAATAGTCAGTAGCCGATTCTCAGACCTACTGAATATGCATATAAAATTTCATAAAAATCGGTCAAGCCGTTTTGGAGGAGTACGGTAACTAAATCTGTGACATGAGAATTTTATATAAGATAATCAGGATCTCGGAAACGGCTCCAACGATTTCCATGAAATTTGGTATTTAAGAAGTATCGGGGGCAATAAATCTATCCAGCTAGGTTTCATTTTTAGAAAATATTTAAAAACCTGTTTTTATTCGTGTTTTCGAACAATTATTATTATGCGCCATCTAACGGAATCTGTTTTAACTACATCCCCTAGCAGCTGACAAAGAAGGTAATACAAAGCTCGGTCATCCAATATTATTATTATATGCGTGATTTGAAATAATAAAGGTAACAAGTGAAATCAAAATTAATCTAGAATCTATACGAATCATTATCGAATTCAGCTGCCGAGTGCTACCAAACGGAACTTACTGGAAATAATTGTTATAATAAAAAATGTTCACCACTATTCCCTTTCACTCTAAATATGAAAATCTTATCAGCTTAAACACTCTTAAGCATTATTATAATTTATGAAATTAATAAAAAGTGGAAATCCTCAACAAAAAGGAGTATAACCATGTATAAAACATGTATTATGAAGAAATAGGAGTGAAAATTCACTTTTGAATGAGTGATTAGCTTGACCATAATCGACATCGAGTCAAACAAAACTGAGGGCGTCTAAGGGCATGCAGGCTCAGCTAGATAACATTTTAATGAGTTGAAATACGAACAATATTAAATTACACCCGCAACGGTGAAGAACATCGTGAGGAAACCTGCATGCCTGAAAGTTCTCAGTAATGTCCTTAAGGTCCACAAACCCACCATAAGCCGGCGTGGTGGACTAAGGCCTATATCCTACTCATTGTTATAGAAACCCAACATGACAGTAGTTTACTAACAGATTTCAGTCATTTCAAGGAATTTTACTATTAAGACCAATTATTATGGAGGCAGTTTCATAGTTCATAACTTATAAGAGAAAGAATCATTTTAGAAATCAAATATTCTCAAGAAATGTAATTGACCCAGCGCTACATAATTATTATTCTCATTCACGTCGTTTGTAATTTAAAACACGTGTTGCATTAAAACAAGATCTACTTTGTTTTCCTTCATGTTTTTATCATTTAATAACGTAGCGTTATATAACTAAGCTATATAATATATATATAATTATATATAAACCATTAAACATGATATTAGAATATTCTAAAGCAAGGTGCGCGGAAGAATTGCGCGGTGGATTTCCTGAGCTCGCGATTGATCGCACCCTCTACTTTCAGTCGGAGGCATGAGGAGCCGGTGTCGTCATGGTGACCGCCGACCGCAGCTGCCGTCGCGCCGTCGCCATGATACCCACGGCAATTCGATTATTAAATTTATATCATTTATAATTACTCAATAGACATTACCTTAATTTGTTGTTTATAAAAAATATAAAGCTTCAAAAAGACATGACTAACGATTCAATGGAGATATTAAAGACAAAATCCGGCCGTTTTCGCTCAGACATTTATTTTCACTCCTCCAAGCTATTAAGATTTTTTTGGATCCTTCCAAATCAGAATTAGATTTTTTGTACCCATATCATTTTCCCCCGCGCATCATAACGCGGAGCATGCTTTCTGTGTCACTTCTTATGTGCTAGGCTTTATTAATGAACGTAATCCGACTTAGATCGAATTGTTTCTACGTTATAAGTTTAAAGATAAAAAATTATTAAATTAATAAAATGACTATTAAAAAGTAGGTGTTGGTGATAGAAGGGTTAAAATTTAGGGTTGTATGTACATTTAATGCTACATTATTTATTAAAAAATAAAAAAAATGTCCAAAAAATGAAATAAAAACGTTAGGGGTGGACAACCCTTATCTCTTACCACTGCATGACCCACTGACCATCGCATAAAAGCACAATGTATCTCACACATAATACATAATAAGTATTATATGAAATTATTAGATTGTTTACTGCGATTGCAAAGTCAAGCTATGGATACATACATGGATCTCACAACTTTTTACGGTGCAAGAACTGAGTTGCGAGACTTGTGTTTTTTTACAAGTATTGTTTTTGACGGTATCTCATTTATTTTTGTTTTGACAACTGCAAATGTAACTTTGTAATCTTGTACATTTGTATGCACCGAAATTTTTTTTTTTAATTTTTCCTCGACTTATACACTAAACACTAGTTGTATTCCAAATTTGAAGCTTCTATGTTTGCTAGAAGTGCCGTAGAATTTTGATGATCGGTGAGTGAGTGAGGGACAAAATTTAGAAACGTTGACTAGTTATAGTTCTTAAACTACTGGCTCTAATTGAATGAAATTTTAAATATACCGTGTTTATACAATACCTGCCTGGCTACTAAAAATTCAGGCTCCTAGTTTTATCCACAATGGAGTTATAGGGGGTTGAAAATGACCTGAATTGCTTCGAGAAAAGGATGGTACGGCCGTGCCGCTTTTTTGCTCGACTTGTTGCTTATGAGAATCTTATACATGTCCCAGAATATATGGATAACCTTGAAACCTCTTGTAGTAAGCCTCTTGAGGACCCAGAATATAGAATTCAAAAAATTAAAAATAAATAATTATAAATTGGATTTTAAGTATCAAATAATTATTTTTATTGTCATAATAATATAATTTCCAATATTTAAAACGGAAATACCTCCTTTATTTTGGAAACCAATATGAACATTGGTATTTGTCAACTTCATTCTTACTACGAGCCATATTTCACGAGAAGCAATGCGGCATTTTAAAAAAAGCGTAATGAGAATTGATTATAGCTGTAAGCGTTAATAAGGAAGAATGTTAAAAAATGAAGTTAAAAAAGCATGTAACTATATTATTGTGTAATTCTAATTATTGGTAATAACTACAATAATATTCGTTTGTGATACAGGAAGAAGCACTTACCTTGCATTTTCAATTGCCAAAACTTGCATAAATGGTTCATTGAGATAAGTGGCGCCGACTAGCGCCGATTTCTGATGCTCCGTGGCTAAATCCAACGTGCCTCAGCACGTACTTATGATCAAAATCCACCTGAAGCAAGACATTTTTAATTTTAATTTTTTAATTAATTACTACAACTTTTTCAAATGTTGTCAATAATAAAATAGATAATTCCATAGATAGAAACATTCCATTCTGTCCATTTCGAGTAAGATAAAATTGATATAGGAGAAAGATATTGGGCCAGGCCTTACATTCTAGAAGGAGAGTCCCATGCCCCGCAATTATTCTTACTTGACCTGGACGTAGAACCTGACCTAATTGTGGATTATTTTTTTAACTAAACCAAATAAGTAAATAATATGTTAATGGGATTGTTGTAATTTTATTAGTGATAGTGTACAGATCAACTAACACAATTTTCAATAGTCTTCTTCAAAGTAAATGTAAAATTGAGGCATAATATTAGTATACATTTTATTTAGGTATTCAATAATCTAATATTATTATAATTTATATTATACGTGAAGCGAAACTTTTGGGTAAAATTTACAGCTCCCTACAGTTTGAAATATGGCACGATTAAAGAGGAAGTATTGAGTATAACGATAAGTACTGAGTATTTGAGTACTTTGGCATGCACACATAGACAAACATTTAACAATAGCCAATTAATACCTTAATTTAATTAACTAACTTCAATATTACTGAAATGGAAGTAATGAAGATTGCTAGCGATACTGTAAAATTTGAAAAGCCCTATCATTAGGAATGATCCAGGTTGTTTTGAAGCATGAGTGACATAAACTTAGATGTAGGAATGGCTTAAGTACGAGTTTATAGCTCACTGTATGTGTATTCTTATCCAAACACTTGTGCTGCCCATTATTGATTATGCTGATGTGTGTTACCCTGATCTAACAGAAGAACTTCTCAATAAACAAGAACGCCTTCTTAATAATTGCACCCGGTACATCTTCGGCTTACGCAAGTTTGACCATATTATTATATCTCACTAGCTGACCCGGCAGGCTTCGCTCTGCCAATTAATTTGACTAATACCGCGAAGCTTTTTGTAGATATTGTAATGTTCTTTCATATTGTAGAACATACTTTTGTTCTATCATTAATAGTTTCCGCAGCGCATGCGACGAAAGACGTTTTAGGGCACTTTTTTTACACCTTGGGCTACGTTACTTGAGTTTTAGTAAGGATCCCTAATATTTTCTAGCAATAAATATAGCCTATGTTACTCAGGCTGAATGTAGCTTTCCAATGGTGAAAGAATTTTTGATATCGGCACGGTAGTTTTTGAGTTTATTCATTACAAACATACACACAAAAATACAAATTTTTCCTCTTTATAATATTAGTGTAGATTACCGACACTAGCTTAAATGACTACCCATTCGACAAAGGCGTCATTCTAGGATTCTCTTCTTTTTGTACTCTATTCTAAATGATCCCTCCTCTCCAGCATACCTAAAGCAAAGTTTCCATTATCGTTACACTACCCTTATGAGTACTTCATTCTTCTGAAAACTTAAAAGTGGATATTCCATCTCTCAAGACCTGTTTCTATCAAAACTCTTAAGCACCTTCCAAAAACGTATTCAAAAGAATTTTATTTGAAATCAGTTTTTAACAACTAATTTTAGTTCTGTCCATCACCTCTCATCATAATATTTGCATAGTATGTTATATTATGTATTATGTGTGTACATATATGTAGGTATATATAGGTGTTATAATACATATAACATTATATATCTATAAACATATATTAAAATTTTGTGTTTTTAATTATATATTTTATTTATGTACTTTATATATAATATTATTGTGGGGGTTGGTCCAATAAAACGCCGGTTTCGTTGGTATGAAGTGGACTGTATATTTTTTCTTCCTAGGTTACAGCAGGGGTTCCTTCCTCTCTCTAATGGTATAGAGAAACAGTTGAGTACAAGCGCTCACGAAGAGGCTGGCTGGCCGAGTACAATTTTTTGGGTCGGTGACCCCTGTTTATATACACAATTTACACAATGCTCCTATTGTTTCTAGCAACTGTCCCGTTCTTTCTATACCTGTTTCGGGCGCGTCTATAGCTATCCCGCTCGCGACTGTTTCCGTTTCGCGAGCGTCTATAGCCGCCTCCCTCGCTCTTATTCCCGTCTCGCTCACTCCTTTTAGGGTCGGTTCAAGGCTCGGGTATTTACTGTATAGAAAGCCGGGACAGTGCTTTACACGTGGTTATTTCCTAAACCCATATTTATTAACCAACTTTACTTAGCGTAATCTACTATCAATATTTTATTAAACCTAATCTAATACATAGTCTTACCCTACTGTACATATGATCTTATTTTACACAACAATTCTTATGGCTAACTATACAGAAATACTTACAGCTAATACACTAACTTAATACACATAAATCAAGAAAGGTTCGAGTTCGTCCGCAACAGTCTCCCCCCGGCGCAGGTTCCCGAAGCCCTACCTCTACACTGGTAGGACAACGAGCCTTCGCACCGGGCGACGAAAGACACCCCCCTTTGTCCGCACCTCCGCACTCCGTACTACACCGTCGGGTCCTGTATGGATTCGTTCGATCTTACCCCGTGGCCATACGTTCCTAGGGAGCGACCCATCCGCGATGACGACCATATCCCCTTCCTTTACATTTTCTCGGGACCTTCGGAAGTCCCCGCGCGGTGCCAGCGTGGGTAGGTATTCCGATACCCACCGCGCCCAAAATGAATTGGCGAGAGCTTGTGCGGCGCGCCACGTTCGCCTATCGGCTACGTCGCACGGCCCTACGTACGGTAGCCCCGTTGCTGTTCCGAGCAAAAAATGGTTTGGCGTCAACGCTTCCGGGTCCTCCGGGTCCACGGGTACGTGCGTTAATGGTCGCGAATTAATCGTGTGTTCAATTTCTGTCGTCAGTGTACTGAGTATTTCTTCGGTTGGCGCTCGCCCGTGCAGGGTGACTGCCAACGCCGTTTTAATCGACCTAATTAATCGTTCCCAGGCCCCCCCTTGGTTGGGTGCTCCCGGGCTAATGTACCGCCATTCTATGCGCTTATTTACGGCGTAATCCTCGAGCGCAGGAAGCCATTCTCTAAATGCACTTTGTAATTCTACGTCGGCGCCGTGAAAGTTAGTCCCGTTGTCGGATATGATAGTCTGAGGAATTCCGCGTCTCGCCGCCATGCGTCTAATTGCCATAATGGCCGAATCCGTGCTCAGACTCGCGATGAGCTCGATGTGGACTGCCCTAGTGACCAGACAGGTAAAAATCATTCCCCAACGCTTTTCGCGACGTCGTCCTATCTTAACCCACATAGGGCCGTAACAGTCGATCCCGGTATTCGTGAATGGACGCGTGTGCGACTGTAATCTAGCTAGCGGTAGATCTCCTTTTACTGGTTCCGCCGGTGCGGCCCTTCGCGCCTTGCATATCACACACGATCCTACCACGGCACGTACGGCGGGACGTAAACGTAAAACCCAATATCGTTGCCTCATGTTGTTTACGATCTGTTCTCGGCCGACGTGATTGTTACCCATGTGTTCCTTACGTATTATTAACCGCGTGACGTGGCTACTGCCGTCTAACACCGGTGGGTTCTTGAAGAGCGTGGGTACATTTGCCGCATTTATTCGGCTATTTAAACGGACTAACTCATCCTCGCCGTATACCGGATCCAAGTTAAATAGACGGCTCGTTCTATCTACATTTTTTCCTTTTCTCAACCGTTCTATTTCCGCCGCGAAACTATCCCGTTGTGCTTCCCGCAATATGAGTCGTTCGGACTCGAGCAAGTGACTCACCGTTAACTTGTTTGCACGTTTGCGGCATTTGTCTGTGAATAATAAGACGTAAGCTAACGCGCGCACTAACCGGTCGTACGACGAAAACCTGTCGAACTCTACTAGCCGCGGTCGTTCCGTGATGTGACCTACGTGTAACTCGGTAGGGGGTTCGTTCGTGATCCGTTCTACAGGCCAGTGATCTTCGCTTTCATATAAAAACGCGGGCCCTACGAACCACCTACTGTGGCTAGTCAGTCGGGTGTGTCCCGGTCGCGTCGCGTCGTCAGCTACGTTAAGAGACGTAGGTACCCATTTCCACTGTTCCGGACGTGTGCGTTCGGCTATTTCGCTCAATCGATGAGCCACGTACGGGGTGTACCTGTTCGCGTCGTTCCTAATCCAATGTAGCACCGTTTTCGAGTCCGACCAATAGGTCACGCGTACGTTATTCCACGGATGTTTCGCGACTATGTCCGAGGCTAATCTTGCTCCTATTAACGCCGCTTGTAACTCCATTCGCGGTATGCTTTGCGCTTTAAGTGGTGCCACCTTGGCCTTACCTGCAACTATCGACACGTGTGTCCCGCTCTTGTTTTCAAACCGCCAGAAGGCAACCGAGGCGAACGCTTGTTCGCTTGCGTCGCAAAACACGTGTAACTGACGATCTACAATGTCGTTCCTAGTGTCGTAGCAACGTGGTAATTTTATCTCTGCTATATATGGCAAGTCCGCGAGCCATTCGGTGAACGCGGCGGCCTCTTCTTCGGGGAGGGGGTCGTCCCATCCTACTCTCTTCCGCCATAACTCCTGCAGCGTGATTTTGGCCGTGATCGTATACGGACTGAGGAGGCCTAGTGGATCGAATAACGACATGACGGCGCCTAATGCTTCCCTTTTCGTAGGAATACGTTGTAGGTTCTTTACGTCCGCGGGTACTCTATTCATCTGAGTGTTAAAACCGAGTTCGTCGGTCCCGGGTATCCATAAAATTCCTAACGCCTTATCGTATGGATGCGTGTTCGTGGCGAGTTCCTTCGGTTCGTGAGCGCGACGGTCGATCGGGATACCTTCTAGTAGTCGTTCGCGATTCGAACTCCAACTCGCTAACTCGAAGCCTGCCTGCGCGTGTACATGCGTCACTTCTTCGATGGCGCGGGCCGCGAGTTCTTCCGAGTCGAAGCTGTCGATCCAGTCGTCCATATAATGACGTTGGGTTATCGCGTCGTGGGCTAGCGGGTGCGTATCCTTGTACTCGGTCGCGTTTTTGTTTCGTACGCTATGCGCTAAGAACGGTGAGCTCCGGGCTCCGAATATCATCGATGTCATGACAAACTTTCGCGGAGGGCCGGTGCGTTCGTCACCTCGCCACAAAAACTGTTGTGCCGCGCAGTCTTCCGATCGAATTTTAACTTGCAAAAACATTTCGCGTATATCCGCCGTCAACGCGATCCGCCTAGTACGAAACCCGAAAAGTATGCCGTATAGAGATTGCAATAAGTCCGGTCCGTCTAACAACATATCGTTTAGGCATGTCCCGTTCGATCGCGCGGCGGCGTCAAACACTAATCTAACTTTCCCCGGTTTGTTCGGGTTAGTGACGGCGAAATGTGGCAAGTACCATTCCTTCTCGTTCGTGTATTCTGCCGAGCTTTCTTTGGCGTATCCCTTTTGAAGTAGCGCGTCTACTTGGTTCGTGTAAGCTGCTTTGAACTCCGGTGACTTATCCATTTTCCGTTCTATGCCCCTGAGGCGGCTAACCGCCATGTCGTAACTCGGCGGCATGGTCACGTGATCGGTGACCCACGGGAGTCCTACTTCAAACCGCCCGTTGACTCGACGCGCCGTATCCTTAAAGATATCTCGCGCGCGTTCTTCATTCGGTTTCTTCTTAACGTTCGTAGATATACCCAGCGCGTCGATATCGAAGTGCGCTCGGATCATTTCACTCAGCTGGTCGTCTCGCTCGCTCGTACACTGTTGCCGCGCGCGCACGTGCAACACTCGTTCTTTGTTTACAATGACGCTGCGCGGAACCGACCCGTGTACGATCCATCCCAGCTGAGTTAGCGATGCGGCTGGCTGCCGCTTGTTGCCGACTAACAACTTTCGTGTGACTATTAGGTGCCAATTGTCGGCTCCGACGAGTAAGCGTGGCTTCGCGTTCGAATAACACACGAATTCGGGCCTTAGTTCTTTAAGGTGAGCGTACTGTAATAGGTCGGTGTTGACGGTTTGGCTTCCCAACGTGAGGTTTCTTACGGTCCGTGCCTCGATGGAGTGCAGGTGGCGATCCTGTCCTTGTATCTTCAGGCGCACGGCACGGCTGCTCGGTTCTTGTTGACTCGACGTCGCGCCGATGATGTGTAGAGCTCGCACGGGTCCCCGTGCTCCGATCGATGCTGCCAGTTCTTCATCAATCAGCGTGATGGTGGAGCCTTCGTCCAGCAGCGCGTGCGTGTGAATCGCCTTCCCGTCGCTCCCTCGGACCGTGATCGGACACACCTTTAGCAGGACTTGCATATCGTTCGATAGCGTGTGCGCCGATGCCGTAGTAACCGTATCCATCTTTTCTACCTCTTCTACAGCCTCCTGTTCGGTGTGTAGCAGCGCGTGATGTGGGTGCCGGCATTCATTCACCCCGCAGCGTTTCGCCTTACAGAAGAACCTTCGATGTTTGCTGTTTAAACACCGGAAACAAACGTGCGATTCCTTTGCCCAGTCCCAACGATTCTTGTGGTGCATTGCTGCGAGCTTCCCGCACTCGGTCGTGCGGTGTTTGCCTCCGCAGCACAGGCACCCGGTCTCTTCCTTCTTCGAGTCCGTCGTCGTGACGTACACCGGTTTGCGGGTCTTGTCGTTCGCTCGGGCGTTCTGTCGCGGCTCGCTCGGTCGTGCTGCGGTCGCGGTGCGGGCGAATGACGCGGTCGCGGTGCGGGCGAATGATGCGGTCGAGTGTAGGTACTTCATAGCCGCGTCCGCCTCTCGCATGAGAAACTTCGATAGTGTGACTACTTCCGGTTCGCTCCTAGTGCTATAATCCCTAGCGTAGTCACACCACTTTCCCCTAAGGTTCGGGCTAAGCTTGTCCGTTATACTACGCGCTAACGTGGGAATCATTAAGTATCCCGTTTCTTTTATGCACGTCAGCATAGTAACTACGTTCTGGACTTTAACTGCGAATACGTTCAGTTCGCTCGGACTATTCCCTAATCTAGGCAGTTTTCCTATTTCTTCCATCGCTACGTCTACTATAGTTTCCGACCGACCGTAAAACTGTTCGAGTGTCTGCATTATCGCGGACGGTTCGGTGGCGGTGTATAATAACGCGGAAACTGTCTGTCTAGCCTCCCCCCGTAGGCACGTTTGCAACCTAGCTAGGTTTTCTATCGCCGATAGACGGAGGATGTTGGTCGAGTCCCTATAAGCCGCCTTAAACGGTAACCAGTCTCTCGGATCGCCGCTAAATACCGGTAGTTCTAGGGTTTGTCGAGACGGCGCGCGGTTATTGACTAGCTTTTCTATGGCATCGGCCAACCTACCAATCTTATCTCCCGACTGCACCGCCGGCGTATGCGTCGCTTCGAATGCTACTCTGGGTGGCGGAGGCCGTTCCTCACGCCTGTCCCTTACATCAGGCAGAGGGTACGCGGGCCCTGGATCTGTATCTACCCGCTCCCCCCATGCTTGGTTGTGTTTCATCCAGCTTTGAACGCGTTGCCGTGATTCGGTGACGTCCTGAACTCTATCCCTATCCGCGTCCAATCGTAACGTGTCGAGGTCCTCTGCTAATTTACGACGCATTAACTCCATATCCGCGTTAAATTGTTGCTGTCGTAGCTCGGTGAGTCGATCTACTTCTAATCTATACTGCGCGGTTATACTAGCTACCGATCGATGTGAGCATACCGACTCTGCGCGTGTAGCACGTACGGGTAACGCGGTCGCGGGTTCTGTTCGCGGCGCGGTCTCGGTGTCGGCGTGCGGCGCGGGTTCGGTACGCGACGCGGGCTCCATTCGTGACGCGGTATCTGTGACGGTCGCGGTATTTACTACGGTGGGTGCGGTTTCGGAGGGTGACGCCGGGGAGTCCTCGAACACCCTAAGCGCGGCGGTCTTCTTTCTTGTTAACGGCGGGCTTCTTGAGGTCATCTTCGGCTCTTCGGTGCCTTCCTATCTGTCCCTACCTCCCTATCGGTCCCTAACAGTCCGTCAGGAGGTCCTGGTATACAGGATATGCTCCTTCGGGGATGGAAAAGGGTAGGTATTGGAAGGTGGGTTCCACCCAGCAGAGGGGAGGTCAATCTACGAGGTACTCACTGGCCGGTGGGAATGCCGACCACTTCCAGACCCCGCACAATGACAACCCTTACCGGCGAGGATGTGCTACTTTCGGTCCCCGCTCTTGATGGACCGGTGGTGCCACACAAAAACACCACGCCGCCAGATGGCGTTAAACCCGAGCCAAAGAACCGTTTGACACCGTTAGGTGGTTCCGTACTACGGGCCACGGGCTAGCCGTGTATGACGTTCGTACCTGGAGCTCGATCTGGCTGCGTTGCTCGCAGCCGTAGTGAAGATCTTCGGCACGTGGAGGCGTCCTGGCTTCGACGGTGCGACGTCCTGGCTACGAAGATGCGAAGTCCTGGGTCCCGTTATTGCCACGCGGATCGTACTCGTACGGCTTGTTCAGATAGCCGCACGAGAGCCGTGACAATGATGTGACGTCCAGGGGAGTTCTTCACTGCTGCTCCAAGTTGATGAGTCTGGATCCCGTCGCTGGTTCAATCCGGCTTCCGAAGGACCAACAAATTGTGGGGGTTGGTCCAATAAAACGCCGGTTTCGTTGGTATGAAGTGGACTGTATATTTTTTCTTCCTAGGTTACAGCAGGGGTTCCTTCCTCTCTCTAATGGTATAGAGAAACAGTTGAGTACAAGCGCTCACGAAGAGGCTGGCTGGCCGAGTACAATTTTTTGGGTCGGTGACCCCTGTTTATATACACAATTTACACAATGCTCCTATTGTTTCTAGCAACTGTCCCGTTCTTTCTATACCTGTTTCGGGCGCGTCTATAGCTATCCCGCTCGCGACTGTTTCCGTTTCGCGAGCGTCTATAGCCGCCTCCCTCGCTCTTATTCCCGTCTCGCTCACTCCTTTTAGGGTCGGTTCAAGGCTCGGGTATTTACTGTATAGAAAGCCGGGACAGTGCTTTACACGTGGTTATTTCCTAAACCCATATTTATTAACCAACTTTACTTAGCGTAATCTACTATCAATATTTTATTAAACCTAATCTAATACATAGTCTTACCCTACTGTACATATGATCTTATTTTACACAACAATTCTTATGGCTAACTATACAGAAATACTTACAGCTAATACACTAACTTAATACACATAAATCAAGAAAGGTTCGAGTTCGTCCGCAACAATTATGATCAATAATATGGATGTTAGTTTGTTTAGAAATTTAAGTCCGCCCTTTGTGCAACCTAGTTTAGTTGTGGCAATAAAGTGTAAATAAATAAATATGTGATGTCACTAGATAACCAGAATATTTTTAGAAACAAATTTGATAAAGAATATAATTATTTTTTTCTGTTTTACATGGCTACAGTTGCTATAATTTTGTTTAGTTTCTTCTTGAACAAAAAATTTACAAGGGAAGTACCTAGTTAATTAAAAACTTTGCCAGAACATTTGATTGCATAAAAAAACTAGCAAAGCTGCATTTGCAATGCTCAAAGACAATGGTGTTCCAGTCTGTGAAGCATTTTGCCATGTATTAAACTGCTTCAAATCTTCTGTGGTTATTTAAAAAGAGAAAATCATCTTCTCATGATGTTGGTTGATTGTTGTCTCATTTGGCAAAACTAAATACTTTTAAAGTGCTGGGAAAAGAATACTTTAGTGAAAACACTTCAGCAATCTCCACCCTTTGTAGGAGTTTCGTAGAAAAAAGTGGTATGAATGGAAAGGAAAGGTTGTAACAGTGCTGCAGGGAAGCCAGGCTTGCATTTGGGAGAAGATATGAAAACAGTGCCTTGAGCATGAACACTATTGTCAAAGTTAAGTATAGGTATCATCAAGTACTATACTTGACGATACCTATACTTAACTGTCATTAGTATGTGGTGATGACTGATTTAACTCTACAAAAACTAATAGTTTATAAGTTTGATGATTGGACATTTAGACAATGGAATTTTTTCTTTCTCTTACCTATGTTGTTATGGAAAACGATCTATCTAAATACTTAAACTAATCTTAACGAAATACTTAAATCAAAGGTTGGTGTATATATTCGATATCTACATCAACCTCTGATTTAAGTATTTAACCATAAGTACAGATAGCGCGCGAGTTGAATGCAGAGCTCAGGAATGTGATAGTGCTGTGACCTTATTAGAATTAATGATGACAATATGTCGATAAATTTAAAGTGAATGTCAAATTGTTGTTCTGCCTTTATTAAATACACATGTCTAGAACACTTTTCGCCATTTCCCTTGCGTGCTTGGCGATGAATAAAAACTCGTTTTTTTGTAACAGAACTTGATGAACTCGGATCAGTCATTATTTATGACGAAAATAATAACGCGGCTGCAACTTGAATATTAACGCGATAACACAGTAAACGTATGATAGGTGTCAACAAGGACAGCACAGCACTACACTGCAGGCGTGCGAGGCGCGGCGTGCGGACGGCGGGGGGATATGCTCCCGCCCATCGTCTCAGGCCCCGACTGCATTCAACTCGCGTGCTATCTGTACTCAAAACCAATATTTATGTATGGGGGAAATATAAAAATAACAGGTTCTTGTCAGGACAAACAACCAGTTTAAACAGATAGGAAGAAATATGGTTCATGTATCTCCTCATTTCTTATTAACCGACTTCAAAAAAGGAGGAGGTTCTCAATTCGTCTGTATGTTTTTTTTTGAATGCCTATATCATACAAAGAACACACCCTCCAAGTTTTAGGTCTCTAGGATCAGCAGTTTAGGCTGTCAATTGATCTGTCAATCATTAAGGACAAAGCATTTTATATGTCATATTATAGATTATTTTTCCAACTTTAATAGTATTTGAATTTGTTACTATAGATAATAAACAAGAACTGCAGAAAAGAACAATGGGTAATTTTGTATGGACCCCGTACCCACTGTGTAGAATTTGAGACTAGGTGTCATTTAGAAGAGGCATAAATGACTGACAGAAAAATGAATGAAGGAATGAATGAATGGAAGGCCGAAGTTATGATAACTTTTTTTGCATTTTTAATTGCCAAGTATTATAACAATAGCACATTTTTCTGTTTTATAATATAGGTACCAAATGAACAACCAGACATTCTTCCATTCTAAAATGAAACCAACTTAAAAGCTAAGATGTTCTCTCTTTGTTACCTCCATACTGTTCGTTTTTGCTTAGGGCAAAATATTAAATAAAAAAACCATCAATCTTAAAAACCACTGTGCTTTTTAGTATAACAGTATGGTGATCATACAATTTCTGATAAAATCAAAACAACTGAAACATATGGAAAGGTAATTTTAACAATTTAAATGACCTTTATGGGATAATGATGATGAATACAAGCACACAAAATCATATTTTGCAGATGGACTTATTCTATTCCAGTCGCAGGTACTCATTCCTTTTTTTTAAATATTAATTTGTGTGAAATTCACTCACTTCCACCTCTTCAACTTATAATAATTCCAAAAAACAATTTTAATTTACATATACAGTCGAAACCATTTATAATGACATTGTTTATAATAGCTAGATTGTAAGGTCCTGGCAGAATCACTAGTAAACTATTCGGTAAACATACCGGCTATAACGACATCGAATATAGCAACATATCGATTATAACGAATAAACTTTATCGATATTCATCAACTATAACAACCAACCAGCAAAACAAAACAATACGAACGATTTTAGATCTTATTGATAAGCATTGAAGGAATATTTACCTATGCACTTTCTCCCACCTTACCCGAACCTCTTCCCCGTCATTTGACCTTGCATATTTTACACCAATTGTTTAGTGCGCTTAATGACTGTGTGAGTGATAGTTCGATTAATAAGTGTTGGTTTTGATAAGACCATGCATTTATGCGTTATCATGTGGCAAAATATTTTTTTAATGGTTTTTCGCGTTTATTGCAACAAACATAAACGTTAGAGAAAAATGTTTCAAACAAAAGTTGTAGACTATGAAAAGATAAACACTTTTTGTTGTGTATGTTTTCCGCATAAACCCAGTTGATTAGGAGAAAAATGGAAAAAACATTAGAAATTTGTATTCTTTTGTGTATATTTTGCCAAAACTCTATTAGTTTACCTAAACAACAAAGGGATTTCTGAGTTAAATTTAGACTTCCTTCACTGACCCTCGCTCAGCTCAGCTTCGCTCGGGGAAAAAAAAAATTTACCTAACCTAACCCTGTACTTTATACTGTAGAAAGGGTTTTAAGTTGATAAAAACAACCTGACACATTGAATGGAGTTCTGTGTTAAATTTAGACTGTAGAGCGAAAAGTACCAATTTCAGATGATTTTAGCATTTTTGTCCAAAACCACTGATCCTACACGAAAAATGTATAGAACAAAAAATTTCATTATTCTCATGGCCTATAAGTTTTGTTTGAAAGATTTTTCTCTAAAATCTATATTTATCGCAATACATGCGAAAAACGAACAAAAAATTCGATTTTTTGTCTGCTTGACCTTGAAAATATAATTTGCAGGTATTTTGAGTATGATATTCTTAATCAGTGAGTCAAAATACATATGTGTACCAAAATTCAGATTGATCGGAGGTATGGGCTAAACGGAAGTACACCCATATCGGGTTTTGACTGTATTTACATATGTGATGCAGTCCAATATACAAGCTAATAACCTAAATAATGCTTTCTGATAACTAATAAATAACAAAAAAGTTATGTAAAACCCTGAGCTGTCCATTTGATGGGTGACCACTAGCTATGAATTATAAGTAAACAGTGTTATGTTTGTGCTTTGGGGGCCATAATTTTAGCCTTTAGCACAAATTTCAATTAATATTTTTGGTCCTTCAAAAAGGCATTGAAAGAGCACTGTTTCAAAGCCAGCAACAAATTTGCAGCCCCCTAGCGCTGCCCATGTTCATATGCTATGGTGGTATATTAAAAAATCCACATCATAGTGGTGTTGTAAAGAATGGTCAAGGTCTCCCAAAGTTATGGAAAGTCTAACATTGGAACATTAAAAGTGTTGATGCCAATTATACTTTTGGTCTTAATTTTATAATAAGATTCTTATAAGAAACTTGGAAATACATGTCTGCTACTGATACATACATGAACCATTAGGTTCATTCACCATCAACATAGAATAGTTATTCATAAATTTATATTTCATTCACACACTAGAAGGACGTCATTATTTAATATTTGTTAAACTGTTTAAATCTAATTCACGTTTGTTTACACTAAGAAAAAACAAATACTATCAAAAAAACAATGACACTGAGTACTGATTCATGTATTTGTTTCTACATACATATCAAATTCTGCTGATTTAAGATTTCCAATTACTTATTAGGTCCTACCTATTTAATTTTGTCCTTCAAGCAATGAAATAGTGTACTACAATGACGTCATAACATTGACATCAATAAACCAACCACAGTAAACAAAACCATAGGGTGAATCTTTGTCAGGATGTTTTAGCGCTATTCGAGAACTTCGATAACAAAGTAAGAAAAAACCAACGCCCAAGGTACTAAACACAGAAATTCACGTTTCGAAACAAAGATAAATTCTTCAAGGGTATCAGGGCTAACCGCGACCAGTGGTTGACAGCAAAACTATAACATGGCGGCATCTTGTCGCAGCCGGTCCAAATAAGCTTCTTAAAGTTAAAAACATTGAACACTTACATAAACTATTCCCTCCAAGGACGGCTTTATTTGCAAAAATCACTTTAACACACTTGGGAAGAAATATAAATAAGTTCATGTCAGACACTACAGGCAAAATGACGTAACATTCTCAACCTTCACGGTCGCACAGTACAAACGGCAGGTAGAAGAAAAGTTATATTTTATTATGATTTTATTTTGTAAATATTATCGGTCAGGATGCATCAAACACACTCAGCACTACAATAGAAACAAATAGGTATGTTTTAACTTCGGAAACAACCCACAAAACTGTTGAAAAATAAACTAACGCGTTTTATTATTCTGCCAAAGAACAAACGTGACACGCAGTCAACCAACCTCGTTCACAATTTTTTAATTTTTCCCAACCCGCGGGCCGCGGCGTGTTATCTACAATTTCCACCCGGATACTCGTACTAAATTGTTACTTCTTGATACTCTATGTTTACGTCATGTTTACGTGTAAAAATTATTTAAAAATTTTCAATATTGTTTGACATTTAAAATTATTTATTAAACGATTACTAACTAATTAACAAACAATGAAAGAGACAAATTAGAGTGCTAGAATAATTAAATTATAATTGAATTTTTTTGACATGGCAACTTTTGTTTGTTAAGATTCAGGTCCTCCATGGAGCCATGGACGTATAAAAGGAGCAAGAGCATAGATGAAGGAGTATTATCTCATAAAGAAAATTGAAAAAAGTGTCCCGCTGTAAGCTATAAACAATAATTCCAAAACCTTCCAGAATGGCGCTGTTGTATTGTAATCAGCCGGGTGAAATAACTTGACACCTGGCTCAAAACTCGACCCTCCTCCGTTAGCATAGCGGTAGCATCATAAATTAATATAACATCCTTTTTTGTTTTATTTCCGTAAGAAATTAATTGTTTTACCGACTTAAAATAAACTCTAAATAGTTAATTACTGCTCCAAATGGTAATTAAGTAAAAAATACTAGATTCGTTATAAGTACAGGATGTTTTATCTCAGTAGGAAATAAATTATAAATCAGTAATAGTTTTCATTTCAAGAATCGCCATACGGTGGAATTTCAATGGAACTAAATTTATTATGGAAATTGTTATTTTAGTTATAATATAATAAAGCCTGACCAGAAAAATAAAATTCAAATTATATAACCAAATTACATAACCAGAAAAATAAAATTAATTTATAAAACGTTATCACGTCAAAAATTTTTTTGCACTCAGTACTATACTAGTTGTCGCGCCCGAGTTAATATGAATGTAGCAATTAACTTGTAAACGAATCAAAACGAACGTAGATGTCGCATGGCGCTGGTGTAAACCTAGGTATGGTTTTAATGAATGTACGCCGAGTTAAAAAAAATATTATTGTCGACTAAAGTTGTTAGTTATTGAAAATTTCAACTACTTGCGTAGTACAAGATAATGTAGTAAATATAAACTTAAAGAGTTATTATTCAATTAATACAATTAGGTACATACATTTTCAGATATTTAAAATTTGGCGCTTCCTTTAAAATTTATACCTCGCGCTAAAGTGGCGCCACCCTAGTTTAGTGCGTTTCGACGGACACTTTTTCATGTATGTCATGTATACACAGATGCTCCTCCTTAACTCTATTCTCCATGCTCTAGTCACAATGTTGGCACTACACGTTGGTACGAAGTGGGCGTGGGAACCACTAGTGATGCCAAAGCGAGTGCCGCTCTGCACGCTGAGATCACTCATGAGATGCTCATGAATGCCATTTGAGTGCCCAGGAATTGACGTAAGCGAGTGGCACTTTAGTTTTTTTACCCAAATAGGTAATTTCTTGTTCTGGCGCTAGTTCGAAAGATGTATGTCATATTTTTGAGCATAACCGATGCAGAAGCAATATATTAGCGCCTTAACGCGTTAAACTACACGTTAAAAACTACATTATTTTTATTTTGAACGTTATCCTTTTGTGTTTAATGTGTAGCTTAAAGCCTTATTAGGACGTTAATGTGGACGAAGCATATCGAAAGAGTTCTGAATGAACATGGGTTGAACCAAAGCTTTTAAATAAAAAAAGAAAATATAATTTAAAACGTACCTAGTTCTCTTTGATATAATTGACAAACAACTTTGATTTTTTATAATTATTAAATGCTTTATGTTACAATTTTATATTAATTTGTTTTATAACATTATCCAGTAATTTTGAAATTCTACGAATTCTACTAATACGGCACGATGTCATTGCCTTGGAATATTCCATTAGAAGCTTTACCTGGCCTAAGAGACAGAGATGCTCCGCTGGAACCATCTTTACTGAAACATTATTGTAAACTTAAGCTACATGAAAGTCCATGTGAGGAACTTCAAACAGGTCTCATGTGTGAAATTGGGTTAAATAATCGGGAGCCTGCAACCATACAGAGATTGCTTGCTTCTGGAATGACCGTAGCACGCCTCAACTTGCGAGATTTGGAACCAGACGCATGTGCTCAATTGATACAAAGTGTCCGTCAAGCTGTATATAATTATAGTGCAGAATTAGAATACGTTTACCCATTGGCACTTATAGTAGATGTTAGAGGTCCGGATATAGTTACAGGAGATCTAAAAGGAGGACGCCAAACAACTGTTGAGTTAATCATAGGTGAAACTATTAGATTAACAACGGACACCAGTTGGCGAGAAAGTGGTACTGCTGACTGTCTTTATGTTGGTTATGACCATTTAACAGATTTACAGCCCGGGGATTCAATATTCATAGAAAGTTTGACTGGTAAAGTAAAATTAATCATAGCAGAAGTAGGTGATGATTCAGTTGATTGTAGAATAACTAATGGTGGAATTCTTGGAGCCAAAATGCCCGTTAGGATAACTAAAACGCCTCGAGAAAAAATCTCTATAAATAAAAAAGATTGCAATAGTATTGAATCGATTTCATGCAGCGATTCTTCCCATCAACTTTTTGAACATATGGAAGAACAAATATCGTGGGCCGTTTCTTCAGATATCGATGCAGTGTTAGTTCCTAATGCTCAAAATATTGATGACATTCAACATGTGAGAAATATCCTTTCAGAAAAAGGAAAACATGTGCTTGTATTTGCTAGTATAGAATCTGTTATGGGTCTTGAAAATATAGATAACATATTGTCTGAAGCCGACGGTATATATATTGATAGATACAATCTCAGCACCGATTTACCAGTTGAAAAGATATTTATCGCACAAAAAGTTGTTTTGGCAAAATGCAATGATGCTGGCAAACCTTGCATATGCAAAGCAGTTATTAATGAACAAATTCCAACGTTATGTGTAACTGATATTGCAAATCTAATTATCGATGGCGCTGATGTACTATCTTTAGAATTACATTATGATTCTCCCCTAAAAAAATTTGCTCCAGTTTTTGATGTGGTGCGTATGGCAGAGCATTGTTTAGGTGCTGCTTCAGTAATTTGTCGTCATGCAGAGCGAATAATTTGGCATCCGAGAACATATGGAAATATAGAACTAATGAAAAGTCCTTTAGAAGAACCATCGAAAGCGGTGTGTGTCAGTGCTGTAGAATTAGCAATGCGGTCAAGAGCTGTAGTTATCATATGTCTCACAAATTCTGGACGCACAGCTAAAATTCTTTCCCACGCCAGACCTGCTTGTCCCATCGTTGCCGTTACAAGAACTTGTCACACTGCAAGACAAGTAAGGTTTTGGAGAGGAATCCGAGCTATGCATTATTTTGACGTGGCTAGAGGTAGTTGGATAGCCGAGGTTGATGCTAGAGTTCATGCCGCTCTAGATTACTGTAAAGCAAAAAGAATCTTGCGAGCTGGCGATGCGTATGTGGTAGTGACGGGTTCCAGACGCGGCGCAGGCTACTGTGACACTGTTCGATTATTGTACGCGAGTGCACGAGATACAGTGTTTGTTGAGTCATAAGTTTGTAACGTTTTATTATTTTTTCGGTTGTTAAATTACTCATAATCTATCGATATATAAAAAGGAATCGCTGTTCGTCAGTTTCACTAAAACGGGAACGGCTAGACAAATTTGGCTAGAAAATACGGCTAGAATTTTTTTTAAGTGGGACGAAAATAAAAATTGAAAATGTTTGTTTGTTCTTATTTAACAGAATTTGTTTATTTGGAAGAACGAAGTCTGTCGAGTCCATGTACTCCCTACGCAGTACGCTTGTACATGCCGCATTTCAGATTATTAATATATTAATAGTTTCCGCATCATGCAGGGTAGCGCGGGAATGTGATCTAGTGTTGTATGTAATTATTTCCATATGTATAGAAAACACGCACAGTCCATAAAATAATTTTAAACAAAAATGTGAACCGACTTCAAACTAAAAAGTAAGAAATAACTTTACAAACAGACTTCAATAATAAGGTATTTTTGGAGTCTGTGCCCAAGTTCATCCTCAGTTTAACCTCAAGTAACCTCATTTTTACATATACTCCAAACATTATCTTATTAAGGATTGAAGTCTGTTTGTAAAGTTATTTCTTACTTTTTAGTTTGAGGTCAGTTTTGTTATGTGCATTTTTAAAGCACATTAAATCTCTCTTTCCATTGTACATTATTGTACGGTGCAACCGTACACCAACCGTCAGCGCGTTTTTCGTACAGCACGCGCCGGTCACATTTTCAATTTAGTATGCATTTGGGATGCTAACATATCGCGCGCGTACTCATGGCAACATCATTATCATACCTACAGTGTACAACAATAAATATTATAAACTTTAACAACATCTTTTCTTTGACTATCGTATGGTGTCGATACTAGCCCGTACAATTATACATACTTCTTTTTTAGTAAAATATATTAAAGTACCTACATGTCCTGATTTTTTCGTGACTTTAAAACTCGTCTGCAAAAATGAGGTTACTTGAGGTTAAACTGAGGATGAACTTGGGCACAGACTCCAAAAATACCTTATTATTGAAGTCTGTTTGTAAAGTTATTTCTTACTTTTTAGTTTGAAGTCGGTTCACATTTTTGTTTAAAATTATTTTATTTAATGCTTTTTAGTTATCATAGTTTCACTTCCTCTCTATTATCTGACTCTGGTATCTTAGTTTTAATGCTTCATCATAGGTTGCGGCAACTGGCTACTTAATGGTAACCTTACGGATTACCATTATTAATGTTTAAATATATAATTTGTACAGTTATTTAAATTATTTAAATTAACTTGCTTTAAACACGATTTAATTATTCCTATTTTATAACGAGTTCCGCTACATCATTAGCATCGAAGGTGGTCAAATTTTATATAGTTCTGCAAAGGTAATGTGACCAACAATAATAATTTATCAACTTGGTTCCTTAACTCTTATCCGTTGAGGAGTTCCACTCTGTATCTTCGAAACTCTTCATCAGATCATCACCTACTTAATATGGGACCAAATTCAAAGTAACAGCTCCCAAACCAAAAAAAAACAATTCAAATTGGTTACCAAATGACGGAATACGGCGGTCAGAAATATAAAATAAAAACGGGTTCCACTCCATCATCAGACTCAAAGGTGGTCAATGTCTACATAGTTCTGCAAAGGTTATGTGACCAGTAATAATATTTTTTTAACCCGGTTCCTTAACTCTTATCCGTTGAAGAGTTCCACTCTGTATCTCCGACTTCATAAAGAGCTAGATAGTTGTAAAAAAATCATCGAAATATATAAAAAAGTCAACCCACAAGAGAATCAGAATAGTACACCCATTACTTTGCGAAAGAGAAAGAAACCGAAATTATCCAGTGCTACTAGCAGTCCCATGCATAAAGAAGATTTTAGTTCGGCATTAACGACGCCAGTTAAAATTACCCCAGATACTTCAAAACCAATAAAAAATGTAAATAAGGAACTTCGTTCCAATAATAAAAACGTGATAAAAACGTTAGAGCTACCCGTAGGGAACGATACAAATAACTCCGATAATAACGATAACGATACGTTATTGAGTAATAACGCCATATCTGCTACGAGTGATGCTAACAAAAATAGTGTACCCTTTGTAAAAACGGTAAATTCAACACGAAATAAAGTAATAGTTTTAGGGGACCAACAAGGGAGAGGAATACAAAAAATGCTACAAAATCTTTTAGGCGACAAATATCTCGTCACCTGCTTCTGGAAAGCCGGAGCAAATATGCATGAGGTTATAAATTCATGCAATAACGAAATATTATCTTTAAATAAGAACGACTACGTTATAGTACTGGGAGGAAAAAATGATACGGATCCGTTTAAATTTAACTTAACTATCAATCAATGGCTCCAAGTATACACTAATAGTAACATTTTATTCTGCGAAGTGCCTTATAATAAAACCCTTAACGAAAAAAAACTAAATTATGATATAAAATTTGCTTGCAGTAAAAACAGCAATGCATACTATATTGACCTTAATTACAATCAGTTCATACCAAAGGGGCTTCAATTTTCTATTAATATATGTAGGTTAGTACTAAGACAAATACTTCACATAAATTATAAAATTAAATTCTTGACATTCAATCAAAAAAATAAAAGAATAGCGGATGCTTCGGTAGAACAAGTTCACAAAGGTACGCAAACGGAGTTGTTACACTACAAATCCGACAATAAAGTAAATAAAGAAACGCAAACTGATTCAAAGAATAACCAAAGTACTCAAAATCTTTTTCGTGTATAATAAAATAAATATACTACATCAAAATATAAATGGCTTAATTACAAAATCGGACGAGTTAACTGTTTGTTTAAATAATCTTGAATCAAAAAAAGTATCGATTCATGTGCTTTGTATTACAGAACATAATATGATATTATCAGACGTCAACTATTTATACATTCCGAATTTTACACTAGTATCATTCAGTTTCAGAGACAATAGAAAGGGTGGTTCGTGTATATTAATTCGGAATGGACATAAATTTCGAAATATAGCAGAGATACAGGCGTTTAATGTTAAAAATGTAATAGAATGTAGTGCTATTGAACTCTTAGATCACAACATTATTATTATCTGCATGTACAGACCACCAAAGAATAATGCAAACGCAATTGAAATCTTCTTCACTAAAGTTAATAACCTCTTAGAAAAACTAAGTTACAAAAATAAAAAAATCATTTTATGCGGAGATTTTAATATAGACATTTTAAAAAGAAATAAAATAACTTTTGAATTTGAGCAAGTCCTTTATTCGTATAATCTTAAATTATCAATTAACACGCCGACCCGGCTATGCAGTAAAACATGCATTGATAATTTTGCTCATAATATAAGAGGATGTAAAGCAAACGTCGTTGAGTTAGCCTTATCAGACCATACAGCACAAGTTTTAGAATGTCCAGTAAAAAGAAGCTATCTAATAACACACTGGTTTTGTTATAAAAGAGACTATTGTGCTGAGAACATAAACAAATTTGTCGATTGCTTAGGTAGTTTAAAATTTCATGAAGTTTATGCAAGTAAAGATCCAAACACCGCGTTTAACTCGTTTCATGACCTGTTTGAATTGTTTTATAATTTGTGTTTTCCTATAGTTAAAGTAAAAAGAACAATTAAGAAAAAACCAAAATGGTTATCTAGAGGTATTAAAGCATGCACAAAAAAGAAACGACATTTACTATGGAAATATAGACTAACACGCTGTAATGCAGCAAAAAATGTCTTTAAAGAGTACTCAAATAAATTAAAAAGAATAATAAAATTAACCCAAAAGTCCCAAAACGACTACTTAATTAAAAATGCGACAAACAAAACCAAAGCAACTTGGAAAGTGATAAGTGAAAATGGAAATAACGTTCCCAATTTTAACAACTATGAAATTAAAATTAGAGATACTATTGAAACCGATCCACAAGCAATCGCTAATGAGTTCAACAACTTTTTCTTAGATCAAATTATAAAAAATTGTAATAATAGTATTGATTATAATAACTACGCCTTATATTGTGCCCATCATAACTCTCTCTTTTTAAGGCCTACTACTACCGAGGATTTAAAAAAGAAAATACTCAAATTAAATAATACGAATAGTACGGGATATGATAATATATGCACAAATATAATCAAAAGAGTATCAAGTATAATTGCCCCTATTTTAACCCATACAATAAACTTAAGTATTGAACATGGAATATTTCCTGCAAAATTAAAAATAACTATAATTAAACCAATTTTCAAGAAGAATGACAAACAAGATATGGGTTGTTACAGGCCTATTGCCCTGATACCCATCTTTTCCAAAATATATGAAAAAGTAATATATAATAATGTTAATTCATACTTTGAAAAATTTGGTATTTTTGCAGAAGAACAAGTAGGATTTAGGAAAAATAAATCAATAAGCGTAGCTATATATAATTTTTTACAAAATGTTATGGCTAATTTAGACAACAAAAAGCAAGTAGTTGCGCTTTATATGGATATGACCAGGGCATTTGATTATGTAGATCATAAATTATTAATATATAAACTAGAGAAATATGGAGTTAGGGATAATGCTCTTCTTTGGATCAAATCTTTCTTATCTGAAAGGCAACAACTGACGGAAATAACTAAAATGAACAACATTACAAGAACTGAGGAAAAATATCTATCGTACTCTAGAGAAGTACTCTATGGAGTGCCTCAAGGAAGTATACTTGGTCCATTACTTTTCCTTATATACATAAACGATTTCCCTAAATCCATTAATCAACCAATGATTCTTTTTGCAGATGATAGCACTGCTGTATTTACAAAAGATAAAACTAATTCAAATACATTTGAAACGGAAATAAATAGTGCTTTAGTAAGTCTAATACATTGGTTAAATAACAACAATTTAAAAATTAATCTTGATAAAACAAATGTGATGATATTTAGAAACAAACATAATACAAATGTAAAATCATATGAACAGTCGTTAAACATAAACTTTGAAGGGAAGATAATAAGCGAAACCGAAACCACAAAATTTTTAGTCATATATGTCGATTATAAATTAACCTGGACATCACACATGGAACATGTTTGTAAAAATTTAAACAAATTTTCCTTTGCGTTACATAAATTATCAAAAATAGTTAATACACAAGCGGTACTAAGCGCTTATTATGCATATGTTGAATCAACCCTAAGATACGGATTGATTTTCTGGGGTAACGCGACGGGAATAGAAACGGTATTTAAGGCCCAAAAGAAATGTATTAGAGCGATATGCCAGTTACGACAAACAGATACGTGTAAACCGCACTTTAAAAAACTAAATTTAATGACCCTTCCCTCTTTGTACATATACGAGATAGCGGTGATGGTAAGAAATAACATTGACAAATATGACACCCTTAAAACAAAAAGACATAATAATACGCTATGCGCAATACCCTCTAAAACTAAGCAATATAATAAAAGCGTATTTTGTATGGGTCCAAAAATATATAATAACTTGCCTAACTTACTGAAAAGTAACAGCACATTTGATTTTAAACGGAAATTAAAAATGTTTCTAACCGAAAAAGCATACTATTCGGTTGCGGAATTCATTAATGAAAAAAATTAAATCTGTATTGTAATGTAAATTCTATTAAATGGAATGTGGAAACGCGCGTCTGAACAAATAAAGTATGTGTACCAAAACCTGTGTCGAGAGTTTTTTCCTCCGGCTTTTTCTCTCTTTACCCAACGATGGGTGGCACATAGTCAGCCGATGAGTTCGATTAGGTAAAATTACAACTAATTATAAAAATAATAAATGTAATATGTAATATGCATAACTGACAAATGAATTATTATACAAACTTGTCAATTAAATTATATTAGTTATAAGTTGTTAATTGTAATTAGTACTAACATTAGTTTTTATTTTATTTTTAAATTATTAAAATGTAATATAACTTCATAATTTGCATACCTGAGAAGGTGAATATGGATTGATCAAAATGCCCTGTAAAACCAATAACTAACCCATATTCGTGCAAATAAATGATTTTCATTTCATTTCATTTCATTTCATTTCATTTCATTTCATTCCGAAACTCTTCATCAGATCAACACTAACTTAATATGGGACCAAATTCAAAGTAACATCTTCCCAACCAAAAAGAAAAAAATCAAATCGGTTAACAAATGACGGAATGCGGCGATAACAAATATAAAAAAAAATAAAAATAAAAATAAAAATAAAAATAAAAAAAAAAAACATACAGACGAATTGAGAACCTCCTCCTTTTTTTGAAGTCGGTTAAAAACTCATAAAACTTATCTACATGTACGCGCGTGGATGCATTTTCTATACAAATGGACGCGCACCTCCACACTACGCGTCGTGATGCGGAGCAGTGTTTTAATCGCTTTAACTGAACACCCTGAATATGGTATCGGCTTTTGTTCTAAACTGGCTACGTCCAAACAGACAGGCGGCGGCATTCTAGCTTTGCTAGAAACTAGAACTTGCTTAGATATACAATGGCCGCACTGAAGGTGGTTTGCGTGATGAGTTGCTAGGTGCTTTGGTCATTTGCTGTTCGACACGTTGACGAGATGTTACTTTCAAAAGTAGCTCTAAAACTGTTTCTTACAGAAAATTTATCTCTAAAATATGCAATTTCACGGGCTTATCATTCATGACATAAATAAGTCACGGTCAAGTTTTGGGGATTTTAATGTTTTGTACGATCAATTGCGTAATTTTGATGAGAAATTTTACGAATATTTGCGTATAACCAGCGTTCATCCATTTGTAAATCGCCTCGCGCCAGGTGATTAACAACAACACGTTTGTTCACTTCGATTCACGCCAAGCGACTAGCAGAGTAGCAGACTAGCTGGCCTAGCTATAGCTAGGCGCCGAGCGCGCAGTGCAGCTGTTCGCGAACATTCTAGAACGTTTGTTTTAGTAAGCTACTCGTTAGGTGGTTCACTATGCTCTAGGCGCTAAGAATGCCGCCTGTCTGTGCGGAGGTAGCCTTAGAGTTTGCTTTTGTTTGGTTTTGATAGAGTTCTACGTCACTGGGTTTATTCGAGACAAAACATGGCCGCTTTATTATTTCAGCGAAACCAGTTAGGATGCCATAATATTAACTTTCATACTTAACGTGTAACTTAGCGAATTCATTCATAACACAATAAGACTTTTTTAAACGCTAAGTATCGTTAACCATCATGAGTTGTGAGCACAGATTATCAGTGGTAGGGATATTGTATACTTTCGGCCAATGTACAGCAGCCGAAAAAACGTGCTGGACCAATAGACGACGCACACTGATGAACTGACGTTTGCCGAACCAATCGTGGGCACCGCAGCGCAGTCAATGTCAAACCGATCAATGAAAGTTCTGCTCCCCACTCGTGACGGCAACTATAACCAGTTAAGGCTGCGTTTCCACCAGAGATGTTCGAGGATGCGTAGCGAGGGATGCGTTTTTGAAGAACCAATAGAATTGCTTAATTTACCTAGCCTCGCTTAGCACAGATTGGAAATGGCTTAGCGGAGCGATACGCATCCTCGCACGTGGAAACGGCTTAGCGGAGCGAGGCTAGGTAAGTTTCTGTGGAAAAAACGTACCTATTTTGTTAAAAATGAGCCCTATACCTACTGAAGTTTACCTACACCTACTGAAGAAGAATACCTACAGAATAACGTATAAATAAAGTAAAGTTATATCGAGGATATTTTAATTTGTATATTTTATCTGAGGATATTTTTGTTAATGATTAAGCCGGCTTTTGACCATGGGATGTAATATAAATTACATCTCGAATGATCTTGAGCTATATATTACATCCCGCGATTGCTGTCCACATTGTTATAATTATTTTGGAACAGTTTAGCCACTACCAAGACTACCATTCAAACTACGACTGCGGGCGACGCAGGGGCGCGGTGTCCGGGGATGTGAGGTAAAATATCAAATCTCATTCAAATATCGCTCGAAAAAATATTTATAGTTTGGGATGTAATATATATTATAGCACAGTGTGAACGGTCACGTACAAAATATATAAGAGCGATTAAATGTTATATCTCAAGATGTAATTTAAATTATATTATATCCCATAATTAAAGCTGGCTTTAATTTTAAGTTGTTATATAAGGTCTCTTTTGTTTGTTGTTGTTATATAAGGTTATATTATATAAAGGTGTGATGTATGATCTGTCCCACCATAGATGTATGAATGTGCTACCTATGGTGGGATCTCTATGCTGTATTTCATATATGTATAGGTAATTCATCAACTAATTACTACCTCAGATTTATCAGTATACTACAGGCGAGATTTTTTTTAAATCAGTGGTTCGATTTTACCTGGCTAGGCATTTTTTTTTTCAAAAATTATTATTCCTAGACAGGAATCGACATCCCCAAACATCTTTGAGTATTTTTAGCTATTTTTATGTTTGTCCTCGCAAATCTCCGAGACAGATCTCGATCGTTCTTTTTTGTTTATTTGTATTTTTTTTTACTTAGGGAATGGTAAAAACTTATGATACTGATTAAGAATAATATTCTACAAAACATAATTATATAAAAATGAGCCATATGTAAATTTGTTAAGTCACCTTATAGTTCTATACCTTTCTTACCTGGTACCTGCCCAGCTGTCACAGGTGCTGCGTCCACAAGCACGCAGGTGTATTCACAGAACATGAGTCGCTATTGAGAACCTAAGGTTCCATATTATGTGAAAATAAGTTACGTCAGCGTTCTGGAATCTTGGTCTAAACCTTGTTGGAAGTCGCATAAGAAGTTTCACTTCAAAAACATGGCGTATTAAAAGTTGGTTGAATGAACTATGTAGCAATACATTGATCGATTTCATCCAATTTAGTCCGTCTGTTTTTTTAGGAAACGTTAGCATAGTGTGCAGAGTCCATTAACGACATACATTGTCAATGTCAACGAGACAGTCAGTCTGTCAGACTGTCAGTTGACTTCAATGTTGAGTCAGGAAGTTGTTTGTGTTTGTCATAAGTAAACTGTAAAGTAATTATTAAAATTTAGTCTGTAGTGTAGGTAATTTTTATTTTATAAATTTAAATTTTCGAACTGCTGTGGCTCAAGTTGTACTTAACTAATCAAACAAAATTAAACAAATTCTATTTGACTCCAATTTGTAGTTTGTACGCTTAGATGTTTCGATTGGTTCTTACTATCATCAGATAAATGATTCCGGATGGTTGATAACACAGGTATAATAAATATTTTTATTTTACAGAAATCCTTAAGAGTAAGAACAGTAACTAAGAAGGTCATTTTGAAATCGGGGCCGGCATTATTCTTGTACTATAGAGTTACCTATTTAAACGAATTCAACGAACTACGTACCAGTACTTCACATGGCTGGTTTACAAAATATATTAAGTGACGAAGTGATCAACTAAATTTTTAGTAAATTCTTACACGTAAACAGTCACTAAAAGGCTATAAGTCGCAAATGGTAAGTAAACGATTAAGTGGTTAAGTGACGAAGTAGAAATAGTAGAATAGAATCGAGTCTATTTTTTGATTACATAGTCCCCACTCCCGCAGAGTCCCGCATCGCTTGCATTCCCGGTAGGCGTGGCTTTCTACAAAATTCTCATTTAGTTTACGGAAACAAAAATTTAATGAAGCACATTATAGTTCGCAGCACGTAAGTTTAGAGGTGAACGAAACTTGGAGGGGATAGCTGCGCATAGGCGGGGCATAGGCACTGTTGCGCACGAAATTGTTATTTCTGTTGATTGATAAATATATTATTACAGTCCTTATGAATAAAGAATGTGTTTTTGTTTATCCTGTTTTTATATTAACACTTAACCTATTGAACTCCAAGTATTGGAGCAATTTATCGTGCCATTGATGCCAGAGCAAAAAATTGGAAGAGTTCTAAAATCAACAGGGATTGAAAAACACATTGTAGCAGTTTGAAATAGTTTGAATTACAGTCTTTTATTTGGACAGATTTTCAATTACCTAATTTGTTAGTTTCAGTCTTTAAAAAGGAATGTCTTCTCAAAACAGTATTTCTTCTAGGCATATTCACTGTTGAAAATCACAAATAAACACAATCTTAATTAAAACGGTTAATAAACAACAAACTTAACAGAAAACAAGTAATAACAATACAATTTAGTATGTGACTGTACATCGGAAGTGAGCGGGGAGTCATATCGGACCGGAGATCCAACAAGTGCTTACGAACACCAGCGCACCCACCTTTCACTCCCCTGTAATACCCTATTTTCGACTTCGGCGCATAAATGGTCAGCGCTAAACTTATGTGCCGCTACCTGTAGTGACTACCAAACTACTACCTACCAAAAGTGGTGATAGCCCAATGGAAAAGTGGTGATAGCCCAATGGCTTAGAATTCGACCTCGAATCGAGGGGTTCGGGTTTGAATCCCAGTGGCACGCACCAATGACTTTGTAATAAAAGTTATGTGCGATTTATAAAATTAAATATCACCTGCTGTTACGGTGAAGGAAAACATCGTGAGGAAACCAGCATGTCTGAGAGTTCACAAAAAAATGTCCTCAAAGGCATGTGAAGTCCAACAACCCGCAGTAGGCAAGCGTGGTGGACTAAGGCCTACATCCCTCTTATTGTGAGAGGAAACCCGACCCTGTAGTGGGTCATTAATGGGTACTGACACCTGTAGTTAAGCGTTATTTTAGGGAAATAACAATGATTTTTATGTATGTCTAAATGTAGTGTTAAGATATTAAAAATTGGACACCTAAAATTAGCTAGCAAATGTTAGCTTGGGAACTGCTTATCATACTCTGATTTCTTATACCCCATTTTCATAGTGGGTGCAACACAAATTACGATTTCTTTTATTTTAATCACTAGTAATCAGCAAGAAGTAGAAATTCGACTACCTACAAACTTTACTAAAATTGGCACTATGTATTCTAAAAAAGGGTGAATGTGAATAACTGAACTAAAGGGAACTTAAATTCTATTTGGAAATTTTGAATTTCGAACGATGTCTGGGACACCTCTTTTATGAGCGAAAAAAAATAACATTTTTAACTCTTTTTTTGAATTGGTCTATTACATTATCAATTCATTACGTTTATTCGTTTGTGTACAGCTTGAGATAAAAAAAAGTTTTGTACCACTTTAAAATGTGTATTAAACGCGCATATTTTTTAAATAGTTGGCCACTTACGCTTTTATACATTTTTTCCCCACCAAGACGTGTGTTTAAACTTTAAGATAAAGTTAAAAATAGCAAATTTCATGACTAAAATTGAACTTCCGACATTATTTTCCAAAAAATTAAAACACCTATAGGTACACCTTTTTAACAATTAACTTATGTACTTCGTTATTTGTTGCATCGACGTCCACGACCACACGATGACACGTGAACTAAATGACAATTTTGTAGAAAGCCACGCCTACCAGGGAATGCAAGCGGTGCGGGAGGGGGGTTACTTCGTCACTTAGCCACTTAATCGTTTACTTACTACTTGCGACTTAAGAGCTTTTTAGTGACTGTTTACACGTGAGAATTTAGTTATTTAGTTGATCACTTAATACGATACAATATGTAAACAGTCTCTTAATATGTGTTAACCAGGCATTAAACGAAACTTATTCATTTGAATTTCCAGCGATATTCACTGTTACATCATGAGTCTGGAAACAGAAATAAGAGACTTATGTGGAAATCTTATTTCTAATCGGGCTAATGAGAGAAGAAAATCTGCTGAATCATTAAAGAGATTTTTGGAAACTGGTAAAGCAGTACCATCGTTACTGTCGCAAAACACAAGAAGAAAATCTGGTTATGGCTGGAATCATGTTTTTGAGGATATACATGCATATGTTATTAAGGTACCTATTTATTAGTTTTCATTTTTATTTTTGCAGAGTTACATTTTACAGAGTTACAGTTACAGAGTTATATTAATATTATGTTTATATCTATTAAAATTTTACTCAGTATAAATAATAATCGAACAAGGGGACATCCTGCCATTGCTATGATTAAAACAGACTGTGCAATAACAACAATATTTACACTATGGTAATAAACAATATTTGATTGAAACTAGAGATGCGCCGACTTAGTGTAAACCTTTACCAAACTGGATATTTGGCTGAATTATTTGGTTTGCAATTTACTTGAATAGTTTTTTCTTTTAGTTCTAAGGTTAGTTGGGGTAAGATCGTCAATGGGGTAAGAACGTATAATTTAAATATCTACCGAATCTGTGGTTATTTTTTTATACTGGCAACATAGTGGCAACAAAATGGAGTCCCGCCCATTTTGTTTTGCTACTCGCCGTCAGTCCACATCGGTGGTTTCGTCGCGTCGGTCGTGTGTTGTTGCTGTCCTACCACAAGTCACGCAATTTGGAAGATTTTCGAGATAAGATCAGATATTTTATGTTATTAGCCACTTGGGTGATTTTATTTTTCCGGCCTTTCCCCTACATCGTCCGATCTTAATTAATTGATTTTTTAAATGTATGTCCGTACTTTAAACTCGCATCACTCAGCAGTCGATAAGTCTGTGCAAAGAAAAAATATTTTTCTTATATCTTGTTTATTGATTATCAGTTTTTACTTTATTACGCCGGCTGGTATAGATTATGAGAAAAAAAAATTGCCAACATCTTACGAATGCAGCTAAAAACCACCCGAACTTACCCCAACACACTATACCATGTCGTGTAGCATGTATTTGCATGAAAATAGAAATAGGTACTCTATCTGTATAATTTGGCCGAATACAAGTTGTAAAAAGTTGCTGAATACGTTGAATACCGAATAAAATGAATATTTAGTGCATCTCTACACAAAACAACAAACAATAATATATTTGGTACATTTGTCTATCAGCTGTAATATATTAGCATATGTCTAGTTTGTTTAAATTTCTATCTTTCCTTAACTGTATTAAGAGTATATCTAAAATCAGACCATTGAGTCTGAAATTTATACCTTAAGTTTGTATGAGGTATAAATATTCTACTTTTCTATTTAGTTAAAAATGAAAAAATCTATTATGGTCAATGTGGGGAAGACCGTCATAGTTTATTTTAATTTTGAGATTTTTATTTTTGAGACTTCATTGTACGAGTCCTATTCTTTCTACAATGATGATATTTGGAGATGTTAAACAATGGACCTTTGTTTACATTATTAAAAATTCAAAACATCTGTACATGAAATAACTTTACAGATATCAATGATAGTTTAACATATCATCGGGTAGACGGTCTTACCCCTTAGTGGGGGGTAAGATCGTCTGGCCAATTTATTTTACAGTTAACATACACCAAATTGACTACAAACTACAATTTAATAAGCACACGTAAGTAGTAATCAAAAACAAATCGTGTTTATACAAATTCAATCCATAGTTTTGATAATATTTTGAAAAATCAAAGAAAAAGTGGCGAACTCGTCATAAAATTGTCAGTTTTAACCTTTTTTTACGAAATAAGAGAAAGAAAGAAAGAAGTAATTTCTTTTCTAATATATAGATATAAAGTTGTTACGAATTATTTGATCAATCTATATTCACCCAATCATTCCATGTCGATATCCATCTCGATATATTCAAAAAAGCCAACCCATCAAGATATTCGTGTCGAAATATTCAAAAAAGCTGTCTCCACCTAAGATTTAAAAATATATGTATTTTTCAGAATCCTCATTCGAAACATCCCGAATTCAAAGAATTTAAAAAAGTGTAGTCAGCCATCTTGGATTTCAAATTTAATATTTTCTTCATCATCCTCATGCCAAAATATTCCAAAAACGTCATCCATATTAAAATTCTAAAAATTTTGTCTGAAATCTTGGATTGGTTATACAGGTTACCTTTAAAACACTAGCAACGTCGCAGCACTAGGTAGCTAACACCATAAGCAACAACTTTTGTTCTATTCTATAGAACGACATTATAAATAGAACGCAATTCTATAGAACGACATTATAAATACATATAAATAAACTTAAGAGTACATATATGCATAATATACAAAATATTGTTTGTGCCATAGAATAGTAAGTTTTTTATTAACTCAATCGAATTACATTAGGACTTTAATACCAGAAAAGGTTTATAATTTCTGACTCAGAGAGAGAGACAGTCATATGACGGTCTTACCCCCCTTCAACCAGACGGTCTTCCCCTTACAAGCTTTTCGACTATCAAAAAAAAACAAATGCAGATACATATTTCAAGAACATAACCAATTTTCATTTCATAATTTATGTAGTAAATCATTAAAGTGGTTACTAATAAAGACGTTTTAGTATCATTTTTATGATAAATACTTTCAAAATACGTCAAAATTATTGTTTTTCCAGAGGTCGATTTGGTCAAAATGAACGACGCCTTATAACAAGATTTAATTTACTGTGCGACACATTCACGTAAAGTTGTTATGTTTTGAAAAAAGCCCAGTAGACGGCCTTACCCCCCAGACGGTCTTCCCCACATTGACCATATATTTAGAAAGACAATTTATTCTTGCTTGTTTAATTGGTCTGCAACAAATAAATTACCTACTGCAGGGGTACTCCTCCCACTACACCTGTGCCTGTATGCTGCCAGTGCACCAGGGTCTATGGACCCAAAATGTTTTTGGGAATATTATGGTGAATTTTCAGCCTTCAGCCAAACCCAGACCTCTTGATTGTAAGGTGAATTATGTGACCTTATCATCTTTATGTTTCAGGAAACTGAAAAATTTGAAACTTCAAAGACTTTCCAAACAGTCACTGCTCCCTTATGCAATAGCCTTCTTCACCTCTGTGTTTCTGGTGCCAACAAAGGTAATTGATTCATTCAAACTTCATTTTATTGTTATGGTGTATAGAGCAGTAACATATCCACATATAATTTGAGATCAATAAATTGGGAATAATCATTATTTAAATTTTACTTTGGTTTAAATATATGTTTAAATCATTTCAAAGTAGATTTCATCGGTATATAAGATTAATGGATTATACTTGGATATAACTTGTTGATCGTTTAATAGCCAACCATGCAACTCTGTTTATCCAATTAAAAGAGTTTTTAACTCCAATTAAACCCTATTGAAGGCTTAAATTTCAATGTTCATTTATACCTGATTTCCCCTGCCCATAGAAGCTGTTTCTCTCATTTTCATATTCAAAGGTAAAGCAACCTGCAAAGTTGTCCAGGTGTAATTAATGTAATATTAGTAAGAAAGCAATTTTAAAAGCACTTTATACAAGACCTATATAATTATGGTATAAAGGCTTGTTGTGTGATTTAGAGAATAGTGTTTATTGCTTAAATTTACCTCCTATAAAGATAAGAAACATTTGAATGCAAATTGAATACCAAAAAAAAATTAATACAAAAATATCCACCCAAAACATTGCTATCCAGATCAATGTGAACCTACCTACCTACTGTTATGACTTGTGTTATGATAAGGTTATAGAAAAATAGTTGTCGGAACAAATTTTAGTATCATATCTGTAGTAGCACCACATCTACTTTTGATCCACATTTTTTCTCAAACAGTGCTGAAGTCTGGTTGTATATTATGTATCTTATATTTTATTTTTAAATAATTAAGCAAGGTCAGCTATAAGTGAAGTATCAGCAAAAAAAATACACCTATTGTTAAAGATTCTCCATTTTTTTATTTTTCAAAACTTTAGAATTTTATAATTCTGTGGTACTAATATATTTTATTTTAAAAATGATCCTTTGTATTTATTCAGTTATATTGAAATGAGTTTGTATATTTGATATTTCGTTTCAGGAGGTGCATATATTAAATGTGAAACATTAACAGAGGCGTGTTTGCTCATTCTAGTTGATAATCGGTTAAGTAGTGCTATTGGCGATGCATATTTAAGTCTTCTGTATAAACATATTTTGCCCAATGATAATTACTTGATGCATATTTCGCCAATAACTTGGGAAAGTAAGTTATTTTTTATTGCGTGCTTAGCTTGCTACATTTTGTTTAGCTCATTCTCAGCTTTGGTTCCTTTATTGCACACACATAAGTATTACAAGAGGCCAGTTAAAATTTTACCTGGGGGACGCTGGGGACTCTAAATGCCTTTGGGAACTGAAAGTTTTTAAGATTTTAAAGTTTCCCTATGTTTCCTTTATCATTACAGCAAGAAATCTTTAATTTTGTAAAATGCACACAACTTAAAAGGGCCAATAGAAACTGAACCACGACTAAATTCGTAGTGACTCTGCTATAACTTTCTTAATTTTCATTTTGGACACAAAGAGTGAATACTAACTGCACTGCACTGATTTAAACAGTGGATCACCTCTATCTGTTTTACAGGTTTACTAGAAGTCTGCTTGTCTTCATGTTTTTCCAATACTTCTATGTTGGACAGTGTAATCAAGCTGAAATTAGTGTGGCTTATCATAAAAAATGCAACAAGTTATTGCCAATTTGTTATACCATTGAGAGGATGTTTAACGAAAATGAAAGACTATTTTGTAAGATATGGTGGTGACAAAAAGTTACATGAGATGGAAATCATAATTTTAACAATAGAAACAGTAAGTATCTAAACTTAAAATGTTGATTTTGGTAATTTTGTGGCCTAATTATTTATTTCAGTGTAATATAATACATGTATATAATACATGTATACATACATGTAATGTAATATAATACATAACAACATATACATGTATATATATGTTGTTTTAGTATGTTATATATTATAATCTCATTGTAAGAATAACTGTTTCAATACAATATGTTATTAATGATATCTTAATTTCAGTTGTATGCAGAATGTCGCTTAACTCTGTGTGAATTTATGGAAGGCGTCCTACCATCACTATTTCAATTTTATAATCAAAACCTTGACCAGAAAACAAAGGTAACCCTTTGATTATTTATAATCAAATTTATTTTGCGAAAAGTTAATGTTACTGGTAGTAATGGGGATCCTAATTACAGCACTGTATGTACCTTCCTTCCTTTCAGCCCTTGGTAGTCCACGGCTGGACATGGGCCTCCCCTAATCGACGCCACTCCACCCGGTCCTGGGCTCTCTGAATCCAACGGTTTCCCGCTGTCTTCTTCAGGTCATCAGTCCACGTGGTCGGAGGGCGGCCTGTGCTCCTTTTGCCTAAACGTGGTCGCCATTCGAGGACCTTTTTCCCCATCGGTTGTCAGTCCTGCGAACGATGTGGCCAGCCAGGATTTCATCATTTCTGACTCTGTCTCGTAGAGAAATACCAAGCATAGCTCTCTCCATTGCCCTCTGAGCGAATCTGAGCTTGTGGATTAGGCTCACAGTAAAGGACCACGTCTCGGCACCGTAGGTCATCACTGGCAACACACATTGCTCGAAAACTTTCGACTTCAGGCACTGAGGTATATCGGACGTCAAGACGTGTCGTAGATTCCCGAACGCTGCCCAGCCGAGTTGGATTCTTCGAGTGACCTCTCTCTCGAAGTTGGACTTACCCATTCGGATCGTTTGTCCCAGGTAAACGTATTCGTCTACAACTTCGAGAGCAGTGCAGTGGACATTAGACACGATTTTCGTCTTGTCCATGTTCACCTTAAGACCCACCCGTTGTGAGGCACTATTGAGGTCGCTGAGCATAATGCCGAGGTCCTCCAGCGACTCCGCCAGGATCACTATGTCATCGGCAAGATGACGGTCATGGGAGATGTGAGAGGTGTTCGCCGTTGATGTTAATACCACGTCCTTTCCACTCCATCAGCTTGAACACATCTTCCAGTGCAGCGGTAAAAAGTTTTGGGGAGATGACATCCCCCTGTCGTACGCCGCGCTGCATGTTAATGGGGTTCGTACTGTTTTCGTGTATTCGGACTTTCATGGTGGCGGCATTGTATACACACTTCAACGTCTCGATGTACCGATAGTCGATCTGGCACCGCTGAAGAGACTCAAGCACCGCGCAGGTCTCGATAGAATTGAAGGCCTTCTCATAGTCCACATACGCTACGCAAAGCGGCAGATTATACTCCTCGGTCTTTTGTTTAACCTGCCGAAGCGTATGTATGTGGTCTATGGTACTATGGCCTTTTCGGAAACGGGCTAGTTCGGGAGACTGGAAGTCGTCGAGTCTGCGCGCTAAACGATTAGTAAGGACCCTCGAAAACAGCTTATAAACGTGGCTCAGAAGCGCGATGGGTCTGTAGTTCTTCAGTTGGGTTTTGTCACCCTTCTTGAAGAACAGTACCACCACGCTTCTGCTCCACGCCTCCGGGGTACTTCCAGTGCTGATGACGGAATTGAACAATTGCTGGAGCGCGACTAAGACGGGTTTGTCGCCCGCTCTCAGCAGCTCGGTTGTAATGCCGTCATCCCCTTTCCCCCGTCCCTCCGGAGCTTTGTTGTTTTTAAGCTGTTTGAGTGCCCCCCTAATTTCGTACAGACTGACGTCCGGGATATCTTCGGTATAGTGCCGGGTTAATTTGGCTCGCTTGTCGTTCGCTGCTTTGGGAACGGGAGCTCTTGAGGAGGTATACAGCTGTCCGTAGTATCTCTCAATTTCTCTCAGAACTTCGGGCTTAGACTTTACTATGGTGCCGGACTGCCGGAGTCGGTCTTCAACCTTGTCAACTGACTTTGCTCAACCTCCAGATCTCCACTGTACACTGTATGTACAACTGTACCCATTCGAGAGAAATATTTGCATGTAACATCTTTTATTGTGATAACAAAAACAGTTAAGTTGAATCCAAGACACCATCATTTTTCATCGACTATTTGTAACAAACCCAATTTATATTGTAGCTACTACATAAATTCAAAATCTCTCAATCACTCCGATTGAGAGATTTTGAATCTCTGATTAATGTTTAAAAAAGTGTTCTCCATTGTGTAATCACTCCTTAGATGAACTCTCTGTAGGGTAGACTGAGGGTTGTCTGTAATTTAATAATTTAAGAGTTATATAAAAACCCGCATTGTTAAGTGGTTAACCTGAGTTTGATTCCCAGCGGAGCAGAGGTTTGAATTATGAGTTTAAATCTCTGTTTCTGGTCTGTGTGTGTGTACTTAGTTGTTTTGTGTGAGGCTATTAGTGTGAAATACATTGCAGTGAGTTGTACTTGGTACTATAAAAGCTGTAACACTGTAAAATTTGTTTCAGTCATCTCTCTTTAAACTGTTAGAAATGACGATCTTGCTTCATCATCCTCAAGGTCGGACACGCGGCACGCCTGGCAGCCTGGCACATAATTGGGATATTTGGAATAAGCATTTGAACAGTATATTGGAAGTAGTTTGTACAGAGATAGCCTATAAACAAAAAATATCTGATCTTTCTGTGAAACAATGTCCACATTTTTCTTATGTAGCTGCAGCAATTATGCATCAGGTAATGTGGCTAATAAAAATTAAAATACTTTTTAAGTATATTTTCAAATGTCGACATTTTAACGGTATTTATTTCACGATTTATATTAACTCCCATGAATACACAAGAGAGACTATATAAATTGATTGTATATTTTAAGACTTCGCTTTATATTTGTTATTTAAATTTCATTTGAATACACTTGCTTTATTTTTATGAGGAAAAAAGCGGCGTCTTACAAAATATAATTACAGGTGTTCTCGCCATCCGACAGACGGGAGGAGGGTGTTTGTGGGAGCACAACGAAGAAACACAGAACGACATCGAATAATAACAAATGCTTCGGAGATTTAATTCACGAGTTGGAGCAACATAGTGTACCCTGGTATAATTATAAAATCATTCTTAGAGGCACCGCAATTCATTGTAGTTTACCTGTGGAAGAACCTACCACTGACCTTATAAACCGCTGCTCAAAACATCTGTCTCCCGATTGGTCACGCTCATTGGTCAATACGCGGTCTTCCCGCGCACAATATGCGAATAGCCCACAAAAATGTGACATAGTCCAAACCCAATCTTGAGCAATGTTCATTAATTAGTGCCTAAATCACTATATCACTTGAATTTTATGATTAAAATTAAAAACAGTATTTGGTTCTTTACAGGATTGGAATCATACAATCGTATGTGAAACATTTTGGTCTCTCTGTATCGTCTGATGAATGTGTTCTATTATTAACAGCACTTGAGAAGATTTTGACTGTTGACACAAAGATTGATTGGCAAGAATATGAAGATTTAGTAATCCTGACACTGGACTCACTGTGTGCTCGTCAGGAAAATCACAATCGGGTTGAACATTTGATATGTTTTTGGATCTGTTGTGTCAGGTAATAATTAATGCATGTTTTATACTTGTAAAAAATAAAAACATAACATGTTGAATCATAACTATATAACTTTCTTGCTTATTTGTTTCTAAAATATGCAGGTTTTCCAAATTATATGAGGTTATATTATGACTGTATTTACCAGTCGCATGTTGACATATATGATGTGTTATGTTACAGAAACTCTGGTGTATCAAATCCTTTACACAAAGCTGCACACACAATAATGGTGTCAATAATTAACTTAAATTTATTGACCTATCAGGATGTGGAACCTTTAATAATTTTGTATCTGGAAGAGCGGATGCCACTAAATAATTATAGTGTAACAACCTTGATTTGCATATACAATAAATTTTATAGTAAATGTTGTTCCCTTATGATAAAACTGAAATGTTTGAAATGGTTAATGCATGGAAAAATCACTGACATTGATCCACTAAAAATTAAAGAGATTTTACTTAAATTAATAACAAATAGCAATGTTACTCTGAACAACACTAAAACCACGTCGTCAAAACCACATCATTTGTATACCACATTGTTTCAAACCATTGATAGAAGCATTCTATTCAGTGAGTTTGAGGATCAACAAAAACCACCCCCTGTGGTCACTAAAGAAATTGTACAAAATAAAGTAGAGATCGATAATAATATAACTATTGAAGTGCATAACTCCTTGGAGAAAATTTTAACGCTGTATAATACCAATATGGGAAACAAAGATACAACCAAATTGGAATATGCTCAATTATTGCATTTAATTGTACATTTTTTTGATGGGCTGTTGACATACACAACAACATCTGATGTTGAATCTGTTGCATTGTTTGGCCGATTGAATGATTCTTTAAAACAAATGTATGGGGCATTAAATGATTCTTTAAAAAGTCATACGCCAATAAGACACAAAATTAAATTATTGCAATGTGTGCAAAGAATATTACATAGTGATTACCATAAAGTGCTGAATTCTATATTACGTAGCAATATTGACAGAGAATGCTTTCAGTGCATCAATACCATATTGAATAGCAACACATCTAATGAAGACGGTGATCTGATGTATGAAGAAGATGATACAGAGATTACTGCCAGATCCTTAAAGCACAACTGCATCATTTTGCTGGCAGAATATTGCAGAAAACGTGAATGTTATACAGATGAGTTACTTAACTGTATCCTGAACTCGGATTTATACGATTTTAAACTTTATTGTGATGTTGATTGTGCATTTCGCTGCATTGAATTGTTGAACGAGACTGAAGTTGAACAAGCTCCTTTAGGTATGACACTATCATCAACCATATCCCTATTGTTTATGTTAGATCGTAATATAAAATAAAACCTTAAAATATGAAAGTTTTTTATAAGCTATTATAAAATTAGCAATATAATAAAAAAATCTGGAATTTTGCAGCTTAAATAAGAGTACAAACCTATTATACACAATTTTTTAACATAGATAACCTAATCTGTAAAATTTTTATGCTTTCCAGAATTATCATTCAACCTTATGATGGAAGTATGCAAAAATCTATTTAGAAATCCAAGAGTGTCTAAGCGTTTACTGGAACTGTTATTGGAAATGTTTCCCAAAATTTGGACAGGCGCAAATGAAAACACGAAGAAAAATCTCGTTATTATGATAAAGAGTTATCTGCAACGAGGCACAAACCGGTACTACCCTCCACATACTGTAGCTTTGGTCTACGAATGTGTTGCCAGAATGATATCGCTAAGTTTTAATCAAAACTTTGAGTACGAAGATGCATTTAAAGAGGTTTTGTTTAAAAATGTTAATGATCAGATTCATAATATTAGAATTTACTCATGCTATTTACTGAAAATTATAGGATCAAACTTTTCTGACTCTGATATTCAATGTTACATGGAAAACTTAAATGAAATATTTATAACAGACGTAAGTATTTTTTGCATTGATTAGTATTTCAAGGGACTGTAAAACGTGTATATCTCTATCTGTGTCTATTTTATTATCATCCATTATAATTATGTTTATTTTTACAATAAAATTAAAGTTAAACCGCGGTCGCCGTAGACGAAGAAATTCGTACAATGACCTTTTTGCCTACTGTCAGTTGTCGCAAACATTTCGTAGTTTTAATAAATATTAAAATATTAAAAAGAAAACAGAGTTTACTAAGATTATTGAATAATGTATATACTTTGATTATACAGGGTGTCCCGTAATCAGTGGATCGACGAAAAAGTGGTAACAGGGGGCCCATTATCTATCAAAATCACTAACTTTCTTCGTCCACGGCGACTACCTTATAGAAGTAAACAAATTAAGGCTTATGATGATTATGATGAAACATGTTAAAAAAAGTTTTGTCTCGTTTAGACTGATTGTCTGTGTTGTTCAAATTGGTGTATCCAAAATCGAATAAGATAAGTTAGTTCCTAAAGAGGGACATCTGCTTATTGTGAATCATTTCTGTTTTAAGATTGGATGTGGAGTATCCATGTATTTCTATGGTTGTTTTCTGCTTAAATTTTTTTATGTTGTTTGGTTTTTCTAGATTCCAAGTAGAAACAAATCAATTGAAGCTGATGAATCTGTGAACCGCACCTCTACATTACTCCACGGTTTTTATGGTTTAACTCAAGCTAGGCAGTGTCTCATACATGACGTCATAATAAAAGTGGCTCAAATTCAAGCGGAAAAGACGTTAGATAACCATTTTGTCAAAAAAGTAATAAACCTTTTGTGTAAGGAGATAACAGCGGATACAATTGAGGTTTACCTGATTAACAATATAGTCAATATACTGCATTATTGGTTCCTGAAAAACAAGAAGTTGGATGAGTTTCCTGCGTTTCTGTTTGGATATGACAGCTTCGAGGATTTGGTTGAAAAACACATGAAGTGGATAATAGCTGCTGATATTTTATGGTACAAGAAAGGTGAAGTGCAAAAAAGTTTTTATTTGAAACATGTCGCTGACAAAAGTAACACATCAATGGAAGAAATTATCGAGGTAATATATTGTAAACAAAGATTAAACATCTTATAAAGATGAATAATTGGTTAAAGTCCAATTTAAACCTGTCGTAACTTTTATACGTCGTATCGTCTATATTTTTAACGTCGAAATTAGTACAGCGTTAGTATGTAAAGATTTAAAGCGATTTTTTGTGTTTTTAGGTTAGCTTCTGTAACATACTGACTTTATGTCTGCCCTATATAGTTTCTGAGAAGTATAATATTAATATAGACAGACTTGGAGCCAATTTAACGGGGAGCAATGCAAACAGATTATTACAAACAACAAGATTGTTGTTAAAAGATGAAAAGTGGAACAATTTGTTCGTGGAGAACCTTGGGGAGCTCGTGCTGATAGCGGCATGTAACTTGTGTGATTTTAAAGATGCAAAAGAACTTTATCAAGTTAATATACCGCAACGATCGAACACATTTACATACTCAAAGAACATTTTTCAAGCTATTTTAAAATATTTTGGCGTGAGTAAATAAGATCAATATTTGTATGCTCAATCTTTTTTATTAAGATTTTGGAAGGTAGGGTTTCCACGTGATATTTGTTTTCTTTTGGGTTGGATATGGTTTTTATGGGTTTCAGTGACTGCATAACATCACATTCCTGCAATTTGTTTGCTACAGCAAAAACATCTAAATTTATTCTTTGTTCGAAACAAACACTAAGAATTTTTATTTACTTTAGCATCAAATGTATGAAATTTATGTATTATAAAATTCATTACTTTTGCAGGAAATCATGGACAGTGATATCACTAAATTTCTTTGTAATGACCAGCCACTAGCAATTCTACACATATTATTCAAGCTGTGTGGAAACGTTTTGAAAGAGAAAGTTTTTGAGTTTAGAATTGTATTTTTGCATACCTATTTAACATTCATAGACACCTTGCCTGTGGACTGTCCGTCAGATGCGATTCTTTTTAATTTTGCCTGTGTCAGCCTTCTTCACATGATCCAGGATTCAAAAAAAAAGGAAGAACTTAAGATTTTTGTTGGAAATCTTCAGAAAATTATAATGAAGATTGTGGCACATAATATTAATATATTGCAGAAATCCGTTTTGTCCAAAATTGTGTCGATTTTAACTATAAAAAAAGAAGGAGGGTTCGCGAGCGAATGTGACCCCCTTCTTATATACCTAACGGTTGAAGTTAAGGAACATTTGAAAGATGGTCGTGATGTAGTCGATTTCATTTCTGCAATTCACGACGGTAATGTCGGGGTTAACATGACTGTATCTTTAGATGTATTCAAGGTTAAAATGCAAATGTTTGCACTGAGCTTGCGTAACACCAGGTTAGTAGCATCGGTTGTTTTTGTGATAGGTAAGAATAGCGAAAAATCTAGGAGTCTATGCAAATCTAAGTAGATCCTGTTGCCTAGTCAAACTATTATTTTGGTGTTCAATTATATGTTGCAAAATAACTATATTATTGATACATAGTTGGGGTATGTCATCTCCCAAAACTTTACTGCTGCACTGGAAGATGTGTTCAAGCTGATGGAGTGGAAAGGACGTGGTATTAACATCAACGGCGAACACCTCTCACACCTCCGATTTGCCGATGACATAGTGATCCTGGCGGAGTCGCTGGAGGACCTCGGCATTATGCTCAGCGACCTCAATAGTGCCTCACAACGGGTGGGTCTTAAGATGAACGTGGACAAGACGAAAATCATGTCGAATGTCCATGTCACACCCGCACCGGTGGTTGTTGACGGCACTGCTCTCGAAGTTGTAGACGAATACGTTTACCTGGGACAAACGATCCGAATGGGTAAGTCCAACTTCGAGAGAGAGGTCACTCGACGAATCCAACTCGGCTGGGCAGCGTTCGGGAATCTACGACACGTCTTGACGTCCGATATACCTCAGTGCCTGAAGTCGAAAGTTTTCGTGCAATGTGTGTTGCCAGTGATGACCTACGGTGCCGAGACGTGGTCCTTTACTGTGAGCCTAATCCACAAGCTCAGGTTCGCTCAGAGGGCAATGGAGAGAGCTATACTTGGTATTTCTCTACGAGACAGAATCAGAAATGATGAAATCCGCAGAAGAACGAAGGTGACCGACATAGCTCTCGAAGTTTGCAAATTAAAGTGGCAATGGGCTGGCCACATCGTTCGCAGGACTGACAACCGATGGGGAAAAAGGTCCTCGAATGGCGACCACGTTTAGGCAAAGGGAGCTCAGGCCGCCCTCTGACCACGTGGACTGATGACCTGAAGAAGACAGCGGGAAACCGTTAGATTCAGAGAGCCCAGGACCGGGCGGAGTGGCGTCGATTAGGGGAGGCCCACGTCCAGCAGTGGACTGCCAAGGGCTGGAAGGAAGGAAGGATTGTTACATATTTAGTCTCTTTAATGTTTTTTTATTTTGCTTTATAAAATAATTTATAAAGCTCCGTAATAATAAACAATTTCTTTTTCAGTATTGAAACGCTGCTTAAAATGCGAATGTTTCTGCAAAGCAATCGCCATTTTGTGAATATTCTTTCTGAAGAATTAGATACAAAAGGCTTCTCAGAAGATTGTGATACAAGCATGATGCATCGTATTATATTTAGTCTTTGCAACATTATAAAATATTCGTGTAATGAAAAGGTAAAAATAATCATTACAAATGTAGAAAAGCTGTGTATCATTGTTTATTATACGATTTTTCTTTCTTTAGGAGAACCTGCTAACCTGTTTAAATCACCTAATGCTATATAATATATCCCTATATATCACCTAATCTTATATGCTATATAATATAATAGTATCATTAAAATAATCTATGAAAATACCATCTGTTATTTATAGATGAAAATAGAAGCTTGCAACTGTTTGGCAGAAATTGGAACCTATGATATTAAAACTTTGGTGACCGTATCACCAGCGGGCACCAAGAAGATCGTAAACACAATACCAAAGCAATATTTTGCTAATGTTGCCCTGAAATCATGTTCCAATATACTTTTTGATGAAAATCCTTCAACGAGCAACAAAGTCATTGAAGCCATTAGTCATATTTTGAAATTCGCCGATGGAAGAAAAGCTTTAGGTGAGAAAAGCAACCTACCTACTGTGTTTTCGAAAAATACTTTTTTGCTATTGCTATTTTTTGCAATTACTGAATGGTAATTGAGACTACTGAAATTCTCGTCAGTTTTCATAGACATTGTCAGTTCATTGTCTACTGCGCCATTATTATGCGAGGCATACAAACACAAATACATTTTTAATTTTCGCTCGTAAAATCTCGCATTCTTTTCAACTTTTCTCACTGTTTCTTTGTGAAAACTTTTCTAGGAATATAATTATATTTTATTGCAGATTCAGAGGAAATAGATAAAAGCATGTTAAAGTGCCTCTCACAGTCGAACAGTGACACGCCAATAAAGTTCCCGATTGATAGTGCAAAATTGCAACATTATAGTGAAATAGACTTCTGGATACCAAAAAATGAAACACATACACAGTGGATAACGAGAATAACTACAGCTTGCCTGGATATACTTATAGCACCCACCAACTACATAAGCTCGTTGCGTGAAGTTTGCATGACAAAGGTCATTAAGAGTTATTATGAATCTATTAGCATGAAGCAGTCGTCAATTGTGACCCATAATTAGTTTCGTTTGAAGTTGCACTTATATTTTCTTTAACTCATTCGTCCACTTGGTTAGAGGGCTACATCCAGCCGTGGACTTCAAAAGGCTGAATTTGGTCTCGTTTTCACTCTTGCTTTTTATATTTTAGTTCATTTCTATGTGTTGGTGTACAGTAAAAAGTAACGTGAATCGTTATTTATTTATTGCAGCCCAACGTTTGTAGTGAGATCTTACCGCCTCTGATTGGGCTCATTATTCATTATACGTCTGAATTGGGTGCATTGGTCGGTCGTCAATTGAATAAAGTTTTTAATCATATTTGGAATACAACTATAAACAAGAGAGAGGAAGTGAACATATTGGACTATGACCAAAAAATGATTATTCAATATTTGTTGGACATTGTTAATTTTATACGAGTACAAGCACAACACTATGAAACAAGGTAATGTATTAAATCGAGATAATATATTCTAACATACAACAGCTTCGTTTTAATGCTGGGTTGTGTAGAAACTGGAAACAGTGGCAACTTTAATCACTAATAATGTTAATATAATTTCAGGCACATGTCGGCCCGCGTATACTACAACTACTTAAAGCTGGAGTACGACAAAGTGTCGTGGGCGGCGTGCGCCGGCGACCAGCACTTAGACGCGGTGTACTACGGCGAGCTGTGGGCCGTCGCCCGCAATGGTGCCGTACCGCCCACGACGCCCCAGGCCATGAGCCAGTTAGACGGCGGACAGTACGTTCAGGAAATATTCCGAAAGGTGTATTTATTTAATTTTAAAGCATGCCTGTGTAAAGGTGCTGCTCTGTAATATTATTTACTGGCTAAACTCCCATATTCATATGCATGACTGTATTGTCACTCAGGTATTCGAAATTATCAGCAACTACAGCTTATCACAATGAAGCGGTGATAGCCCAGTGGTTGAGAATTCGGCCTCTTATTCGGGGGGTCTGGGTTTGAAATTGAGTGGCACACACTAATAACTTTCAACGTGCGCTATATGATATTAAATATCAACTGCTGGAGAAAAACACTGAGAAAACCTGCATGCCTGAAAGTCCTCTATTATGGTCTCAAAGGCATGTGAAGGCTACGAAACTGCTAGCGTGGTGAACTAAGGCTTACATTCTCTATCTGATAGTAATTATGATCCTGCAGTGATGATATGATCGCTTAGGTGTTTCAGACTTATCTTTTCAAATGAAAGCGAGTATTAACCCACAGTAGAACGTGCAAAGTGCCGTCACACTTACATACACATATTAATTTTCAGTGTTTCGCGTCAATAGGCGAGTTGGACGCCGTAGAGGGCTGCGGTACAACGCACCTGCAGAGTGCCGCGGAACAGCGCAGACACTGCCTGAGCCGCGGTCGCCACGCCGACGCACTCCTCCTGCACGACATTGCGCTAACGCACGCTCGCGCTCCGTCGCACACACCGACGTCACGTTCCGACCCAGCGCCCGGCCCCGCCCTCACGCATGGCGTCGTGGCCTCACTGCATCAGGCCGGAATGCATTACCTCGCACTGCAGTACATTCAGTTGCACCCCAACGAAGAGAAGCTAAACGATATTAAATATGACTGTTTGTCTTACTTAGGTACTCTTTAAAACACATAATCGAATACTTTGCTATAGTGTACTATCGAGACTTAGAGTAATATAATACTAGTTTAATTTCGAATGTGACTTGCCTCTTCTATTAAATCTTTTATTATTTGCAGGTGATTGGAGCAATTTTGTAGATACCCAAGAATTGAGAGTGAAACTAACCGAGGCAACGTGTCAACCTGTTTCAATACTAAAAGCTTATCGCTACGCTTGTTTAAAAGATTGCCTGAACATTCAACTTTCTGCGGATTTTAATATGAGACTAAATGAACCTTTGAATGGAGCTAAACTGGCTGCTGCAAAATTGTGCCAAAGCCTGAATATGGAAAATTCTCAAAGTGTTTATCAAGTAGTGGAGAGTTTACACTTGTTTCGGGACATCGAACAGTACCATTCTGTTAGAAGTGACAGTTTATCTATGGTTGAAATAGTGAAAGATTGGAGTGTATCAAAATTGCCAATTTTTAAGGAATTTAAGCATATTGAATCCCTTATTACTCAGCGCAGTGTAATATTAGAACATGCAGCTCTAAATTATGAAACATTCATGGTGGATATTGTTGCCTTGCAACTGCAATATGCTGGTAAATATCTTTTATATAAAATTCTCATGTCACAGTTTTAGTTACCATACTCCTTCAAAACGGCTTGACCGATTTTATGAAATTTTATATGCATATTCAGTAGGTGTGAGAATCGGCTAACGTCTATTTTTCATACCCCTAAGTGATAAGGGTTGTCCACATTTTTATTTTATTTTTTGGATAATTTTTTTTATTTTTATTTTTCAATAATGTGGAATCATAAAATACATACAACCCTTAATTTTCACCCTTCTATCAACAAATCCTTTTTTTAATAGTCGATTTTTAACGCTCGATAACTTATATCGCAAAACAACGTTTGCGGGGTCAGCTAGTATTATTATATTATTGTTTGTCATAATGATAATAATTTAATTAGTGTTGTTTTTATTTCTTTTTTAGAGCTGGGTCTATCTAATGATAGAGTACAGATGGCACAGCGGGTGCTGGCACTGGTTAAGGATATAGATGTCTCAGGAAGGGTTCAATTATTGGAGAGTCAAATATCATGGGCCAAGGGCTACACTGACATGGCATTGTCCTCGCTACATAGCGTCATCACTAATTCCTCTACTTCTGCAAAACTCTCAGCTGAGTCTTTAAGGTATGAAAATAAAATAAAAAACTATTTAATAAATATAAAATAAAAATGCATATAACACATTTTTATGCTCGGTGGCACATTTTTATATTAATCAATTTTCAATAGCAATAACCATAAGTTTTATTCAATCAAATATATTTTTGTTTTTATTCAAATTATGGTGTGAATAGCGGTATAAAGTATTTTGTGTTCAACACACACATATTTAATACCATAATATTAATTATATTATTATTTACGTCATTGATTAAATATGTATTTATATTTTTTTTATTATTATTAGGCAGTATGGCCTGTGGATGGCCGAATGTAGGCGTGAAAACACGAGGGACATTATAAACAAATATCTCGAAAAGAGTCTAGAATTTTCTAACACTGGCAAAGACTTACGTTCTAAAACAAAGGTTACTTACGACATTGCGAAATTTGCGGATGAAGAGTACAAACAGGTACATAGCAGTAACCTATTTTGAGCAATTAATTCAGTACTTAGTCTCAACTACCATACTAAAAATAGCCCTTCCGGGTAAGCATCTGGACATACACTTTTGTATATTTTTCTTAAATTACATGCAAAAGAAACATTACAACATGAATCCACTTAGATTAATCTTCAACATTAGTTTTATTAGTTGGTCTTGCACCAACTTCATTCATTTTATATTCTTCTTACCTTTAGATATTTACGTATACAAAATCCCAAATATTTGAAAACAAAATAAAGTGCATGAAGAACATTAAGGACACAGCAGCAACATTCAGAGGCACGAGTACGCAGGGGTTAACTGGGTAAGCGTTTTAAATAGTTTATAATATGAAGGATTAGGTAAAAACTCTATTTGATTGAGTTTACTAGCAGGCAAAGTGATGTTAATGGACACCTGCTCCACATCTTTGTTAACACTCATGGTATTAATATTGCTGACTAAGAATGGAAATGAAGGAGCCAGGTTGTAAAAGGAAGATCTTTCTGACTGCAATCTAGTCCTTGACCATCCCAGAACTTGAAGTGTGCAGTATAAAGGTTTTCTTACAACTTGTATGATAAATTTTATTTGACTGAGTTCCAATAATCTTATTTATCATACAAGTAAGATGTTTAAAATTTTAAACAATACATTTCATAAGACTATAAAACACCTTTCAGGGAGGAAAAAAAGGCATGGGCTACAAATAATGCTTTTGGAGTAATAGAAGAAGCCGAAATAGCTAACACGTTAGCTGAAAGACAGAGTTTCCTGATCTTAGCAATGAGGTAAATTAAAAAAACCATAATTATGCATTTACCATATGCTATATTGAAATACTGCATGTTATGCGTGCATTGTCTTATACATGTAATGTTAATCAATCTTAATGAACATTACCCATTGCAGGTATTATTTAATATCACTAACGCAAAGTGATGACTACAACCTGTCAATATTCAGAATAGTTTCGCTATGGTTAGAGAACTCTGCCCTAGACCTTGAGGACGAGGAGATTGGGAGACTAGTGGATTTAATCCATGCCATCCCGTCATGGAAGTTCCTGACTGTCTTGCCGCAGCTTGCCCCACGCCTTTCTAACGATGAAACCCCCTTTGCTGTCAATTTGAAAGCTATTATAAGTATGTACTATTAATTTACTACTACTATTAACTTTATTATTGTCACGTTTTATTGGATGCAATTTTTTTAAGTTAAATGAGTGCAGCTTACTCAGATGTAGTCAGCTTTTTTATTGTCTTATTTAGTATATAATAAATAATCGGAATCACAAATTAGTATTTTTCAAAAGTTCGTTTTAGAAATAACATACAGTCAAAGATTTTAACTATTAAAAAAAATTGAGTCCACTTTTATTTTTCTCTCGTATCACTCCGTCCAGTTTTTGGTTAAGTCTAAGAATCTGCACGTCCATTCGCTGCTCCAAAATCATAGGTTACAACTTAAATCGCAGGTAGATGCGCGACCGAGCACCCACACCACACGCTCCCGCTGCTGTTCAGCTTGAAGAACTCTGACGCGGACGCGTGTTCGCCGGAGAGCGTGCGCGGGCGGGTGCGCGGCGGCGGGGGGGGCGCGGGGGGCGAGCCGCGCGTGCTGGCCGCTGCGGCGCTGCTGGGGGAGCTGCCGGCGCGCTGCCCCGCGCTGGGTCCTGCGCTGGCGCAAATGGAACGACTGTGTGATGGTAAGCGTCACGTTTCCCAAACCGAATCAGTAACTATAAACGCTTCAGCTTACGACGTTGTCAGCTCGTTTTGAGCTAGCAGCGAATGCTAGGTGTAGGCCTTTGTGGTGTGGTGTAAGTCCACACCACAAATTCCACTAGAATTTATGTAAGGGTGAATCCTTGCATAGATTCTAAAGAAGCTGATAAATTATATTACTTTAGAAATGGAATATCATTATAATAAAATTTCATAACCAGACCCATTAGGATCGATGGGGTGCTATAAAAATTCGAGGTCAAAGTTCGAAAGCCCTATGTTTTCGAACGAAAGAGTGTGAGGACAATTTTGTAGATAACTTCATGATTTACAATTTGTCTTAGATATTGTTATTATAAACCTGTTCGTTAAAAATCCAAAATTTTGTTAGAAATCCCATGTCAAAGCCAAAGTTTGAAAACCCCAGGTCAAAGTTTAAAAATTAATGTTTCAAACCTATCAAAGTTTTTATTAAAACCTATGTTTTCAAATTTCGACTTGATTTTTTTTTCGCAGAAATGGGATCGATGGGGACTTTTCACAGTTTCAATATAATGGTATCTCTAACTGCTTAACAAGTCATTTAACTGTTCAGCCACGATAAGCTTCGCATACCTAACGCCGAACAAGCGAGAAGCGACGCAGCCAGTGCCGCGCGCGGAACCCCTGGCCGCGCTGCGCCAGCTCGACGCCATCGCCGTGCCCACCGACACCGTGCCCGTCAGGAAGGACGCTAACTATACCGACATCATCAGTACGTTGCTTCGCCTATTTACATTACTATTCACTATTGCTTCATTCACAATTATTTCAAACCTAGGTGTGCCTATCACCACTCATATGCTACACACGTAGTTATGCGTGCCTCAGTAATAAAATAGTTGCTACTCGCGTGGATACGCAGACCTCACTTACTGTTGCACGCGTATTTACAGCTCAGTAACAACACAATTGTTACGCACATAAATATGCGTCCCTCATTAATGACACAGTTATGACACGCGTAGATACGCGTACGTTGCTACTTACACATACATACTCGTATATATATATCGGCAACTTATGTTAATAATAACACAGCAAAGATAAGTCATATGGCACACTCCGACAGGATTTACCATATCCATAAAAATAACAATAAAATTTGATGTTTATGAAATTTTCAGCTCTAAGACATTTTGAAAAATATTATGAGTTGGTTGGAGGTATCAACTGCCCTAAGAAGATATCATGTTACTGTTCAGATGGAAAGAAAAGAATTCTTTTGATAAAGGTACATTTAAAGTGTTCTGTAAATTAGGCTTTGATACATTATGAAACAATGTGAACGTAAGCTGTAGATTCTTATATCATTTACGTATCATATTTTAGGGTCAAGATGATTTGAGACAAGATGCTATGATGCAACAGGTTTTTAACATCGTAAACACCTTATTGGAGAAAAATCCCGTGACTAATCGCAATAAACTTTTCATTCGAACATACAAGGTGAGTTAAAGTTAAGTTTTAGTATCTACATTATGTGCCTGCGTAATATTCAGAAAGTCCTATTATTAAATTCTTTTCTCGTTCTGCTTAAAGCGTCAACAGTTTCTAAACGGAGCTTATACTATTGCCTCCAATTTTGCTTAGAACATAGATTTTGCATTCACAGCCCGTAACATTTTGCAAAACATTATCCATTGTTTATTGTGTTTTCCTAGGTCGTGCCCATGTCTCGACAGTCGGGAGTGCTGGAGTGGTGTGAAGGCACAACGCCTCTGGGCGTTTACTTGGTAGAAGCGCACTCACGTTTGCGTCCACAGGTAGGTATGCCTATATATTTTTTTAAATTTCTTGACATTAAATACATTGCTATTATATTGGGATAAATAACCTATACCAATAAATGTGAACCTGGTTCATGTTGTTTTCTTTAGAAATAATCTCAATAAGATTAATTAATGTATTTGTAATAAACATAGGATTGCTGGAGTACTGGAGTCGCGAAGTCTTTAATTCGTGTTGAGGCTATCAACACGACACTCAATATTTTTATTAACTACGACCTGAATATGATATTGTTAGAATCAGAAATCATATTTATTTGAATCTTGCAATACAAAATGTTTACAGGACATGTCTAGTTCCGCAGCTCGAATGAAGCTTGTAGAGTGTCACGAAAACAAGAGATCCAATGAGGTTAAGCTGCAGGTGTTCAAGGAGATTCTGAAACACTTTAGACCCATTTTCCACTTCTTCTTCACTGAACACTACCTTGACCCTGTTACGTGGTACGAAAGAAGGCTCGCATATACTAGGAGGTAACTATACGTTTATCACTCTATAAAGGAATAATAATATATATTTCTTGGTTTTCTTCTGGGTAACAATTACTAGGTAAGGATAGGCCTTTTAAATCACTAGCTTTTAGAAAAGTAAATAACTGATAAATCTTCATTATACAGTTAATTTTTCCTTTTAGCGTTGCTGCTTCATCCATGGTTGGATACATCATGGGCTTGGGCGACCGTCATGTGAAGAATATTTTAATCGACAAATGTACAGCTGAAGTAATACACATAGATTTTGGTAAGTTACTTTATTATGATTTTAAAAAGTACACAATGCTTTTTTCGTTCGTGCTTGCTTTTAACTAATATTTTATTTCAGGTATCGCTTTTGATCAAGGAAAAACTCTCCGGACGCCAGAGACCGTACCTTTTCGACTAACTCAGGACATGATCGCTGGCTTTGGATGTAACGGAGTTGAAGGAGTATTCAGAAAGTATGTAGTTTTTAATTAAATATCGATTGATCGATTTTAGTACAATTCTAACATTACATTTGTTACATTTCTAACATTTAAAGTTTCTATATTTGCTTTATAAAGCCCTAACAAAATCATGAATTAATATTTTTTCTTATTATGAGTGAAGAATATTATGTGAGAACCCGATTTTTAAAATATACAATCTCACATAGTTAAAACAGATTATTTATACTTTGAACAGGTTATTTATAGCGGTGATAGCCCAGTAGCTTAGAATTCGACCTCGTATCGAGGGGTCCGGGTTCGAATCCCAGTGGCACGCACCAATGACTGTGAAAAAGTTATGTGCGCTTTATAAAATTAAATATCACCTGCTATTACGGTGAAGGAAAACATCGTGAGGAAACCTGCATGCCTGAGAGTTCACAAAAAAAAAATGTTCTCAAAGGTATGTGAAGTCCACCAACCCGCAGTGGGCCAGCGTGGTGGACTAAGGCCTACATCCCTCTCATTACGAGAAGGAGACCCGACCCTGTAGTGGGTCATTAATGGGTTACTGACAATTTATACTTTACGATGCGTCATTCACAGATGTTGCGAGAAAACATTGCAACTACTTCGCGACAATCAAGAGACACTGCTTACGATACTTGAAGTACTGTTGTGCGACCCGCTGCATTCTTGGGCGGTTTCTGATAAGAAGCTAAGGGAAAATAGTGTTCTGTGTAAGACAAATTTATATTTTCTTTCTCATAAAAGTGGTTTATTATTTTTAGTGGAGTATGATTCAGTAGTAACAACATAGTACTGTCTCGAGAGTTCTAGAGATAATTAATATTTTTGTAGAAAAATTGGTATACCATCCAACACCAGTCATCGGCGTCAAAATAGAATAGGTCCAACAGGTTTGGAGGTTAGCCGGGATAAGCTGATATATAAAAATATAATATGTAAATATATTTTTTTATGTTTGATATTTATTCTTCTATAGTTACACCAGTTTATCTATTCTCTGTTTCTTCCTCTAGTCCACTCTAGTCACGTTGCAGAGTTGCGATTGGTGTCGCTACGGAAAAAATGTTAGCTCGAACCCAATGTCATACTCCGGCGCGCGTCGTATACGTGTTCTATAATAAAAAAGTAAAGAGTCTTTTCGTATTATAGAACAGGTACTATACGGCCAAGTTTAACTCAAAAAATGTTAAAATATATTTTTTTCAATATATGTAGGTGCTGAGGAGGCGGCGGTGGGCGCGCTGGCGGAGCGCGCGCTGCTGGCGGTGCGGCGCAAGCTGCGCGGGGGCGGCGCGCGCGTGTCGGCGCCGGGCCACGCCGCCCGCCTGCTGGCGCGCGCCGCCGACCCCGCCAACCTCTGCAGGCTCTTCCCCGGCTGGCAGCCCTACCTGTGAGTGTGATTCCTCACCGGCTCTATCGATGGTTCCTGACGTGAGACTTCTGATTCCTGACCTCTAGCGAATTCCGCACCCGACGTCACACGCGTGGAAGTGCCCCACGAGACCTATGGAGACCTCTGACTCCTGACGATTCCCACACACATGTAGCCACATGATCGCGGGCGCAGTCTGAATCGAGCCCTTGTTGAGGAAGAAGAATTCAAACTTCATTGTGTTTTAATCACAACTCGAGCAACATCCGTTGTATTTCAACCGAAAGCGAGTGCGGGTCGTAGCGTCTGTTGCGCGAGTAGAGCAGTACATACACGAGGAGTGGAACGAACAGCTACGCAATGAGCATAGTGTGGCATATGAGACATGGTTCTGTCGTTTATGTGCCATAAGTATACCTCTAGGTGTATAATATTAGTTTGTAAAGAGAGCAAATAAACACCCGAGAAATTGCTGTTTATAATACATGTTTTTCATAATCTTAAGTTTCATAGTTCATACACCTTATTCTTATTTAATTAACTATACATAACATTAGTAGTATACAGTTTAAACACTAACAATCGAAGTGTATGGTAACGTAATTCAATGTATAACAAACTGCTTGGAATGTGACAAACATATCTAGTGCTGATTTTTTCATTCTAAAACCACTGTATGTATCTCTCATTCATACTTTTTAATGAAATTATTTTCATATTACTGAAAGAAATGTGATATCTGATATCTCATAAAAATTGTTACTCTTTTGTCATTTTAGAGTAGTAAATATAGCCTAAATAGTAATTATTTCTTACAGTATACTTTAAGATAATGTTAAAATTAAAAGGGAAGGAAAACGATTACGACATTGATAAATTATAATGTTGAAAGTGTTTTTCTTCCATTACTCTGTGCTGTGCCATGTTGTTGATAACAACGAAAGCATAACAATTCCATAAGTACCTAATAATATTATGTTTTTGTGATTCGTTGAGTGCCTTTTTCAATTATTGTTAATAAATAATGCATATATTTGATTTTATTATTACTTGTGTGTTATTTTTCTATGGGTAAATTTTTGTTCTCCCTCTTAGAGTAATTATAAAATACAGCGTGAATTTTTTAAGTGTGCGTGGATAAGCTATAAAATGGGAACAATTTCTATAGTTTGGAACGTTAAGCTAATCAGTATTTGTATGAAAAAATAAACGTATTTTTATTAAAAATGAGCGGTATCTAAATTTGCCGTATGTCATTAGAGCCTAAGAGCTGGCACCAATTTTTGGGTAGATATCTGAGGCAAGCTGAAAACTTGTCTCACACCTCTCCTATTATACCCCAACACGGAACTGCCAGCCTGGCTGGTGAGTGGCGGGGCTAAATCAACCCTTACACTTTTAAAAATATTAATTTTTTTGTTTCAAAAAATATATTTGAGGCAACATGAAATTTTAAATGTTGTAATTTAACGTTTAAAGAATAAAAAAAATTAAGCCAGACGATTTTGAGTCGGGTCTTTAACATTGCCAAGCGTGCAAAAATGTTTTGCAAATAAATATAAAAAATCTCTTTGAGGCAACTTGAAAGGGTATTATTTATAGCTAAAAAATAAGACTGAAAAAGACAGATAATTTTTGTGGGACTTTCTACCTGCCAGGTGAGCTAACAAATAATTTTTTTATACAGTAAATATAGTAAAATTAAAACTTAAACTTAAATATTTACAAAAAAATTGATATGAAAAGAAAACTTGCTTTTTCTCATATTTCCTTATATTTATTTTTCTGCTTTTAAAGCCGTAACCAGCGCATAACATTACTTCTTCAATATCAATCACTTAACTATAAATTCTTTTTAGTAAAGTCAAGAATGAATTCGCTAAGTTTCACGTTAAGTATGAAAGTTAATATGGCAGCCTAACTGGTTTTACTGAAATATTAAAGCAGCCATGGTATGTCTCATATAAACCCAGTGATGTATGGACTCTATGAAAACCAAAGTTTTATAATTTCTCTTTAGGGTGCGTTCCACCTGACCTGACGTTCACAAAGATCACATGCTCCTTTAGTAGTTCCACATACCGACGACCGCGGTCGTTGTGGTCGTGGCGAAAACGTCACTTATGCATAGAGGTATTCTAGTAGAGTAGGGGAGACATACGGCTGCCTGTGGAAATGTCCGACACTTAGAAGGAGATGTAAGATTGGGTACTATAACCCAATCTGTCTCTCTACTAACGCATGCGCATTAAAGAACTTAGTGCATTCGCGCGCTTCACGCATGCGCGTTAAACAATTTCAATACCTAATATTGTTTCTTGCTGATTGCACATGCGCGTGAAGAGACAAATAGAAGGTAACGCAATCTTCTCTCTCTTTTTAATCGAAGGACAGTTGGATGCCTGGCTTCCCTGCTCTAGTATAATAACTCTATGCATTTATGACGTCACGACTTATGCTCACGCGAAGCTCACGACGACCCATGATCGTTGTCAATTAGTTGTCAATTCAATTGTCAATCAATTCAAATATAAATCTTGAGCTTCTTAAATCATGGACTTGGAGGCTCCATAATCATGGAGGATACAGCTCTTACGAGTTTATGACAGTAACGCTCACAAGCAGGGTTGCCAGGTCTATTTCGAATAAATACCGAACAGTGAGCAAAAAAAAACAAGTTTCAATCATTAATTAAATTATTGACATAAAATACTAACTTTTAAAAAGTTATGGTTGGAAAACGTCATGCATGCTTCGCAATCCGCGAAATGGCTCTAAAACATACAGCGCGTTCACGAAGCGACAACATCGATTGTCAATGGCGTAAATCTGACAGTTGAATCCTTTATTAAGGAGAAAAATTTATCAGAAAAAAAATACCGCACCGCCAATACTTCGGTATAATACCGAACACCTGGCAAGCCTAAAAACTGCGATCGTGAGCGTGATCCTTGTGAACGCTTAACGGAACGCACCCTAAGTAAAAGATTGTTTGCTCGTGGTTTCCATAGTAACAAGAGGACCACCCTCTTGTTACTATGGAAACCGAGTCAATAACTAATAACTTAGCGAAGTTTGAGCGGAGTAAAATTAATAGTTATTAATCAGCAACATTATTACGATACTTTTATTATATTGTCACATGGCAGAATTGCATATTCTAGGCCAAGTGTACAGTGTTTCCGATTTTAAAGAACAGTCTTCACTGTTCTGTCGGTATTCTATACAAGCAGGTTTGTCCATTTTGTTATAAGTGTCTAGTCGTCCGCTTAACGGCAGAATGAAAATTCGTTGTGATCACAATTTTTTGGTACAGCGAGTGGTTACATAAAATATTAGTAATTGTGTATATAATTGTAAAATTAATTATGATTTCCAGGTCCAAATTGGACTCTAGTATGTGGTTTTTCAGAGGGCCAAACAGTTTCTGGAAAACCGGATTATAAGAAAAGTGTAATCTGGGCTCATCCTCTAGATTTACATTATGTCACAAGAGCAATACAAGGTAATTAAATGGTACAAGATAATTAATAGTAGATTCAAGGTAATTAAATAGTATCACAAGGGGGCAAAATGATATTTTTACGGCGAGGGCGTTTTTTTTAAGTCCCTAGCGAAGTGAGGGAATCTAGAGTACTTAGAATCCCGAGCGTAGCGAGGGTTTCTTTAGTAATGTCCTGAACGTAGCGACGGATTCAAAGTACGTCGCCTGAGCCAAAAATATATTTTTCATCCCATCTATTCGAAAAGTACGACTTTGCTCCCCTTTAAGTGCGCCCAAAGTTGGTGTTTTCAATAAGAAACTTTTTAGCGGGCAGGAATGAGTTTTTCCTCCCTCTTCATAATTTCCAAATTCAAAAAGTGCGCGGCAATGAACTTTTCCGCGCACATTTTAAATTTGGAATATCTTAGTGTTCAGCGCCAAAGAAATCGAACGCAAATATTGTTTGAATAAAGACGAAAGAACTACGGAAACTACAGCCCGCGTTTTTGTAAATTTTCACGTTATTCAACATTTTCAATTGTTAGAAATGAGCCATAAATAGTATCTGATAATAAAACAACTAAAAAGTTACATTTACATTTGAGACATTTTCGAAATTATGAAAATTTATTGTTACTTACAGTTTTATTTGGAATAGAGATTGTTGTAGATTTTATATTCTGCGTGTTTGAAATAATGTCCGAATCTGCCTCATTTCTAACAATCCGTGAAAATTGACAAAAACGCGGGCTGTAGTTCTGTAGTTCTATCGTCTTTATTCAAACAATATTTGCGTTCGATTTCTTTGGCGCTAAACAGTAAACACTAAGAAGTTCCAAATTCAAAAAGTGCGACTTATAAAGCGGCTCACTTATGAAGAGGAGGAAAAACTCAATCCTGCTCGCTAAAAGTTTCTTATAGAAACTTCGATCAACAATACACTAGATTTCGGGTCGGCGCAAAAAATACGTCTCGGTGAATAACACCTCACTTGAAATGTGAGCTCTAATTTTATTTAGTTCGCTTGTAAAAGAGCCAATGTAAACACGTGTCACAATGCCGCAATGTGCATTCAAAAGTTGCAAAAATAATGCCCGAAGGAACAATTTAACGGCCGGAGTGTCTTACTTTCGGTAAGTACATGTAGAATAAGTTGTATTTTATGCTTTAAACTAACAAATAATATCAAATTTAAATCAAAATTACCGATTTTATATCACCGCTACAAATGTTTGACCAACGTTGGCGCAAAAGTGTGTGTAACAGAACAATAGATGCATGGAGTAGATTTGTATTGTAATAATTTATTTGTTACTAGATTTTTAAAATTGGTTAATACAAACTTTAGCTTTCCTTTTTTTATTATAGCTTTCCGAGCAATCCGTTTACGTGTGCAGAATGGATCTCGACTTTCTGTGGACATCAGTTTTAAAATTATATATTGACAAGAATGTGTTTCCTGGAGGAGATAAACACAATCACGAAATTAATTTACTCAAATCAGTGGTTCAAAAATTTATTGACGTCAGGTTACATTATATATGTAAAAAAGCTACCGATATTTAATTATTATTTTGATATAATTATTGCACTAAACTGTACATGTATTATGAAGATTGTAAACATGAATATAAAGATATTGTGGAATTTAGTGATATTTTTATTTGTGACAAAAAACTATTGTCGATTCGCACTTTTACCACCCTTTGTTCCCATTCATCCACATCTGCACAAAGTATGTCTAAACACGACCGTACTTTCAATATTACGGTTTGTGATACCCTAAAACCCAGAAAAATCCCTTTGTTCACATTCATCCACATCTGTACACAGTATGCCTAAATACGACTACAATACTAAGGTACCTACTAGCTACAACAGCGATAGACACCTTGGCCAAAAACATATAATACATACACATAAATAAACATACACACAACAAAACGGTAACAAAATAATATATATGTATGTATAATATCAAACATACTCGTAGATGCCCACAATATAAATAATTGTAACTAAACTTTCGTGCATAATAATATACTAAATTATTTTTGTGTTCAACGCGACTCCATACCTTCTGTAGTTAAATTTGAGGAAGCAAACTGAAACGAAACCAAAGGATGTAACTCGCAAGGTAATAACGGGAAAAAGTACTTTATTTATAGCTCGTTAAGGTTAATTTCACATAAAATGTTGTTTAACTTATGTCTTTTCATTTCTAAGTGACGGGAGTAATTTATTGCTTTGCTCGTTTTTCGTGACGAATGATTGTAAGAAAAAGAATATTTTGAAGAATTGCTACCTTATTGCTAGGCGTCATGGTTGTAATTAGGTTGAACTTACAACTGTTTTAAAACGTTTGTCTTATTTCGTTAGTAAACAAATGAAGATGTATAAGTATGTATTCACGCGGACAGTATAAGTTTTGATTTTGTACGTGACCCGATATCTAGTGTATTGTTGATCGAAGTATAGAAAACACCACCTTTGGGTGCACTTAAGGCGAACCAAGTCGTACTTTTCAAATAGATGGGATGAAAACGTTTTTAAGCGCCATTTTTAATTTATTTAAATTTAATCATAAGCACACTGTGTAAAGAACCAGTCAAACGGGCTACCGTTATGGAAAGTCATCATTGACTATGAACACGAGCAACATCAGGGGGACAGCCAGTTAATTATTCTTAAATTGTAATGTTAAGCTTACAAAAAATATTTATTCTTACAGGTTGGCCCAAAATAGTAATTCAAGTGAGTTGTCTTGACTCAATTGGACGCTCTTGGATAGTTGGATATGGTGTATGCAGCTTGCCTGCTGCTCCTGGCTACCATAAGCTGGATGTTCCTTGTTGGGTACCAAGAGCTGTGACTGTTTCTGACATAATTCGTCAGTATTTCTTAGGAGGCACACACCAGCTTGCTCAGTTACAGGTTGTAAATTTAGGAACAGATAGGTGAGTTGTGAGATAAAATAAATATAATATTTTGCTAGATGACAAGACTTGACTTACCTAAAATTATATTACATTTTCAGACATAAATTAAATACCCAGTCGACGGGCACCGTTCAACTTAATGTTTACGTCATACCCAGAAATTTTACTCAATTTGGAATAGAATATAAGTAAAAATGAATCCTCTTACATATCTTCTTTTTACAATATTTTCGGTGTTCATTCAATTTTGTGTCATGGAATTAATTCATGAAAGATATCACATTGATAAAGATTCAATAAGGTATAATGAAACTATTGAGAAGAATAATAATATTATAAACAAACTAAAACAAAGGCCACATGCTTTGTATTATCGATTTGATCAAATGTCTCTTGAAGCCAATAAAGAAACACAATCGTTCAAATATAGCAACTCTTCAGTAGATGAAATCATATCAACAACTGATATTTCTAGCACTGCATTCGAGGTCTTCTATGATGAGAACTCATCAGTTACTGATGATTTCTTTACGACCGAAACATATTCCAGCTCTGAATTCGATAATGTTACCGAAATTACGTTACTCGATAAAAGCTCTACGACAGCCAAACCGAATGTAAGCAGAAAAAATGTAAGGAATGAGAAATGTTTCTGTGACTTATTGGTAAGTTTAGTGTTTAAGTTTTCAAACCTAGTCTTCAAGTGTTATGGCAGATGAAATATTAATGCATTGGTACCTACATATTATTTAATATCTACCATTGAACTAGGTAAATGTTGTATTATTTGAACTCATTTCTCGCATCATTTATTTACATAGAAAAATATTTTCAGTACCTACAGTGTGACATGAATTGCTGTTGTGACAGTGATTGCACTCAGGAAGAACAGAAACTTTTTCGTAATTGCGGCAAGGAGAGTTGCAATAAATTGAAAGAGAATTTATATTTTTGTAACAGCTACCCTACATGTGAAAATGCCATTTCCACTGGTGTTTTTAACAATTTGTTTTGTGTAGTTAATGTTAACTTGCCAGATAAACGTATTAAAAGTCATTTTATGGTAAATATTTTTTTTAATATACTTTACTGTAATTAGGTTCAAGTTCCTTATTATAGCCAGTTTTAATTTTAGTTACACGAAGCGTCGATAAATACCACTTATAAATGGAAAACTTTTGCTAAACATTATGGACAACCTAGTTATGAAAAGAAAAAATACGACACAAGTGATGCGCTCTGGATATTGCGAAATACTTCATTTTTTTCTTTGTGTAAGTACATTTTTATCTTTATATTGTATGTTTATTATACCTAAGTAAAAGACTGTAAAAATTTTTATTATTATTCGCTTTATATAATTTAATATCACCTGCTGTTACGCTGAAGGAAAATGTTCTCAAAGGCATGTGAAGTCGGTGGACTTTGATATAACCCGCAGTAGGCCAGCGTGGTGGACTAAGGCCTACATCCTTCTCATTGTGAGAGACCCGACCCTATAGTGGGTCATTAATGGGTTACTGACAAGTAAAAATAAATTATAAGATTACCATTTTAAGTTATATCCATGTGCAGGGAATTGTGGCAAGTCCACCCAATTATTGTCGTTTATTCTCCATGGTGTAACGATAACGACAAATCATACGAATCATTAGTCTCCGTTGAGACGTCACAAGATGTAACAGCAGATCGCAGCCTGGCCGAAATTCTTCGTTGTGACTAAAAATTGTTTTTAAATAAAAGTTTCCAAGTATTTTTTGTGTCTATTAAAATGTGTTTTTTTACAGTTTTACCAACCAAAGTGTCAAATAATTATTGCAATGGTGAAAAACAAATGAAGTTTTTAATAAATGAAAAGATCAAATGTAACGTAAAATGGGATGACCTTTACGTGTTTTCAGCACTTAAAACAATTGAAGGATCTAAGTTAGTTAGTGCCACTGAATTATCATCAAATAATACTGCCTTGGTAAGGAATTCAACCATTTACAGCCACCGAAATCTGCCATCTGCCATATGTATTAATGGCATTTTTTATGCCTAGGCATAAAACTGAGTCACTGGCAGCTTCAGTAACCTATTAATTATGGTTATGTAGAGCACTGCTACAAATGTATATTCTTTTTATTAAGCTACCCTATCCCACTGTCTCGATAACATACAAGACGATTACCATATGTACTATATACATATGTACGCGTCGGTGACGTTTATAAATTAATAATAAATAAATGATTCATTTTCAGAATTGTTCAGCATTGCATTGTACTAATTGGACTATTTTCATTTGCAACGATAGTGTTTGTGGTATCTATAACAGTATACATGCACCAAAGTGCACAGAAAAATATTGTAGTAACTTACCACTTAAACTGGAGTACCTTTTTTATTATTCAGAGTCAAAGATAACCAACGCCACTTTGAAATTACACCTAAGTACGATAAGCAAAACCATTCCATCACTGGAGCAAGAAATAATAGTCAAATGGTATTTTGGCAATGAATCTATTGAGAATACGATCCAATTAAGTGGGAACCCTGGATATATTTTGGGATTGCCTATCATTACTTCCTCAGCGACAAACAATCATACCCGCAACTTTTATAACAAAACGTCGAAATTCAGTAAACACGCAATAACATTCCCAACAAATGAAAATGGAAAGTGTGTATGGTCTCTTGGCAGCAACAAAACGTTACTTTTTGGAATTAGTACAAGATCAAAATGTAGATTTGATCTGCCGCAGAGTATTTTTACCAAAAATGCAACTAGCGCTTGTAGAAATATTCAAGCCAGTATAAAGAGATCTTTGGGATTAAATCAAAAATTATTTATATCGCCATGTGGAAATCCACGGGATCTTAATGATGCAAAATGGATACCTCTTGATGTTTATGACGAAACTTTCCTATATGGAGAATACCACTCGAAAGAAACAAAATTAAATTGCTTTAATTTAGTGACAAGGTATTTGTTTGTAATGGCCTTCGCAAATATGGGTGGATTGGTAAGTTTAGAAGAAAATAAAATTATAAAATCTACAGTGGATGCGACTTCCGTGAATGTGACTTTCGACAAATCTGATATTTCTGTGGTTTTAACTATTGACATCCGGTTCATTGACATTAGCAAGCCAATAAGTGAATTAGCCAAAGCACCAAAATTGAATATTCATCTCCCTAAAGACTTCTTTTTTGACTATCCTTCAAATCAAGGTGTTACTTCCAATAGTAATAATTTGGTGATTCTCTTTGCTTATATAAGCATTACGAATACACTATATATGCATTCGTAATAAATAAAAATAATATACAGTAATAACTAATAATTTTATTTTGAAATAATTTAAATATTTTTGTTACATCTATCACTTTAACTTGGCTTCTACCCTTCAAGGACTTAATGGTCTCGCAACAGTGACAGCCTGAAAATAAAACTATGTTTAGGTTGTTTTACCGATTGAGTGATACTTTCACCTTATATTTAAATAGATGATACAAACAAATAAAACATGCAATTTACAAAAGAGAGAATTTAATTTAACGTACATATCTACTACTAAGAAATTACGAGGAACACTTTATAGTACATGAGATTAAAACTAAAGCCACATTCTGTAATTTGTATATACAATATTTTTACATCGATTACATTACATCTGTTTATCGAGACATCGAGAAAGGAAGAGGTCGATGATCGATATGGGGTAAACTAAAGAGCTGCTATTAAGGGAATAGAACAAGCCCATAGACAAAACTTACCTGTGTAATTAACCAACGTGAATAACGCTTAGAAGGCTGTTACTATATCAGAAAATAACTCTGAGCACTATGCGGTCATTTCTGAGCGGTACACCTGGTACCATGATGCCAGAGATAAGGGTTGCGACCCTTGGCTTTCGAGCTCTCCCTTGGAAATGGACCTATAGGTCATTTATTACTGTACGGCATTTGTGACCTACTCGTATAGGTCATTTATTATTGTACGGCATTTGTGTAATGCCTTTTGTATACATATACAGATACTTTATCCATGAACGCCGTACATTTTTCCAAGGGAGGGCTCGAAAGCCAAGGGTCGCAACCCTCATCTATCTCTCATCATGGTACCAGGTGTACCGCTCATAAATGACCGCATAGTGCTCAGAGTTATTTTCTGATATAGTAACAGCCTTCTAAGCGTTATTCACGTTGGTTCATTTCACAGGTAAATTTTGTTCATGGGCTTGTAGTCTAGAAGAACATTGTGGCAAGGCTTTCAACTTACAAAAAGTTTCTTTATATTATTAACCTTTTATACAATTTTACCAAAAAGATCGAGACCGTATTTGAGTTCACCTAATCGAGTATTTACATCAGTATCTTCCTTGAATTTTGCTCTTCTTTTTCCTTAATAAGTAGTTAAATTTACGGCGATATAAACATAGAGCAGCCATACGTGGCCAGCGCTTTCTTACTGTGAAGTGCTGAGGGCACAATAGCATCTATTAATATTTCTTAAAATGAAGTATATTTTTACACGTTTATTCACTTAAGAGAAAAATCTAACAGTAGGACAGTTATCTTTTGGGTAGAATTGTATTTCCATCGCTACACACTTGGGTCTATTAGAGATTGACCAACTGTAACCACGAAATGACAGACAACACGAAACTTGATCTTATGTCAGTATAGAATCAATTAACACCTATTTTTTTCTCTCTCCGTGCCGCTTAAGCCTGGCATACACGTTACAAGAAATCGTTAGGATCGCACTGTACCGTTTAAACTGCACCGATAATCGAAACGTGTATGTGATAAAAATTGTACAGTTTTTACGATTTTTCAACGTCTGTATTTTTCAATGGTCTGTAAGGACATACGACTTATCTGTTCAGTTCGACTGCACAGTTTTATCGTACAGATGAAACGGAACGTGTGTGGTAGGCTTTATACTAACAACCAGTGGAATATTTAGATAAATCAGTGCTCTAAAATAAGCCAGTTAATGCAAGAAAGAATTATGTATCTTGAAAAATATTTAACATGTATGCTTCTCTGCTGACAAGAATAACTTGGACGCAAGTGCCCTTGCGCATTATTAAGCTTATTTATAAATATACTACCAAGCTCAAGTTTCGTGAAGGGAGTTTCTACTAGGTATATTAATGAGCACAGAAATTCCTGTTGAGAAATCTTTAAACTTTGCTGTCGAGGGAGTATTAAAGTTGTTCGAGATGTTTAAACAATTTTGTACAGAATTTACGCCTACTTTCCTTACCTATTCTCGCTCACATTAACGCAAGACAACAAAACCAGGTTATCAACATTACATGGAATATACACCCATAAATAAGTTGTTTTCGTCATTTTGATGATAGTGACAGAGATGGGGCTTCACAAGACAAAATTATTAGTCTGATGAGTAAAATTTACATCAGCGTTACATCGCACATAACAATCTCGTGCGAAGCTTAAATTGTACGGTAAATGTGGCGCTAGTTTACCGGCTCTTTTCGATCTCGTTATGCGTATGGCCTTGCCTTTATTGATCGTCACACTACGAAACAACTTTTGTCGCCCGACCGACAAACAAATGCGACAAAATTTAAACACAGATCTGAATGGAGTTGCCGAATGATATTACGCACTGACATACGACAAGTGGTCGCAATGAAAATGTCTTAGTTAAGACCAACTCGTAACCGATGTTGTCGTAGAACAACATGGCAATTAGGAGAAGGGGGTGGACACACTATAAAAATATAATGGAGCACGCGATTAACCTGTCAGTATGTGAATGGAGACGTTGGGCGGCTACGCACCTATGCGACGTAGGTGTAGACCTTACGGTCGTCGGGCGTGCGGGCGAGGTACTCGCGCTCGATCAGTCCCTCGATGCGCTTCTTGATCACGACGGGCGACGGCAGGAAGCGGGCGCGCAGCTGTTCTGTCACTTCGGCGACCAGCAACGTATGCTGCAAAAGATATTAAATAAATTATTACTTAAAATATCCTAGTCAAAGAAGCATTTCATATCATCCCCGTGTACCTTTTCTTCAAGAAAGTTTTTTTTTACTCTATATACAAATGAGTGCATTATTAGTTGCAAAGAAATAATATAGAAGTCTCGAATTGATTTGTGACCCCACATTGTGGGGCCCACAATACATTACATTATCTTTAAGTTAAGACACAGAATTCATGAAAAAATTACTAGAAAGGTCGTTGTTTGTTGGAATTGTTTATTTCAATGTTAAATGGCAGGCAAACAAGCAGACAGGCCAACAGGTGGCCATTGGTCATTGCCAATTACAGTTTACACCATCATAATAGACATACAAACATCCAAGTTTCTTCACGATGTTTCTCTTCACCATTACAGCAGGTGCCATTTAACGTTAAAAAAGCACATAGTTCAGAATAGTCATTGGTGAAGCCACTGAGATTTGAACCCTGTCTGGGTTCTCTATTAAGAGAGCGAATTCTTAGCAACTGGGTGAACGCACGGCACCGCCTCACCTCTGCGCATGCAATAAATATACTAACCGCCATCTTTTTGCGCGCCTTCATGATGCGCACGATGGCGGCCTCGATCTCGTGCTTGCGGTCCTCGTCCACCTTGTTGCGCGTCTCGCGCCGCTCCGGCTCCGACTCGCCCTTCGCCGCCACCGTCTGGATCTTCACTCTTCGACGATACATATTCACGTTATACTGTGAGTACTAACTCATTCTACAATTATATACACTTATTTGCACCCACGAAACACAATGCAGCATAGGTCCAGGTACCTTTAGAGTATAGTGTGGTCTTATTGTCAGGAAGCAATCTTAACCCTTGGGAGGAGGTCATAGATATGGCGTTAAATGGGCCATTTAGTGCATTATTCATTTGCAAACTAATAAAAACTCAAAACAACAACTTAAAATTCCCCCTGAAGTGCAGAATTTGTATTGAACTTGATATCCTGTGTATATTTAGTCATTCTCAACAATAAAATTCGTACAATTGGATCCCATTTGATATGTTGCTCAAATATCCTTAATGGTATAGTTTACTTTTTGGGAGCTTATGGATAAAACTCAATTACCTGTGTAATTTTGACGTGAAGGCATCATTTACGTAGAACTGGTGTGGGGGTTCAATTTCTTTAGTCTTTGGATGCTTTATAAGCACCCTCTGAGTGGGCTTGCCCATGGCTAGAGACTGTAGTGCTCGTACCAAGTCTTTCTCTGGTATGTCTGTTTCATTTATTATTTCCTGAAAGAAATAGCAGTATATTTTAAAGTTATGTTAAATTAACAGTTTTTTCCATTAATATCTAAAGTACCTAACGAGTCAACTTTTGAGGTTAAATGATGTCTGAGATAGGACTTGTGGTTGGATGTGAGCGTTGCTTTGAATCGGGTCCATCCACTGGTCACAACATAAGGAATATACAACATAAGGGTTAATTTTCATTTCTCTATAACTCAGTCAATATGTTGTATACATTTTCCCCGCAAATTGCTTCAACCTGAGAGCGGCCTAAATGCGTTTGCTGCTCAACCGTATGAAACAAGAGAGTCGGACGCGTACCTCATAGGTGAGCCTCTCGCGTTTGTTGAAGAGCAGCAGCACGCACATCTGGAAGGTGGAGACCTGGATGATGTGCCGGCGCGGCGCGTGTGCGGGTGCGGGTGCGGGCGCGGGCGCGGGCGGGGAGCGCGGCGGGGAGGCGGGCGCGGCGGCGCGGAACGTGGCGTGCAGGTCGGCGCTGCCCAGCTGCGGCTGCAGCGACAGTTGCCGCCCCGAGTGCTTCGCCAGGTAGAAGCTGTCGCGACGACGTTCGATTAGGCCTACTGTTCATGTACGCGTAGTATCATAGACACGTGTTGTTCGTTGCACTATAGCTCTTACACAGCCCGACCGCGTCGACGTCACTTAGAACACTTATTGACATACGCAAACAAGCAATGATCCCTCTCTTTTTCCTTCAGTCACTGTCAACTCGAACATGTAGGTTGGGGAAACTTTTGGAGTTACTCAAGCGCGCAGTTTAAGATATGGGGGATATCTTACACCCTAAGTTCCCTCAAAATATGAGCTTTGTGGGGAGCAGGTTATGAATTATCGTCCCGATGACGACTTTGCTATTGTTTGGCATATAATTGCAACCCTCAAAATAGGTTGGCAATTTTTTTTTACACATATGTAAAATATAACATTTACATTTGTAGTCTTGTGGGAGCAGGTTATAAAAATATATTTTTGCATTTTCAAAAATTTAAGGAATGATGACGCAACCGCCATATGCCTGCCAGAACGGTACTTTCTAGTTGGCTGATAATAAAACATCAATTAATATTTTTTTAGCTTTGTGGGAAACAGGTTTTTCAGATGGTTCAGTAGCTCTTAGGCTATAAACTTTTATCTCTTCATCATTTTATCTTCTAAATGCACTAAGTCCTAAATGGCGCTCCAGTAACTACACATTTAGCCTCGTGGGCTCCCGTACTAAAGAGCGAACGCGCGCTCACAACAGACTGTTTTCATACCATGCACGTATATAAACATACAGAATCAAGAACCCAATGCATATGTCCAGCGTAAGAACTATACTATTATTGTCGTAACCGAGAATCGCGGGAGCTGCGTCGCTGCCGTAGATGCCTACCGAGGAAAGGGTCCAAAGCCAGCACCGAGCTTATACTGAACGACTGCCACTTGTTAGCAGTCCATCGTGATGCCAGTACTCGCTCCAACAAAAGATAAGGTGCTTAGTTAACCGTGGAGTTAGTGGACTTCATATGCATTTCAAACCTTTGCACACAGCTGGGATTCGAACACAAGTTCTCAAGCAAGGGACCAAACGTTGCACTGGCAGGTTGTATATCATTCAAAATTAATTCAGCAAACTTCAACCGTCTGAATCTTTAAAAGTGTCAATAGACATATTTTAAAAGCATGTAACACTATTTATTTACCTTCTGAACACCTCAAATGCACTTCTAGGTGCAGTGGGTATATTGCATTTAGGTGTGGCGCTTTGTGTGGGCCAGAACCCAGTCGTCAGCACGCGCACCGACAGATCTACACCATGCAGGTTTGCCTGAATACAAATTCAATATGATATAAATAAACAAAAATAAATTTAAAAAAATAACATCACTATTTCAATCTACAATACTTAATTAAGAAAACCAACCATTTGTTTTCATTTTTTAAATAACATTTACAATTTAACATTTCAAATTTTGTAAATTGTTTCTTCAAGAATTATTTAATAAATGAAAATCCACATGACATGAACAATCTATTCTGAAAGTATTGTGTACTATATACCCTGGTTATTAGAATTGTGTTCAAATTATTTAGAAATAGATAAATTCCATTGTCAACATACAAATTGAAAAATAAATAAAACAAATTCACCCCGGATGATAAAACATTCTCCTTGAACTCCTCCATGATTGTGTTTGATACTGTCATATCCTTGAACATGCCCTCAAGTTTTGATGTGAATTGGCAGCCGCATTCAGTCTGAAAAATAATAATTGATGTTTTGAAATGGCACTGCAATAATTTCACAAAGTTCTATTTGGATTTTGGAAATTAAGTGTGAAAATTAGCAATATACATAAAATATATAAAAAATAAACATTTTTAAAAATTTTGATGTTATCTCTTAGATTTAGAAACTGTAAGTGCAGACCCCAAGAAATATTTTTCGTGTAATAAATTCTTATTTAATTTAATCTTTAGCATAAACAATTCTAACATCCCCATCCCATCTCATAACTAAGATCTCATGCTACTTTCTACTTTCAAATGGTAAGAAAAATATTTTATTACTCAAATTCTAAAATATACATTTTAATATGCATTGCTTTACATACTCGACTACCTTACAACATTGTACTACAATCAAGCTTAAAGTCTTTTATTGTTTTCTGCAAAATTCTTTACGTTTCAGAGGTGTTTTGAAAAGGATTAAAAACATTGTACAGAACAAAATTTACAAACAAAAAAGACTTTAAGCATGAACTTTACCAACAGGGCTTTATTGCAGATTCTATATAGACACTTACAATGTCTACTGTAAAGAATTTTGCAGAAAATATGGATGAGGGGTTAGGATGTGGGTTAGTCACTGGCTCGATTGTCTATTTGTGAGACATCCCCGATTATACAATGGAAGTCCCGTGGCTCCACATCTCGCAACAAACCTTCATGCTAAAAGTATTTTAAATGTCATTTAAAAATTTTAAGTTTTTATTTATAAACCACTATAATTATCTAGACAACATAAGTCTGCGCGGCTTATTGGTGTACCGATGCTAGGTACATAGTTGCAGTCTCAGTGCATCCAGTTTGAATATTCAGCACTTACACCTATCTTCTGTTTACATAATGCTGACTTATAATAATAAGCCAATCTTAGTGACATCTTTCAGGAGTTACAATGTATGCTTTTAATCTTTCAAATTTGTTATGAAGAAACATGCTGCCTGACGATGGTTTAAGGGGCGGTATAGTACCTTCTCCGGGCGAGCTTCTATGGCTCTATCTGGCGGTAGAGCCGTTGAATTTATTTATCTGACCTTCAGTTTGGAGATCATGTTTTTCTCGCTGTCGTCGGACACCGACTTGTTGAGCAGCAGGCGCTTGGCCAGGTGCTGCTTGTAGTAGCGCTCGAACACGTCCTTCTCCTGCAGGAAGCGGAACAGCACCATGGTCTTGTCCAGCACTGCCTCTATCTCTTGTTCACTCATCTGGAATTACATTTACATTAACTATTATATACATCACATTCAACCATTCTTTCTTTATTCAAATTTGTACACCAATCGCAAATTAGAAAATTGCACATTTTTCAAATACAATGGGTTGAAATAATTATTGCTGCCTCCAACCACTATTAAGATATGGGAAACAAAAATTTAAGGGACAGATTAATAAATCATTTATAAAATTGTAAGTAACAGATACTTACGCCTTTTTCACCTTTCTTTAATTTTCCATCAATGAACAATGACAGGAATTCAGGGGATTTATTATTTAGATTCAGGAAGTATTCAAAGTCAGAAGCAATCATGTGTTTGAAGATTTTATCGTTGTTGAAAGAGTTATGAAGGAAATGGTCAAATCTGTCCTTGAGATCCAGGAGGTTCTGTAACAAACAATTTAATTTTAATTCTTAACGTTATTAACGTTTAGCCAGTCGTGTCATAAAAGTTACGTAAACGGTCGCGTCCGAAACTTTAATGAAGGGAAAATATAAAAAATTCTTTGACCGGCCATGCGGTAAGTGGTCACCATTGCTCACAGTGGTCGAGCACCTTGCTTAGCTCGCTCGAAGACTTATTCATGTCTCGGCTCAGCTCGGTAGGTGAACACTGGCAGGACACACTGATAGGCGACAAGATAAATATTTCATAGCAATCTGACCCAGCTAAGCTTCCGGATGTGCAGTAAATATGCATAAGGCGACGCATGTGCAGAAAATATGCAGGCGGTTCAAAATGTGACGCACCTGCACGAAGACGATCGCGTTGGTGTTGTGGTGCGTGTCGGTGACGAGCGCGCGGCCCTGCTCGCGCAGGTGCGCGGACACGGCGTCGGCCACGGTGCGCAGCCCCTCCGGCACGCGCCCCAGCAGCTTGTACAAGCACGCCAGCTCCCCCGTGCGCGTGTGCAGCAGCATGTGCACCACGCCCGAGTTCTCCATCTTGTACGGAGACAAAAGTTCATCTTATTTTATACAATTTACACCTCACTACGTCAATGGAACAGTATGAAAATTGGCACTATCAAAGTTTGTATGCAAAATTTTTTATATTTTTGAATAAAATTCAGTAGAAATACATGAAATTCATCAAAAAACACGCCACGCACTATACCGTAAGTTTGAATACTGACATGCACAGATGCACACATAGACAATCATGATGTGTACGTACACGTCATGTTATATGTCAATGTCACATAATGTATTATACATTCCGTTAATTGTCAAATTCAAATTTCAGAATTAATTTCATTCATTTTAGAATCTATTAAAATTTTGCTTATAACCAAATTGCCAACAATCTGGCATCAGGATGGTCACGAAAATTGCAGTGAGTGTGCACTATTAATAATTCTATATGAATACCTCGACGATGGTCTTCATGTGCCGCTCGATGAGTTCGTGCTCGAGCACGGCCACGACGCGCGGCTCGGTGCTCTCGTCGAGGTAATGGCGCGCGCGCTCAGCCTCTTCACTGATGCGCGCCTCGACACGCACGATGTAGACCGCCGCACTGTTCTCCGCCAGGAACTTCTGAGACTCCATCTGTGTTATGGTACAAAAAATATTTATTATTATCTATTTTTATATCAGTTAGTGTACAAATAATCATACACAGCATTTGGTCTCTGGAAGAGACAATGGTTGCGATCAATCAAGTTCAGGTTCAAAGATCCAGGTTAATAATTGGCCAATTCATTTATTTCTTTTGCTTTTCTTCCCTTCATTATAACACCCCATTCTTCTTTTTTCTATTCATATCCTGAAGGTTAGCTGGTACAAAATCTATATAGCATTCATTAAGCTTGCCTATTGTTCTGTATTTGGGCAAATTATAGTGTAAATAAATAAATAATTAAGAAATAAAGTAAACGTCGTACTCTATAGAACTCAGCAGACTGATGGAGGAACGGTTTCTCGAAGTCCTCTTCGTAGACTGAGCGTGAGTTGATGCCAAGAACCATGAGCATCTGGCAGGCGTTGCGGATGGCCAGGCGGTCCACCACCTCGCCGCGCCGCTCGCGAGCCACCAGCTCCAGGAGCGTTTGACGGAGGTGGTCGCGAATGCAACCGTAGCGCACCACCTGCAATCGTCACATCAATTAAAGCTATTTATAAATAGATCAAGGCAAAGTTCTAATGGGAACATTTTTTTTCTGTTCAACAGATACATACTCGTATTTTTCGATTGTTTGTCAGCTTGAGTTTAGAGGAGACAGAGAGGAGATCATAAATTTTAAAATTTTCTATATAATTTTGTTTCTTTTTCAGATTTAAATGGTGACAAATTAAAATTTTTATGAGATACAGATGAACTCTCATTTTCTAAATTCAGAAAACTCCTTTTTAAATGAAATAATACATGCGCATATAACATATAATACTGTAAAGGCAAATTTAAAACAACTTAATTTTAACTATATCTAGCATGTAATTAGTTCACTCAGTTATGTAGTGTTAAATGCACTAATAAATAAATCTCAAGTTCAGTCATTACCTGGTCTCTGAATATTATAAGCCCCAAGTTGTAGACATTATCAACGTCATTCTGTTGGACGTATACCCTGTCCATATACATTAATATATCACGGATCATGACCATGCTAGTTTGGTGGTCAGTCCATGCATTATTCAGGGTTTGGAGGAATCCATTATAAAGAGAATGTAGAACATCTTCCCTGACCTGAAACAATTAATATTTTACAGCTAAGCTGAAATAAAAGTGTTAATATTGCCATTGACTTGATAAACTTAATATTATAATGTAATTCATCTTAACATTTCCAAAAAGAACATTTGAAGAACAAGCTCATTGATAAATTTTACCTTTGTTTCCAGATGATGTGTTACTACTTCCTTTAAGCCTGTATACAGTCTCTCTCCGTGCTTATGCAATACCATAGTATATGCATTTCGATAGAGCTCTTCAAAGGAGAGACCAGAATTATTTTTCTTTTGTATCTCTTGTATTGCGTTCTTAAGCAAGGTCCATATGCTCTCCACATACTTCTCATCCATAGTCATCTGAAATTATACACATGTGTTATGTATTAGCTGTTGATGTAATAATTAAATACAAAGAGCATTTAGTTAAAGACACAAAGAACAAAGCAGTAATAAAATATCTGCTATTTTCTTAAACTTTAAGTTCATATCACTATAAACCATAACTAAAATAACTATGTTTAATAAGGATATAAATGATCAGATTTACACTATATTATTATGGAGCTTGTTGGTAGCTCAATAACTATTGCTAAGATACTGTTCTGAACAAAATTTGCTTTTGTGTGTGAAGATAAGTCTTCAACTGCTTGATATGTAGTACAATCAAGCAGGTGTGGTGTTCTTTGACATGCACTGTTGCATATAAAAGGAAGGGAAGGATGACTGCAAAATGAGTTCAATAAAGCTAAACAATTTACTATAAGCTCCTTTCATAAAGTCATTGGCTAATATACTAATAAATCATTAAAATTCTATCCATTATACTCTTTTTGACTTTACAGCCTCCTTTATGTGCATAAGATATATTGCTATGCTGCACCTGTCACCACCTAACTTATCATGTTACAGTTATGGTTTAATTTCATAATTTCATGGTTTGTTGTTTAATAGCTAAATAAAAAATTAATACATTGAATAATCTTTGTTTAACATAGTTATAATAACAACTTTCAAAGTGTTGGAATAGTTCATAATTTTACCTGTGTATGGTAACCATTTGAAAAAGAATTATATCAAAGTTAAGCCCAAAAATTTACTCCAAAAATATTGAATTTTAAATAGGATAAAATCACAACAAACCCAAGTGTCTGGATACATTTGATAATAAGGTTCAGAATAGTTCCACACTTGAAATTTTCGAGTCATCTTGATTTTATTTACTTTTACTACTATACAAACATGGTTGACAAAAAATGAAGGTGTATATTTTCATTAAACAATACTTATCCAAAAAATGCTATGATATATTTATCTTTTGTAGATTTTCACTCTTGTCAAATAAAATGTAGATTATGACATATTGGATACATTTTGTTCTCAATAATTTTATATGTTTCCTTTCTAAATTTAAATAAGTGTCAAATGAACAAGTTACCACATCAGAAAATTATTTTACTGGATTTAGTCTGCAATCATTAGTGATGTGACCAAAGACATTGTATTATTATACTAAAAAACAATTATAGACTACCTGACAGCTTAATAATGCATAACAACTTTTGATTTGTCAATGAGTGTTTGAGCTTGTGATGTTTGAGCTGATCCCGAGAATATTTTTTCTTTCATATTCCATATTTATGATAAGTAGACCCTGCACACATTGATTACCTAACTAACTTAAATTAATATCTTTTAAATAAGTAATTTATATGGAAAAGTAATTTAAGTTTATCAAATTTTAAGTATAGATGTTGTTATTAAAATAAAAAGACATATACAATAATTCTTTCTTCATTTTGTTCATGTCTAATTGACTTAGATAGCTAGGTGACCATGCTTCATTTGCTTGGCTATCGAAATCAAATCGAATAAAAATTAAATGAGCACCTGCGTTTTTTAATAATGCAACATTAAAAAGCTGCACCATCTATTTGGTTTGGTTATCTATACTAATATTATAAAGAGGAAACATTTGTATTTTTGTATGTTTGTAACGAATAAACTCAAAAACTACTGGGCCGATTTCAAAAAATCTTTCGGCATTGGAAAGCTACATTCAGCCTGAATAACATAGGGTATTAAATAAAAAAAATAAAAATTCGTTGGCAGAGCGAAGCCTGCTGGGTCAGCTATCTATACTGATATTATAAAGAGGAAACATTTGTATTTTTGTATGTTTGTAACGAATAAACTCAAAAACTACTGGGCCGATTTCAAAAATTCTTTCACCATTGGAAAGCTACATTCAGCCTGAGTAACATAGGCTATTAAATAAAAATAAAAAATTCGTTGGCAGAGCGAAGCCTGCTGCGTCAGCTAGTATTGTATAAATTAAGTAAAAAACCCTAGGTTTTTAGTCAACTCAATGGACAGCTATATAAGTATTGCTCCTTTAAAAAAAATTGATGCCCATAATATTGATAAATAACAAGATTCAAGCACTAGTACATGTAAAATATTTACTTAAAAGAAATATTTACTAAAACATGAAAACTATCAATGAAAGGACAATTATACACTAAAAATATTAAAATTTACAAAGGAATTGAAGTACTTTTGTATCATTTACATAATATAAGACAAAGGAGAAGTTGCAACTTCCATAGAAAATTACCCCACAGCCAACAGCTGCAAAAAATATCTCAAAAAATAGATAAAAATGATTATTAATAAATTGTGTACCTCCGATTGTCATCCTTACTGGCTATCATACTTAGAAATTGCTCCAAATATTATTTCAGGCACAGTATTACTTATCTTAAAAATATTTATATATCATAAAAAGTGGAATAAAGATGACATAAAGATTAAACAAATGAACATCAGCGACATCCTTAATTAATTTGCTTTCTTGTTACAAGGAAGGTATAAAGAAAAAAATAAAATAAATAAAACTTATTTATTACTGTTCTACATCTAGCAAAATATTATCTAAAAAATGTGCTGGTGGCTAAAACATCTTCATATCTCGCCCAACCAAGATGATACAAATAATAGTTTTTAAATATGTTAATTTTATTAACCTAGTATAATATCTATTATCAATAATTTAGTATAACATTTATTATCTAAATGAGCTATAACAGTGTTTAGTTGCCTTTTAATCCTATTATAAAAGTAAAATCAAAAGTTAGTATATTACAGGTATTCTTCCCTTGAATAAATATTTAGAGCAATTTTTTATGTGTTAGCCAGTAAAGATGATCAACAGAAGTATGTCATGTTTTTATTTCATTTTAGCAATTTTTTGAGATACTATTCATTGCAGTCGGAAGTGGGGCATTTTTGCTACTGCTCCTTTAACTAAAAATTACGGGTCCATTTAGTAAGAAATTCTCAAGTATTTACCTGTGGAATTTTCAGGTTTATTTCTATGATTATTACTTTATTACCACAATAAAGCATGGAACTAGAGATCATTGTTTAATACAATCATGTTGAATGGAAATAAATCATGGTCAATATTATTTTTTGGTAGAAAAAAACAAAGAAAAGACTATACTAATATACATTCCAACATAAAAAATTTGCCTATTGATCCAGAGAAGCACAGTTGGAGCAGAGACAAGCAGCTATTATCTCAGTGTTGTTGGTTGTTATGGGACAGTATTGACAATTAGATATTTATTTTATATTCTGTTAATTATATTTTCTTATATTCAATGACCCACTTCTTTTTCTCTCTATGGGCTAGTTTTGTCTCTTTCTAAAGTGTGGCATATTACGCCCATGTTCAGACTGGTCTCGGTACAGCAAAACTTTAGCTTCTAGCTCAAATTCATTTTCCAATTTAGCCCTACATTGTACACATGTTCTATTATACAAAGAGAATTAAAGGGATTAAAACTCTTACATATATTAAAATGTGTTATGGATAATAGTAACTAGTAGTGTGGATTTTAGTAACTCAGGCGTTAGATTTAACCTTTTTAACAAAATAGTTAATATTTATTATGAGGGTTATAATTTTTTGGAAGAAAAAAGTTTTATGCCTTTGTTTGATGCATTGTGCGACATAAGTGAACTTGTGAACTTTACCAATATAATTTTTTTAAAAGTATACTTTGATGGTTTAAGTATAATTAATTATTATTTTTTATTTAGGTACGTTTATTGATTTATTTACTTAGTTTTTATACCAATTTATGAAATGTTTTTATTTACGATTTTAATAAAGGGCCCTCTTTTTAATACCATATTTATTTTGGTGAAAAAACACACAACAGTGAAACAATAGTGAAAAAATAACTTACGGGAAACGCTCGGATCCGCATCTTGCCTGGTTTGTCTTTAGGCAACGTACTCTTCATCATATCGACAACCAACTAATATACTAATAACTTTGAATATACTTCACTTTTTCATTTGCAGTTGTTACTTTTTCATTGTTATTATCACATCTGAAATGAGATAAACCTTAGATGAGTTTAGAAAATACGAAAGCAAAGCAATCAACTGTCACTCATAAAAGCTGTTTGACGCGATCATCACTTCGGGCTAACTCTGTCATTTTTAATACTAACTAATTATTATTAAAGGTGCATAACATTTTTGTGATACATTTGCATCGAATACGTACTACTATAATTAAAAAATAAAAGCCACGGGCTCATAAGGAAAACAATCAAAATGCAGAATTGGTGGATTGAGTTGAGACGACAGACAATATCCAATATCACATCACTCTCTTCGTTTCCACATAAAATAGGGCAACTTCTTTAACTCTTTATACAGAAAAAAATAATAATTGAAATAATGTAAAATGAACTTTTAATTACACCTTTGAGCACTATCTTTATCTATTTGAAACACTTTTTAGCTTTACGCTGAAATGTTTTACTTACTTCATTCCAATGCAGTGTTTCCATTTCCAACTTGACGTACGTACCTAATAAAAAAATAAAAATATTGTTGTCGTTGATTGATTTGATTGAGTCTATGTCTATTGGATAAGGGATTACCAATAAAGAAAATTCAAAATATTTTAACAGCAAAATTTTATTTTTGAATTTTGTACATTATCTTTGTTAAATTAACATTTTTTTCTAAATATCTTACAGTATCATGAGATTAAAATAATATAAGGTAAACTGTACTATTATTGGCACCCCCCAATGATTGGCATTATGGTTTATTATCTCAAATAACATGGTACCGCAAGATCCCACGCCAGACGTCACGTATTTTCTGACGAATAAAATTTCTTTCTGCAATTCTTACAGTTCGTCCAGGCTTTGAACGTGAAGGCAAATGCTGCAATAATAATTAATAACAAATACCATATTATGTACAAAAAATTGGGACTAAAGAAATTAATTCCTCACATCTTTAGTTTAAGGTATTTCGTACCATGCAAGGAAAAATCCAAAATTATGTAATATTGATAGATTTTGTTAAAAGCAAGTGAAAAATAGTGATTTCTGTTCTAAAAAATGTGGTATACATTTATTATTTCAATTTTAAAATTCAGGTTTTTTAATCTGTTTTTCAAATGTCAAAAACGCTATACGCCATGAAAGCTATCGGCGTGACGTCATTAGCAGTGTAAATAAACAATGGAGTATAACTTTCTTCCTTTACTGAGATGTATTGCTTACACTGCGAGTGACGTCACAAGCATGGCGGCAGCGCCGAGACGGCCGAGACCATGTTTTCGCGGGGATTTTTGAAATTTAAATTGAAAAGTCTTTTTTTACATAATATTTGTTGCAAAATTTTTTTTCCAAAATTTTATGGGTTTTTATGGCTTACGAATTCATATAAAAAGCTTTTTGACATAGGCCGTAATACCCTATTGTTTCCTTTTTGTAGTAACTTAAATAATTATTTCATGATAATAATTACATTGTTGTTTTATTTTCAAATTATATTTAGGTAGGTATCTAGTCGTTGTCTTTAGGTTATCTAGTGGAATTGTGGTGGTTTGAGGAGCCCCTAACATTTAGTGGTTTTCTGGTGGTTTACACGGCCTCATTTGGTGGGTTGGTATATACAAAGTTGGCAACACTGTTTGTAACCCTACAAACGCATTTGTAACCCTACAAATACAAATTACTACAAAAGCAGACGCCATCATACAACCTCGGATAGGATGTTTTTTCTCTATTTGAGGTTGGATTTGGGCGTCCGTGGGCTGCAGTGACCATTTAACATCAGTTGGCCTGCATACTTACTCGTATAAAATCAGATACCTATATAAGAAAGAAAGAAATACCTTTATTCAGTTTTTTACATTTTAATTATTTTTATATTTTAATTATATTTATTTGGAGGGACGAATCGAAAACTTGGGTCATTTTAAGTAAGTATTTGCATAGGGAACAGGTCTGGCTGGCAGCAATCATTTTGTGGCCCACTGTTGGGCACGGATGAGGGGCAGGCATGGAGTCTATCCCCCCATCACGCTGCTCAAATGCAGATTTATAAAAACAATTCATAGTGTATTTGCATAATATATCAGCCTTGCGGAAAGGTGAACTCGTTTCTTACAAAATAACATTGCCATTTTGTCCCTTTCATTTGCATTGTAAAAGCATTTTGTTTTCTTGAGTCCCTTGTTTATATAACTTAGTCTTGGCATAAATATTTTTAGAAAGAAAAACAATATTATTTTATTGTACGTAACATTTATTACTATTACAGTGTGTTAGTTTAATACATTAATATAAAACCCTTAAAAATATATAAAGCTTATTCGAAGTGGTCTCCATTGACTGCAATACAGTCCTTTAAACGTTGAGGCCGGTTATTAATAGCAGCACGTACTCTTTCTATGGAATATGCTAATTGTATGGCAGTTTAATATCGTGGCGTTAGAGCAAGCCTTATTTTACTCTCTAAAACTGACCATAAATCATAATCCAGTGGATTAAGATCAGAGCTAGATGGCGGCCAGTATTCAGCTCCGATGAAGTCCGGAACGTTCGTTTCTAACCAAGATTGGGTGGATCGAGCTTTATGACCCGGCGCCGAGTCTTGCTGAAAGGACCATTCTTGGTTATTGAACAGGGTGTTGTTAAGGTGCTTAACTACCTTCTCAATAACGGTATTTTGATACAATAATTGTGCGGTTTGCCTATGTTTTGATACCTTTTTCACAAAAATATGGCTCAATCACTCCTTTATAGCGAACATCCAACCAAACCATCATTGAAGTCGGAAAATGCCCATGTTGTACTCTGTTGACTAATTGGAAATCTTCTTTAGAGCTTTCAGCATAAATACGGTCATTTTGTTTGTTAAAAATATTGTAAAAAAAATTATCCGTAAACAAAATTTTTCTGTGACCTCCCTTTGCGTACCGCTTAAGTAGTAGTTTTGATTTTACCACCTTAAATTTTTTTTTATTATCAGCCAGTGCGTTTCTTACAGGTGTGCTGCAAATCCTAAGTCATCTTTTAAAATATGTGACATGGTTCTAGGTGCTATCTTCATCTCCCGAGATAATTTTTTTTTGCTTTCGGACAGGATTTTTTCATTTCCATTTTTTCATTTAGCCATTTAGTTCTCTTTATCACCCACCCCACTCCATTTTAATATTACAAAATATTTTTCATACCATCTATTCGAAAAGTATGACTTGGTTCGCCTTTAAGTGCGCCAAAAGGTGGTGTTTTCTGTAAGAAACTTTTTAGCGAGCAGGAATGAGATTTTCCTCCCTCTTTATAAGTTCCAAATACAAAAAGTGCGCGGCAATTAACTTTTCATCCCATCTATTCGAAAAGTACGACTTTGCTCCCCTTTAAGTGCGCCCAAAGTTGGTGTTTTCAATTCTTATTGATACTTTTTAGCGGGCAGGAATGACTTTTTCCTCCCTCTTCATAAGTTCCAATTTCCAAATTCAAAATTCAGAATTTGGAACATCTTAGTGTTTAGCGCCAAAGAAATCGAACGCAAATATAGTTTGAATAAAGACGACAGAACTACAGCCCTAGTTTTTCTCAATTTTCACGGATTGTTAGAATTGAGCCAGATTCGGACATTACTTCAAACACGCAGAATAGTATAAAATCTACATTTTCCCATGTAATCTCCCTTATTTGTTGGTAGTGGTGAAAGCTCTGACTTAGAATTTGGTATCTTACTCAAGCGTCTTATTTTTAAATCCAATTTCAGTGGCACGGACTTGACTAAATAACTTATATACCTATATTCAATATTCCCAAAAGGATGTAAAATCCTCCAACCGTAATACATGCTGTAGGCACACGGTCCAGGTGGACCATACCTATACAGACATTTTGCTTTACCTTTTTATTATTACTATAAAAATTCAAATTTTCTGTTCAAAATTCGTATAATGCAAGGTCTTTTAAAAAAATTAAGGGGGTATCACATAACAACATGTGTATTGGTGGATTTATAGTCGAAAAAGAAAACACAATTGACAATAATAATTAAGTAGTGTAATATTTTAGATGTGCAGCACACTATATAACCTTTGACAATAAGGTAGGTAACCTAAATTAATATTTCTATAAATTATATGACCTAAATTAATATGTCTATAAATACCTAAATATAATTTTCTAAAGTAAAACAGAATAATTAAAAAGGTATTATGATTAGGTACCATTTAAAATAGAACATAGAGTTAGAGAGATCTTCAAACATTTTCATGATTTATAGCCCGACCGGGTTTTTGTATTACTTCGCCGTTGCGTTGCGTAAATTTCTTTTACTGGCCTGAGTGCGAATTTTGACAATGTCATGTTTTTGAGCCAATTAGCTCGCAAAAAGGATCTGTGGGGTTACTCTTGAAATCAATTCCGATCGATCGTCATTGGAATTGTTGCACACTAGCGCCTTATTTTTCCAATATTGAATGGATATAGGAGAATTAAATGAAATTGTGTCATTTCGTTGCAATCTTCTTAATGCCAAAGAGTAATGCCAGTTGCGTTTAGGAGTACCAAATCATGTGACAGTTCAGATTGGATCGGAATCGGAATTGAAATTGAGATTGTTTTCAAGAGTAAGGCCACTGGCTATGGCAAAGGTAAATGTGGCGACGCCTTTAAAGTTGCGAAAAAACCCTGGTCAGGCAATACATATTTCAACTGTAAGCACAACGCAAACGAATAATACCTACTTACGACTGCTTACGACTTACTTACCCTCGTTCGTCTGTAGGTATATATACAACGACCTATATTACCTGTATGTATACAGGTACTCACAATCAAAATCCGTTGTCAGCGCGGCTCTACTATGGTCCGCGGATAGGATACAAAACTGAACAAAGTCTTGACGTCTGTAATAGGGACATCCACATCACATGTTTTTTTTGTTTTTGTGACTGAACAAGTGGACGATAAAATAAGATGAAATTGCCGCTTTTAAAAAAATTTAATAGATCTCCTGAGGGCCATCTTTACAACGGTGGAACTAAGTACGTATATATAATTATATCAAATTTTCAACTTAGTATTTTTTAAAATGATATTACAATAGCAAGGTTAGAGGCGAAGAATATATTATCTATAGGCAAATTAGGAACTCTTAAAAGTATTCTTATTTAAATATTATTTTATGAACCATACGTGTTTAACGAACCATTTTAAATTATCTTGGTTAAATTTATCTATTGTCAGATTTTTCAAAACATAATATTATCATTAAGCCAACTGCACACCTATTTATTATAAGTGTAATTGTCTTAATAATACTTAATTAATTTTCTAATAAAAATGATATTATTTTTTGGAATAATAATAAACAAATTTCTTTAGCTTTCCTGTTTGGCATAAAAGATTTTAGGAAACTTAATTTGCGCTCTATCAACGTCAAGAGAAAAGGATGCGCAAAGGACTTTTTGTTAGGTAGGTACCTACCTAAATGCCGTCAAAGAAAAATAAATTGCTCCGAAAATGTGTACTCTTGTGTGTTACTCAAAGAAAAGATAATTTACTCATAGTAAGCTGGATGCGCGTGGATTACCCATCGTAAAAGTAGTAAAACTAGAAATACTGTTACAAAAAAGGAAACTATTACTCTAAGGGTTTTTTCCGAATGCTGATCCCGTTCGCTGACTCGTAATCGTTCGATAAGTCCCTCCTGGAATAAAAAATAATAAGTTAAAATCTTTTGTAAAAATCGTTTCTAAAAATGTAAGTAAGTAAAGGATGGTATAGGTTATGTGACCCAAAATGTACTGAAATAAAATGCAACAAAAATGTAAGTCACATTATCTATATAAGTTTTATTTATATTGAGGAGAGGTTCTGGATTATGAAGTTGATTCTGCCTCCAAATACAAAGATGATCATTAGTACTACAAACAATTTTAGATACTCGACATATTCCAGTATCGAAAACTGTTTGTTCATTGAAGGTTAGATTAGGTTAGGAGTTTCGAAGTTAGTTTTGGACTTTAGGAATCTCATTTTCATTCATGACGCTGTTATGCTGCTAGTTAGTATTGATAGAAACAGTTTCAATGGTATCAAGGTTAGCACAAAATATCACCATTTCAATTCTGTGAAACCACTCAAAGGTTAGGTAATTTTAATTAATGAATTTTATGTATAAGTAAGTACGACAGTGCTGCACATTTTCACTTAGTATCGCGATAAATTAAAACTAGTGATGTGCCGGATCGTTAAAAATGTATAATCCGCGGATACGGATCCGAATACGGATATTTGACGTCAAGATCCGCAGATACGGATACGGATCTTAATTTTTTTACTCAAGCGATGTCGGTGCGCGTGACCTGGAAACTGAAACGATAGATGACGGCACTTGACGCTTTGTATAACCAGCTAGGACATGTTTCGACTTGTATTGCGCGGGTTTTTCTATTGTTTTTAGTTTAGTGGGCAGCAAGACGACTTGTATATATTTCATAGACTTGTATATAAAATTTTATCTATGTATTGAAAATTAATAAGGTAAAAGATCCGCCAAAAAGTGACGGATACGGATACGGATCTGTCTTTCTCCGCGGATATCCGCGGATACAGATATCCGCCACATCACTAGTTAAAACATATACCTAATAAATATTCTCAGTATGGAAAAAAGGATTGGTAGAATTATATCATCCTACAGTGTAGACATTTTGTAAATTTCATACATATTCCCACTAATCCATATCGGAGTAGCGTAGTTGCGTATGCCAGCAATCTCCACCCATCCATAGTAAAAGGGCGTAAAAGCTGTTGAAGTCAACATTTATAAAGGGGGCCTTATAATAATTATATGTAGTTGATTTTGCGCAAGGGTGTATTTATTTAAAGATGAATTATCGTCATCGGAAAATTTGGATCAACTTTGGTGTTTCACAGGGGAATTGTTTGTACCTAATCCTACACTGACCACTGACATATACCGGCGAAGAGGGGAGCACTACTAAATACGTGACTGCATCCATTATTGGCAATAGTGCAAATGTCTACAATGTTAATATGTTTTCGAGCCAACGATAGTCATTGAAGATTTTTACTTTTCTGGTACAATAACAATATACCTACGTATTATTATACATTTATAATATATTTTTTATGGAATTAAAATTTACCCATCCACCATGAGAAGCTATCCAGGAGCCAGGTTCTTCGTGCAAGAGATCAGCTACGGCTGCGGCCGGCGCCGCGACCAGCTCCAGGGCTGGCTCCCCCTCAGCTGCTTCTGCCGCTTCCCGTGCTAGTGCCCCACATACACAATAAATTGCCGCTATCTGTAATTTGTTCACAATTTTTAAATAAATGTGAAAAAAAAAATTCATCAGTGCTGTGAATGTTGAAAATGGTTCTTTTTAATAGTACCAAAACGTATCAACGTAAACGGGATCCTGCGTGGAAAACTGCAATCCATGAGGTTTCCGTAGAATAGAAATCTTATCTACTGTCGTATGTAGGTGTGTTGCTTCTCACACTGTATCATTTGGTCTGTTTTTGTTTGTTCACAAGTTCTGTTTTTTATTTATTTATATTAAAAGCAGACAAACAGGCAAACGGGCCACCTGCTGGTAAGTGGTCATCGCCACTGACACAATCAACACCAGGGGAGTCGGCGGTGCGTTGCAGTCTCTATTTACCTTAGACCAAGTTATGTTTTCCCTGGTGATGCGTCGTGCAAGAGCCAACGAGAGCTCTGACAGGGCGGTGTCGGAGCGCAGCATGGCGGAGGGCGCGCGGGTGGCTTGGCGAGCGACGTGACGAAAAGCGTCGGGCCGCTTCCTCTCCAGGGCCGCACACAGCGCTCTCAACGCAGCGAACACCCCGGTCTCGGCATTGGTCACCGCTTCCTCCGGACATTCGGTTTCCAGCATTTGCTGTAGCCTTTTCATTACAATTTGCTACGGGATGGATCGTTAATTTATTTTATAGTCTTTTAATTTCTAATAAAAGAAAAACATTGAATTTCTTTAGAGCAAAAGTCAACCTTTTTAATGTGAAAGTGTCATGCGTGTAAATCTCCTAGTGAAACAGGTACTTCATCCGAGCCGACACCCACGTCCTACCTTAAATAAAATAGAAGTCCTATCTGAGGTCGGACGTGAAAGCGTTGTTAAGTTACGCATAAGGGCTACGATGGTCGCCTCAAATATATCTATCTCGAACAATCCAAAGAGATCTTGAACAAATACGTATGAATATGGTCGCGTGAACACTTTTTTACTTTATAGCTTAAAACTAAAACCACCGAACTCTCGTTGATTGAACCTTAAGAAGTGTAAAATGTTAACATAACAAATTCCAGTATCAGTTTTGCTTTGAAAGCATACTTGGTTTATTTACTTTATCTGGGCAACTCGCAGATCTCCGTATCTGAGTTTTGATGTACTGTAAGCAGAGGGCACGGCCTTGGCGGACGATTTGCGGCTTGACTTGCGTTGGCGAGGCCAGGCACCAGCCGATGGTAGCAGACAGGCGACGGGAAACCGCGGTGGCTGCTGCGCTGGACACCATCGTGCTGAATCGCCGTTTGGTTCGGTCTAATGGCGACAGCGACCGAGATGGAGACGACCGGAGGATATCTAGGGTAAACATTGTTACTATTAAAAAAGGATTTCGAAAATCGGCCCAAAATTAGTTCGAGAAATCAGGTAACATACAAAAAAACCACAAAAAAACATACAGACGAATTGAGAACCTCCTCCTTTTTTGAAGTCGGTTAAAAATATATCTAAATTCGAAAAAAAAAATGCACCATAACTGAATTAATAAATCGTAACATCTTGAGCTAATCCATACACAAAAACATATATCTACTTATACAGGAAGTCTTATTTCTATGGGCTGATTCTAAACATAGATTTACGTGAGAACTAATAGACACGGATGTTAAACAAGAAACATTAATGAAAGCATCGTCAGACTTATTATTTCAATACACGGTGTCCCTAAAAACCTAGTGAGAAAATTCTAAATTTTACTTATAATATATACATACTTTAAAACAACATTATTGCTACCTATTTAAAATTTATTGCTGGTGATCAATTACTTACAGCTATCTGGCAATAATAAATAATTTTATTACGGTCTGAGAAGACTACGAATTGTGTTGGATGTTTATGAATCCATTGTTAAGTTACCGTCATAGACACATTGTGGATGGATGGCTCGTATTAAAATTGTTTGTCTGTGTTGTTAATTATAATATATATCATAGGTAAGATGAAAAACGCACAGCAAATAGAGATTTAAGATATTTGTTAGATAAGATATTATGTAGTTAATAGATATATTGTTTGAATTGCGTGAAAGTAGTTTGCATGTGACATACCAGACTACTTTAAGAATAGTTTACTTTCTAAGCGCGAACATAATTATGCTATGCTCGAAAACATTTTAAGATATGAAAATAATCCTTATTTGAGCAACGGTAACATAATTTTAGGTAGGTAACGGATATAGGTCCGTAAAATTCAATAACTTGTTTCTTTTCTTTCGTTGTAGCAGCATTTCTAACCAACGGTTGTCTGGCAGAGATCGCTATTGAGCGATAAGAATTTATTGTGTTTTTGTCCATGTAAATTTTTGTGTTTCTCTCTGGTGTGCAATAAAGAATATATCGATCTATCTATTTATGTATCCATCTTTGTCAACCAAATGTTGTACACAACAGCCCAACAACATTGTAATGTTAAAACTAAAAAGGGTTCCTACCGGGCACGCCGGCAAAAGTATCTGCATCTGGTACAGCAGTGAGCGGACTGCTCATCTTCCGTCGAGCACGGAGCGGCGGCAGGCTCTCCTCTTCTTCGCCATCTGGTGGAGTGACGTGTATTGCGATGTTGTTGTCCCCTGCAGTTTTCTTCCCATCCGATTGCCATCGTGTATCTGCTACGGGCCCTATCTGCAAATAGACACGTTCCTTGAAATGCATACAAATAAGCGTCCAGATCAATCAGCAAGCAGATCATAGTAACATTCATCTGCTTGTTAAGTTTATAGATGTTTAGTTACTTCAACATTTTTAATGGTGGATACTATTATTGCATGATGCCCTCTGACGGTAGCCACAACGGTGTGGCTACTTTTACTTCTCTTTCTCACAAAGATAAGTATAAGTACCGGGCCTTTGCTGCTCCTAAGTGTAGTTTTTGGAAATTGGATTTTTGCGTCCGTGAATGCCGCCGCAGCACCCTGCAGCACTACAGACGAGAACCCCTCCGTCCACCGCCTCGACCTCACTCGTGGGGGTTGGAGGAGGGCATGGAGAATTCTCCTCCGACGCCCTGCTCTCCTGCGGATCGGAAGGTCTGTAAGCTATCTGGTTACCATAACACAAGCTCACAAATTACTTTGGGATCAGAAATCTATGTTTGAGTTGTCCCACAATATTTATTTATTTATTTTAAATACTTACTATTACTACAGTTCCTGAAATATTTACAAAAATGAGCCTACGATCACGTACGAGTAGGTACTCGTAGCTACATGTAGCAGTGTGCTATTGGCATGGCGGGAACGAGGAATTAAGGGCGAGAAATAGGAATTACGTGACTGTACTTGTTGAAAGATACTGTTGTAAGAATACAAGGTTATTGATTTTACCGTGCTCAATTTGTATACATTTTGTTCTAGATATTTATTTACAAGATTTGTTGAAATTGTTTATCGGACTGTTCATGCTGGATCACACGTACTGGGTCCACATGCGTAGGGGCGCAGATGCTCTACCAGAATAATAATATTATCTACTATCACAGATTCTATACTATTTGAGGTTGAACGTGGGTCTCCATGGGCTGCACTGACCACTTCCCTTCAGGACTGGTGACCTCAATGTCTGTTTGTTACTTATTACTATTAAAGAATCTATGGGTACTTAATAGAAACTATCAATCTACATTGGTACAGTGCCCGAGCTCAGTGTAAGACATAAAAGAGCCATTAAAATAACAATAAGTAAGCATATTGTAGTTAGTAGATCTTTATGTTAGAGAAGTTATACTGGAAGCAGATGAAAAAAACGCCACTTATCGTTAAATACCATCCGGTATTTCAAGCTCTTAATATTATTGCTTAGCCCTTTAATATTAGCAATTGCCGAATTACCTATGTGTGTTTTAAAGTTTTACACTATACAACTTCTATAAAAATACGTAGGCATACCTGGTCAGTATTCCAGTTCGTAAAATATTAAGCAGTCATTTAAGATGATTGACCAATTTATACAGTCATGAGAAAATCTCGTCACAAATTGATCTTTTTAACGTTTCTAACGACATGCATTGTCTTCGTAAATGTTACTATTTCCTTAAAGTCTCTACAAATTAAATTTTATGTACAGCTCTACGTAATAGCTCCTGATTTACTCTTATTTATTTCGGAAGTTAATAAAATGGAACGAGGTTCATTTAGAATGCAGTTCAGGAAAATTCATATATGAGTGTCTGATGTCGGCCATGGCTCTTGATGTGTTAGCAATGTTAATTCGACACTTCAATGTTACTGATAAGCCTGTCGCTACCAGAATACTTAATAAGGGTGCAAGTTAAGGACTTTTTTACTCACTAGTGAAGCCATTTGTCTATTGAATTAATGTCACCTTTGCAGCGACACGACGTTATAAACAAATATGAGTCTTTATTGAAATATATCTATATATACCTATAATAGGCTTTCAATGATACCTAACTAATTTACTTAAAGTATTGTTGAGATATTCATACCTACTTTATATTGATATATTTTTAATCATCATGATATTGGATAGCAACATAATATTATTCTCATACATTATGTTGTCATTACCACATTGCCGCAATCAATCTCTTGAAATCTGTGCTAAGAGTTTTATTTGGCCGTTATGCAGTCCAAACTTTACACCACAGTTTGCCCTAATGGTCACTTTATCATCGGCGTTGTTAAACAGATATCAATGATATGAACTCTGATAATACTAACGACTGTTTGTCGTATACGGTAACCAAAATAAAGCTAATAAGCCGTGAAAATTTGAGTTAGTTGAGTCTTAATTTGCGTGGAATTGTTAATTTATTTTACTTAATAGCATGACGTGAAACGAAAACTAAATAGATTGGAGAGGAAACTAAGAATCACTTCAATATCGCTCGTACACAAAGGCTTCCTTTGAAACGTCCATATTTCTACATTTTAGAAAGAAATTCAATAGAATCAAGAGCTAATACGCAGTGAGACTTCGAACATAACTAGCGCGGACAATCTGGTACTGTGTGTAATCTCAGGGGGAGCATCCATTAATTAGGTGAGGTTATTTGGCGATTTTTCGAAGCACCCCCTCTCCCATCCCCTAATCTTACGTGAAATTTCGAAAAATGTGAATTTATAACGTAAATTCGCATTTTAGAAAAGCATTTAGAAAAGGTTTTGGAAAACTTATTCGCTGCATAGATACATTTAAGACCTCCTGTACATTTTAGATATCAATAAATTGTCGACATTGATGCTAGGCAGGACTACAAAATGGCGTACAAACGATTGTCGGTGTGTTACAAATATTTGAGATTTTTGAGATTTATCTATTTGAGATAAATCTCAAAAAGACAAAGACAAAACGTTTATTTGCACAAATATATACTTTAAAATTAAACTTTAAAATTATAAATTATACTTTAAAATAAAATTTTATGGTTTTTCCAGTACCTACCGGATTATAGAGCGTTGAATTTGAGTTTCCCTAAGTTGGAACAATTATAATAAACTGCTATCGGAATGCGGGGCTTAGAGTTTCATAATGGGGAAGGACTTTGCCCTCTCGTGTGGTCAGCTAGATAAGAGAATACTCTACTAATGACCAAAGCGGTTGTTTATCTACTTAATACCTTATGATAGAAAAGGCATAGAAAGGTTACCTAAGACGTAAAAGTTTTAAGATAATTATTAAACAAATCACTTAAAGATTAAATCTTAAATTGAAAATAGATGCTAAGTTAAGGGCGGTTGGCGACAGTGCGGGCTGATAATCAGGGCCGGATTTAGAAGTCTGGAAGCCTCGGGGCAACGAAGGAGTGGAGGCCCCTTGGTCCCAAATTATTTTCCAAATAAAATCAATAACTTTTTTCAGTTGAGTTTTCGAATAAATAATAATAATAAATTGCAAATGCTTATCAGGGCCATTTGATATTTTGATATTTTACTGATTGCCGTGAACAAATATATTCTAATTTCTGTTAATATTTAATGTAATCATGTTTGTACAAAGTACTGTAGGTAAAGGTAAAACACAAAAAAATATGAAAGGAAAAGTTGTATAGTAGTGTACTAGTCTTAATTTAATTTTTTTTCTGAAGTCTATTGTGGGGGCCCCTCTTTTGTGGAGGCCCCGGGGCTGTAGCCCTGGTTGCCCTCCCATAAATCCGGCCCTGCTGATAATGTGAATGTGAGAATCATTTCGACGACGCGCTGCTTAGCTTACCTCATTAACTTAGATGATCTTATCGCTCATGTGGAATATTACAATCGTGACAAAAATACACAATTCGATTTTCGATTAAAAACATATTTTTGAATATTTTAAGGGTACCTAGGTAGGTAAAATTTAGGTAAGTAGACGACATTTTTAAGATGCTTCTGTGTATGCCTAAGTTAACTCTACCGGACCGGATGATGAGAGCCATGCCGTCAATTTGGCGAATTTTAGCTTTTCGCTACTTATTAGGTATAGTCATTAGATACTGATTTGTAACTAAGTATGTTCAAGTATTTCCATTGTTTAAAAGGTAAAGATATAATAATTATATCAAATTGAATTACTGAATAGACAAATAAAACGGAGGAACCTATAGTGTTACAAATACATACCTACTTACCTCGATATCGGTAACGTGAAGATACGATCGACGCCGCGCCTTTAGTAGCTACTTACACGGCATAATTGGATAAATCACATGCTTTTGCGGAACAATGGTATACAATAACGACGACGAGCTACAGCATTAACATGACAAAAAGGCTTACACTAGGTAACTCTGGCATAATTTACCTCACTTCTGTTACTTCTATTCTATTAAGGATTTATCTATATTAAAAACATGTTGATGGACAACAACCTGTTCTCCTTACCTCATATTTTTTTAATTACATTTTAATCACCATCTTACAATTTTTAACGTTAATGTATAAATGTACTACTGCTTTTACTGCCTGCTTCACTGCATTTAAGAGGAACATTACAGAACAGAACAGAAACATAATAATAAATACGAAGACGCCCAGTAATTGGTGTATGTATGAATAAAAATCTAAATACTTATTAGATTATTAATTTAAATTACTTAAGTCGCCCACGCTATCCACTTGAGAGGCTATGTGAACTTGGCACCCGACTTTGGAAAAATCTGTTCTTTTATGGATTTTTCGAAAGATAAAGTTAGGTAGTTGATTGTAGTAAAAATATTTTCGTTTGTAGTTAACCCAAAAAAAAAAAAAATTGCAACGAAAAAAAAGTTGTCCCCCCAAATTTGAAAAACCATTTTTTTTCAACTGTTTCTTGTAGATAAACGTTAGTAGTGGATTGTAGTGAGGTTTTTTTCGTTTGTAGTTGGATAGAAAAAATAAAAAAAAATAATTTAATATTTGAGTATTTCTTCAAAATGGTTATTATGACCTAAAGTCAGTTTCAAAGTGCATACGGTTACATCAAACGGTGGAATGGATAGAGGGATGTCCGTAGACGTTTGTAGTGAACGAATTTTCGTTTGTAGTAAAAAGAAAGTGACATTAAAAAAATAAAATCGAAAAATACGATTTTCGGAGTAATTTTTAGAGAAAATTTCTCGTTTGAAGGTGTGTACGGTTACAACAAATGGTGGAATGGTTAGAGGGATGTCCGAAAACGTTTGTAGTGAACGAATTTTCGTTTGTAGTAAAAATAAAGTAACATTAAAAAAATAAAACCGAAAAATAAGATTTTCGGAGTAATTTTTTGAAAAAGTTTCTCGTTTAAAGGTGTGTTTCAGTTACTACAAACGGTGGAATGGATAGAGGGATGTCCGTAGACGTTTGTAGTGAACGAATTTTCGTTTGTAGTAAAAAGAAAGTGATATAAAAAATGTAAACGAAAAATACGATTTTCGGCGTAATTTTAAGAAAAAATTTCTCGTTTAAAGGTGTGTTTCAGTTACTACAAACGGTGGAATGGATAGAGGGATGTTCGTAGACGTTTGTAGTGAACGAATTTTCGTTTGTAGTAAAAAGAAAGCGACATAAAAAATATAAACGAAAAATACGATTTTCGGAGTAATTTTTAGAAAAAATTTCTCGTTTAAAGGTGTGTTTCAGTTACTACAAACGGTGGAATGGATAGAGGGATGTCCGTAGACGTTTGTAGTGAACGAATTTTCGTTTGTAGTAAAAAGAAAGTGACATAAAAAATATAAGAGAAAAATACGATTTTCAGAGTAATTTTTAGAAAAAATTTCTGGTTTAAAGATATGTTTCAGTGACTACAAATGGTGGAATAGAAAGAGGGATGTCCGTAGACGTTTGTAGTGAACGAATTTTCGTTTGTAGTAAAAAGAAAGTGACATAAAAAATATAAACGAAAAATACGATTTTCGGAGTAATTATTTTAAAAAAATTCTCGTTTAAAGGTGTGTTTCAGTTACTACAAACGGTGAAATGGATAGAGGGATGTCTGTAGACGTTTGTAGTGAACGAATTTTCGTTTGTAGTGAAAAGAAAGTGACATAAAAAAATATAAACGAAAAATACGATTTTCGGAATAATTTTTAGAAAAAATTTCTCGTTTAAAGGTGTGTTTCAGTTACTACAAACGGTGAAATGGATAGAGGGATGTCTGTAGACGTTTGTAGTGAACGAATTTTCGTTTGTAGTAAAAAGAAAGTGACATTGAAAAAATAAAACCGAAAAATACGATTTTCGGAATAATTTTTAGAAAATATTTCTCGTTTAAAGGTGTGTTTCAGTTACTACAAACGGTGAAATGGATAGAGGGATATCCGTAGACGTTTGTAGTGAACGAATTTTCGTTTGTAGTAAAAAGAAAGTGACATTGAAAAAATAAAACCGAAAAATACGATTTTCGGAATAATTTTTAGAAAATATTTCTCGTTTAAAGGTGTGTTTCAGTTACTACAAACGGTGAAATGGATAGAGGGATGTCTGTAGACGTTTGTAGTGAACGAATTTTCGTTTGTAGTAAAAAGAAAGTGACATAAAAAAATATAAACGAAAAATACGATTTTCGGAATAATTTTTAGAAAAAATTTCTCGTTTAAAGGTGTGTTTCAGTTACTACAAACGGTGAAATGGATAGAGGGATGTCTGTAGACGTTTGTAGTGAACGAATTTTCGTTTGTAGTAAAAAGAAAGTGACATTGAAAAAATAAAACCGAAAAATACGATTTTCGGAATAATTTTTAGAAAATATTTCTCGTTTAAAGGTGTGTTTCAGTTACTACAAACGGTGAAATGGATAGAGGGATATCCGTAGACGTTTGTAGTGAACGAATTTTCGTTTGTAGTAAAAAGAAAGTGACATTGAAAAAATAAAACCGAAAAATACGATTTTCGGAATAATTTTTAGAAAATATTTCTCGTTTAAAGGTGTGTTTCAGTTACTACAAACGGTGAAATGGATAGAGGGATGTCCGTAGACGTTTGTAGTGAACGAATTTTCGTTTGTAGTAAAAAGAAAGTGACATAAAAAATATAAACGAAAAATACGATTATCGGAGTAATTATTTGAAAAAAATTCTCATTTAAAGGTGTGTTTCAGTTACTACAAACGGTGAAATGGATAGAGGGATGTCTGTAGACGTTTGTAGTGAACGAATTTTCGTTTGTAGTAAAAAGAAAGTGACATAAAAAAATATAAACGAAAAATACGATTTTCGGAATAATTTTTAGAAAAAATTTCTCGTTTAAAGGTGTGTTTCAGTTACTACAAACGGTGAAATGGATAGAGGGATGTCTGTAGACGTTTGTAGTGAACGAATTTTCGTTTGTAGTAAAAAGAAAGTGACATTGAAAAAATAAAACCGAAAAATACGATTTTCGGAATAATTTTTAGAAAATATTTCTCGTTTAAAGGTGTGTTTCAGTTACTACAAACGGTGAAATGGATAGAGGGATGTCCGTAGACGTTTGTAGTGAACGAATTTTCGTTTGTAGTAAAAAGAAAGTGACATGAAAAAATATAAACGAAAAATACGATTTTCGGAGTAATTTTTTTGAAAAAATTTCTCGTTTAAAGGTGTGTTTCAGTTACTACAAATGGTGGAATGGATAGAGGGATGTCCGTAGACGTTTGTAGTGAACGAATTTTCGTTTGTAGTAAAAAGAAAGTGACATAAAAAAATATAAACGAAAAATACGATTTTCGGAGTAATTTTTTGAAAAAATTTCTCGTTTAAAGGTGTGTTTCAGTTACTACAAACGGTGAAATGGATAGAGGGATGTCTGTAGACGTTTGTAGTGAACGAATTTTCGTTTGTAGTAAAAAGAAAGTGACATAAAAAAATATAAACGAAAAATACGATTTTCGGAATAATTTTTAGAAAAAATTTCTCGTTTAAAGGTGTGTTTCAGTTACTACAAACGGTGAAATGGATAGAGGGATGTCTGTAGACGTTTGTAGTGAACGAATTTTCGTTTGTAGTAAAAAGAAAGTGACATAAAAAAATATAAACGAAAAATACGATTTTCGGAATAATTTTTAGAAAAAATTTTTCGTTTATAGGTGTGTTTCAGTTACTACAAACGGTGAAATGGATAGAGGGATATCTGTAGACGTTTGTAGTGAACGAATTTTCGTTTGTAGTAAAAAGAAAGTGACATAAAAAATATAAACGAAAAATACGATTTTCGGAGTAATTATTTGAAAAAAATTCTCGTTTTAAGGTGTGTTTCAGTTACTACAAACGGTGAAATGGATAGAGGGATGTCTGTAGACGTTTGTAGTGAACGAATTTTCGTTTGTAGTAAAAAGAAAGTGACATTGAAAAAATAAAACCGAAAAATACGATTTTCGGAATAATTTTTAGAAAATATTTCTCGTTTAAAGGTGTGTTTCAGTTACTACAAACGGTGAAATGGATAGAGGGATATCCGTAGACGTTTGTAGTGAACGAATTTTCGTTTGTAGTAAAAAGAAAAAGACATTGAAAAAATAAAACCGAAAAATACGATTTTCGGAATAATTTTTAGAAAATATTTCTCGTTTAAAGGTGTGTTTCAGTTACTACAAACGGTGAAATGGATAGAGGGATGTCCGTAGACGTTTGTAGTGAACGAATTTTCGTTTGTAGTAAAAAGAAAGTGACATAAAAAATATAAACGAAAAATACGATTTTCGGAGTAATTATTTGAAAAAAATTCTCGTTTAAAGGTGTGTTTCAGTTACTACAAACGGTGAAATGGATAGAGGGATGTCTGTAGACGTTTGTAGTGAACGAATTTTCGTTTGTAGTAAAAAGAAAGTGACATAAAAAAATATAAACGAAAAATACGATTTTCGGAATAATTTTTAGAAAAAATTTCTCGTTTAAAGGTGTGTTTCAGTTACTACAAACGGTGAAATGGATAGAGGGATGTCTGAAGACGTTTGTAGTGAACGAATTTTCGTTTGTAGTAAAAAGAAAGTGACATAAAAAAATATAAACGAAAAATACGATTTTCGGAATAATTTTTAGAAAAAATTTCTCGTTTAAAGGTGTGTTTCAGTTACTACAAACGGTGAAATGGATAGAGGGATGTCTGTAGACGTTTGTAGTGAACGAATTTTCGTTTGTAGTAAAAAGAAAGTGACATAAAAAAATATAAACGAAAAATACGATTTTCGGAATAATTTTTAGAAAAAATTTCTCGTTTAAAGGTGTGTTTCAGTTACTACAAACGGTGAAATGGATAGAGGGATGTCTGTAGACGTTTGTAGTGAACGAATTTTCGTTTGTAGTAAAAAGAAAGTGACATAAAAAAATATAAACGAAAAATACGATTTTCGGAATAATTTTTAGAAAAAATTTTTCGTTTAAAGGTGTGTTTCAGTTACTACAAACGGTGAAATGGATAGAGGGATATCTGTAGACGTTTGTAGTGAACGAATTTTCGTTTGTAGTAAAAAGAAAGTGACATAAAAAATATAAACGAAAAATACGATTTTCGGAGTAATTATTTGAAAAAAATTCTCGTTTTAAGGTGTGTTTCAGTTACTACAAACGGTGAAATGGATAGAGGGATGTCTGTAGACGTTTGTAGTGAACGAATTTTCGTTTGTAGTAAAAAGAAAGTGACATTGAAAAAATAAAACCGAAAAATACGATTTTCGGAATAATTTTTAGAAAATATTTCTCGTTTAAAGGTGTGTTTCAGTTACTACAAACGGTGAAATGGATAGAGGGATATCCGTAGACGTTTGTAGTGAACGAATTTTCGTTTGTAGTAAAAAGAAAAAGACATTGAAAAAATAAAACCGAAAAATACGATTTTCGGAATAATTTTTAGAAAATATTTCTCGTTTAAAGGTGTGTTTCAGTTACTACAAACGGTGAAATGGATAGAGGGATGTCCGTAGACGTTTGTAGTGAACGAATTTTCGTTTGTAGTAAAAAGAAAGTGACATAAAAAATATAAACGAAAAATACGATTTTCGGCGTAATTTTAAGAAAAAAATTCTCGTTTAAAGGTGTGTTTCAGTTACTACAAACGGTGGAATGGATAGAGGGATGTTCGTAGACGTTTGTAGTGAATGAATTTTCGTTTGTAGTAAAAAGAAAGTGAGTTTGTAGTAACTGAAACACACCTTTAAACGAGAAATTTTTTCTAAAAATTACTCCGAAAATCGTATTTTTCGTTTATATTTTTTATGTCGCTTTCTTTTTACTACAAACGAAAATTCGTTCACTACAAACGTCTACGAACATCCCTCTATCCATTCCACCGTTTGTAGTAACTGATACACACCTTTAAACGAGAATTTTTTTCTTAAAATTACGCCGAAAATCGTATTTTTCGTTTACATTTTTTATATCACTTTCTTTTTACTACAAACGAAAATTCGTTCACTACAAACGTCTACGGACATCCCTCTATCCATTCCACCATTTGTAGTAACTGAAACACACCTTTAAACGAGAAATTTTCTCTAAAAATTACTCCGAAAATCGTATTTTTCGATTTTATTTTTTATGTCACTTTCTTTTTACTACAAACGAAAATTCGTTCACTACAAACGTCTACGGACATCCTTCTATCCATTCCACCATTTGTAGTAACTGAAACACACCTTTAAACGAGAAATTTTTTCAAAAAATTACTCCGAAAATCGTATTTTTCGTTTATATTTTTTTATGTCACTTTCTTTTTACTACAAACGAAAATTTGTTCACTACAAACGTCTACGGACATCCCTCTATCCATTTCACCGTTTGTTGTAACTGAAACACACATTTAAACGAGAAATATTTTCTAAAAATTATTCCGAAAATCGTATTTTTCGGTTTTATTTTTTCAATGTCACTTTCTTTTTACTACAAACGAAAATTCGTTCACTACAAACGTCTACAGACATCCCTCTATCCATTTCACCGTTTGTAGTAACTGAAACACACCTTTAAACGAGAATTTTTTTCAAATAATTACTCCGAAAATCGTATTTTTCGTTTATATTTTTTATGTCACTTTCTTTTTACTACAAACGAAAATTCGTTCACTACAAACGTCTACGGACATCCCTCTATCCATTTCACCGTTTGTAGTAACTGAAACACACCTTTAAACGAGAAATATTTTCTAAAAATTATTCCGAAAATCGTATTTTTCGGTTTTATTTTTTCAATGTCTTTTTCTTTTTACTACAAACGAAAATTCGTTCACTACAAACGTCTACGGATATCCCTCTATCCATTTCACCGTTTGTAGTAACTGAAACACACCTTTAAACGAGAAATATTTTCTAAAAATTATTCCGAAAATCGTATTTTTCGGTTTTATTTTTTCAATGTCACTTTCTTTTTACTACAAACGAAAATTCGTTCACTACAAACGTCTACAGACATCCCTCTATCCATTTCACCGTTTGTAGTAACTGAAACACACCTTAAAACGAGAATTTTTTTCAAATAATTACTCCGAAAATCGTATTTTTCGTTTATATTTTTTATGTCACTTTCTTTTTACTACAAACGAAAATTCGTTCACTACAAACGTCTACAGATATCCCTCTATCCATTTCACCGTTTGTAGTAACTGAAACACACCTATAAACGAAAAATTTTTTCTAAAAATTATTCCGAAAATCGTATTTTTCGTTTATATTTTTTTATGTCACTTTCTTTTTACTACAAACGAAAATTCGTTCACTACAAACGTCTACAGACATCCCTCTATCCATTTCACCGTTTGTAGTAACTGAAACACACCTTTAAACGAGAAATTTTTTCTAAAAATTATTCCGAAAATCGTATTTTTCGTTTATATTTTTTTATGTCACTTTCTTTTTACTACAAACGAAAATTCGTTCACTACAAACGTCTACAGACATCCCTCTATCCATTTCACCGTTTGTAGTAACTGAAACACACCTTTAAACGAGAAATTTTTTCAAAAAATTACTCCGAAAATCGTATTTTTCGTTTATATTTTTTTATGTCACTTTCTTTTTACTACAAACGAAAATTCGTTCACTACAAACGTCTACGGACATCCCTCTATCCATTCCACCTTTTGTAGTAACTGAAACACACCTTTAAACGAGAAATTTTTTCAAAAAAATTACTCCGAAAATCGTATTTTTCGTTTATATTTTTTCATGTCACTTTCTTTTTACTACAAACGAAAATTCGTTCACTACAAACGTCTACGGACATCCCTCTATCCATTTCACCGTTTGTAGTAACTGAAACACACCTTTAAACGAGAAATATTTTCTAAAAATTATTCCGAAAATCGTATTTTTCGGTTTTATTTTTTCAATGTCACTTTCTTTTTACTACAAACGAAAATTCGTTCACTACAAACGTCTACAGACATCCCTCTATCCATTTCACCGTTTGTAGTAACTGAAACACACCTTTAAACGAGAAATTTTTTCTAAAAATTATTCCGAAAATCGTATTTTTCGTTTATATTTTTTTATGTCACTTTCTTTTTACTACAAACGAAAATTCGTTCACTACAAACGTCTACAGACATCCCTCTATCCATTTCACCGTTTGTAGTAACTGAAACACACCTTTAAATGAGAATTTTTTTCAAATAATTACTCCGATAATCGTATTTTTCGTTTATATTTTTTATGTCACTTTCTTTTTACTACAAACGAAAATTCGTTCACTACAAACGTCTACGGACATCCCTCTATCCATTTCACCGTTTGTAGTAACTGAAACACACCTTTAAACGAGAAATATTTTCTAAAAATTATTCCGAAAATCGTATTTTTCGGTTTTATTTTTTCAATGTCACTTTCTTTTTACTACAAACGAAAATTCGTTCACTACAAACGTCTACGGATATCCCTCTATCCATTTCACCGTTTGTAGTAACTGAAACACACCTTTAAACGAGAAATATTTTCTAAAAATTATTCCGAAAATCGTATTTTTCGGTTTTATTTTTTCAATGTCACTTTCTTTTTACTACAAACGAAAATTCGTTCACTACAAACGTCTACAGACATCCCTCTATCCATTTCACCGTTTGTAGTAACTGAAACACACCTTTAAACGAGAAATTTTTTCTAAAAATTATTCCGAAAATCGTATTTTTCGTTTATATTTTTTTATGTCACTTTCTTTTTACTACAAACGAAAATTCGTTCACTACAAACGTCTACAGACATCCCTCTATCCATTTCACCGTTTGTAGTAACTGAAACACACCTTTAAACGAGAATTTTTTTCAAATAATTACTCCGAAAATCGTATTTTTCGTTTATATTTTTTATGTCACTTTCTTTTTACTACAAACGAAAATTCGTTCACTACAAACGTCTACGGACATCCCTCTATCCATTTCACCGTTTGTAGTAACTGAAACACACCTTTAAACGAGAAATATTTTCTAAAAATTATTCCGAAAATCGTATTTTTCGGTTTTATTTTTTCAATGTCACTTTCTTTTATACTACAAACGAAAATTCGTTCACTACAAACGTCTACGGATATCCCACTATCCATTTCACCGTTTGTAGTAACTGAAACACACCTTTAAACGAGAAATATTTTCTAAAAATTATTCCGAAAATCGTATTTTTCGGTTTTATTTTTTCAATGTCACTTTCTTTTTACTACAAACGAAAATTCGTTCACTACAAACGTCTACAGACATCCCTCTATCCATTTCACCGTTTGTAGTAACTGAAACACACCTTTAAACGAGAAATTTTTTCTAAAAATTATTCCGAAAATAGTATTTTTCGTTTATATTTTTTTATGTCACTTTCTTTTTACTACAAACGAAAATTCGTTCACTACAAACGTCTACAGACATCCCTCTATCCATTTCACCGTTTGTAGTAACTGAAACACACCTTTAAACGAGAATTTTTTTCAAATAATTACTCCGAAAATCGTATTTTTCGTTTATATTTTTTATGTCACTTTCTTTTTACTACAAACGAAAATTCGTTCACTACAAACGTCTACGGACATCCCTCTATCCATTTCACCGTTTTTAGTAACTGAAACACACCTTTAAATGAGAAATATTTTATAAAAATTATTCCGAAAATCGTATTTTTCGGTTTTATTTTTTCAATGTCACTTTCTTTTTACTACAAACGAAAATTCGTTCACTACAAACGTCTACGGACATCCCTCTATCTATTCCACCATTTGTAGTCACTGAAACATATCTTTAAACCAGAAATTTTTTCTAAAAATTACTCTGAAAATCGTATTTTTCTCTTATATTTTTTATGTCACTTTCTTTTTACTACAAACGAAAATTCGTTCACTACAAACGTCTACGGACATCCCTCTATCCATTTCACCGTTTGTAGTAACTGAAACACACCTTTAAACGAGAAATTTTTTCAAAAAATTACTCCGAAAATCGTATTTTTCGTTTATATTTTTTTATGTCACTTTCTTTTTACTACAAACGAAAATTCGTTCACTACAAACGTCTACGGACATCCCTCTATCCATTCCACCGTTTGTAGTAACTGAAACACACCTTTAAACGAGAAATTTTTTCTAAAAATTACTCCGAAAATCGTATTTTTCGTTTATATTTTTTATGTCGCTTTCTTTTTACTACAAACGAAAATTCGTTCACTACAAACGTCTACGAACATCCCTCTATCCATTCCACCGTTTGTAGTAACTGAAACACACCTTTAAACGAGAAATTTTTTCTTAAAATTACGCCGAAAATCGTATTTTTCGTTTACATTTTTTATATCACTTTCTTTTTACTACAAACGAAAATTCGTTCACTACAAACGTCTACGGACATCCCTCTATCCATTCCACCGTTTGTAGTAACTGAAACACACCTTTAAACGAGAAATTTTTTCAAAAAATTACTCCGAAAATCTTATTTTTCGGTTTTATTTTTTTAATGTTACTTTATTTTTACTACAAACGAAAATTCGTTCACTACAAACGTTTTCGGACATCCCTCTAACCATTCCACTATTTGTTGTAACCGTACACACCTTCAAACGAGAAATTTTCTCTAAAAATTACTCCGAAAATCGTATTTTTCGATTTTATTTTTTTAATATCACTTTCTTTTTACTACAAACGAAAATTCGTTCACTACAAACGTCTACGGACATCCCTCTATCCATTCCACCGTTTGATGTAACCGTATGCACTTTGAAACTGACTTTAGGTCATAATAACCATTTTGAAGAAATACTCAAATATTAAATTATTTTTTTTTATTTTTTCTATCTAACTACAAACGAAAAAAACCTCACTACAATCCACTACTAACGTTTATCTACAAGAAACAGTTGAAAAAAAATGGTTTTTCAAATTTGGGGGGACAACTTTTTTTTCGTTGCAATTTTTTTTTTTTTGGGTTAACTACAAACGAAAATATTTTTACTACAATCAACTACCTAACTTTATCTTTCGAAAAATCCATAAAAGAACAGATTTTTCCAAAGTCGGGTGCCAAGTTCACATAGCCCACTTGAGATCGTTTTTGCTTTTCTAAGAAAGTATAATATAAGAACTTTGATTAATTTTATCTAATTCATTTTATGGGTACAATGAAATGAGACTCAGTATTAAATAATCTTAGCAAGCAAGGATTTGTACCTCCTATGTATCTCCTCATAAGTGTAAATTGAGATTTTTTAAAATATTCTCACTATTAATACCACATCTCGAGATGAACGGCATTGAATATTTATTATTCAAGCTACAAATAGCTATTATTCGTTGAATTGTAAAAGACGTTTAAAAGCTAAAAGAATATATTATTTTTTTCTAACTTTGAATTATTATTCATTTTAGACTATAATTTCACTGAAATTGTGCGCGTAAAACTTCGAATTACGATAATATTTCCGGCACATAAAATATAAGAAAACTTTATACCTCATGTTTATGTTTGTATTCTCGTACAAAGTGCGATTCGTCGTCACTGTCACAGTTGCTCCATGCGTTGTGCACCATGGTGTGCGGTGATGGGGCAGAGGTCACTGCTCTCGCGGACCCAACAATAAAAGGGACAATCTCCCAATCGCACGGATAACCAATAGGACTACTGTCTATTTAATGGTATGGCACCTATTATGCGATTGACGTCTACTACCACACTGTATCTATTAGGTACATGTTAATAATAAACGACTTTTTGATACTACCTGATACTTAATGAACGTCAATCTCATCGCGCATTAAGGCTGCATCATATCGTTGATTGCTGGTGTAATTGGCCATATTTTATACCTGTAAATGCTTGTATTAACTATATAAATTCATGAATGAAGTACTTCACTATCTTGACGGTATATGTCGGCTTCCTTTAATATTTCAGAAGCTATTTATTTAGATCGTTTAGAGATCATTACTTTTATTGACATGTAGACAGAGTGATTGAGGAAAATAATAAGTTGATTCTTTACGGAAGTCATTTACCGGTGAGGTACCTAAGTGCATGCAAATCTAGTACCTAACCTTTGGTAACCTAAGACACGCGAATACACTTAAATGAATATGTAATTACAAGATCTTCCTATGTTCCATGTTATTCTTTCTGGTTTTACTATATTATGTTTACCTCCAATGTTTGCCTCCTACAAATAAACGGCTAAGTTACTGATGTGTTTGAATTTAATATTAGGTACTGTCTTATGTCTTATGTTCTTAGGCAAGTTATTAAACATCGATCTATAGTATTTTATAGTATAGGAATAAATCGATCACTATATGAAATACTAAAATCATACTAACGAAAACGCAAGGAAATTTATTGTAGTGTTTTAGGTAGGGGCATGATGTTAAGTACTAATTATTTGGCTTAGATTTTAAAGTATGTTTGCAAAACACATTCTATAGTTACGAATGTTCTGTACGAACCATATTATACTGATCGCGTTACAAGTTTACTACGTTATACGTATGACTTAGTTAGATTTATTAGAGCAACTCGTATTCGTACTTGAGGCAACTTGAGCAAGTAAGTACGCCATTGAATCAGCCAGTCTATTGAAGTCGGTATTAGGTACTCTGAATACAAAATATAAAAGTTATACAGTTACTTTTCCATATCTTGCGGAAGCTGCCTACGTTACAATTTTTAAGCGGCTTATGACTTTATCTATGCTATTATTGAACCAAGGAGTTTTCCCGAAGCATTCGCACACACGAACGTGGATCGTAAACGAATTCAAATTCATTTATTGAGGTCGTTGCATATAGTAGCAGATATTGAACAACTTACTGCATGTTTACGTATGCGAAGTAAGTACTTGCCTACTTATACTTTTGTCTTGCAGTAAACACCATCAGACATATGACTTGACCCTATGAGTATAATAGCTAAGGTGGTTTAATCCATTCTTTGAGTGACTTTATAAATGCTTTGGGTATTGGATATAATTTAGATACTAGAGAACAATTTTCAGAGAATTCCTTCTGTTTACAATATCTATTAAGTATTTTTTTATTTCTTTTTATATTGGAACAGCAAGAAGCTTGTAACAACCCTCTTTTTTAAATAAATAAATAAATTCAGTTGACCGTATTGTTCTGGATCAGTAAGGCAGCAGTCGTTAAAACTTGAGAAAGACCTTCGGGCTGTTTGAAAACTTTTGGTTATATTGTAGCAAACTGTTGGTCGTGATCTGACTAGGGTTAGCTGCTTTGATAAGGTATAAGATATATAATAAAATTTCAGAAATTTCGACGAATGAAGCTTCCACGCCCAAGTCAACGAAAACCGAGACACGGTTCGTAAGAAATAGGGAAGAAATAGGTACAAATGGGAATAGCAATAGAATGCCTGAGATAGTGGTGAAAATCTTAAATTTAGAGATATTTAATATCTTATTTGAATATATTAAATTTCGCATAAGGCCTTGTCCTAATTGGCTGACCAAAACGAAAAAATTCAAACACCTTGTACTAACAGACAACACGCATTGACGACAAACCTTTGACGAGGTTTAATAAGAGTTGCGGTGAAAGCCCAGTGGCTTAGAATTCGACCTCGAATCGAGGGGTCCGGGTTCGAATCCCAGTGGCACGCATCAATGGCTTTGTAAAAAAGTTATGTGCGCTTTATTAAATTAAATATCACCTGCTGTTACGGTGAAGGAAAAGATCGTGAGGAAACCTACATGCTTGAGAGTTACAAAAATGGTCCCAAAGGTATGTAAAGTCCACCAACCCGCAGTAGGCCAGCGTGGTGGACTAAGGCCTACATCCCCCTCATTGTGAGAGGAGACCCGACCCTGTAATGGGTCATTAATGGGCTACTGATGAATAAGAGTTAGTATTGATAGTTTCACATGCTAATCCGGGCAGCGAATATAGAAGCATTCTATGTACTATTAATAAGACAGGGAGTGGTATTCCAATTCGCTATTAAAAATCCATTTCTACAACATGTTTAGAAAATAAGCCCAAAGCCTTAAAGGGAAGTTTACCAAGTACAAGGTTCCGGAAATTGCATGTTGTAGGTCTACGGCACGGCGGGCGCTTTGTATGAATAAACTAGACTGTGCGCCGTGGATTTTAGAACTTGGTGTAGAGAAGCGTAAAAAATAAAAGCGGTTATTGTGACTAAACTATGATAGTTAGATATGTGCTCTCGTGGACTTTTTTGTAGATCTTAATAAGCCCTACAAACCCGTAGTACATAATTTTGTTCTATTGTCAATAGTTTTTGCAGCGCACGCATAAATAAATAACGCTTCACACTCATAGCCCCACACTAGGATTCCCTGTGTCGTGGGTGCCATGGACACACACAAGACAAAAACACAACACACCCAGACCAGAAACCGAAATTCAAATTCATCATCCGAACCTCTTCTCTGCTGGGAATCGAACCCAGGACCCTCCGCGTAGGGCATCGGTGTCTTAACCACTGCGCCACTCGGGTCGACGATTCAATTTTTTTATGGATCCCAATTTTTTTAAAAAGTAAAATATACCCTATAACTTTCCTCTATAAATGGACTATCCAACACTGAAAGAATTTTTGAAATCGACCCAGTACTCCCTGAGATTAGCGCGTTCAAACAAACAAAAAAACAAACAAACAAACAAACTCTTCAGCTTTATAATATTATAAAATAGAATAGATTATAATTTATAACATAGTAATTAAAACGACTTATTACAACATCAAACATGTATCTCTGTAAATTAAAGAGTAAGAGTTGTAGAGATCTAAATATTTCGTTCGTGGAAAAATATTAAGGTTGCGCGCGATTTTAGCAGGTACCTAACATGCACGTGGTGAATGCCTACAACGATACTCCTACAAAAGGTGTTTTACGTAATTTGTATTAATCACATGTCCACCATTTAATTTTTGGATCGGTTCGGCAGTGATTCTTTTTATGGCGCACTTAGGTATTTCGAGAGCCAAGGAGAGAACGATCGTTGGTAATGCTGTAAATGAGATTTTTATCCGGAGTTGATAGGCCAGACTTGTCAGAGTCCTTGTTAACTATTCGTTACGTACTAGACTTCAAGACGAAAATTATGACATGGTTCATTAAAAAAGCAACTTAGCCCAATTTGCTGGCTCATGTCGCTAAATTGTACATATGTATTTGGCTATCAACATTACCTACAGGTAATTAAGTACGTACCTACCTATTATTATTAGTACCTGCCTTATAGCAATAACAAGCTGGAACGGTATTAGGTACGGTCAAACAATAGATGTCAGTTGATCAAAAATTAGTTCCAATTTTTAAACTTTTTGGATATGGAATTCCCATACCATTTTGGGAAATTTAATAGGTTTTTGTCACGAGACGATAAATTAAACCATGTAGGTACCTACATTTTAATTTGAACCATGTACATTTTAAATTAATTTCTGTTGAAGAAAAATCATCGTGAACTCACACTCATACTTGGTGCTAATTTTTGGTATAATTTAAGTTGAATTTGTAAAATTAATAGTCACTAGACCTATTTGAAAAAAAATTAAGGGATCCTTACGTTAACTGATAATAACTGAGTAATAAGTAATAACTGTGCTAAATGTAAAATATAAAACATATTAACATACAATAGTTAACTGAATATACCTAGTACCTTATGCCTAGTGTACTGAACCTGAATCGTGTTATACCTGTCTATTATTCGTCACACTACCATTACATTTTTACAGTAGGTACGAAAAGTATTCGAGTTTCTGTGAAGTCGGTATTTTTTTATGAATATAACTGTTAACTACATTGTCTTCAGTATATAATTTACGTTTGAAATGATCATTATGATTCTAAAATACGTAGATTTCTTTGTTCTTAGTTTATGTGATAATTGTTTACGTGTGCGCAGGATGCGATCGTAAACTGACCTAGGGTTGTTATTCACTGAAAATTCTCGCCAAAATGATAAAATAAACTTAGCACCTTTTATATCGCCTTTTTACGGGCCTTCTTTACTGTCATCATCGACACCGTACAAAGTTAATTTAAAACTTTAAAAAGTGTACTAAATATGCTTATTTTACATTTATGTATTTGAATAATCGGTAACCTAGGTACCTATATGTTTTCAGGACTATAAACTACAATCATGCCAAATTTTATTAACATTCATTCGGTAGTTTTCGCAGAATCCGGTAACAAAGATTACGTTTTCGCCCTTATAGAGAATCCTAGATATCGCTAAAGTATGATCTTTTGGTGCAAGACTTATTTAGTAAGTATTTAATTTATGTATTAAAATAATCAATGGCTCTACTATTAATTTTTTTACTATAGTTTTAATGCAAAACTTATTAATGAATTGCATAAATAAGCATCTGAAATGACTCGATAATTAATTTTTATAAGACTTAATCGGGGGTTTTGTAAAATTTTTAATTTAATTTTTATTTAATATCTGAGTTCCCTTTAAAAAGTGAAAAATAATGAAAGAAACTCAATCTAAAGTACCTAAGTACGTACGAGTAGGTAAGTATTAATAATTCTGAAAAAAATACATCGCATTGGGGTACCGCTCCTACCTATTCGTCTATTCGTCGTTGCTTAGTTAGGTTAGGTTAGGTTAGACTATCGTATTTGCAATTGAATTGTTAGGTTTGGCGCGGTCCCAACGCAATGTATTTTTTTAGAATTATTAATACTTACTCGTACATATACTTAGGTACTTTAAGATTGAGTTTCTTTCATTTTCATTCTACCCAACATTCACCCCCCACAACTTTTAAACGACTCAACCGATTTTCATCGAACATGTCTAGGAACACTCGCCCGTAACTCAACTTTCATACAAAAAAAACTAAATTGGAATCGCTTCATCCGTTCGCGAGCTACGGTGCCACAGACAATGCAGACAGACAGACAGACAGACAGACCGACAGAGAGACAGACACGTCAAACTTATAACACCCCTCCTTTTGCATCGGGGGTTAATAGGCGGCAACCTTGTAATACTGCAGCGGCTATCTGCCGCACCGTGTCGGAACCGGTGGCGATAACAAAACACAAACGGAATCGGCGTTATCGTTGACATACATTTGTGTTTTATTAAGCTCGCATGTAGAGCTTTAGTGCAGAGACAACCATCCCGTGATAGTTTAAACGCATCTGACATGGATGGCTACTAGCCTATCTCTAGCAATCCATCTTAGAGATACATGGAGCCTGTTACGGGATCTTTGTTGTGTTGTGTTATGTAGAGAATAAATAGTATTTTCTTGCGATAAGACGAACGAAGGTAACGAAGCGTGCTGTACAGCATTAAATGACCTATAGGTCACAAATGCCGTACAATAAGTACCGTACATTTGTGTAGTTCCTTTTGTATACATATACAGATACTTTATCCATGAACGCCGTACATATTTCCAAGGAAGGGCAGTCTATTAAAAGACTATACCTATTATAAAAACCAATGAATAGCAATCAAATTTAATTAATTACAATATTCTTATATGACTGAGTATAAATTATTTATTACAATTAGGTACGTTCTTTAATGTTACATTATATTAAATGGGTAAGAATCCTATTAAGTCCTGTATTACAAGATACTTAGCCATAGCAAACAAATTAATTGGCTGTTTTACGTTAATATAATCTTTGAAATAATGGCCGCCTAAGTGTCGTACGCCTGAATCGCGTTTTAGATAAAACCTAACAACATATTATTATTATGTGATGTTTATAGACTTACAGGGATTTTATAATGTAAAAATATTGTACCCATCTTTGCACAAATGATGAATGAGACCTTAAAAATACTTCTTTGACGCGCTTCTTTGCTTGCCACCCACATACGTGTGCATCGGGCCCTGATTGAATGTACATTCTTCTAAGACACGTGCTAGTTACGATATGCACCCAATTATGTATCGGGCCCTGATTGTATCTTCTAGGACACGTGCTACGATAAGCATTATACAGTGTGTCTGGTTACCGATGTCGGACCCGTTAAGGCTAAGCGATACAAACAATTTTATCGACAATTCTATTTTTTTTAATTTGTTTTTTAATATCTTGTTCTATCCAAAGCATGCAAAACACAAGCCGGTTAATTACCTAGTTTTCACAAAAATCTTAAGAAAACAAAAAAGAACCAAATTTTTTGTCATGTTTTATCGGTTTACTATTTTTTTCTGTATCATAATGAGTGTATGTTTTACAAATAAAAATGTTCAGTTTTACTGTATAAGTATTGAATAACTATAATATATCTAAAAAAATATTATTTAGACGGTAATACTTCTTAAAAATACTTACATTGAAACTTTATAAAGTTTATCCCCATCAATATTGGTTTTGTTATACATATTTATTTTAATAAAATTGTTAAAACATTAATCAAAACTAAATGTAGTAATACTCGATAATAGCAACTCATAAGAAAATTTGTACATTTTGTTATGACCTAAGCACCGTAGTTGTTGATTAATGAAGAGGTATTTAAAGAAAATTATATTTTAATTTATTCTTGTAATAGGGTCTTCAAAGTAAAGTTTATTCTCTTTTGCTTAAATTTTATTAAAGTTTTAGTAGTTTGTATATTGAGTTAAACAATTAAGAGTATTTTGTTTCTCTCTGGGAGAAAATGTTTAGAAGGGTCCTAAAATATTTTACGGCCGAATAAATATACTTAGGCGTCAATTGGAATAAAACTGTTAATCCCATTACTTTACAAATTCCAGGTTAGAATATAGATCGTGGTTTTACCGTTAGAATTAAAACTTTTACGTACGTTGGTAAATTAAATAAATGCCTTTATGTGTAAAAGGGGAAAACATGAAGTTATTCTCAGATTTTATTCAGAATTTTATTTACTTAAAATAAAATTGGGGTGCGATTCCTTTGACTCGGTTTTGTTTTTTGTGTCCTAATAATTAATTTTTTTTACTATTATTGTATTTTTACTACTTTCACTTTAACGTTGCTTGCTTTTATTGATTAAAGCTATTTGGTTTTTGTTTATTGATGTAATTTATAATATCTATGTACATACCTACCTAGATTGAAGAAGTCATGTGGTTAGTTTAGTAGTGAGCATTTTCTATAAGCGGGAAGAAAGTTGAAAATATGACGTATCATCGCACTAGGAGGTAAATTTTGAAAACTTGATGCCTATATAGCAAGTTTCCTTATTTTATGTATAAATTTTCGTTAGTAAATAAAGCCAAATCGAATAAAATTTCGATAAAATATTATTGAAAATGTACATTTCCAGTTAACTTTACCAGAGTAACTTTACGTGTGCGTGGACGGGGAAATCCAAAACTATGAGGAATAGCGAAAAATGCTGAAAAAGTCTGGAGACCGATTTTGATGAAAACTAAAACTGCATCGTCGGATTTTTGAAAAATCTGGATACGAAGTCTCACGGAGTTTATTAACTACTAGCTGACCCAGGAGGCTTCGCTCTGCCAATGTTTTTTTTTTATTTTTATTTAATAGCCTATGTCACTCAGGCTGAATGTAGATTTCCAATGGTGAAAGAATTTTTGAAATCGGCCCAGTAGTTTTTGAGTTTATTCGTTACAAACATACAAAAATACAAATGTTTCCTCTTTATAATATTAGTATAGACTGTGTAAACATTTAAAAATTTCATCTAAATCCAATACAAAGAACTGTGTTCCTCTTTTTACCGACTTCAAAAAAGGAGGTTAGGTACTGGATAGGAGCTTGGCCGTAGAAGAAAAGATGAAGTGATTGAAATGAAATTATACATATATAATATTTGAAAAGTACTTCGCCAGTGTTCAAATGAACCTTCCAGATGTTACTACGACCATATATAATATAATTATTGAATGTTTAATTTGCAATTCTGTTTCCATAAATTTTAACAGTATACTTTGGTAATGTTAACGAGATCTTCTCTAATTTATTTTACAAGCAGTTCATTCATGCGTTTATTAGAGGGAAGGCACTTTTAATTAGAGGCTCTTATGGGAATAGTACACAATAAGCAAAACTTACTGCGTAATGTTTTTCTACGAATTTGAAACATATTCATAAAGAAATAACGTACGTTCGTTCCTGAAACTTGTTCCTTTGAATTAATATTAAGTTGCATTTCGATTGGGGCAATGTCGTCCCAAATAAGCACTTTATTTGAGAAAAACATTTAAGACTTGACAAACTTTAAATATAAAAAAAGATAAATTCGATTCATAAATATCAAAATCAACATTCAACACCCATTATCTTTACGAGACTTAACGTAGAACAATAATTATTATAACCGTCCAAAATTTCTTCAGCTTAAAATACCTATGTTATTAGGTAGGTACCTGTTAACTAATATCTACGTCGCTTCTAATAATTTTCAGTATTTGCGCCACTTAAACGTGATAATTACCTGAGTATTTCTTTTAATTGCTTTGAAGATGGATATTTTTCCTAGGTTCCTACTGTATTCATTTTTGGTAGTAAGTAAATAGAGAATTTGCGAAACTATTTTAGATAAACTCTTCAATGTACAATAATATAGTAAATTGAATTCTATCACCGGGAATCGTCATATATTATTAATTTTACAAATGACGAAATTTGTTATATGTTTTCACCTGGACCTGTGTATTGTTCCCTTAATGGCGTGTCACGACGTTTTGCATAAGCGTATATCCATATAAGTTTTTTATAGACTAATGACCTTACGATCAGCGCCATTGTGGTGCGCTGATAAATCTGCAATGGTAATTTGGGTCTTTTTCAACGAACGTTCTTAATTAATCTTCTTAGTTCTTTGATGAAATTAGGTAGAAGGTTTATGATAAAAACAAGTCTTGACTTATTGAATTTGTCGCGTTGCTACATTTGGTACATAGACTAAAGGTGTGGAATTAAATTTTATATTTCAGAAACAATGCCTCCCAACAAATGTATATTTATATATAAGAACTTGCGTGTTTCGCACGGTATCTTAAAAACCATATAATACGTGGTTTTACCACGTCTATCATTTATCTTATTTGTTATTTCTTTAGGATATTTTTTTATTAGAAACCTTGCAGGGCATTTCGTATTCTTACGACCATAATATTTTTTATGCTATTAATATAATTTCAATAAGTATTAATGTTGCTCAGTGAGTTATTTTTTACTCATTTTGAACAACAAAAAAACCTTTAAAGCTGTTAATTTTCGTCATCATCATTGTAACGTCTGGGAAATATAGTAAGTACCTACAAAGTTTGCAGTTATTATAGGCTTGTGTATGTAGACTATAGAGTCAAATGATTCGCAATTTTTTGCATTTTGTCATGCGTCTTTTCTGAACTGATTATGATAATTATCTGATGATTAACTTAATACTTTAATGTATTACGGAAAGTATGGGTAACTTTTTGAGCATTAAATTATATTAAAAATACGTCAACCACACCTAAGCGTCAGCGAAGGATTTGTTAAGGTCTAAGAAAATTAATGTAAAAATGTACAAATGAAGATTGTAAATTTAAGAACTAGAAAATTAAATTATTTTAATTTTACTTGTATTGTCACTATAAAAAGAAGAGTAGGGACAAAGGATGAAGAACACTGCTATTTCAAGCAATCAATAAATTGGTGCTTCACGATCGCGACTAACTTATAAAAAGTGCACTGAAATGTTTCACCACAAAGTTTTCTCTGTTAAAGTATTTCTATTATAGATAATAGAAGCTCTTTACTTTGTACTTCACTGGTGAAGTGAGCAAAAGTTTTTTTGCTGATGAGTACCTAGTTCATACTAATATCTACTACTTACTTAATACCATTACTAACGTTCCTGTTAAAAGCACGTCTTGGTCGACTATTTTTACTTATACGCGCTTTTCGATTGGGAGGAAGTTGGTCATGAGAATCTGACACTGGCTCCCGGAATATATTATTATAATGTTATAATATGCTTGTTAGATGCTTGTTACAGGTTAGAGGTGATCTTAGTCATTTTAAGAGTAGCAAGCTTCTACTTACAATCTCCGACAGCACGTGTTTAGATTTTGGTGCTCATGGGCTCTAGTAGCCACTAAACAATGGCTACCCGCTCTCTTAATTACTACTTCTTATATATTTTTTGCGTGTGTAAAAACTTTTCCAAAATATAGCTCTATAATGCTAGTAAACATTATCTTAGTATACATATAAAATGAGGAATATCGCATTAAAAAATTGGGTGGGGCTGTGTCGTTGCACACGGCCGTTGGTTTTAACGTAAAACGTTTAAATATTGACGTCGTTTACCTCCGCCACGCCCGGCTCCGATGCAAGCTATACGCGAAATAGTTACACTAAACTCATGATTCTACGATGAATCGTTTTGTAGTTATTAAGTTCAAACGATATAGACGAATTCGTTACCATTGAGTTACTATTACTACTAGCGCTTCGTTACGGTTCAGTTTTCTGACATGGTACCCTATGTATGGTAACGATTTTAAAGACGTCAAATAAGTACCTACATAGGTAATTTATAAGTTTCACGTCAAAATAAGAAGGTAATTTATAAGTTATGCTAGGTTCCTTACTTATAAATCTTTATTAAGTACCTTCAGTTTTCTAAATCAGTCGGCAAGTTGCACGTGCCGTTCGACATTTCTACGGTTAATTATCGTTAGTTTTCCACGAATACTATCGAATGAAGTTCAATCGATTTAGAGATAAGGCTGCATGATGGCTAACAGGCGAACAGGGTAATATTAGGCAATTCCGCTCTTCAAGTCGACTAATCGTGGGTTGATGATAATATTCCTGTATTTTTTAAATAATGTACTTAGAAGTACTCGTAGTTTATGAACGTGAAGGCCACATTTGTGGTTCCTAGCCATTTGGATACTGTAACCCACTAGGATATCTATTTTCTGAGATTACGTTGTTTAGAGGATTCGTGTTTAAAAAAAGAGGTCCTTTTTGTACAATTCAGTCAATTTTTTAATTAAACGGTTTTATTTAGCTTGCCCTGTTTATTTGTTTGTTTGGGTCAAATTTAGAAATTGCAATTTGACCCCCTTCCTGATGACAGATTGATCTGATATTTGGAACACACTCTTATAATACATTCTTTATGATTGTAAATCCAAGATGGCCGCCGCAACAAAATGGCGGATTACATATTTTCCACAACTGCCTCAATATGGGTATCAAATGAAAGGGCTTGATTAGAAGAATAAACAAAAGTAAAAATTTAATAAAAAAGTTTTTTATGTAAACGTTGGGTACGTAAAATTTCTATCTTAATATTTACTGTGAATACACTACGCCCAACGATTTTGTATTTTTGTCTGATCAATACCCCAGATTGATGAGAAGATTGGTGCAAACTGGTAGCTAGGACTTACCGAATGATTTTTTGCTTTTAGTACATAACCTACATCAATTTTTAAATTATCTATTATATTAAAGCAAGATTGACTGAGGAATCAACGCACAGGCCAAACTCTTGGGGCTAGAAACTTGAAATTTCGCACACGTATTGATTTTATAACGTAGGCATCCACTAAGGAAGGATTTTTAGAAATTCAAACCCCAAGGGGGTGAAATGGGGGATAGAAGTTTGTATGAAACTTTTTATTCCTTAGTCATATTTGCATGAAATTTCGTATGAATTTAGTTCGACAAAAATAATGTGTTACGTATCTTAGCGTTTTCGTAAAATAGGGGTTCATGGTTTTATATAAACGCAGTCGCACAGTACAAACCCTAAGGGCTAGAAATTTCAAATTTCACAAACATATTCCTCTTATGACGTAGGCTTCCACTAAGAAATGATTTTTTAAATTCGAACCCCAAGGGGGTAACATGCGAGGGTGTAACATTTGTATGAAATTTTTTATTTCTTGGACATATTTGCATAAAATTTCCTATGAATAGAAAATGAAGTAAAATAAAATTCACAATTTTGAAAAAAAAAAAACTAAGGTAAAGAGTGGGAAAGGGAAGGATTACTAAATGTTAAATTAAAATATTGGAATCGAGTGCCAGTTTTTAAAAGTAGCTAACGTGTTTAAGTTGTGAGAAATTTCGCTTGAGTTTGAATAATAATTTAGTCAAAATAATTAGCAGAGCGAAGCCTGCCGCGCGTGCTAGTTCTAAATAAAACCGTTTAACATAAAAAAACTTTTTTTATTTAGTTTTATTTTATACTATGTATGTAGTGATGAAGTATTCATAGTTTGCAGTCATACCGTTCGTTAGATTTTGGCACATTAAAAAAGTAAACGTTATTAAATTTAAATACCTAAGTAATTAGCTAATTTTACTTTTAATCTTTACAGTTTACCGACTGAATTACTAACGATTACTCTTTTTATCGTCATACTTTTGTTACATATATGTATGAGATATTTGCGAGAAAAATACGAAACGAAATTGAATAGGTATGGAAAAAGGCCGTGCGCTTCGTATCGCCAGAAAATTAATTTGTATTATGTACCTTGAATCAATTGTTATCGCCAATGTCCGTGATATCTCGACCGGCTTTTCTCACTGTTTTCAAATTGATAAGTTGTTTGAATTGGATACGTTCGGGAAACTAAAGGTAACAACTAAACACTTGAGTTGGTGGCGGATATTTGGTAAGAAATGGGCCTGCTTGAGATGGTTGTAGTATGTTTGCTGGAGTGGTCGTACACTTGTATGGCACGAGCGCCACGCGCGGCCCGCGATTATCAACTAAACACATTAAAAATGCCGGTTTGTACACAACCAGCGTCCACTTTTCTTACTGCATCGTTAGCATTATCGGTCTTTGTTGATTCGTGACGCGAGTGGGATCCTTTTTTGAGTAAATGTACCAGCTGAGCGGATAGCGGTATATCATTATGCTGATGAAGTTTGTACCTATTTTTGTACTATTAAGTATGTATTCTGTGCCTTTATACCGAAAAATACGATGGCCAAGTTCTTTAACTCTATATTATAGGTTTAGGATAAAAATAATTGTTAATTAAATTTCTCAATAGATGTTTAATCTACAGTTATAATCCTTACATCCTTTACTTAAATCTGTCTATACCTAACTATATCTAACAATATCTATTACAAGTATATACCTAATACTATGTATAAAAATAGTAAGTAGGTAATATTTTAGTGAAAAGAGACACTGTAGTGTATATTGGTCTGGACAAGAGAAGCTGTAACAAGAAAGTTATAATACGAGTATTTAATGATTTGTGGCGTCATGTAGTATGTTGTATGTAGAAAAATTGCTAAGGTATCTCATAGATTTCTGATAAATTTAAATTAAATTTAAAATTATAAAAACCCCCGACACAATAACGACAATTTTCATTGGACATATTATTTTATAATGTGCACGTAATGCTCTTTCATTTGAGACCCCACTCGATTATATTTGCAGACATTCAGTTATTCTTTCCCACTTTCACCCCCTACAACTTTTAAACAACTCAACCGATTTTCATCAAACATGTCTAAGAACACCCGGCAGTAACTCACCTTTCATACAAAAAAAAACTAAATTGAAATCGCTTAATCCGTTCGCGAGCTACGGTGCCACGAAAGACAGACAGACAGACAAACAGACACGTCAAACACATGACACCCCTTCTTTTGCGTCGGGGGTTAATAAGAAGAGTGTAGGTATAATTTTCATGTTGCGTTTATGTAAAACATATACACAGAACACAAATAAATTCACAGTAGGTAAATATAGTACGTATTCAAAGGAATTCACAGCACGGCGTAGCAAATACGTACACGTAAATTTTTAATTGTGCACTTTTATTGATATATAAATAAATAACGCTTCACACTCATAGCCCCACACTAGTATTCCCGGGGTCGTGGGTGCCATGGACAGAAATTCAAATTCATCATTCAAATCTCTGCTCTGCTGGGAATCGAATTCGGGACCCTCCGCGCGGTGTACCGGTGTCTTAATCACTGCGCCACTCAGGTAATCATAATATTTCTTCAATACTTTCGTGATCTTAACTTTTCCAAATTAACCGTCTTAACCTTCAGTATCTATTTTAATCCTTTCTTTCTTTTTAAAATATATTATTAACTTTTCATTGGCTGAACGTGAATGCGCCATCGTCTTAACCAGTTACCTAATCTGTGGTCGTAACAAGAAGAAAAAAGATGAATGTCATTTTTGTGTAGGTGTGTAAGGTTATTTTTATCTATGTGTGAGTGTGTTTATTGTGTGTAAAAAATGTATGGTTGTGTGCTTGCTGTGTTTTATTAATATTATTATTCAATGTATTTACAATGCATTTTACTTAATTTTATTAACCGGCTGCACTTAAGCTCGTCAATACCTTCCAAACAAAACAAAAATGAGGAAAATCGGTTGAGAAACGAAATAGAAAATTGTTCTGAAGTGATTCGCCTTCCCCTATTTGTATATTATTTATGATGAAGATGATGATGATGATATCAAGAGAATTGAAAAATCTAGGTAACAGCTTCCAACTAAGAAACGTAAATTGATGGGATTTATTGGTACCGCCAGGCCTTCGTAGTTCGTAAATAGTATAATGTCTACGTTTTTCATATAAGGCACTAATGAACTTAAATAGCGTATAATTATGACGTAATTTCATCATAACTAATGTGCCATTAAACCTTTTTAAGAAAGTTCGTAACTATTTGATGAATGGCTATAGAAATAAAGACAAAAGAATATGTTGCTAAAATTTTGCAAATCAAACCTAAAGTTTGCAAATTATTTTGGTTCTGTCTTTTATGAAGTTGTGTTTAACACGTTCCCTGCGCCATCGTTTTCAAAGAACTTTCAGCTGGTGCTTTGGAGACCTAAAAGATCTCGCAACAAACCTACCGTTTGGTGCGTTGCGTTGGAGATCTAATCAGTCTCCTAAAAATACAGTTTTGAAAATAATTTATATCTTCCAAAAAACTAATGACGTATTATTATATTTTAAAGTTTTTGTGGGTCAAAGATAGCCTATTGTTCTATATTGTTCTAGGTTCGCACGCAGTTATGACATTAGAATAAACTACAGATACCAAAAAAAATTAGGTATCGATTGTATCTCGTACCTACCGCAACAGAAGATAGCTCAAGATTTGTAGTAAGTAGTGATGGGAATAAAATAATACCTATCTCAGTTGTCGATTGAAAAAGTTTTATTAAAGAAGTTTATTTATAAACTATGCAGTGTTTTTCATTAAAACATGGTAAGCACATTGATTGTAGTGAAATAAATGCAATCTAATTTTATTAGTTTTTCTAATAGTATTGTAGTAGTAGTGGTATTTAATTAATGACCGTAGAAATGGGAAGTACAGAACTATAGAAGAAATAACTGCACACTTTCTGAATACCTATTTAAAAGTCAAAACAATTTTTTTTTTACTTTTGTATGGCGGAAAAAAACTCTTTGTATTTTTTTAAATACATTTTAGTTCGAATTTAAATATTCAGAATATTACAAAAAAAGGACTTGAATTCAATTCCATCCTATAAAATGAGTGAAAACACGATTTTAATCAACGCACAAATACGAAAGTCCTGCAAGAGATCCAATAGATCTCATAACCCAACGAATATAAAGCAAGCAACTCTAGAGCATCGTTTGAAAGAATTCGTAAATTTTTCTTTTCTGAAAACAATTTTGCAAGTTACTTATCAAGTAAGTACCTAAGTGAGGTCGCAGTTAACGACCGTAGCGGACAAATAAACCCCGTTGGGAATGCTATCGATTCACATGTCGAGCCTTTAAAGACATTGAAATTTTCAAGGTTAAAAGAAAAGGCATTCGAAGCGTTTTAAACCTTCCTTACGACGATATTGTGACAACGATTATTCCTCAAACTAAGTAACTTAAACTGAACTATAAATACGAAAAATACAGAAAATATTGCAAATCAAATTGCCAATAAAAAATTTTGGGAATAAGTTGTGTGAAGAGGTTGTATTGGGAGCAACGTCAGATTTTCCCGAAATTTTAAGCCCCATTACCTAAGCTCTATTGATTCATTGATTCACATTACCTATGTTGGTATATTTTGACTCCCGTTCGTTACTTTATGAATGAGCAAATATAGCAAAAATATTTAAGGTCTGGAAATGAAATTTATTTAACTATACTTTAGTATATCTATATATAATTATAGTATCTTTAAAAAAAAACTCATATTAATCAAGCCCTAAATCTGTATTTGGATTTGGTGTGGTTAAATTGCACATTTCTTGAAATTTTGATGGAATTTCCTATAGTAAAAAAAGAAAAATTGTAGGATTTTCCAAGAAGGATTAACATCTACAAGTTTTGACGACACCATAACGCACTAATGAAAAGGTTACACAATAAGAGTGTATCCCATGTGTAGTTAATAACTGGGCCTTAATAATGGACCAGATCTTTTTTGCCATGCCATAAGTGACTTAGTTACCTTTGAGTCACAAAAATTGACACAACTATATTTACAAAAATTGAGGTTCACATAAACTCTGTAATCGCAGACAACGACTATTATGCTTACTTGTGGCCGGTTTCAGTAATCAATCGTTGGATCGATCCTTAGATTTTGATGTTTAGCTGCCAGGCAAGATAAAATATTTTAAAGCAATTTAAAAGAGTTTCCTTCCGACCAAACAGAGTCAGTCTCGATCCAAATCCAAAGATCGGTTATTGAAACCCACCGTTGCCCTTTGACGGCATTGACCAGCAGCTAAATATTGATAAAATGCTACCTATATTATTGAGTTTTTTAATCTTCGTGATAAATTTAAACACACATCTATAAGCAGGTATGTTGTTTATTATATTTTTTTCAACATTGCCAAGCTCCCTTATTGACATCCAAAGTTGCTATAAAAGCTACAAATAGTCTTCAGTGATTTTTGACAATCGTTATTACTCAGGTACCATTATAAGCGAACTGGAAAATGCGATACTGTTAATCCCAGGAGCGTAATTACAATGTAATTTGGGACCGCTCGACGCATTGATTGGATGCTTCCTGTATTAAGGACTAGGCAATGTTAAAATTAGCACACAATAGATTCACCATAGTAACAATCGCTTTTAAAAATAATGATGAATAGTTTGATAGTACAAAACTAAAAAAACATCCCCCGTTTAGTAAACCTAAGCTTTTACGCAGGACTTTTATCTTTATTGACTATTTTCTATTATTTATTATAATTTTAAAAGTATGTACTTACGTTATATCAATTCTGCATTTACAACTTTAGTAACAAAATAAAAATAAATAGATATGTAAATATAATTTTTTTAGAGATATTTCGGAAGCTTTAGGTAAAGAGTTGTTAAGTTAAAAGAAAGTTACATCAAAATCTCCCAAGATGCGGGATCTCACCTATCAAAACAAATAGGCTGACAATAAAAAAGAAATAATAATAGCATTACTGTTACCACTAAAAACATCGATACAGCCAGTTACATAACATGGAAACAGATCTATTTCGAGTTCTGCTAACGTGACGTCGCATAATAAATGCTGGAGTCTCTACAATACTCTATATCCAAGTTTTGTGTAGAACGGCAGGTTGTCTGCAACCCATTTGTGGAGTTTAGTGGACACTGCAGATTAGTAGACCGTAGATTACCACCATGCCGCGATGGCTAATTCTACGAGTATGTGAATTTAACAATATAAGCGTCTAGGACAGTTACAAACGATTTTTGGAAATATTCGAACGCGTAAGAGTGGTAATAAGGTGGGCTTATTTCCTGGTGAAAAGTGTGCATTTAAATAATTAGACGATTTGATCTTAAGGATCCCAAGGATTTTTGTCATGTGTGTGTTCATGGCACCCAACACACAGGAAGTCCTAGTATGAAGCGTTATTTATACAAAAAAATAAGCGTTATTGAGGGATAAAATCCTTTCTTGGAATTGAATAAGTCATAATAGGGTCAAACGTTTGCAAACATCCTTTCGTAAAACTGAAATTGGATCCCTGCTAACTTTTTTAATTTAATTTTGAATTGCGCCAAATCAAAGCGTGTGATGTTTAAAGCAATGCTGCTAACTTCTTCACCTTTTGTATAAGTTTTAGCCATATGAATATTTTGTTGCAAGCCCTATCTTTTGCTTTTGATTTTGTCGTCGTGACGTAAATGCAACAAGTTTCCTACACAATATCAATTTGCGGGATTATCACCAAGAATAAAATGAACACATAACGAAAATAGAATTAGTTGAGCCTAACAAAAGGTATAGAGCTGTTTCCTACTTTTAAATACTTAGGTAATATGAGTTATTGTAATGCTAAATGCAACACAATCCTTGGGAGGCCGAAAATTCCAGAACATGTAATGATTGTATTCCTTGTTGCTTGTTCCATTGTTAGTTACTTTTTGACATTTTATTCTAAAGAAGTTTCCAATTTCGTTGAAATTCATCATCTTTTCTGTATTTCGCATCCTTTTGTTTGAAACGTGTGCCACAAATTTTCAACAGAAATGAAAATACGAATAAACAATACTGGCACAGGACGGTTAAGAATTTTTATTTTAACCCTTTATCTAGAAAAGCTACGTTAAGAAACATTGAAATATATTGGAATACGCCGACAGACATACTTTATTTAGGTTCGGAGCAATTTTCATTGAATAAATGAGTTTCAAAGAAGTCGTGCCTAGATTCGATTGCCCGTAAATAAACGTAAGGCGCTGGGATTTTTCAAAGCCAGAGGGTTAATGACGCCATGATTCCGTAATCCGTTTATATATTCCAATATAGATATCACATATCCAAATTCTGATTCAATCGAAATCTAATATTTGGGCTCCCACGTATAGATTTACCATTCACCTGTATAATGGGTACTTACTCGAGTAAATAAGTAAATATTTATAGAAAAAATCAAGTTAGAGACAGAGGACGAGACGAACGAGAGACAAAGATCATACACTCTTCGTACTAAGTAATTAATCATTATTTCTAATTTATCACTGACTCCTATTACGTATGTTGTACCGTTTCTCTCAATATTATTTGAACACAAAGTAGCTATACGTTTAGTGACTTATTTCAAAAAGATTTTATATTAAAGATGTACTCCTTTGTTCAGCATTCTATATTGTGTATTGTAAGGCTTCGGAACAATGTTTGTTCACAAACGCCAACACGCACTTTCTTATTGGATTGCCAGTTTTATACGCTCCCTACAAATTGGACATTTATCTCCGCGAGGATAGTAATAGGCCATTATGTGTTGTAATATTTACGCCACGAGGTCCATGAGAGGATTATTCACTTAAACATGTGGATCTTAGAAGATGGTCCATATTTTCAACTAATAGACAATATTTAATATTGGAACGAAAGTTCCTTTCGTTAGGCTTGGAGGAGATATGGATTTTGCTAGGCGACCGAACTATGTAACGGAAAAATATATAACGGAAGTGACGATATATTTGAATTTGAGCATCGTAGTGCTTAGCGACGACAATCATAGTCCAAGAGTTGGTAGATATTTCTCGAGAAGTGTTCGATCATAGTCCATGAGCTGGTAGACATTTTTCGAGAAGTGTTCGATCATAGTCCAAGAGCTGGTAGACATTTTTCGAGAAGTGTTCGATCATAGTCCAAGAGCTGGTAGACATTTTTCGAGAAGTGTTCGATCATAGTCCAAGAGTTGGTAGTAATTTGTTCAGTTATATGTAAAACGAACAACGGGATTAAAATTGTCATGGTAATAATCTACATTTCAATTAATACAAAAATTGACGTTGTACCTAAAACGTTTAATCTTTGAGTATTAAACCAAACGTTTAATCCATCAATCACTGATAGAATATACTGAAGTGGTTTCTGAAATACTTGGTGAAAACTTCCATCAGCTTCCGATGATTTTGTTTGGTGACTTTAACATCAATTTTGCAGATAAAAAAGCAGAACCACTCATTTCTTTTAGAAAAATTTAATTTACGTTTTAACAACGTATTATATGAGTATTAAAAAATCGTTTACCCGGAATGACTATGGACGTAAAATCAACACTACCGAGTCTAGAAAACTACATTTTGGAATATAGGTTTAAACAGAACAGAATTTGTAAAAATATAACTTTAGTAAGTATTCACTACGAGTAAGACAGGTTAATTTTGAGTAGTGTAAGTTAAATAAGTTAAAGTCACTAATTTGGAGTTATGTATTTTAGAAGTACTTTGGATAGACAGTCTAAATTACGACTAGTGTTCTTATTGTGTGTACTGTACTTGTAATTGTAATTGTGTAATTGTTTGCTCTTTAAAAAGTTTGAAATAAAAAGCAAAATTAAAAATTTTGAAAAAACCCACGACGTTGCGGTGAAAGGTTTACTCATTAGGAATGTGGAGCACATAGTAACAAAAGCCTTACGGATCCCCTAATAAAATTGTATAGAATAAAAGCCCGCCACTTAAAAGATTTTCGCACGACATTATTTGAGGAGCAATATTCTAATGAAAATTTATGAAAATATTCAACTCTCGTTCAGTCTGCTCGCCTTAACCAACTTAAACTGTTATTTTTATTCGATTTTCCTTGAGAACGAATTACATTTTACAAATGCCTTGTTTGTCTCTAAATTGAAATGTACAGATATTTGCAGTGTATTTTCTATCTAGTCACTAAGTAAATGGTAGCCATCACAGTTGATTTAATGCTGATTTCCTCACATTCAAGTGTAAACGTGCTATTGAGCTTATGTTATTATGACTTCAGATCAGATAGGATTTCTATCCTATTTGAGGTTGAACGTAGGTGTCCATGGATGGCAGAGATCACATAGTCGTAACTTCAGGTGGATTGCATGCCTTTTTCTTACACAATAACTATAAAAAAGGAGTCAACACGTCCAAGTGATAAAAGTTTCTGTAATAAAATAAATTTTTAACAAAAATGTGAACCGACTTCAAACTAAAAAGTAAGAAATAACTTTACAAACAGACTTCAATAATAAGGTATTATTGGAGTCTTTTTCTACTCCTACGTACATATAATACGAATGAAGAACATGTAGAAGGTACGTTCTTGATTCACAATAGCATAATACGGGACAACGTAGCCAAGAGATTTTGAACAGGCAGTGAGACAATAGAAAAGCGTTCCCTCAACCCAATTAAGAGGATTAGAGAGAGCTCTGTTTTAGGTAATGCTAATGATGTTTAAGTCTTTCCTGTCAATCACGGCATCTTTAAACCTAAACAAATTTCTAAGGCTACGTGTATCTGGTTTAACTAGTTTTAATATTTCATAATATAATTATGAAAAAGTATATTTTCTACTGTATCTATTAAATACACACCAAGCACTTCACCCGCCATATTAAGTGGTCACTGCATAAAACCTCGGGCTCTTTCGTCCCACCTCAAATATGACAGGTATTATATATTTTGAGGTATCTAACGTATATTAGACTACTATAAGATAGAAGAAGATAGAAGAAAATCACAAGCCTTGCTCAATATTGCTGTGACAGTTTAATTAATTTTGGAATTTCACTCTGCAGCGCTCCAGAATACTGTACCTCGTTTAGGACCAATTATATATACTATATTAATTAACTATATTCATTAACTATATTTTCGTTTTGATTTTTGATTTCTTCAAGTTGGCTTAGGAGTATGGCCTGGGTGCATGGCACGAGCAAAGGAAATTAGGGTTCTTTTGCCCCGGTTTTCTGGACCAAATGCAGTCCATCTGGACGGTTAAGAAATCTTCGGATTATACTGAACATCAAAAATTTCCACTATTGGGGTAAGTACTTACCTACGCAAACTTCCTGTAACTACTTACCTACGTTAAGATACGTGTTACGTTTGCAGACGTAGGATCCTCCGACCACATCAAAGATACAGCAGGAAACCAAAATTACCGCGTGTACCTATATTTCACGCAAATATTTTATTATGATATGCCCTTTACAACGAAATATGAATTTATTTATTCCTGTATAACTTAGGATAATATAAAAAATAATGTATGTAAGTAGGTAATAATAACAATTTTTAACGCCAACAATTATTTAATTTAGAAGTATATTATTATAACACAACTGGATTAGAAGCACTGAATCCTTGAGATAGGCCTTTGTCTAGCAGAAGACTATCGTTGGATAAACACAGAAAGGTATTTATTCTGTACCGATCGGTGAAAACTTACCTGTGAACCTTGAGGACGTATTAATAGGTACCTAACAATGGAAAAGTACCTATTGCAATAATATTTTCAGAAAACATTAGCACCTATATTTGCTAGATACGCGGATTACAGTTTGGGAACATTTCATTAATACAAGCTTGGGTAAGATTTGGGCCGTTCAATATTATTATGAAGGGTACTGATGGTTCTTTTGCCCGATAAATCACTGAGGCGGTCAACTCTGCGCTATTAATCTATTGGACTTGGTGCCAAATTCCATTTCCGAATTGTCGAACCTCGATCTGAAAAAAGTGTTTTACAAAACATTAATATAATATATTAAGCAATTACCTTATGGATCTTAGTAATATTGTAATTTGCATCAAACATTATAATATATCTGGTCTGAGGTAAGAGATATACTCGTAGATACAGAAGAACTGTTAATTCATACTAGATACTTAATATTGGTGTCACGATAAAATTCTCATGAAAAAAAAACTCAAGAATCAATTACCGTATAAAGTCTGTAGAAATACTCTTGGTACAATAAATTTTAATCACTGAGTTGGAAGTTAATAAAACGAGCTATAAAGAGGACGTATCCAGGAATTATTTTATAATGCAGTAAAATATTTTATGATATGATTTAATATGCAACAGCTGAAGTGTGAGGTGAATGTAGATATTATTACATTAATTAACTTAATTAATACTTATTTTAAAACATAAATCAAATAATATTTCTTACAATGTAGCATACACAATAAAATGAAGCCATGACATAACAATGTAAATAAGTACATAATTATAATTTTATTTAAAGAAGTCTATATATCACACCTTTACTGAAACCCTGAAATAGAAAAGAAGTAAAGACCGCTAAGGAGCCGTTGAGGACCTTAGATCTTACCACTGATGATGAACATGTTGCTCGACGGCGAGTTATGGGTACTCAAGCAAGTCTGTCTGGCTCTTCCTCCTACTTTTAACGGTTCCATCGCCAAACATTTTTAACATAAATTCAGCCTAATGTCATCGATTTACGAATCTACTTAGTAATTTCACACTTTTACTTAGTAATTATCCTTTTAGCCCTTGGTCTATGCCATTCCACCCGGTCCTAGGCCCTCTGAATCCAACGGTTTCCCGCTGTCTTCTTCGGTTCGTCAGTCCGCCTGGTAGGAGGGCGGCCTATGTTCCTTTTGCCTAAACGTGGTCGCCATTCGAGGACCTTTTTTCCCCATCGGTTGTCAGTCCTACGAACGATGTTGCCAACCCATTGCCACTTTAATTTGCAAACTTTAAGAGCTATGTCGGTCACCTTCATTCTTCTACGGATTTCATCATTTCTTTCACACTTTACTTTAGTAGTACGTAGTAGTAACATGAGGATCTCCGTGTTTCGAATAGAATGTTGCGCTGTCGAATAAGCTGTTAAACCTTTCTGGAGGCTCTATGGGCTGTTTAAACACCAATTCGTATTGAAACAACGTAATGGAGTATGTTTCATGCTTGCCCGGGTTGTGAGACATAAAAAGGAACACAGCTTGTAACTTTTGTTTACCTGGAATGGAATACCTTCCAATACCCTAAGGTTGGCTGATAGAGAATGTTTTGAGCATTACGCCAGTCTTTTGTTCCTTTACCAGTAGGTAGGCAGTAGGTAAGGTCCAATAAAGATATGATTATATAAAATAAAAAGGGCAAGGGAATATATGTATAAATAAGGGTACCTTAAAGAATAAAAAAATATATTTACTTGTTACAGGTTGGGAAGTGTGGTTGAAATAACCGGTCCATTAGGAATCAAACCCAGGTTCGACCGCGGATCAGATTTGAGGATCAGTTTCATTGTTCTCGACAAACCATTCTGAAGCACGAAATATTTAAATTGTTTTATTGTCGGGGGACTGCTATTGCTCACCAATCCCCGTGTTATTGAAATCAAATAGTTCACAAGTATCGATCTCTAATTTCACCATTTACTATTCGATACCGTGTTTTAAATTAATCAATTGAAAATTTCGAAGTTCCACAAGTATTTAAAGAAGATAGTTAGATCCCAATAAAGTAAGTGAATAGCAAAGTTTCTCAAAGTTCCTCGAACCGTATTATTTCCAGGGACTTATGATTTTGTAGACACTTAGTGAAGTGCAGTGTAGTATAATGACATACCTTCTGCATAAATCTTTACTTAGTTGTTAACTATTTATACATTACGACCATTTATTTCATTTTTACAAACGAGTCTTCTAACGAGGTTTAATGACTGTATGACTGAGAATTCCTTTAAGGTTGGTATGTATCTGCCGAATAAGACACAGGCACGTGAAATTTGCCATTAGAACTCTATTTTTCCGAGTAATATTTGTAATAGTTTACCTGGCTAACGTTTTCTTGTCGTCTGTAAGCAGACAATTCTTCTTGGCTCATGATTCGATGAAATAAAAGAAAACAAAATGAGATAAAAGAGAATGTTAATCAAAAATATACCAATTTTTATGATGATCTATCTGATGCTTTATTAATTTTCTAACTTTAACCAAAAATCTATTTGGGTTATTACACTTTGTGACTCCTGTGTAGAAGTAGCTGTATGATTTACGTATCCATGTGTAGAAGCGGCATTGTTAAAACTCAGACTAAGGGTACTGCAAAGTTTATGCCCGGTACAGGTAGGTACCTACCGGAGTAGGTCAATGCTTAAATACGTCAACCAATTTGTGATACATTGGAGTAGATAATATCCAAAAATCCGATCAAAGCTCGTCGTAATTACTAATATTATGTAACTTGGGATTCAGTTATGTTCTTTTCTATAGGTAACAAAAAGGAAAGTTCTTCTGTCCAAGGCAGTTCAACGGTTCCAAAAGTTGAGCAATCTTGTAAATGTTTCACAATGTTCCAAACTAGCGCCTTCAACTTTTAGCGAAATCCAACAAAGTAACACATTTACAACCAATAACTAAAATAATACAAACATAACCAATAAGGAAATTGAAGTTGTGCGAATGTAATCAATTTTTACGTTTGAGTTTGAATTTATTAAGCCTGCGAAGCGCCTTTTTAAAATATAAGAATAGGTATATTAAATTAATTGTGTTTTGTGTCGTATTTTTATTGTAAAAACCGCTTTATCAATATACTACAATGAGCGTGAGTCAGAAAAATGAGGAAATAACTTTAGGTTGTCATTTTCCTTTCGACAGGAACGCTTCGAACAATAGCTCTAAGAAGGCGGAAGTATCTTATTCGCATACTTGATTTTGCAGCCTCATTAGCTTCGTGATTTGAATTGCACAGTTGAAATCACAAAGAGCGCAATATATCTCGCTCTAAATTCGTGTACGGTAGAGATAGTCTGAACTAGGTGTGCCAATGAAAGAACTTCAAAGAACGTTTGATTTAGCAGGGTGATCTCAACAACCTTCGCCGGAAAACACCAGAAGTCGAGGCTTATTATTCAGTTTGATTTATGGGACCTTTTTATTTGAATAAAGCTGGCCAACACAAAGGCACAACCCATATTTTATAGTTCTAAGGAATTTATTATTCTGAAGAGGTTTGAAATTCTACGAGCCTAGGACCTTATTTAACTTTAACTTTTCTATTCTTTAGACATTTTATTGAGAAGTGAAAAATAATTGTTTTTCTTCCACTCAAATGACAACATTTTTTGGAAAAGCAGCAACAATAAAAACGACACGGCTTGGTATGTCATATTACGATGTTTACTTTGTGATTAAATCACAAAAAGTAGGTATGTATTTCTAAATCCCGGGAAGAGGAAAATATATACAAAATAAGTTTTTTGCGCAACTCTTCCACAGGCAGGTATTTTTATAATAATAGGATCGTTTGTGCCGTATGCTACAGGTTACCTGTCCTTGGTAAGACATGATAGCCTTCAATTTTTTATTATTTTGGATCGATCAAGAGAAAGTTTGCTATAAACATTAAATATTATGTATGACTGAATAGGGAATTTCGCACCATGCAAGGAAAAATCCAAAATTATGTAATATTGATAGATTTTGTTAAAAGCAAGTGAAAAATTGTGATTTCTGTTCTGCAAAATGTAGTATACATACATTTATTATTTCAATTTTAAAATTCAGATTTGTTAATCTATTTTTCAAATGTCAAAAACGCTATACGCCATGAAAGCTATGGGCGTGACGTCATTAGCAGTGTAAATAAACAATGGAGTCTTTGTTGACCTGTATTTTTTATTGATAATTTGCGTTTTCCCAGTTTTCTTCAACACCGCCACAGACAATTCGAAATAATAATATAATTTTATCATGGAAGAAATTTGTGAAAGTGAGTGATTTGTGTGAGTGGCGAAATTTTTCGCATGCAATCGCGATTTCTGCTCATCTGAATTGAAGAACGTTAAGACATCTTGCATTCAGGCACGAGATACCAACGATAAGGACTGTAACTCATTTTGTTTTTGCAAAAATAACTTTCTTACTTTACGGAGATGTATTGTTTACACTGCGAGTGACGTCACAAGCATGGCGACAGCGCCGAGACTGCCGAGACCGTGTTTTCGCGGGGATTTTTGAAATTTAAATTGAAAAGTCTTTATTTACATAATATTTGTTTGCAAAATTTTTTTTCCAATTTTTTATGGGTTTTTATGACTTACGAATTCATATAAAAAGCTTTTTGACAACGGCCGTAATACCCTATTGTGTGATGAAATAACCGTATAATAACCGTATTAAATACGTGTGAAAGTTGTCACTTCATTGACTGCATGACGGCATTCCTCGTTCAAATATAAACTTGTCCAAATAGTTATTAGGTCTGTTTAATAGGTTATTACATATTACACCATTAAAATAAATAGAAGAAGAATGAAACAATATTTTCATGTAGATGCACTGTAAAATTACATTTTATGAGCCTTTTTAAAGGAGTGTCGGCTATCAAAAATTATATTGGTGTGTGTCCGAGCTAGCAACTATCCAGCTCTGTAAACATAATTTAGGAAGTTTTCAGGCTTCGTTACCGGGTTGGCAAAAACACCTATTAATTCGGCGTAGCTCGCCCGATAAACCGATTACGACGACGCACGTACAAAGCGCTTGTTTACAACAGTTATAATGAAAGTCGTTTCATCAACTCACTTGTGCTTTGTCCGTCGTTAATCCACATTCCCGGATAGTTGGCGGGACAAGCGGAGATATACCATAATTTGTACTGCATTCATTTTTTCTCGTTTTGGCATAGTCCTGATAAAAACAGGTTATTGGTGACCCGTTAAGCGTAGGACAACAACATAGTGTATAATAGTACACTTTCACATTTAGTGGTAAGTATGGAAACTATTAAGCATTTAATGGTTCGCTTAAATGATAGAGCTTATTATGTAGTTTTCGTAAAAAGGATTTGTTTATTGTTTCAACTCTATTTTTAAGTTTAACGACTGATGTATAATATTGTTTGGAGCCGTGTTCCTTGCAAGGCCATTTGGAAAAGCTTAATAAAACTTAAGGGTAAATATGTCGAATCGGGGCTGCAGCTCAAAAGTGCTCCAAAATTTTTTTCCATGTTTTTTATCATAAACCGATGGTAGCCCATGTAATTTTATGGTGGGGGACGCCATGAATTATTAAGTATTACTTAATAATTTGTTTCCTTCATTTATCCAGTAAATAAACGAATATAAAGTGTTTTCTCGTTAGAGTGGCCTTATATGGATATGTGCACTTTTTACAAAACTATGAGTTATATTGAAAGTTTCTCTTTTATTTATAATTATCTTTTATAAAATTATTTTAACTTTTGTAAGTATTCTTTGTTACGATTACATTGAAAACAATTCCATTCCTTAGGCCTTTTGACAGAAAGCATTAAATAAATTGCTCCATATACCTAAGTAAGGGGTGAAAATTAATAAAGTTGTACAATATGAAAAAGCAATTTTCTACGCTGAAACTCACCATTATGCTTGTGACTCGAATACTTTTATTCTCGTATCTTCGGTAGCCACACACTGTTGAGCATCAAATCGTTTAAAGCTTTTGCTTTGAAATAGAAATTGAATTTTTAGTCCACTCGAGTAAGGTTTAATTCTGTTTTTTCGATAAAAAAGGAATACCTTCCTAACTGAGGTGTTCTTGTATCATTTAACTTTTTATCTGTCTAACTATTTTACAGAAGATAAGATACAAAATGCACGGTTTGCATGTATAGTCGATGCATCTTCACATAGATTAATATTAATAAGTATATGTTAATATTAATAAGTATATATTCACATATCACTCTCACTAGTAATTACCAATTTGCAGCGTTTGCGGTAGAGACTATGGGTCCTTGGTCGGCTGACATGAAGGAATTCATGAAGGACATGTCTGCCAGGCTTGTCCTCGCTTCGGGTGACCGGAAGGCTGGCAGCTATTTTGCTCAAAAAATTAGCCTAAGCATTCAACGGGGTAATGCTGCCAGCGTTCTGGGCACCTGCCACAAGCGGAGTTATTGGATGGCATATTCATTTTGTAAATAATTATGTATTGTTTAATTATTATTATTACTTTTTTCTAATCTGTTTATGTATGAAATAAAAAAACTTAAAAATCGAATAAGAAAAAAAAGTCTGGTGTAATTGCTCCCACGACAGTGTTCGACCTCTCGGTCGTTTATCGTGATTGTTTTCATTAAGTATAGTTTGTCTTTACTATATTTTACTGATATCACACCCAATTTATACTATGTATAACAATGTGTTCCATAAACTAACACACTCAAAGGATTATGTTATTTATGAGATTACTTAAATGCTATCTAATTTATGATACGAATGAAACATCCACAGTTTTATTTATATACAGAAGACCTGTCGTTAACTTACGAATTATTTGCTTAAATTTCAATTATTATACTTACATAGATAATAAGAAGGTTTGCTAATTTTTACTTATATTATCTAAATACATACTTTAAAATGATTTTAACATACAATGACAATATAAAGATATGTTAAATTTTTATGATACAATTATAAAAGTTTTGTACAAAATTTTAAGTGGCACATAACGTTTTACACCAACTACGTTACGATAATCACAACTTTAACGTATCGTACATTAAGCTCATAAGATCACTCAGTCCAATTTATGCGTTCGTTGTTTATTTCACTTGTCACATACTAACGAGGCTATAGTCACGTGAGACTCACATTTCTGACAAGAGCTTAGCCCTTAATCATAAAGATCCCGCCTGGACACAGTGGAAATGGTGTACAATCCACTGCTATCGGACACCTCGTCGGTACTTTCCGTTAATCAGGAAATGTCTATGTTTTCCACTTTGTAAAGGAAGCGGCGGTGATGTAACCCTCATGATTCTCCGTTGGGCGCCATCGTCACCGTGCTGCAGTTAGCGCGCGTCGAGCGTGTGGAGCTACGCCGAAGGCCCATCCCCCCGACGCGATTCAGAAGTATCAGGTTGTCGCTTTTCCGCTTGCCATGAAAGTTACAAAACAGAAGCTCCCTCATGCCTTTTCTAAAGTTTTTGGACAAGAAGGCATAAAGTAGGGGATTGATGCCGGAGTTGAAGTACGTGATGAGGAACGTGAGCGGTGTCAATAGCGCGCTAAAATCACTGGTACCTTGGTAGTTGCTGGACCAGTATTGCCACATCTTTCGCGCGTGGAAGGGCAGGTTGCACACTGCAAATGTAAGGACGACCACGATGAGCATGCGCACGACCCCGCGACGCGCGCGCAGCACGTTGCGCGAGAGGTGGCTGAGGTGATGACAGTTGCGAGTATCCTGAGTGACGTTCGACTTTGCCTTGCTTGCAGTCGCTTGATTTCTCTGCAACAAAAAATAAATATTGGATAAAATTTAGATTCTCAAAATATCATAGGAGAAGAATCCAATCCAATTAAATTTTGTGCCCAATTGTGTTTATACATAGAGTCTATACACTCGCACTATTGGAGCTCCCACGGGAAGGTACCTTTATCCTACTGCCATCCCTATGGAACCCTAAAAAAATGTTCTTGTGGAGAAAAAGAATCCAGAACATTTTTATTCCTTTCTAATAATCTAGTTTCATTGTATTCCACGATTAATTCTTACATCAAGTTAAAAATCTGATAACCTAATAAAGTAAACTAAAACTATGACAAATGAAACACATCGCTGCGATGCGGAAGAGTGCCCAAGATACTGGCTGCATTGCCTCTCTGGACAGCTATGCTAATGCGCTGTCCAAAGTAGGCTCCTGCCTTCGGGTCACCCAACGCTACGACCAGACGCGAAGACAAATCTTTAAAAAAATGTCTTGCTTCTGGTCCCCACGGTCCCAAGGTTTCCACTGCGAATGGCAAGAAGGTATATCCTTTGCCAAACGAACGTATTTCCTTCGTTTCAATGCCTCCGCAGATTCAGCAGCCGCACCTACGCGCATCGCGGTCGCCTGAACATGGGACGGTACCTAGGTATCCACGCAAGTACCATCCCATACTAAAGACATCCCCCGCTTCCAGGGAACAAGAATCAAACCGTCAGGTCGCTTACCAAGTCACGTTCGGCTCAAGAATTGCCAGTACGTTGACGGTGACAAGCGCCCTCCAGATGACGTCACTGATGCACGCTTGATGCGACATTCTGCCGGCACTGCGTTGGCATGAAAGGCTCATTTGTCTTTAATCCCAGATTAAATAATTAATTCTTATATTTATTAATAATTTATTCTTTAATCATTTAATTCTTTTTTCTAATAATAAATCGTTTCTGTTACTCGTCAACATTTTCAGAAAAGCAATATCAAAACTACTCACGGCTTCAGTCGAGGATGTACGTGTGGAAAGCGTCAAACGAATATTGCTCCTATGTCGAACGTTTATATAATATTAATACCTACTCGTATCATTGACTGGTTTGACTTAGCCTCTTTATGTGACAGTTTTTACATATGATATTTTTATATCTACACTATGTAGGTTTGGTTCGTAGTCACGTAGGAGATAAAAGTAATGTGATACACACGTGTTTCAGTGAAAGAGGACATGAATGTGAGATAGTGTTAAAGTCATGTTTTACTTAAGTTTTTGCCCTCATAATCAAAATAATGCATTAAGCATTTCAACGACATTCAAACTTATAGTATAATCTTGTATGCAAGATATTCACACAATATTGTACAGTGATTTATTACAATGTCAATTAATTTCGGACAACTAGGCCTGTGGCAGTAAAAGAAAGGAAGAACAATAGAAAAGTTTAAATAAAGAAAAGGATAAATCAATTGAAATTGATAAAATCAATATAGTTAATAGTAGAAACGATAACGGTAGTGTAACACAAGCGGAAAGAAGTTCGTAAATCTCAAGTAAAGAAAGCAAGACTGCAAGAAAGATTGAATGAATTGAATGTCAATAGATTTAAAAAGAAAGTTCAACACTAACAAAACCGTTTTAACGGTTTTACGGTTAGTAAGGAAATTGAGGTAATACTAGGTTTTCGATAAGATGGAATACTAAGGGTAAGGAGTTTAGTTAGAAGGCTGAAGACTTTTTGTCTTTAAAACTTTTATTTAGTCCTGTAGCCTACCAGCCACATTCTGTGTTTTGGTACCTGTTATACATATAAGAAGTATTGGACAAGGTTTCAGACTTTCAGCGTGCCTTAAATACCAACTCTAAAATGGCTATGGCAATTGTGCTGCTAATTTTATATCTTCAATATAGAGTGTCACTTAAACCCCAAATCATTTAGACCGTCGGATTTTTTTTATTCGAACCTTTAGTTAATTCAAGTGAATATTCAATATATCTATTCTATACCGACTATGAGTGGCAGACAAATCTTATTAGCGACCTTTTTGTTATTTAAAAAAAGTTTGGCTAAGCATTGATTACCAGATTTATTGATTTTCTTCTTTTGTTTGTGTCTATGGACACTCACTGACAGGTGAACCGTTTTACCGGTGAACTAAGCAAATACATAAGTTAAGATTAAAAATGGGGGGACCATTAACTGAATACAATTTTTCTCAATAATAATTACGAAGTGACATATAAACGTTACTTACATTTTATAAAGTTCAAAGAGAATTTCATTCACCACTGCGAAAATTCGTTTTCGAATTCAATTCCTCAGATTTAGCAAATGGACGCTCTGATCAAAGCTACGCGGAAACCATTATATGTAGTACTAATGTACTCGTACGTTGATATTCTTACTTACATCTGAGGTTTGAGTCTGAAATTGATTTCCTCTAAATTAATTTTGTTAGAATGCATTTTTCATTTGTCAATTTTATTATTCAAGGTCAATTCAACTACATAATTATATTATAATTTAAACAGTGTCTCCAACTCTGAATTCGATACTTAATAAAATGTTAAGTCTTGTGTTTAAACTAAATATTCTAAAAGGGTTCAAAGGAGATAAATATTGGCAAATGCCTAATCTTAACATAAATCGAAAAGTAAATCAAGAAAGTAACAAAAAAGGTAGGTAATATCAATTTAGCTCCATAGAGAGTTTCCTTGGCTGTGTGTTTCAAATTTAAGCTAATATTGGATACATTCAATAAGGACTTAGATACTCAGACAATATTTTTTCCAATATTAATAACACTGTTGGAAAAGTTTGTATGAGCCAAGCTTATAAGCGTTAGGAGTGAACTGGAAATGAGAAAAGTTAGTGACGGTGTACTGTAAAAAATATTCAAAAGTGTAGTAATTTAAGAAGAACTTCCTTATATGCACACGTTTTTTAAGTAGTGTGGATCCTCATTTATTGTTTGGTTACGATAGTTCCATAAATGAGATTCTTTTTTTATTGATGTTCCAATGATAAATTTGGTAGGATTAATTATAAGTATTTCAGTACCCATTCATTTTACAAGTTTTTAATACTTAACGGTAAATGTATATCTTTATCTATTATTCAGAAATGTTGGAAATTTTTCCGACGTGAGCATAAAATGGCCACTTCAGAATATAAAAATGTAAAATATAATAAAAACCAATGGTATTTTTTAATAAATCATAAGTTAATATGAATGTTAACATTTATTTTTTGGGCTTTCATAAACCATTCTAGTGACGAGGACAAAGTTTTGGTGTTCCAATTTATTCATATGGGGATCGGATTTTTTATTTAATCAAAATTCGAAATATCTTTATAGAGTTTTCGCAGTTTACTTCGAGAACCTCTTAATATTTATGTATGGATGTATTTTGAAACCTAGAAGGTACAAAGTGGGTTTGTATAATTTAATATTAATGATAGCAATATATATTATAAAGAGAAGTTAATTGTGAATAACTTGAAATTCTGTAATTTTGTTCGTAGTAACTTCAATTCTAAATAGGAGAGCGATCCGTTCTTAAAGACGATCAGCTGGGTGGGTCAATGATATGGCGATTCACTGAATATCAGCTTACAGTCTACACCTAGGACCTTGATTATTACACTGCTTTGTTCGTTTACTTCTCCATAACGCCCGTGCTCCTTCCTAACTACTATGGCCCTACCACCTAATAAACTTGACATTAAACTGAAGTTTTGTTTATAAATTCGTCAACAATGACACGTGTTTCCCACACGTTGTCTAGCCTCTTTACCTTAGCCTCAGTGGTGCCAATGAATGTTCTCTGCGGATCGAAGGGCGACTTGTCGACCCGCGGATGCTGGGCTGCGCAGCACTGCACGTTGCTTAACTTCTCCAGTCCGTGCGAGCTCTGCCATAAGCCCACGGCGATTCTTGTGTATAAAACCTGTGTAGAAACATAGGAATATATAAATTCGCTAGGTGTGGCAAATAAATCTAATCTAAAACTCCTTCTAAAGTAGTCGATAAGACCCATTCGATATTTTATTATGAATTTTGAAGAAAATTTTGCGTATTTTTTGTGATGGAATAAATAGAACCCTAAATTAAATTGACTATGCATATAATAAAAAGTTTTTCTTACAATTTTATCTAAAAGCATATGTAATAAAATTGAAATTTTGTATTAAAATTTCTTCTCTTCTGATATCTAGAGCATTTACAAAACGTTTTTACCTTCACCAAAAATAAGAAAAAAACATAATTATTTTTTATAATTATTAGCGTAAGAAAGACTTAGTCAAAATAGCGTAGTAGTAAAATTTCAAACCCTTTGTAATAGCTTTTACGTGACTCCAAACTACTGGCGTAACACAATTGAAGAGCAGAGCGTAACTGCGAATTACTAATTTCATTATACAGCGTACTGGCTACAGGTTGATTTCATTAAAATAGTTTCCAAGCTAATGTTGGCTTGTGGGTTCCAAGATTAATCCTTGGCGCAATAATGCCCGCCTGCAGCAGGTAGATTAGTTACGTGTGCATAGTTACACGGCTGTTATTGCTTAGCATATCACTACAGTTTACCTACCCCGTTCAAAGTTATGCCTGACGCTTAGCTTAAGCATTACATGATTTAGAAGTTAACTAACAATTAACTCAGTAAAACATCGCCACTACTATTAGAGGTATAAGAGATCATTAGGTAGATATGTGTACAAATTTAGATTGTAGCATTTAATAGAGACTAATAGAGTTTTGAAAATGTTTAGTACGTACTTTGGTGTTTATTTTTAAACTAGCACGCCCGGCAGGCTTCGCTCTGCTAATTATTTTGACTATTATTCAAACTCTAGCAAAATTTCACACAACTTAAACACGTTAGCTACCATTAAAAACTGGCACTCGATTCCAATATTTTATTTTAACACTTAGTAATCCTTCCCATTCCCACTCTTTACCTTAGTTTTTTTTTCAAAATTCTGAATTTTGTTATAATTAATTCATAGGAAATTTGATGCAAATATGATGCAAGAAATAAAAAATTTCATACAAATTTTACAGCCTCGGATTTTACCCCACTTGGGGTTCGAATTTAAAAAATCATTTCTTAGTGGAAGCCTACGTCATAAGAGGAATATGTTTGTGAAATTTTAAATTTTTAACCCTTAGGGTTTGTACTGTGCGACTGCGTTTATATAAAACCGTGAACCCCTATTTTACCCTCTTAGGGGTTGCATTTTGGAAAACGCTGAGATACGTAACTCATTATTTTTGTCAAACTAAATTCATACGAAATTTCATGCAAATATGACTAAGGAATAAAAAGTTTCATACAAACTTCTATCCCTCATTCCACCCCCTTGGGGGTTGAATTTTGAAAAATCCGTAGTGGATGCCTATTGCCTACATTATATGAAGAATACGTCATCGAAATTTCAAGTTCCTATCCCTAAGGTTTTGGCATGTGTGACTGATTTTTTATAAAACTTTCATCCCCTATTTTACCCTCTTAGAGATTGATGTTTCTAAAACCCTGAAACACGTCTCTCATCATTTTTGCCATACTCTATTCATAAAAATTTCGTGCAAATATTTTCAAAGAATAAACAGTTTCTTACAAACTTTCAACCCCTTGAAGATTGAATTTTGAGAAATCCTTCGTTAGTGGATGCCTACGTCTTAAGAAGAAAACGTGTGCGAAATTTCAAGTTTCTAGCCCTAAGGGTTTGGCCTGTGTGACTGCGTTTATATAAAACTTTCATACCCTATTTTACCTTTTTAGGGGTTAAATTTTGAAAAACCCTGAAACATGTATGTAATTATTTTTTGCCATACTCTATTCATACAAAACTTCGTGCATATATGTCCAAGGAATAAAAAGTTTTATTCAAACTTTCATCCCCTATTTTAGCTTCTTAGGGGATGAATTTTGAAAAACGCTGAAACACGTAAGTCATAATTTTTACCATACTCTATTCGTTCAAAATTTCGTGCATATATGTCTAAGGAACAAAAAGTTTCATACAAACTTCCATCCCCCATTTCACCCCCTTGGGGTTTGAATTTCGAAAAATTCTTCCTTAGTGGATGCCTACGTCATAAAAGCAATACGTGTCCAAAATTTCAAGTTTCTAGGCCCAAGGGTTTGGCCTGTGCGTTGATTCCTCAGTCAATCAACTTGCTTTTATATAATAGATTTTATTATATTTTACAACGATGTTCAACGAACACCTTATACCTCTATTTTTATTGATTAACTGTGTTACATGATTCTGCCAACAAAAATATTGTTACATTAAACTGAATAAATATGTCATTGTAATTAATATCACATCACAACCACTAGGGACAGCAGCCCACTAAGCGTCGTCGTAACTTCAGAGGATTTTGTTGGAATTTTCCAATTAACTGTGTTACATTATTCTGCCAACAAAAATATTGTTACATTACTGAATAAATATGACATTGTAATTAATATCACATCACAACCACTAGGGACAGCAGCCCACTAAGCGTCGTCGTAACCTCAGAGGATTTTTTTGGCATTTTCCATTCAACTAATTTGAGTAAAAGATAGTATAGTCCATTTTTATTCTCTTGTCATATTTGGTAAACAATCTTAGCACGTCTTTTTATTTTAATTTGTGATTAAAAAATAATGCAGACTCAAAATTATAAAAATTTAAAAATAAACCAAATAAGACAAGAGAATAAAAATGAACTGTAGATTGTATGACAAGGGAGCAAAATGATATTTTTACGGCGAGGGCGTTTTTTGAATCCAGAGCGAATCCCTCACGATTCTAGAGTAGAATCCCGAGCGTAGCGAGGGTTTCTTTAGTAGAATCCTGAACGTAGCGACGGATTCAAAGAACATCGCCCGAGCCAAAAATATATTTTGTCCCGAGTGATACACTCTACTTTTCATCACCCTCTATGAGAAAATGAAAGGGGCCTCATATTCTACTCTAATATTATTATTTAATAAAACATAGAGTAACAACTAAATTGAAATTAAATAGTATTTGATAATAAAACAATTATTATTAAAAAGTTATATTAACATTTGAGACATTTTCGCAATTATGAATTTTTTTTGTTACGTACAGTTTTATTAGGAATAGAGATTGTTGTAGATTTTACATTCTGCGTGTTTGTAATAACGTCCAAATCTGGCTCATTTCTAACAATCTAACTGTAGTTCTGTAGTTCCTTCGTCTTTATTCAAACAATATTTGCGTTCGATTTCTTTGGCGCTGAACACTAAGATGTTCCAAGTCCAAAAAATGTGCGGAAAAGTTAATTGCCGCGCACTTTTTGAACTTGGAGCTTATAAAGAGGGAGGAAAAACTCATTCCTGCCCGCTAAAAGTTTCTTGGGCGCATTTAAAGGGAAGCAAAGTCGTACTTTTCGAATAGATGGGATGAAAATTAGTTTTTCCCGGGTTTCGACAAACGGATTAATAAAACATGAAAGATCCGTCGACGCGTAGAACCGCCGCTTTTATCTCTCGGCGGCTCATTTCTGTAAAGTAGATACCAACACATCCATGCGTGATGCGACTTTAGTGAGTGACTTTAACTGAATTTTTCATTCATTCCCGTATTACCTGATATTCATATCGGCTATTGGTATGCGATTCTTAATTACTATGCATCATGGCTTTGATCCTAAATAGAAAAATGTGTGAAATTTGATACTGGTAATATATACTCGTAGACTGGTAATATACTGGTTTTATCTGGAAGTGATTGTCTTTATATCTAAGTATACATATATTTAAAATATTGTGTCAGTAACCCATTAATGACCCACTACAGGGTCGGGTCTCCTCTCACAATGAGAAGGATGTAGGCCTTAGTCCACCACGGCCTACTGCGGGTTGGTGGTTCACATACCTTTGAGAATATTTTTTTTGTAAACTCTCAGGTATGCAGGTTTCCTCACGATGTTTTCCTTCACCGTAACAGCAGGTGATATTTAATTTTATAAAGCGCACATAACTTTTTTACTCTTTCTGATGATGTTTCTCTTGTGTTTCAGTGATTGTGGTTCCCAGAGTGACTTTATTTGAGAAGACTATCTTATAGTCCTTATAATAAGTAGCAAAAAGTAATACAATGTTCATTTTCCTTTATGTTACATTTGCCAACATAGGTGACATTTCTGCTATCATACGAGATAGAGCTCGTAATTTGATGGGAGTTTATGGGAGAAAACATTTCGCCAAATTGTACAAATCCCCAGGGCGAATCTTCGGACTTTTTACGCAAATCAAAACAATGAAGCCGTAGGAAGATCGTTTAGATAGAACAGTGTCACACTTTTTATTCAATCAGATTACCAAACAGTTACATAAATTATCATGATAAAACTGTAAATGGCTAATGTAAGGTAATGTTGAAGGAAATGTTATTTTTTTCAAGAATTGTGACTAAATAAATAGAGGACTACAAAGTTTGTATGTTGTAAGTTTGTACAAACTAAGAAAATAGAAAATTAAGAAAAGGTGCTTAAAGTTTTTTAATTTAATTTAATATTTTTCTTGAATTTCCACCAACACTTATTGTGGCATCTCGACGAAGTTTACTTCTGGGCTAGAGCATTATAATCAAATTCAATTTTAGTCTTAATCTCCACCTTTATACACCAGAGCCCAAAAGAAGAAATTACCATACTTGATCAGCTGTCGAAACAAGAAATAAACGTTTGAAGAGAGATATAAGTACAATCCGCTGTACCGATGTGCCATGGGGAGAGATTGAACAGATTATAACCTTATATCTGTATATATATATAATATTATACTTACTTACGTTAATACGATATTTTTGAGACACATAGAAATTTAAACAATGTGTCTTGGTTTAATTTTTTAACTCACGACCATTCAATTATCTGAAAAGACAAGTAGTAAAACCTACCTCGTTAACATAAGTACATCCTTAAACTACTTAAAGGCTAGAGCACACAGATAGTTTAGAATTAAGGCTTCTTTTGTGACGCTAACATTCGTAACAATTCGTAACAATTATAACTAAAGAGGCAAAATGCAAACACAAAATACGATAATATGTTTGATGTGTTTATAGCATAAGTTTATAATTGTTGCTTAACACTTCATATTTAATAGATGGTTTAAGTTGGGAAAGTTCTGAGAATAGTGTTTTAGTTAGGTATGTATTTTTTCTGGCTAATGTTACTACTTAAGAATTCCATTATCATACGTCATGCCACAAGTGCACCGATTAAGAACCCATTACTTAGGTATATGTATAGCGTAGCGTTGTGCCCTTATTTGACCACATTGAACACACGGAGACTATGAGCACACTACTATAAGTTTCTTCATAAAATTCAAAGGGAAATCATTTCATACTTTAGATACGTATTTGTTACAATTCCCAGACACAACAGCCTAACATTACAAACAAAAACAAGATTAAAAATACATGCAATTACTTATAACAGAAAAACATTCAAATTTAAGTAAGTTACCTTTCACAAAAAACTTTAAAAAATAAAAAGTTAAAATTTCGGAAAAACTTATTCAATTTCGATTTCATTATTATTGTTTAGTGTCAATTATAACGATACCCAATGTTTTAAAATTATTTTGAAACGAAATCATAAATACCTATTAGATGGCAACATTAGTATAATTAAACCTACTTACTAATTATGTCTGACAAAATTCTCTACAAAATGTCTTCAATGGTTAATATTTAATAAGGTAAAAGACCGTGACTCGAATATTGTACAAAATCAATTTTGTCAAAAGAAATTTAACCGATTCAAAAGTAGGTAGTAAACAGTTAATACAAGAAAAACAGATCTGTAGTAGGTAATTATCTGATATCCAAGTCATGGCTTGTTTTTCCGCAAAAACAGTTAAATATTTACGCTAAATTGATTTATGAAATAAACTTTACTGGGAGTACGGCATAAACGCATACGTAGTTTTAAAAATAAAACACCTCTGGGTGGCATGGAGTAACATCTGGTTTTGCGGTTAACATAAGGGCATTTGGAGATCTGAGATTTCACTAAGGCAGATACGGGTAAGAAACAACTGAAGAAGGAGTTGTAAATTATATAAGTGGCTCCAGTTGGACTAATGTTGCAAACCACTGCTCTATTTCTACCATTGCTGCCTCCACAACTATTTAAGTAAAATTATTAAAATATTCTTTGTTTAAGATTTACATTAAAATGTTTTGAGATATTATACAAGTGAAGCAAATTGCGACCAACGCGGATAAGATTATTCCGGCATCTGATTTTCATAATATCCAAAGATTAATCTCCTTTGTTGCTTAAATTTTCGCATTTACCTAGTTTTGAATTTATCATGTTGGATTCAATATAGGTTATAGACTTCTATCTTCTAGGGAGCATTATCTCCACAATATTTCCATACAAAACAGAAGTAGGCTAGATAATGCTCCTTGATGTTGATTAAATATGAATAACTTTTTTTATTACTTTAAAATCTTAGTAAATGTTACCCTTTGCGACGCTCCTCTTAAACTTGTGATGTGTGATGATGTCGTAGGTAGAAAGCTTACGGCTCTTTGTCCACGGAAGCGTAGCTTCATAGACGCTTCAAAATACGCCAAACAGCTTAAGTAGCCCATCGTACTGATCTCCGTCCACGAAGCATATCGCAAAAGTACGTTTTCAATCATTTGTGAGAATGTAGTCATACAACGAAATATTTAAAAAAAAATTATATGCGTTCACTTGACGTACGCCCGGCATATTACATGCGGTACCGCAAGCGTCTGCATGCCGTTACCGTTACCGTTACCGTTCCGTCGACAGAGTAGCATAGTTTTGTATGTAAGCTGCAAACAGGCGTATGCTAAGCGTATAATGATGAATACGCGTCTATAAATCTACGCCTCCGTGAACAGAGGGCCTAACACTACGCATAAAACAACAAAGCGATGCATGACATAGGTTGCAATATAAACCCAGGATACAACTTCTATCCTAATCAAACAGAGTTTTGATCTCGACAGAAGTTGTATGAGAACATGACAAAATGTCTGCGCTCGTCCACAATTTGGCTACCAGGTGCCCGGAACAAAAGCCAATCTATTCCAAAGAGATTGACAGCCCCGATTTTCTGTTGACAGTTATGTATGTAGGTAGATGGAATGTAGCGTTAAAACTAGTTTGGTTATATTTTATCTTCGTACCTAGTAGTACCTACCTACAAGTAAAACGATTTTAAATTAAAACCTTTGTTGTAGCATTTCACAATAAACTACAACATAAAGTAATGACACAATTTTCAATAATTATTATTGTCGTTTTCAATTATATTATAAATAAATAAATAAAGTCCTATATAGTAGACCTACTTGTAACCTGAGACAATATTTCGATCTTATTTGAGGTTGAATTTATGAACGAATTTAATTTATTGTCTACCCATTAAAACCCACGCAGTGTCGTCCGCTTTATTTAGAATTTGGTAAAGAGAGAGATAACAATAATTCCAGATTATACCTTTACCTTTACCACAGCTCATCCAAATCATAACCCGTCGCGAAATAGAATATTTTTCATGACTTTTGTTTCGCTTAGGAAAATTTGGATGCTGTTGAAGCAATTTTTTGTCCTCTAAAGTAACATTAGTCGCTCGTTTACACTTTTTCTATTTTATATAACAAAGGAAAGTTATAACAAAGTTAAAACCTCATTTCTGAAACTGCACCCTAAAATTACCATTTCTCTTAACCCCGCTCTATCCACTCGAGTTGCTGGAAAACGTTCAACGTGGCATATAGCTGTCCTACAAAATATTCAAATAAGCTCGCTTCAAAGCTCACATTCAGAGATTTATCACATTAAATTTAATCGACTAAATTTTCGTTTTGGTGTTTAGTTACATAATATGTTAGAATTTTATAGAATACGCATAAATTACTTAATAGGTAGGTACCATATTCCTTGTTCTGGTTCAGTTTACTAGGAAAAAATGCTAAAATTTTATATAAATATGAACAACCGTACGTTATACATGTACGGACGAAGGTAGTAATCCAAAATGTAGTTAAAAGCTTATTAAAATCCTTCCGCGATCTGTCTGTAGTCATGACTTCAGACAAATAAAAGGAACCTGTAAGTGGCCTCACAACAGTGAATTAATAAGTTGAAATTTGATGTTTTTACATAAATAGCAAGGTAGAAACATATTATGATTATTGTAGATATAACTTCAACCGTGAAGCTATTCCACTTTTAGGACTGGTATAATGTGTATGTATCACAAGAGTAAATCTCCAAGATATAACTTAAAGTACTGGCTGTTAATTCATACCTACTGAATGAGAATGGCATGCCTACTAATGACAAAAAAGGATTAAGTTAATCCAACATGAGCAATCGTTTGCTTTTATTTTATTTGGGCTGTAAGTATTGATATTTTTTAATTTTTTCATGTAAACATACATAAAATGATGTTATCACATCACACGACGTTATCTAATATTTCTTTTAAAGCTACGAAACCGTCGTCGTGCGGTACGATCCAATTTTTATCTATTAATAGAACAGAATTTATTCATGTCGGATTGACCAAGAATTAAATAAAGTACAGTATAATACTAATATCGCGGACCATACATGTTAAAGCTTTTCACATTTTATCAAGCGAGCTTTGCGCCTGGATACGCGTCCATAATAAGCTTAAACTAAAAGCCGCTCGTGATCGACGGTCACAATGTAGTGACTATTTATTCAAACAATACTTTTTTTAGCGATTTTGCGTGTCCCCGAACGAGCACCGCTATGCGTCAATATCAATAAATACCATGCATCAATATTTCACGATTTTTGAAGAAACATTTCGTGGTTAGGTACACAAAAGCTTGTTTTAAACAAAAGGATGTTTTAATATGTTGATTATTTTTATATGACAGTATTTTTATGACATTTACGATTACTTATAAAATCATTTTAAGACTGTTAGATTAAAAAGAACAAAATGATTGTTCCCGTAACAAATTGTAATAAAAATGTTATTTAAATTTGTTTTTAATTTTACACCACAGCAATCGTGGCTAAGAATTCAAATAAAAGGATTTTTTGGTTCCCCTCTCGCACTATTGTAGATAAAATAAGGCATATCGTACAATATGATAATACCAGAAAGTTATGCTACAAGGTACCTATATACCTACTGCCGCTTTCTCAAACTTTATGGCACTAAGTTCCAGACACAGGCCATTACACTAAAGTGCTTCACAAATTTACGCTAAGGGATTTCGCAAGTTACATCTGTAAAAAGGTTATATTTTCATATTTGGTTGAGTTGAGGTTAGGATAGCATTTATGCTAATGAGGGTGCAATTATTGTGTATGCATATTATGTAGAAAAACGTATATTTTACGCTTTTTTATAGTAGTCGGCATAAGTCGTGAGCACATTAATTATTGGTCAATTTGACACTGACTGCGTTGCGGTTAACGCGATTGGTTCGTCATTCGTCAGTTTGTCAGTGTGCGTCGTCTATTGGTCCAGCGCGTTATTCGGCTGCTGTACATTGGCCGAAAGTGTACAATATCCCCACCACTGATCATCTGTGCTCACGACTAATGAAAGGTAAGTACTATAGAAACATTCATACTACAATTTTATAGTAAAATCTTGTGTTTCAAGCTATTCAACTAATAAGATTATGATCGTTAAATCAAAACTTTGTTCTGCTAAGTTACAAGTATAATTTGCCGAACGACACTCCCTAATGACGTTGAAATTCAGGCCCTAATAAATTACTTCGGGAAAAATAATAAAATCTTAACAAAAGTGAAGACCTTTTGGACATAGAACGTGAAAAATCTAACGACTTGTGCGATGGGTGTAACTAATAGGTTCCAGAAGTTTGAAAAGGGTTTGTGGTACAGACGGTACAATTCTTATTTGACAGGTTTATTTATCGCCATCGGACTGTTGGTTGATGTTTTAATAGTTGTTGTTTGTTGGAATACTTTCAAAATATGACACAAATTAATTATAGGTCCTTATGCTTATAATGTAGGCCGGAATGCTGGGAGTTTTCGTCCTCCTGCATTTTTCTCCTAATCTACGAGTCTGATGAGCAATTAAAAAGTGGGTACATGCATCCTCATTATCATGGTTGATCATCATCTATGACGTTCACTTCTAGCAAACATAGAAGCTTCAAATTTAGAATACAACTAGCTGACCCGGCAGGCTTTGCTCTGCCAATTAATTTGATTAATATCAAAAGCTTTTTTGAAACACAGTCAACTTTCCACCACCAAGTCCATCGCGAAAACCAAACAACTTTAACACGTTTGTAGTAAGAAGTAACAGATAGCCCAGTGACTTAGAATTCGACCTCGAATCGAGGAATCCGGGTTCGAATCCCAGTGGCATACACCAATGACTTTGTAAAAAACGTTATGTGCACTTTATAAAAAATTAAATATCACCTGCTGTTACGGTGAAAGAAAAGTTTCATTGATGTGCCCGCCCTTATCCTAATATCTTTTGAATGAAATATACGATTTGAAAAATGCAAAAAGTAATCTACGGGTATCGAAACAATTTTGAATACAAAATAATTTATTTGGATAAGGATTAATAAAAAGGTATGAATAACATGCACATTTCTATTTCTATGACTTATTCGTTCCTACCTGGTGTCTCATAACACCACATCATTTTTATTAATTTAATTTTTATTTTCAAGTTTTTAGTTTTGTTGTTAGTTGATACTTCTCATTGATTTTATTTTTTAATTTTCTCAGAATGAGCTCGATTCTACTAATCAAGCCCTTTCATTTGATACCCATATTGAAGCAGTTGTGGAAAATATGTAATGTGCCACTTTGTTGCCGGCCATCTTGAATTTTCATTTTTTTCACAGTGAGCTCTATTCTACCAACCAAGCCCTTTCATTTGAAACCCATATTGAGGTAGTTGCGGAAAAAAATGTAATTCGCCATTTTGTGGCGGCGGCCATCTTGGATTTTCATTTTTTATTGTGAGCTCCATTCTACTAATCAAGCCCTTTCATTTGATACCCAAATTGAGGTAGGTGCGGAAAAAAATATGTAACCCGCCATTTTGGGGCAGCGGCCATCTTGGATTTTCATTTTTTTATTGTGAGCTCTATTGTACTAATCAAGCCCTTTCATTTGAAACCCATATTGAGGTAGTTGCAGAAAAAATGTAACCCGCCATTTTGTGGCAGCGGCCATCTTGGATTTTCATTTTTTTATTGTGAGCTCTATTGTACTAATCAAGCCCTTTCATTTGAAACCCATATTGAGGTAGTTGCAGAAAAAATGTAATCCGCCATTTTATGGCGGCGGCCTCCTTGGATTTTCATTTTTTATTGTGAGCTCTATTCTACTAATCAAGCCCTTTCATTTGATACCCATATTGAGGTAGGTGCGGAAAATAATACGTAACCCGCCATTTTGTGGCGGCGGCCATCTTGGATTTTCATTTTTAATAGTGATCTCTATTCCACTAATCAAGCCCTTTCATTTGATACCCATGTTGAGGTACGCGCGGAAAAAATATGTAACCCGCCATTTTGTGGCGGCGGCCGTCTTGGATTTCCATATTTTTCATATTGAGATCTATTCTACCAATCAAGCCCTTTTTATTTGAAACCCATATTGAGGTAGTTGCGGAAAAAAAATTAATCCGCCATTTTGTGGCGGCGGCCATCTTGGATTTTCATTTTTAATAGTGAGCTCTATTCTACCAATCAAGCCCTCTCATTTGATACCCATATTGAGGTAGGCCCGGAAAAAATATGTAACCCACCATTTTGTGGCGGCGGCCATCTTGGATTTTTATATTTTTCATATTGAGCTCTATTCTACCAATCAGGCCCTTTCATTTGATACCCATATTGAGGTAGTTGCGGAAAAAAAACGTAATCCGCCATTTTGTGGCGGCAGCCATCTTGGATTTTCATTTTTTTATTGTGAGCTCTATTCTTCTAATCAAACCCTTTCATTTGATACCCATATTGAGGTAGTTGCGGAATAAATATGTAATCCGCCATTTTGTGGCGGCGGCCATCTTGGCTTTTCATTTTTTTCATATAGCCTATGTTACTCAGGCTGAATGTAGCTTTCTAATGGTGAAAGAATTTTTGAAATCGGCCCAGTAGTTTTTGAGTTTATTCGTTACAAACATACAAAAATACAAATGTTTCCTCTTTATAATATTGTGTAGATGTGTAGATGTAGATTCATTACACATATCGAGTTTTCATTGTTTTTAAGATGTATTCTGCTATTCGGGACGGAAACAAATCCAACAAATCAAAAACCATGGCAATCGGTCCAGCCGTTCTCGAGTTATAAGTGTTGTAACAAACACGACTTTCTTTTATATATATAGATATTGATTTCTTACAAATATCAAATTGTCATCCATACGTCATTACATAGCTGTCATTTTACGTCAATTACATAGCTGTCATTTGCGTTTTGTTATTCCAAGTCTGATTATTTTTTGTTATACCACGTTTTATAGTGACTGACGTTTCATGTCAAGTCACACAGGAACGCTGTCGAACGGGATAAAAAGTATCCTATGTCCGTCTCCTGGCTCTAAGCTACCTCCCTACCAATTTTCAGCCAAATCTGTTCTGCCGTTCTTGAGTTATAAGTGGTGTAACTAACACGACTTTCTTTTATATATATAGATTAAATATCACCTGCTGTTACGGTGAAAGAAAAGTTTCATTGATGTGCCCGCCCTTATCCTAATATCTTTTGAATGAAATATACGATTTGAAAAATGCAAAAAGTAATCTACGGGTATCGAAACAATTTTGAATACAAAATAATTTATTTGGATAAGGATTAATAAAAAGGTATGAATAACATGCACATTTCTATTTCTATGACTTATTCGTTCCTACCTGGTGTCTCATAACACCACATCATTTTTATTAATTTAATTTTTATTTTCAAGTTTTTAGTTTTGTTGTTAGTTGATACTTCTCATTGATTTTATTTTTTAATTTTCTCAGAATGAGCTCGATTCTACTAATCAAGCCCTTTCATTTGATACCCATATTGAAGCAGTTGTGGAAAATATGTAATGTGCCACTTTGTTGCCGGCCATCTTGAATTTTCATTTTTTTCACAGTGAGCTCTATTCTACCAACCAAGCCCTTTCATTTGAAACCCATATTGAGGTAGTTGCGGAAAAAAATGTAATTCGCCATTTTGTGGCGGCGGCCATCTTGGATTTTCATTTTTTATTGTGAGCTCCATTCTACTAATCAAGCCCTTTCATTTGATACCCAAATTGAGGTAGGTGCGGAAAAAAATATGTAACCCGCCATTTTGGGGCAGCGGCCATCTTGGATTTTCATTTTTTTATTGTGAGCTCTATTGTACTAATCAAGCCCTTTCATTTGAAACCCATATTGAGGTAGTTGCAGAAAAAATGTAACCCGCCATTTTGTGGCAGCGGCCATCTTGGATTTTCATTTTTTTATTGTGAGCTCTATTGTACTAATCAAGCCCTTTCATTTGAAACCCATATTGAGGTAGTTGCAGAAAAAATGTAATCCGCCATTTTATGGCGGCGGCCTCCTTGGATTTTCATTTTTTATTGTGAGCTCTATTCTACTAATCAAGCCCTTTCATTTGATACCCATATTGAGGTAGGTGCGGAAAATAATACGTAACCCGCCATTTTGTGGCGGCGGCCATCTTGGATTTTCATTTTTAATAGTGATCTCTATTCCACTAATCAAGCCCTTTCATTTGATACCCATGTTGAGGTACGCGCGGAAAAAATATGTAACCCGCCATTTTGTGGCGGCGGCCGTCTTGGATTTCCATATTTTTCATATTGAGATCTATTCTACCAATCAAGCCCTTTTTATTTGAAACCCATATTGAGGTAGTTGCGGAAAAAAAATTAATCCGCCATTTTGTGGCGGCGGCCATCTTGGATTTTCATTTTTAATAGTGAGCTCTATTCTACCAATCAAGCCCTCTCATTTGATACCCATATTGAGGTAGGCCCGGAAAAAATATGTAACCCACCATTTTGTGGCGGCGGCCATCTTGGATTTTTATATTTTTCATATTGAGCTCTATTCTACCAATCAGGCCCTTTCATTTGATACCCATATTGAGGTAGTTGCGGAAAAAAAACGTAATCCGCCATTTTGTGGCGGCAGCCATCTTGGATTTTCATTTTTTTATTGTGAGCTCTATTCTTCTAATCAAACCCTTTCATTTGATACCCATATTGAGGTAGTTGCGGAATAAATATGTAATCCGCCATTTTGTGGCGGCGGCCATCTTGGCTTTTCATTTTTTTCATATAGCCTATGTTACTCAGGCTGAATGTAGCTTTCTAATGGTGAAAGAATTTTTGAAATCGGCCCAGTAGTTTTTGAGTTTATTCGTTACAAACATACAAAAATACAAATGTTTCCTCTTTATAATATTGTGTAGATGTGTAGATGTAGATTCATTACACATATCGAGTTTTCATTGTTTTTAAGATGTATTCTGCTATTCGGGACGGAAACAAATCCAACAAATCAAAAACCATGGCAATCGGTCCAGCCGTTCTCGAGTTATAAGTGTTGTAACAAACACGACTTTCTTTTATATATATAGATATTGATTTCTTACAAATATCAAATTGTCATCCATACGTCATTACATAGCTGTCATTTTACGTCAATTACATAGCTGTCATTTGCGTTTTGTTATTCCAAGTCTGATTATTTTTTGTTATACCACGTTTTATAGTGACTGACGTTTCATGTCAAGTCACACAGGAACGCTGTCGAACGGGATAAAAAGTATCCTATGTCCGTCTCCTGGCTCTAAGCTACCTCCCTACCAATTTTCAGCCAAATCTGTTCTGCCGTTCTTGAGTTATAAGTGGTGTAACTAACACGACTTTCTTTTATATATATAGATTAGTGTTTAGTATATAAATCGAGGAAAAACTAAAAAAAGTCAATGCCATCAAAAACATAACTTTTATAACATTGTGCTTTCATGCGATGGTCAAGTCAATGCCATCAAAAACATAACTTGTAAAAAACACAAGTCTCGCAACTCAGTTCTTGCACCGTAAAAAGGTGTGAGATCCATGTATGTATCCATAGATTGACTTGACCATCGCATGAAAGCACAATGTATTTCACACCTAATACATATTATTATCTATATATATAAAAGAAAGTCGTGTTAGTTACACCACTTATAACTCAAGAACGGCAGAACAGATTTGGCTGAAAATTGGTAGGGAGGTAGCTTAGAGCCAGGAGACGGACATAGGATACTTTTTATCCCGTTCGACAGCGTTCCTGTGTGACTTGACATGAAACGTCAGTCACTATAAAACGTGGTATAACAAAAAATAATCAGACTTGGAATAACAAAACGCAAATGACAGCTATGTAATTGACGTAAAATGACAGCTATGTAATGACGTATGGATGACAATTTGATATTTGTAAGAAATCAATATCTATATATATAAAAGAAAGTCGTGTTTGTTACAACACTTATAACTCGAGAACGGCTGGACCGATTGCCATGGTTTTTGATTTGTTGGATTTGTTTCCGTCCCGAATAGCAGAATACATCTTAAAAACAATGAAAACTCGATATGTGTAATGAATCTACATCTACACATCTACACAATATTATAAAGAGGAAACATTTGTATTTTTGTATGTTTGTAACGAATAAACTCAAAAACTACTGGGCCGATTTCAAAAATTCTTTCACCATTAGAAAGCTACATTCAGCCTGAGTAACATAGGCTATATGAAAAAAATGAAAAGCCAAGATGGCCGCCGCCACAAAATGGCGGATTACATATTTATTCCGCAACTACCTCAATATGGGTATCAAATGAAAGGGTTTGATTAGAAGAATAGAGCTCACAATAAAAAAATGAAAATCCAAGATGGCTGCCGCCACAAAATGGCGGATTACGTTTTTTTTCCGCAACTACCTCAATATGGGTATCAAATGAAAGGGCCTGATTGGTAGAATAGAGCTCAATATGAAAAATATAAAAATCCAAGATGGCCGCCGCCACAAAATGGTGGGTTACATATTTTTTCCGGGCCTACCTCAATATGGGTATCAAATGAGAGGGCTTGATTGGTAGAATAGAGCTCACTATTAAAAATGAAAATCCAAGATGGCCGCCGCCACAAAATGGCGGATTAATTTTTTTTCCGCAACTACCTCAATATGGGTTTCAAATAAAAAGGGCTTGATTGGTAGAATAGATCTCAATATGAAAAATATGGAAATCCAAGACGGCCGCCGCCACAAAATGGCGGGTTACATATTTTTTCCGCGCGTACCTCAACATGGGTATCAAATGAAAGGGCTTGATTAGTGGAATAGAGATCACTATTAAAAATGAAAATCCAAGATGGCCGCCGCCACAAAATGGCGGGTTACGTATTATTTTCCGCACCTACCTCAATATGGGTATCAAATGAAAGGGCTTGATTAGTAGAATAGAGCTCACAATAAAAAATGAAAATCCAAGGAGGCCGCCGCCATAAAATGGCGGATTACATTTTTTCTGCAACTACCTCAATATGGGTTTCAAATGAAAGGGCTTGATTAGTACAATAGAGCTCACAATAAAAAAATGAAAATCCAAGATGGCCGCTGCCACAAAATGGCGGGTTACATTTTTTCTGCAACTACCTCAATATGGGTTTCAAATGAAAGGGCTTGATTAGTACAATAGAGCTCACAATAAAAAAATGAAAATCCAAGATGGCCGCTGCCCCAAAATGGCGGGTTACATATTTTTTTCCGCACCTACCTCAATTTGGGTATCAAATGAAAGGGCTTGATTAGTAGAATGGAGCTCACAATAAAAAATGAAAATCCAAGATGGCCGCCGCCACAAAATGGCGAATTACATTTTTTTCCGCAACTACCTCAATATGGGTTTCAAATGAAAGGGCTTGGTTGGTAGAATAGAGCTCACTGTGAAAAAAATGAAAATTCAAGATGGCCGGCAACAAAGTGGCACATTACATATTTTCCACAACTGCTTCAATATGGGTATCAAATGAAAGGGCTTGATTAGTAGAATCGAGCTCATTCTGAGAAAATTAAAAAATAAAATCAATGAGAAGTATCAACTAACAACAAAACTAAAAACTTGAAAATAAAAATTAAATTAATAAAAATGATGTGGTGTTATGAGACACCAGGTAGGAACGAATAAGTCATAGAAATAGAAATGTGCATGTTATTCATACCTTTTTATTAATCCTTATCCAAATAAATTATTTTGTATTCAAAATTGTTTCGATACCCGTAGATTACTTTTTGCATTTTTCAAATCGTATATTTCATTCAAAAGATATTAGGATAAGGGCGGGCACATCAATGAAACTTTTCTTTCACCGTAACAGCAGGTGATATTTAATTTTTTATAAAGTGCACATAACGTTTTTTACAAAGTCATTGGTGTATGCCACTGGGATTCGAACCCGGATTCCTCGATTCGAGGTCGAATTCTAAGTCACTGGGCTATCTGTTACTTCTTACTACAAACGTGTTAAAGTTGTTTGGTTTTCGCGATGGACTTGGTGGTGGAAAGTTGACTGTGTTTCAAAAAAGCTTTTGATATTAATCAAATTAATTGGCAGAGCAAAGCCTGCCGGGTCAGCTAGTATTAAATAAGATTGTTTACTGCGATTGCCAAGTCAATCTATGGATACATAGGTGTACATGGATCTCACAACTTTTTACGGTGCAAGAAATAAGATGCGAGACTTGGGTTTTTTTACAAGTTATGTTTTTGATGGCATTATATCTATATATATAAAAGAAAGTCGTGTTAGTTACACCACTTATAACTCAAGAACGGCAGAACAGATTTGGCTGAAAATTGGTAGGGAGGTAGCTTAGAGCCAGGAGACGGACATAGGATACTTTTTATCCCGTTCGACAGCGTTCCTGTGTGACTTGACATGAAACGTCAGTCACTATAAAACGTGGTATAACAAAAAATAATCAGACTTGGAATAACAAAACGCAAATGACAGCTATGTAATTGACGTAAAATGACAGCTATGTAATGACGTATGGATGACAATTTGATATTTGTAAGAAATCAATATCTATATATATAAAAGAAAGTCGTGTTTGTTACAACACTTATAACTCGAGAACGGCTGGACCGATTGCCATGGTTTTTGATTTGTTGGATTTGTTTCCGTCCCGAATAGCAGAATACATCTTAAAAACAATGAAAACTCGATATGTGTAATGAATCTACATCTACACATCTACACAATATTATAAAGAGGAAACATTTGTATTTTTGTATGTTTGTAACGAATAAACTCAAAAACTACTGGGCCGATTTCAAAAATTCTTTCACCATTAGAAAGCTACATTCAGCCTGAGTAACATAGGCTATATGAAAAAAATGAAAAGCCAAGATGGCCGCCGCCACAAAATGGCGGATTACATATTTATTCCGCAACTACCTCAATATGGGTATCAAATGAAAGGGTTTGATTAGAAGAATAGAGCTCACAATAAAAAAATGAAAATCCAAGATGGCTGCCGCCACAAAATGGCGGATTACGTTTTTTTTTCCGCAACTACCTCAATATGGGTATCAAATGAAAGGGCCTGATTGGTAGAATAGAGCTCAATATGAAAAATATAAAAATCCAAGATGGCCGCCGCCACAAAATGGTGGGTTACATATTTTTTCCGGGCCTACCTCAATATGGGTATCAAATGAGAGGGCTTGATTGGTAGAATAGAGCTCACTATTAAAAATGAAAATCCAAGATGGCCGCCGCCACAAAATGGCGGATTAATTTTTTTTCCGCAACTACCTCAATATGGGTTTCAAATAAAAAGGGCTTGATTGGTAGAATAGATCTCAATATGAAAAATATGGAAATCCAAGACGGCCGCCGCCACAAAATGGCGGGTTACATATTTTTTCCGCGCGTACCTCAACATGGGTATCAAATGAAAGGGCTTGATTAGTGGAATAGAGATCACTATTAAAAATGAAAATCCAAGATGGCCGCCGCCACAAAATGGCGGGTTACGTATTATTTTCCGCACCTACCTCAATATGGGTATCAAATGAAAGGGCTTGATTAGTAGAATAGAGCTCACAATAAAAAATGAAAATCCAAGGAGGCCGCCGCCATAAAATGGCGGATTACATTTTTTCTGCAACTACCTCAATATGGGTTTCAAATGAAAGGGCTTGATTAGTACAATAGAGCTCACAATAAAAAAATGAAAATCCAAGATGGCCGCTGCCACAAAATGGCGGGTTACATTTTTTCTGCAACTACCTCAATATGGGTTTCAAATGAAAGGGCTTGATTAGTACAATAGAGCTCACAATAAAAAAATGAAAATCCAAGATGGCCGCTGCCCCAAAATGGCGGGTTACATATTTTTTTCCGCACCTACCTCAATTTGGGTATCAAATGAAAGGGCTTGATTAGTAGAATGGAGCTCACAATAAAAAATGAAAATCCAAGATGGCCGCCGCCACAAAATGGCGAATTACATTTTTTTCCGCAACTACCTCAATATGGGTTTCAAATGAAAGGGCTTGGTTGGTAGAATAGAGCTCACTGTGAAAAAAATGAAAATTCAAGATGGCCGGCAACAAAGTGGCACATTACATATTTTCCACAACTGCTTCAATATGGGTATCAAATGAAAGGGCTTGATTAGTAGAATCGAGCTCATTCTGAGAAAATTAAAAAATAAAATCAATGAGAAGTATCAACTAACAACAAAACTAAAAACTTGAAAATAAAAATTAAATTAATAAAAATGATGTGGTGTTATGAGACACCAGGTAGGAACGAATAAGTCATAGAAATAGAAATGTGCATGTTATTCATACCTTTTTATTAATCCTTATCCAAATAAATTATTTTGTATTCAAAATTGTTTCGATACCCGTAGATTACTTTTTGCATTTTTCAAATCGTATATTTCATTCAAAAGATATTAGGATAAGGGCGGGCACATCAATGAAACTTTTCTTTCACCGTAACAGCAGGTGATATTTAATTTTTTATAAAGTGCACATAACGTTTTTTACAAAGTCATTGGTGTATGCCACTGGGATTCGAACCCGGATTCCTCGATTCGAGGTCGAATTCTAAGTCACTGGGCTATCTGTTACTTCTTACTACAAACGTGTTAAAGTTGTTTGGTTTTCGCGATGGACTTGGTGGTGGAAAGTTGACTGTGTTTCAAAAAAGCTTTTGATATTAATCAAATTAATTGGCAGAGCAAAGCCTGCCGGGTCAGCTAGTTTACAAATAAAAACATTATTTTGTAAATAATATTATATGACCAATATTTTAACAGTTTAAAGATATTATTATTTATCAATGTTTTGTAGTCATTAAGTACAAGTTCACAAACACAAATTAATTTTTTTATTGAGTAGCGTCTTGATTACGCCGGGAATCCGGGATTACTGTAAGCTGCGAACCCCTGAAACAGTAGGTGTTAATTTTCCAACTAAAAGCATGAACTGTTTAACATCGCTACGTTTAACTGCTCTTTTATTTGAAAAGAGTAGGTAATACTTATTTATTTTAATCTATGTCATAAATAAATAAAAAATATTTTATCATAGTAAAGATTTGAAGTAATGGTTATAAGAACAGATTCTAACGATGGGAAGTAATTATTTATGTCCCTAGTTGCATAAAAGTTTGCAATATTTACAAGAAGAAAATTGTATTACTCAACTGGCAGGTTACAACACTTAGAACTATCGTATAATATACGATACTTCTAAGACAGACAGGTACTCCATAAAATAAGTTTTCCCATTCTCTACTTGAGGAAAATTGGTACCTATAATAAAGTAAATTGATATGGAAAAGTTATGGAAAAGTTGTGATTCTGTATATACCGCAAAGGGGGCCATAGATGATGATAACAAAGTTCATACGATAGGGAATAATAAAATCAAACGTTAACTGGAATAAAAAGGAATAGATAGGTAGTTGTGAAGTACATCATGCGATAATGCCTGCCATAAGAAAAGCAGAAATTTTAAGGCATAAGTCTTTTATACAAGTATCGGATACGGATTGACTCTTCTTTAAAGTACGAGAGAGTAGCAGGTGGTTCTGGTCATATTCAGTTCTAAAGTTTTGAGAACATGCGAGCATGAAGGTAAAGGACCTAATGGACCGATGACTCTTATATCTGCACATGTACAATGAAGCAACGTGGCATAACCATCGTGGACGCCGTTTTATGCCTCATATAATATAATTGAAGCAAAAGTTTTACTCTGTAAAAATATGACGTCATAATTTGGCACATAAAATCTTTCGCTTTGAATGTAACCTTATCAAATGTAGGTAATTCAAATGACTTAGCAGACGTAGCCTGTTCGATTGGTAACATTATGCGGCGCAATCTGGAGTTCCCATCAAGAGCTACGTAGCACTTTTGACTTTGAGAGAACCGGCGGATAGCATGTCTTAGATGATCGTTGTAAGGGTCTACGCTGACGTACCACAACCACACCACAACCACGCGACAAAATGCAGTCAGTTTATGGTCTCGTGTGAATAGCACAGGTCCGTAAATGTCGGTCGTGTGAATGGAAGTGACAGTTTTCATACTATTTGACACCCGACCATGTGTGGTTGTGGTGTGGTTGCAGTTTGGGACGGTTGTAGTACGTCTGCGTAGACCCTAATAGGTACTTTTAATGTAGACGCCATATTATATTATCCGATAGTACCTAAAGATAAAATCTGAAGTTGACTTTCCAAATTGCTTTTGGGGCTGAAGTTTCAATCCATCCAAGCAGAAGCAGGTGAGTGTGTAAAATCGAAATATGTGAAAGGAATTTTAAATATCTTTAAAAACTTATAAAACAGGAACCTTAAAAAAAGTGAATACGTCTGTAAAATAATATGCTTTATCTGAGAGATATTGAAGGGAATTTTACCGCAAAAGTAATTTTCTTAAGCTCGCAGCTGTGACATGGGTGGCAGGCATAAATGTCGAAATAATATTCACATTGTCACCTCTCGCCCCCGCGTTATTCATCACGACAAATCTATTTATTCGACGTTTAAATTTAATTCTTGTTAAAGGTTTACGAAGCACAAATACAACAATGTCGCATAAAATTAATTACGTCCTTGGTTTAAATGAATGACATCAGCACCTCAGCACTTTATTGGCACAGTTCATGTCATTCACCAGCGAAAAAGTTTTAGGTTTGTTTCTTATTATAAGGCTTCAATGCATGTTAGCATCAGCAGATAATGTGTCATTAATGACTTTTAACGCGTTATTCATTCTATAGTCTGCACCTGCCTTTGAGACTTTTTCATGCCTTCCATTATAAGATCATTCGACTTCAAATTATTCAAATAACTCGCACACGAGATATTTACAATATGGCTTACAGCAGAACAAAATGAAACTCTTGACGCGGTATTTTTTATTCTGATTGATGGCGAGCAAGTCAAAATGAAGTGGCGTTCTCAAAAGTGCTCGCATTAAAACTTAGATATTGTATATATACTTACCCACTATTTAACCCCCGACGCAAAAGAAGGGGTGTAATAAGTTTGACGTGTCTGTTTGGCTGTCTGTCTGTCTGGTCGGTGGCGGCACCGTAGCTCGCGAACAGATGAAGCGATTTCAATTTAGTATTTTTTTGTATGAAAGGTGAGTTACGGGCGAGTGTTCTTAGACATGTTTGATGAAAATCGGTTGAGTTGTTTAAAAGTTGTGGGGGTGAAAGTGGGGAAGAATAACCGAATGTCTGCAAATATAATATAATCGAGTGGGGTCTCAAATGAAAGCGCATCACGTGTACATTACAAAATAATATGTTCAATGAAAATCGTTTGAGCCCTGAAAAAACTCTGGGGGTAACAGTGGGGAATACCCAATATCTGCAAATACAATTATTATTATGTCGGCGGTGTTTTTAAAATTTTAATTTAATATTATTTTGATTTTTGTACACCAAATACAATAATATTGGTATTATAAGGGCTATACTACCTACTATAGAATCTGGCAAAAGTCACAATATAAAAAAATATTTTACTTTGACTTAAAGTGGGTAGGTATTATACGACGGGGTGGGTACTTATAGGACGACTGCAGAAAATTAAATATTTTTGTGAATTGTTTTGCTAGACCTGCTGGTTGTGTATGACAGAAGTAGATGAGGCGCAATTATCCAATGACATATAGGTACCTACTCTATTTTAATTTCAACTTAAAACAATATAATAATTGGAGCTATTATTATTGGTGGCAAGTGTCAATTAACGCGAGGATTCACTGGAAAAATTTATAAATGGAGATTTTAATTTAAACTGAAATTTATTACCCCTACACAAATATTTATATATACTTTTATCGTACACAAATATAATTATCAGATATCTCGCGGGGCCACGCGCGCGATTGCGGATTTAATTTTAAAGTTCCTGAATGAACGCTGATGGCAACGTAACGATACAAAAAGAAGCGGGAAAATCAATTTTCTCAGAGGTTTAAGCCTTGACAGATCAATTTCTGAACTCTACAATTTCAGACAAATTAAGGGGTCAGTGCTCAATATTATATTTAATAGACAAGTAGATTCAACTCACATACACCAATTACGCGACCAACTTAGGTGAAGAATTATCATAGTTTGATAAATCTACTTACAATGTAGATATAAGACGAACGTGTTTTACAGGCATTAAATAAAGAGCTTAAATACAGGATCAAGTGCACCCCTCATCCTTTCACTTATAGTAACTAGTTATTTAGAGTTTCTACAAAGAGTTTTTGAAATCAAGTGACTATATCTATTCAATGCACTCACCGTCATGACACACAGCGGGGTAACGTAGAGCAGGCCGAAGTTGACCATGTCGAATATTTCCGAGTTGTACTTCATACGGTGTTGAATGCATATGGTTTCCATTCTGCCGTCACCCAGATCGTTGGTTATCGTCTCCACCCAAATGAACTTCGGAGCGCTGTAGGCGGCGCTGGTTATCCAAACTCCCAATATCACCAACTGCACGAAAATGTAAACTTTTGCATATTTTTTATTTAATTGTATATTATAAGACGAGCAGGCAAACAGGCAGATGGGCCACCAGATGGTCAGTGGTCACCGTCACCTACTTACACGAGTAACACCAGGAGAGTGTCCGGTGTGTTGCCACTTATTTATTTATTTTTTACAAAGATAAATATTCCAATTTTAAATTTATTTAATTATTAAATAACAATTTATAATTTTACACTAGCCCATATTCATATTATAATAAATAAACATTTTTGATTGTAATTTTTGGATATAAATAAATGGGAGAGATCAAATTCGTCAAAATATATCATTTCTAGAACCGATTTTGATAAAAACTAAAACTGCATCATTGGATTTTTGAAAAATCAATATGCCTAGCCAGGAATCGAACCCTTTGATTTTGAAAAAACTTATCACATCCTGTATTATTACACTATTTGAAAGTGCCACTTATGAGGAACAAAATCTGGAAAGTAGGTAATGACATACGGCAAATTTAAGGATAGACCCTTAAAGTACCTAATTATGTACGAGTATTAATAATTCTAAAAAAATACATCGCATTGGGGTTACCGCTCCAAACCTAACAATTAAATTCCAAATAGTCTAAACTAACCTAAACTAACGAAGCAACATAGACGAATATATAGCGGTTAATTAAATTGTAGTTTTTAATTAGTTGCTTAATTTTATTTATAATATTTGGCTCGAACTAGTCTATAATTGAAGCGAAAAATACACAATGTAGTTTTGGAACCAATAAGTTTACTTCAATAAAGTTTTATCTGGGCCTTGTGCAGTTTATGATTGGTTTTAATATTAAGGAACAATACGTTGGTATCGACTAATTACATTATATTTGTAAACATCATAACGAAGTCTAGCTTGTATATTGAAATTATTCTAGAAGCTACGTACTATCGTGGGTTAACGATACTCAGCAAAACAAAAAAGACAGATGGGGCAATAGTTACAAAGGTTTATAATACACAAGCAATAAATGTGAAATATGATAGGGGTTGTAATTGCGATATTTCTATTTGGCTTTCGACGAAAATTATTTTATAAAAATCTGATGGAGAAAGTTTGATTGTCTGGAAAGCGAATCATTAACGTGCCTTAGAAGGATAGTACAAATAAACAAACCTTCCTAATGTAATGAAAGATTTCACTTTTTAAGACAAGATGTCAAGTAAATCAAATTAAATCATAGGAGTTGTTATGTTACTACATAATTACAGCCTACCCTTTTTAACCCCCGACGCAAAAGAAGGTCGTCCAATTATTGTGTCGCTGGTTTTTTTTTAATTTTTAATTTAATATTATTAGCATAGGTAATATATTTTGTTATTGGATGTGAGAATATTATTTTGTTTTTTATTACGCCTACCGATATTGTTTTTAACTATCACTAGGCATTAAGTAGGTACGCCCATTGTAAACTCCATAAGGGTCTAATAAAAAAATCATAGAAAAGCATTAAAACTCGCTAAAGTACTTCAGGTAGCTAGAAATTGCAAGAACAAGTACCTAATCAAAAACAGGAAATATGCCACAGAATCACAGAAAAGTCTTCTATATCGTTGTAAATGTAAATGTAGATACGACTTGGGACAATTTCGCATTTTCTTTGTACTTTGATATAACTCGAGTAGAGTTACGTTGTTGAGAAATTATTTGGATCCAACAAAATGTTATTGTATTATTCTTGATCAAAGTAAGAAAAAGCTTTATATTACTTACTGTTAAATTACATTTTAATTCGTTGTCAGTTCAACTGTCGTGATTTATTTCTCTGTAAGTACCTACACCTACTACTCATCTAACAGATTAATCGAAAGTAGTTTCCAGAAAGTAAGCAAAGTTATTTTATATTTTGTCTAATACCCTCGATTGATGAGAAGATTGGTGCTACGATCTGGCAGCTATGACTTACCGAATTATTTTTTAAGCTTTTAGTACATAACCTACATCATTTTTTATTGTAAATAAAACCGTTTAACACAAAAAACTTTTTTAATAATTTTTATAGTGATTAACGTTAAGTGGTCTCTTTAGCCCAGAAATTTCAATCTAGGTGAGTTGAAAACTTTCGTGTGTGTTTTAAAATCTTAGTAAGTACTCGATCGTGAAAAATTGTAAAACTTGAATTTTTTGTTATTTTCATATATTTAGGTGTTGCTCTCAAAATCGACGGTGAATGCTTATTAACAAAAAAGTTTCCATATATGAGTAAGTTTTCCGCGACATAGCGAATTGCGCAAAAACTTCTTTATGACTACACCTCCACGTGATGTACAGCCCGTCCGAATTAACTGTGCACCTGGCGCTGTGACGTCCCTCTGTCGGTACGGTTAGCAACTGATCAACTGGCAATTCAAAACGGACACACACTACGGTAACTAAGATGCTATCGCTACTGAACGCTCATGGCGAACCCGGGGCGCCGCGCGGGAAGGCGGGAGAGGGGTCGCATTCCAGCTAGGTGCACAGTTAATTTGGGCGGGCCATAAGTCTCGTTTTTATACGAAATACGTAAATAAAATCTATACTTAGATATACATACATAGTACTCCTTTAGACTTACCCGCAGCCTTGTTGATGTAAGAATTTGTTTACAAGTAATCGGATGAATGATCGCAAAGTATCTCTCGGTGCATATAACGACCAGAATAAATATTGATGCAGTATAACTTAAAGAATGGACGAACTGGTACATCTTGCACAGGAAGTCGCCAAATACCCAACTGAAACAAATATCATACTTAAGAAAAATTGTTGTATTATAATACATAATTTATTATTTTGACGGGTACATGAAGACGACATGTACCCGTAAAATATCATCTAGCCAAAACCTTCTCATGTTAAGTTATGTCACGGCGATTACATATTGCTTGCACATTAAATTTTATGTTAAGACAGACTTAGATGTTAAGACAGACTGACATAAATGTCAGTCATTAGGACTAACGTCTGCCGTACTTTGAAATTAGTGTTCAAACTCACAGCACTGCTCTAAAGAGCCAAGCTGCTCTACACGCCCTAACATACGTCGAAATTTGTTGCTAGGCTAAACGTCGATTACCTAGAGAAAGTAATTTATTCTGTGTTAATTTTGTGTCAATATGTCGTTGAGTACGAAAATACCTGAGAGTTTTGGTTCATATTTTAAAGTCATTGCAAAGTCTATCCACAAGTGGAGTGAGACACTGATGGGTTGTAGACGCTGTTGTTATTTGATCTTTCGAATGGGATAAGAACTCTTAATCTCTGTTAAGTTCGTTGTTTCCATATCTTTAGGACTGGTTCCAATACACTTTTCTCTTCAACAACTTCCACAAAGTTAAGTTTCAAACTCATACAAAAGTCTGAAGCCAGAAGCTATGAGAAGAAATAAATTTTTAATAATGACTGGAACAAACAGAAATATTATTGTTTGCTTTAAATATAATTTGCTTAGTAATAAAATACACACAACGTCGGCGGTTTATAATCGTAGGTAGAGTATAATAATATATTCTAAACGACTGAACAGACTTTAATGGAAGAATATATTCCGTCTGATCTGAATCAAGAGGTCTTACGTACCTACTTACGAGTACCTAATAGGTTGTTCGAATATGAATCAATAAACGATCGTTGTTTATATGAACAAAGATTTTCGCTCATCGTTGTTTTTTACGATGATGGACCACTACATTATATTATATTTAACAATTTATAACATATGCTTTAACAATAATACCTATTAAATTTTTTACCTACAGAAGTGGCATAGAGATTAATAGAAATACTATTTCAAAAGATAAGTCTTGGTTTATGTTTACTTTAAATGTAATCAATCGTAGACAAGATGTATGTATTTCAATTTAACTGTATTCATACACTTTGATAAAGTTTACAACTGAGGACGCGACATTAGTAAAATATTTCTAATAGGTATACAGCAGCCTAGAGTTACGAAATCAGTTACTGTTTAAACTTTAGTCTGCCAAAAAAAACTAATATTTTATACAAATTTCACCCCCACGGTGTTAGGAGATGGGAGTGGTGTAAGTAAATGTAAACTTGGCAACAGCCCCTAATAGCAATTACCTACCCTTGCTTACCCATGCTTAAGAGTAGACGTATGTTGACGAAGGCGACAAAGCCCCACTGTGTTTATGGAGTAGATTTATATCATAATGATATACCTATAAAGTGGTTATTTTTGGACAATCTACATCAAAGTAAGTAAGAAAATCAAGCAGAATCTTTTGTTCACAAATGACTGACTAAATTCACAAGTCAATGCCTATTTCTCTTCATTTTGGAAGAAATTTATTTAATGTATTTGTTTGTTTATATTAAGCATTCAAACACATATTACTCGTAATATACACCTTAATTGCTTTGATTATTACATGAGAGCTAAATAAAAAAGAATAATTTCAATTAGGTAAGATTTTTCATCTTGCAGGCCTTGTAGCGTATTCGTTGTACAAAGAAAGTCTGGGATCGAAAAGTTTTACTTTGCTGTTTCTAACGGTAGAACAATGATAAATAGGTATTATCTATTAACATGTAGGTATTATCGGGCGAAGACATATTGCAGTAAGATGATTATAATAAATAAATACCTATTTAATAACAAATAAATGTATATTTGCTCTGATAGGTTCTTTCGGGAATCAAACTACAAATTTAGTACAAATAGAAAAAATTTCAACGTCCGCAACGGAAACGTCCGATGCTCACAAACTCTGTGCCCAAGAATGGCCCAAGAAAACATATTATTATTCTAAGATCAAGCCTGGGTGATTTCGAACCTATATTAAACATTGTAAAAATTAACTTACCTTGGTATGAGATAAATAGTTAAATTTTGGAAAACGCAGAACACGCCGACACATAAATCGGCCACCGCTAAGTTTGCCAGGAAAAAGTTTGTAATTGACCGCAGTCGTCGCGATAGCGTCACGACAAGAATAACCAGGAGATTACCTGAAATATAAAAGATAATCAATTATCTTCATAAGTCATAGATCTTACATAGCGCACGTACGTTAGTTTGCTGAACTAGATATGTCTTTAATGGATTATTGAAGTCGCTTAAAGTATAACCTTCATTAGAATACTTAGATTAAATCAAAAATGTTTTTTAGCGTCGAAATACTTAGTGCTATTTCACGTTGCCGTTGTAATGGCATAGATGTTTCATTTGAATCGTTTTAATGCAGCTTTTCATTGCGTAAGTGATATAGTCTGTAATTAATGTCGAGTTATAAAGCACCTAAAAAAGAAATTGATGGTTCTTCTATCCTTTAGGTAATGTGGTAAACGTCTATACTAAAAATACCTATACTCACAAAGTGAAGTTGGCATTTAACCTAGTCTTTAAAAAATAATTAATAAAAATAATTAAATAATAATTGAATTGCGATGTTCCAGTCTCTTTTATATTGGAGAAAGACATTAAAATTATACAGTAAACTACCTAAATTTCCGGCGTCGGTTGGATCAAACCCTTCCCCTATTTACAGTGGAATTTGGAAAAGCCTGGTGGGTAAGCGATGTTCTAAACTTTTTCAGTTTTGGGGACAAACCAGTAGCAGTACCAGACCACCAACATAACAAAAGATGCTCTTATTTAATAATGAAAGTAGGATCAATCGTGATCTTAAACGTTGTTTCTACTAAGCGACATTAATTGCAGTGTTTCACTTGGGCAACAAATTGCCGCAATAAAACATTGCCAATAAAAACAATGTGGTCATTACAGCGGAAACGAGTAATTTAGGATCGATTCTGGATTGGAACAGATTTCCCTTTCATGAAAAATAAATATGCTGGTACTAACTTCTATCTTATAATTTCTTTTTTGGCAAAAGGCATGTACCTAGTCTACCTATATCGAGCCCGTATCGTTAAAGTATTAACTCTAGCACTGATGTTAATTTTGTAAATAAACGTTTTGCTTCTTTTTCACTGCAACCCAATCTTGAATAGCTATCCTATAATAACTGTCATTGTGTGGGCACGTTACTACTTATGTTTGAAGACTAAGAAGCTCACTTCAAATAAAGTATTATTATACTTTAGTATATACTTTAATAAAGCAATATTTAGTAGGTATATAGTTTAATAAAGTATATACTTTAGTATGTACTTTATGTGAAGTGTAAGTATATAGTAAATATTGTATTGGTATAAACTAAAGCAATAGATATTTCGTATGTAAGTACGTATTTATATTTTAGTTCTATTCGTCCGTATAGTTAGTTCTGTATTATTTTGAATCTATTTTTTTTTCTATAATTATACGCCATCAGTGCTTGTTATTATTTGTTACTCGGTTGTGTATACTTAATTTCATTCTCATATTAGTTCTCCAGTCACGGCTCTGCTGGCAGAAATTTTAATTTGAATTAAGCAAATCCTTTGTACGACAATTATTTAATAAGTTATATGTTTATGTTTAGTTGTGTACAAAAATTGTTACATAACTAAATTAAGTATCTCCGGCAACCTTATCTCCCCATCGAAAATGCAAGACCTCAAATTTAAAAATGGTGCTCAAAGGCGAGATTACAGGATGATGGTAAAGTTTCTAGTAGTAGCAAAGGGAGAGCTACTACGGCTCTACCACCTATTTATATGTTTAGCTAAAGTTCTGTGCAAATATTGTTATTGCGACAATAACCCTGGCTGTCGGTATCTGGCGGTCAGTCGTGTTATTGAACTGATTTTAATACTTACATTTACCTAATTATAAGTGCAGATGGACAAATAAATGCCTGGGGGAGAGTAGACTATTTTAAGATATACATAATATTTAAAACAAGAAAACCCTGCGGGACACATGAAACGCTTTAATTATACGGACGACATATCGAGTATCTTATATTGAAAAATAAATGTCAGTACCCATTAATGACCCACTACAGGGTCGGGTCTCCTCTCACAATGAGAAGGATGTAGGCCTTAGTCCACCACGCTGGCCTACTGCGGGTTGGTGGACTTCGCATGCCTTTGAGAACATTTTTTTTGTGAACTCTCAGGCATGCAGGTTTCCTCACGATGTTTTCCTTCACCGTAACAGCAGGTGATATTTAATTTCATAAATCGCACATAACTTTTATTACAAAGTCATTGGTGCGTGCCACTGGGATTCGAACCCGGATCCCTCGATTCGAGGTCGAATTCTAAGCCACTGGGCTATCACCGCTGCCAAAATAAATAATGGTTCATAAATATTAGAATCGAGTTGTATTGCCGCCCATTGTAGCAAATTAACATATTTTCTTTCTTCTTTCCAGTGTAAAATTGTTATTATTTTATCTACCTACTCTAGGATGCCTCCTTCTTCACTATACTAATGTTTATAGATGATGGCACTCGAATAAGCTCAAGTAGACGTGAATAGATGCACATAGGCAAACAGTCATGTCAGGCCTCAAATAGGACGTCGTATCTACCTATGTATTTGAGCGCCTTGTTTTTTGAGGACTAAGATGGTCATCTGAAATGAAGTATCTTCGGCTACTACCTACATTTCCTCAAGTGCAACACTAGATTTAAAGAATATGCTGCTTCGGTGCTAAAAAGCGCTACGATAAAAAGTTAATATTTTTTGTATTATTAGAACCAATTCCACACTCCTTGATTGCGAGTTATATCGCAATATCTTATATACCTATAAAATTCTCATGTCACAGTTTTAGTTACCAATACCATACTCCTCTAAAACGGCTTGATCGATTTTTGTGAAATTTTATATGCATATTCAGTAGGTCTGAGAATCGGCTACTGTCTATTTTTCATACCCCTAAGTGATAAGGGTTGTCCACACCTAACATTTTTTTTGGACTGGAATTTTTATTGGAATTTTTTTATTTTTATTTTTCAATAATGTGGCATCAAAAAATACATACAACCCTAAATTTTCACCCTTTTATCACCAACCCCTATTTTGGAACGAAGTTCCTTATCGCGCGTTGTGAAAGGGGGCTAGACGGAAGAAATTCTTACAAAAAGTTGTCACGACACTTTTTGCTGTCATGACGTAAGTCATGACGTAAATGACAATGACTGAAGTTCATGACTACGTCAGTTACGTCATTAATTTTGCAAATTGAAAAATGGAATAATTTTATCAAAATAGTGAATTGTCAATTGTCTCGATAAATCTACAAAGTTTGAACGGCCAGATTTCCGTTTAAAGTGGGTCAAAATCGACCCAAAGAAATCGGTTTCAAATAAAGATACAGGTGAAGCTAATAAAAAGCGTGTAAAAAGTTAATATTTTTTAAATAATTGTATTATTAGAACCAATAATCCCTGATTGCGAGTTATATCGCAATATAAAATCTTCAGTAATAATAATTCCTGGAATTCTTACCTAATTCTATTGTTTAAAAGCCTAGAAATTTGGCTCAGACAAATTATATTATTTATTACGGTTAAACCTAATTACAATCTTAAAAAGGTTAGCTAAATTATGAGGTGATTATTTTTACCCAAACTTAAAACTAATTATTTGTTGCTTTTGTTGGTGGTAATTTAAAGATTAAGTTATAGGTTATATAGTAATAAGGTAATATGTGAGGTAATTATGCAGTTTGATTACTTTTCCGAAAAACGATGGAATTTTTTTTTGCATGAAGCTGTTGATTGCATCATTGTAAGTGATATTCCATGGGGGGAGGCTGAAATTTCCCATAAACTCCATGGGTTATGGGGTTTTGAAGTTCTCATAAATATTCGATATTTTGATGTTTGCGCTAGGGAGAAGGGGGGCGGGAACACACACACACAATAAGTGATATTCCATGGGGGGAGGCTGAAATTTCCCATAAACTCTATGAGTTATGGGGTTTTGAAGTTGTTATAACCGATTTGGCTCAAATTTGGTGGAGACCTTCTATTCGACGATACAAGCAAGTGTGCCAAAGGATTTCTGGCGCATCTCAATATTTTTCGAAAAATAGAATTTTTTAATAAATAATTTTGACCATGCAGTCTTCATATTTAGCCCAAAATAAGATGTGATTTGAAGGTAGAGAGGAGAAAGCGCCAACAATTCGGTTCTGGCACTCGCCGGCCGCTGCCGCGGCACGCTCGCTGCGCTCGCTCAGCTCCACAGTGGTCTGAAAATCAAGCTTCATACTCATAGAAACTGATTGTCAGAAATCAATAATTAAAAAATGTTATTGTAATAAGTACACCTCCCTTTGTTAACTGTTATAGTATGAAGGTCGTGAGTAGCTCCATGTGTGAGAAAAAAAATATTGTATTTTTTTTGTATGGGAAAAAAACTTCAAAGTGGATTTTAAAAAAACTGATCATAACTGAAGGTCTGGTATTCACATGAGTTATTACACTCTACATGGCGATTAAGATGACATACAATTGTTATGCCTTTCGGTGCCGCTTTGCATGTAGCAAGCTTTTGAAAGTTTGAGTTTTTGGTAGATGATTATTCAAGTCTTCATTTTATATTATAAGGATAACTATAACTTTCAACATGAAAATAATTGAAATTTGTATATACACAAGGAATAAATACGTACTTAGGATATATTTAAATAATATAATTGTTCAAAAAATAGGAAATAAAAAGCACATATTCAATAAAAACTGTCAAAATTTCTTTATTTGATTATACTATTAAATATTATTTCAGTAAATTATATAATTAAATGTAGTAATACTTAGAGCTTTACATATACATATATTAATTATTCTCTTTTACTAACTACTTATAAAAGACCAATTATCTATCAAAGAGTATCTTCTTCATCAGAGTCCAGCATAGGTGCATTAACATCAACGAATTCAATATACTCCTTGTCTATATCTGCATCATCATCACCAATGAGAAGACATTTCATGTCATCGGTAATAGGTGTGCGTTTTGATTTTATCAGCTGTGGCCTTATGCTGGACAGGTAGGGATCTGACGAAACAAGAAGACCATTGAAAATGTCTTCGTTTGTTGCTTTTCGACAAAATTGTCGAGAATGGTCTTCTCGGATTTTTTTAAAATCTTTGTTTCTGGCTTCCGATGCCTCTTCAGATAATTTCCCAATGGGCATCATGTTAAAATGTTTAATGACTTCAGCACCGTGCATTAAAATTTTATGGACACTAGATGGCATGTAATACCAGCCATATAGTTCCACATATTTTTCTGCGGTTTGGTGCGCAAAGTTTTTAAACGCATCAACATTAATGGGCTCTCCACAAGCCATCACGCGCAAAAGTGTTGCAAATCTTTGGATCAAACTAGGATCCAAGCCTGTAATAGCTGCAGTTCTGGCAGGATCACCAAAAATTTTAATGTTGTATACTGCCATTTTGAAAGTTTCAACGAAATCAGTATACCTAATGCTTTATCAGCGGAATACATGGGCAGAGCTTTCTCGGGCTTCAACAGTTGCTTTATCTTAGTAGCTTCCTCGGGATGTTCTGTGACTAATTTAATGATATCTGCTACGTTTTTGTTACCAGCACTTAAACCAGTTGCAAAAGCAAGGCTTTCATTGGTATGTGCTAGTAGCTCTTCCACTCTTCTCTTCTGTAGCGGGCTTAGCTCAGAGAACACTTTTCTTGGACTCACCTCTGTTGATGTTCCAACACTGCAAGTCTCTGCATTCAACCCTAATGATGTTGATGCGCCCTCATTTACACTGCAGTCAAAACTAGAACATGGTTGCTGCTCTTCTAACACCAAAGAAGGTGTGATTTTTTCTTTTATGAACTCAGGCCATTTTATGTCTTCTTGCAGCCATATCTCATACTTTTTTATGAATGTTTTTCTCGTGCGATTACACGAGTTCCATTTGTTTTTCAACGAACACACAAAAGTCTGACAGAATAGTTTAAATTATTTATTTTCATTTTCTGAAAAGTAACGTTTTTCACCAAAACTTCAAATAATTCGCTGGGCTTTGAAAAACAGCTATTGTTCGCCACAAACATAAACATATCCAAATTGGTACTGAAGCTTTCCATTATAACACGAAAACAAATCGAACTAAATAAATATAGTAAGCGCGAACAAGTGCAAAGAGCTACTAAATTAAGTTAGCATATACGTCCTATTTATATTATAACTACCCTCATTTACGCTATCATCATGTAATTATATCATTATCATGTAATTCATCTACCAAAAACTCAAACTTTTAAAAGCTTGCTACATGCAAAGCGGCACCGAAAGGCATAACAATTGTATGTCATCTTAATCGCCATGTAGAGTGTAATAACTCATGTGAATACCAGACCTTCAGTTATGATCAGTTTTTTTAAAATCCACTTTGAAGTTTTTTTCCCATACAAAAAAAAATACAATATTTTTTTTCTCACACATGGAGCTACTCACGACCTTCATACTATAACAGTTAACAAAGGGAGGTGTACTTATTACAATAACATTTTTTAATTATTGATTTCTGACAATCAGTTTCTATGAGTATGAAGCTTGATTTTCAGACCACTGTGAGCTCGTGCGTTGTTTTAACTGTTCTAACCTAACCTAACCAATTTTCACATCTTATTTTGGGCTAAATATGAAGACTGCATGGTCAAAATTATTTATTAAAAAAATCTATTTTTTGAAAAATATTGAGATGCGCCAGAAATCCTTTAGCACACTTGCTTGTATCGTCGAATAGAAGGTCTCCACCAAATTTGAGCCAAATCGGTTATAACAACTTCAAAACCCCATAACTCATGGAGTTTACGGGAAATTTCAGCCTCCCCCCATGGAATATCACTTACTGTGATGCAATCAACAGCTTCATGCAAAAAAAAAATCCATCGTTTTTCGGAAAAGTAATCAAACTGCATAATTACCATGTGTGATTATATCATTTTAATTTAACAATACGTAGAATAGATTATAATAATATTTTGGAATACGGTAATTTGCTTTCGTTTGCGGTCCCCTCATTCTCTCAAATTATTCTACTCTAATCTGTAGAAGTCGGGGCTCCACAGATATTCGAAGAACAATGTAAAGTAAAAACTACTTCGTTAAAAAACGACGTGACAATTCTTCAAGATAGGTAGATATTTCAGCAATTTGCTTTAGCCATGTTTACTATAAAGAAAGCAGACACTTAAAAAGAATAAATTGGAGAGGGCGAGAACTAATGCATTGCAGTTACAATAAGCACCGCTGAATATAAATTTAAATTACTCCCATTTCTTTAAGTAACTCCTTATTTTTTCTATTGTGGTACAGACACTTGAAAGTAATTTTATTAAGACAGTTTTATAAATAGGGATGTTTCCACAATTTACATTTAACTTTAAAATGTTTAAGAGCGCATATAATATCTTCAAAAGATAAATTTAACTCTGCAAAAACAACAATAATTTGGTCAAATAAATTATAATTCAAAAATTTTGGACGAGTTTATTAAAAGCAATATTTATCTCCATTGACTCCGAGAACACTAGGTACCTACTCTATGATGCTTTAAACGTTAAATTTTTGCTTTAGGATATCTTCAGCACATATGAAACAAGTTCGGTGTATTTTAGTTGTTTGCTCCCAAGGGTTACCCACATTTGAAACCCAACAATACCTATTGTATATCAAGGATATTTATGTCCGTATTATTCAAAAATTTCAACTTACACTTTACCTAAAAATATTGCTGGAAGCTATAACAGATTTATCACGTTGTGTGAATACTTTTAACAGTTCCCATTATAATTATCATATATGCCTAAATAGGTACGTGTAGCTTCTTTTTTAATTGAAGTTATTAATCGATTAATTAAGTATAAAGTGGTAATGTTTGAATGTAAGTTTGTGGGTTTGATTGTGGGAAATCTCTGGAATTACCCAACCTACTTTATTTAATTTTTTATTACGTATATATATATTTTTATTATTATTATATTTTAAATATATTCAGTTTGTTGAAGTACACGCACGGTAAGTATTATAATCTAGTATTTATACATCAATTTTATATGATAATAGAGAAATTGATTTACTCGTTGTAAAGGATAAATAGCTTATTTTCGCGAGTACGTTTTCTCAGAATGACGGTCGAGTATATCCTCAAACCTCTTTTAAAAGCTGTAAGGGAGGCTCTTGTAAGAATTAAGTAATGCTATTAGCAAAGGTGCCTATATTGATTCTAAGGGATCTCGAATAGCATTTGGAGTGTGGGGCTCCCATTCAATGAAGATTGCCTGCTTTACCCGTAACATGTATTCATTGAGGTCGACCATTCACAGTAGGGTATTGTGACGAAGCATTACAAAGACTATTATTTTGTTATTCAAGAATTTGGACTTTATAGAATGTCCTCGTCCCTGAATAAATAAAATAAGAAAAAAGTTCGAAATCTATCGCATTTTTAAAACGTGCTTTTAGGTAGGAAAAATGAACTAACATTCAGTTGAAATGTTAGTTGCGGGATAAATCTTAAAAGCTTAGTAAAACCCAGGAAACTCAGAAATTTACATAAAAGAATAGTGTAAGAATAAATAAATTTAAAACTTTCCATTACTGTCAAGAGTCAGGTTACTTACCAAAAAAACAGCAACAAAAGACGATTGTGTACAGTGTGATAAAAATAGCCCTGACATCCGTTCTGTCAAACACGAATTCATCATCTTCGAGGGAATTCCGGCTGTCGTTCGTCCCTGACACGTTCACGCCCTCGACTTCCCTCGGTTCCGACTTGTTAGATAGCTCCCAATTAACGTTCGATTCAGAGTTTGAGGTAATGAAATACCTTAAATCATTCATGATTTAATTTCGAATCCTACGGCTTTAGTTCAATTATTGACTCGCGGTCTCCCATGGTCTGAAACAAAAGAAATATTACTGACAAACTACTTATAAAATCCTGGCACGACTTTCAGAGGTATGTTATAGAAACCGTCATGAGTCGTGAGCACAGATTATCAGTGGAAGGGATATTGTATACTTTCGGCCAATGTACAGCAGCCGAAAAAACGTGCTGGACCAATAGACGATGCACACTGACGACCTGACGGCTGTCGAACCAATGGTGTGCACCGCAGCGCAGTCAATGTCAAACCGACCAATGAAAGTTCTGCTCACCACTCGTGACGGCAACTATAGGCAGATGTTATAATAGCAGATACAAATAAAATTTTGATTCCGTTGTTAAACGTCAGCTATATTGTGTTTTCGTGCGATAGATACGTACGTTCACACGGAGCCACGTTTTGCCGAATCTTATTTTCATCGGATCTGGAAAAACCGAATGTTGTATTCACACATCACATCTTGCATTGCCGTATATCCTATTCGATGGCCTCGTATCGGGATCCCTTGTGAAAAACCGTCAAATAACCCAATATACCCCTGCGTGTATCGTATGAACGCATGTATTGAATATGTATGAATATGTAGGAATACGCATGTATACCGACCACTAGGGATGTTATGGATATGAAATTTCGGATACGGATAGGTTTTGGATATAGGAATGATTATTATACCTGATACGGATGCGGATGCGGATATAAAATTCTCGAAAAAACACTCGATTTAGGACGCATTTTGTACCAATTAAATCAATTCCGTAACACAACGCTTTTGTTTCAATTTTTCGAACTATTTGTAATAACTTGTCATAACGTGTCTCAATTAGGCTCTGTCCCTATCCGATATTATCCGAAACTTTTATTTCGGATTCGGTTACGGTTACGAATGTTTTTTTATATCGGATATCCGATAGTTACGGTTACGGAGCTTCCTAACATCCCTACCTACCATTGCACCGGATCTTACATTTTGCAGTACGACCGGATCGGTTTGTAGTCGCAAAATCGGATGTCAACTTGAGCAAGATTCAGCTTTTTTGCCGTGTCTAGAAACTGAATGCATGTGTGAACTCATTCATTGAAATACTGTTGCCACTAAACCAAATCCTGCAAGAAACCAATTCGGTAGAGAAACACTCGACGTCGTGTGAACGTACCGTTACACAACCTTAGCTCTCAACATATTATAATAGTTGGCGCTTTTCTATCATCGTCTGTACCTAAATCATTATTGACCCACTGCTGGGTTGTGTTTCCTCTCACAATGAGAAGGATGTAGATTGTAGGCCTCATTATAGTTGAAAATAAGTATTTCACTATAACTATAAATTGAAATTTCTAAAAAAAAACATAGGCAAAAATTGAATAGGTATATTAAAAAGCGCTCAATAGGCATGATGACTAATTTTCAAAAACTCCTCTATGATCCTCCTCTCAGAACTTTCTATTATGTCTAAAATATAACATATTTTTGTAGAAAATTAGGATTTTTGTGCAATAAAAGTACATTTAAATTTTAAGTTTCAAATTCATTACAAAACGCTCTCCCGTGTCATGGCGTCTCTCATTACGTTACGGCTCAGTAAAAATGCAGTGATCGCGTATAAGATGCTTACGAAAAAAATGACGTTTACTGAGACGTGACGTAAATTGACTTAATTCGATCTGATGGGTGGTTACTAAGCTATCATTGCGGATTGTTGTATTTTGTAGATTTATTTTAACGAATAAATTATTAATCTCGACATTAATAAGAGAATAAATACATGTTTCAAAATCTTTGAATCCTATTTCATTAGAACAGATAAATATTTTGGCGATACTTGATTACTTTCATCATGCCTATTGACCTAACAACCTGTAATTAATAACTTAGTTAACGTTCGAAAGTGAGAAGAACTCTGAAGGTAAATAAGTCGGGGAATGGAAAAGTTTTAAGTCCACTAAGATCGAAAAAGCTAAAGTAACTATTTCTTAAAATACCTTGGTCAATATGGGCGGAATTTTTGGTAGATTAATCTTGAGTGCGATCTAACGTATTTTTGTTCAATTTCTGAGAACCAGTGATAATTTTTCTGTTTGTACAACGATAATATGTATATATGTATGTATGTAACATACGAAGCATTAATTCCCAACCTTTCATTTCAAATTTCTTAACCTGCATTACATCCAGCGTTTTATTTTTTGCCTATAAAAATATTTTTCCGCTCTTTACCCTCTTTATCCCTTTACCCCGAACGGAATCGTATTTTATAACCATATCATGAGCCCATTTTATCGTATTATCTTTATATTAACACATTTTTTGTAATAAGGAGATGTGGATTTACGGAATAACGTCTACTCGTACGTAGAGATAACTACGTTTTGTAATGACAATTTTTTTATACAATGTTACAGGAAACACTTAGGTATCTATGAATGTATTATACTTTATCATAGATATAATATGCCTATTATTAACTAAGTATAGAAATGAGGAACTTATTAATGGTTAATAAATGGCTTTCAAAGAAAATGTCTGATATTTTTGATATGAAACGGAGGGCTATTAAACCGTGTCTAACTTGGATAGTTATAATTTGTTTCAATTTATCACAATAACACGGTCCTAAAATATTTATTATATCCAAAGTAACCTAATAGCGTAGGTTTGTATGTCTATTATAATTATTGTTGCTTTTGCCTTTAAAATCGTAGACTCGCCCACAATATTGTCATTGTACATCTGGACCGAAATCAAACTTTATGAAAACAGATACAACCATTACCTACTACTATTTCAGGTTAGTTTAAATTTTGTTTGGGTCTTTGTTTTTAGCAATAGGCACAGTGACGTGGCCCGAGCGATTGAATTACAAATATGTCGTTAGAGTATAATTTACACGACGACATAATATATTCCTATGTATGTATTCTTATTTTCCTTGAAGTTGGTTTTTATTTTTTTAGAGCACAGGAAAGCAGAAAGGAAATACCCATTACTTCCGCTCCACTAAGTATTATTTGAAAGCAAGAAGTGACAACTCTGATTAAATGATGACGAGGAAATATTATAACGAGTTGTCCCACAGTATCTTGCAAAACAGTTGCGTATACAGTTCAGAAAACGAATACCTATGATATGTCCATCTTAGTTTTCAGGGGGTTTAAGACAATAAATAGGTAGGGACTTAAATTTCTTTTGAACTGTGTACAAATTGTACAAGGTATTATTTTTAGTTATATTAATATTATATTATTATTAGTTTGCAAATGTAAATACTAGATGGCGCTGTACCGGTTCTCTGAAACACGCTGTTAAGGTTCTTTGTAGGAAGTATAAGTAGTGGAAGAAATTTTTGTTCAATATATACTTGTCATTACGGTGCGAGTGTTTCACTGCTGCTGCAACCCTTCCCGACAATTTGTCCTCTTGACCATTGGTCAATTTGGACCACCGCGAGAGCTCAGGATTTCTACAAACTGTGACTTCTTTATGATATGAATTTTGTCTCTTCCTATTTTAAAGTAAAAACAAAAATCTTTTATCAAATTCATTTTCTAAATGACTGCTGACGATGACTGATTACGAAGCATTATGAATTTAGACTAACACGCGCCCCTTGATCCATTTTCATAATCGTACTCGTAGATACATTTATTCGGCGACTTAGATCTAAATCAATGTTACTTGCCTTTAATTCATCTGAACATTTAACTTTTCCAAATATAAAAGCAGGCATCGAAGGTTTGCAGTCTATTATACGGTACTAAATAACGTCCATTAATCTTCTGTGGACCGCAATTTGTGACTTATTTCTTTCCCAAACATGCTTGAGCCAATCCGCGTCAATACGGTCAACCACTTTCGCCTAACATACACTTCAATACATAGCTAATAACAAATTAAAGAAGGTACCTTACTACACTTGGAACCATTATTAATGTTTGTGCAAAAAAGTCTCTCTCCGATATCATATTTCTATGGGTTTATAGTTTTGTCATTTTGTCACGTACTACACAGTTACCTATAATAAAGTTTAAAATTTAATAAAATCGATATAAAAATATACACTACAATATATGCTTCTATAATTATCTACGAAAATAAGGAATAATATTTTGATAGGAGTAGCTTCTAAATTTCCCTTTTTAAAGTGTATTCATTGGTGTCATTAGACAGATAATCTTGATAAGGTAACGCCAGAACGATACCTGCTTTGCATCTATAATTTAAATAAGATATTTATACATTTATGCTTTTTTAAATCTTATTTTATTTACTGGTTTTTGTACTTAAGGGTCCCCCTCCCGCGCTCTGCGTACCATGTTAGAACCGCACTTGCCGCGGTCGACCTCTAAGTACCTACATAACATGTCAAACCCATAGTTTCTGACGCAACGCACTTTTACACACAAAAAATATAACTAGTAAATTCGGAATGTTTTGAAAGAAATTTGAGAATATAAAACGTTGAATTCGCGTGGGCAGTGTTTCATGGTGCCGATCAAAATAAACAAAAGCTATAACTATTTTTGAATTTATCCTATCGTAAAGCTGACTTAATTGCGAACGTAAAATTTTACTCGCTCTGAAGACAAACAAAATTAAATGTTGTTGTTAATGTCACTCCTTTGTAACTTCCTTATGATCAGAAAAAACTTGAGAGTTGTCAAGGGACACCCAGAAGGAACGAACTTCATGACGTAAATGACAATGTCATTAACGACACTTTTTGCTGTCATGACGTTACTGAAGTTCATGACGTAACTGACGTAGTCATGAACTTCAGTCATTGTCATTTACGTCATGACAGCAAAAAGTGTCGTGACAACTTTTCGTAAGAATTTTTTCCCGTCTAGCCCCCTTTCACAACGCGCGATAAGGAACTTCGTTCCAATAAGTATTCAAAGCTGATTTGAAATCAGGACTGCCTTACCTTTAAGTATTTAATTAATACTAAAGTATTTAATTAATATATAAAGATAAGGCAGTAACGTTACTACGTAAAGTAACTAACGTAATCTTTTACGACCGATGGTTATTAGCAATAGCAAGGCGATTGTTTTTTAAACTCTGGCTTCACAAACAGGATAATGGGAATCGCTTAACCCGGGGGATTTGTATACACAATTCAAAAATTTGCAAGGCAGTTAAAACAAATCCGGCTTCTATGTAAATTTTATTGTTGACGGTCATTGTTTTAGGCATAAAGGTGTAACGAAGTCACGACCCTTGTAAATCCTCTGAAATCCTCTCGGACCATGTCGCCTACACAATATGTTTTGTTTTACAGGAAAAGATAATCAAAGCACTGTGATCGGTTTTTATAGAATATTTTTTGAGTTTTGTTGTGATAGATTTTGAGAATCAGTGATGGATTTTCTTATATTATAATACGCATAACTTTTACCACCCAACTTATCAACAGCCTAATTTTGCTCCGGCTAATGGTTGCACTAGGCTTTTTGTATTCGCGTATTCGGCATTATTTGGTAATCAAAAACCTATTGTTGATACGTCAAAACATTTTCCTTAATAACACTTGTCAGTTTTTCAAGCAATTTCACTGGCTGCGTATTATTTTCTATCTCAATCTCAACATCAAAGAAAATACCTAATAATGGTGGTAGATATACCGAAGACTTTATGTTTATAATTAGTGTAAATTAGCAACTTTACTGGCCTAACCGCATCAAAGGTTACCTACGTTTAGCCGAAAATGCTGTCTTCATGTCATAATTCCTCTTAAGGGTCGGGTGTTCAACATGTTATGTACCGTCATTTGGCAACAGCTGTAGCCTTAACTTTTACAGTAAAACTCTGCTTGGCTATGAATATTTTTTAAATTTTCAGGCCTTTCTCAAAGTTGAAATGTCGTATAAGGGTACGGTCGTAAAATTACGAGTACCTATACCTATATAATATATTTTTTTTTATATTCAGGCGGTAAAAAATCAAGTATTTACGGCATAAGATGATAGGCATACGATATTATTAATGATAAACAGAACGGAATTGAATTAGTGTTACAAAGTAATTTGGATCCAATCCATTTGTCCTGATAACTTTTATTTTTTCCATTTGCCATAAAAATCGGCCTATCTATGAGCTATCAACCTATTGCTGGTTTCGACTAAAGCCCTTGTGAAGGTCAATGGCTCTATAAACGTTTGCTTATTTCCGTGCTGAAACGATATTTTTGATTTTATTTCAATACGCAAATTATTATGTATAATTATGTCTGGTATAGACATACTCGTAGTAACAGTATACATACACAATAAAGGAAAACACTCTACTTTCTTGTAACTTATTTTTCTTAGAGTGTTCCTACTTTTAATCGAACCACCAACGTTAAAATTCTTCTAGGTAATTTAGGCAAAATCAGGCAGATAACAGATACCCCTAGGTAATCTAGGTAAAATCAGGCAGATAACGGATACCCCTAGGTAATCTAGGTAAAACCAGGCAGATACCAGATACCCCTAGGTAATCTACATAAAATCAGGCAGATAACAGATACCCCCAGGTAATCTAGGTAAAATCAGGCAGATAACATATACCCCTAGGTAATCTAGATAAAATCAGGTAGATAACATATACCCCTAGGTAATCTAGGCAAAATCAGGCAGATAACAGATACCCCTAGGTAATCTAGGTAAAATCAGGCAGATAACAGATACCCCTAGATAATCTAGGTAAAATCAGGCAGATACCAGATACCCCTAGGTAATCTACGTAAAATCAGACAGATAACAGTAAAAATGTTTGTATTTGCTTTTGATTAAAATTATTTTATGCATATCTCCGCGGTTCACATAAGTTGGATTTCCTATTCACATAACTTAGGCGATTAACACACGACACCGCGCACCGCCGCGGTAGGCGGTGAAGCGGTTCTCATGTCGTATTGGGATCTAATAAATCCGTTGAAGCCTAACACACGTACACCGACCGACCGTCCGTGCGGAGGGGCGGCGCCTCACACACGGGCCGCCGCATAACCGCGCGGACCATCGTTGGTGTATGACGTGTTGTTTTCTTACCTCAAGGTCACAAGAAGCTTTTCTTCTGGTGAAATAGGTACAAGGACGCATGTTCGTATTTACTCCAGAAATTGTGTTCTTTGGTCATTTGCTAACAAATAATCAAAGGAAGTAGTAGACAGTTAAAAAAATTATATTCACCGCCTTTAACCACTTTAAATCCATGTACGCGTACAGGTGCGTAAACCGCCTTACCGCGCGGGGAACTGCTATGAAATCCGCTTTACCGCCACCGCCCGCGCGTCCTCCGCGGCGGTGCGCGGTGCCGTGTGTTAATCGCCTTAGATTACCTATCACCAATATCTAATCTATTTATCACTTCTTCAATAAAATATCTTGTATGCTAAGATCAACGTAGGGGAAGTTCTTTTCACTTATAAACTAAAAGACTGAATTTCACCATGGTTCTATCTCCGAGTAGATGCAAGAAGATAACGAGCCGTTAAATACAAAGGGCCTCGGCGGACGGACGAAGGACGGAATGGCGTCGATTAGGCAAGCTCCATTTACAAAAGTGGGCTTCCTAACACAAAACTCTTCACTATTTATAACTAGAATACAGCCATTGACTATTTCCTAATAGTACATTCACCTCACTCACTGATTTTCGCCAGAAATCTCCTTTTAGGAACTGTAGGTAGGTCATCAATAAACAGAATTCAGGATTCAGGAAATTTGATGTCTATAACTCTATAGAATAGAACTTGACAAGAACGTTGTTGACAGCAAAATAAAATACATATAATGTATTTTTTCGGAAGTCCATAAAATTTTCTTCTAATAATATTCCATTAATAATACGATGCTAATTACTTCCTATATAGGTAATGTATCTTATATAGGGATTGCAATCCGGCCTCATTTTCAATCCGGCCGTCCGGATTTGCAGTCCGGCTGGACTGATTGAACTATATTCTGTGGGTTTAGGTATTTAACTAAATGTAAACAAAACAACCATACTTACCTTAAAATTTTATAGTTTATGATACATTTTATAAATATTTTAAAATTTTATACAGGCTTACCCGTAAAACATGGGCAACCTCGCAGCACGAGGTAGCTAACACCATAAGCAACAACTTGTGTACTGTGATTTTTGGTAATTTTAATACCAACGAGTAGATAATAATTTAATTAATCTGAACGACGAAATTTGATGCAAATCTGGGTGGTATATTCGACGAATTTACGTAAAGCTGCTTAAAGCTAGTGTAGGCGATTACCCATTATAATTATTTTTGTATACATGGGTGTGTCTGACCGCGCCTTTTTTAACCCCCGATGGAAAAGGAGGGGTTTAAGTTGTTTTTATATTTCTTTGCAACCATCCGCACACGTGGAATTTGTTTTGGTATGGACCCACCACCCTCCCTTATCTCTCTGGGTAGGTATATACCATCACAACTTATTCCAATAGTACACGACACGTGTTTCGCCCCACAACGGAGCATCATCAGATGATGTGGACTCTACAACGGTTGGTTGTATGTAATATATATGGTGGGGAGAAAATGAGTATGGAGATCCGAAATTTCCACAAGAATCTATGTATTAACAACTTTACAAAATCTATTATAATAACCTATTTGTGACCTATAAAAAGTATAAAATAAATTAAATTTAAAAAACCCCCGACACAATAACTTGAGTTCCCTTTAAGTAGTAAAAAATAATGAAAGAAACTGAATCTTAAAGTACCTAAGTATGTACGATGTATGTATGTATATTTCATTTGAACCTTTACGTATTAATTAGGCATAAGGTTGAGATTCCATTACAAGGTCATGTAGGTAAGTACTTGTCAGCGACGAGCGGCCAAACAATGACCTTCACGAACTCGCCGTGTTATTTATTCTATGTTTATAAGTTATAACCTTTTTTTGAATTTTCTAATGTAACAGTATGTTGACCCATTCAATACAGTTATCTCACTAAGTCCTGTTTCCAAGTTTAAATTTTTTTAAACGATTTCAGAAAATTCGACATGTAGGTACCTACATAATATGTATTTGGACGACATTTTTGTAAAATATTATTGGAATTGTATTGTATACTACACATAACCATAATCAATTATCGCTTCCATACAAATGAACAAAATATCATTATGCTTTATTAATTTCCATAGTAAACATAATTAATAATCATGTATGTGGACGAATGTAGGTAATGATAGGACGTAGACCGACAAGAATGTTAGCAATTAATAAGATACCTGATATTATCCAGAATATGCAAAGTATTCATGCATTAATTTCCATATAAGTAAGTAAATACCTTACCAACATTGTCGTAAGCTTATTAAAGTTGTCCTCTAGATTTAGAGCTTAAATATAAGTTAACACACACATAAGTCTTCGAACCTTAAAGTTCGGTATCGGTCATTGGCAAATTTGGAAGAATTGCTATTAAGTATTCAATTAAATCTACAAAATTTACTGCCAAGTAGTTTTTATACAATAATAATACCAACAACATTTTAGTTTAATTTTGTTTATTTCTACTGATCGATGAGATAACATTTTTCCATTCCAGTTAGCATGTATCGATTAACCTCATTGTTGAGCTTATCACATTTTTCGATGATAGGCTCATATTGCTCAATCGATTGGAGATATTCAGCACTATCTCCAATCGATTGAGCAATTTTCTCATTAAAAAGTGTTTAGATGATGTTTCTCCTAAGTTAATATTAACTTACCTTAAAATGTTTATAAACCTATACTAACCTACCTAAGGGTACATTACAACGTAAGTAATTAAAGGTTTTGTATAAAAATGTGAATACTTAAAGCAGGAACTTAAATAAGATAAACAACCCTTTAAATCTTTTGAAACACACCAGACGTTGTTTAGTTATCCCATGAACTACTTTTATGCCATTCTCGTATTTAATTTTCACTCGCCACGTCGCGTAGAAAACGGTAGATATGTAGGTGAATGTATAGTTACAACACTATGAAGGACAAATAAAAATTGCATAACTTAACGTTAAAAAATCGTTCACGTCCGCCGTAGTTTGAAAGGGAAAAATATACATACATATATTATTATAAATATCTTTGCTAAAGAAAGAAAATGAACTCATCGTACACAGACGAGCTCAGTATGCGTGCTGAGTTTATTTGTTGGTCTACCTGTTATGTACCGAGTGATAAATCGGGCATTATGCATATTGCCAGGGCAATATGAAAAATGCGCAATATGAGAGGGCAATTTGATAATAATTATTCAAATGATGAAATTGACTGGGCATTAAACATAATGCCCATCACCTTTTGGGCAGAGTAATACAAACACATTTAATAACCTAACCATTGAAGGAATTTCTGTGTTAAATTTAGACTTCTGTCACTGACCCTCGCTCCGCGAATGAAGTGTCCTCCATAAAGTATACCCCAAAATGTCACGCATAATCCCCTTCCCGCATTTCTTTCCCCGCATCGCGTCAAACTTAGCTCTTTCATCAAATTGCCCTTTTGTCACGTAGCAATGTAATAATGACCGGTCACTATAATGATAAACAGTTTAGATAGTAATTTATCACTTGGCCCTATAGAGATAGACATTATACATAATGCCCGGGCATTATATATGTATAATGCCCGGCATTAATCACTTGGTCCATAACATACCTATTTCATCTTATATATAAAGTTCTCATGTCACAGTTTTGGTCACCATACTCCTCCAAAACGGCTTGACTGATTTTTATGAAATTTTATATGCATATTCAGTAGGTGTGAGAATCGGCTTATGTCTATTTTATTATCCCTAAGTGTCCACAACTAACATTTTTATTTTATTTTTTGGACATTTTTTTTATTTTTCAATAATGTGGCATCAAAACATACATAGAACCCTTAATTTTCACCCTTCTATCAACAACCCCTATTTTTTAATAGAATTTTTTTAACGCTCGATAACTTATATCGCAAAACAACGTTTGCGGTGTCAGCTAGTAATAATAATAGGTATAATATCATAAACATTTATAAGTGGCGCCCGCGGAGGAACCTATCACCTAAACAATATCTAATGTCTCGCATTGAAGATCTTCGTCCTTTTGAGTATTATGAGATGTGGTTGTCTAAGTTAATTAATTTGAGATGACTGCCAGTCCTTCAAAGTTCACACGACGGGTTACAATGATCACATGACATCAGGAGCATGAAAAATTCAACACAATTTAAATTCTAAGCAACAACGATCACATCTGAAACTGCTAAACGTAACCTAATAAACTAAACACGCAACATCCGGTTATTTTACGGCGTCGGGCATTTTGGCAATGGTTATTAAAAGCGCTCATTAGCTGTTCAAACAATTTGTAAACATTTCATTAATCTTTCTTACGAGTACAGGTTGTTCCTCCTCCGTGGCCGTGATGGGATTAGGCGAACTATCACATACCTCGGCGATTAGATACGCTTAGTCTCAGATTTTAGAAAATATACATGAATACTGGATACCGATAATTAAGTACTCGTAAATCACTCAAATATCATACAATATTGACATCAATCCTATTTACTTACATGCAAGCATCGTTGCATTTTTCTACATTTTAGTTTGAAATAAATTAATTTGTACAAACCTTTAAATTTATATAAAAACTTAATTTAAAAACATTGACCATGACTGTTATTTTGACCTAAGTTATGTGCTTAGGCATAGCAAAGGCTGTGAGTGAGTGCTTAGTAGCGCAGCTCTCCTATTTAGGTATACAATACTACAAAGGTAAAAGTTGTCTTATTAAGGCAGACAATTTGTGTGTTAGCTTTGGTTAGCTCTTTCAATTTCTCGATATATTGAGGAATAAACAGTTCGACCTGGAGTAAGATGTTATCAGCAGATGTTTGGCGTCACATGTCTTGCAAACACATAATAGAGTGCTCAAAAATGTAAACATTTTTGCACCCTTCTGTTGCCGAAAACATTCCCCTTGACTAATGGCTCTGCATAAAAATTAGTTCTTAATGATGTAAAAGCTCCATCATTTTTTTCTGCTCTATACATTTTAAGCGTTTATTACAGTATCATATTTATGTACCATAGGAATTCTTTTATAATTCTCTTGATGCACAGATTTATTTCTTCGAATAATTTGCTTTACTTCCATAATAGTTCTTTTAAATTGAAGTGAAGATTTGACCCTCATAAAAGTTTCAACTTGGATGGTATGAATCTCACTCACAACTTTGAGCTTGGGAAAAGTTTTAAATTATATTTTGCAGCAAATGCCGTTCAGCTCATAATAGGGTGCAAAGTACGTGTTACTGTCTATTTACTTGTAATTGAAATTTGAGCGTTGGATTTGGATCATGTCCCAGGGATAGCTGTGAATGTTGTTTTGTAAATAGTATTTGCCTCCTGTCCCTCATTAGTATTTACCGGACTCTGCCCGCGGCTTCGTCCGTGCATATTTAGAATTTGGTTCAGGGAGGGACACTAAGTATCCTATATGTTAATCCAGGTTTTAAACTACGTGCATACCAAATTTCATTCAAATCGGTTAAGTCGCCTTGCGCACCTAAAAAAAGAACAAACATCCATCCATCCTAAAAATTCCTTGTTGTATATTATTGTATTTTTATTATAGCAGGTATTTTTTATTGTATACAGCTATGAATATTGTTACAAACTTTGATCCCGGAATACTTCTCGGAAGCTTCTTCTGAGGAATAACTTTACTTATAGCTTCAGTTAGGAAACTAGGTACTACGGTTTTTTAACCTACTGATATTGTTTAATTAAAATTGATTGAGGTAATGCATATGAAAATATTGATAAATTAAAATTTATTACCTATTTATTGTATAGTACATCTTTATTAATACACTATTAGGTATCTTTAATTTTACACTATAAACCCTATTTATTAAGTTGCCTTTAGGCACATGTGTCATTTAGATGACGGTGATATCAAATTGTTAATGATCCCGGACCTTATAAATTACTAACTTGATACATAGGTACCCAAGTAGGCTTTAAACGAAATAAATGACATGTCACTATTTCAGACCAATACCAAGTTTTTCGATTTAATTCAGTTTATTTTTTCATTAATTTTATACGTTAATACGTAGGTATATAAAATACTTAAATCTTTTTCTTAACGCGAATTTTGCGAATGCCATTTGTGGTCTCCATCAACAGGTTGTTTGGCACGACTTTGCCCGATTTTACCTTTCATAACTTAATTCTAATTTACTTTTTTTTAATCGTTGTAAGTATTAAACTAATCCTGATCAACAACAATCGCAAGCGTTACTGAATATTTTAACAATCAAATATAATATAACTAGCTGACCCGGCAGACTTTGCTCTGCCAATTAAGTTGACTAATATCCAAAGTTTTTTTGAGTCACAAACTTTTACCACCTTTTACTTTTACCAAGAAATCTTCGAAAATATTCATTTAAAACATTTGCTGTAAAGGGACATATAGATCTATATTAAATCAACAATGTATTTAAGGTATTTAATTGGATAGGGATTAATGCTGTATTGGTTAAAATCGCTTTTAATGAAAAAATGTTAATGTGGGATATTCATAAGAGATAGACATATTATACCATCGCGGAGTTTTCTCTAGACCTTTTCAATGTGTACAATACTCAGTACATTATATTGATAAATCTCGTAGGGTTCAGCCTGCGTTTGCAATGTAAGCGGAAAAAATGTAATTATTTACGACATCACATTAGAAACCTCAAAAATAACAGTCTACTTAATGCATGTTATTATACACATAAACCTTCCTCTTCAATCACTCTATCTACTAAAAAAAACCGCATCAAAATCCGTTGCGTAGTTTTAAAGATTTAAGCATACAAAGGGACAGAGAAAGCGACTTTGTTTTATACCTACTATGTAGTGATGATGATTTAACGGACCTGCACAATTTCCATATGATTTTGGTCATTTTTAGATATTTCAGAATCTTGGCTCGTAGACGAACTACTTAAAACAATAATATTACCAAAAGATTAAACCGATCACAAAATATTGACATTTATAAAATTACTTTTGCTATTTTTAGGCTTAAAAGTTTCATTTTTTTAACAATGTTTGTTTATTATTGTAGATAATGATTAAATGAAGATATGTACTTCAATAGGATTTGTTTTTAATAGACATGGGTAACATGGTATAGTATAAGTGGTACAAATGTGGGTCAAACATAAAAAAGGAAGCAGGTATTTTTAGGGGGAATCTGAAATAATAAAACGAAATTATAAAACTTGTTTAAAATGCGTGTGTAAATGTGGTGTAATATGTAAATTTGCTTGTGGACGGATCGGAGCACCACTGACACGAAATTGTTGTTTAAACCGCTCATGTTGACTATTTTCTGTAAACAGTAAACTCTATCACGATACATTAAAATTGGGTACATGATGAACTTTTAGTCGGAAATTCAACATGATAAATCGAATCAAATCGAAATATCGTGTCAAGGAAAATGTATAAATTACCTACTAATTTCTATTTCTTTTATTGCTATTTCCTGCATTCGCAATATAATAAAATTGATAGTGCTAAAAAAAGTTAAATGGCGCTACATAAACTCAGTCAGACTAATGGTACAGTATAATTTTGGTTTTACGTTCTTACTAATGCTCAGTTTGCTATTGTTAACAGATGTTTCACGTTAACCTTTGTCTGAATCTGATTATCAGCAGCATACCTAATTGATGACGGTGATACATCACTCGTAATAATTTTAGATATGAAGTCAACCGATCCCGTCTTACAATATTTCGTATCATGGTTAGATTTACCTTTGAATGTATCTCTATTTTGAACATTTTTAATTCACAATCGACTAATAATATTCATATATTTTAATAAATTTAAATGGTTAAGTATCATATGTCATTGCATAATTAGGTCATTTAAAAGTTGGTAAACGTTATGAAAAATAAATACCCACTCCCAAACTACAGATACCTATCCCTTCAAACCTTAGCAAATCTCTTTATATGCATTACCTCAGTCAGTCAGTAACCCATTAATGACCCACTACAGAGTCGGGTCTCCTCTCACAATGAGAGGGATGTAGGCCTTAGTCCACCACGCTGGCCTACTGCGGGTTCGTGGACTTCACATGACTTTGAGAACATTTTTTTTTGTGAACTCTCAGGCATGCAGGTTTCCTCACGATGTTTTCCTTCACCGTAACAGCAGGTGATATTTAATTTTATAAATCGCACATAACTTTTTTACAAAGTCATTGGTCACTGGGATTCGAACCCGGACCCCACGATTCGAGGTCGAATTCTAAGCCACTGGGCTATCACCGCTACATGTATTACCTACCACACTAATATCCACTAATATCTACATCTACACTAATATAATAAGGAAAAATTTATATTTTTGTGTGTGTATGTGTATGTTTGTAAAAAATTGTAATGAATAAACTCAAAAACTACTGTGCCGATTTCAAAAATTCTTTTACCATTGGAAACCTGCATTCAACCTGAGTAACATAGGCTATATTTATTGCAAGAAAAGATTAGGGGTCCTTACTAAAACTTAAGTAACGTAACCCAAGATGTAAAAAAGTGCCCTAAAACGCCTTTCGTCGCATACGTTGCGGATACTATTTATGATAGAACAAAAGTTTGTTCTACAATATTAAAGAATTTTCTTTATGTATCAATATTTAAAAAAAACTTCGCGATGCCATTACGTCCAACTTATTATCGTTATGTCACAATAACACACAAAAAGTAGTTTTACAGTTTAAAAGTTACTAGAAATACCGACCAAAATTAGACCATGTTATTCATACTTCTGTATCCAAATAAAACATATTGTTTTCAAGACTGTTTCAATTCATTTAGATTTTGGAATGTAATCTAAAAGTTAAATTAAAATATAGGAATCGAGTGCCGGTTTTTAATTGTTGAAGCTTTTTCATTGTAACTAACGTGTTGAAGTTGTTTGGATTTTCTTGGTGGTGAATTCCATTAAGGTTGATTATATTATAATTATCACAGATCGCTGCATATCTATTGACGGTGAAAGATCATGGGATGAGTTTATGCATCGTACGGGTATCCGAGAACTGCCAATCACGTGTGGAACATTCTCTTGAAAATTTAAATCCACTCATAAACTAAAACACGTAACATCCGGTGTATTTTACGATAGTAGCATCACGCATCGTCGCTACAATGATTAAAGTAAAAACAGTTGGGGTACCTACATCACATATTTTTTTAAATCTTTATTTAAAGAGCTTCACCTTTATAGGCAATGTCGCTCTGTAATATAATATTTAATATTATTATAACATATACATATACAAGTCTCACATACATTCTAAATTTTAGTAATTGATACACTTAAAATATTACTTTTGTTCAAAATAGTAATTATCTAAATGTTGATTTAGATATGACGTGTCTGTTTGTATGTCTGTCTGTCGGTCGTAGCACCGTAGCTCGCGAACGGATGCGATTTCAATTTAGTTTTATTTGTATGCAAGGTGAGTTACGGCCGAGTGTTCTTAGACATGTTTGATAAAAATCGGTTGAGTCGTTAAAAGTAGTGGGGGGTAAAAGCGAGGAAAATACCCGGGTGTTTTCCTTGCAATTTCGTACACTTACGTATTTCGACACGATATTAAAATTGGCGCAAATTTCATTTTCGACGTCAAAACCCGAAAAAATGGCCAATAAACGACAGGAACAACAGGAACAGGATATAGAAAAACCTGTCGACATTTTCGACAATAAAATTAATCTAAGAGAAAAATGTTTCGTACAAAAGTTGTAGATCATACAATTTAACGCATTTTATATTCTGTACATTTTTACCTAAAACCGTTTTTAAAAGGAAGATGGGGTAAAAGAACATGGGGCAAAACTCCATTAGTTTCGACATTGTCTACTTACGCACTTTATCGCGGGAAGGTTGGAGAAAAATCCCTTCAATGGGTTAGGTTAGGTTAAATTTTTTTCCCCGAGCGAAGCGTAGCGGAGCGAGGGTCAGTGACAGAAGTCTAAATTTAACTCAGAAAACCCTTAAATGGGTTAGGTTATTGGCCATTTTTTCGAGTTTTGACCTTGAAAATGAAATTTGCTCCCATTTTAATTATCATATTCGTAATCAGCGTGTCGAAATACGTAAGTGTACGAAATATCTTAGAGAAAAATGTCCCTTCAATGGGTTAGGTTATTGGCTATTTTTTCGAGTTTTGACCTCGAAAATGAAATTTGCGCCAATTTAATTATCATATTCGTAATCAACGTGTCGAAATACGTAAGTGTACGAAATTTTAAGAAAAAAAGCGGTATAACCTTTTCGGAACTTTATCCAAATACCCAATATCTGCAAATATAATATTATTGTGTCGGTGATTTTTTTTATTTTTAATTTAATATTATAATTTTCTTATCGTTCATAGTACTGAAATAATAGTAGGTAATATCCATCACAAAAATCACTAGTCTGAAAACAATATTCTCATACTGCCCTCAGTAGGCAATTATTGTTCCAATACCTACAAAAAGTACCACAATATATAAATGCATAAGAAATCTATAAGTTTTTCAACTCCTTATTTTCTGTGTCTAGATATTTACAATGCGTGGTTAGTTGTAGAGTGTTTATTGAACCGAAGTCAACCACCCTAATTGGACGTAATTGCCAATTTACTACACGAAACACTTTGATAATATGTTCCAAAGTAAAATTAATGCCTGGATTGATAAATTATACCTAAATGCATTATTGGTTTTTGCGTGAAATGTAATCCGATAGAGGGAATATTTAAACCCATCAGCGACGTAAAGGGGGCTAATTTATAGGTTATTTGTATAGTACCTATGCTTGTATGTGGCGTTGTACCAAACGCATATTCCGATTTTGATTATTCTTATAATATCAGCTTGAACATAATTATTCTAAATTAAATACGGAAACAAGGGAAATAGAAAATTATTATGCTTTGATTTAAACATAGGGTTTTAAAAGAAACTTAGGTATAAAAAATAAAGCATTCAACCACATGTGAGTTTCAGCAAGCAGCATGTAAAATTTTTAGAGGTAGTATTTTCTGATTTTCAGCTTCGTTTACCAATTAAATTACTGAGAGTATCTATAGAAAGCTGCTCAAAAACAAAGCAAACACCAAACAAAAGATTTAATTATCCTAAAAAAAATTCTAACCACTCGTTAAAGTCTGAGTCTAGTAGATTATTTTCATTATTAAAATGAACATAAAACATGGTAAACATGGCAACTATTTTTTAAAATTCTATCTACATCTTTAGGGTGAATGTGCTTCGGGGTGAAATCGTTTGATTATAAAATAATTTAAATAATAATATCAATTTGATACTGAAATAGTAAAACCTCTTTTTAAAGATAAATCAGCTTAATATTGGACTTAAATTACTAGATCATGGCAGAGTTGATATTGTGACAATGAAAAAATTAAGGATACTGTTTCGTCACACAGAAAGAAGTCATCAGCAAATGTTTGGCGTCACAAGTCGTTCCGTTTGCAAGCAATGTACTCGTATAATTGAATGCTCAATAATGTAAACATTTTTGCACCCACCTTCTCTTGCTGAAAGCATTCCGCTTGAGTAATGGCTCTGCATAAAAATATGTTCATAATGATGTCCAGTTCTGTCATTCTTATGTCGGCTTTATATTTTTAAGCGATAGCATACATTTATGCAGGTATTTATGCAGTTGGTGTATCTAGAAAACTGGACCGAAATTGAAACTTTTTTCTATTTTTCCTCGACTTATACGAAACACTAAACACTAGCTAGTTGTATTCTAAATTTGAAGCTTCTATGTTTGCCTTAGAATTTTGATGATCGGTGAGTGACAAAATTAAGAAACTTTGAAAACTTTGACTAGTTATAGTACTTAAACTACTGCCTCAAATTGAATGAAATTTTAAATATACCGTGTTTATACAATATCTGCCTGGCTACTAAAAATTCAGGCTCCTAATTTTATCTACAATGGAGTTATAGGGGGTTGAAAATGGCCTGTATTGCTTCGAGAAAAGGATGGTACGGCCGTGCCGCTTCTTTGTTCGACTTGTTGGGGGCACAGCCGTGCCCCCAGATTAAAACAAATGCATGAGCTAATGAACCATGCAGGCAATTGCTTCGTAGATGCAAACTTTGGAACAGTCTTCCGGCTGATGTATTCCCGCAGCACTATGACATGGGGTTCTTCAAGAAGGGCATAAAAAAGCTCTCCTTCATAGCCGGCAACGCACTGGCGACCCCCCTGGTGTTGCACGTGTCAGTAGGCGACGGTGAACACTTACCATCAGGTGGCGCGTCCGTCTGTTTGCTTGCTCTATTTATAAAAAAAAGGCAACCAGAAGGCACATGAATGAAATAAGGTGTGCACTTTTGGATTTACCAAACCTTCAGTTCATAGTTTATGTCTATTTCATTATATTTTCCATATTATTAGGCCAGTCGAATTACTTAGGTCAAAAACGGGGTTGACATCTAAAAAATTATATGTAGCAATTTTCATCCGGAAACCTTTAGGGTCAGTGGTAGTCTACGTTTCGAGTTTCGAGACTCTCACCCTGTTGCGTCATTCGGCATCTTATTGAAGGGTTTGTTGAATAAGTCGTTTATTTTTAATCTTACACGAAAAATGATCATTCGGTACCAAAGTTGTTTGGAATTAAAATGTCCTACAATTTTCCTATGAAACCCAGAGCGTAGATGATAACTACCTATAACCGTTTTTTCTAATGGTTTTTCCACAAGATTCGCGACAGGACGCTTTCTATGAACATGGTGAGCTGTTTGAAAAAAACAACGGGCTGCACTCCAGGAGTGTCGGCAGAAGTGAAAACTTATAAGATGTGTTTTCTTGGTGATTTAGATTACAGTTCAATTAAAACACTGTTCAATAACCATTACTTAACTGATATTATTAGCTCTGTTTAGGTATCAATGTATATCTTTAATCGATAACTTAAGCTTAAAATTCTTAAAAAAGATAAAAGTATCGGACGATCATCGAAGTGGAACCGTTATAAAAAAATTGTTACGCAGCCGAAAAAAGTAGAAAATAATTGAAACCCCAATATGTATGGGTGTAATACGTGTACCTATATTTTAACTGTACTAGGTAAAGTGCCTACAATATTGTAGATGGTACAACTTTTGTAGTGCCTGGTAAGTATTCTATAATAAATGTAGGTAGGTAGGTAGAGTTCCGTTGTGGGGGTTATATCTCTACCTGAATCTTGGAGTTTCGGGAAAGATTTGGGGATGTTGCCATCTGACAACACCACAATTTCTTTCAATTTGACGTGTTGATTTTTTTGAAAGTCTTTGAATTGATGTAAGTAGATGATGTAGATGTACTTCATAGTAAAAGCAACTGCAGCTTAAACAGCTTTAGTCAACATTGAAATCTTAACAACAAACGATATTCATGGAAAGTATACAATGCTTACCTATTCAAGCTGAACTTCATTAAAATACTCCCACACATTTACACGTTCGTTCTCGAGTTTTCGAGAGTTTGTACAGTAAACATGGCCCGTGTAATTAACAGTAGACTGGGTGATGCCAGTCTGACTGATAATAAAAGTCACTAATCCACTTCCACGTGACTGCATTCCAGTATACATTTCAGATTAATGGTTCGGACATCATAAGCGCCGAGTTATTTTCGTTTCCCATTACAATCGTTTGTTTTGATTCAGCGGTAATTTCCTATTCTTTTTTTCGTTGACTGCCGGGTAATGTTTTCAGTAAACTTGCGAGATAGCAATATTGATAAAGTATAAGTATTAAGTACATTATATTTGATAATAACAAATAAGTAGTTGATATTTCGACAACTTTCATATGTACCTAATTGAAGGTAAATTTTCCCATTAAAAAAGGAAAATACCCATCTATAGTAGGTACCTTACGTTAAACGTAACAGTTCCACTTCGATGATTGTCCGATAATTTTATGCTTTTTTATGCATTGCATTAGAATGTCATGTCGATTGTCAGTAGACATTTAATAATATAATTGTCAGTTGCAAATAAACAATCAAAACGACAAGATGATTTTATTCCCTACAAACTAAAAGTGAACCTGGAAACTTAACAACCCAAACATATGGTCCTTCGAGCCGGATTAAAATACGGGACGACGAACAAACTCAGTAAGATAAAAGGTAATATTCCATTGGCCCACTTATTTATTGACGGCACAATCCACAATTCGAATCTCAGCAACGTACAAAAATTTCATTATTTAAAAACAAGTGTATCGAGTGAAGCGAAAATGTTATTAAGGAACATACAAATACTGAAAAATAATTATACACAGGCATGCGACTTACTTAAAGGACATTTCGGAAATAAGAAAATGATAATATAGAAAATGATTTGTAGATACGAAGTCTTTTGACTCTCTGAATAAGAATATTATTTATTTCGTTGGTATTTTATGTTTGAATTTGAATCTTGAGCCCACGTTATAAAATACCTTAAATGCCTACAAAAAGTTATTTTTATGTTTAAGTATAAATATCTTTTCTTAATATTTACCCGAATTCGCCCGATGTAATCTAGTTTAAGGAGAATTAACGACTATATGGGTATTTATATTCAGCATTATGCTTTCACCGTGAAAAGAACCTAAATCAAAGCAAATAAAACGGAATTTGTATCGGAACTGGAATCTTAACGCAATATTGAAATTTTCTGGAAGAAAGTACCTACAGTGCGTTGGGATAAGATCGTGAATGGGGTAAGAACGAATAATTTAAATATCTACCGAATCTTTGGTTCTTTTTTATACTGGCAACATAGCGCAAGACTCCATTTTGTGCTACTCCCGCCCGTCAGTCCACATCGGTGGTTTCGTAGCGTCGTCGGTCGTGTGTTATGGCTGTTCTACCACAAGTCACGCAATTTGGAAGATTTTCGAGATAATATTTTCTTTTTATAAACCTTATGATATTAGCCACTTGGGTTCGCCACATTTTAGAGGGTAGTCCGGTCTTTCCCCTACATCGTCCGATCTTTCCCATGTTTTTTTAAATGTATGTCCGTACTTTAAACTCGCATAACTCAGCAGTCGTTAAGTCTGTGCAAACGAAAAAATATTTTCTTATAGCTTGTTTATTGATTATCAGTTTTTACCTTATTTTATTACGCTAGCTGGTATATTATTCGAGTAATAGGTAAAAGAACTATTTGTAATTTTACTTATATGATTTATGTTTTGTTACGTTACGTACCAATATATTATAAAAAAGCGAAAACACCGTGCTTTTGTTGTACGTTAATAGGTGTTGTTAACTTGTGCTAATATAAATTTAATATTACATTCTTTATGATTAATTTTTCCTAATCAAACAATAGATATATAGATAACCTAGTTGTAATTAAGCAAATATATTCGTTTATATCCGGCATCGGGGCTTTAGAGGCGTAAACTTCAGTGAAACTAATTAAGTAACTAATAGATAAACATTGTCTTTTTTTTGTTTTGTGTGTAAGATTAATATTTTCATCATAATATCACTAATATGTACTGGTACTGGTATCTTATACCTATCTTTATAATTTCTATCAATATTAATTTTATTTTTTAATTTTTCTTTCTTTGTTTATACAGAATTACCCGTAAAACATGAGCAACCTCGCAGCACTAGGTAGCTAACACCATAAGCAACAACTTGTGTACTATGACTTTTGGTAACTTGTTAATTTTTAATTTCATACAAAAATATTTATTAATTTTATTTCCGTTTGAATGTTTCTAACTCTTCGCATCGCAAAGATTACGTAAACAAACCGCGTAAAACTTCGCGGGGGGGGAGTGCAGCGCTAAGGCCTTTAATTGAACTTGGCCTATTCGCCCGCCAGTCGACCGTCGGTCATGCGAGCATTTATGAATAAAACATACTTTCATGGACTTACAAATGTCACAAAATGTTTTTATGTATTGAGTTATGTTCGAACTCATAGAACAAAAGTTGTTGCTTATGGTGTTAGCTACCTAGTGCTGCGAGGTTGCTCATGTTTTACGGGTTTTACCTGTATTTTGTGAATGTTAAGTTAAAAGTATTGGTGTGGTTAATATTTATTCAAATAAAAATCGTCAATGAATGATAGGCATATCAGTACAATTTCCAGGAAAATAACTAATTTGGTTTTGCCTCTCAAAGTTCCTGTATCTTCGATTACTAATTGGGTGAGGTAAGTATATCAGTTACAATAGGTCTGTAAATTGATATTGATAATTCATTAATAAGTATTCAACATAAAAATCGGTACCTCCAAAAAATAAGCACCATAATATCATCGTTGATGTGATTACGAGAACCATCACAACAACTTTACGCATCGCATAAATAATGCTGTCAGTTCATGACAGGCCTAGTCACACCATCGAGTGCGAGATCCCACCTAATCCATATAAATTGCTCATCACATTTGGTGTATTACCCAGTGATGTTATATATACTAGTAACATTTAATATCATTGGTATTGTCTATCAAATCTGTATTTTAGAGAAAAACTTCCGATTGGCGATGTTCTTGTAATAATTAACATAAAATAGAACTATTTATTACTAGCTGTATAAAAGATCCAGGTCTACTTAGAGATTACTAGTAAAAAATATATTATCATTAACCGCTTTCGCCTAAATCATTGTATAATATAAAATGCTATGACATCAGGTCCAAAACATATCCTTCGATTGAACCTACATAAAACGCGACTTCCAAAACGTAGGTACTATAGTGACATCGTAAATCAACTTCTTTATGGTTTACCTTATGTGGAAAGGGAATGGGGCCACAGAAGAAAGTGGTGGAAATATTCCTAGTTTGTTTCGCTCGACACCGGTGTTTGGGAATTCTCGACAATTTCAAAGTCCCGGGACACGAGACAGCCTACAACCTAAGTCCCCGGGACTTCGAGACTTAAGAAAAAATTTTAAAAATTTTGAAATAAATTTTGTTATTATATTTTGCATTTTTGTTACAGAAGTTAAAGTTTAGGCCATGATAGATGTTCTAATTTGGTTCATATTGTTTCATATCGAGGTTGACTAATAATAAATATATGTAGGCATTTTATTTTGATATTATGTCTAGAAACTGAGACATGAATTTTAATTTTTTGACGAAAGTTTGATTTTGTATTTTGAAAATAAGATTTACAAAACTTACTTTATACGTTAGTTTGATTGGTAAACTTGAAAATGTTACACATTAAATTGGGGCTCATAAAAAATTTCGTAAAACGCTTAAATAAAGATGGTCTTGCATTACAATTTCTCAAGCAAAAGTTTCCAACCAAAGACTCGAATTCGTAGGTCCGGAAACAAAAAAAAACTATTTGAAGATTCGTCTTTTACGTCTACTCTTAACCATACGGAAAACAAGCATGGGATGCTGTTATTGACGTGTCAAAGAATTTTCTTGGTAACAACAAATCCGCTGACTTTCGCCACTAAATTAAACTGATGCTGGACTGTTTCCATAAAATGGGGGATGTAATATGTCATTAAAACTGCATTTCCTTCATTCGCACTTGGACTTTTTCCTCGAAAATATGGGATCAGTTAGCGATGAACATGGGGAACGCTTTCATCAAGATGTGGCTGCAATCGAAAAACGTTTCCAAGGAAGATGGGAGCCTGCTATGCTCGCAGATTACTGTTAGAGCCTTGATAGAGAAACTACAGGATCTCACTACAAGAGGAAAGCCAGCTATACTAAAAAAATCGCCTTTAAACCTTTTCAATCAAAGCATCAATGAAACCTAACGGGTGAACTTGGTTCTGCAAGAAAATCATATTTTTGACTAATTTCATTTATCTTAAAAATGTGATGTTATGTAAAAATTGTATTTACATATTTGTATTAGGTCAATCACGAGGAATTATAATCACATAGTAGGAACTCAGATAAAATAAAAAGTTTGTTATTTGTTGAGTTATCAACAAGAACTAGAATTTTCTTTTTTTATTTCTTTTTCTATTTTTTCGCTGATAATTTTTGGTCTAGTTTCACCCTCTTTCGGGGTTGCACTTTATCCTGGGACACACTGTATAAAAAGTTTTTCCGCCATTAAAATTCTAAGCATTGCAAGCGAAAAGTATTTCGGTAGCGTATTACGGATGTCGAAATGACGCCTTTAGGTGTCAAACCCACTTAGTTTCGATACAACTGCATTTCCTAGTGAATGCCTAATTTATTGAACTAAGCTGCAATCCAATCCAACCAACCAGGTGCAATTTCATTTCATTCAAAAAACAATCCACTTATTATTCGCGACAAACATTTATCTTCGTAGAGGACATACTCGTAAACCATAAGTACTTAGTAAGTGTGATCTCCGAGACGTTGCTTGGCAGACAGCCAGTAAATGTGGATAGCAAGCTGTTGCTAATATTATAAGTGAAGCGATAGCATTTTTCAAATAAAGAAAACTTCATTAGATTTATCGTTAACGTAATACCACCAAAGGTTTTGAATTTTTCGTTACGAATGCAGGAGGGAAGAATTTCTTTTATTTCATTCTTAATGAATGGAATAAAATTTACAAATTAAGGATATTAAACGAACACTTTGTCGTCATATGATGAGGAAAGGGGAGTCGACGAAGCCCAACATTTGTGTGATACGGTGTGGAGTACTAAATTTTGTGACGTCACATTTCGAAATTTTACATCTAATTAATGCGTAAATTGAACTACCAATTAAAGAAAAACTTTAAAACATCTGCAACTCTATCTTTCTTTATAATTTCTTGATAGTTTTATGGGTGTAAAAAAAGCAAAATACACCCAACGTCACACTAGGGAGAGTCTTACAGATGATGGCAGTCATAGCAAGGACGGGTATGGGGGTTAAAAAAACATAAAATTGTGTTTCGTGATGTATGGCTGGCTCCTTTAGTAAGTATACGTACATATTATCTTATTTCTAACCAATTTACAAGTGCTTCTACAAAAAGTAAAATAATGTATTTAAATAAAACAAAGTGAAATCTTCTAAGAATTTTTTAACAGTCCTATAAATTTTTATTCATCTCCAAAGTATTCTTTGTAAATAATATTTTTAATCTTTTAATCTTCGAACTGGTAGAACTCCCACAAGAACTGGGCATTTTAATAAAAAATTCTCGAATGTCACTGTATCACCAGCTGTTTTGTAAGTAAACCAAGATTGCAGAGACACTTGATACAAACGAAGTGATTTAAAATCTCTTGGCGATAAATCTTAAAGCTTTCATCTGGGGTAGATATTTATTATATTAAGAAGATAGACACAGCATATAATGCTAATCATCTTAATTAAAATTATAAGTACGTTGTCAGCCGGTCTCTTTGCAGTGGATTTACTATAGGTACTAATATTAATTGAACTTTGGTTTACCAAATTTTCTTCTACCTACCAATTTTTCCAATTCTTTTTTTATAGCTTTTGCTATAAAAAGAAAAGGGCAGACTGCAGCACCAAAACATTCGCCCTTCGGGTTAGGGTTTCCGGACTCGATGACTAATTTTCCATGGACTTCTAAATTGATTTTCATAAGATTGATTTGGTTCGCTCCGTAGGTATGTTTTTCACTCAGTCTAGAACATTAACTTTCTAGTTTGTGCACTAAACCTTTTTTTTCAAAAATCATTTCCAATCTTTCCAAAAAAAATGGATTAATTTTATCTAAATAGAATAAAAATACACACTTTGTGAAATCTCACGTGCGATTAGGGGGTGGGTGAGGAGGCCGAGTAAAATCTCACGGCACCTCGGCATCACAGAGAGAGGGTCTGAAGAACCAAAATTGCGCACATTATTAACGAATGCCCCTACAATCCCAAGCAATACACACGACGAATGCTAGTAAATTACCAGGCAGTGGCATGTTTACTGCGTCTACTTGAGCTGAGCACCAACCAGGGAGTCCAGGGATCCTAAATCCTATTTGGAGATCAAGATAAATTTTACAACTAAGACTACAACTCTAATTATATATCAGTATGCACTGCATAAACCCGAGCAATTGAAGTCACAAGACAGATGTTGACAATACAAATGCAAAGTAGAACATGAAAATGCAAATTATTCAATTCATATTTCACTTGCGATGCTACTACTAGTTTGAGCCATGTACATTGTACGATGCACATAATATTCTACCAGATGATACTAGTAACTTCAAATAAGTCGACTAAAAGATTTCTACGTTGTACTAGTCTTAAGCAAACTTTGCCTTTTAAAGTTAAAACCTGTTTAAATTTTTATCGTAAGTACAATGTACGACTGTCTACTAGTAAAAACTGTTGGAAACCCCAATTCTTACCGCAACACACATTCTTTACTTAGGTGAAGTTGAGACTTAATTGATTAATATATCTCTTCGTAAAAATTAAAGTCATAACCCTCAGTAATTTTTGAATGCGATTTGAAACGTTTGAATGCGAATGTAAAACTTGTTTATCTAAATAAGTATCTACATAGGTGTAGTAACTGTAGGTATTAAATTAATGATCTTGCAATAATTACCTGATCCAAAAAGAGATCCATTAAAGATTAGTAGGCGTGGAATGCTGCCAGGTGGCCTAAGTTACTTAACTTAATCGATTTTATTATTGAACAAACTTTTGCCCTCGCGTTCGTCCACGTGAACCACGTGACCATGAGGTTTTGGTCAAGAGCGAAGTAAAAAGGATTCGTAAATTCATTAAAATGTGAAACTTAATCTGCAGTAGGTAGGTACTGCACTATAGATATTTCACAACGTATTGACAGAAGGCAGTAAAGTAATTGGTAGATACGTAGTATAAGTTACTTAAGGTAGCAGTAAGTAGCAAACATTTGATTCAAAATTTGTCTTAATCTTTTAAAGTTAATAAAGCACTTTGTGGCAACGAAACAGTGCAATCAAATCGAACTCAGCGGTTTTGGATACAGCAAGTTATATTTTTCGGCCGTTCCGTGGCTACGGCAAATATTCGTAATTATCGGTTTTTCATTCGATTTCTGTTTCGTGCGTCCGGCCGGCGCTGTGGCGGTGCCGGTCGTAAACCCATTCTATATTCACTTTTGGTGTTTTTCAAATTGAAAGCAATCAGAAAAAAATGTTCAACTAAGAACATTCCTTCATTCATTACTAAGTAATTCTCAAAGTTTGCAAATTAAGGTGGCAATGGGCTGGCCACATCGTCCGCAGGACTGTCAACCGATGGGGGAAAAAGGTCCTCGTATGGCGACCACGTTTAGACAAAAGGTGGACTTACCAGGTGGACTGATGACCTGAAGAAGACAGCGGGAAACCGTTGAATTCAGAGGACCCAGGACCGGGTGGTGTGGCGTCGATTAGGGGATGTCCAGCAGTGGACTGCCAAGGGCTGAAAGGAGAGAAGGAATGAAGTACATTCCGCTTTATGTCTGCACTTTTGTCGAATCTTTTCCAGAGAGTTAACTATATTCCTGTGATGCTTAACTTAATTTCATACTTAGTAAGTATCTACTGACTGAAATTCTAAAAAATAACATACGTAACTACAGTTATGTAATGCACCTAATAGTCCAATCTACTGAGCAGATATTATTTTGTGCTGTTGAATTTTACTTTTTGACACAGTCAACTCATTCACAGTCAAAAATTCATCAAAATTTCACCTTCCTATCAAAACTAGGTAGATACCTATACTACCTATCTATCTTTGTAATAAATAACGAAATTGTTAAAACGAGCCAATATTTCCATATCTTTAAAGATAAAGCTACGAGTATGTTAATGACTATTTTAAATTCACTTCAGCTATAAATCAATAGGGGCCTTAATTCCAAACACGCCAATCTTTACAAGTAAGGTCACTTGAAATAAAACTGCCAAACAAATTAAATAAAATCACGAAAAATGGGTCTAAACAAAATATAATGGAATACTTTATTCGATTTAATTGCATTATGGAGTATGTGGTATATATGTGGTACACACACACACACCTGAAATTATGTTTTAAGAAAGACATTGTCATTCACTCCTTCAATTTCAGTCACCATAACCTTTTTTTTCCAAGTCTCCTTCTTTGCCGCTCAATCCGTGAGTAGGTACTTAGGTAGTATTAAATATTGATAATAAAAGTAAATAAAACCAAACTCTTATATTTAACAGTCTTTAAGTAAAACTAACGAGGTAAATTAGGCACTAAGTAAAGAGCTTACAGTGATTTCAGAAAATGGCAAAATTAAATAATTTAAAAATGATTAATTAATTAAATTTATTAAATAAGTAATTATTAATAATAAATAATTGTTTAAATTAATTAAATTTATCTATGCCCATTGAAAAAGATTTTAAATTAATGCTTATTACCTACTTTAAAAACAAATAAATATGACAATTTCACTTTACACAATTTAAGTTGAAAGTTATAAGCTAAAATTAAATGTATGTGAAGTTAGCGCTAACGCCTGATATGAACTTTATGTGTCCAAAATAAAGCTTATTTTAGCCGTAAAGTTTATTAACAAGTAATAAAATTTCCTTTTTGTTGTACGCGTCTCGCGTTATCATTCTACTGGAATGGGCATGTTGTTTTTATTAAGGTTTACGATTAATCTTCTTATTAATTAGCTCAAAAGTGTAAAATCGTGTAAAGGAAGTTGTAAAATAAATGTCATGTCATTTTATTTAAAAAACTTATGTAGCAGATGAGGACACTTGATGGAGTTCCATGTCCAAAACGAAATATAACTTGGGAATGCAATCTCGTTTTCGCGAGATCTCGGCCTTTTTTAGCGAGATTTATCACGGACGAAAAAAGGGGCGAGATCTCGCGATATTTAACGAGATTGCACTCCAGCATAAAATTGTCTTGTTCAAAACGTGGCGCAACGCGGATTGACTCGGACGGAGCAGCGATCTGTCGGTTTCTTCGATCTTTCATCAGTCATTTGGATCGTCAATTATTTTTCTCCAATTATCTACTGCAAGTAAGGTGATGTGCATAACCATTTCTCTATTTATCCATTATCCATCTATCTGCTTTTGGAGGTTCACTGTAGGTAAGTCTTTCTTCCACTCAGTTCATGCAATTGTACGTACTTTGCACCCCCAATACTAATTCTAAGATAATTAGATTAATTTTATCTAACTGAGACTTTTATATCTAACCTATTTGTAGATATATTTTATGTTTATTAAGCAGCAATATTTCTAAGTGCTTATATTAAGTTTTCAGTTTCAATGTTGAAACAATTTTCGTGACAATATCAATATCCTTGTAAATCCTCTTCGTAAAAGCTGTTCCTAATATGGCGTTTACGACGAGATCGTTTTGGCACTGCAAACTAAAATTAATTCTAGATTTGCAAATTAGGTAATGCCGGCGGAGTGTTCTGTATTCTCAATTGGTAGGTAAATGGCGAAAGGTGCATTTCGCTCAAACCCGATGCCAAGCGATTCCCTAGAGTTAGCTAACTCATACGTGTCCACGTAATAAATGCCATATCTCAACATCCAGTCGGCTAGACGGATCATCGTAATAAACTCTTTGGCTTTGCGCCACTTTATAATTGTGAATATATTATGTTGTGTCATGAAGAGAACTATCGACCATGATATAACCTTATACGGAAACAATTTATCAGAGTAGTACAATCATAAGTGATAAACTCAATCTAAGAAACTTTAGGAAATAAAATAGAATATGTACATTACTATATCTATAGTTTTACAATGTAGAAATATTTTTGTCCATAAAATGTAACATAATATTATCACTTTTTTAAAGTGATTGATTCTGGTTGAGTAACTAGAGTGACCTCTAATATTATACAAAATTAGTAGGTTTCTATATTGTAGTAATTCAATGAGTATTTATTTATTTACAAGAGATATTATAGGGGCTCTTTAAATATTCTTTTCTTAATTTTTATAAGTACCGAAGAATAAATAATATTTATATCTAGAAATAAAAGATTTTGTAGATCTGCTCCGGAAGTGAGATTAAAAGTGAGGCTTTTTTAACTTGTGCATCAATTCGTTCATACTTTTAAGGGATTTCGCATTGGTATGTACTATAATAGGTTATATAATTATATGTATAGCCTCAAATCTCATCCTTATAATTCTCTCATTTACATCATTTCCGTCCATATAAATGAGGTAGTTAGGTATGTGAAGTTTGGTCTATTCAATGTAAATTAACTTATAAGAACACACAAAACTAGAAGGACATTAAAATAATATCTTATTAAAATCATATCTTTTCATTTTGATTTACAAATTAATATCTACCTATTAAAATTAAAAATCTCCATTTAATGTTTTAAACGAGACTACTTTATATTTTTAATTTTTAAACACATAAATAGTGAAAATACGTTTACTACACAATGAGTTTAGTTCGGAGCTAACATACCTATATAAATAGGTAGTTCTTTTAGCCCTAGCAACCTTAATTTCTATAGATAAGTAGCTATAATTTTTAATAAACAATTTTCTTACAATATTGATAAAGCAGAAAAGCTTTTTTCAAGCTTGTGAGTGAGCATCATAAATCAGACAAAAATGTAAAATTTCTAAATAAATGACACTTACATTTACAGAAATCTCCGAAACTTAGCACTAGACAAGTTTTAAAAGTTTATGTTAGCTATAATATGCAACGATATTTTCTAGTTCAAAGCACTAAAACTCCACAAAAAGATATGTAGATTACACACTTATATAAGTGTTTTATTGTACATAATATTAGCTGTATTTAATTAATATAAATCACACGGGGTGTCCCAAACGCGTCCGGGGCGGCGACCGGTTCAGAAGCCGCTAGCACAAACACTGAACAGTACTGAAAGCGCGGCCTTTCAGGAATGTGAAATACAAAGCTAGTCGCTAAACATAGGCACAATGTGTTTTTACCATGAAATCCTCCTGTTTAACATAAGGTACCTATTAAGTACAAATTTAAACACATTATTATTAAAACATACAATAATACTTACATGATTGACACGTAAGCTTGCTTTAATCTTACAGTAAATACCTACTCTTACCATTAAACGTTACCTTTAATACTGTGTCTGTAGAATACTACATTTATATAATATAATTATTATTTAACAACAATTAAGCTATTTCAAGACTTAGTTTTTTAGATCGCTTACAATTTCAGTAAAGGTAATTAGCATGTACGAAAATTTAGATATCATTTCATTTTGATTGTACCTAATCTATGTCTAAAAACACAATATTTTTAAGAAAAAATATAAAACATACAATTCCACAGCATTGCCTCGTACTTTAGGGGAGAAGCCGTGTTTTATTTAACGAAGTTTAATCAGATTATTTTTCCCATGAATACCTATAAATGGTTAATGTACTCGTAGAGGCGCTAAAGTGTAGGACCTACAACCTTCATGCGTTTGGTATTCTTACTAAGGATAATAATGTGGAATAAATTTTATTTTACAAGTGAAGCCAGAGCCAAAATATATGTAGATATGCTTCAGTGTGAAACTAAGATCTTAAACAAAAGTCGGCGAAATGGATAGACTTGGTAGTAAAAGCGGAGTAAAAGCGGGGACAACTTTTAAGCATCTTTAATAAAATAAAAAATGAGTTTTAGAGACACCATGAATGATTTCTCTAAGAAATGACAAAAGCAACCTAAAAATAAAAGAGTGCTAATTTAAAGTGTCTCATTTTTGATATCCTGACATTCCATTTTGATACCAATACGTAAGTCGTGCATGGATTCGCTCTGCCCCTACTTTTGATTGTGTTCCAAAGGCACTTCCTAGATTTTTTATATCAGGAACCTAAAATCCATCCCCTGCTAATCCTATTATCCTCTATAAAATGTACGTAAGACACGTCTTATTTAATGTAAACTCAGAACTTAGTTGTAATTTATTTTTACCTCTCCATTTCCCTCCATTTAATGGAAATATTTCATAGCGGATAAAAAAATAAATAGTCCAGATAAACAATTTCATTATCTAAATCTCTAAAATTGAAGGCGTGATTTTAAGAATCAGAACGGATTTTACCCGTAAGTAATTGCTAAAACAATCTTGAAAACGAAACAATTTGTTTGAAGGAGTTAATCCTAGTAGTCAAAGTAACAACCTGGTCTATTGTTAAAAAAAGGCAGCTATAGAGCTGCCTTTTTTTCTAAATTAATGTGTTCTCTGAAACTGTAGTATATTTACAATTCAAACATCTGCACACAAAGAATTGGTCATGATGAAGATAATATTGGGTGGATTTATTCCATTTTCCATATTGGGTTATACCGACAAAAATAAATCAAGCTTACATTTTCCAATTACATGACGTAGCCTATGTTGAGATATAACATCACCTAATACCAACCTTATAACCCGCCGTAAACACTTCGTGTCTTATTTCGGAGTCATGGTTACCGGAGATTTATTCGAGGCGACTATCTTAGTATTTATAAGAAGGTACACCCCATGATTCCCATGTGTAATGTTTTGTTTATCTGTGGAAAAAATAAGTTGCACACAATATACTATAACCACAAAACATTCCTTATTGCTTCATGTCTATCAAAGACCCGATATACCTAGGTACTTATACCTATCATACTCGTATCAATAACTTTTCTTTAGGGATGTGTTGTTTGTTCAGTAAGTACCTATGTACTTGAGTAGATACTACAAAAACGTAGGCAGATCTTAATAAGATCTAAACAACATACCTTATTAAATAGTCCGTTTACAAAAAGATTGTGAAAAAGTAGGTAGGTACACTTGAATGAATGTTTGGATAATTAGATACTTAATGTTTGTTTTTGAGATTGACTTGTTTCATCGCAATTTTACTTAATTAATACGATATAAAATTTGTACTTTCGGTAGGAGAAAATTTTATGATGTAACTAAGTAGGTAGGTAGGTACATATATATTGCAAACCACGTATCTTTCTGCCTCATAAAGTGGAAGCCGTAAAAGCTTTTGGGTTTTTGATTGTTTCAAACCTCTTTTACTTTGCTCAGAAGATATTAACTTTGATATTGTTAAATAAAAAAAAAGCTTTAGGCGGTTTTCGAAAAATCGTTCTTAATTTATTTATTTGTTTTTGTACACACAAAACAGGGAAAACGGAAAAACACACTTACACGTAAAACATGGTACAAAGGTGGACTATACTAATTATTTCAAAAACGAAAATCTAAACTTATTAAATGAAAATTAGTTTGGCTGGTCGTGCCTGTAACATTGCAACATCCAGCATTGCAATTATTGTACTCAGATGAATCGTGTGTGTGTGTTTACAATTAGGTTTATACAAATCTATTTTTCATTGTGGTAGGTACCTACATTAATTATTTATTAATGCCGCTTATTACACTTTCCTAAAGCAACTAAAAACACAATCAATCGATGTGGTTCAATACATATGCTTAGTAGTCCTTTATGTTTTTGTCGCCATTTGTTTGTGATTAAATTATTTCAGCTACTGACTAAATATGTTATAAGATCGTTATGAAAGGCCATAACTTTAATACGAATCTTTATCAATCGTCGCGCCTTTTTTTTATTGTGACGGGGGGGAAACCTTCATAGGTACCCGAGAGCCGTGGGAACGACTCCGGGTTATGTGGGATTCTTACCCACTAAAACCCCCTCGGTGGCCTTCCTCTGCGCATGTGGGGGGCTCCGGGATCTCCAGTGGAACGCACCGGTGCCCCCTTGCGTGGCGTCCTTGAAGGAATCATCCCGGGGGAGACTTCGTATCGCCTCCCCTACATCCTCCGATGTGTACGACGATGTGCAGCCACACACATCGCCGTCCTTCCCGGGGTCACTAGCTGGACGATTCGAGCTCCCACTCTTGCCGCCCGCAACCCCGAAAGCCCCTTATTTCAGGGGAGTATGCGCCGGGAAGCGTTGTTACGCAATGCCCGACGGCGTCTTCTCCGAGCGGGGTCAGCTCGCTCCCTCGCTCGTTCTGCCTCCTCCTTGGCTAGCATTACCGCTTCGCAGAAGGCAAGAACCTGCTTCCATGCCTCCCCGCTTCGGATCATGGCCGTAATGACGGCCGCCGGAGAGAGGTCATTTCCGATTTTGTGGACAAGGGTCCGGCGCTGTGCTTCCCACGCAGGGCAATACTCAAGCGTATGCTGAGCCGAATCCTCATCGTGCCCGCAGTGATGGCACCGCGTCGTTCTCTCCCTTCCAATCCTGTTCAGATACTCACCGAAACAGCCATGTCCTGTAAGTATCTGAGTCAGTCGATAGGTGACGCGACCGCCGCTTCGCAACCAGGCCCGGAAACTGGGCAGAATCGCGGTAACCACGCGCTGGCGTATGCCTCGAGGTTCTAGCAGTCGCTCACGCCAGCGTCGCAGAGTACGCCATTTGGCTCTTCGTCTAAGTCCTTCGACCGTCTCCTGGGGATCAGCTCTCTGGCGGAGAACCTTGATCTTATGAAAGACCTCAGTGTCCATATCCGCCAGAATGTCCAGGGGCGGAAACCGCGCCAGGACTGTAGCCGCCTCATACGAAATGGTCCTGTAACCCCGTGCCACTCTAATCGCTATCGCGCGCTGCGCAGCATTAAGCTTCGCCGTGAGGCGTCGGCTGCCCGATAGTCGGTCTGACCATACGGGTGCGCCGTAGAGAGCGATAGAGCGCACTACCCGTGCGTAGAGGCGGCGGACTTCCTCTCTCGGTCCCCCGAATCAATCGTCGCGCCTAATCTACTAAACCAATCTAATTGAATTAATTCGAGTACCTAATACTTGTTTTCAATTAATTTTGAACCTCGTACCTTCTTCTACAATTTGGGTATTAAAGATTTAAGCTGTATTAATCAAAAGTTGAAGATTATAGGAAATAGGTAATATTACGAATGTTACGATAGCCTGTTTAATTTACCAATAACACAGGTACCAATAAAAATAAGAGTACATTTTTCCAATTGTTCGGCCCTCAAGAGACAGGTTCGAACCATGCAGACTACAATTAACTATCTCGAATAAAATTTACATTAATTTGCCAAAAAATTACAGAACACTTTTAGTCTTGTATCTACTTATAAACACTATGATTTTCATTACAAACAGTGGGTCGGCGAATGCTATCCACATTATTAGTGATTGAGACATGCAATGCCATCAAAAATAGACATGTCTAAATAAACATTGATATTCTAACCGCAGATCTGCATTTGTTTCTGTTTCTAACTGAAAATAACATACGTACCTTACCCAAGTAAAAAATTAAATAAACTACAAGAAACGTTTTCTGTTTTGAAATATACAGCACTTTTCCTAAAATGTTTAGAATTTGTAAGCTCTCTCTTGTAGAGGTCAGCAGCGCAAGTACGATACCGTAGAGAGTAGAAATGTTTTTAATTTATTAGCTCTTCACACAAGACAAGCAACCAAATTTATAACGGTTACTATGTAATTCGTTTAAAATTCTCCCACAAATTTAGTTTATTTATGTATTACATCAATGCTTATACTCTTGTCATGGACGTATAAAAAAGTACTTTTTTTATACGTCCATGACTCTTATAAAAGATTTTATCGATCTTATGTTCACTTTTAAGAAATACATATTTCAGGTTCATCCCAGGACTTTTCCATAACTTAAACTCTGTGTACTTCACATTCAAAATTGCATAATATATATGTCTCATGACATTTATATGCAGTTTTCCAGTAAACAAGTTAAAAATCAAAATATTTTTTATGTCAGGTTTTTTATGCCAAGAGTAAGGTGAAAAAATTGTCCAAAGCTCCGTCTGTACTTGAGAGAAATAAAAAATATAGAACCAAAATGATTCATCGAACGATTTATCGAATTATTTTCACTTAATATTATACAAAAAAAGAATTCATTGTAAGCATTAAATCAATACTGAGCGGAAATCATATTATGAACCCTTCTACTGCTGCCAACAAACTGGCTATCAAATGATTGAACAAGGTACGATACGATACACTTTATTGAGATTTAGAAAATATTATTGTACAGGTAAAAGTAAAGAATTATAGGTCCTCCTATTAAGTGCGATCTTATCACCATAAACCGTTAAATTCATCCAGACATCCCTAGGGTAGAAAACAAAGAAAGTGGGTGGGTGGGGCAGGGTTCACAAAATACGTTACTTGTAAATATATATGTACTTGGACTCGTAGATTGATGAGGAGATTGGTGCGATCTGGTAGTTTAATGTGTGCTAGTTTATGGTGTGCTCTATTCTACCAATCAAGCCCCTTCATTTGATACCCATATTGAGGTAGTTGCGGAAAAAAATATGTACTTAATCCGCCATTTTCTGGCGGCGGCCATCTTGGATTTTCATTTTTTCATAGTAAGCTGTATTCTACTTCATTCGATACCCATATTGAGGTTGTTGTGAAGTAATATGTAATCCGCCATTTTGTAGCGGCGGCCATCTTGGATTTACAATCATAAAGAATGTATTATAATAATATATATATTCGAATTCAAATTCAAATTCAAAAGCTTTTATTCCTTATGAGGTACAATTGGTGCACACTTAATGAACGTCATACATTTAACATTATACAAACATCCGCTTTGATCGCCCCTCAGGCAAAACGAAGACTAGGAGAAAAAAGCGGGCGGAAAAAACTGCCAGCACTCTTTTAAAAATAAGTATGAATTATTCTATCGTGTGTGTCAATATCGCTCCATTGCCATCCGCTCACAAATAAATAATAATATTGTATTGTCATAAAAATTAAGAGTGGGTACCAAATATCAGATCAATCTGTCATCAGGAAGGGGGTCAAATTCCAGTTACTAAATTTGACCCAAACAAATAATAAACAGGACAAGCTAAATAAAACCGTTTAAAAATACAACTAAAAACAATAGGCTCCGGTTCCGATGTCTCGTCTTGGCAGGGCTTGTCACTACCGTGCCCCGGATAATATTATTTTTTTATAATTATTTTGTAAATATAATGTATGTAAAATAATTACATGTACCTACTTATACGAGATATTCTAGAAATCTCCTTATTTGGTTTCCCACCCCTGTTTCTGTTTCAAAATTAAACTTGCCAAGAAAATTTAATTATCCGGTAGCTACGGAACAAATACAAAAAAAATAACGTAAAACAAAAGAGTCACCTAGTTTTTTAAAAAGTGCCTGAAGCTTCTAAAACTTTGACATTTCGACCTTAACAGCATAATATTTTTTTTCAAATAAGAATTTCCACCACATCGTGCAACGTGCACCTTTGAACAAGGTATCGTACACTTAAAATGTTCTTTAAGCCATAATTTATTATAATAAAATATTTGAGAATTCTCATGAGTTTGCCCGAAGTTTCCTCGTAAAGCTTCACTTGGTTTAAAATACTTTTCTTGCTAACCCTTTTTTTATTAGGCAAAATAGAGATGAATATGTATCGTACTTAGCATTTGCTGAGGAATGCTAGGATTAACAAAAATAATTTAAAAAAATTAAACCGACATCAAAAAAGTATGTAAAAAAGTTTGTTAAATACTTTAGTCCTGGATGTCGGTTTAATTATTTTTTATAGTAATTTTTAGTTTTAAGTCCATATCACGGAAACTACTGGACCGATTATGATGAAACTTTTACTTTTCTCTAAGTTGAACAACAAGTGTCGAATTGCTAACCTCCTTTTTTGAAGTCGGAAATAAAGGACAATAAAATTATTATTACTAGTTATTACAAGCTTAAGAGGAAAGCACTTATAATGTTACAAAATTACATTTTATTACACATATAGGTCATTATAGGTATTATATACTATACCTACCTTACCTACACTACCTTCAGAAGATCAAAATAAGCAGCAATAAATCTTAACAAAATTTGCTGTGAATAAAAAAAGATATCTGCTGGAAAAGCAAACCATTGCGGAATAATAATATTTACATTGTGATCGTAAAAAAGGTAACAAAGTAGTTTGGCGCTATTTAAAGACGCGAATTTTTCCATCGCTGCTCCAGAATAATAAGTGTAAGTACTTAGGCGTTCCCGAAACAAACTATCTTTGAACACTGATAATAGTAATTTATTAAACTTAAACATAAACATGTACTTCTCTTACCTTTCTGTTAAATTGAATAAAACTAAGGTATCATCAAAACAAGTTTATTAAATCAAAAACAAATAAAGCAAAAACTTGACTGCAGTGCTTTAGAAATTCTGGCGAAGAAAACTCGTTGAAAAGCTATATTTACTAGCAACTATCGGACCTAGAGTAGATAAGGTTTGCTCTTCGAAACTTAGGTGCCAACATTTAATTCGAATAGTACCTACCTAACATTTTAAAGTAATTCCAACATTTATTTAATAAATTTGACTTATTTAAAAACTTTTAATCCTTCGAAAATTTATGTCCTATTTTGGCTAAGAGAAATCCATCTCAGTCTACGGACTTCATGAAAGTTATTTTTTACCCAACTGTCCCGAGAGTGGGATCTCATATTAGGCGGGTGCGATTAAAACAGTGTTAATTAAGGTTGAATTATGCATACTTACCTTTAATTGTGATACTTCGCTAATTATTAAAAATATATTTTCAAGTAGGTATAACTTTTTACTGGATTTCGACCCTAGGTAGTTTAGAACCTAAACTTAAGTACCTAGGTGGCCAATCGCACAAATACGAGTTTAACCAACTTCTTACTTATTAAGATTAAACAATATTAGTACAACCTAGGCGTATTGACAATCCGCTAGGATAGTATCTATATATTTATTTTATTTCTATGTAAAATTTAATTTAATTTCCTGAAGTCTTTAATTTTCCATTCCCTGAAACAAAATGCTTCAAAACTTTGTCCCATTTCACAGTAACAGTACAGCACTGATTTAATTTTATTTCCATTCAATTTCAAGCTTTAAATTAAATGTTAACCAATTTATAAAATAAGGGCGGAAGTGCTCAACATTCAATAAGCGGCGTATTGTTTAACAAAGCATTCTACCCTTTCCTCATAATTCATTAATTGTTAATCACAATAACGTTGATGTGCGATGTTACAGAACTGGTCGCTGTGATGCCGAAATGTTGAATTTTGATCTCAAAGCAAAAAACTGAAATTATAAAATTCGCAAATAGTAACTTAAAAACCATGTTAAAAACAAGCGAATTCGCCATCGCCCACAGTTGAAATAAATAGATTTTATCATCGCGCGAGGTAGACCTCTCGTAATACGAGTAGGTACAACCCTACATATTATGTCTAAAATCATGCCCCATAGAAAGTACTCCTTAGTTCTTGAATATAATTTTATATAAAGCACAAACAATCAAACTAGATCAAAGAGGCAAAAATTATAAGAATATACTTAGCAATTTATTATCCTCTGTAAATCGTTAGGCAGTCTACGTTTCGCTTTTCGGGACTCTCACCCTGTTGCGTCATCTGCCATCTTGAATTAAAGGTGAATTTTTGTTTACTGAATAAGTCGTTTATTTTTAATATTACACGAAAAATTATCTTTAGACCTATAAATGAAGAAAATTATAGAAAATTTAATTCGTAGCAACTTTGCAAGAAACCATTTTTATGCAAAATGTAAAATATAAGTATTAATCCTCTTTTTCATCGAAAAATATCGATGCTAGGAAAAAATTGATGAGAAACAGAATTGTAGTAGGTAAATTAAATTTCAAACAACTTTAGTAATGACCTTTTTTCGTATAAAATGGCAGCTCTGCTAAATATTATGATTAAATAAAGTAAATAAATATTTTTAAAAAAAGTTTAGTTGTTAAAGTCCTCCTTTTTTTACAGAAAATCCTCCTTTTTAGGCCCATATCCTTTATCAAATTATCATCTGGCAACCCTATTAATGACCCACTGCGGAGTCGGCTTTTACAATGAGTCTAGTCCATTGTCCACCACGATGACTTAAATATGGGTTGGTGGTCTCCACATGCCTTTGAGAACATGTGGAGAACACTTAGGCACACAAGTTTCCTAGCAATGTTTCCTTTACCGTTACAGATGATATCTAATTTTATAAAACGAATATTACTTTAAAGAAAATTGGTGAGTGCCATTGGGATTCGAACCATCGAGTTAAAGGCCGCTCACCGATTGTGATTACTTTGCGCAAATTCACACCCTTGCTAGCTACATTTACCCGAAACAATAGGAAAACTTATTTACTCGTACACGGTGTCGGACTGTACAAAATCCGATCTCGTTTACCGTGGCACCCGTCGGCGTATATTTTGTAGCTCGTAGATGTTACGGAAGTGCAATTCCCTGCTACATGTTCAATCCTCGTTTACTTATTTACTATCTACGAAGCGGCGACGTCAACAATTGGTGTGGATAGGTCTGTGTGTTTTCCGTTGGATTTCATTGATTTCATTCCATTTTATTTTTATATAAAATATTTTTTAACAAAAATGTGGACCGACTTCAAACTAAACAGTAAGAAATAACTTTACAAACAGACTTCAATAATAAGGTATGTTTGGAGTCAAAAAAATATGAAAGGAAAAGTAGTTTAGGTACTAGGTACTGTTTACTAGTCTGAATTTGATTTTTTTTTCCGAAGTCTATTGTGGGGGCCGTTTGTGGGACGTTTTTGCTTCCCCGTGCCGGTGCCGGTTAATGGAAAACTGCCTAATTAATGTCAACTTTCAAATCAAAGTTAATTAATGCATACGAACTTGCGAATACAAATTGAAAATTCCCAATTTCTAGATAATAAATTCGATCACATATTGTAATGTTTGTTTTCTCTATGAATCACGTTATCAATTAATTTGTTAATCAAGCAATCAATTTCAGTACTTTTTCCGCAATTTCCGTACAGCTGAAATTTTCTTGTTAAAAGTTATATAATTTTTGTCAAGAAAATTGCCGTCCGCCTCTAAGACAGCAAATGTCTGAAATAAATAAACTTTAATAAACCGATTTCGAATAATATTTTTTTTCGAAGGCTGGTTTAGTTTAGTCATCGGTTTCTTCTCGGTTTAGTTTAAGAGTTTTAGACTGTTTTAGAGCAGTTTACTCACTTGAGTTAACCACTTCACTGTCCAAGTCTGTCCAGTGACCTATATGTAATACATTCCCATTGTTTAACTATTGTGTCTACTTAATTGACAGGCAAAGTATTAATCAATCACAATTAGGCATGGGCAAATGAAAAAATATATCGATATATATTGTATCGATATTTTTCCAAACTATCGATATATATCGTTTAAAATATCGATATTTTGATATATCGATATACAATTATATCGAAATATTTGTACATTGTCAAAGTATTAGTGTTTCGAAAATTAAATACGAATTGGTAGTCATGTAGTTTAAGGGAAGGGAGTAAGGTTGTTAACCATTTTTTTGCATTTTATTTTTATTGGAATGAAGTTCCTTATCGCGCGTTGTGAAAGGGGGCTAGACGGAAAAAATTCTTACGAAAAGTTGTCACGACACTTTTTGCTGTCATGACGTAAGTCATGACGTAAATGACAATGACTGAAGTTCATGACTACGTCAGTTACGTCATGAACTTCAGTTACGTCATGACAGCAAAAAGTGTCGTAAATGACATTGTCATTTACGTCATGAACTTCGTTCCTTCCGGGTGTCCCTTGACAACTCTCAATTTTTTTAATTCTGAATGAACATGTCGAAAATATTGTGTACGTCACACATAATGTAAGTCAATCCGAGTAAAACTAACAGACTTACAGTGTTTCAAACAACCGGCCCATGATACCTGATTTTACATGTAGAAAGCAACCTGAGAGGTAGAAAGCAGCTACGTAAGTATAAAAATTCATGTTCTTTGATTTTCCCGAAAACGTAATTTTTGAAGTTCGTGAAAATTTGAACATTACTTATTCATAATATATAAATCGACAGGTTACCAGGAAGAGTTTTTATTTTTTTACATTTTATTCTATTTTTTATTGACAAATTAACCGCGTTTTTTTTTCAGCTAAAATCGCGTTTTAATAGAAATAAAGAAATACATCACCTTTAAAATACAAATTATTTTTTTTGTTTTAGACGATCCGGTAACGAGTTATGATGTTCACCGCAAAACAACTTTTTTTCAAGGTGCCTCTGGTTCACCCACCGGCTTATTTCTCAATATTTTTTTATTAAATTTTTTTCTGGAATACTTCAAAACTTGTACAATAATATGTAATTAAATTTAATAATTTATATTACTCATGTCGCCGCAAAAAAATCACAAAAATATGCTTTTTTCGCCTTCCAACTTCATTGTGGATAAAACTAGCAGACTGAATTTATAGTAGTCAGGAAGGTATTGTATAAACACGGTATATTTCAAATTTCATTCAATTTGAGCCAGTAGTTTAAGAATTATAACTAAAGTTTATTAATTTTGTCACTCATTCATTCACCGATCATCAAAATCGTCTGCCTGAGATCGATTAATCGAAGAATTGGTTTTTCGGACCAAATAAATCGATTCAAAATTCAAAAGCTTTTATTCATTATTATAAATATTAATGTAGTACGTAATGTAAAATTAATTATAGTTACAATTTATGCACACTTAACGATTCTCTATATGAAACTCTGAATCGATTCAGTGAATCGACATTCGATTTTTTCTATTCACAACATGGCTGTGTGTCTGTGTGCTCAGGAAACTCCTGACTTCGCGTCTCCTTAATAAATTTAAAAAAAGTAAAATCTGTTTAGTAGTATAAGGGAAATCATATAAAAACTTCGAGATTTAAAATATCGACAACAAAGATCGATAATTTTTTGAAAAAATATCGATATTTTGATATATCGGTATTTTTTACTCAAGCCTAATCAATCACTTCACTGATTGACTATCATTTGACATCATTGACATTGACAATCACCATTGATTCCATTCCTGTATAGGGACCGTGCACAAACGACAAAACGCCACCTAGCGGATTAAAACGAAACTGCCACAACAAAAGTGCAATATTGTCCCTTTGTTTTTCAATTTTCATATGTTTTCATAATGTCGCTTAACGAGGAATAACTCAATATTTCACTATAAATTACGGATTAAATTACGTAAAATGTAAAAAATGCGATTTTAGTGATATCAAGAATAGTGTGTGTCGTGCGAACGTTAAAGGGCCTTCTACACGGTCGGTTCCAACCGCCGACTGTCGCGTCCTTGGTCGGGTCAACCGATTTTCGTATTCGTTCTACACGGTCGGGCGATTGAGGCAACTGCCTGCGTCGGCCGCAGTGTTGTCAACTCTCAAAAATATTTATCCCTAAAGTTTGTGTCAAAAACTCCTAAAATCGCCTTATTATTTAGTTGTCCCCCTAAGAAAAATATAAATATAAATAATTAATTCATAATGATTTAGAAATAAATGAAAATGTTTCAAAAGTCTTTTTATTATAAGTTACTTAATACATAAAATATTTCGTCTTCATCTAAAGATTCAGATTTTTTGAAACATTCAATAAGTTTAACATTTTATTGGATACTAGCTGACCAAGCAGGCTTCGCTCTGCCAATTAATTTGACTAATATCCAAAGTTTTCTTGAGTAGCCTATGTTACTCAGGGTGAATGTAGCTTTCCAATGGTGAAAGAATTTTTAAATCGGCGCAGTAGTTTTTGAGTTTATTCATTACAAACATACACACAAAAATACAAATTTTTCCTCTTTATAATATTAGTGTCGATGTAGATGTTGTACAAGATCCACCATTTCGATTTAAAGACAACTATTTATCGATAGGGTAAATCTGATATATTATATTTTTATTGAAATATATTTTCTATTTTTGCTATCTAGATATTCTCAAGTAAACGTAATTTTAATTCAAATAAAAATATGAATATTTGAAAACTTCTGATTATATACATACGTTTTTTACTATGTCCCGCTGTTTTCACTCAAAAAGTTCCAAAATCCCGACTTGGCAAAATAAAAAAACTGGCAACGCTGATATCCAGACCGACCACCGACAGAAGAGGTCACCTTGGTCCAGTTGGTGTGAAAAACAACCGTGTCGTGTAGACGTTGGTCGGCCGACCAGATATGGGCGGAGCCAAACGACGTTTGGACGACCTTGGTCGCTAGCGCGGCTCTCCCTACCAAGGACAAATAGTGGTTATCCAGTTGAGTTTGGACCGTGTGGAAGTTTGTTGGCCGACGGGACTGCGTCCATAGTGTTTAATTACTCTATGTCTATGCTATGACGACTGCGTCATTTCCGAATTCCGAAGCGAACGTCACAACACGCGCGCGCAAAATTGAAAACCGGGAACGCGCAGTTTTAACCGAGTTCATAGAATATAGTATAAAGATAGAAATCAAAAACCCCAATGTTGGCAGCTATTGGCTGAGAAATTGCGCCATCTAGAACCGGCAGCAGATATCGCGCTTGCAAAAAAGAAGAAAGACCATACGCGAAGCGCATACAAAAGAGAATCAAAAAAGGTAGGTAAGCTAAGTACAGCGTACGAAATGATTAATTCAACTTTTATTATAGTTTGTTTCTGTCAGATTTTTTGTAATTTTGTAAAAGAGACCGAAAAATGTCGACCAAAGCAACGGAAAAGCATACCTATTTAAATCTGTTAATATGAAAAAATTAGTTTAATTTTAGTTAAGTCGTGGTTTTTCTCTCAATCGACAGTATTAATTGTCATAAATAAATAAGTGTACCTATGTACTGTTGGGTAATTTGAAGGAAAACGAAACGTGTTTACTAATTTACAAGATTTTAATTCGAAACGCCACAAAGCAACTACACCATAGAATTATTACTTGTTACCTAATACTAAAATTATATTAAATTAGAAAATAATAAGATTACAAAAATATTGTCACCTTTCATCGCAGTTAGCCGCCCAGAACAGAATATTTAAGCTTCCCGCCAAAAAGGTTCGCTTCAATCCCCTTCAATCTTTTATCAGTGTACCAACATTATACGCATATTACCAACCGTACCGTATTAACAGATTACACACGTAAAAACACGAATGACAGAGAACAATACACGATACCTAAGATAATGCACCCTAACAGTACCTTCCGAGTTTTAAACTTTGATATTTATGGGTCTGTCTTCTTTATAATAAAAATGTACTTAAATTTTATTTATTACAGGTTAAGAACAAGTTGCCTCAACCAGTGTTGCCACCTAGGCCTGAAAAGGGCTGATGGCAACAGTGGCCTCAATCGCCCGACCGTCGACCGTGTAGAACGAAACGAAAATCGGTTCACCCGACCGCGCCAGTATTGCCACCAGTCACCACAAAGTGGTTGTAGAATTACGTACTAGGTGTCGTTATAAGTCGCTAGGTCAAGAAATAAATATAAAATATATATAAAGAAATAAATATTATCAATTTAAAAATATCAAAGAGTCAAAAAATCCATGAATATACCCTTAAAAATTTCAGACTCCTAAAAAAATCCCGTCTCACCCTGAATCTGGGGGGAAAATCCCTTAGTTGGCAACACTGGTCGGCTGACAGCGTTCCACACGGTCGGAGCCGACCACGGAGGCAACTTGTCGGAGGGATGCGCGTCCGACCAAGGCCGTCCAAATGTCATTAGGCCCCGCCCATATTTGGTCGGCCGACCAACGTCTACACGGTTTTTTTTCACACCAACTGGACCAAGGTGACCTCTGTCGGTGGTCGGTCTGGATCGTGTATTCGGCCCTTACCTACTACAGAATACAGATGTTCCTCGAATGGTATTCTAGTGAGTAGTGACAGTTTCTGTCTGAATTTTCATACTATTTGACACCCGACCGACCACGTGGTGTGGTTGCGGTCGTGGTGTGGTTGTAGTTCGTGTACCTATTTAAGGGCCTTCTACACGGTCGGTTCCAACCGCCGACCGTCGCGTCCTTGGTTGGGTCAACCGATTTTCGTATTCGTTCTACACGGTCGGGCGATTGAGGCAACTGCCTGCGTCGGCCGCAGTGTTGTCAACTCTCAAAAATATTTATCCCTAAAGTTTGTGTCAAAAACTCTTAAAAACGCCTTATTTTATAGTTGTCCCCCTAAGAAAAATATAAATATAAATAATTAATTCATAATGATTTAGAAATAAATGAAAATGTTTCGAAAGTCTTTTTATTATAAGTTACTTAATACATAAAATATTTCGTCTTCATCTAAAGATTCAGATTTTTTGAAACATTCAATAAGTTTAACATTTTATTGGATACTAGCTGACCAAGCAGGCTTCGCTCTGCCAATTAATTTAACTAATATCCAAAGTTTTCTTGAGTAGCCTATGTTACTCAGTGTGAATGTAGCTTTCCAAGAAAGAATTCCTTTGAAAGAATTTTTAAATCGGCGCAGTAGTTTTTGAGTTTATTCATTACAAACATACACACAAAAATACAAATTTTTCCTCTTTATAATATTAGTGTAGATGTAGATGTTGTACAAGATCCACCATTTCGATTTAAAGACAACTACTTATCGATAGGGTAAATCTGATATATTATATTTTTATTGAAATATATTTTCTATTTTTGCTATCTAGATATTGTCAAGTAAACGTAATTTTAATTCAAATAAAAAGGTAAATATTTGAAAACTTATATATACGTTTTTTTACTATGTCCCGCTGTTTTCACTCAAAAAGTTCCAAAATCCCGACTTGGCAAAATAAAAAAACTGGCAACGCTGATATCCAGACCGACCACCGACAGAAGAGGTCACCTTGGTCCAGTTGGTGTGAAAAACAACCGTGTCGTGTAGACGTTGGTCGGCCGACCAGATATGGGCGGGGCCAAACGACGTTTGGACGACCTTGGTCGCTAGCGCGGCTCTCCCTACCAAGGACAAATAGTGGTTATCCAGTTGAGTTTGGACCGTGTGGAAGTTTGTTGGCCGACGGGACTGCGTCCATAGTGTTTAATTACTCTATGTCTATGCTATGATGACTGCGTCATTTCCGAATTCCGAAGCGAACGTCACAGCACGCGCGCGCAAAGTGGAAAACCGGGAACGCGCAGTTTTAACCGTGTTCATAGAATATAATATAAAGATAGAAATCAAAAACCCCAATGTTGGCAGCTATTCGCTGAGAAATTGCGCCATCTAGAACCGGCAGCAGATATCGCGCTTGCAAAAAAGAAGATAGACCACATGCGAAGCGCATACAAAAGATAATCAAAAAAGGTAGGTAAGCTAAGTACAGCGTACGAAATGATTAATTTAACTTTTATTATAGTTTGTTTCTGTCAACAATGACAGATTTTTTGTAATTTTGTAGAAGAGACCGAAAAATGTCGACCAAAGCAACGGAAAAGCATACCTATTTAAATCTGTTAATATGACAAAATTAGTTTAATTTTAGTTAAGTCGTGGTTTTTCTCTCAATCGACAGTATTAATTGTCATAAATAAATAAGTGTACCTATGTACTGTTGGGTAATTAGAAGGAAAACGAAACGTGTTTACTAATTTACAAGATTTTAATTCGAAACTCCACAAAGCAACTACACGATAGAATTATTACTTGTTAATACTAAAATTATATTAAATTAGAAAATAATAAGATTACAAAAATATTGTCACCTTTCATCGCAGTTAGCCGCCCAGAACAGAATATTTAAGCTTCCCGCCAAAAAGGTTCACTTCAATCCCCTTCAATCTTGACAGAGAACAATACACGATACCTAAGATAATGCATCCTAACAGTACCTGCCGAGTTCTAAACTTTGATATTTATGGGTCTGTCTTCTTAATAATAAAAATGTACTTAAATTTTATTTATTACAGGTTAAGGACAAGTTGCCTCAACCAGTGTTGCCACCTAGGCCCGAAAAGGGCTGATGGCAACAGTGGCCTCAATCGCCCGACCGTGTAGAACGAAACGAAAATCGGTTCACCCGACCGCGCCAGTATTGCCACCAGTCACCACAAAGTGGTTGTAGAATTACGTACTAGGTGTCGTTATAAGTCGCTAGGTCAAGAAATAAATATAAAATATATATAAAGAAATAAATATTATCAATTTAAAAATATCAAAGAGTCAAAAAATCCATGAATATACCCTTAAAAATTTCAGACTCCTAAAAAAATCCCATCTCACCCTGAATCTGGGGGGAAAACCCCTTAGTTGGCAACACTGGTCGGCCGACAGCGTTCCACACGGTCGGAGCCGACCACGGAGGCAACTTGTCGGAGGGATGCGCGTCCGACCAAGGCCGTCCAAATGTCATTTGGCCCCGCCCATATTTGGTCGGCCGACCAACGTCTACACGGTTTTTTTTCACACCAACTGGACCAAGGTGACCTCTGTCGGTGGTCGGTCTGGATCGTGTATTCGGCCCTTAATATTTTTCAAATTCTAAAAAGTATTTGGTCCAAGTGTTTTTCAATAGAAAATTTGTTGGTATATTAAAAGGGTGTAGAGGTTTTTCCGATAACATTGTTTAAATAAAGTGAGCAACGCATAAAGCAGTATCTATTTTAAGATGAATGCCAGGTATTTTGATATTGTGTGATAACTAAAAATGTTTAAATAGAACAAATTCCTCCTTTTCATTGAAAATAAAAATAACTTGAATTTTAAATAAATCTCAAAACAAATTATATATTAGTTTCATCTAAAAAACCTTGATAGTTCTTTTTAACCGTTTGAATTCATGTCACGTGTATTTTTAACTGCATTTATCCAACTTTTCGTATAGTTTTTAGCCAGAGCATGTTGGTACTATCAGTGGAAAATTACGAGAATTTACACTAATATATTTATATATTTTATTCTTGGAAGTATTGGACAATCCATCAATACAAGAATACACTTTTAATGAGCCTTTTAATATACAAAATTATTTGTGATACACTTTTCAAAAAGTTAACATACGGTAGTAATCCTACCCATGCAGTTCCGATAAATGACACTAGATGGCATAGGTGTCGCCGTGCACGGTCCCTATTTCCTGTGGTTTCCATTTCCACCGATTGTCATTTTGTACTTTGTTAGTTAAAAATTTAATTAAATTTGCAATTTTGCATTATTATTGTTAGGTACTAAAACATAAAATTAGAAGATAAATAAAGGTGCCATTAACTGTAATCAATGCCATACATTTTGATCAGAGGGAATCTCGCATCTTACGGGCATAAAAACCCTTGGCGCGTTCTTGTATCTGGATTAAAAGGTAGACGTGACTACTGTGCTACATAATAATATGTAAATACATATAACAATGCCAAATGGCATTGTTAAACAATGATTGTTTAAAAACAACAGATAAGCCTAAATTCCATACCTACTTAAGTTTATTATTCATCAATCATCAATATTGAGTGTTTTATCTCATTGGGAGATAACAATATTAAATCTTGATTTATTCGAGAAAATTTAGTCATAACAGACTTGTCATTTATTTGTCAGTGTTAATATAATTCATCGTAAACAGGTATTGTATATTTTTAGCTGGTGACATAGAACAACTGAAAAGATTTGCTTGTGGAGGATACTGTGACGACTCGACCATTGTCTATCTGCAGCATCCTTGTGTCATTCTTAGCGCGTTAGAGGTAGATATTGTTCTAAGTAATTGCGTACCATTGTGATGTGCTACTTTTAAAAATTTCTTAAAACCATTCAGGTACTCGGATACAAAGTTGTCGCATCTAGTTCTACTGCAGTTAAACAAGATTACAACGAGTATATGTGGACTATGAGAAAGGAGTTTTCGGAGCCAGAACCTTCAATTATTGTCGAGCAAGATAACATCACAAACTTTGGCAAGGAGGCTATGCACTACCAACACTCAAACAAAGACGACGAAGTTTAAACATATCAGACTTTTTTGATTTTATAATATGGATACAAAATCGGCCCAAAGTCCTACTTTGGCCCCTTTTGCAGAAGACAGTTTTGTGTACATTGCAATAAAAGGATCATTACATGCCAACGATTGTTCAGTGTTTGGATTGGGACAGGAAGAAATAAAGGCGTTGGGTAAGAAATATCCCTGTACAGGCTCTGGTGTGGTTAATGGTGTCACTGTAAAAACGAACGTGCTGCAAGCCATTAACTCATTAGCTCAACTTGGTTACAAAGTCATTTCAAGCACTGGGGAAGCAGAAGTCACTTGGACTCTGCAGCGGGAGACTTACTAGACAATACTTTTTATATTACATATCATTTGCACAATAACATGGATCACCACAGTGGGTGTGACCATGCAAATTGTAATGTTACAAGTGTTAATCAATCAGTATGTCAGACCTTATCAGAAATGGATTGGGAGAGGAGTTTATGGAATGCAGGTAATGACACTCATAATACTTTATTAATGTGTAATGACTAATCTCTCTGTAGAACAGTTAGCTAGACTGATAAATTCATTTCAGTTCCATGATAGTAAATGTTGAAAATATGTTTTTTTATTAAATTAGCAGCTTACTCATGTAGAACTAACTATAAGTATACTTAACCCCAATGATAACTGTCTCCATTAGTATGGCACAGAGCCTGTCCGCACGGATCGCCTTTAATTATTGTTGTGGGCAGTCATCAGAAAATCAATGTCTGTCTCCATAAAACTGTGACACCTCTCAGTCTAGCAGTGGATGTGCACTTCTTATAGCAGCACTTTAGTAATAACATACCATTGCACATGTGATTTATGTAACTAGCTGTGGACGCGTCTGTGTGGAATTCTAAAATAAAAGTAACCTAAGTTACTCATTATTACATCAGCTATCTGCCAGCGAAAGTCCCATCTAAATCGGTCCAGCCATTCCAATGATTAGCCAGAGCAAACAGACAGACAGACAAAATATTTTGGTATATAATAATAATATTATGTAATTGTACTGTGTATACATACATAAATAGGCATTTAGGAAGTAGTGGTTCATTTATTTAATATTATAAACAGACACTCTAATTTTATTTATTTGTATAGATATTCTAATATTTAAATGCATTATTGTTTAATTAACTGTAATACGCTATAGCTTTCTTGGGTGAAGAAGAAAAAGTTCAAAAGTTAGTCGAAAAATCAAGGAATCCCAGAGATACTGTAAATGCTGTTGACAATTCTGGCTACACACCTTTGCATTACGCAGCCCGGAAAGGGCACATAAATATTTGTAGGATACTCATACAACATGGAGCATTTGTAAACGCACAAACAAGATCTGGGAAAGCTACACCATTGCATAAGGCAGCTGGAGCAGGTAATTATAGTTTACTTTTTTATGTGATTTGCCACGAAATTTAATTTATCAAAACAACAACTCAACTTCAAAAAGGAACAGGTCATACTAATTAATATTACACTAATCTTAAAAACTACTGTAATGCATTATAATTTTATTAAATACTAATTTTAAGGTCATGTCCGGACTGTCCAATATTTGCTTGAGTCTGGAGCATGTGTCATGATGCAAGATGCAGATGGTAAAACAGTCCTACACAAAGCAGCAGAAAATCAACATTTCACCCTTATAGAAACATTACTTAAAATATGTCCTTGCCTTAAAGATATGACAGACTTAAAAGGGAAACAAGCTGTTATATCACATTTGTAGATGCTGAAAAAAATCAAATTTTCAAATTTTAACTAAAATATGTGTAATATTTCATCCAATTAGGCTGCTTGCACACATCTTTGGTTTACCCTGCAAATGCTTTCATGTAGTTTCTCTGCTTTCCTTTATTAGCTTGCTATGTCTTTATAAACTTCTATTAGGTGATTGCACTTGTTCTAAACTAACATTTTAATATTTGGATCTATTAAATCACATTTGTTATTGTGCCCTTGTATTATCCTATAACATAAATTTTATCTGCCAGACTTTGGTAAGTCATAATTCTTTTTTAGATTTTGAAATCTGTGTATTAATCTGTTAAGAAATTATTTCATGACTTAAAACAAACAAAATATGTTTTTTGTAAATCTTATAAATCACACAAAAACTGTTTAAAATTAATAAGAAGTCGGTAATAAAATACAAAATGATTTACAGATTTATTTATTATATTTTTGAGTTCTAAAGTTTTTGCATAAATGAAAAAATACAACCCTGTTTTAGAAATAAAATACTTTATAATTACATTATTTATTACTTACGAATTATAAATCGTTTTATTTAGGATAAACATTAAATTATTGTATTTTTGCCACTAAAAAGAAATATTGCAGTTGTAATTAAGAAATTTTATGTTATGCATTCTTAAATGTGTCAATCATTTAATGAGAGGGTCCTACTGCTTAATATGTTTATGTATAACTATTGAAATATTAAGGATTATTGTTATATGTCTGTAGGAATAACCAACTATTAATGAATCACTACATTAAGAATATTTAGTTACATTTGTGTAAATGTTATATTTTTCATTAATTTGTGTACACCTTTGTACTACAACTTTATGTACTTGAACTTTCAATAAAAAAATGAACCTATTTTTTATTTTTTATTAATTATGAATATACGCATAGACATCGCATAGATAATAAAGTGGCCTGACTATCGTATCCTTCTCACGTACAATAAATAAGAAAGCCATCTAGGTTATAATAACCTAGAAGTATAAATGTACATAATTATATTGTTTTTTCATGTATGTAATAAAACTTCTTATTCTGTATTTAGGTGCATAATATTATTATACTGGGTGACTGTGACTGGCAAGACACGACATATTGATAGGGGGCACTCAGTATTAGATTCTCGTTCCAAAAATGTATAGAAAACGCACCCTTAAAAATTTCACGGAATTGTCCAAGAAAATTAGAAAATATTGTGATATTGTGTGACATTAAATCGCTCATTCTTTGCAATCGGTACAACCAAAGATTACGGCAGTTGGATGTAAGTACCTTGAACATTTATGTAAATAATGAAAGGAATAACAATAATTTGTAAATGGGTTGATTCACCATGCCTCTATAATAGCTACTAGTATGTCTACGCATCAAGTAGGTAACTCGCGAGTGCGACCATACTGTCGGAGTCCTATCGGATTAATTAAGTCATTGTTTACTTAGTACTTAATGGATTTTTTTTGAATGGGTATTTTTTAACGTCACACAAGACCAATTACTTTCTTGGGCCAGAGTATGTCAAGTGCCTTGCCAGTCACCTGTATATTCTAAAAATTCCAGTCACCTGTATATTCTAAAAATTGTGTCAGTCACTTAAACATTATTTAAAAAAATATTTAAAAAAACCTGTAATAATTTGTCAGTAGCAACCCATTAATGACCCACTACAGGGTCGGGTCTCCTCTCGCAATGAGAGGGATGTAGGCCTTAGCCCACCACGCTGGCCCACTGCAGGTTGGTGGACTTCACATGCCTTTGAGAACATTTTTTTTGTGTACTCTCAGGCATGCAGGTTTCCTCACGATGTTTTCCTTCACTGTAACAGCAGGTGATATTTATAAAGCGCACATAACTTTTTCACAAAGTCATTGGTGCGTGCCACTGGGATTCGAACCTGGACCCCTCGATTCGAGGTCGAATTCTAAGCCGCTGGGCTATCACCCTACTGTAATAATTACTTATAATTAAAATATACATTCACCGTTTCGAACCATATTTTCAAGGTTTTGGTTAAAAAGAATCGAGCTGGAGAATTTATTTACATTTTTATACTTACTCATTAAAATTTAAATAAATGCCACCAAAAATGAAAGTATTGTATAAAATAGCTTAGGATTCCCATAAGCATCTGTGCTGATAACAGTCCTGCTAGCGACAGAGAAGAATGATATTATAAAAGACCAGATCATATGCCAGTAAAGCTAGCAGCCAGCCTCTTATCTAATCACAAAGACTAAAAATTTGATTGGTTCCAGACCTATATTAACTATTTATTACAAAACTAAATAACAAGATAAATAACAATACTATACTGTAGGTACTGTATAATAAAAAAAATTAAATAGACAGTAAAGTTGGGCCCATATAAATTTATGTTGACTAGACTAGGCCATAATTTACTATGAAATAATTTCAATCAAAATCAATAAGTTAAGTAATAACTACATACGTTTTTGTAAATTGAAAGTGTTTTTGTAGAATTTGTAGAGAAATTCGTATTTTTATGTAGTACCCAATCTATAATAATTAAATACCAACATTACTAAAAGTGATTGACAAATATATCTATTTCTAGTATTTCTACACTATGCACTTAATTTAACAGTTAAAATACAGCAATTTCAGAAGTATCCACATACAACTTTATGTGACAGTGGAACAGTTTCATCTTCTATCATAAGAAACTTTTTTAAACTACTTGGTAACGGTAATGAGTCTATAAACAAATATAGTGGCTTATTTTTGCGTGACATTCTTATTTTGATTCTACATAGGTCTATTAATTTTAAAGGATTCCTACATGCATTGAACACCCAGAGAGCTGTGCTTTCTGGTTTTAGAAGAATTGTAGGGTCTGACATTATTGGATAATGTCCAGCTTTTAACAGCATGGAAGCCAGATTTGGTGTTCGTCTTTTAGTTGCTATACATAAATTATCTATTCCGCGTGAATGGAGGTCACCAGCGTTGACGTCGGCACCGTGTCTAATCAACATCATAGCTGCGTGATCCCTGTAACAAACGCAATGAGAAAATAAGGCCATCACAAACAAATATTCTGAGTATAAACATTTGAGTTATCAAACACATTACGCTAGTAGCACACCTCCGCCGCGAAATCGCGAAATGCTTGAATGTTTCGCCCTTATTACAACGGACAAACGGTCGCAAAACTCAGCGGTTTCGCGATTTCGCGGCGAATGTGTGCTAACGCGGTTAAACCTGACAAAAATGAGACGAATGAGAGAAAAATACGATGTATTCCTTTCAGCCTTTATGTTTTATAATATTTTTATTATGAAGTATGATTTTTATTGTAAAGACTTTTTGTGTACATAAATAATTGTAAATTAATGAATAAAAAAGAAAGGCAAAATAATATTTCTTCCTTGAATTATATTGAGATATTAAATTGGTTATAATCTTTAGTAGTGCCTTATTTTTAATAATTATAATTATACAAAAAAAAAAAATGCATCAAGCATCTATAATTTCTATCATTGGAACATAAACTAAGGATTTTCTGTAAGTCTGTATAGCTTTATGATGTGCCCAAATGGCTTATTTCTTACCCTGATTTTGGAACATACCTCTGTAATAGTAGAGCTCTGTTTAATGCAGTGTCCCCAGTAAGAGATGTAGCATTCATGTCAATATTATGTTTCAATAAGAAGATTAGTAGATCTTCAAACTCTCTAGGACATTCAATACTTTCTACGAGGACATGCAGTGCATTGATTCCAGTGAAACTATTGCTTGTATTAATATTTGCGCCTGAAAGTATATTTTAGTGGGTATTAAAAAAAGGCAGTACGAATACATTGAAAAAGTATAGCTCCATAGCTTATAATATACAGATGGCAAAAGTGGTATGTGAATATAATCGATAATATTTACCTCGCGATAATAAAGTATAAATTATATTGGGCTGCGACAAACGCGCTGCTAACAGTAATGGAGTATCGCCATTGTCATTGGTTAGATTTATGCCTCCTGCTAGATCCGCAAACAACTTCACTATTTGCTCCTATCATGGAAAGGAATAAATATTGGTAAATATATATAGCAATAAAAATTAAAAGTACCTACAATTTCGAAGCCCTATTTATTTATTACTTTGCAAGATTTTTTTGAAGCGATAACTTTTTTTAGCGGCGCTGTGCACTTTTTGGTATGGGTAAAAAATGTTAAACGCGCGACAGGACACAAGATCGAAAATGCGTAAGATGGTAACTGCTGAAATTGTCAAAAGGAAACATTGATAAATAAAAAGTGTACTTTGTTATAGAAAAAAGCTAAATATTATAGTTATTGTGATTTTGAATTCGACATTGTGATTATTAGCATTAAATGTCGTTCTTTTCTTACAGAGAAACTCAATTGTCTTGTAAGTTTTCACTTCTGCCAGCACTCCCGGGGTGCAACCCATTGTTTTTTTCCTGCTTAATATCCATTGAACAAACCTGCCGCTGTATTATTGCATTATGCAGTAACCTGTGAGAATGGGTTACTCTAGCACCAGCACGAAGCAACACTTCAACAATATCAGGACATCTTTGCCAAACTGCTTCACATAAAGGATTGTAGCCTAAAAGTTCAGTAAAAACACATTCATTAATCACTTAAAGAAAGATATTATTATAGAATAATGAATAAAAAAAAAAATTTTAAAACTGGAATGGTGTAGTTAAAATTTAAAGTTTATGAGGATACTGTTGAATTATTAAATTGCTATAGTATAATGGCTTAGTATTGACCTATGAAAAACTATTATCGTGAAAAAAGGTGTATTACCACTGAAATTGTTAGCAACTTCGGTTTTCTAATACATGTTGACAAAACAAAAGTTGGCAATTTTTCTTCACTGGAGACACACTACAGAAACTTTTATCATCAACACATGTCATGTTAACTTAAAAAATATATATACATATTCAACTTTACCATGTATTTCTTCACCATTTACATTGGCCCCTGCAGATATGAGATATTTGACAACACCTACATGCCCTCTGCCTGCTGCTAAGTATAGAGGTGTCCTTTCATTTGTATCTCTTGCTTCAATATATGCTCCACTGGTTATTAATATTTTTACCTGTAAATATAGGTAATAATAATAAATAAAATGGGAATTATTTTAATATACAATTTATAATTCTAAATAAACTACATGTTTCCCATATTTTAATCAACATTTTGAAGTTCTATACTACAACACTGGCCCAAAATAGATAGATGGAGATAAGTGAAAAAGATTAAATAAATTACCAATTCCAAATAACCTCTTGATGCAGCAAAATGCAGGGGTGTCATTTTTTCATGTGTTTTATAGTTGACATGACTTCCAGAAGCTATAAGTAGCTTAACTATATCTGTATGATTTCTTGTGACTGCTACATGCAAGGAGGTTAACCCATCACCTGCTGTTATGTCCACTTTACATCCTGAAAAAGAAATACACAACATTGAATATTAGTAGCATGGGTACAAAAAAATCATAACAATATAGTAATAATAAACTATAAATATAATGTATTCATGTATTTGCAAAAAAAATCTATAAGACATAACTGTGTAAACTAAAGACAAAACTTAAAAAAAAATTATAATACCTTCAACAGTTTGAAATGTGATGATATTCAAACTGCTACACAATAAGTACAATGTTTCTAAAACTACACTATTTACCAGCAACTATTAATTGTTTAACAACTTCTATGTGACCCTGTTCAGAGGCATAGTGCAGAGCTGTTCTCATAAATGCATCTTGTTGGTCCACTCCACTCGTCAATACAGAAGCTGCTTCGATAGCTGCACCAGAGTTCTCTAAAATAGCAGCATACCATCTATAAAAGGAATATTTCATATCTCAACATCAATATCAATAAAAAAAATCAGGAAAATTTTTCCACCTGCTTTTTTTCTCCTAGTCTGTCATTTAGCCTACAGAATGAAATGGATCAAAGCCAATGAATGTATTATAGTGCAATGCGTGTATGTTCTATTATTGTCAGAACACCAGAGCCTTTATGTTGTAACATAGTATCAATTTTAATTAATTTTTTTGTTAACAAATACCTCTAACGCCCATAGTAAGTGGTAATTGCACAATATGAACTCATGTATAGATCTTATAAAAATATTGATCTTCCAAATTGTTGTGACCTGATGAATCTTAATACTTAATGCCTATAATATGTCCAATCTTAGATATAGATACCAGTGGCCAGGCACCATCCATTATTTCAAACAAATTATATAGAGTATCTTGGCAGCTAAAAAAATATCGAATTATCTCTATCCATATCCAAAGATCTTTTGAGTGTAAATAAGCACTCCATGCATCTTTAATGCCACTTTACAGCCACCATTGACACTGAATCCTGCCTCATGAATTAATGAATCTCTAGAAATAATTACTTAAAAAAATAGTAAGCAAAGACAAGCTGTTTAACACAAATTTTTTTAACACAAAATAACAGGAAATTACCTATACATTGAGGACCAAGTTTCATCTTCACTGGTTGCTGGTGCAACATCACCTATGTCTTCATCCCATTCTAATTCTGCCTGTGGAGATGTCACTACAGGTGGTGGACTTATTGGTGACTTGGGATTAATTTTGCTTTCATCACTAGATCCATTGCCATGTATAAATACAAAATATCCCTGATTTCGTTCAACTTTTTCAATGTTTGAAGAATCAACATGTTCTGCTAATTCCTTTGAATTTCTTAATGTTCTTTCGTTAGGATTCTTACATTTAATCATAGTTTCGTCATTTTGACCATAATTCTTCCATTTTCGTTTCTGAGATTTTATTTGCCTTTTTTTAGGTAAATTCTGGTTGGTTAGCATTTTATAACAAAACCTGTCACTTTTACTTGCATCTATTAACAACTTGACTATGTTAATATTCCCCATTTTAGAAGCTTCTCCTAGGCTTGTTTTACCAAGCCGGGTTATTTTATTGGGATTTGCACCTGTAAATCGGAAAGTTATAATAACCAAAGTATAAGCCGAATGGATAAAGAAACAATCTGGTAATGGCGGCCGGGACTTATGGTAGCGTCAGTACTTATTCTGTGGCGTCAGTAAAAAAAGGTCAGGTAAAATATTAACCTTCTTTTTTATCTTCAATATCGTGCTGGGGTCCAAACCGGTTGCCATACTTGCCCATGCATTACTAAGTTGCAAAGGGTGATACCGCTCCAGTCTCTTTTCTTCTTTAAAATACTTAATTACGTTGTAGACTATTTGTCCAGCATCACAATTGTATGAAGAACGTTCACGCGTTTTTTAGAAGCCATTTAAACAACCAAAGATCTAAACTTAACAAAAACAACAAATAACAGAACAGTAGTTGTAACTAAACAGAATTAAAATTTTACGAAATGGAGTGCGTCGAGACAGAACTGATTATTTTTTTTGTACGTCGTACATAGCGACGATAGGAACGAGATAGCATGAGACCGTCCGCCTTTTACAGATTGTTTCTTTATCCGCACGCGATATAAAGGTAACTGAAATTATAAGAATCAGGTCACTAATAATATAATATTTTTTATTTGAATCTCATCAGACTCATTTACATTTGCAACGGATAAAAAATTGCAGGCATATTCCACACAAAAAATTTAAAGCAAGCATAATAATAATAATAAAAATCTACCTTTTGATAACAGTTCTGTAACACTATCTTGATCTTCTTCTACAATTTTTTGGAAAAGGTGGTCCTCTAAAGATGTTTCCATATTTAATTAATACTTTAACTTCTACACAAGTTAGGAAAACAATTTAAAGAATTTAATTGAAAAAATTCAAGAATATTATTCGAAAACTACATCTAATTAAAATGTAGTGTTTATATACTCCTTGATTGTATACTAATTAATTCTAATACTTTTTAACGAAGATATCGAATGAAATTGAATATAAATTATTGAAATCAATAACAACAATTATTTTCAATGCGACATTGATGGTACTATATTATTTACAGTTTACTATAAATAATTATAAATAGTATTAAATAGACATAATAGACAAATTAATCAGGTAATTAATAATGACAATGTGAAATGTCATCAATGTCAACAAATGTCTGAGTACCTGCAAGTAACACACAGACTAAAATTAAATTTTGTTTTCTTGTCTATATTTTGTAGGCCTGTGGTAGGAAAGCTCCATAGAACCATGGAGGATAGAGCTAAAAAAAGGAAAATAATGCATTCTTTCTTTATTAAAAGGCATTACAGTCATGTCCTTACATGCACTTAATAAAAGTCAATATACATTTAAAAAAAATCTAGAAAACTACAGGTCAGTAAACCCATAATCGAATAATTCACAAAGAAGAAATTTACATTTTTACTGGATGTTGGTTGTGGACTACAAAGTAATCATTTCATCAAAATAAGTCAGATGCTAATTTTTGTGTCACATCGTTAATCAATAGGATCTATAACAATTTTCAAACTTTTATCTTTCATAATGGAAATTCAATTAACTGTATGACCTAGGAATAAACAACCGTTCGGTAATAAAGTTAAATCAAATGCAGTAGTCTTGGGCCTAATCTGTCATCACAGAGAGCGCTCATTTTAGTTCATAATCCAATTCAGAACTAGTTCGTTTGTTTAGTTCATTAGTTCAATTTAATTCTTTTTTGAAATAATTTAGTAAGAACAATAAATAAAGAAAAAACCACAGAGTTTTACTGGTTGTAGAATTACGTACTTGATGTCGTTATAAGTCGCTAGGTCAAAAAATAAATATTAATATTATCAATTTTAAAATATTAAAGTCAAAAAATCTGAAAATACCCCTTAAAAATTTCAGCCCCCTAAAAAAATCCTATCTCACTTATTTACCCCCTAAATCTGAGGAGAAAACCTCTTAGTTGGGAACGCCTCTGTCTAGTGAAATGGACCCAAATTTTTTTTAAAAAGAATTATAAAGAACTAAGAGCGGGACTATCAATGAACTAGTTCGCTCGCATAGTTCACCCAAAGGAGCGCTTTCCCACCTAGTTCGTTCGCGAACTACCCAACACTAAAACGCAGTGAGTGCGAGTTTGCGACTGCGACCGTGCCATAGAGTATAGTCCATTTTTATTCTCTTGTCATATTTGGTTAACAATCTTAGCATGTCTTTTTATTTTAATTTGCGATTAAAAAATAATGCTGACACAAAATTATAAAAATATAAAAACAAATAGTCATTTAATAAAGAAACAGATTTCTAGAAACTATAATTTATTTTTTTAAAACAATTTTAAAGTTTTTTTTAATAAAAAGTAGTGCCAAGATTGTTTACCAAATAAGACAAGAGAATAAAAATGAACTTGCGGCACTGTTACAGTACAAGGTGTCAGTCAGTTTTATTCTTTATCGCTGTCAAACTGTCAGCCTTACATATATAATTTTTTATCTGTGTTTGTTTTATGTATTTATTTTTGGAACACCGTGAGTGAGTGAAGCGGATATAATTATAATACTTTTGTACGCAGATAATCTCCTAATATTTGTAAGTTTTTAAATTTTTTGATCTTTAAATTGTTTCTGTGTTTGTGGAGTGGCTCATTAAATGTATTCACATTTGAAACCTGGGTTTTAGTGCCCACACAACCATAAATAACCGTCCTCAGTATGTTCAGCTTCATATCCTGCCTAAAATTCCATATCATTTTCGATTTTGAAGTAGGAAAGTAATCATACAAATGCTGATAAATATTGCTCAATGGAATTTACAGCCTTTTCTTACAATCATGATTTAGCTTAAGTATCAAAAGCAAAGATATGTGGTGTGGGCGTTCATCTACATTTTTCAAATGCTTTTCATTTTCACTCTAATTTTATCCGTAATTTTACAAATCCCTTTCTACTTATTTTTTTTTATATTTCAGGAAACATGGTATTGGGTTCCACATAAAATGTCAGCTGAGAATTGCTTGGTGAAAGCAATATATTCATTCAAAGGCAAAAACAATGATGAGCTTTGTTTCAAGAAAGGTGACATTATCACGGTCACACAGAGGGAGGAAGGAGGCTGGTGGGAGGGTACCTTGGGAGAAACTACGGGGTGGTTCCCAAGCAATTATGTGACAGAATATAAAGGTATTTTTCTTTCATTTCATTTATACACTTGCACATAATATCTAAATCAAAAAGAAATGACTGTTTATTGAATCATGTTTACTGTATGTATAAAAAAACAAAGTCATGGAATATGATTTTAACATTAGTGTTTCAACATAACATATTTAATTTGCTACACATAGGGATTTCAATGATTTTAATCAGAATGTTATTTTATGCACACAAAAGTTAAAACACATTAGTTTTAGAATAAACCTTGAAAGGTTGAAAGAATATCAATCATATACTAAAATAACTTGTTGAATATGTAAAAGGTTTATACATTTTTTTACTACACACATAAACATCAAATGTTATGGTCCCCAAACTATATGCACAAATAGTTTGTTAGGATCATATAAATTTGTTTCCTCCTAATTTGGGCTCAGAAAGCTGAGTGTGAGTTGTCTCCCAATATTTATTTGTTTTTCTTACAGATACATCAGGTTCCTTAACAACTTCTCCAATAAGAGCAGCTTCAGAGATCCAAGCCTTCAGAAATGTGGTACTCAAAGATATCATTGACTCAGAGAAGGCCCATGTGGCTGAAATGCAAGGTCTTGTTAGTAACTTCCTCCAACCATTGGAGAAAAGTGACATGTAAGTCTTAGTGGTCTCCATTCTGATTTTACCTTTAATAAATACATGATAAAACCATTGATGAGGGCTGGTAGGTATTGTAAAAACTTATTTTTATTTTTGAGGTTTGAGGGGATATAATTTCGATTGACAATGATTGTTTTATGATAAAACATAAAACCGTTTTATCAAGCAGCAGCAACAGCTCCTAACAATATTATATAATGCTTTACAGTTTTTGAATTATATGGTTACTATAAAAAGTCAATACCTGTCGCTAATTATAATTTTATTTACAGGCTTACAAAAGATGAATTTAAACAGTTGACAGGCAATATAAATGAGGTGCTACAAACTCATGAGCAGTTTCTTAGTTTACTTGAAGAATGTGCTACAAAAACAGGACCTGATCAGCGGGTGGGGGGTCTCTTCTTACAATGGGCTCCTAAGATAAAAGCTGTACATCAAACTTATTGTGCTGGCCATCCAAAGGCAGTATGTGTGTTGGACAAGTATAAGTAAGTAGCATTCTCTTGTATTGAATTATTTAAGGCAGGTTTTAATAATATACCATAAGATAGCTGACTTGTTTGAGTGCTAAGATCTTATTAAATTATTTGCAAGAATAGATGTTGCCTGGTAACCAAACTATAGTTTAGTTCTTCCATCCATCTCACAATATATTTATATTCTTAACAGAAGTTTTCATAGGAAAACTTCTGTTAAAAACTATAGTCTGAGTATTCATGCAACATCAGGGTACAATTTCATTATAAAAACGATTTATTATATATTCTTATTGCTGTAGAGAGGAGTTAAATACATGGATGGAGAATGCTGGTGCTGTTTGTCCTGGGGTGCTAGTATTGACTGCAGGGTTGTCCAAGCCCTTCCGCAGGCTTGGCAAGTACCCTGCAATGCTGCAGGAGCTGGCCAGACATGTCCACGAAGCACATCCGGACAGGGGAGATACACACAGAGCTTCTGTTGTCTACAAGGATATAGCTGTAAGTCTCCAGGAGAATGTCGAATGCTCAAAGTACACGGGGAATTGGAGACTGAGAGCACGCAACAGTTTGTGAAGGTCACAAAGCAAACAATTATGTTATGTTTAAAGGTTTTTTTAACCCCCGACGCAAAAGAAGGAGTGTTATAAGTTTGACGTGTCTGTCTGTCTGTTTGTCTGTGATTTGGTTGTGGCACCGTAGCTCGTGAACGGATGAAGCGATTTCAATTTAGTTTTTTTTTGTATGAAAGGTGTGGTGTTCTTAGACATGTTTGATGATTTCATCAGTACAAAAACGTTGGGTGTGATTTTCATAACACTAGAAATTATATTTAATCTTAAATTACTTACTAATTAATCCTAATATAATTAATTAATTACAGAGTGCATGCGCCGCTTTGAGACGTCAAAAGGAATTGGAGCTGCAAGTGGTAACAGGCGAAGTTCGCGGCTGGCCGGGCGGCGAGTTGACGTCCCTGGGAGATGTCTTACACATGGGGAGTGTTGCAGTGGGACCCTCACATCAGGACCGTTATCTTGTATTGTTCCCTTCAGCTCTACTTTTGCTATCCGTGAGCAAGAGGGTTTCTGCTTTTGTTTACGAGGTCAGTAACAAAGTCTATTTCTTTTCTTACAAGTATATTACTTGTTGTACCAAAAACTTTTTTATATCTTTATAGTTGTTGTTGTCTGGAAAAAGTCACTCTTCAGTTACAAGACTGCCAATTCCACTATTCTGTTTCTATGAATATTGTATAAAATATAAACGAGTATGGTAGCACTTGTTTCATTTGAGAGACTTTAGTAGTCATTATAGTCTTCGTATGACCATTATACTAGTGCTTTGATATCATTACTAATGCTGCGTATTTTTTACTGATTACAAACCAGATTTTAATCTTTTATTTGTACTCGTTTTCTTTATTTCAGGGATGTCTACCATTAACTGGAATCACAGTTTGCAAACTAGACGATACAGATACGCGAAAAAATGCATTTGAAATTAGTGGACCTATGATCGACACAATAGTAGCAGTGTGTCAGACTAAAGCTGAGGCAGACAATTGGGTCAGCTTGTTGCAAAAACATTCTAACACAAGTAGCCCTCCCCCTGAACCTGGCCAGCCCCATTCATTGCCTCATGTAAGTATTTTAACATTTCAATTTAGTTTCTTTGTTTTTTTTCTGTTATACATAATTTCAAATAGTAAAATTATATGTTGTTAATTTCTTACATAGCTGACCCGTTCTCCTTCTGAAGGGGCGTTGTCTAGCATCAACTCTAGTCGGCGCAGCCTTTATCATGTGACGTTACCTCCGCCTAGTTACCCCTCTGCGTCACCGTATTATTCGTTAACGAAATACTTCGCAAGACTTGTTAAGAAAAAAGTTATAACGAGACAAATGTTGCGAAAACTTTTACACGAAAGGACTTGGGCGAAGGCGTTTGAACTTACCGGTCCTCCGGTCATGCGTAGGCATAAGAATCATATAAGGCTACGTGTAGAAAACGATGGCACTATTGGCACGGAAACTGAGTATTCGGACAGCGACAGAAATTCAGATGAAATTGACAGGGAGACCGATACCACTGAGTCATATTCCAATTCGAGTTATACAGACGCTGAAATGAATAGTTCGAAAATATTACGTCAGAACGCTATGGATGAAAGTCACTCTAGAACCATGTCGTCGTCGTGCGGCAGTAGTTGGGGGAGTAACTTCGGTTACGTGCGATATTTCGATACGACCGTTGATATGCAACATGACTTGCCACAAATTATTAATGGAGATTGTACAAAAAATTTGTTTCATCAAAGATCAAATAATGCACTTGATTCAGATTACATATTTGATGGTGAGCTGCAAAACACGTCTCATGGTTTATCGAAGCCCCTTATTGAACATTCCGGTAGCACTGAAAATTCTATTTTTGAGGTTAGACCTTACATGGCTTGCGAGGATTTAAGCAGTATGGATCAAAACATGCAAATTAATACCCTCGGAGGTGACCTGACGGATTTTCTTCCGACAAGGCGCAGCTTCCCAAATATCAGCGGTAAAAATGATGGAATGCCGAAGTTATGGAAGTCTACAGAGGAACAGTATAACCATCAAGATACAGATGACAATAATCTGATTGATTCTGCAGTACTTGAAGCTTTAGATCCACCATCACCAAAGCAATCGAGAGATTATCTGGTGGATTCAATTATTCTGGATCCACCACCGATGTTTCGTAATGAAGATGATGATTTAAAAATAATAAATGTGAATTTTAACGGTAATGTACCGTTTCGAAAACACTCGTTAAATTCGGATAAAAGAATAAGACGATCCATGTCGAAATCTATGGTTGAAGCTGAAAACGTGTCTAGAAATGATACCCATTTACAGCGGATGAGTTCCCAATCTGAGACACAGAAAATACGCAGAAAGTGTGAATGTTGCAACCGTTCTCTGTGCCCCAGTCCCAGGTCTTCGGATTCGGGTGTCGCAGGAAGCTGTAATTTAGCGTCGCCAGAACTGAATATGCACGAATATTCTAGTACCGGCAATACTGGTAATGATTCAGACAGTCACGATAAAGTCTCTAGGCACTCAAAGACTTCACTCAGTAATTTATCTCATGAAACTTTCAATGCCGATCACAGGAAGCTGACTCTGTCTGAGATCGAAGCGGCGACGTATGAGGATCAGTGCAGATGCACGTCACCTTTCGGCTCCACTGCCCGTACATCTTGTGTGACAAGCGTGACATCGGAAACGAGTCTCGACGTCCTAGACTCATCGAACACCTTTGTTAAATCAACATTTGCTGCGACTCCGCCGTTAACCAGTCCGCAAATAAAGCGAACCTCTATAAGAAGAGATATAGAAAAGTATGTGCCTGAATTAAAAATAAAGCCAGATGTGCCGCCTCGCGTTTACCGAAAGCCCAGCACACATTTGGAAATACCTAAAAACGTTCGTCATCCTGTGCCTTGTCAGTGGAGTACGCTTAATATAACGGAACGCACTAAACCTAGTCTACACTATCATATGCGTATCTATAGAGAGAACAAGCCCGAAGAGACCGCGACAAACAGGCCGTCTCGAAGAGACGTGTCGCGTAATTGCGATGTTTTCGAAAGGGAAAAGAAACCGAGAGAGAGTGTGTATAGTCAAACGCAAAAGTCCAGGTCGCGAAGTGAAGATCTATCAAAAGTGCAGAAGGGTTTGATGGAGGCCCAAACGGGCTTCGTGGTGTATCGTTCAGATTTGTATGCCCACTGGTGGATGAAAGCCAAATTGCCCATAACCGTGGTCACCGACTCAGGCAAGGATTATTTTTTTGTAAAGAGATACTCGTTTTGTGTATCACTGGTTTGAAGATAATATTGCCTTGAAGTTTTGTAACCACTAGATTAATACTGTCATTAGATTTGCTCAGTACTCCGGTGCTTTACTTGATCATCCTTGCCTGTGTTATTCATCTACTAACTTAAAAAACAATAATCGCAGTTAGACCATTCACTAACAAATTAAGTAAAACATGTATCTATTGCATGGAAAAGCTTCCACCAGTGACTGCGTTTATCTGTAAATAAAAATTAATGATTTTTACAAAACCCATTTACGAATGGTCAATGTAAACAATGAAGCTTATTTTTTTATGAAAAAGGTGTCGCGATAATCATAGATTAAATAAAAAAGGAAAGATACGGCTTACGCTTACTTCTATCAGTCAAAAAATTAGTCCGACTCAACTACATATGAAACTTACACACAGAGAGACAGAGCGGTAAGTTTTATCATTAGCGGGAGCGAGCCGGAGAGTGCCGCGTCATGTCGTGTGCTACCGTCTCGCTCACACATAGATCTAATTGTATTGTTATCCTTTCTTGATAAAAATGGCGAACTAAATTTAAAACCATCAGTGACTATGAAGAAAAATTAAGTTTAAGTGTACTTACGAATAAAAAGAGATGCCGTGGCATTTGTTTTTCGTTTTTGAGCTGTTTGTGCACCTTTTAAAAGCACACGAAGGCATTATTTACCTTTTTAAACACAGAAAATCCGCGATTATTGTGTTCTAAGCGCACTTGTAGTTCAATAGCTAGCCAAATTGCGACTAAAGTGAAATTGTGTGCATGGACCTAATTTTAGGTGCCAAGTAGGTGAAACGCTAGTGCCGTATCTTCCCTTTTTGATTTAAGGCGATAATAGTAACATCGCATCTCTACCTGTAGAATAAAACGTGCTATTAAGGAAAGTGGACAGGAGTACAACTTGTAATGTAATATCTGTATGCAAATTTTGTTTAAAGGTATATTCCAAGGTAAAGAGAATAAATCTCCATTCATAGTCATGTCTTTTTTTCGCAGATGGCCACGAGCGACTGTAACAACGACATCTCATCTGGTCTAACCAGCCACAAGCGATCACATTCATTCAACAATCATCAAAGCTACATACAACATACGCAGCAAACTCAAAAGAACAAACAAAAGAACCAATCGGCGCGCTGGCTTCTTAACTCTTGCGACTCCCTTGACCAGACGCCTGCTACTGCGAATAAAAGTCCAATCGGGAAAAAGTTCTCTTCTGTCGATTTCATAGATACGGCTGGATCTAACTATAGCAATAAAGGTACTTATACTTTTTTTTATTACTTATGTAATTATTTTTAGTCTCACAGTTCTATGTTAAGCAGTGAATTTCTAGACCCAAACTGAAGACTTAAATGTCAGTTCAGCATTGTTTTTGCCATGACTCGTAAACACTCTTTAACAGTTGGATCAATGTGTGCCTGTTTGATATGGCCTCCATATAAGGCCACTTATAGCAGCTAGTGCCGACTGCCTTTAGTATCTACAAAATATTTGGCACATGCATCTTAGTACAGCCAGTCTATTGCTTATTAACACTTGATAGGTTGGAGCATAACTTGCTTGCGGCCAGCGCCGCCGCTCCGGCCGCAGTCGTTCACGGTCGGCTCGGACGAGAACATCGGCCCCACGCACCCCTACGCGCCGCAACAACGGAAATCCAACTCTTACGAGGAAGACGCGCTCATCCTCAAGGTCATCGAGGCATACTGCACCTCGGCGCGGTGTAGGAACGCCGTCAGTTCTGGTGAGTATGTCGACGGTATAAAATGTATTTTAAATACAAAATACACTGATCAAATATCCTAGATGTGTTGTAACAATGGAACGTATTCAATGTTTGTGACCGTTTGGGTTTCGTTGCGCTAAAATACATAGATTTAATATGAAGAACGTGCCGTTTATTGACAATGAAGATACGTCTTGAAACTTAATAAAAACAAAGCCTGCTACTTTGTCATAGCAACTTTTTCCCCGCCTACCATGGCCGAGTCTAGTAATTGAATATTTCAAGGTCTATAATATTTCTAAAATGAAGTCAATGTGGTGGATGATCGCTGCTAGCGCGGCTCTTCTAAGTATATTTTGTAGGAGATGCCAGGGGAAAATTTATAATAAGAACTCATGTGAATTTGGTTCTGTAAACGCTACACACAAGAATAAACCATTAGACGTTGTGTCGAAAAATGGTTTTAATATAGTCTGTTCTTCTCTTGACATGGGATAAGTCATAAGATAGGATATGGTCACAACACCGTGTCTAACGAGTTCGCCACCCGCGTCTCGCAAATCATTCATAAGGCCTCTCTTTCAGCGGTAAAACCTAATAAAATGTTAATTTTATTATCTATCATTTTATTAATACGGAGTTTCAAGAAAATGTTTCCTTCTCCGTGTTAAAATCTAAATTTATTTTTAATTTTAGACTTCTATGAAAAGAAAAGATATAAAAATAGAGATATAATTAACAAATTCTTTTTCGAATGACCCGAGTACAGTTCGGTCGACTGAAGAAAAAAATACGCAGTATTATAATATATTATTAGTACAATATTTGACGATAGTTTTAGTCACTGATCATAAAGACGTATCTTCAGATTACGGAATAAAAAGCCTAAATATATTTATTAAACATTATCTATGTATTTTCTGCGAATTACAGTATTTGCTCCTATAATAATGACATAGTCCGACGAATGCTGCTACAGATATTAGGTATACGGTTATGGGATGTGTATGTATGATTATGTATGATACGGTTGTATGAATAACGGTATCGCGTTGAAGCATTAGGCTACTTAAAATGAAAATATAATCTTTGACTAAAATAATAGGTACATAGTCGCAATAATACTTAGTATTTTTTATTATATTAATCAAAACAATTAATACTTTTTTATTTAAACGTAAGCGTATAAATAAACATTTTAAATACTAGTGCAGTGCAAAAGTATAAAAATAGCTTTACATTGTATTTATTAGGTAAAGGCTACTACTAACATAGCTTTAATTATTATGCAGTACCCAATATCCCCCTGGAGATATTCGAGTCGACAAGGAGGAGACACGCGAAGTCAAGAAACCGTATAATCAGTTGGTTATTAGAATGAGAGATCTGTATTTTTTAATTTATTAAAACCAAATACGACTAATAATATTTAAGTGTAGCGCTTGGTTATTAAACAATAGTTGTTAAACATGGTTGTTGGTGGTGTCACGAATGTCATGATAACTCTTGTATCGATGTTATTTACATAATAATACTCAATTATTATATACTCGCATTAATATATTGGCATATTTATACACGATATTAAAATGCATGATATTATTGGCATGCTTTATTATATTATATTATATTATCTTCTTAGTAGGTACGCCGTATATCCAAGTACTGGTAGATCTGAAATTAGCTTTGTAGTTCCAATGATCATGACAATTTTAAATTTCGTATTATGATAATTATTATCTTTTTCATTTAGTACAAAGTAGCTAGTCATCGTAATAATATAAAGGCACACATAATTATGTCAGTATCTATTAAATTTCAGACTTATTTTTGCCCCTTTAGCTATTCTTAATTTTTACGTTGCCAAGGAGAAGTAGGTACTACTTGCGCTGATCAATCCTCTTATGCATTCTTTTTATCATAAACTGGCAAGCAAGAACAGTAAACTACACGCCGCGACTAACAAATTTATGTGCTCCATGTAAAGAAAAGATAATTTATAATGAATGTAATAACTCGATTCTTTCGATGGATAAATTATAATTATAACGACACCGCTATCGAACAAGCACTCTACAGCTCGACTTCACTCGGTCGTCTGAAACTTTCTATTTTGTTCCATGCGGCCGCCTTTATATCGCACCTGCAGTGGACTGCGGCCACTTTTCTTTCGGTAAAGTACAGAATCACGCACTCGCTACTAACATCCCCCCTCATAACCACACCAAGCTGCCGGTCGTACGAAGGGGTGACTCGCCGGAATACGCCGGCTGCGGCAGGTCGTCGAAGGTGAAAAGAAATAAGAGCTCGTCGGCGGCGGACGCGTACCTGTACCGCGCGCCGGACACGCGCAGGCTGCTCGCCGAGCGCAAGTTTCAGCTGAACCGCTCCAACCCCAACCTGTGGGAGTGCTCGGAGGAGCGCCGGCAGCGCCGCAGCGGCTCGCAGCCCAGCCTGGCGTCACGCCGCATCGCCGCGCCGCACGCCTCGGCCGCGCCGCACCCCGCGACCGCTCCCGCGCCCGCCGCGCGCTCCTCCACCTGGTGCTGCGGCACCTTCGTCAAGCACCTCACCAAGTCGCATCATTTCGATTGAACCCTTCGCCGGGGCTCCGGCCGCCCCGCACGCTTTCTAATTTCCTATCCGGTGTGCGTGATTGATAATTGCCGTTCTCGTTTAAATTCCACTAACATACTCCACTCTTAATTCCACCTGCACAATTTTAACCCGCTTGTTTTGCGAGATTTCATTGTGATGTATGTAGTGTACTCATTTTAATAACTATTAATAATGAATTTCATTGACGCCTTATAAACGTTGTTATCTATGTGAACATAGATTTGTTTTAGTGTAGTGTATGTGTGCAGTATTATTTAGATGTAGATTTTAAATTCTAAAGTTTATCTTATCGCTTAAATTATAATTCATGGTGCATTGAAATATGATATTGTATAAGAATGCATGTCATGTATTTTTTTTTCTATTTTATTACCTTTAGGAATATTAAATAGACACTTGCCTTTTTTGTATTGTCTATTTTTATTAATATAATTCAACGTTGTTATTAGCAATATTTACCATTATACTATTTCTAAGCAATAATTTCTTACCCGATTGTCGAAAAAATATCAAGTTTATAACATTTTTGGTCGGAGGTTGAAACGCATTTGATAAAATCAGTATTTTATTATCTAAAAAAATACGTTATGTCAGATGACATAAACATTAATAACAATATTCCATCACAGTATTGTGGCAAAAATTTAAATTATTCCAATATATTTGGGTCCCCGCGATATATTGGCATGCTTTATGCGAAATGCCATTATGCATACTGAAAGTGGTTAAAGATGAAAAGACCAATATAGCTCGAATCCAAATTTATGCAAGCTTAAATTTTCGCCTTTACATAACTTCCAGCAATTATGATTGCTGATGATTGACGGCATAACATGATTGTATTTCAATTGGTAAATGCCACCAGGTCAATCAATTGATCGATATAAATATTTGCGCAATAAATAAAAAAGGGAAGTCATGCTCAGTCAGTCAGTCACGTATTAGAAACTTAAACAAGGTAGAATTATACTATATTAGTCAAACAGCCTTATAAATTATAGAAAGGAAATATCTAAACTAAAATACTAAATAATTCTTGAATTAATGAATAGCGTGTTAAAGCTTAGTAAATTATTTCAAGGACATACATCCCTTAAAAGATGAGTATATGAATTATAAATACAAATAATAATAAAGTGATTAAAATTGATTGATACTTACACAACTTCCATGCACTGAAGTCAAATTTTAAAAAAGCTATAAATATGCACTTTTACGGTAATTCCAACATTACTATATCGAAAATACGCGGCGCACCTCCCTCGCTACTTTTATGCCGGTAAGTCGACCTCATCGGCGACGAATCCCTTCGTTGTAAATTTCTGCAAATTCCAGGGACAATATTATTCAAATTACGTTATCTTTGTCTCCGAACATTTCCTATTTCTTCCATTATCTTACTTACTTACTTTAGCCAAGTTATTAGTCGAAATACCTATCATAATACCTATTTATTACATTACGCTTTAAACGGCTTCTTTTATCGATTAATAGGTTTTCTTTCCAGTGTATACTTTATAGACATTTTATTTGCTGTGGAATATAAAAGTAGCTAAAGGTTGTTGTAGTATCCAACGTCAAAAAACTAGGTACTTACTAACAATTTTGAATAAGTAGGTACATACATTGTTCTAACATTTATGTTTTATTTTTAATCTATTTTCAAATATGTATTATAATTATGGTGCGTATGTTGATTTTGTATTTAATACAATTTGAAAGATCCCAATATTCAGCAATTTAACTTTACAAATACTGAACTATCAGCGATATTATTGTATCTTACTTACGTATCTACGAGTATATCACACATGAACTTGTCTCAGAAGATGTTTATATTATGTTAAAACTTTTGGATTAATTCCATGGGTACTTATCATGTGTCTCGATTAAAACTTTTGGCTGAAAAGTTAGAGCAAACCAAAATCAAATGTACATCGCAATGAGAATAAGACTGTGTAATTAAAGAATAATATTTTTGCTTTACTCACACGTTACAAAATAGGCTAGGGTCCTAAGAGTCAATTGAGATACCTACTTTAATGAACTATTAAATACGTATCTTCATTGATAAGACGTCAATGTTTAACGTTCAAGTCAATTGCCTGAATTATTATGTATTTCGCACTCTACAAAAGTTATTTTTAAAGATATTTGGACGTATGATGCGTGTTCAGGCGTTTATAAATACGCTCTTTAATGGGGATTACATTTAGAAATTTATTCATTAACAATAAACTACTACGTGGTTCATGCAGAAAGATTCTAATCTCCGATTTATAGTACAATTAAAGCATTTTTTTACATAGGGTCAATAACAAACCGTCAGGTGTGAACAATTGAACAGCCCTACTACAGTTTGGTTGCCAAGATAACCTTATTATTGCTTTGAAATAACAAATACGAGTATAGCCTGGTTTTCATCCAGTACTAGACTGTGCGCGCGGCTTCGCCCGCGTGGATTTTAAAAACTATGATAGTTAGATATGTGCTCTCGCGGACTTTTTTGTAGATCTTAATAAGACCTACAAACCCGTAGTACATCATTTTGTTCTCTTGTCAATAGTTTTTGCAGCGTAACGTCACGCATAAATAGGTTTTCGCTTCAATTTTCCTACTGATCCCTAGTTTTTTTGAAAATAAAATATAGCCACCTTCCTCTATAAATGGACTATCTAACACTGAAAGAATTTTTGAAATCGATTCAGTAGTTCCTGAGATTAGCGCGTTCAAACAAACACACTCTTCAGCTTTATAATATTAATAAAGTATAGATAGAAAGCTGTATTGATAAAGCGACAGAATACCCGATTTAATAAAACGCAATAGCTATAGGTATATCGATTGCATTTCATATTTCTGTCGTCGAATTTATGCGTCATTTGTAAACATGTGAATTCGTTGACCCCAACTCGTATCATCCCCATGAGGTCCTCGAGCGGCCTCATGGGGATGATACTATTTTAAAGTTATGTATTTATTTCTATAAACCAACAAAATTGTCGCTTTCTTATTTCTATATAAGTGATAAGTTAAACACTTAAAAAAAAAAGCTTTTATTTTTTCGAGTTACTCTTAACAAAACCTTTCATTTGATACCCATATTGTAGAAATGCATTAAAAATAACTATTCCAATATCTTGGATGGTCCGCCATATTGGATTTAGAATGACGTCACAAACCATATCGTAAATTGTCATCCAAACTAAACGTGTATACAAAATTTCAGCTTAATCGGTTGAAGATATCTCCTTCAAAATTGAGTTCATAGATTCCACCCGAACAAACATACTTACATTCATTGCAAAATTAAATAAAAAATATTGGATTTAGAATGACGTCACAAACCATATCGTGCATTGTCATCCAAACTAAACGTGTATACAAAATTTCAGCTTAATTGGTTGAAGATATCTACTTCAAAATTGAGTTCAATGATTCCACCCGAACATACATTGCAAGTTAAATAAAAGCTTTTAATAATAAGTAGTACTTAGTAGGTACGTGATGTCACAAATCGTTTTAGCGCGTAATTAAAACATGTACAATTAAATAAATAATTCTAATAAACCAACCGAGCACTCGCCTTAATTTGTTTTCAACAAACTTCCGTCCAGTTTTATACTACCGACAAATTAAAACCATGTAGGTCGGAGTAACCACGCGGAGGAAACCGCTCTATAGATGTGAGAAGTCTTACTTGTTTGTTCGCAACTTTTACAAACGTGCGATATTTACGAGTAGTTCTTTCCTCAGTATTCACGTAAATACGAATTTCTGTAGGTACTTTCTTGTTTTTTTGTGCTTTCAGTTTTGTATCTCTTATTAAACCACCATGTTTTCGTAATTACACAGTTTTATTTCGTTAAATTGACTTTTACCATCATTTTTGTTGTTATTTATTATATGTAGTTATTATAAAAACTGAGCCAATGTTCAAGCAGCCAAAGATATTTGTATCTACTCTTCATTTATCAATGTTAAATAATAATTGAAATAATATTTGTAGGTGCTGAAAATTGCTGTTCTAGCTTTGTCTTGAAAGTTATGCTCGTATTATAGAAACGTTTCTGCCCTAGCTAAGCATGAGCAGATTGTTTAAATTGTGTAACGGACTTGCTCCTCAATTCACCATTCATGTACCTACATCATATTATTACACAATATTTGCGCGACGAACTTTTTGAATAAAAAACCTAAAAAACGAATGTGGCATATTATACTAGTTACTAGTCATTTATTATAGCAACGAATCGTCAAATCAACTTGATGATGATGAATGAGGATCGGGTGCCTTCCTATATAGGTACTGATTTTAAATAATTTTGCTCTAATTAAAATGCATTAACTTGCGTGTGTTATTCGATATTATATTTATCATGTTTATTTTTTTAACGAATTTTATTGTAGATTATTTATAAATCATATTTATAAGTATTTTGAAATAAAATGTATCTAATTAATGGGTCTATTTAATACCATATTCGTATTTTTGTTGAATCCTCACTGTAGTACAGTCATCCCAAGTCTAGTGTACAGCTATATAAAAACATATTTTCTGCTCCAGAATCAAGGCTTGTAATTATTACTAACCGCCTTACATCTAATCAAGGTGGGTACAATAAACAAAGAATACGGGTACTTAATAGGGAAAGAGTTATAAGTACTTGAATATTTTTGCTCTTATTTTCAGAATGCGACGACGAGTCACCGTTGTCGATAGAGGCGTTAGTGCGATCGCCATCGCTGCCGATACACTCTACGTCCAATCTTGGCTCGCCAAGTCTTTGGGCCATCGTCATGCGACTACAAAATGAAGTGAAAACGTTGAAGATAGACGTAAAAAACTTACAACTGCAGCTAAACGAAGAGAAACAGGAGAGAACTCTTGCCATCGCTACCTTGCAATCTAAAAACATTTTAAAAGACGTCAGAGAAAGTAAATGCTAATAGCTTCAAGATTTTCGAGTACTATTATATTTTTAAAGAAATAAAGTTTACAGTATTTGTAATCGAAACATTGTTTTATTCCATCCATTGATAAAAACCTTGACGCATAATTATTTGAAAGAAGAATTTACAAATAAATATTATAAATTACCTTTAAAACATACACCATTTAGTTTATTTATAATTATTTAATTAAAAGGTCTATTGAACATTTTTTACGTTTTCTTATTGAATTTTTATAAGTAGGTATATACGTACCTACTTAGTTTTTAGTCTTCCTTCAGTGAAATAAGTTACGAAACACATCTTTGGTATATACGAAGTGTTTGTTTTATTATATCTTGATTTATCGTCTAGGTTAGTTAATGTCCACATGTTCTAAGTTCCCAATATTACAAAGATTAAAATTAATTTTAACACCCTGCATCATGATATAAATTACTGATTCATCTTTGTAATTTTAGGAACGACAACAACCGTCTTCGAGTTAGTCTTTCTTAAGTCCAGTTTAAGGACGTAAGTCACATGTACACTATTTCGTAGCGACGCCTAAAGCAATTGAATCGAACTATGTACAAATACATTCAATACATAAACGCGGACATTACCCTTCGGATGTTACGACTTGGACCTTACTTAATGGCTTTAAAGTTCAATTTCCAAGCTGTTCGATATGTTCGTAAGATGCCAAATTTCCTCAACCGTTCGGTTTCAATGTAGGCTCTGAATGGGCTCGGAATGAAACTGCATTCATCTTAGGTCGATTTATAAAGCGAAATGTTCTGGGCAGTATATAGCTGGAACTATTCTAAACCGAGGCGGGTTGTGATGGCTAACGCGGTTCAGTGGTGCCCATTGAGGCGGACCGCCACTGCTCTGATCGTACCTACCCGTAGGTGGAGGCACGGCAAAGGGTAACAATGATGTGAACGAGATAAAAATGTCTACAATTCTGTTTGGTTCGCTGGCTACTGTCCACTGGAATATACTCAGAGAATGTCAAATGATGTTATCGAAACTGACCTTCCTATTAGCGCTATTTTTAGCGCAGCCGGTTCATTATGTTATAAGATAGGAACTGTAAATTGTTAACTATAAAACAACTTTAGGAACATATTTTAACACCTGATTTATTTACTCTACTTAGCTATGTTGTACGTCCCTGGTATTATCTAAGTATGGGTACTTATAAGTATTTATAAATATTAGGTTTTTTATTTCTGTTATTCAAATGAATCACCCATGCAATCGACGCATCTTTGCCAACGCATCGGCAATTTGTGTTGTAAAAATGGCCCTTGTAAAAATCAGCTGGACGGGAGGCAACAAACTCTTCAAAGGCATTTTGTACTGCCTCTCAGGAATTGAATTTTTTACCCACTAAAAAGTTGTCTAAATTTTGGAAAAAGTAATTGTCGGTAGGTGCAAAGTCTGGTGAGTATGGCGGATGAGGGAGAGCTTCCAACCCCAGCTCTTGCAGCTTGGAGACTGTCTGTTGTGCAGTATGGGGTCGCGCGTTGTCGTAAAGGAGCAGTGGGGACGACCGATTGACCAAAGCTGGTTGCTGATGTGCAAGCTTCTCCATCATTGTCTCCAGTTCTTCACAGTACACATCTGCAGTAATGCTCATGCCGTTTTGTAAAAAGCTGTGGTGAATCACACCCGCACTAGACCACCAAACAGTGACCATCACCTTTTTAGGGGTCATTTTTGGTTTAGGGCATTGCTTTGGTGCTGAACCAGGATCTAACCAACTTCCTGAGCGCTTTCGATTTTCGAACAGAATCCATTTTTCATTGCAATTAACAATTCTGTTCAAAATTTCTTCATTTCTTTGCCTATTGAGCAGCGCGAGGCAGGTCTCGACGCGTAGGTACGTTGCGCTGGCGATAAGTTCGTGGGGCATCCATGTATCAAGTTTTTTTACCTTGCCTATTTGTCGCAAATGGATCAAAATTGTTTTGATGTTTGCTTTCACAATGGCCTTTAATTCATCATTGTTGACCAAAGTCTACGGACGACCACGAGCTTCATTTTTCAAGTCAACATTTCCAGATCGGATCCGGGAAAACCAATAACGAGTTGTGCGTTGGTTTGTACAGTTCTCTCCGTAAACGTTTTTGATGATATGTGCTGTTTGTGTCGCGTTGGTGCCACGACTCATATCCATAATTACACGAATTTTTAAAGCGTTATGACAAAAAAGGTTCAAATGTAATGAAAATACAACGCTAATCAATAAACAAACGATTGAGTTTGTAAAAAGAATGTCGTGTTTTTAAAACAAAATTAATTTGAATTTAGAATACAAAGCCATTCCAAACTTTTTTTCTATTTGAAATGACCAGTACTAAAGAATGGCGATTTCATAGGTAAAGACCTATAATTATTAATTGTACGGTACCCATAATGATTTGCAGACATTAAATCAGACCGTAATTTAGGGACTTACTTTTCATAAACATAATATAGGTATACAATGACATAAAATATCAGCAAGTAAATAAGTAGAATTCTAAATAACCTTCTCAGGATTAAACCAATGTACTCGTATGATTATAAGAGGTACGTACAAAATGCGCATCTTTTATGTTTGTCGCAGGCCGCCGAAGGAATAACGAGAAGCAGGAACTACCCTGACTTCCGAATGTCAACCGTCGTCGGCGACTGTTCCGTCGTTTTCTGTGCTATTATTCATGTTTCGCTTCTATCGACGTCCGTTCAGTTTCTTTCATACGCAGGCAGGGATCATACATCTCTTTCAGAAAAACATTGATAATAATAACATTTTTGTAAAGAATCGAATCCCTTTACCCTCTTCGTGCTTAAATAGGGTCTATTACGTCTTACATTATAGCACTGAGCTTTACCAGCAAACAAATTGTGAAACTGAAATTATGATGAATTGAAATTTGTGGATAGTATCCAATCATCTAATGTGGTTAAATGAAAAAATTGATTCTTGTTGAAATATTACATTTAATCAGATTTATAATATTTTAGGAGAAAGAAAATATTATCTAGGTACTTACATTTATTTTGAACAGGTAATGGTCATTAGTCATTTCTTTAAATCAAGCAAAATTTCACAATTTACAAACAAAATCTTTGGCTCAACAAATTGAATTAAAATATTAAATATGTATGTTGTAAGTTTAGTTTACTTATTCTATTTACATCACAAGTGGGTATTTAAAATTTTTGGCACAAAGTCCTTAGAGAAGTCTTGTTTCATCGCACGTAGGTACCTACCTATCTGATCGCACCTGATTTATTTAATAATTATAAATGAAAAATACCTTAGCACAAATTTACAAAATGTCGAATTTATAGCTTAGAACTATCTAAATTCGATCTAGTTAAAATCGCACTGTTCTCGGATGCGTATTTGTTCGGAGGTTAAATCCTCCTGGTACTTGGCATGGAATCGCCAGCGATCGCGCCAGCAGTTGATTTGGTTTCGTATTCGCGTCACGTCGGCGGCGTACGTCCGGCAGCAACCTCCTACATACCGCACACCCAGGTCCAACCAGTCTTGGATGAACACCTCCACTGGTTCGCACTTATCTCTGTCTATCCACCTAAAATATCGAAATGAATGGCTTAAAGACAATAAAATATTATATTTTCCCAAATAATATATTTTGGGATACAGTAAAAAACCTCAGCCTACAGAATTAAAAACGGACAGATATAAAGAAAATGGATGTCTTGCGTCGACAATTTTGTGGATGTGATAAAAGTACCTATGTAGGTACCTACCTATGTTTATTTAACAAATAAGTGCATAGTGATTTGATAAATACAACAAATTATATGTTAAGATTAGAGACAATTTTAAATACTTAGTTTTTATTCATTTTGGACTAAGTATTTAACTTATATAGGTACGCTCTATATAGAGTCACTGAAAGTATCTTATAGCGTGATCGAGATATCAAAACTATCACACTTACCCAATTTGAGGATTATATTTTTCTCCAGAATTGGGGTAAACTATAAGCGGGATCGGATCATGTGGTCGGTCATCATTGAAACCTTTTAACAAATTCGATATGTAAGAAGGAGCACAGCAGTTCACACCAACAGCAACGAGTTGTTCGGGATTCGTTTCCCAACATTTTTTCGCAACCTTCTGAAAGCTCTCACCATGGGCAATACTTTGGTCATCCTGGAAAATAATATTTATCTATATATATTTTGTATTCGTAGACAAAACAAGATGAGTCGTCATTAATTCCGACTTCTTTAAAAAAACATACAGACGAATTGAGAACCTCCTTTTTTTGAAGTCAGTTAAAAAGTAACTTGACTACGAAGAATTTCGCTATTGTTTTTCTTCGGGTTTTTAATTCATTAGGTAATTACAATTATTCTATCACAAAATACCAAAATATGTGGGTAAAGTTTAAACAAATTTTCAATGCCTATACTGTTACATTATAATAATATCATTTAGATTCTTTGAGTATTAAACCAGAATCAAAGTTTAGATTCTACAATGACCCATAGGTAGTATGTATACGAGATAATAGGTACCGAGATGGAATAATTAAAATTCCAACTAGGTATATACATGGGTAATTTTGTACAAAATAAATTATTCAGTAATTACAGAGAAGTTTAAGGTGACTTTCGGAATTAAGTCTATGTAATTAATTAGTCAAGCGAAGTGCGGATTAAAGCTGAAAACACGTCGGAGCAATTTATTAATACAAAACCCTTTTCTTTATTCTCTTACCTTACAGCTGAACGAAAGCCAGGCTTTCATGTGGGGATATTCTCGTAGCAACTCGCACAGCATTTCAGCTTCTTCCTGGCAAGGAATGGTTTCCAGTGCCAGGAGGTCCACTCCAGCTTCTATTAACGCTTGTATTCTAGGCTGGTGCCAGTCTCGCATGGTCTGAAAATAAAATATTTAGCCTAATCACACATTTGTTCCTACTTCCAATTAATTTATATTAGGTATCTACTATACCTACATAATATTGAATCTAGTTGAGAGAGCAACACGGTGCACCCAATGAAGAGACATAAGTATTAAAGCATGAATTGTAGATTACTTAATATCGTAATTAAAAGCGGTACGCGATCAAAGCCACGGACAGAAACTAGTTATATCGCAATGTCGATATAGCTACCACAAAATATATTTCTACACTATAAACTGTTCGCACAAAACCATGATGTGAAGTTTCAATACTTCAAAAATAAAACAAGTAGATACTATAACCAAGCAAACCCGATTTCAATCTGATACAATCGGACCTTCAAACATACGTTTGGTACGTTGGAAAAAGTTTCCAATTAATTTTATCACCATCTACAAATTTTGCAGCGAGTAGAAAGCGAGCGCATCATAAAAAAATTCATTATTAATGCATTTTTTCATGTCATACATTTCTGATGCATTAATGCATTTTTTCATGTTTGGTGAATTCAGTAAGTAATCAAAATTCGTTTTTTATTACCTACCTACCTACATATAGCCGTAATTAATATACCTAAGTGTGTAGGTATTGTCCTGTTGTATCGATTGGTTCAGTAAGATCGCTAAGTAGAAAAGTCACGTTATTACTCAAATTATGTGATATGTATAAAGTATTGAAAAGAAAAGAACTTACTTTTCAGTTTTCACCTAAAAATCTATGTTCTATATCTACATAGGTATAATATATCTATACTAATATTATAAAGAGGAAACATTTGTATTTTTGTATGTTTGTAACGAATAAACTCAAAAACTACTGGGCCGATTTCAAAAATTCTTTCACCATTGGAAAGCTACATTCAGCCTGAGTAACATAGGCTATTAAATAAAAATAAAAAAAAAATAAAAAAATTAATTGGCAGAGCGAAGCCTGCTGGGTCAGCTAGTATATTATATATTATTATTATTATTTATATTTTATATTAATATTATAAAGCTGAAGAGTTTGTTTGATTTTTTGTTTGTTTGTTCGTTTGTTTGAACGCGCTAATCTCAGGAACTACTAGATCGATTTCAAAAATTCTTTCAGTGTTGGATAGTCCATTTATAGAGGAAGGTTATAGGCTATATTTAATTTTCAAAAAAATTAGGGATCCGTAAGAAAATTGAATCGAAAACCTATTTATGTTTGCGCTGCAAAAACTATTGAAAATAGAACGAAATGATGTACTACGAGTTTGTAGGTCTTATTAAGATCTACAAAAAAGTCTGCAAAGCACATATCTAACTATCATAGTTTAGTCACAGTAACCGCTTTTACTTTTACCCTTCTCTGCACAGTTTTAAAATTCACGCGGGCGAAGCCGCGCGCTCAGTCTAGTATCACGATAAAATTGAAGTCGGATTTTTTGATTTCCTTAACTCTTATCTAAAGGGTTGCCGATACCAAGAGCGTAAAATCGCCAAACTTAGATAATGTCCGTGAAAATCTCATGCGAATAAATGAAAAAGCTACTCAGCCGACTGTTACATCGTAAAACGTCGTTAACGTAAATTCTTGCTAAATAAAGGAAAAGAATCCCGAATTCATTTACATTCGGCATTGTATTTTGAATAAAACATATATTTTTTGTTTGTGTTTGATATTCATTTGTTCTAAGTTTCATTAATTAACTTGTCCACCCCAGTCAAATATTGTCGGGGCAGAAAAAAGAGCAAAATGTGAAGGGAGTTTTCATATTGCCGATGTAAATTTTAATTTGCTAGCAACTTTACGACCCTCTTTACGATTTGGCTGCGAGCTTTCAACCTTTAGATTTTGTACGTATTTGTGAGGATTCCGTATCAATTACTTATTATCATTTCCATTTATTTTATCTTACATATACATGCTTTTATGAGTACCTAGGTATTTATTATTAGATACATTTAAAATATTTTTATTAGATAGGTACCTATAGGTATGTTTATTAGAGTCTCATTATTCTATAATTAAAATGGTATTAAATAGACGTCATAGACTCTACATTTCACACAAAATACGTTTTATTCTACTCTTCGATGTCGAATAAAATAAAACTGAATTAATCAGTTTTTCATTTGCTTTGACGTTGCCGGTCGGGTGTAAAAATGTTTGTTTGTATGTAATTCATTTTATGTCTGGAATAATTAATGTCTAGTCCAGTTAAATACATTTGAAAATAGTTAATGAATTAATGCCGAAAATCAAAGATTATAGCAAGTTTTTCACTAGAAAAATCCCTTATGATTTTACTGGCATTAGGGACCCACGACTGTTCTATTCTAACTCCATACACCTTAATTAAAGTGATATTGAACCCTTATAGAAACATCACAACATAATGAACAACAATAAAAATTCTCATTCAGAATTTAAAGGTTTTAGTCGAGTGAAAATTTAATTTAAAATCGATCACAGTGACGGCAAACCAAGCGCTTAAAAGCACCCGGCGGTTTACAAATAGAAATAGGCGAGTGCCTAATTTGAATTGAGGTTACTTCATTATCAAATAGTCGTATACTTTTGAACGACCTATTTCTTTGTTAGTTGATATGACAATACAAAGTAATGGTTTAGAAGTTCGTAGGAAAAATTAGTATTGGTAAATGGTGATTATTCACAGTCTAACTAAATGACTTATCATTCCCTCTCATTTTTATTGAATTTTATCCTGTACTTTAGATATGCTTCGGTTATCTAGATACATCTATAAGTAAGTTTGCGGACTTTGTGCCAGTGGCGTTTTTCTTAGCATTAGCGCAAAAACAACCGGTTTAAGACAGATACTAATCTATAAAATAGTATTACAGTATATAAATAGTATCCATATAAATAGGATTTTTCCTGCAACTTCCGTAGCGTGTTTTTGGACGTAGCGTGGACTATAAATTTTAGTGAGATTCTTTCTCAGTTTTTTCGGGATGAAAAGTAGATAGTTGTCGTAGTAATCAATAGGTAGGTACCTGAACAGATGTGGTGTCCGCGTAACTCCCGTCGTATTCCGAGCCGTCGTGGAGATGAGCCCCATAAGGCCCCACTGATCCCACAACCAGCGGTATCTGATCTGTATTAAGGTTTATAAAGAGCATTGTATTTGTAAGTTTGTGTCTTAGTCCAGGTAATGGCATATAGGTAGGGAAACTAATAATTTATATTGTACAGTAGGTATAGAGCTGCCTGTCATTTATCCATTATCATTTATTAAACGATTATGCACTTAGAAATGAAAAGAAAAAAATAATACATAATATACAAATATTATTAACTTTAGAGGACTAAGTACGTAAATGTAACCATCCAAAAAATGAAATGTAACTAAGCTATGATTCACCAGAGTCCCAAAAATTAATTCAGTGCGTTTTACGAATAGCTACCCAAGCTACTCAAACTAAACAAACATAATTATGCTTAACATGCATCCGCTCACAGTCCTTTGAAAGGACGTGTTACCATTACGCCAATATTCCTTGCATACTTATTTTAAACCAGAATTTAAAAAAATACTGGGGTTAAAACTTTTCTCACCATCCTGAATATAGTCTTGATACTCCTCTAAGTACATGGTTCGCGCACGCTTGGCCAGGTCAACAGCATTCATGATGAGCTCGTAGCCTTGTTCCGCAGTTACTCCGAGATGCTCCACAAACCCTTCCACAGACGCTTGATATGTGTTCGTGATTATCAAATGGGCACCAGCTGCAAAACGTTTCGACACAAAATCAAACTACTGACTTGTAAAACAACACTTATCATTAATACTGAAACAAATAGACCGAGAGATTAATGTCTTGAACGGTTTAAACAATGTCTGTGCTGCTTTCCTATACACAATAATTTAACTCCGCAAAGCTTATATTAGGAAACTAACTCCATAAATATTGTTGAACTTGTACGCCCCGTTACTATTATTAACAGCGAGCAGGGTGCGGCTAAGAGACGTAAACAATTAATGTTATTAAAACTTGGTAATGCAACACGAACCCGAGAAGTTCAATAAGAACCTGTTCGACTAAAGGAATATTTGTTGGGTCGAAGAAATTAATTATGTACCTAATAAATAGAAGACGGCGTACGGCCTACGAATGGAAACGTATTAGACAGACAAGGTGATTAATGACAACGGCGTCATGTATCCAGCTCGCGCCGCTGTTGTTCTACTCGGTTCGCGCCTCCCCGGTCTTTACTATGCAAATGTGAGGTAGTTAGGATACAGGGAAACAATTGCGTTTCTTGGCAACCTACTAAGCGATGATCATAATTATTGTGGCACAAATTGGACGCTAAATATCGCTTAAACGATATTAATCTACCGCGACGCAATATTAGCTTAATTCATCTGCGTCCTTTTGATATTTTATGGTCTACTTTTAACTTTACTCCCACTAAAATGTGTCAGCAGAATAATAATATTCCCACAATGCTCGAAGCCATTTTTTATGTTTATTCATATCATTCCTTCTATAGGAAGCGGCAAAGCAAGGCAGTAGGCTTTTCGCCTCCAGGGAGTTATTTGCTTGCAGACACTTTTCAGCTTTTTCTTATGAAAAGAAACGGTCCGTTTTGTGGTGAAGAAAAGCGCTTTCAGAGGACGATGACACGAGACGAGGTCGCACTCTCGCCGTCAGATGCAAGGAAATGACAAACTAAAAGCGACCTAACGTATAATTCGTCAAAACACCCATGTACTCATCTGCATCTACATATCACTTGGTGGCGCCGTCGAACTGACAACGTCAGTTCCGAATGAGTCAACATACTGGTTTATTCTGCATCTTCGATACGAGAACAACGCAATTATTTTGTGCTTCAGGGAGCTTAAACTGTGCCAACTAAACGTTAATTTAATTTGGAATCCATCTACTGCGATAGTAGGTAAGTTTGCGCAGCGTAGAACTGCTTGCCACTTTGATTTTCGAACAGAATCGCAAATTATACTAAGGAAAATAATTATGTTAATGAAATTGGAAACGCGGCGTAGTTTAATAAGACAATTACATATCTACCTGGTAGGTACTTGGATTATTAAACTCTACGCGAGGTGTAAGCTTTTCTCAGGTCCTTTTTAACGTTTAAGGAAAAAAGATAGCCCTTTTGTTCCCTAGGTATAGACTATAGACCTACACGGGCGTTTTCGCTATATGCATGAGTTGTTTGCGCTATAAGGCCGAATGGTGCTACGAGTAGCCGCATCCCTCCCGTGCCTTCATTCCTCTATTTTTCCCGTTTACGCGGTTTCATACTTTTGTTTTTCTTATATTTATAACCTTTTTTATAAAAAATACAACAGGCAAAGAAGTGACCGGATTACCTCATGGTAGTTAGGTGGTTTGCTTTTGGACATGAGCGACAACAACACCAATTAAAACCACACTACAAGAAAAAGGCCTGCTGAAAAGAGCGATATAACTAAAATAATAAAATTTTAAAAGGATATGTACCTATATCTATAGGACCAATTCATAATTTATAGATACAATACCAATTTTGGGACTTTTTCTTTTTAAATCAATACGTCACTAGATCATACCTACTATATGTATAATGAGTCAAATTAAGTATTTTATTTTAATATGTCTGGTGAACAAAATTTTAAAATCCTTGCGAGCGAAAGCACTACCTTCACTAACATAGGTACTTATTTTGATATCTACAAGTAAAGCTTTGTTAAAGGTAACATTTGAAATCTTTAGTAAAAAAGGAATGTCTATTAGACACTGATGGAAGAAGTAGAGCAGCGTGAAATCGCGGGAGTGATGCGACTACTCATCGTACGTGTCGCTCTCTGCCTTACAGCGCGCACTACTTGTGCACGTATCGAAAGCGCCCGTGCATGCTACCTTTCCTTACAGGATGTAATGTAATTGTTCACTGCTTTTAAATACCTGCTATCATGTGATTCTTTGTTTTATAAGAGTTGTGAGTCACAACACAACTTGTGACGAACAAGGTAAAACATTAGACTGAGTAGGTAAGTGTGTTAAAGTGGGTGCTCTGAACTACCTGGTATGCAAAATTTCATTAAAACCTATGCAGTCGTTTTGGAGGATATGAATTAGTCGGGTAGCAGTACTATTATATTGATTGTACAAGCAACTGTTATTTTCTATATGAAGACATTTTTGCAAAAGCATTCATTTGTAAGGGCTTAGGTTGCCAAAACACACCGAATCCTAATGTGGGACCATTAAACTGCATTATTAATTAATATAATTCATAAAATTATCAGACATACAGTGCACAATTTAATAAATGCTTTCTTGGAAATAGAACTACTTTAACTACTGAGTGCATAGTTTCACAATTACTATTAAGTAGGTACTTATTTATTGTTACTATCGTGCTGTTGTATATTCTTATAACTAAGTAGACATATTCATTCCTTAAAAGTACTTACCTCTCAAAAAATCTAGATGGGTATTGACTACTTCATTCGGATGCGTGTGAAGGAAGCGCGCGCTCCATAGGGGATCCCCATCGATGACGTGGCCCACGTGGCAGGACAGCTGTGTCGAGAATCCACCATCCAACACGACGACGTGCGGCGGATCCACGCCTTCACAGGGAGGCGTCATTTTAGCCAATAATCTACAACGTACATACAAGCAACAATATTAGAGCGAACAACGTAGAACAGAAGACTTAAGCTGTCATCCCGGGATTAAATTCTCTCGTTATACGAATACTCAACTTGAGACCAGTAGCCAGCAAACGATTCTGGTATGCTTTGATGCTATAGGAGATCGCCTTTATATACCACGCTTATGAACGTGATTTTTGGAAAATTCATGATCAATTTTAATTAGCAGCTAATAAGATACGAGAGAGATAATCATGTCATCCTTTGAAAAATAAAATTCTCGCGCAGAAACATTAAATTTCAGTATGCTAAAATGACTATTACCAGAATTTTTAATGTGTATTAATCTGCGCGGCATGCGACTGTTGGTTGTTACCTACATATACATAGGTAATGATAAAATCATACAGTGTTATGTTGAGCCTAACGATGTTATTTTGAACACCAAATGTGCTTAAAATACATGGTTTAATGGGTAAACAAGCAGAATATTCGAAAATACGGCTCTATTTTGGCCAACATTTTAACTTCCAATACTATGAACTTTGTACCTAAATTATTCTCTACGAGATTGTTTCAATTTATATTCAATATTGTACAAACTTCACAAATTAGATCTACAGAGCAACGGAACATAATATTTATTTTACAATAGAGACATCTACCTACTTTGGCATTTATTGGTTATCCAATTTAAGTTCAGAAATCTTTTTTATAGTTATAGATATAAATATAAAACATCGGGAAAAAAAAGAAAATATCGAAAATAATCAATCGAAACTAAGATATAATTTAAAGTTGGAAGCTAAGTATGTAGGTATATCTATTTCTATAATATAAACATAACTAGCAAAAAAACGGACTACAGAAAAGAAATCATGTTTTCACACAAACTGTCTTTTGACTCTTGCTTTATTAAAAAGTCAGAAAATGGTTCTGAAAATGAGTAGGCATAGTCAGTTTTTATATCTTTGAATGCGAATAAGTATAAGTAGGAGATACAGTTCTGGATTTAACAGAGTAGCTATTCAATCGCTTTAACAAAAGAATGAGACTTTTAATGAGCATAATGATGTTCTAAGATTATTTTATGGACTCATAACTATTATTATTATTATCACAGTTCCTAGCAATAAAAATAACATAACTTAGCGTCAGTAAGCCGATAAAACGAGTAAATAATGTATATACAATATTTTTATTTTCGTATTTTTTTCTATTACAATAGGCTTTTTTCCACAAAGGAATTCCTTTCATCCATCTACGACACTACTAATTACGGAGCGAAGTGGGTTAAGTTTTGCTCCAATGCGGTGCGTGGTCAATAACGTGTATGCACTCTGGAATACGTAGGAAAATCCTGCTTTGTCAGGTTTATTAACCTTTATGGCTTTGTCATGTCTTCTACCTATATTTGCCTACGCAAACGGGCTACTATTAGCAGCCAGTTTTTCAGGGCTTGAAAATTCGAGTTTCAATAAGTGTAGGTTTGTACAGAGACAGAGAAAGAGGATAAAAAAGTTACGCAAATGCTGTCCGAATTCTGTTCGAACTTACTACCTAAAGTATGTTGTTTTAATTCGCTTCACTATTATGAGATGCGAGTATTAAGCCAAAACTTCTGTAATACCTATTTAATTATTCCTATTTTATAACGAGTTCCGCTACATCATTAGCATCGAAGGTGTTATATGGTTCTATATGTGTCAATGCTTATATAGTTCTGCAAAGGTAATGTGACCAACAATAATAATTTATCAACTTGGTTCCTTAACTCTTATCCGTTGAGGAGTTCCACTCTGTATCTCCGAAACTCTTCATCAGATCAACACCAACTTAATATGGGACCAAATTGAAACTAACATCTTCCGAACTTAAAAGAAAAAAATCAAATCTGGTAACAAATGACGGAATGCGGCGATAACAAATATAAAAAAAAATAGGCAAGTATACTAAAATTCTGATAAACCAGAGGCCGGAGCTCAATGGTTACCTTACGGATACCATAATTATAGTTTAAATGTAATTATAATTTGTATGGTTTATTTAAGTGAACTTTTAAATTCCTATCTTATAACGAGTTCCACTCCATCATCAGATTCGAAGGTGGTCAATGTCTATATAGCTCTGCAAAGGTAATGTGACTAACAATAATATTTTTTTAACCCGGTTCCTTAACTCTTATCCGTTTAGGAGTTCTACTCTGTATCTCAGAAACTCTTCATCAGATCATCACCAACTTAATATGGGACCAAATTCAAAGTAACAGCTCCCAAACTAATAAAAAAACAATTAAAATTGGTTACCAAATGACGGAATACGGCGGTCAGAAATATAAAATAAAAACGAGTTCCACTCCATCATCAGACTCGAAGGTGGTCAATGTCTACATAGTTCTGCAAAGGTAATGTGACCAATAATAATATTTTTTTAACCCGGTTCCTTAACTCTTATCCGTTGAAGAGTTCCACTCTGTATCTCCGAAACTCTTCATCAGATCAACACCTACTTAATATGGGACCAAATTCAAAGTAACATCTTCCCAACCAAAAAGAAAAAATTCAAATCGGTTAACAAATGACGGAATGCGGCGATAACAAATATAAAAAAAATTAAAAAAAAAAATTAAAAAAAAAAACATACAGACGAATTGAGAACCTCCTCCTTTTTTTGAAGTCGGTTAAAAATAACAAATTAGTAGGTAACCAAATATGTGGGTAACATATGGAATACAAACTTCCGGCCGCGACTTCGTCCACGAGGACTTACAAATTTGACCCTAAGATAAAAAGTATGGTATATGTTAATCCTGCTTATAATCTTCCTGTGTACCAAGTTTCATTCAAGTCTGTTCAGCTGTTTTTGGATAAAATAGTAACTAACATCCATCCATCGATACTAACTGGATAACGTTTTGACTCCTGTTTCTTCTTTACAATCAGTTTCATTTTTCTTTGTTCGTTTGTTTCGGACATAGGCAGAATAAAGTTGTCCTAAACATTTGAAAATTTCTAGAAAAAGGTCTACCAACTCTTGGACTACAATCGTCGTCGTCACTTCTTGTCTCACATTTTTTTCAGTTCGGTCGAGCAGCATAATCCATATACGTATCTCCTCCAAGGAATATTCGTTCCAAAAATGCCTTATTAGCCGATCAATTTATGTTTATTCTAACAGGCATAGATAAAACTGTTTAATTTACTGTGCGGTACACGGGGAGAGTACGATTTCCGAGGCGCCAAGATTTGGCGATTGATTCGGCATATTTCGACCATTATAAAAAGAATTTCAAGTATAAAGTATTTGCTGATTCAGCTTCCTTAAGGAGTTATGAAATGGTCATTGGAAAAAAAAGAAAATTGGGAAAAAAGTGTTTTTTTGGCTATTCATAATAGATTTTTAGCGCGCACAGCTATGTGAGAGTAGGAACATCTTGCGTTGAAATGATTTCTCGAAATATAAAATGGTGTCGATAACAATTTTTAGACTAATAAAATAATTTTAAACAAAAATGTGAACCGACTTCAAACTAAAAAGTAAGAAATAACTTTACAAACAGACTTCAATAATAAGGTATTTTTGGAGTCTGTGCCCAAGTTCATCCTCAGTTTAACCTCAAGTAACCTCATTTTTACATATACTCCAAATATATCTTATTAAGTATTGAAGTCTGTTTGTAAAGTTATTTCTTACTTTTTAGTTTGAGGTCAGTTTTGTTATGTGCATTTTTAAAGCACATTAAATCTCTCTTTCCATTGTACATTATTGTACGGTGCAACCGTACACCAACCGTCAGCGCGTTTTTCGTATAGCACGCGCCGGTCACATTTTCAATTTAGTATGCATTTGGGATGCTAACATATCGCGCGCGTACTCATAGCAACATCATTATCATACCTACAGTGTACAACAATAAATATTATAAACTTTAACAACATCTTTTCTTTGACTATCGTATGGTGTCGATACTAGCCCGTACACTTATAATAAATGAATATTACCTAAGTACATATTTACCTACATACTTCTTTTTTAGTAAAATATATTAAAGTACCTACATGTCATGATTTTTTCGTGACTTTAAAACTCGTCTGCAAAAATGAGGTTACTTGAGGTTAAACTGAGGATGAACTTGGGCACAGACTCCAAAAATACCTTATTATTGAAGTCTGTTTGTAAAGTTATTTCTTACTTTTTAGTTTGAAGTCGGTTCACATTTTTGTTTAAAATTATTTTATTTAATGCTTTTTAGTTATCATAGTTTCACTTCCACTCTATTATCTGACTCTGGTATCTTAGTTTTAATGCTTCATCATAGGTTGCGGCAACTGGCTACTTAATGGTAACCTTACGGATTATCATTATTAATGTTTAAATATATAATTTGTACAGTTATTTAAATTATTTAAATTAACTTGCTTTAAACACGATTTAATTATTCCTATTTTATAACGAGTTCCGCTACATCATTAGCATCGAAGGTGGTCAAATTTTATATAGTTCTGCAAAGGTAATGTGACCAACAATAATAATTTATCAACTTGGTTCCTTAACTCTTATCCGTTGAGGAGTTCCACTCTGTATCTTCGAAACTCTTCATCAGATCATCACCTACTTAATATGGGACCAAATTCAAAGTAACAGCTCCCAAACCAAAAAAAAACAATTCAAATTGGTTACCAAATGACGGAATACGGCGGTCAGAAATATAAAATAAAAATGAGTTCCACTCCATCATCAGACTCGAAGGTGGTCAATGTCTACATAGTCCTGCAAAGGTAATGTGACCAATAATAATATTTTTTTAACCCGGTTCCTTAACTCTTATCCGTTAAAGAGTTCCACTCTGTATCTCCAAAACTCTTCATCAGATCAACAACAACATAATATGGGCCCAAATTGAAATTAACATATTCCGAACTTAAAAGAAAAAATTCAAATCTGGTGGCAAATGACGGAATGCGGCGATAACAAATATAAAAAAAAATAGGCAAGTATACTAAAACTCTGATAAACCGGAGGCCGGAGGTATGGCCTGTTCGGAAGTAGGTAACTACTGCATTAGATTCGTTTTCGTAGGTACTTGGAGAAATTGTGGATACCCGTCGCTAGTATTTGTTACTATATTTAAGTGAACTTTTAAACACGATTTAATTATTCCTATCTTATAACGAGTTCCACTCCATCATCAGATTCGAAGGTGGTCAATGTCTATATAGCTCTGCAAAGGTAATGTGACTAACAATAATATTTTTTTAACCCGGTTCCTTAACTCTTATCCGTTGAGGAGTTCTACTCTGTATCTCAGAAACTCTTCATCATATCATCACCAACTTAATATGGGACCAAATTCAAAGTAACAGCTCCCAAACCAAAAAAAAACAATTTAAATTGTTTACCAAATGACGGAATACGACGGACAGAAATATAAAATAAAAACGGGTTCCACTCCATCATCAGACTCAAAGGTGGTCAATGTCTACATAGTTTTGCAAAGGTTATGTGACCAGTAATAATATTTTTTTAACCCGGTTCCTTAACTCTTATCCGTTGAAGAGTTCCACTCTGTATCTCCGAAACTCTTCATCAGATCAACACTAACTTAATATGGGACCAAATTCAAATTAACATCTTCCCAACCAAAAAGAAAAAATTCAAATCGGTTAACAAATGACGGAATGCGGCGATAACAAATATAAAAAAAAATAAAAATAAAAATAAAAAAAAAAACATACAGACGAATTGAGAACCTCCTCCTTTTTTGAAGTCGGTTAAAAAGGCTAGAACCTAGAGATGTAAAATAGGGTAACCATAAGCATTTAAATTGGTTAGGTTAGGTTAGGTTAGAACAGTTAAAACCGAATTGTAGGCGTTTTCTCCTCTCTACCTTCAAATCACATCTTATTTTGGGCTAAATATGAAGACTGCATGGTCAAAATTTGGCGCCTCGGAAATCGTACTCTTGTAAAAAATTCTATTTTTCGAAAAATATTGAGATGCACCAGAAATCCTTTGGCACACTGGCTTGTATCGTCGAATAGAAGGTCTCCAAATTTGAGCCAAATCGGATGTAAAAGTTATTCAGAAATGATAAAAAACTTAAAAATTTCAAACCCCCGTTTCACCCCCTTAAAGGCAAAATTTCGATTTTTTTTACTCTTAAAAAACATCTTATTTTGGGCTAAATATGAAGACTGCATGGTCAAAATTTGGCGCCTCGGAAATCGTACTCTTGCCCGGTACACTGTCGCAAAGTTGTTATATTTTGTGAAAAGCCCAGACGGACATATCCACATTGACTATACAATGTATAGATTATAGATGAAAAATGCAACTGTCTTCTAGATTTAGATCTATCTAACAGGTTCTAGTGTAACAGGTTGTGAACAACTTATTTACTTGGGTACCCAAGTATCTAAGAGTAATCGAAATACCATGGGACGTTATAAATCTTTATAACTTACTAACTAACTTTGGCCATGTCAAAGAGCTTACCTTTGAAAACGTGGCGCACTAATTAGACATAAATCATAGCGTAAAATCTTGAAGTGCAAGCTTTAAAGGCGATGAGGACATTTTTACAGCAAAAGTAATATCGTTTCGGTGACAACAATATTTTAGGCGCGTCGACATACACCTGAGCTCGGAGGGCGTCGAAATGAATAATGACGCTGGCTTGACAGGTTCACTATGCCTTACATTGTGCGAAAATTAGCATGACATGAAATAACACTAATAAAATCCGCCTTTACAACTCTAATACTTGTGAACCTAAACACGATTTATGATGCAAAAATGTTTTGATAGCTTTGACATGACAATGTGTTCTACATGAAATTATAATGTAAAGAGAAACTTTGTAAGAAAAACTTTGGATATAAAATTAAAATACTTACAAGTATTGAACTGCAGTTATCTCAATTGTTCGCACAATCACTCGTAAATAATAAAATATTATTCAACAAGTTAGAGAGCCATCATAATAAAGAGACGTGCAAACAAGAACTACGAGTAGGTATCTATTACACGCGGAACGCAGTATCGCACGAAGTACTAGTGCCTACAAGTGTTCAATAAACACTGTGTGCAGCATGTGTGCAGTTTATTATTTTCATAGACAAAAGATTTTAAATTTTTTAGTAGTTTTAAATCTGTTATAATTTATTATTATATTATTCGATTGCCAGTATCTACTTTTCTAAAATAATATTCTTATCCTAATGAAAAACAAATAACGACTGTCACTTGCAGAGAGGAAGTTTATACTAAATAGGAAATAAAGATGCTGCCTAACACAACGTTTACATACAAGCTATAAACGATAATGAGGTTATACAGATATCGAGTAATTACTTCTATAATCACAATTAAGTACTTCAAAACAAATACGAGTATTATAAACGACGTACACCAAACAGCTATTTGCTAATAATGGGCATTTTAAGATAATTTTGTAGATATTTTTCAACATAGGTATCTTTTATGTTTAATATATTAAAATAAACGAGCATGGTCTACGTCTCACATAATATTTTTTCTTATAAATACACACTAACAAATAAGAGCGTTTTTCACAAATACTTACTTACATATATTTATAGAACTTTAAAACATGTAAAGATTTGATAAAATATGTAAAAATACCTACATAATTTTGTCCAAATACTACGTTATCGCAACAGTCGGTTTTATGTTAACGGCTGGCTGGTGATTGGCACTTGGTTCACGAGACGAGATAGATATTAATAGAGTTATCAGCTTGGTACAACGCACTCTTGAGGGCAAGCATTAAAAATCAAACTGACGATAAAAATTTATCGGTACATACATACTTTCCTTTTCGATATCGAGGCTTTAGGGTACGTTTCATATTATTGTACTTTACAAATACAATACGATTCTACCTATATTATGCAAGTTGATTCAAAAAGTCAAAATCTGAGAATAAACAATTATTGTCTAGGTACGAAACAAAACTATATAATATAATACTGTAATATAATTGTAAATATAATATAATTGTTTCATACTTAAGTATAATACTTACAAAATTTTAACAAACATCACTACAAAAAATATTACATCGACTGGCTTTTTTGTCTATCTCAAAATTCTTCAGTTATTGTCATTGCAAACAAGACAAGCTAATATGATACGACGACCTGCTGTTCCGGCTCAAGAGGCCCTTAGCGATCTTAGTTTTATTTCCGCGTGGTGCCAGAATCTGTCTACGCCAGAAGAAATTGTTTAAAATAGACGAAATTTTGCATTAAAACTTAGTAATTTTACGAAAGTTTTTGTATTTTCAAGATTCAAGTTCCAAAATTGTTAGCTGTATTGAGGTTCAATACCTCGTGCCTAGGGTGTAGGTATCAAAAATGTATTTTAATTAATTGTAATCAAAATATATTTTAATTTTCTATTTTTATTGACTCGATAAAGGTCAGATTGTAGTAAGTAAACTATTTTTTATAATATAACTAAAAAGCTAAAAATTGTAAAATATTATTTTACAAAAATGGTAACAGACTTCATATTAAAAAGTAAGAAATAATTTTGCAAACAGACTTCAATATTACATTAGGTACTATTTAAGACACTCTGTCAAAGTCTTGTTTAAAATATAACCGACTTCATCCGCGTAGATTTTAGAATTTAGTCCAGACAGTGTAAAAAGTATCCTTTAAGTTAATTTTAATTAATAGGTTATAAACTACATACACACTAAATGTAGGCTAAATCTAGATTGTGTGATATTTAGACTACATATAACCTAATTGTTTTTCTAAGCGGTAATTTTAATACATCTTTTTTTCTGGTTTTATTCCCCATTTTATATCGAATTTCTTATATATTCAACTTTAACATTTTATAGAGATGCACTGCCAAAATTAGATAAAGTAATATGTATAAAAATACGCTTCCATTCCAAGTATGTAATATAATAATCCAATCGATTTCACCTCACTCAAAACAAAATCACATTTTGCGTTTTATATAACTGTGCCTTCAGTATCGAAAAACCAACCAAAAAATGTTCATAGATTATGTAATTGTGAAATAAACTAAAATAACGTAAAACATAGTACAGTTGCACTACTGTTAGAATTTTACTGGAACGCTCGCGCATCCCGGTGACTGCGGCGCAAGGTCAGAGTTCATTTTATCCATGCGAATCCGCGCGGCGCCACGGGGAGTGAGGTAGCGCGAAATACCTGCTACGCTCGACAATCCTAGCCTTAATATGAGGACTTTGGAGAAAGTATGAATTCAACGAGTAAAACGCCCAAAAAAGGATTCCATGCTCACGGATTTCACGTCCACGTTTGAATGAGACTATGATTAAAAGGGGGATTTTTTCATCGCAACAATTTTAGTCAATAATTATTCTAGTTAATGAATATTATAAAAATGCAAAACAGCCGATCACACGCTGTAAACCTAACCGTACCGGTGACACACCATTGCGAACCTTGAGATTCCATTTCTGAAACATTTTTGACTTTCTTGTATAAAAATTATGTGTCACGTTATCGAAATTAAAAGATATAATACTTTATATCCATTTATAGACTAAATTCTTAAGTCCAAGGGGATAAATGCGCAAGCAGAGATTAATACTAATATCGATAAATGTTTATGTTATTAACTAATCTAAACATGTAAAATAATGGACGTACTTAACGCCAATATAAGTATATTATCAAGAGTAAGATTTATAAGGGTACCTATTTGAAATTTAAGACGTTTTTTTATTTTCCATTGAAGGTAATTAAAGCAAATCTACCCAGAAAACGAAAGCCTGAGGTCACAAGTGAGTAGGGTGAATTTAAATTTATTGAATTGAATAGATAAGAATCAATCGGAAGGGCCCCTTAGGGCCGGGACACATAAACACGATACGAAATCGTATCGTACCACGATGCGGCGTCGTTTCACGATGCGACGTCTCGTCGTGGGAGTCTACGACGAGCATCGTAAAAATTAAGTCGCGACATCGTAACATGCCACAATACACGGCACGACGCCGTAGATACAATGCAGGGTGAATTGTCGCAGTTAATTTCGAGAAATGGACCGCACTAGACGCGTCCTGCTCCTGCTGTTATTAAGAAGACGGATAAAGAAAAGAAAGAATCTCCGAAGATACTGGATCCATCCATTTCTTTTAATCATGAATGCCGGGAGCCACTTCATAAAGAAGTACAATGGTTTAAAATTAGAGCACAAGTTTTTATATTTTTATTCTTGTATTCTTAAGATGTTTTGTCCCATAGTACGGGACGCTGCTCGACTAGGGTTATAAAATGATCGGCCTCAATAACGTCCGTCATCTTTGAATTTTGAATAACAACTGTGGCATCGACACAGGAACGCATCGTGCTGGTCGGTTACAATGCTGGTCGTAGATTCCTACGACGCGACGTCGCATCGTGAAGCGACGCCGCATCGTGGTACGACACGATGTCGTATCGTGTATATGTGTGCCTAACCTTAGAACCGCTTGCGGTCGCTATACCTATCTACTTAATATTTTCTGCACTTAATCGGACTTTCACTAAGCTTAGTATTTACATAATAATATTTTAAAGGTTAGGTCCGTACTTACATTTGAACACGTAAGTTCTGAATAGGTACTCAACAAAAAATTATAACTATAATTTGATAGATTTTACGTAGCTGAAAGAGAATGCCATTAGGCATTCTGTTCGCCGTATGAATTACCTTACTACTTTCTAACTTTATTGTATCCCTATTTAATTTGCTGTTATATAGCGGATGATAATTAACGCTTATATATTATATATTTTGGAAAAAAGTTAAGAGTTGGGAAGGTGCATGAAAGGTGTATGAAATCGATCCCACCTGGATCGATTTCATAATTTTCATATCTCTATGTACCTATGAGTATTACTTAAGTATGCAGTAAAAGAAATTATACTTTGACTTGGAAAAATGGAAGCGATTGCATTATTCCTTGTCTAGAAATCACAATAGCGGCTCATGCAAGTCAATTACGTCTATCTGCTGCCTGGTTAGCAACTGATCTAACTGATACAATATGAATTTAGTGCAAGCGAGTTACAGTTTGGGCCAAATTATACGTATTCCACGGTAAAATTGAGTTAAAATTCAATTGTCTTTGTTTCAAGCACAGCACAAAACGCTAGACGGAAAATCTGTTAGTTAGCTAACAAGAGACAATGTGACTACAGTTTTGCCAGACACTACGATAGCTCTACTTAATAACATTATTTTATTTTATGGATTGATAATGTGTGAACTATAGACTGTTAGGTGTGCTTGAATAGATAAATGAATGTTAAATTTTAAATTACATACTTTACAAAATAAGGTACCTACTTGTTATAGTTCAGGATCAGAACTAAACTATTTTTGGTACGGCTGGCTAGTCGTTAAAAACAATAGGTAGGTAGGTATTTGTTGTTTGTAGGTAGTTGTAGGTTTGTTTTATTCTTACAATAAAATTTACATATTCGTGTTTGTTTGGTGCTGGTTGATAAGAAGACAAAGCTACATTGACATTTATAAATTTGTTTACTGTTGAATTAAGATAAGGCGACATAATTATTGAATACCTAAATGATAATGATACCAACATTGTTAGCATTATTAGGTACCTAGTATTTGTGGACCTTATGTGTGATTTAAAATTATAATTGATACCAAGAAAGGTTTTAAGTTAAGATTTCTGAAATTTCTGAAATGTATTGTCATCATTATAAAGTAATAAATATAAATAAGCTAAGACTTAGATTTGCAGCTTATATTTCAGAGTTAAAAGTATTCATAAACTTACATTTTTCGCTCGACTATCTTATTTTGATTAGATGTAAGTAAATATAATCAAAATATTTATTTGTTGGAAAAAAATAACATGCAGTGAACTCACAAAAGAGCTCATTTCTGCCGTTTTCAAAAACAATTCGATACTGAGATACCCGGATAGTTAGATGGTAGATTTATTAAAATCGTCCAGGAAGTTAAATTACCGTCATCATAGATTAACCCTAATTACAATAATACATAAAGTTCGAACTTACGAAGTAAGTACAATGAAGTTAAATGGTATTCTGACCCTACTTATCTGATCGAACCTTGTATGCCGTATAAACATTGGTAGACATGACGCACCTATATGGATGATGCAAGAAAATATTTCTTTACAAGGTAGTTAGCGTGTGAGACACTATCGTTGTTAAGAGCACAGAACTGTCACCCCAATGATACCTGATAGTTGCTCGTGCCGAGTACCCGTCGCGTCTCATCTCAACTATTTACCAACAACATTGTAAAACTCAATATAATATAATGATATGTAAATATAATATGTTAGAAAAGCAAAAATTCAAATCGGTTAACAAATGACGGAATGCGGCAGTAACAAATATAAAAAAAAAATAAAAAATAAAAAACATACAGACGAATTGAGAACCTCCTCCTTTTTTTGAAGTCGGTTAAAAACTGGCTCAAATTGAATGAAATTTGAAATATGCCATGTTTATACAATATCTGCCCGGCTACTAAAAATTCAGACTCCTAGTTTTATCCGCAGTGGAGTTACAGGGGGTAGAAAATGGCCTGAGTTGCTTCGAGAAAAGTATATATATTGTACCTACGGCCGTGCCACTTTTTTGTTTTACTTGCCGGGGGCACAAATAGTCACAATAACCACTTTTTACAGTTTAAAAGTTAATAGAAATACCGACCAAAATTAGACCATGTTATTCATGTCAGTAACCCATTAATGACCCACTACAGGGTCGGGTCTCCTCTCACAATGAGAGGGATGTAGGCCTTAGTTCACCACGCTGGCCTACTGCGGGTTGGTGGCCTTCACATACCTTTGAGAACATTTTTTTTGTGAACTCTCAGGCATGCGGGTTTCCTCACGATGTTTTCCTTCACCGTAACAGCAGGTGATATTTAATTTTATAAAGACTGACAACCCTATCCCGACACAATTCCGTCGTCTCGTCAAACAACCAAAAATTTTTGCTCTTCAAAGTTGTTCTTTAAACACTTAAAATTATACAAATTAATTCTATGATCCCGTTCTTCTTTCTTGACTCCATTCTTTGAGCCAAAGCCTGTAAATAATAAAACTCTGCAAAATATAATAAGTATATAAATAAAGGTCTAAGCTACGCAGTTTTAGTAAAATTTTGCTTGTATTTTCGTTTTTTCGCTGTAAATTGTATAACTCTTATTTAGGGGCAAGTAAATTTACTATACAATGAAGACCTTTTTGACCTTGTGGCCAAAATCGAGTCAATACTAGAAGTATATAATATTAGGTATTTTAGTTTGTAAAACTTTAATTGTACCTATGTTCTTCATTATAGTACCTAAGGCATTTAAACGTTTTTGTCAGTTTGTGAATAATTTCAGATTAACTTCAATACTGACTGAAAATTAATGGTTTAACCCCGAAGTAACCCGGGGAAGGTTAAAGCAATACATATGTGATATTCGTATAATACTTGTCAGTAACCCATTAATGACCCACTACAGAGTCGGGTCTCCTCTCACAATGAGAAGGATGTAGGCCTTAGTCCACCACGCTGGCCTACTGCGGGTTGGTATAATACTTAAGAGTAATTAAATCCAATAATTAAATAATATAATATGGTGGACGTCGGCATAACATTGGTACGATTCAATTTCTTTGTTTGAACAATGAAATTGAATGCTGAGAATATCCATCCAGAAAACGAGAATCTGGAGGTTTCTATTGTGGGGATATTGAATAATACATAAGTAGTAGTTACGATGATGATTGGAAGTTATGTAATCCCAAAGCGCGGCGCAGTGCAGTCGGGGTTTTATTACATGCGAGTATAGGCTAGACACCACAACATGCATAGGTATCTATGTAAGTTTATATTCCAACTAGTGACCACAAACATACCACTATATAACATAACTGTTTCACTGCTAATAAGCTTCAGATCTATCTTCAGATATGAGTACCTACGAGTATGTGGACTAGGAAAGTATGACAGAACAAAAAAAGACGTTTTAGTCTTATCTAATAAATGGAAAATGTACTTACACTTGGTCAGTAACCCATTAATGACCCATTAATGACAGGGTCGGGTGTCCTTCTCACAATGAGAGGGATGTAGGCCTTAGTCCACCACGCTGGCCTACTGCGGATTGGTGTACACTTATATAAGTGTAAATATACATAGTTATACAAAACATTTGGACGGTTATCTTAGGTGCGCCATTTTTAGTAGCTACGCAATCACGCAAGACTTCAGATTGATTAATTTCTATCCTGTTTGAGCTCTGGTATGGGTCCAGTGACCACTTAATATAATTTCAGGTGAGGAGGATAGAGTCCTTTGGTACTCATAAACTAGAATTATAAAAATATCATAATGCGTAATATTTATTCTCTAACAGTATCTAACACTATAAATTATATTAGAAGGTATGGTACTAGAAATAAATTAAAATAATGTAAGTTACCCTATGACCAAACAAACATGTATGAGCTCGATTTAAATAAAGTTATGCAAGTTTTACAGTTTTATAAAAATCGTTCGTAATTCAATCGCTGCCTTTGCGCTCCAGTTTCATGGTTCAGTTCCCGATTTGAACCAAGCTATTCCTTACATCCGATCGGTTCTGTCAAAAACAACTGCCGAAACGACTGATTTTATATAAAATTTCTATTATTAAATAATAATAGCAGTTGTTAACGTTTTATGTCCTACTTTACATTATGGGGAGCTTTCGTAGAGGTGTTCAATTTTTCATTAAAAATATAGCTTGCGTTTTCTACAGTATTTTTCTGAGATATGACATTGCATTGTACATGAAAGTCGAAATAATTATTTACTAGCAAGCGCAACTCAAATAATTTGTCCTGAATGACTGAGAATCAACGGACAGCCTAAACCGCTGATCGTAAAAATCTGAGCCTTTGATGGTGTATTATTTGTATGACGTAGGCGTCATAATTATAAGAAGGGATTTTCCGAAATTCTACGCCGAAGGGAGTGAAAAATGGGGGCAAAATTTGTATGGCACAACGTAATCACGTTGTGCCATACAAAACCAAAGGATTCCTTGGTCCCATCAGCTTCAAATTTTGCATAACCATTCTTTAAAAGAATTAATGGAAGATGCATTTCATATTTTATTGAAACTCATCGCCTAAAAGGGATAGAAAGTTATTTTGTATCGAAGTTCATATCAATACTCCTTAGTTTTTTGTTTAAGTTATATTAAGTTTTATTAATATTATATTATTAATTATAATATAATAATATTAATATTATTACATTATTAATAATATAATAATATTAATATTATTAATAATAATTATTGTTATTAATATTATTACATTACTAATATTAATTATTGTTATTAATATTGTTATTAATATTAATTGTTATTAATATTATTATATTGGTAAATGTCGGTAAATGTCGGTCATGTGAATGGAAGTGAGAGTTTTCATACTATTTGACACCCGACCACGTAGTGTGGTTGCAGTTGTGGTGTGGTTGTGGTACGTCTGCGTAGACCCTTAAGATTCATAATTGATTTGATTGACAATTGAATTGACAACTAATTGACAACGATCACTTCAACCCACGTTTTGAATGGGACGTGGTGAGCGTCATAAGTGACAAATTGATTTGATTGACAATTGAAATGACAACAAGTTGACAACGATTACTTAATTCAACCCATCCGTACATCGTCGGCGGTGAGCTTCGCGTCAGCGTAAGTCATGACGTCATAAGTGACGTTTTCGCCACGACCAAAACGACCGTGGTAGATAGTTCCACTACTAAATAAGCATTTTGATCGTTTTGAACGTCATCTGGAACGCAGCATTGGTAGAATAAAAAAAAATAGGGTTATGCCCTAACGATGCCTCTTACGGGACAGCCAATACGTTACACATTACAGTATGTTAGAACGTACTTATTTCTAAAACTAACATTCGGATTTGTTTACGATAGCCACATTCATGAGCTACGGTAACTTTTCACTGCGGAAAATTTGCTTTTATTTGCTAAGAAAACAGCATTCTTATTTCTTTTAATTTAAATAAAAAATACGGATTGATTAATTTTTATGGAGATGTTTAACCGGCTGGAGGGTGGATAATCTACACACATGTAAGTAATATTCTTCGTCCTGTATGACTGAGGAATAAACGTACCTACAGCCTAAACCGCTGCTCCTAGAGACCTGAAACTTGGAGGGTGTGTTCTTTGTATGACGTACTACGAATAATAAAACTTAAACTGCGAATAATAATAGTATTATTATTCGTAAATGACGTAGGCATCTCAAATTGTTCCCCTACGGTGGTGATAGACGAGGGAAAAGTTTGTATGGGACGACGTGATTCCTTGGTCCAATTTTTCATTTTTCACTTCAAATTTTGCATTTCATGTACATTCTTTAACATCGCCTAACTGGGTGAAAAAGGGGTAGGAAGTATTGAAATAAATCTTAAGTGTTATGATGTTTCAATGCCATCTGTTGACATGTCGGTGATTGTGATATAATAAAATCGATATAGGTTTTTTATATAAACACATGAATTTGTGTAAATAAGTGTCAGTAACCCATTAATGACCCACTACAGGGTCGGGTCTCCTTCTCGTAATGAGAGGGATGTAGGCCTTAGTCCACCACGCTGGCCCACTGCGGGTTGGTGGACTTCACATGCCTTTGAAAACATTTTTTTTGTGAACTCTCAGGCATGCAGTTTTCCTCACGATGTTTTCCTTCACCGTAACAACAGGTGATATTTAATTTTATAAAGCATATAACTTTTTTTTTTACAAAGTCATTGGTGCGTGCCACTGGCATTCGAACCCGGATCCCTCGATTCGAGGTCGAATTCTAAGCCACTGGGCTATCACCGCTCATAAATAATTAGTTCATCTCTATTATTCAGGTGACAGCGCTGCTTACTTAGAACGTAGGAAACAACAATTAATTAAATTTATTTTAATTTTTTAACTATAGATGCTAAAACAAAATTTGAGAAATTCAAGGAAAGAGAAAGACGTAGGTACCTACAGTTAATTTCATCGTGGAATGGCGCAATCTGGAAACATCGAGGATAAATTTCCAATATTAATTAAAATAAATAAATAATAACTCTTCACACTCATAGCCCCACACTAGGATTCCCTGTGTCGTGGGTGCCAAAAAATGAGATAGGACAGAGCGGTTTCAGTTGGGCCACGGAATTTAGCGCTGCACGTAGTGTCACCTTAGTACCTACATGAAAAGGCCCTCTTACTAGGCGGGCAAAAATGCAAACTTATCGCACAAAGGCCAATTCGCTCTACTACTAAATATTTTCCTTTCGCATTTGAAAACGCACAGGTTTTGAAAACTGTTCCAAGGTCTATAAAGCCGTGACTCGCGGACAAATGTTCCATTGTGTGGTTGAGTAGCTCATAAGCAACGTCTTTCGCCTTCGTGACTCAAAGAGCCCGTTAAAATATTGTTCCCGGTTGTCGATTCAATACTTCTATTGTCGTACAAAGAAATCCATTCCGACATTTGTACGAAGTGTAGCCTCCCGACAGAGTTGAGGTTTAAAAGATTATCTTGAAATTTAAATCTGTCTAGTGAAGTCTTTTTCGGTTTCTTCATATAATATGTGGGTAGTTTGCAAATGAAAATGGTTATAATAAATATAGTTAGGTGCATTAGAAATGTCTAATACATTATAGTATAGATATTAAATAAAATTAGAATTCACTTCAACAGAGAAGACTCGTACGGGTTTGTCATTTTCAACCGTAAGCACAGCAACAAACAAATAAAGAAAAGTCATAACTTTGACTTTTCTTTATAACATTACTTTGTTGAATAATATCTAACTGAGGTTTGTTTTGGCACCATTGCGTAGTATCAAGCGAAATATTCTTAGCAAAATATTTCGTAACCTGCTTAACAGTAGAGAGATATTGCAATTATTTTAGTGTTCTAGATAACGAAAGCGAAAGAGAGGTTATAGAAATGCACAATATATCACGCATTAAAAGAATCCACAAAAAATAGATGCAGCAGCCTCGGATAAGTGCCGCAATCAATGCTCCACCGCGCTGCAATTCGTTGAGATTACCGCGCAAACGATAAAATCGCTTACATTTATTTACATTCGTTACATTCTTGGCTCTGCGCTTTTTGCAGTCATGAAGCACTTAATGCACTTAATGCAGTCTTTGTTTGCGCTGCATTGTACGAAAAATAAATGGGTCAACCTAGAATAATACGACAATTTTTTTAAATACTTGACAAATGAAAGAGAAGGTTGTATGTATATTAAAATTTCAATTTTAAACATTCATTTTATTTTTTTATGATTATTAAAACAGAAGCAAACTTTGATCACATTTATTTAAAATAGATGATTGCATAAACAACCACATACCTACCATGCACACTTCATATAACAGTATCTATGGCGCAAGTAGGTAAGTGCTATGCTCATTGAAAGTAATCGGGCAAGTACTCGGGCCTTTTTAATGAGTACGATGCCAAAATTCCTTCTCGACAATGAATTAAGTTTCTCATAAATGTCACACGAATAAAAGAAATTAATTATCCAAACGAACAAGAGAAAAGGCTAGCCGTCAACTTAAATTTTCGCTTCTATAATTATGTAAAATTCAGTAGAAAGTAAAAAATATTAGGATTAAGCAAGACTTTGTTTTGCATTGAACTTCATATCGTCTGTAAACATGTGGTGCGTTTTGAATACTACAGACTACAGGAATAATTAATAATTATGTTTACGCCATTCGGGATATTCAGTAGCGTATTTGGAGTGTTAATACTACATCAGCGCGCCCTGGTACATTATAACTTACGAAAAATTTGCAAAGAACCATAGCTACGAGTACTCCAACCCTGTCATGTCAATGTCGTCGAAGCAATGAAAAAAATTTTCTACTTTTGCTTGGTAAGAAGTGAAATTAATCCTTTTTTATACTCACAGACCGAAACAAAGGTAAAAAGGTGGTTCAGTTTCTAAAATCTAGTAGGTATCTTGTAGATACCTACGTAGTGAAGTGAACTATCTACGTAGTGAAGTGTAGTTTTTTTATTAAACAAAACTTGATATATGTATATTTTTAATTAATTCTTTTACCCACCTTATAGGTAGCCTAGTACCTATGTAAATATTTTTTAAATATATTCATTAGCTGTTGTCGTTATAAAAATAATGACTAAGCGTTAAATGATTGCTTCACTTATGAGGACAATAACGTCTGTCTTAATAGTGTTATGCTAGGAAAACGGTGTTATATAGCGCCTAGCATTATTAATTTACAACCAGCGTTCCAAAGGTAATTACTTCGTTTACCTCATATCCTGCTGGTGGCAAAACATACATTTAATAAACAAAACGCTCTTCATTTTACAAACATGACGCGCGGTACGTTTAATTACTAAAGTAATATCATAAATATAGAAGATTTACTTATTATAAATTCTTAGTGAAGTAATATCGTAAGTAGTATTTGCAATTTCGTCGAATTTTTTAACAATCAACACAAAATACAGAAATTTAGAAAAATTGTCAAAAAAATTTGAAAACATCTTTAAGAATTACTATTAGTGGCACCCTTGATGTTAAATGGTCATGGACCCATGGAAATACACAATGACATGTATAATATTGTATACATAGGTAGAAAATAAATTCTATCTTCAGTCGTATATGGTAGCTATAATACTACTCATGAATAGTACTAATGCAAGAATGAAGTTGCCGCTTACACCAACCTAACTGTTAAGAGAGTGGAGTATTTCAAGGAAGTAGAGGAAGCGGGTCACGCGCTGGCGCTGGGCATGGAGTAGCATGAAGCGACGCTGACGGAGCCGCGGTCCGACTTCCAGGTTCTGCCGTTACACGTTACACGCCAACACTCTCTCCGGGCACCTTCTGCGCGCTCGTCAAGCAAGAGCAACGCAATAAAGGTGCGCCTTGCCTATGTACGATACCCGCCCCCTCGTATTACCCTCCGGATACGTACCCTCTCGCCCGCCATTTCCGCTCCTAACTTTCCCGACTCCACTCATAATGATAATAAACAGCTCGCTTTTCAACGTTTTTTCTCTTCACGATCGCCTGCTAATGAAGGTTCACTCGTTACAAGAATATTACTTGTTCGTACATCAACAATTTATGTTTTGTTCCGTAAAAAGCTTCAAGTGTTATTTTAAGTACATTCACTGAACGATAAATCTCACTTTATGGTAATGTATATTTTAAAGTATGTCATGTACATTAATTTTCAAAAGTCACTTAATCTGGTTATGTTAGCATTAGTTATAGTAATATAAAATAAATAAGTTATAAGTTAAAAACTTTTTTAATGAAGCTTTTATTTTTTCGAGTTACTCTTAACAAACCCTTTCATTAATTTGATACCTATATTGTAGAAATTCATTAAAAATAACTATTCCGATATCTTGGATTAGAAAGAATGACGTCTCAAACCATATCGTGCATGGTCACAAACTAAACGTGTATACAAAATTTCAGCTCAATCGGTTAAAGATATCTACTTCAAAATGAGTTCAAAGATTACACCCGAACAAAATACCAACCCGAACATACATTGCAAGTTAAATAAAATCTTTTAAAATATACAACAACGTATGTAGAGGTAGAATAATTTGAAGTGTGTGAGGTATCTCAACTAACATACTTTTCCTCGAATCACACACGAAAAGCCACAATTCTTCTACTTTGTGCATAAACAATCCATTTCCATGGATGTTCATTATTTCCATGAAAATTAAGAGTAACATTTCCTCCGTTCTTAGAATCTGGACGACTCATTATTTAGGGAGTGAGTATCTATATCATTTTCTCGAATCTCGTTTGAACAGCTACAAGTCTATTGTTATGTGAAAATATTTCTGGTCTTTCTGAATATTTATTACTTCCATAAAGCAAACAAAACATTTTTCGTAGAAAGAGTTAATTATTAAGCTATTAAAAAGAGATTTTTTTAAATTATTTTAAATAGATTCATATGATAAACTACTAATTTCCGAGAGACCTGAGCCGTAGATAAAATTCGCCACGGTAAGAATGAAGATGAAAGGTCGATACATGGGCATGATGTGCTGTGAGGATTTTACGGCTTTTGCTCCGGAACACTGAAAAAACCAATGGACAGCGACCTTTAAAACTGTGCTTTATAACAACTTGCTTAAGCTAGGTTCATTCCGTCAATTTTTGCGACATCGCAATTTTACCATCATAAAATGTAGGTATAAGCCGAACGGATAAAGAAACAATCTGGCAATGGCGGCCGGTACTTATGGTAGCGTCAGTACTTATTCTGTGGCGTCAATAAAAAAAGGTCAGGTAAAATATTAACCTTCTTTTTTTAATCTTCGATATCGTGCTGGGGTCCAAACCGGTTGCCATACTTGCCCATGCGTTACTAAATTGCAAAGGGTGATAACGCTCCAGTCTCTTTTCTTCTTCAAAATACTTAATTACGTTGTAGACTAATTGTCGAGCATGACTATGAAGAACCTTCCCGCGTTTTCTAGAAGCCATTTAAACAACCAAAGATCTAAACTTAACAAAAACAATAAATAACAGAACAGTAGTTGTAACTAAACAGAATTAAAATTTTACGAAATGGAGTGCGTCGAGACAGCGCGAATGTTAATCCAAACTGATTATTTTTTTTGTACGTCGTACCACTACGTGCGATTATAGACAGAGCGACGATATGAACGAGATAGCATGAGACCGTCCGCCATTTACAGATTGTTTCTTTATCCGCACGGGATATACTCGTACATGTTAAATGTAATGTGACTTTAATATATCATTGTTATTGTTATTTTTAATTGATAATTTGATCTGTTTGCGTATAAGTAAGTAGATGTACAAAATCATAATTTTAATTTCATATCAATGATTCCCTCTCCATGCACCGTACCGCTGGTACATGATACCTCTATGTCCGAAATTTTGACTGCCTCTATGTACGAAATAATGTCTCCGTCTAATCCTAGATTCATTTTTATATGTTTAAGTAAAATGTACTCAATAAATGAAGTATAGCCATTTTCAATGGCAAAATGAAATCAATCCACTCGCTGTTAGTAAAGTCGAATAAGTTTCCCACATTTTAGAGACCTTTCCTCTTGGCTCCCTTTGCGGTTCCGTGATGTTTTAGTGAATAATGTGCAGAACGAAATATCGTGTACTCCCAAACTAACAATAAATCAATGATCCACTGTGAGTGCGGTTCGGTTACACACAAGCCTATATATTTTCTATTCAGGCTGTCCCAGAATGAATGAATAATCCTGAAACCTCTTATAGTAGGCCTATTGAGGACCCAAAATATGGAATAAAAAAATTTTTTCGAGTACTAAAGATACGAAGCTTTTCGTTATTTTTAAAGTTCGATATTTTTCATACTACTGTGTGTTTGTGTATACCACAGCTACAAATAAATAAAATCAATTGGGTTTTTGGTGTTATAATATTCTACATAGACTCTTCCAAACATATGAAAAAATATGTGCAATGTTTTAATTTATTGGTAAATAATGATAGAAGATCAATTTTAGTCATGAAATTTGCATTTTTCACTTTATCTTAAACTTTAAACACATTTGGTGGAAAAAAATATATGAAAGCCTAAGTGGCCAACTGTTTAAAAAATTATGCGCGTTTTATACAGATTTAAAATGGTACAACAATTTCTTTTATCTCAAGTCAATAAGAGGTGTCAGGATTATGCATTCTTTCTGGGACACCCTGTATATAGCTGCACTATGAATATTTCAAGCAAATGGCTTTATTTAGAAACACGCAGGCTTCACTGAGTTGACCTATTGTTCATGTTATTCTCACTGAGTACACTAGAAAGGCTTTAATTTTATGCTCGTAGTAGAATTTTGAAGCTAGATCAGTCTGATGGGTGAACATTACGGGTCAATAAGCCCGATTGTGGCTGAAAGCTTTTACAATGTACGTAGATACCTAAACACGATGGAAGCAGACAAAGCAAAATGAATTTTAAGGAGGTTTTTTGATATTGGGTACACTTCCAAATATATTTATTCAGTGTGAAGTGTCGAAGCTGTCGAAATTGTATGTAACATAATTTTCAGCAATATTGAAAATATTGCAAAATAATACTTTTCCGAATATTTTTGTCGTGCAGTATTCCATTCTTTCATAATTTAAATCCGCACGACCATAATGCGATCAGAAGAAGTTGCCGAACAAAGCTGAACTAACTACAATGAGCGTAAATAATTAAAAAGTTTTCACGAGCTGCATCTGATGGCCTATTGTGATTAAAGTTCGTTTCGGATCCATTTTAGATTCCACCCCTCACCCGCTTTGGACGCGAAAGTGACGTTTTTGGATAGCCAACTATAGCTAAACCTATAGGTACTCGTATATTACTGCCAAGATACATACATTCAATAAGATATTGTTGGGTGGTACGAGTACCTTAAGGCTTTCCATATCCACAAGAACAAATTTATTTCCCTCCGAGCACACTAGACGTCAACAAATAAGGTTATTTTTCAATAGAGAGATTTTATTCATTCTTTTGCAGATGGTCAACAGAGCTTCTCGATACCCTGTTGGTTTATATTATCTGCTTAGTTGTATCTATTTTTAACTACTAAATTTGTTTGAATCGAATTTTTTAGACACCTAATATTAACATAATTTGTACAGAATTTACATTCTAGGTACTCTGCCAACCCTTTCATTAAAATAACAAATATTTAGCTGCTAAAAAGATTCGCCGCATTTTTTTTTGAAGTTATACTTCTTTTGGCGCGTTAGGGAAAAATGATGAGAGTAAAAGTTTGGCTCGAAAAATGATATTGAAGGTGAAAGAGTTTTGTGAAGCGGAAAAAAAGAACCAAGGTGTTTTAGTACCCTAAACAATGTTCGCAAGAGAGTCGCCGCCATAATAGTTACAAAATCTTTTTATAAAGCTTATTATGGCCAAAGAAGTATATCTTCTAACGCGTGTACATAAATACACACACACTTTTTTATTCTACGCTTTCACTTGTTTTCAATTTGTTTCTGAAAAACTTTATTGGTACATGTTCATTTTATCTTGTTAGGCGTACCTATTGATCATTTAACGTGTAATGTATGCTTTTAATTAAACTCCATACAATGGGGTGTCGGGTGACATGCTGAGATTCAACGTACCATTCGTTGGATCATAAATATCTCTCCCCTCGTATCTTCAGACTTCCATCGTCGATTATATTAGTTTCTTAATCATTTACAAAGGGTTTTAAAACTGTTTTACATATTTCTGTAAAGATTTACTTTTGAAAATTGTATTTTTTGTAAAATTATTATGTAGAAAATAGGTAGGAACCTTAATAGCCTTTGTAATATCAAAAACTACAATTATGTATTTTACAGTAGGTAGCATGGTATTGAAATCTCATGCTTTACCGGTTTTAATCTGTATGTTATATTATTTGTGTACTTACATTAATAAATAGTGAAATCTATAAATTTTTATTTGCAGTTTTCAATCTTCCATTAACACTTAAGACAGTACTATGAGTATATGTATAACATTAAACCTTTCTTCAGTTTCAATATCCTACACGTAATAAGCTCCATCCAAATACTACCTTATTACCTCTCTCCCAGCTCAAAACCTTCGTCAAAAAGGTTTTCTGTTAAAGCCTCTGAGTCCAAGAACGGCACAAAAATAATACGAATCAGATAATGGCGTCCCCAGCACGTCTTTCCATTTACAGTATTCGGAAAGAATTCCTATTAGTAATCGTACTTTCCCTTCTGACGCGGTCGTAAAAAAAGTTCTCCGGTAATGAATGCTTTCTGATCCCTTCAAAACAAAACGCTTAGCTTACGTTGTAGGAAAAACACTGTAAAATGGAGCTGAACGTTCAATAAAAAGAAACCTATGATTAATAATTATAGTGGTTCATATGGTTCTTTATATTATTATTCTATCACAGTAATCAAGTAAAATATTGTTGATCAGGAAAGTCATGAAAACGTTCGTAGCTTTACTTTACAAGCCGTAAGCCCATTCAATGTGTTAAGTGTTTGTGTAGTAGCAAGCATTGTGCTTACATTAACGGGCATAATAATTATTATCTTAAGAGGCAATCGTAGCGTTCCGACATGTTCCGATCTAGATGCCTATTCTTAATCCAACAATACTAATTAAATTTTAATTAGACAAAACTTGTAGTTATTTCCTCACTATGGCTCATTTTGGATTTATTACTCCTCTTTCATTTTCAATTTAGACGGCTGAGAGTGTAATAAAAGACTAACGAGTAACACTTAGCAATAAATGTACGTTACCAAATAACACTGAAGTTCGACTGGCAGCTAGGTACAACATTTAACCGTTAATACTTACTATATAGGTACATACTCGTGGATGCAATATTCTCGGTAGATTTACTGGTAAGCTTACGCAGGATTAAGTTAACTGTTACAGATACCTACCCGATAAAATAATGCTCCATCTTAGCGGAATTGCCATATGCTACCCAACACGATTATAATACTGTTTGCCTGCTATAGAACCTGCATAATTGTGGTTTGTAATTAATAATTAATAGTACATCACTCAGTCGAATGTCCATGTCACACCCGTACCGGTGGTTGTTGACGGCACTGCTCTCGAAGTTGTAGACGAATACGTTTACCTAGGACAAACAATCCGAATGGGTAAGTCCAACTTCGAGAGAGAGGTCACTCGAAGAATCCAACTCGGCTGGGCAGCGTTCGGGAATCTACGACACGTCTTGACGTCCGATATACCTCAGTGCCTGAAGTCGAAAGTCTTCGAGCAATGTGTGTTGCCAGTGATGACCTACGGTGCCGAGACGTGGTCCTTTACTGTGAGCCTAATTCACAAGCTCAGAGTCGCCCAGAGGGCAATGGAGAGAGCTATGCTTGGTATTTCTCTACGAGACAGAATCAGAAATGATGAAATCCGTAGAAGAACGAAGGTGACCGACATAGCTCTCAAAATTTGCAAATTAAAGTGGCAATGGGCTGGCCACATCGTTCGCAGGACTGACAACCGATGGGGAAAAAAGGTCCTCGAATGGCGACCACGTTTAGGCAAAAGGAGCACAGGCCGCCCTCCGACCAGGTGGACTGATGACCTGAAGAAGACAGCGGGAAACCGTTGGATTCAGAGGGCCCAGGACCGGGCGGAGTGGCATCGATTAGGGGAGGCCCATGTCCAGCAGTGGACTACTAAGGGCTGAAAGGAAGGAAGGAAGGAAGTACATCACTATTAAACAGTACAATTATGTTAATAAACTAAGTCCAAGTGGACTCCGATTTGGCTCCATTCTTTCTCACTCTTCTTTTGTTTTTAGAGACACAACACTTTTTTTTTAAATATAATTTTTATCGACAGCATAGACGTATAGTTTAAAATAGAAGGGAATCTAAAACCGAATACGACTAAAATACCGAAATGGAGTATTAACATACCTAAAAGGGTTAATCAACGCATGTATCCGGTGTTATATCTTTGTTTCTTTACGTCAATGACTCATCAAACCGCGAAGCGTAATTAATGCAGGTTTCATTATCTGACGATACGTTCTACCTACCTGTGTGTGTATACTACTTGAACAATCAAAATGATACCTAAAACTTCCTCGAACGACATTTAATCTTAGATATTAAATTAATACTATCAGGTAGCTCTACGGTAGTTTAATCTTGAAAGATTTCCGGGAGTTTTGAAATTTTTCAAAAAATCCGGAATACTTTTAAGGGGTTTCCTAGGGCATTTTTCGGATCAATTAACTACTAAATAATTTTAATCCTCTTATGGGACAAGGAGTATTTCGACATATTACTTCTTCAATAAAATACGTAGAAAAATTAGTACACATTAACAAATGAGAGTGTCGAGAGAGAGACAGAGAAAGAAAGTATGGCGAGCACCGAGAGTATGAGCACGGGGTAATTTAAATACAAAGTTCACTGTTTTATAAACTTTATAATATGTCTAAATGGTTACTTCGATTGACATCATCATGATTTTAAGCAAAATATAATATCGTTTATTTTGAAATGAAACAAGTTTTAACAGACTTGTAAAATACGAACAATTATTATTGGTCCCTTTAATTTGATACCTGAAACCGATGGGGAACTTTTAATGACGATAAAAAATTAAATTGGGGTCAGGCCGTTCGCTGAACAAAACTACTCGCAAAATCTGATTTGAAATTTTAAACTTTTCGTTCTTTGCTGGACGACTTCGTCTATATCGGGCACGAAACAAATATCAAATGTGCCGAAATTCCACTGTTCAGATTCAACGTTCAAGTTTTACGCTAAAGTTACATTCAAAAGTATTTATGAAAGTATAATTATAGAAGAATATAGAAGTTTAACTTACTTGAAGTAGAAAAAACCGCCGTAACAGATTGACTACGCAGCTACATAACTACTTTTCCAAGTTTGAAAAATTGGATAACAATATTTAAAAAATCGGTTAAAAAAGACACAGTACATAACTACATAGACTTACATAAAAGGTGTAGTAGACATTCAAATATATGTAAATATTAATATTATTAAAATATAAGTACATTCATATTCAAGTATAAGAATTTACTTGAATTTACATATGGAATGAAAAGAACTAATAAAGATCCATAAGCAAAAGCAGTTATTCATTCATATATAAAAAGCCATTAAAGTACAAAGATGCTTTATGGTCAATAAACACACATATCTACTAGGCCACATAGCTGTGGTTTGTACGAAATAAATTAGGTGTGCCAAATTTATATATCATGCTATTGTTGCGGAACTTTTCTGATGGTCCATTCAAGACCCTTTATCTATAAAAACGCGTCCGAAATCTGAAATCTTATTTTCTTCGTTGACCTCACCTACCTAATGCAGCGACTAATAAACCGGTCACGTTGACGTTATTTATTGTTATAGCAACAACACAGAGCAAAAATCCTCCAATCTTATTTAATACCTCAAGTGTTTTGGAGAGGGCAAGAAAACCATTTTTTTATAAAATTACATTAAAAATGAATAATAAAAGTTACGAATAATTAATGTTCGAGACAAACAAAATCGTAACAGATTAAACTTCATGCTAAAGATTTATAAATATACGAGTATACACACACTAGTAAACTTGTCAATGTTAAATTTTCAAAGTTTGAAATTTAAATCGTTTAGTTTATTTTCTTGATATTTTTACCGACTTCAAAAACGGAGGTTTTCAATTAGACACGTTTGTATGTAATATTATCGGAACTGCACAAGTTTTTATAATAATATGTTGGTCTATTACGGCTTTCAAAAAAGTATACCAAATTTCATGAGTGTATGTATGTATGTTTGTTTGTCCTCGCTTATCTTCGAAAGTAATTGACGGATTGTGATCGTTCTTTCTTGTTTGTTAGAATTTTTTCAACTAAGGGAATGGTTAAATGTTTCATCAAAATCGGCTCAGTACTTTTCTTTGATATGGACTTAAAACTAAAATATAACTTAAAAAAATACCGATAAAACATAAAATTTTTGATGGGCGAAGGAGTATGAAATAAAATTTGTTAAGAACATACTTTAGGCTTAAAATTTTTGAGGTTGGTGTGTTGGGTGTCAAGTATTTTTTTTCCATTGTTAGATTTTGGCACCAACCTCAAAACATTTTCGGAGGTCGGTTTAATTTTTTGAAATTATATTCTTATGCAGATATAATATTTTCATAGGTCTGCATTTGTCCAGTCCATTCAGTCCGAAGGGATTAAAGAAAACTGTAAGCGAATTTTTTTACATACACGTAGTTAAGTATAGATCGTTCTACGCCCATCAAGAGTTCTATGTTTTGTCGGTATCTTAAATTGAGCAAGTTTGTATTTTTCAGTTGTTGATTTATGCTTAACTTTTAATGCACATGGTTCCGCCGATCAAATTACCCATATGACATATATTAAATCGTGTCAACATTCCGACGAGGCACACAGGCTCAACGTGCGATTTTGCCCAGCAGAGCTCCGGGCGGCTGCAGTCGGAGCCGGTCGCCCGACCGCCCTCTGGTCCGACACAGCCTCCTCGCCTCTCGGGTATGGATTATTCGCAGCGAGCGACAAGCGGAACCAGTGCGACCCACGCGCTCCCCGCGGTCGCTCGCTTCGTTGCCAGTAATTTATATTGTAGCTCTTCGCGCCGCGTAGCGCGTAGCGCGTAGCTCGTAGCTCGTCTACCCGCGTAGCGCGGCCTCACTTCGCTCGGGGCTCGCGAATGTAATAATATTTTACCCGCAATATTGGCCCGCCTTTAACATTGCTATTTAAAACATGCTATTAATAAGGTCCCTATTGTGTTTATATAAAAAGAGTAACACCAAATTAATTTATTTTGAAAAGCACCTGTGGAAATATTTAATTTAGTGAGGTCAAAGCTCGATTGCCAGCTTGCATTATATTGGCTTCTTGTAAGTATTTATATAATAATAACATATACTATCTTATTACTAGTATTAATAAATTATAAATAAAGTTTTAGTTTTAAAAGAAGTTTATGATAGTAAGTTTGACAGTTGTAGGAGATTTTTGTTTCACGTAAATCCAATATAAACTTTAAAATCTTATAACTTAGTTACGATAAGCATCAATTTGTTTTAATCTGAACTACAAAGAAGAAAAACAGCGCAGGTTTTTTATCCTACAATATTTATTTTCTCCTAAAACTTAAAGCCGCCGTAATTTCTAGTACGAGTTTAAATTATGATCGAGATATTGTAGAGAAAAAAAATATACTAGATATACCCATACGTTTTTACTTCCTGATATTAATACTGATGATATTACAGAATACTGATAATTTTATTTTGGTTGCAAGTGCAATTTTGTGTGAAATTTCAACAAAGACTGCAAACTCTGCGATCACGCGTCCGCATTCATTTTTCAAGCGTATCCCGCTAATCTTTATCTATGGACTGAATACAAAACCTACAAACAAAATTTGCAAATACTGGTTGCTTCTAGCCACCAGTGGCTATTTTTTAACCTTGTGGGTGGTTCTGTCAAATCATGAAAAAATATACTTACTGTATGAAAATGACCCCTTTACCCCTAAGACTTCAGATGTTCAAATTAGGCCTTGCAATGAGCGACTCATCTTTGAAGAACACAGAATGATATATAATAAATAAGTATTGTGTGTCGTGATTTATAAAGAAAGTCAACTAAATATTTAAGCATGTTGAAACAATTAATTGACCACTATTGTTATGTACCCAAATGTATGAAAGAAAAATGTCTCTCCCAAATGTCTGTCTAATCCTAACGCGAAGTAAATCACTTCATCGTGAGATGTTGCAATCTTCGTTTACAAGAACTATTTTCGTAACATAGAGGACCAGTGCAACATATATTATGCAGGCGTCAGTGCTTAATAATAAATTACTATCAATAATATACAGAAGGAATAAAATCTATCTAGTTACATACCACGTTAAAATGGTGACTTAGGTCCAACAGAATAAATCATGCATCCACATTGAACAGTTCGGTTACATATTGTCACTTTAGACGGTGACACAAAAACTACATCTGTGCAGTGCAATCACGCGTCGCATTTATTCTTCGTGCACCGTAAATCCCTCTGATGTCTGCCTAACAACGAAGACTGAATGAATCTGTTGCGAATGTATCATAAATAATTTTCCATGAAACCTTTGGTACACAAAATTTGATGACAATATAACTCGCGTATCGAATCTTAAGTCTTGAAGTCGTCGTAGTCGAGATTTGGCGTAATTTTTATCGCCGCATGAATGTTTACATACTCAGATTTATTTAGAATGGTAAATTGGATGGTAAATATCTATAATAAGGGGAAAAGTTTGGTATAAAAAGATGGAAAATTTTGTCCTCTATAAAAAAGATTTCTACTGTTTTTAACGTAAAACTTATCGTTTCCGAGATATACAAAAAACGGTTTCCAAGATGGCGGCTAACGCTCGCGTTTTTGGGCGACAGAAACTCGGTTTTATACTTAGGGGGCACCTCCTGACATAATCCAATCGAAAAATCACGTAGAAAGATTGTATGCAAACTCAAACTCAAAAGCTTTTATTCATTATTAGTAATTAGATTCTCCATTACTTAAACTAACCCCCCTTTGCGGGAAGGATCGTCGTGCCTTTCCACCCAGTATACTCTCACGGACATTCCCATAAATGACCGGCTTTTTTATGAAGCCGACATTTTGGAAATACAAGTTTGGGGACATTCCTGGTTACAAAACAATTAGTTTTGTGTAATTCCTTAAATGTTATGAACTTGTTCCTATTTTTATAAACATACATAATGTTTTCATAAATATATTGTGATGTAAGAGTAAGTAAGTATATTTATTTCTTTGAATTTTTTCCCAAGTGAATTCCCAAGTTGTCAGAGCGGACAGATATATTTTGGTGCTAAAATTCCTGGACTAACAGTAAATTTGATGAATTGATGATTTGCAATAGATGATCCGCAACTTGTTTTTTGGTTTCACAAAATGACGGTACGATTTTATTTTTAGTGTTCATTATATTTCTCTATCATATAATATGCTTTTAAGTTTAGATCGTTTTAAATTGAAGGACATTTTACACCAAAAAAAACTTTTAAAAGCTTGTGATTATAGAAACAGAATTGTTCTATTAAATTATCTTTATGGCACAGTGTGCCATAGACCCGCACTTCAGCCACTTTTTACCGTGCTTAAAGTTGTACCTCTTTGCAGTAACATTATGGCGCGTTTAAAGTAAAGGTTTTTTCGAGATGTTTTTGGTTTTGGATATAGGTATCTAACGCCAACTTCACAATAAATTCAATGAACAAAGAACAACATTTTATACGTTGAAAAGATTATGTTCTTTTTAACTCGTTAATTTACTTTAAACAAATCTAGCTTTTCACCCGTACTATAAACCTTTATTAATATTCCGCTCCTGTTTTCCCCTGGGTTACCTTTCGAGTAAACAAAGTGAATTGTTCTAACAAATTAAACATGAATTAAGGTGCGCCCTCTACCTTCCTGTTATTCCTCGCTTATAGACCAGTAAAATTAGACGTTTTCTTGGTCAACTTTGCGCTAAACTTCCGATCCAAAATTCTTTTTACACGCTTTATATTAAAAGGTTTAGGGTCATTTACTGAGGCATAAAATCACAAAATGCTGACAAATGCTTCAAGCGTCATCTTGAAGAAATGTTTTTGGCCGATATCTCGGAAACTATGCACTTTAGGGCAATAGGGCAAGTTATAAAATTAAATGTAAATTAAATTAAAACTTTAAACGGCCAGATTTCGTTCAAACTTTGTAGATTTATAGAGGACCGATGACAATATACTAATTTGATAAAATTATTCCATTTTTCAATTCGCAAAATAAGTTTTTTTTTAATTTATAAAAACATTTTTTTTTATTTTATACATATTTTGGGCAGTTTTGACATGCCACTTACTCTTATGAAATTTGCCAAAAAATGATAGTTTTTGAGTTATAAAATTTTAATACCTAATTGAAAATTCTCGATTTTCACCAACTTTGATGATTAATTACAAATTAATTTATTATACTTAAGACTAGATTTCAATTACATTGTTGTAAAGAAAAGCGTGTTTTTTAGTTATTTAACTATATTTATTTTATATATTTTCTATATTTATTTTAAGCTATATTTATTACTGATGAATGTAATTTCAGTATTAGCATTCTTCAGTATTAGCAGTCTTAAATACGCCTTCTGTCAGCATTTGATTAAAATCGTGACAGTTTCAAGACGAAGTAATTGTTTCATAGACTGTTGGGAACATTTGAATATTGTTTATTAAGGATAACTTGTCAGAAACAAATAAATGTTTTAGGTACAAGGGTATTATCTTTGCAAGGAATATAAATTATTAGCAGGAAAGATTCATTATATAGCACGCAAATATAGTATAGTATAATGAATCGCTCAACGTCAGCAAGCCCAAAAAGATAAATTAACACTTCAAACTAGACTTAAGTGCGTAGCTCTCTTAGGCAATTATGTGATCGAAAATAAAGGCGCTCAACTTATAGTAGTAGGTACAATATTCCCATTGTATTCAAATTTGACTGATATCGTAATTCATATATAAAAAAAATCTAATTTCTTAAAATTTTAATTAAATTAACTAAATTAAGTAATTTTTAAGTGAAAACTTCTTTAGCGGCGTTGTGCACTTTTTTGGGTTGGGTAAAAAATGTTAAATTTGTAAGACGGAGGGAGAGTGTTTGTGTGTCATGTCAGTACCCATTAATGACCCACTACAGGGTCGGGTCTCCTCTCACAAGGAGAAGGATGTAGGCCTTAGTCCACCACGCTGGCCTACTGCGGGTTGGTGGACTTCGCATGCCTTTGAGAACATTTTTTTTGTGAACTCTCAGGCATGCAGGTTTCCCCACGATGTTTTCCTTCACCGTAACAGCAGGTGATATTTAATTTCATAAATCGCACATAACTTTTATTACAAAGTCATTGGTGCGTGCCACTGGGATTCGAACCCGGATCCCTCGATTCGAGGTCGAATTCTAAGCCACTGGGCTATCACTGCATTTAACCCTCGACGACTTTCATAGATTATATGCCGTAAAAAAAACGTCATCCTCGTATGGTCTGTTACATAAGATTTTGCCAGGGGGAAATATTAAGAAAAAAACAACGGGACCAACAACCGCACTCCGAGTGTGCCGGTAGAAGTGAAAACTTGGAAACTCTCCGTCTTACGAATTTTCGATCAGGTTAAGTGTCCTGACGCGCGTTTTACATTTTTACCCATCCCATACAAGTGCACAACGCCGCTAATGAAGTTTTCACTTCAATAAGGAAAAAACGCCATCTTCACGTATAGCAGCAATCTATTTCTTCCCTCTTTCACGTAAGTCATGTAATCCTTTCTGAACTTTTTACTAGATGGCGCTAATCACAACAAAACACTCTCCCTCAGTCTTACGCATTTTCGATTAGGGTCACGTGTCCCGACGCGAGTTTAACACGTTTTACCCATTCCAAAAAGTGCACAGCGCCGCTAAAGAAGTTTTCACTTCAAAAAAATGATATTTTGTAAATATATTTTGCATTAAGTACAATTTGTCAATACAATATAGCCTTTAGTATTGATTATTAATTTTAAATTAGAACAAATTTTTCATCGAGCAACCGTCACTATAATAACAATAAATAAACCAAGTTCCCTGAAAAAATATTTAATGAATGTTTAAATATTTTAGTTACTTTGTAATTTAGCGAACTTCAAACATAGTAGAGCACGTTAAAAAGCTCTTACAAATAAAAACGACTCTTAAAAGCACGCAACATTAATTTTTTTATGGTTTGAAATTAAATGTGAAACAGACTTTTTGGGTTTAATAATATTGTCGTAGGTAACGTCTTGAAAATATTTTACACTTGTCTCTGAAGATCAATCATAACACGATGTTAAGCAGAAATTAAAATCCTGCAAATAGTCCTAAATACAATTCAACAAATTCTTCGGCATCCATGTCAATGATAATAATGCCAACATGCCAACTAAGCGAGTTTTTATTAATTAATAGCTTAGTTGAAACTAAGCTACTCTAAACACTTCATGACTCGCCATAAAGTCTAGTCTAGCCTTGCCCTACGTTTCGGTTAAGTACGTGTGGTTGCTTTCTCTTGATGACTTTAAGTCTTATACAAAAAAAAATTATCTTCCGTCTTCATGAACAATAAACTAAAGTCGCCTAATAGCTGATAAATGCTTCGAAGGTCTACGACGTAGCACCGCCGTAGCATTTTTAATTTAGGCACTTCGATCATTTAAATCAATTTTGTGGCGTTTTGCCACATTATTGTATTAAAACGTAAATGTACATAACTTACCTTTATCGCAACTTGCCTTTATTTTTGTAGTTGATTTAAAATTATCGATGTGATTTAGAAGTGAGTGATTGAGTGAAAGTGAATGGAATAGTACTTAATAGAGTGATGATCCTAATTACAAATTCTAATAAAGTTCGTTCTATGTGTTGCTGCGTGAGTTACAATAGTCTTAATAATTTAGAAGTTTTATGAATATTTTTATCAATATAAATTTTAACATATGGATGCTGTGGTAGTCAAAATCAAACATATATTTCCTATGTGTAATGTATTAGCGCTGCCTTTCTAAAAATATTCATGACAATTTATTTTACAATGCGCAATTTATTTTTCAATTATCTCCATCAACTTTACTTGACATTTATTAGATCAATACGGTAAGTAAAATTTTTCCGAAAAAACATTTCCATTGCAACTTTTTCGGTTACTTTGAGTTTTTGTGATGCAATCGGTTGGAAATCCCAATTAAGTTAAAGCAAACAATATAGGTACTCTAAGCAAGGTTGAAGGATGTGTGTTCTGAAGCCACCAGGCGCTTACCGCTCACGATTATTTTTTCTGGACGAGTGAGCATTTTTCTCGACCGCTTACAAATGACCGCTTAGTACAGAAATCTCTCTCCTACATTATATTTTCCTTCCTGTAGATACTTCCATTATTTTGTTAATGGAACGGTGTTCAGAGATGCCCAAACAATGAGAGCCTATCAAAATGATGACGGGATTCGTTACTTATGTGGGAGAAATTCTAGTATGTGTGCGATGTAGGCTCCCAAAATGCCGAAGAAAAAATATTGTAAAGGTTATTATAATATTTCTCCGTTTAAAAAAACAACGGAATGGAATACCAGAGTAACGAAGCCGCAGGTTAGTTCCCAGGAGTACTTCGTGAATCCTAACAAAAATTAAATCTTTTCCGAAACGACAGCGACAGCATTGCGGCTTTCAAAATTGTGCCTGCTATATTGAAATAATATGTAAATATTAAATTTTAGAAAGCAGTTGTGTTATTGATCGGTTTAATGAGTATAGCACAGTTCAGAAGAGTACATCAAATAATATCTACGTAAACATATTTATAATTGACATTTATTAGGAGTTCAGTAAAATAAGCATGTACCTTTGAGAAATTAAGTAAAGTACCTACCTACCTACCTATAATACTTGACTGCATATGTATACCTCTTCCTTTTCACCAAACATAGCATTGTTTGAAGAAACTAGACGTTTGAATAACATTAATAAACCCATAACAGCATTTTCACCACTGAACTATTGTGAACTAAAACAATGTATTGTATTTTCTTTCTCAGAGCTTCGTTAGTTTTCCGGCATGTAAGGTTTACTTACGTCTCATATCTATTCAAAAGGCTGAAATGAAAAATATTTTTATCTCGGCGTCTTAACAGTAGTATAGCAAGGCCAATGGTAGCTTTAATAACAATAGAAACCCATTGTTATTCACCGCGCGTATAATCTGATGATAATGAATGCAACATTGAACACTCCACATAAAAGCCAGATTGTACATTTCAGAGCGGTAAAACAAGCGGAATGACTTATTGTCGTCCGTTAACGCTGTCGCGTCTCTCAAATATCTTATTTCATTCACCTCGCCCTCGCCATCCCTTTGACATTAATATAACGCCGCATACAGTACATGTTGCTTGAGCCCATATAGGCGTATCGTATTATAACTAACAGTGCCTAGTTGTAACCGCTTTACGTATGAAAACTCACATTATTATCCATTTTGTTTGGTTTATAATGCGAGTTTTTAAATGTTAATTCAAAAGATTTATTGCATCGATAAATTAAAAAAACATGGTATTTGATCAGATTAATATTTGGAATGCGTAAGAATTCATTACAAGATAATAACAAATACGAAAACATAAAATTTAAAAATATGTTTGTTTAATTGTTGTTTATTTTAATCTCAAGCATTACAATCAAACATACCCGACCTGTAGAATCAATTAACCATAGTGTTCTTAAAAATTAAGTCAACAATATCGACATTGAGCGTGGAAATCAGTACTTGACGTTCCCATATTTTGTCCCGCCTCAATCATTTGACAGCCGATCAACCTAATATTATATCTATGCTTGAGTCCTACTGTTACAAGTTTCATTCATACATAAATTATAGTGATTTTAGTAGTAGGTATTAAAACATCAAACAGTTTTAACATTTATTACTTCGTAGCATGTCTAAATTATATGAAATTATATTTTTCGGTAATATTAGTTACAATAACTAAACCGACAAGTTTAATGTTTGCAAGGATCCGTCCGGACCTTTGTTACGAAGGGTTGACACTTCGGATAGATAAATTGAAATTAACGGGTACTCTTACTGAACTCTAAACCCAAATCCGCTATAACTTAATGGTATCGAGATGACAAAAGTTTCACAAATAATATACTACGATTTCATTTTGTCAGATAGCGTTGTTATCTGAAATTTTACATAGATACTTCTCTATCTTTTCATCTAAAAGCTTTAGAACATAAAAAACATAAAGGTCTTTAAAATATTATTAACCTTAGATCTTACCTTGCGGTACGGAGACGTTATACTGATGCGTTTGGGGTGAGAAGGTGTCAAATCTATGTTGCTATGTTTCTTGGGTTCAATTTCTTGTTTATCAAGTCGGGGCCTTTTTAATTATTTTATCATTTTTCAATTACATTTTAACCGTCATGGGGTTTTGAAAATTTTTAATTTTGCTTTTTATTTATATTTCGAACACATTTTTAATACAATTACAATAATTATATTTTATAACGTAGCATTCGTTCATGTAAAAATAGTATTTTAACATATTTTATAGAATCAGGATATATATGGATATATTTATTTAATTTATGAACATTATGGTTACCAAAGTTGCGAAAGAATTCCGAGATTAGTGCTTCACAAGTAGTAGGTACACGGAAACCGGCAAAGCTTCCAACAGAAACAACTCGCTAATAATATTTAACGTGTCTCTTCTACGCCGTCCATTTGGTCGCTTGCTCGCTATACTCTCTACATAATATCATACTTGACTGTCTGAGCTTCACTTTCATGAATTTTTAAACAAACTCGACATCTGCGCATTCTCGCAAACTCGGTGAAAAGTAGGTGATAATTACATCTTTAAAAAGTTTACGCTGTCTGCGAAAAGTCTGTTGTTTTTTTACTACGTTGTCTCGTCGCCGTCGACGTCGTTTTATATGATATGTGGTTCATTTTAATATTAATATGTGTTGGTATTTGTTTAAGACTCTATAATCTGTAGATTTTAATAATAGCAACTGTACGCATTTTTTATCTAGGTATAGATAGCTCCTTCCCAGATAAACTTCAAAAGTCCTTCCACTATTAACCGTATGATTATTTATACATGATAACTCAGACCAAAAAGTATTAGAGCTGATTTAAAAACTAATGAGTCCGCTATCTTTTTTCTAGGGCGCTTAACGGAAACTAAACTGCTCGAACTCGACAATGATTCAGTTGGATAATTTCAAGCGACCGTCACCTTCGCCTTCACGCTGTTCAATTCGCAGTGACAGTCGAGTATTTCGGCAGCCCCGCGTCATCCAAGTGAATCGCGATGCTTCCACCATGATGGATGACGAGTCCAGTGGTATCGGCGCCAATGGGAGTGGAACGGATGCAGGAATCGTCTCTGATTTTGAATCTCAACTCGGACATCATGCAGCACACTTTCGTTCGCGGACGTTCAGTGACGGATTTATTCGAAACACAAGTATGGAATTACTCCTCGGTGTCGACTGTGAAGCCTGCCTGGCCATCGCAGCTCAACGACAATGTCTCAATAAACACATATCAGATCATGATTTTGATTTAGTATGCAATTGCAACGTTCAGCAAAATAATTACCTAAACTGCCAAAGAGATCTCCCGAAGCCGAGAGGGCACACACTTAACATTTATGACTTAGAAAGAATGAAACGAGAGACTGTACGAAGTAACCTCGCCATCGGATCGCATCGTAGTCTAGACAGGAGGCACAATAAAAGTAAAACAATTGGTGTATCGAGCTACATTTCGAAGCAGTTGATAGCGTATGATCACACTAACACTTTAGTTCAAAAAATCAAAAAGAAATTAAGTAATTTGAAAAAGATGGGTGGTGATGCGATTTCCAAGAAACATCAAAACGCAGTGCAGCTTGCGGAGATAACGGCCGGTTCCACAAGTTCTCTCAAGAAACTGTCGATGCTGTCGTTAGTCGATAAGTCGCAACGGAAACATGATAGTCAAAGTTGTATCTTCTCGTCTTCAACTGTTCAAAGTAAAGACGACTTAAAAGACCATCTAACGACGTATGCAAATTTTTCATCAAATGTAGATCAGTGTTTTGACAGGATTGGAAATTGTAATATGAACGCTGATACGAGTAGGAGTACGTCGCAAAAAATGAGAATCTTCGAAAATAGCGATGAAATAATATCGAGAAGCTCGCCGCCAAGACAGGTGATGAAATTTTCAACATTAGATAATCGCAGCCGTTGCAGAGGTATAAGGAGACAGATGTCATATAATGATTTCCCAATCGAGCGATACAGAGATCGTATGAGCCAGTCGTGGTCTCAAGATGAAGGCATTTTCGATTCAAGAAGCACTCGACGCAACACAGTTGACGACGATTCTCATCCATTCGTGGACGCCGATAGGATAATACACTCAACCCCACGTCCCACTCAAGCACACTGCACCTGCGACTCGACACGCAACGATCGAATTCCTTCTATATTCTACGACACTCATGTAAGTTGTAATTTCAATGCGCCTACGAAATAAATCAATAGGCACGTGTGAGTAAATAACACTTGTTCTTTTAATTATCAGAAGAAGTAAGCTAAGTACTTGATTGTCAATGGTAGCATGGCATTGCATCCCACAGACAACCACTCTCTCTCTCTCTCTCTTCAGCCGACTTTGGTCCAATCCTCTCCCAAGGCGCGCCACCGAGCCCCAAATACACAACTACCACAACCACATCTATTTTCAAACAGGAGTTAATTAGAAATCTGAGGTTATACAGTACTTGTGACGCCTTAGATGGTCACCTCAAATCTGATGCTCCGGCGTTCACATCCAAGAAATTACTCTACAAACAAGAAATTACTCTATAACTTGCTTGAGAGCGCAAGGGTGGCATCCCCGGAAGAATTTCATTGGATAATCTACTAACCTATTAGGGACTCACTGCAGGGACAGGAGTCAGGACAAGGGTGTAACGCCACTCTGGTCCTAACGCAACTAGTAGACTTCTCATCTCTTAAAGACCACCTGTTTCTCGAATTCTCGAAACCACTGATCTGTAGACGTTTTTTTTACTAACAGATTTTTTTTACGATCTACTTACTTGACAATGTGTGCAATTAAACTGAGCAGCATTTTTAATTTTTGTTTTATAGTTATATTATATATTGAACTAATATATCAATATTTAGGGGAAAAAACGCGCGACACCTGCGCCTGATGTGACGGACCGCGCACAAGGACGCGTGGTGGCCTGCGCTGCATGCAAGTCCACGCAGTGGCTGCCCACCGCCACCACATCCACCACCAGCCACAGCTCCACCGCTACTGGAAACTCACGTAAAATAATTATTATTTTAAAGCATATATTTTATGTAGAATTACTACGTATCTTTGTAAAGCAATGCATTAATAATATAATTTAGTATCGTGTAGTATGGCACAAAAATCGTTCTTTTCTTAGTATAGATTTTACCCCTTCTTATTTTTAACACCCACACTTTAAAACAGAGTTGCCAAAATGGGCTTCCAACGGCGCGACTACTATATATATTATATAGTTATATTATGCACTTAATAAACATTCAATATTTGCACACGATGGACTTTATCATATTGAAGATATGATAAAGCGCATTTCAGCCATTACGCATGTTATGTTATAATATTTTTCATGTTAGATAATTCTTTATAAATGCGCATAATAATTTATTTAAGGGTCCACCGAGTTTCGCACGCAAATTGATTTTAGGTAGTCCGCGCGCTACGTGTATGTGTGCGTGAGCTCGAGATCGACTAGGCTAGCGAGGGTGCAATTGTAACATTTTTACAAAATAAAACAACAAAAGTTATAGAAATATTTTTATTTTGGCCTTATTTCAGATTTTCTCGTTTTTTCATTTATTTATAAATGACTACTGGTAGATACTAGGTAGATAGGTACCTATATAAGATCTATAAAAATCAATTAATCAGATATATAATGCAATCGAATAAGAACCTTTAGGATATCATTCTAAGTAGATATAATAGGTATAATAAAGATAACTCAATAATGTAAAGTAAAAATATACAGTACGAGTAATAGGGTAAAATCGCAGTAGTAGACCCTTTATTTCCAAATTCAAAATTATGAATTTATTTTATAAATTTCTAGCATTGTTGCTTTTTATTGACTAGGTTATTTTACCACACTCAATGATCCAGAATGAAATATACGTACTTATCGCGGTTAGACCCGAAACACAGTGTTAAAATGAATCAAATACCTATATCGTGAATAAAAAATCAATTCAACACGTATGTATGTAATACTCTCAAACCGATCAAGCAAAAAATTTATTACAATCGTAATAACTAAACTTTTGATGTAACAACCTTATTACCATGAAGGCATCTGAAACCATTCAACTAATAAAAGAACAAAATGTTGCGTACTCCAGCCAGCTTTTACGTACTGCTTGACAGTGGTTGCTAGGCAACGCTTTGTCCACGAGCGACACAACCTCCCCGTCTAATCGTCGAAGGGAGACTAAAGCGGACATGGTGGGTGGGGACTGAGGGCATTGGGGGGAGCGTGGCAGCTCTGCCTTGAATGGGCAAACGCGCGCTTTTTTAGGTATTTCCTTCTTATTATCAAACAAGTAAACATTTTGAAAATGTACGACGTATACGTTATAGAAAATATATCATTTTACTACTATTCAAAAACTGATAACCTTCCGTGAAGTATTTACGCCATACTATGAGTTTATTTAACTTTTAAGAGCTTATTTGGATTTTTTTCTATCGAGGAAACTACAAGTAATCGTGTTTCTGAAACATATGATGTATAGAGTATCCTGAAATTTCTTACGGAATAAATGTATGCATGAGTCGGTGGACCCTTAAATTTTATAAAACAGACAGACATAATTATAAATCCACATACATACACACATCACACACGCACCATCTATCTATACAAGATTGAAACCTTATTAAATCGAAATTTACAACTAGAACATTCATTAATGTTTAATTCATTAATGTTTAATTCTCAATTCAAATAGGCTAAGCTACCCACAGATAGGCAGGTTTAAATAAATGTTTTTTGTCGACAACTTTCATCTTAGCCGATAATTATCATATTCATCAATAATTTCGTATTTCAAAGCCAGAGCAACCATGTGCTTGACAGCAAGATTATCGGACGTGTCGTAACGTGTGATTGCTATGACCCAAATTGATTTTGATATCGTAGTACATAACAATGTTACCTATCTGATGTGAAAGGTGTCAACCTAGCTACTCCTATAAATATCTTTTTATACACAATACCTACGTCTCTTGGAATTGGTAGTACCTACCTAGGTAGATAGATAAAGGTAAATCTGCGGTTCGTTCTCTACAATATAGGTATGGCATGATTTTTGTTTTGGTGGTTAGGTATACCTAATGGTTTTATCAGTATTTGCTAGATTGAGTTGACAGTGGCTGTACTTCCCTTAAACGAGTGCATAATTATATATTAGGTATATTAATTTGTTTATGTGCTTTATATTGCGGAATACTGCACTTTAATAGAGTTCATTAATATAGATCTATTGTTGTTCCCTACCCAGTTGTCGTAAATCTTACCATATTAACGTCCAGAGCTGTAACTACAAATAATTTACAATATTAAGGTATATCGGCCTGGCATCGGCGCTGGTGTTGTGTCGCTATCCTGGTGCTGGTTGCTGGGACGGCTTGCGTGGCGGGGCCGCTGGCTCTGCGCGCTCCGCCGGGAGCTCCACTGCACGAGAGACTGCGCCTAGCAGAACGACTCCTTCACGACACCCCCCTTGTTGACGGACACAATGACCTACCATGGAATATACGAAAGTTCTTGCACAACAGAATTAAGGATTTCAGGTTTGTATTTTTATACAAATAATCAATTTCAACTTCAGCTAATATTAAAGTCAATATATTCAAGATGAATAAAATCATCTGGAGTTACCTAATTGATGTATGGAGCGTAAGCACAACTTACGTAACCTAGAAAAGACAAATGATATTAACACTTCAGAATCTTATGAATTAAGTTGTTTTGAGCGAAAGGACAACCAAGAAAAATGGTATTATAAATATCATTTTATTCTTGTGCAACAGGTTTGACGAAGACTTAAGGACCATATCCCCTTGGGCCACAAGCTCCTGGAGTCACACCGACTTGCCGCGCTTGAAGCAGGGAAGAGTTGCAGCTCAGGTGCGAGTTAAATAAATAGTTCGTTTTAATTGGCTTTAATAATTTACTTATTTCACTGATCAATATAATTACTTTTACGTTTCAAAATTATGCTGCCCAATATACGAGCATAAAAGAGTTTTTATGAAATAGAACACTACAGTATACAACCATCATTATTTATATGTTATTGTTGATTTTTAGTATTGGAAGACACGTAATATTCTTTTTTTAATTTTATATAAGCAAAAGATAGCAGTCTCTACGAACGTTTCCTTAAGTAGAAAGTTGCCGCACCTATGTGTTAAATTAAGTTTGTTTAACCTCGATCGAACTACGAACAGTTCCAATCAATCTGGGTTTACATTCCATATACGAGTATGTCTACCTCGACAAACCTTCAGTCGAGCTCTTCAGCCGACTCTTATCATGATATTTTGACACAATGAGCATAAACTTTAGAAACAAGCTTGTTAATTTAAACAGAAATGATAATTATTTTCAACTTCAGCGAATAGCTCACTGGAATGGAATATCTCATTAATATAGCGAAATTCTCGGTACGACTCACGAATGCGTTTAAACGGAATATACCTACGAGTACAGTGAGTTACAATGTTATATATTTTGTTTAACCGCTGAAGTTACCTCACGTTTCCTATTACATGTCAGTACGTACGCTGAATACGAATGACGAGCTCTGAAAGCGCAGCCTGCAAGTCGTGCATGACATTTAATCAACAGTGTGTCAAAGTGGTGTTCTGAAATCAGTTCTGGGCTGCATACGTGCCCTGCGACGCACAACATCGGGACGCCGTGCAGCTGACATTCGAGCAGATAGACCTCATCCAGAGACTCACGGACAAGTACCATCCTCAACTGACGCTGTGCACCTCAGCAGAAGGTAACTGTAATATTGTATTTTCTTCTCTAAAGTCTAAAATGGTCGAGCCTGAAGTACTTTCGGTAAGAGCTCTAACAATTCAAAGTACTCGTAGTAGCAGTTTATATATGTTTGTAGTAGGTAGGTACATATGTAAGTTATTTACCGTTTATCTTCGAAATTATAACTTATGATATTACAGTCACAGTGGTAAATTTAATGATTCAGTAAGTCAATGTTCACTTATGAAGCGATCTTCTCTTAAGCGAGAAAGTAGTAGGAACCATAACCATAGGTATGTTTCTCAAGTGACCAATTACAAAAGAGTACGATCAATTGGCTTGACCTACCTGCCTTCGCATTTCTTCATCAGGAATATTGATTACCATACCTCTTACCTAGTCTTTCTTAAGCAATTATACGATTTATTTTATTGTATATTGTATACCTATTTTAGGGAGCGATCTTCATTTAACCATAAATATGTTAACCTCCTTTAGAATAATCCTGAGAATATCCATCAATTATATTCTATTGTCTGTAATTCATTCCTTAACAAATCATGGGATAAAAGCTGTATAAATCAGCGGCAAAGCCTAAATTAGCATAAAGTCTTCGAATAATCTACCCACTCTTGTATTTTCTTAAGCCAAATTCTTTTCGTTATTTAAGCGACTTGAATGGATTCATTTTAACTAATACCTTAAGTAATAATTTTTATTCCTTTATGTTTACTTTAATAACAGTATATTAAAGGTTTCGTGGCATTTTAGCGCATTGTAAGGGCCCCTAATCAAATTTAAAGCCAGGTACGGCCATTGTAAGACTTCATAAAACTTTTAGTCATAAAAATATTGAACGAGGTTAGAGAATTATATTAAACGAGTCGTTATTATTATTTGAAGATAAATAATAATAAAAAAAATTTAATTTCAACAATATACGAGTTACAAAATATTAAGGAATTAGGATGACAAACTTACTTAAAGTTTTATAATAGGTAACTAGTCTGGCCATAAATATTGTTACTACATACATACCTAAAACCTTTTCTTTTTTTGCAACTTTTTAATTATTTTGAAATTGGAATATTTTAAAAACTTATTTCGATTTGCGCCATTTCACATATTTTTTCGTGTTCATTATCAAATTACAATATGGAATAGGGTGTTAAAGAAATTGCAGTGATCGCCTTGCACAAAGTAGATATGGAGCCGTCGATCATATTCCAGACACTTCAAAAGCTTGGTATTAGCCGTAAGTTCGTATATCTTACTATCAACAGATACAGCAATACTTCGTCTGTCGAAGACCAGCAAAGATCGGGGCGGCCGCGTGTTGTTAGAACTACAAAGGCTGTTAATGCTGTTAAAGCCAGAATTCGTCAAAACCCCATTAGGAAGCAAAAAATCTTATTGCGAGAAATCGCCGATATACAGGGCATGTCCTAAATCAATCATTACAATTAAAGAGAATGGATCGATCAAAACGCCTTCTGTCGCGATACGCAGGTGAAAAGCACAGAAATATCGTCTTTACTGATGAAAAAATGTTCACGATTGAAGATGATAAAGTGTACGCTAACAGTTCTAAAGAAGCTGCTCAAGTTGTCGGAAAGGTACAACGTGGTCATCATCCTGCATCAGTGGTGGTTTGGTGGGGCGTGTCTTATCAAGGAGCCAAAATGTATCAAGATACAGTCTTGGATCATGTTGTGAAACCTGTCAGCAATACACTTTTTAACCTGGTCACAAGGCACGAACTACCTAAGCCTGGCTTGAAACCAACGTTCCGGACTTTATAAGATTTGAATACTGGCGCTCATCTAGCCCAGGCCTCAACCCTTTAGACTTCAAATTATGGTCAGTTTTAGAGGACATGGCGTGCTATAAACGACACGTTGACATTGAGTCTCTTAAAAAATCTTTGGAGCAAGCAGTGGCGAAATTTCCCTTGGAAACAGTGCGTAAATCCATAGATTCATGGCTAAACAGATTAAATGCCTGTATAAAAGCTAAAGGTGGCCATTTCGAATAGAATATTTTTTTATTTTTTGCTGAGGCGTTAATATAATTATAATATGTAGGTATAAATTTTAATAATGTTACATTACTTCATTTAAAAATGCATTTTCATTTGTAACAGAACTTATGGCTGGACTAGGTATAATTAGCTCACCCCGCAAACGTTGTTTTGCCATATAAGTTATCGAGGGGGATGAAATAATTTTAAATTACTAAAATTACTATTAAAAAATAAGGGTGAAAATTTAGGGTTGTATGTTGTATTGATGCCACATTATTGAAAAATAAAAATAAAAATGTTAGGTGTGGACAGTAGCCGATTCTAGGACCTACTGAATATGCATATAAGATATCATAAAAAAATCGGTCAAGCCGTTTTGGAAGAGGATGGTAACTAAAACATGAGAATTTTATATACAGCGTGAATTTTTCAAGTGTGCGTGGATGGGGAAATCCGAAACTATGAGGAATATCGAAAAATGCTGAAAGGAGTTTGGGGACCGATTTTGATGAAAACTAAAACTGCATACTTAGTTCGATTTTTGCAAAATCAATATGCCTAACCAGGAATCGAACCCAATGATTTTGAAAAAAAAATCACTATTAAAAAATAAGGGTGAAAATTTAGGGTTGTATGTTGTACTGATGCCACATTATTGAAAAATAAAAATAAAAATGTTAGGTGTGGACAGTAGCCGATTCTAGGACCTACTGAATATGCATATAAAATATCATAAAAAAATCGGTCAAGCCGTTTTGGAAGAGGATGGTAACTAAAACATGAGAATTTTATATACAGCGTGAATTTTTCAAGTGTGCGTGGATGGGGAAATCCGAAACTATGAGGAATATCGAAAAATGCTGAAAGGAGTTTGGGGACCGATTTTGATGAAAACTAAAACTGCATACTTAGTTCGATTTTTGCAAAATCAATATGCCTAACCAGGAATCGAACCCAATGATTTTGAAAAAAAAATCACACGCTGTATTATTACACCATTCGATAGTGTCACTAATAAAATTCAAGAAAAAGAAAAATAAGAATAACGTAATAGGTTAATTATGTAGATATTATGAAATTGTTCTTACATATTTAGTTAATTTGCATTTTATATTTATTTATACCATTAGATAGGTACTAAAGAAAAACATATTATTTAAATATCATAATATTTTACTTTAATGAATTGTCTGGCGAATGAGTGTTTATAAACATTTAATAATAATAATTCTTTTGGTATTCGGTATTCGGCGTATTCGGCATCTTTTCCACTATTTGTATTCGGCCGAATTATTCAGTTATGGTGCCGGATATATTCGGTTCGAGCATTTCTATTTTCTTGGCGTCACGACACGGTATAGAAATTAAATAAAATACTTCTTTCGTAAAATTTATGTAGTTACGTATAAATCAAAGAAATTCAATGAAGATTGTGTTGAATAAAGCTATTAAGTACCTAAAATAAAGCAACTAAATTCCAAATCAACATTTATTTTGAGATAAAAAAGAATAGTGATTAGCATGGTAGGTACATTTTTGAAATCTCAAGTCAACAAATTTATTTGTTAACCTAACTAATTTAACTTAACCTAATGAATTTCTTTCTTAGAATTTGTTTACACGGCCAAAACAATGAAATGACAAACCGAATAATTCGGCCGAATATCCGGTTCGGTAAAGGTTAAACTGAATAGTATTCGGTATTCGGTTATTCGGTGAAACCACTATTCGGCGCATCTCTAATAATATAACGGTTTACCTGGCGTAGGTATATTTTGGAAAGCCTGCCTCGTAATTGAAAATCCTTTAATTTCTTGCAGATATACTAGCAGCACATGCAAACCATCGACTATGCTCACTAGTTGGCGTCGAAGGTGGCCATGCTATCGGAGGATCTCTGGGCGTCTTGAGAACTTTATACCAAGTTGGTGTTCGTTACCTTACTCTCACTTCGACTTGTGATACCCCTTGGGCTGAATGCGCATCGACAGATCGACTTGACCCTACCCAAAGAGGAGGTCTCACGCCCTTTGGAAGAGTACGTATTTTCATAAAAATAGTTTTTTTATATAGAAATATATAATAATCACTTTCATGTTTGTTTATCTTATAAGGGATAGTTTTCCGAACGAATAGTATTAAGGGAAGTTTAAAATTAACTAGAAATTTAATTAAGAAAATAAACAAATGTCACGTTAATTACGAACTTACGTTCACCAGAAGTCTGCGGATACTATAATATAATATAACTGTAACCATGATTTCGATTCACATTTTCCTGCCTTAATTTATTACGAAAGCTGCAGTCTTTAGTAGTTTTGTTGGCAACCATTCGAGGTAATAGAAAGGAGTAGGTATCCGAAACAATACCGTAAAGATTGAGACGTCGTCGAGCAGAGCGAGTGTGCCATAATCATAAAGATCCTGCTACGGCAATATTTCGCTTTGTATCAACTCCGGCTGCTTTCCAAGCACTTTCTTTGTTTTTCATGCAGCGATACTTCCCGTAATATTTTCTTTTGTAAAAACCACTCACTGCGTGCAACGCAGCGGTGCATGAGCACCAATTATAATATATACCATAGCAAAATTTATACCGTAGTGAAACTGTTCCACATTACTTGTTGTACGAAATTGTTACAACGGGATAATTAGATATTTATGAAATATATAAGTAGGTAATCATATCTACCTACATGCAGTATTGTTGTAATTTCTTAACATTTATTTATTTACATTCAATGTGTACATATTCGTAAACCGTACAATAAGTAAGGAGCCTGTAAATAAGATAGCTTTTTGTGATGACAAGTAGACAAGTTGGCTACTGACTTATTGAATAATAATTAAAATTATAATACCTGCCTGCCTAAATTTAAGGTGGTCATAAAAGAGATGAACCGGCTGGGCATGCTGGTGGACTTGTCCCACGTATCTGAGCGCACCATGAAAGACGCCCTCGCCGTGTCCCGGGCCCCCGTGCTGTTCTCGCATTCGTCGGCTCGTGCGTTGTGCAACGTGACTCGCAACGTACCCGACAGCGTCCTGCACCTACTTGCCGCCAACAAGGGCCTCATCATGGTCAATTTCTACACATCTTTTCTCACCTGCGGCGACACTGCTACAGTCCAAGACGCAATCGGTAAGCAATATGACAGGACCTTATTAAATATAGACAGACTTCTGTTTCTTACTCGCTTGTAGGTGTTTTGCAACAAGATTCGAAAGTTTCCCGACAAATTACTACCTTCTACTATTAGATAGGGAGCTGGCGAGCAAAAAATCTATATGATCGGCTCGTGTGGCAGACTTTATTAATAGCGATAATTATACGATAAGGAATATTAAGAACCGCGTCTGCCACCATGGTAGCGCTGCGTTGTCAATTAATAGCGCTTCAAAAATGTCGTCAAAAAAAACTGTCCTATATAATTTGCTCGTGTCTGCCTCTTTGACTGTTTTTTATATTGCTTACAAAAGAAAGAAAAAAGAATGAGGCAGACACCCAGGTCACTGATATTCCAAAAGCAGACCATTTGATTTTTTTTTAAATCAACGCTTGGGGTGAAGCATTCAATTAACAGGTCTATGTTTACAAAATATAAATCGAAACTGCATGTCTTCCTCATAGATTTTCTTCGTTATCAAAATTTTTTTTACAGTATTGAAGCCCTGTAGAAAAAAAACGCAGCAACGTACGACCTTCATTCATTAAGAAATTTTGTCGTATTAATCCCAACTTTAATGCCTATCAATACGGAGTACGAGCAAATCATATACCTAAATGCTCGCCAGCTCCCTATCTATATAAATTAGATATTGAAAACTAAAATCACTTGTACCTATACAAACGAAATGTGAATGAACCGCAATAAGCGTTAAAAATTTAAAATATGGCTTTTATTTTCAGCTCATATAAATCATATCCGGGACATTGCCGGCGTTGACAGCGTGGGCCTGGGCGCTGGTTACGATGGAATTAATTAGTAAGTTCATCATCAATCTTCTCCGATTCATAAAAACACAAAAATGACATTACTACCTACTAATCTTATTATTTAAGAGGATTATTAGGCGTTAAAACTAAGACAAAGACAAAGACAAAACGTTTATTTGCACAAATATAGGTATAGAGTTATTACAAATACAAATTATTTAGATCAATCTATATTTACCATTTTTAGGTATGCCAATATTAATGAGAATAATAAGAAAAAATAATGAATGTTAATAAATATCTTAATTACATTACATTACTTATAATAATCATTTATTTTTATTTAAATTTAAATTTGATTATTTCATAATCACTACTTGGCACTACCCTGTAGTGTTTAAAATTCATTTAATTATGTAGGTAGTTGGTTTACCTAATCGGACTCATCGGTTCAATTGGTGCCACCCACTATTGGGTCGAGAGAGAAAAAGCCGAAGAAAAAACTCTCAGCACCTTATGTTTAATCATTTAAATTTTGGTTTAACGCGCGGAGACACGGTATTGTTTTATTAAATTTTGTTATGAAATTTAATATTTGATAATGAGCTAATGCGCTCTTATCTATGCTATCATTGATTAAAGTAGGTACCTCTTATTTTTAGACTTTATTTATCTTTGATTAATATAATTTTATCTTTAGTACCCCACAAGGTTTGGAGGATGTGTCATCGTACCCGGTGTTGTTTGCGGAGTTAATGGAGGACGGCTGGAGTATAGAAGATCTCCAGAAATTGGCGGGCTTGAACTTATTAAGGGTGCTGAGTGCTGCTAAAGAAGTCGCCCAAGAGTTGGTGTCAGCGAAAGTTACCCCGTACGAGGAGGTGGCCCCACGCGTTGTTGACTCGCACAATTGTTCAAGTCAAGATCTTTAAACTGAGACCTATTCGAGGACCTATGTAATGAATCTGGATTAAAAAACTGTATTCGCTAGTGTGACGACGGCTACTTACTTGTGTTTGTAGAAAATTTGCTATTTCATAAAAACTGAATGCGTTATGATAAAAACGAATGGTAGGTAAGTAATATAAAGTTGCAGTTTGTTATAGAAAATTGGGTAGATACTTACTTTAATGGTGTAGGTGCGACACATTTTTGTGATAATTAATTAATTAATATATGATACATGTTTAACTATTTATATCGTAATTTTTAATCTAATGACCCAAGCTTTAATACTTTATCAAACATTAATAATAATATTTTTCCCCATTTCGTAGATAAAAATATTTATATCCGAATATTTCTGTAAAAAAACCTTATTTATATTAACTAATAAAATATTATTAGACTTTCTGACTTAAATAATTACCGAGGAAAAAATTATTAGATACCTACTTTACTACTACAATTTCATGATATTTTTTTTTAAATCTCACAATGAACCTAGTCGCTACATGAAGATGCTAGTCGCTACATGAAATTTTATGAAATCTGTAAAATTTAAATCTCTATTTATTGGTGTTAGTGTTAGATTTACCATCTCTAGATATTTATGTTCATTAGATTGACTGAGTGAGTAGATACTAGAAACCTATTCTATATTATAATTATGTAAGTTGTTAGTATTATGGGTATTATGAAATATAAACATGTGTGATTGACATATTTCGCGGTAGGTAAGAATACCCAGTACCAAGAAAGTAATAAAATATAAATATTATGTAGGTATCTAAACGATGTCAAGACAAAAGCAGTGGATAGGGTCACTTTATGAAATGTTTTAGGAGTTTTGTTATACTTTAATTAAATTAGGTATTCAAATTCATAATAATATGTTAATTTCAACAAACTATATTATTATGCAGTTCACAGACTTACTATTATTCTACAGAATATTAGCTATAAAACAGAAAAAATAGGCTAGGTAAGAGCTGTTAAAGTTGGCCATTGATTACGACACGTCATCACTCAGGTAGAGACTTTAACAGCTCTTACCTAGCGTTTTTATTGAGTTAGAACATACCTTATTTTTCTGTTCTAAAGCTAATATGATGTAGAATAATAATAAGTACCAATATATCCCAGTTGTACCAGGATAATTTTGAAAAATTTGGAAATCACTGAAAATTATTGGCAAAAATAATTCATTTTTCTTACAAAAGTCTAAGTGTAGGCCATGATAGATGTTGTTTTGAGAGCTACGTCGTTTTCGTCGATATTTTTTGGTCTAGTTTCACCCTCTTTCGGGGTTGCACTTTATCCTGGGACACACTGTATATTCTACATTTTATTGAAAAAACAAGTGCGGAATCTAGGCGATGACACAAAATAAATGCACAAATTTATACTATTTAAATGAATGCAATATATTGCTCTGGGGCTCGCTGTGGCGCTAAACTAGAGCTGGATAACAGTAACAAGTGAAGTTATGGTATTTTACTGTGAGCCACTTCGTGCTGATGGCCTGAATAAATTTACTCAGGGCCGGATTTAGGGGAGGGCAACCGAGGCTACAGCCCCGGGGCCTCCACATAAGAGGGGGCCCCACAATAGCGACTTCGAAAAAAAATTTCAAATTCAGACTAGTAAACACTAGTAAACAACTTTTCCTTTCATATATTTTTTCGCGTTTTACCTTTAACTTCTTGTTTCCGATTATATTTATAATATGATCGTTAAAAAATAAAAGATCTAATCTATAGGTACTTGGTTTCACAATAAATTATTTATTCGAAAACTCGACTGAAAAAAATTGTTCATTTTTTTGGAAAATAATTTCGGGCCATGGGGCCTCCACTACTTGGTTGCCCGGATGCCTCCAGACCTCTAAATCTGACACTGACTTTTACTTAGTTTTTTTATTTATTAAGACTTTATCAACACCCAAATACAATGCTATAAATTTCAATTATAGTTAATCATTCTTCTTAAATACCTATAGCTTTACCTATTGACCAAGATAAAGTGAATGGTAGACTAAAAATTTAACTTTAAAGCCTTAATGTAAGAACTAAACGAGTAATTTAAAACCTTTTCATAAGCTAACTAACATTGAATATTTAATACGAATCCTTTCAATTCAACAACTGTTAGTGATAAAATTATTTCATTATTTATTGGTAATAGTAGACGGATCTTAAGACTGACAATGACTAAAATAAACTCAACATATCTTCGTGTAGGTATGTTAAAAAAATCCCAAGGACCTTGGCATCTTAAGATGTGTTTATTATTCCTTTACTATATGTATATACGTATAATAAAATTATTGAGCTATGAATTCTGTACATGTAATATTTTTGAGTGAAATTAAGTTTATCCAGACACGCTTCTAAGCCCAAAAATATACTTTTTACCATTTTTGATTGTCTGTTTATCTGTTTGTCTGTTAGTCTGTTTGTCTGTCTGTCTGTATGTCTGTAATTCTGTATGTCTGTCTGTAATACCGACTTTACCATAAGGGCTCTCGGGACCAGTGTCCAGGGCCCCCATCCTCAGAGGGCCTCGAAGGACCGACAATTTCTCTCACATTTAATATCAAAATATTATCGTCGGGCGCATTGCACTTTTCTCGTTGCACGAACGTCGATCATTTTCAAGTTTATTCAAATCAATACATTTATATGAATAATTTGAGTGATTTGAACAGACACTAATATCATTAATAACATTATATCAATATTTGATTAATAATGCAGATCATAGTAAAAAAAATGTATAGATCGCTTTCTTCACATCCCAAAAGGGGCTCGAATTCTTATGTGCCCAAGGGCCCCAGCATAGTCTAAGACGGCCCAGTCTGACGAATTTATTTTTGAAATAAAAAAAATAAAACATATCACGTATACATCCAAGATGTTGGACATGTATTTTTTTAATTTAATTAAAAATATACTAAATAAATTAATGAATTATTATTAGTATTTTTTTTGTTATTGACTATTTTAATAGAATATTTTGGAATGAGGACAATAAAAAATATATTTCTTTTAATCCAAGATGGCGGACATAACTTTTTTAATTTATTGGTTATAGATTTTGAATTAGACATGACTTTTTTGTATTCTTAATCGTGGGTGTCGTTTTCCACATATTTTGGAGTGAGGATTGTGAAAAACACATAAATTCTGAAATCCAAGATGGCAGACATGACTTTTTGGGTGTCGTTTACTAAAAAGTACATATTTTGGGGTGAGAATTAGGAAAAACATATTCATTTTGAAATCCACGATGGCGGACACATTTTTTTTTTAATATTAAGTTTTTTTTTTTTTTGAAGTGAAAACCTTTACCGGCGCTGAGAATTTTTTTGTATGGGTACAAATTGTTGAACTCGTAACAGGACACGTGACCCTGAAAATATTACCCGTAAGGTAAGGTACCTAAGAAACTAATGCGTAAAAAACTAATGCGAATGCGTAACTATGGAAGCTGTCAAAAGGAAATTCGACATTGCGATTATTAGCAACCTAAATGTCGTTTCTTTTCTTACAATCTCAATTGTGTTTTAATTGAACTGTCGTCCAAATCAATTTTCACTTCTGCCGGCACTCCCGGAGTGCAACCCGTTGTTTTTTATTACTTATTTCTTTTATAATATTAATAATAATTTACCTGAGTGGAGATTGGTCGACTAGGTAGGTAGGTATATTATGTTTATAAAGCAATTCAAGTCGAAAAAATTGGTCTTAAAATATTTTTTATTTAATAATAATGTAAAAATTAAAAAATAATAGTCTATTTATTTATTCACCTCTCATTTATTATGGTAATTTTAAGAGGACTGATCTTGTTTTTGAAAACAGTTAAACTGAGCGCGGCCTGTTAAGATTTCTTACTAGGTGTATAATGAGGGTTTAACGCCTGAAATTAATAACGTTGATGTTTTGATCATGATTCAGATTGATACTGTTTGGTTGCCAAGATACTCAAATACTCTATAGTCTATATGATAAAACTTCTTAGAAAAAAAGTTGCCTGGCAAGTGGCCACCAAATGAACCTAATTTTGGCGATCCATAATATTATGTATCGGTTATTAATTTCCGGCGTAAATTGTTTTTTAAGTTTTAGGTATCTATAATAATAATAATAGTTACAATTTACGTTTCACGTTATTATTATAACTAGGTACCTATCTTTTGTTGTTTTTTTTTGTTGTAATTAGTCAGACGTTTGTTTGATAGTTGTACCAGAATTCAGAATCATAGCTTATATGTTATTCATACTAGCGTACTACCATTTTAGAACATAAATAAATAAATGTGAATGTGATTTTTGTTACTCCTGCTTCCACGCCTGTTCTTACAAACAGTAATTGTAATTGGACATTTGAGATTATGCAATAGACATTAGACATTTTGTTAAGCCCGTGGCACAACCGTTAAGCACAAATCAATATAAAATGTCAAACAGGGCAAAAATTGCAGTTACCATCTTAATCTTAAATTTTTTTTCTTCAGTAAGCAGTCCATAAAAGAAACTAGAGACATAAAGAGCCTACTGTTTTACAATAACAGTTCAGGTCCTATGTTTGACATTTAGTGATGCGAATATTTGTTGCCTTAATTTTTTTAATACACATTTTTAAATCTGGATTAAGATAATATGGAATCCTTTAATAATTCGCTCTTAACCAAACCCTTCACGTGGACGAAGTCACGGGCAAAAGCTAGTACATAATATTTCTAAAATTTAAAAATAAAATGAAGGACTATATATAACTACAATAATAATAAGTTTTTTATTCTATTACTGAAATGATCTGTAAACATATCTCTGATTAATACAATATAATATAGTTGTAAGTAATTTATATATTTTTACCTTGCCTATGAAATTTTTAAAAGGTAGGTAGTAGATTCATTCTACGTTATAATATATTATATACAATACGAAATAATAAGTTAAAAATATTAAAGAGAGCAGGAAAACATTTGTTTAAAAATTTAAAAGATGAATAAACGTAGTAAATATGTATACAATAAAGTTGAATAGACATTGCTCCACGAAATTAAGTTTGTAGATGTTTGTACCGAATATACATAATAACATATATAATTATACAATTAAAGGTATAGGTACAGGTGTCCCAGAAAGAATGGATAATCCTGAAACCTCTTATAGTAGGTCTCTTGAGGACCCAAAATATGGAATTAAAAAAACATTTTCCAGGTAGTACCAAAGTTACGTAACTTTTTAAAAAAAAGTTCGATATTTTTCATACTACTGTGTATTTCTGTTAACGCAGCTACAAATAAATAAAATCATTGGGTTTTTGATGTTATAATATTCTACATAGACTACTACAATGAATAAGAATTAAAAATATGTATAAGTACTTTATAATTTAATGGAAAATAAAGTCGGAAGTTCAATTTTAGTTATGAAATTTTCTATTTTCTATTTTATCGTAAAGTTTAAACAAGCTTGGTGGAAAAAAAATATAAAAGCCAAAATGGCTAACTGTTTAGAAAATAAGCGCGTTTAATACACATTTTAAAATAGTACAATACTTGATTTTAGCTCAAGTAAATACGAAGTTATTACTATTATTAATTTATATACAGAAGGAGCAAATTCGACTAAAAAGTTAAATTTTGAAAATTCTTCAATTTCATGTCTTAACTGAATGTCATAAGGATTACATAAAAAAATAACTTTACACCATTAATTACCTGTATTTGTTTTATTTACATCTACAATAACTTCACAAATCCTCAACCCTAATACAGGCGCCTCATGCACATTTGCTTGATGCCGTAAATCGTCTTTGGGTTATTTTTGAAGTAGATGTACCTACACGATTACGTAGCTCTGTTTAATTCGTGCTCAGTAAGTAGATCACATCTTTTAGGTAACCCGGAATAGGTCCGGTACATCAAATCTACAAATTGGGCCGCAGACGCTCAATCCATCTATTAAGGTACCCTAAAGTAAATGTCTTTAAAATCTGTATTAATCGCGCTAATTTTTGTAAAAGTTGGCCACCTAGGATTTTATAATTTTTTTTCCACCAAGTGAAAAATAGCAAATTTCATAACTAAAGCTGAACGTCCGACATTATTTTCAAATAAATTAAAACAGCTACACATGTTTTTAATACGTATCTAATCATTGGAGTAGTCTATGTTGAATAATATAAAAAACCCAATGGATTTCATTTATTTGTAGGTTTGGTAAGTATACAGGTACAAACAGCAGCAGCAGTGAAAAATATCGAACTTTTTTTTAAAGTTACGTAACTTTGGTAAGTACTAGGACCTTGAAAATATTTTTTTTCGAGTTTACTCCTAAATCGATTTTCATTTAAGTAGCCCGGTATGAGAAAAATATGGAAAGTAAAATCTACTCACCAAAAACGTTACTCGCGCACCTGTTAAAGAAACCTTCTTTGAAAGTAACAGTGCGCGAGTAACGTTTCTGGGCAAGAATGTAAAATGTCGCAAAGCAAACGTCAAATTGACGTTTCTTATTCGTTTTGGAATTTCTCATTTCTTATTCGAATTCTTTATGATACAACTTTAAAAGCTATTTAATGTCTCAGATTATCGTCCATGACTTTGTTCATCGCATTTTTCCGTATAATGCATATTAAGCGCGCTTGTGCGTTGAGGTGCTCCGTAATTTTACGTGTTTTTATAAAAATAGTGTTAAAGTATCCATGCTACAGTGTAAATCGCAAAGCTTAAATATTAGTAAACTCCAGTAGTGCGTCGGACACACACATTTTTTATTCCATATTTTGGGTCATCAAGAGGCCTACTATTAAGAGTTTCAGGATTATCCATTCTTTCTGGGACACCCTGTATATATTATATTTAGTCACTGTCACCACATTCACTTTTCAAAATTTCTGCACTTCACATTCGCTTGCTATTCACATTTTTATAAATAATTTTGCTTAAAATTACAAAAATACTTCAAAAAAAGGAGGTTTTCAATTGGATATATAGTAATGAATGTAATATTAACGTTACTGCACAATATTTACATATTTTGGTCTCGGCTTCAAAACAAAGAACTCGGAACCAAATTTCATGGGTGTATATGTATGTATGTTTATAGCACAGTGTGACCTAACCCCGCAATTTACGCACGCTTTTTCGTGACCTAATTTGCCTATTTCTCTTTCCGCCCGCTCCAGTCCGGGGCGGGTTTATGTCATACTTGCTATAAAAATAGTATACGATACTTGTGGCTAAAGTTGTCTATTATAATTATAATAGGCTACAAAGGTCACGCATATGTCTCAAATGTAAATATAACTTTTTAGTTGTTTTATCAGATACTATTTAATTTCAATTTAGTTGTTACTCTATGTTTTATTAAATACCTAATAATAATATTACAGTAGAATATAAGTCCCCTTTCATTTTCTCATAGAGGGTGATGAAATGTAGAGTGTATCACTCGGGACAAAATATATTTTTGGCTCGGGCGGCGTACTTTGAATCCATCCGTCGCTACGTTCAGTATTCTACTAAAGAAACTCTCGCTACGCTCGGGATTCCACTCTAGAATCCCTCACTTCGCTCTGGATTCAAAAAACGCCCTCGCCGTATAAATATAATTTTGCTCCCTTGTCATACAATCTACTATTTACTCGGTCGGTTTAATTTTTTTTACCGGTTAAGTGTACCTATACGTAAATTTATTGTTTATATATTTTTGAAGTAGTCGAAATAACTTGTGGAATGTGGTGGTGTGACTAATTTTACAAAAAATACGGTGTTATCATTTCGAATGTTGGTCGTTGATAAGTATTAATAATTTGTAGTTAAATATAAATTATTGTGCTTGTAAGTACTCGTAGGTACCTTAAGATATTCCTAACTATCTATCCACTTCACGAGAACTGAATTCTTTATCTCATAGTAATTCAGCTATTCAGCAGTGGACCAAATATTCCTATTGCGCTTGTTGAATTTTGAAAGTTGTCCGTAGCAAAATATATGTATATACGTAGTTGTTGGAAGTTTGCACGCTTATATCGTATATCTCTGGAATTTTGTGAATATATAAAGTAAAGCGATCAGCGTAAGTATTTATTTACTAAATAAATCCATTTAAATACCTACGTAAAGGTATTGCGCCATTGTCCAATGAATAAATGCTTTATTATTGTAGATTTTTATAATTCTACAGTGAATTTTAATTTATTTATAACATTGCGGTAATTTAAAATTGTGCTGAATGTGCATAATGTGGTAGATAAGGTATTGTGAAATTATTTGCATCCCTGATGCCTTATTAATAGATTTTATATGGTGTTATTGTTTAATGAACATCATGTAGATATGTATGTAGGGTATGTATTTTAGTGCTATGACCCTGTAATTTTTTAACAACCCTGAAGTGCAATTTATAAATAAACATTCTTACTTGTATGATCTTGTTTTTATTACGATGCTGTTTACTTTCTTTGTTCGGAAGTACCGTATTGTACCTTTCACCAACATACTGGCATGACGGTATCATCATTAGGTAGGTAATAAAATAGATGAAGACACTTCAAGATGAAAAAGGTGAAATCGAGCGGAGCGTAGCGATAAAGGGGCACGGCCGTACCACACTTTTCTCCAAGCAATTCAGGCTATTTTCGACTCCTTTTAACTTTGTTGTAGATAAAACTAGAAGCCTGATTTTTAGTACCTACCTGGGCAAATATTGTATAAATAAATACCATATATTCCAAATTTCATTCAATTTGCGACGGTAGTTTGTAACTATAATTTTGTCACTCACTCACTCACTGACCGATCATCAAAATTCTAAGGCTGGACACACACGGCCGGAATTGGCTTTCTGAAATCAGATTCTTAATTCCGGCGCCTGGCCTCATACTGTTCTTAAAAATTCAGATTTACCGGTAGTCTCGTGATTCCCGGCTCACGCAAACGTCTATATGGAAGAGGAATTACTTATCGCATTGGGTTTAATACAAGGGTGGGTTTCAACGCACAAAATTAAATTCTCCGTGTCAGACATCACGTCAACAGGGGGCTTATTCTGTATGACCATTCGGATTTCGTGTCGATATCGTGTGTCATCCAACCGTATGTCATTTCATGAACTCGGCACGACAAGGAACCTTAATGTCTGAAATTTAATGTATGAACCGTAATGTGAATGGTCATACAGAATCGGGCCCCAGGGGGTTGATTCTGTATGACCATTCACACTCGCATCGCGGCAATGTCGTGTCTTGCCCGTGATAAAAAGTCAACAAAGGCTTAAAAGTCAAATATCGTGACAATTGTGTGCCTTATAGAAAAGACATTAAGGTTCCTTGTCTTGCCGAGTTCATGAAATGACATACGGTTGGATGACACACGATATCGGCACGAAATCTGAATGGTCATACAGAATAAGCCCCCAGGTCGCAACTCGCACGCAACACGTCCAGACGTTAACCGCTTGCAGTGTCAAGTCAACTGAAAAAATCAGAATCTGATTTCCAGCACGTATGTGCAGCTCTATTGAAATGTATGGGAATAGGTGCGTTCTGATATCAGATTCTTATTTTTTCAGATCCGGAATTAAGAACGCTCATCAGTACCATTTTGGAAGATCGATCTGAGAAATTAAGAATCATTCAGAATCTGAATAAATCAGGATGTGTGTGGAGCATAGTGATTTTGTATGGTGTTCCGGCCGTTCTGAATAAAGATTCTTAATTCTGGATCTGAATTCAGCAAGTCATTCTGGCTGTGTGAGTCCAGCTTAAGAGCGCTTGTAGACGTCCGTTTTTTTCACCAGATAACGGATCGTTAATAAAGGGATATCCTTCTAGGAGACATATAAACTTCAAATTGAGAATACAATTTTATTATTATAGTTAAAGTCCGTCATAGTTTTAGTTTACTTTAATTTTGAGATATATATTTTTGAGACTTCATTGTACGAGTCTTAATCTTTCTACAATGATGATATTTGGAGATGTTGAACAATGGACCTTTGTTTACATTATTAAAAATTCAAAACATATGTACATGAAATAACTTTACAGATATCGGTGGTAATTTAATATATCATCGGGCCCATAGCCCATGTACCTATTATACAGTGTGTTCCAGGATAAAGATCAACCCCGAAAAAGGCTGAAACTGGACTAAAAATTATCGACGAAAAAATAGAAAAAGAGTTCAAAAAGAAAAAAATCTGTTAAAGTTAGCCAATGATTGGGTCATCACTCAGGTAGAGACTTTAACAGCTCTTAACTAGCAATTTTATTGAGTTAGAACATACGTTTCTGTTTTAAAGCTAATATTATTATGCTGTAGAATAATAATAAGTCACAAAATATCCCAGTTATACCGGGATAATTTTCAATAATTTTGAAATTAGGTACCTACTGAAAAATATTGTCAAAAAAATTCATTTTTGTTACAAAAGTCAAAGTTTAGGCCATGATAGATGTTGTTTTGAGAGCTACGTGTTATTCTATCCTCACTGCCAGTGCCAAGTATCTGACGTATTATTGTTTTTTATTTCTTCGAAATCGACCCACTACTTTGAAAGAAATCGCTTTTTTTGTACAAAGGGTCCACAGTAAAAAATCAAGATTTTAATTTATCACTAAAAACTAGAATTTTCTTTTTTTTATTTTTTTTTCTATTTTTCCTCGATAATTTTTGGTCTAGTTTCACCCTCTTTCGGGGTTACACTTTATCCCGGGACACACTATAGTACTTATTTAGTGTATAAGTTGAGGAAAAACCAAAAAAAAATGCATTTCGGTCCAGTTTTCTAGATGTACACCAACTACATAAATAACTTTGTAATCCCATATATAAGATTACAAAGTTACATTTGCAGTTAGATTAACTTGACGACACAAAAAGTTTAGGTATATACATGGTATATACCTACTTTTTAGTTTGGTTGCTTTACAACTTACAAATTTTGATATTTTGATGGCATTTAATATCGAAAATATCGTAAGTAGGATGCAAAATCGCGAATATTTATCTATAACTACGAGTTATTTTTATGAGAAATACATTTTAATCATCTTTAAATCAATAAATAATAATTCAGTTATAATAATTTATTAAAGTAGGTACCTACTTATTCATCTTTCAATCAATGTTTTTTTATGACGATATCACGTAAAATTATCGCCCGTAAACCGACTTCAGACAACCAATTTTCTTTAAGTATCTACCTATATTAGGGATCTCATGAATCGATCGTTTACATTTTGTACATTAAAATTATTCACATTGTTGTAGAAAATCACGAAAAAACATAACACAAAATACCTTCAAAATCAATTACGAATGAAAAACTTAATTAGACTTAATAAAATTAAGATTTCTAGCTACTTCAATAACATAGATAAATGAAAAAAAATCGTTTTTGTGTGAGATTAAAATGGAGACAAATTTATCGATACATACTTCGATATTTTGCCCAAGCCTATTGACATGCATCAATGTCAGTCTTGCTTGCTTGAGCTTGACTGCTTGAGTTGGCCAAAAAAATGTGTCATATCGATATATCGCATCGTTACTGTATCGTATTTCTTTATACGCGAAAAATATCTCTTTGTATCGATATAGCGTAGGTATCTTATTCGTATCACTGCTTTTTTTATTGATTTGAACGGGTATTTTCTATGGTGCTCTTTAATTTTTATACGTAAAAAAAGATGTTCGTTGATGTTAGATCTATGTTATAGGAATTTCAAGGTATAAAAGTAAAAAAAGTCGTAGTTTGATACGATATGATATTTTAAAACATACCGTTTGGTCGAAATATCTTATTAAATATAGATATATCGTATTGTGCTGTATCGATATTTCGATATATCGTTTCGTAATGGACATCCCTACAGTAGGCATGATGACAGTAATCAAGTATCGCTAAAATATTTATCCGATCTAATGAAATAGGATTCAAAGATTTTGAAACATGTACTTATTCTCTTATTAATGTCGAGATTAATAATTTATTTGTTAAGATAAATCTACAAAATACAACAATCCGCCATGATAGCTAAAACACCCATCAGATCGAATTACGTCAAATTACGTCACGTCTTAGTTAACGTCATTTTTTTCGTAAGCATATTATACGCGATCTGGCATTTTTTACTGAGCCGTGGCGCAATGACACACGCCATGACACGGGCGAGCGTTTTGGAATGAATTTGAAACTTAAAATTTAAATGTACTTTTATTACACAAAAACCTTTATTTTCTACAAAAATATGATATATTTTAGACATAATAGAAACTTCTGAATATCATAGAAGAGTTTTTGAAAATTAGTCATCATGCCTATTCAGCCAGTGTTACGAATATAGCGACTTTGTCGCTAGATCTAGCGACATTTCGTCTTCTACAGCGGCTTAAATTTTGTGTTTAGCGACAAAAAAATCTAGCGACTTTTCTAGCGACTTCTAGTACTTTTTCTTAAATAAAAAAATAAATAAGTATTTTAACCATCTTCTTAAAATATGGCAACATTTCAGACCAGAATCTTTCTTCTCTATATTAGGAACCATATTATTTTACTCTTTGTTAGGAACTGTCTGAAAGTCTGTACTCTGTATTTTTCTTTTCTACAACTTTTATCTGGCTCTGTTCGCTCAATCAGCTTAATGTTTGTTTGTTGTTGTAACTTGTAATTGAATAATAAAATTGGAATAATTGGATTCCCTGAAAATACAAAATGGGGGAAAAATCAACGCCCCTATTAGCTGTATTACAACTTCTACGAAAATACAATTTAAAGGTATTTAATTCTATAATCTGTACAGGGTATAATTACTTGTATTCAACAAATCGATACGTTACGTTAGACACGATGTAATGAATAAGAAAATTGTTTATAAGATTTTACTTCTAGGGTACTGAAGAGATTTTAAGAAAAGAGGCCAGTCTAGGTGATGTAGAACTTGAAAGTTTGGATCTGCCTGAGGTTGAATTGGCCAGCATACTTACTGCTCACCACACTGAAAGTGATCCATACAGCTATGAATTTGCCTACGACAGCCTAAAGAAGTTTGTTGAAAACTCTTTAGATGTTTATAAGGTTAGTATTTTTAATTTACAACTAACTACTTTTCTCTACATACATACATAGATCTCACAACTTTTTACGGTGTAACAACTGAGTTGTGAGACTTGGTTTTTTTAAAGTTATGTTTTTGATAGTATTAATCTTTCTGTCTCTAGCATTACCTACATTGGAATTAAGAATTTGAAGGTGTATTCTATTGTTAATCCAAAATTTCAGCCCTATGGGGTAGCATAGTGAAGATACAGTTGTAATGTAAAGTTGTATCATGATGACTTGCAAAGTGCAACCTCAGTGTGTCCTTCTGTGGGTCCTTGGGTTAATTCCCAACAGCAAAAATTTGAATGCTGAGTTATCAATATTTCTGAGCTGGCTGTGAGTCATACCAGCTGAGAAATGTACTACCTACAACTCATTAATGACCCAATGATACAAGCACAGTACATATTTACACAATAGTACTCCAAAGGTTAATGAAATGTACTGTGTACACTTTCATTAACCTTTGGAGTACTCTTATGCCTATAAAACCTACCTAGAAAACTAGAATAATACAATAAGCAACCTGTGATGTTGCATAGCATATTGTTGTCATATTTGATGGGTATATTTAGCCTTGTAGACCTAATGACAACAAACCCTATATTTTAAAACACATTTAACTCAGAAAAAATATAGCATAATCAGTCAATTCCTTAGCCACTGCGCTATCACAGCTTTAGTATCAACATGTCATAAACATTTTTTCAGTATGAACTATCAACCCTGTTATATCCTGTGTTTGTGCACATGTATCTGATTCTAATACTCTATGACCACAATGAGCATGCATATAAGTTCTTTGAAAAGTTTTTTGCTGAACAAGAGGATTATTACCAGGAAGACTTGAAGAGGCTTTCTATTGTTAAAAACAAGGATCAGATCAAGGGCAATGAGCTGGCAGATATCTACAGGTACATCAATGAGCTCATTGCTTCAATTTTAAAAAATATGGCTGAAATAAAAATAGGAAATTAAAAAAAGTATCTACAATTTTATGCATGAAAACCATGGTCACACAGGGCTCTAAATATAGAATATTCTTATCGCATTTTTCTCTATTGTTAATTTTAATCTCAATATATTACAGTTCCAACAAATTCGAAGTCCAATTATCGCGAGATGCATCATCTCAACTTAAACGGTTTCTTCATGAGCAGAAAAACTCAAGTATTGTTATAAATATAATTAACAATCACATTCAGATTGAAGTGCATGATGGCCCTGGCCGGACTCAAAGTCAAGTGCGAGCTGTTGCTGGAGGGATTTTAGGGGAAGCTGCAAGAAATGGTAACTTACAATAAAAGTATTAGAAAGATCCTTAAATGATAACCATGTTTACATTTAGGCAAAAGGAGCCCAAGTCAACCTACGACCAGAGTGACTGACTACCTGAAGTAGACAGCCGGGTAACTGTTGCATTAATTGGGCCCAGGACTGGGTGGAGCGATGTTGATTAGTGCAGGCCATTAGTACAGTGCATGTCCAGCAGTGGACTAAGAAGAGCTAAAAAGAAAGAAGGAAGGAATAAAAATTATGTATTCTATTTCTTAAGTAGTAGTGTCACCACTGATGATGTTAGAGGGAAGCTTTCTTTATTTAGCAGTTTAAATTTTCACTCACACATTCAATCAATTGGTTTTGTTTGTAATTACAGTAAAATTATTCTTAAGGCTTTCTTGTTAGAACAATGTAATAAATATAATAAATATTGTGGGACAACTCACACTTGGCTTTCTGATCCCAAAGTAAGTGTGAGCTTGTGTTACGGTAACCAGTATTTTAAATACATACTTATATAGATAATTTACACCCAGACACAGAACAAAGCATGTGCTCATCACACAAATATTTGTCCTGACTGGGAATCAAACGACCTCTGGCGTAGTAGTTAGGGTTGCTAACCACTAGACCAACTAGACCACTAGACCAACCAACCAGTCAAAATGCATCTATTGTTTCACAATTAAACACTTGATGTGTTCTACAATCATTGTTGATACTATTATAGAAAATCGTGTGAAAGTATACTATGGTCTACTGAAAGAGCCTGACCTTCAAGTACTCCTTGCGCCTGTTGAAGACGAAGATGATATAGAAGAAACTCCAGATAAACCTAAGAAGAAAAAAGCTAAAAAGGATAATATTTTCATGAAAAAACCTAAAACTGACCCCAATGCACCGCCAAATGATCGAATACCTCTACCAGAGTTGTAAGTTAAATAAACTTATCATTATTTTTTACTTTAGTCTTTTATCTGGAACATTTCAAAAAATCACATTGTATAGTAAAAAATTTAAATGTTATAATGATGCAGTCGGGATCCATACCTGGAATTTTATCTTATCATATTGTGACACTTCTCTGTTTAAATTTTTGTCACCTAACTATGAATTGGACTATACTTTAAATTATAAATTATATTTTTTGACAGATGGATTAATTAACATTTACTTGATTTTACATATTACATAAGTACAATACTTGGATTGTTTGAATTATATTTCAGAAAAGAAATTGACAAATTGGAGAAGAGTAAGGCTATACGAGAAGCTGCAAAACGTGTACAACTTGGCCCTGAAACATTGCCATCTATATGTTTCTATACTCTGCTTAACAGCGGCAACACTGCCCTCTGTGCTGACATATGCGAGGATTCTACATTACTAGCTGTTGGATTCAACAATTCCAATATTAAGGTATTGAATAAAATGAACGTTTAAAAATGACTTTAAAAAAACTTGTTTTAACAAATTGTAACATAATTCAAAGTCAAGGGCAATAGTCATCCAAAAAATCATTTTATTCAGTCGCTGGAGCGCTGTTCATAAAAACTTTTAGTGCAGCTAACAGTAAATTATGAATTTTTAACTGTTTTTAGGTGTGGACATTGACTACTGTAAGACTGAGAGGAATGAAATCGGCAGAAAAGCTTCAAGAAATTGATAGAGATGCTGGCAAGTATATTAGGCAAATATAATAGGTACAACCAATATAGCCAGACTAAAAAATTGGGTTATTAAATTTAATTTTTTTCTCATTGTTAGTTTAAAAATCATAATTATATTAGTTTTATAACAAAATATTTTTTTTATGTTCGTTATAATCATAAAGTTAAATATTTTTAATTAGAAATAAATTTTTGAACTCAGTACAGTACCGAAAACACGCCGACGGACAGTTCCCGAACAAACCCGAGCGTATGTGATGTTACAATGTTAATTTTTATTTCTAACTAGCTTTTGCCCGCGACTGCGTCCACGTAAACTTCAGGGTTTGGTCAAGAGCGAAGTAAAAATTATCATAATCCAGATTCAATTTTTTTTATTAAAAATGTTAAGGTTCCAGGATTTATCAATAAAACTGGAGTAATAATTATAGTATTTTTATTTAGGAACTCATCCAACACCACAAGCTATTGACACACAATAACATTCTATATTAGAAAACTTCATATTATGACAAACTAAATTTCTTTTTAATCTCTTTAAAGAGTATGGTATGCTACCTATTATATATTTATTATTCAACACTCCCACTAAATATATTAATAGGTAACAAAAAAATTAATCAAAGTCAAAACATTAAAAAAAACTAAGGAATATACAAAACTCTATCTCTATTCACTATAAACCTAGCAGGAGGCAAAGCTTTTGTCAAGAAATCAGCAAGTTGATTGGAACTCTCTACATATGTAATACTAATAATATTCTGTTCAACTTTTTCCCTAATAAAGTTATACCGCACATCTATGTGCTTAGTCCTCCTATGATAAATAGGATTGCGAATGAGCTTAATAGCACTTTGGTTGTCTACATATAAATTAAACTTTTCTTGTGGTTCCTCAATATCAATTAACAATTGTCTAAGCCATAGAATCTCTTTTGCAGCTTCACTAGCAGCTATATATTCCGACTCTGTTGTTGACAATGCCACTGTATTTTGTTTTCTACTAGCCCAAGTAACAGGCCCACCATTCATCATAAAAATATATCCCGTATTTGATTTTCTAGAATCTAGATCAGAGGCATAATCAGCATCAGAGAAACCTACCGTCTCACTTTTACAATTATAACGAATACAAACATCCTTCGTTTTAATCAAGTAGCGAATAATTCTCTTAACAGCATTTACATGATCTTTCCCAGGATTATTTAAAAATCTACTAACAATATTTACGGAATAAGCAATATCAGGCCTAGAAACTGTCGTCAAAAACATCAAAGCTCCCACTGCTTCCCTATAGGGAAAATCTGATACACTTTTATCATCAACAGAAGTCTTAACTAAAGTAACATCTTTATCAGCAGGAGTACTACATGGAGCTGCCTGCGTCATATAAAACTTTCTTATGATTTGTTCCACATAATGCTTTTGATTTACAATAATAAAATTATTACTTTTAGTTATTTCCATGCCAACAAAACAATTTAACTCTAATATTTTAATCTGAAAACGATTTGTAAGATCGTTCAAAATACATGACAATATATCTTCATTTGGAGAAAACAACAATGCATCATCTACATATAAAATCAAGATTACTTTAAAACCATTAAAATTTCCAACAAATATACAATTATCAGAATCACACATTTTAAAACCATAAGTAGTTATAAAAGAGGAAAATTTTCTGTTCCAACAACGAGATGATTGTTTTAGTCCATACAAAGATTTATTTAACTTACATATCATTCCTGGCTCAGCATTAACTCCTTCTGGCACCTTCATAAATACATCTTCTTGCAACTCACCGTATAAAAATGCCGTTTTGACATCAAATTGTTTAATATGATAATTCTCCCGAGCTGCAATTGACAATAAAGCTCTAATAGAATCATACCTTGTTGTAGGCGCAAAAGTTTCTTTATAATCAATATCTTTTACTTGTGTAAATCCTCTCGCACACAAACGAGCTTTATACCTTTCTACGGTTCCATCAGGATTCTTTTTAACACTAAAGACCCACTTCGATGTTATGGTTTTCTCATTATTATTTTTTACCAATCTCCAAGTTTCATTATCTTCGTGTGCTTTTAATTCTTCATTTATTGCTTCCTCCCATTTTCCCTTCTCTTTCGAACTCAAAGCTTCTTGGTATGTATTAGGAATATCAAACTCTGTGATATTTACTTCTTCTAATCTATTTTTTCTGGGTCTTAATGTTATTGTTCTTTCCTCATTAAATGAAATTTCTTCTGGTGGCACATAAGTTTCATCATTAGGATCTGTATAGCTTTGGAAACTCATATCACCTTCCTCATCATCACAATTAGATATAGGTAAATTAGATGAACACATTGTTGGCCCGCTTTGTGGCGTATTGCCATTAATATTTAAAGAAATTTCATTATAATTTTCCCGCTTTATAGGTACATTATTTTCCTTAAACCGTACATTTCTACTTACTGTAATATTACCAGTTTCAAGATCATACATTCGATAATTTTCATGTTCATATCCCACTAACATTAATTTTTTACTTTTTTTATCCAATTTCTTTCTCTTTTCATCGGGTATATGAACAAAACCTTCCGATCCAAATACTTTTATATGGCTAAGAGATGGTCTAAAATTGTTCCACAATTCAAAAGGAGTAATATCCTTTGTTTGACTACACGAACTTCGATTTAAAAGGTACACAGAACAATTTACCGCTTCTGCCCATAAATTTAACGGTATATCTCGAGAATATAACATTGATCTAGCGCTTTCCATAATTGTTCGCATTTCTCGCTCAGCTCTACCATTTTGTTCTGGTGTGTAAGGTGCTGTTCGTTCATGTACAATTCCTTGGTTCTCTAAATAAGCTTTAAAATCATTATTTATATACTCACGCCCATTATCTGTGTGTAATATACGTACTCCATGTCCAAATTTATTTTTAACAATTGCGTTGTACCTTTTAAAATAATCCAAAACATCACTCTTGTTTCGTATAAAATATACATGCCTGTAACTGGTAGCACCATCTTTAAATAAAACGAAATATCTTGCACCTGAAACAGACGGATGTTCTAATGGACCACATACATCACTGTATGTTAAATCACCAGGATTTTGAGATCCTCTTTGCGATTTCTGAAAAGGTAACCGACATTGTTTTCCATAGTGACAAGCCTCACATTGAAAGTCTTTCTCATCTGTCAAGTCACCTGGAATGACACCATTCTTAATCATATTTTTTACTTCTTTTAAATTTAAATGACCTAATCTCTCATGCCAAGTCTGCAAGCTTGCTTGTACTAAATCACAATTCTCTTGTATTATAGTTCTTATGTTCAGTTCATAGAGATTATTTTGCTGTAAATTTGCTAACATAACCGTTCTATTATCTTTCATTATCATTGCAATATCATTTTTCTTTAGTATAACGTAACCTTTTCTTGTAGCCATTCCCTCAGAAAACAAATTCTTCCTTAATTTGGGCACATATAATACCTCTTCAATTATACTTTTCTCCCATTCTCCATCAATATATTTCTCAATTAGTACATTTCCATATCCATGGACATGAAGTTCATTTTGATCGCCCAGTCTAACTGTTCTTTTATCAATACTTTGGTCATACTCTTTATATTCACAAAAAATATCTTTTCTAAAAGTCATGTGCGCAGATGCCCCGCTATCTAAAATCCATACATCTTCATCGATTTCTAATTGCATACACTGCTCGACATTAAATGCTAATTTTCTATTCTCTTGGGCATTTCTTCCAAACCTATCATATTGCCTTGGTGCATGACAATCTCTTGCAAAATGCCCCTTTTGCTTACAATTATAACAAGTAAGTCTATTATTATTGGAACTGTTTGACGTTGTTGGATATACATTTTTATCAAATGGTTTCTTTAATCGATTACCTGTATTCATCGAATGTGTCGCTGCCAAAACAGTTTCAGCTTCTTCATCATTTGTCAAACTCAGCTCCTCATCCAAAAGACGTGCAGTTAAATTTTGAATTGTTTGTGCCTTCGGGTCTAATGACATCCAAGCTTGTCGTAATGACCTATATTTCGGAGGTAATGTACTCAGTATTTTAGTCATAATAGCCAAATCACTAATTTGTTCACCGTTTTCTTTTAACTGTTTTGCCAAACTCTCTACTTTTGAAATATGTTGTGCAATACTGTCTGTAATTTCCATTTTATACTGGTAGAACCTTTCGTGTACAAGCATTTTGTTTAACTCTGACTTTTGTTCATAAATGGATTCTAATTTACTCATCATTTCTTGCGCCGTTTCACAATTCTCAATGAGCGAAATCTGGTTTAAATCCATTGAAGAAGTGATTATAAACATGGCCATACCGTCATCCATGAACCACTTACTTTTATCTCCATCAATTGGCTCCGGTGTAAGCTTAAGCAATCCTTTTGCTTTTAAAGCACATTTTACTTGAAATTTCCACTGTCGGAAATTCCTGCCATCGAATTTATCTATTCTCATTGAATTCGTTACTTCCATGATATAATATTTTCATACGTGAAAAAAAACTTTCTTTTGTTTTGGAGAACAAATCTCAAAACAAATTTACACTTTTCTTTGGGTACTCCAGGCTCAGTCACACAGCTGAAAACGATCCTGGGCCCATAACCTGTTAAGGTTCCAGGATTTATCAATAAAACTGGAGTAATAATTATAGTATTTTTATTTAGTAACTCATCCAACACCACAAGCTATTGACACACAATAACATTCTATATTAGAAAACTTCATATTATGACAAACTAAATTTCTTTTTAATCTCTTTAAAGAGTATGGTATGCTACCTATTATATATTTATTATTCAACAAAAAATTCCCAATCTATTTTACACCATGATGATGATGATGATTTTACGCGAAAGCATAATAAATATCTGCATCACTAAATCCGCCATTTTGTTGCGGCGGCCATCTTGGATTTTCATTTTTTTTCATAGGGTGCTCTATTCTACTATAGAAGCTCTTTCATTTCGTACCCATATTGAGGCAGTTGTGGAGGCTATGGAATCCGCCATTTTAGTGCGGCGGCCATCTTGGTTTTTTAATTTTTTTTCATAGTAAGCTCTATTCTACTAATCAAGCCCTTTCATTTGATACCCATTATGAGGCAGTTGTGGAAACTATGGAATCCGCCATTTTATTGCGGCGGCCATCTTGGATTTTCATTTTTTTCATAGTGAGCTCTATTCTACATATCAAGCCCTTTCATTTGGTACCCATATTGAGGCAGTTGTGAAGGCTATGGAATCCGCTATTTTAGCGTGGCGGCCATCTTGGTTTTTTTAATTTTTTTCATAGTAAGCTCTATTCTACTAATCAAGCCCTTTCATTTGATACCCATTATGAGGCAGTTGTGGAAACTATGGAATCCGCCATTTTATTGCGGCGGCCATCTTGGATTTTCATTTTTTTCATAGTGAGCTCTATTCTACAAATCAAGCCCTTTCATTTGGTACCCATATTGAGGCAGTTGTGAAGGCTATGGAATCCGCTATTTTAGCGTGGCGGCCATCTTGGTTTTTTAATTTTTTTCATAGTAAGCTCTATTCTACTAATCAAGCCCTTTCATTTGATACCCATATTGAGGCAGTTGTGGAAAATATGTAATCCGCCATTATGTTGCGGCGGCCATCTTGGATTTTCATTTTTTTCATGATGAGCTCTATTCTACCAATCAAGCCCTTTCATTTGATACCCATATTGAGGTTGTTGTGAAGCATAAGAACTAATCCGCCATTTTGTATCGGCGGCCATGTTGGATTTACAATCATAAAGAATGTATTTTATTGTATTGTCATCAAGATTAAGAGTGTGTACCAAATATCAGATCAATCTGTCACCAGGAAGGGGGTCAAATTCCAATTACTAAATTTGACCCAAATAAACAACTAAACAGCTAAATAAAACCGTTTAAAAAAGTCGTATCCTCCATCTTGAATTTAGAAATATAGTTTATTTCTCGTTCCAAAATATTCTATTAAAATGTCATGTCATCAATAATTAAAAGAAACTGAATTCATGATCTTGAATTTAATAGTAATTTATTTTAAATAAAATAACACATGATAATTCAATAAATTATTTATTATATTTTTAATTCATTAAAAATGTGTCCGACATGTTGGATATATTCATGGTATTTTCCATACTATATTTTATTGCAAAAAAATCATCGAGCTAGCCGTAAGGCATGATGCCACGTCTGACATTATATTCGAAAAATTAAAAAAAAAACGTCTCTAGTCGTCATTGTTACTCAATACAAAGGTCAATGACCTAAGTGGACGTACATAATTGCGTGAAAAATGGAAAAAAATATTTGTTATATAATAAAATAAAATATAGCCTATGTGTTACCGACGGTTTTTCTCTATACAACAATCCAAATTTCATTCAAATCCGTTCAGCCGTTCGAGAGTTGTTCGCGCACAAACAAACAGACAAACAGACTAACAGACAAACAGACTAACAGACAAACAGACAAAAATTGTAAAAAGTATATTTTTGGGCTTAGAAGCGTGTCCTGATTTGGAAAAACTTAATTTCACAAAAAAATATTACATGTACAGAATTCATAGCTCAAGAATTTTATTATATGTATAGATATAGATAGAAGATAATATAATCTACATACAGCTAAATTTAAATTGATCAAATCTTGTTATTATCGTTAAGAGCCTGACAACACCCGATGATTTTAGGAATCGGGCATCTTCGGCTCGCGGCTCCCGCCTACCCCATGCCCCTCATGCGCCACTGTTAGTGGAGCGGACTCTACGAGAACTAAATAAAATGATAAAATCGGCACTGTTTCAAGTGTTAAAGAAATGTGGACAACATCGTCAATAGATGGCACTGTTTCCAGTTTTAAAGAAATATGGACGACTCTAGTAATGATGTGATTTTAAAACGCGGAGCTTTTTTATTGAACACCTAAAACTTCTTATTATTATTCTCCATCAAAGGTCCATATAATACCTATGTTTTCTATTCATCTCACCAAAAAATAAATAAAACACGGTCTTCTCTTTCAGAGGATGTACCCAGAATGCCATTGTTTCGCTATTAAATCACTATTAAATTAAAAATTCAATAATTCAGCAGTACCTAAACATGTCAACCAACAATTCAATTTCTTCTTACAATATTAAAGAGGCTTGGAACAAGCTTCATAATGTTATTGCATATTATTACCCTCAAATTTTTCGATGGCCTCAAATAATACCTAACCACATAAAAGCAAGTAAATTTGTCACGAGATCGAGTAAAAGACAGATAGACGATTTAACTGGTTTTTGTATAACCAGTTAATTCGTCTATCATGTAAAAACATGTATTCTGAGACATACAGGTTTCATCACGTGGTTTTAGGAAAGGCGAGAGCTGGAATCGAACCTAGACTCCCGGCATGGGAGTAGGAACGATTTTTTAAATTGTTGAAAACCCTCTAGTTACACAGCCGACACAGGCCATAAATCAGTCGGCGCGCCGGCGGCGCAGTACTATGCCTACCGTTTGAAAAAAGCCGCTTTTGGCTTCCTTTCGTTTCAGGTCAATGACCTTTCACCTTGAGCCTGTTACTTTCTGTGTCTTTTATTTGTGTAATTATTTTGTTTGAAATTTGCATTTTTTTTATTTTCGGTCCTGAACCTTTTCGTATGCTTTAACACACTTAAGTACACGATCTTTGTGGTTTAAATTAATGAGGTAACGTCATCTCCACCTTGTACAATATAAAAATGAATATGTTGCTAAGCGCAAATCTCGGGAGGAGCTGAACCGATTTCGCTAATTTTTTTTGGATATTCCTTTAAGTACGAGGATGGTTCTTACGGAGAGAAAATTTGAAAACAATGTAAAGAAAATAATAAAAACAACAATTTCATTTTCCTATATAAACTGTTCTACCACTTCTACCTATGTACTACCTGTCAAACATCATTTCAGATTGAATACTTCATAAGTTCATATGGCAATGTCATGCATTTAGAAACGTCAAGATTTTTCTTTATGGATGCCACTTCTATTATGCAAACTGCAATGATATAATATACATATTTTATAATGGCAAAACGAAGTGTGCCGGGTCAGCTAGTAGGTAATAAAAATAAATACTTGCATAGGTGTTATAGATTATATTATTAGATGTATGTATTATGTTTGAAAACATTCAGTTTATTTCCATTGGGCCTTCAACTCAAATCTTCAACTTAAATGCATGCGTTTTTTTTCTCGTTATTAATAACAACAAAAATATATAGACTCATGAAATATTCACAAAATATTTAATAATAAAGCATTTCGTACGTCTCAGTGAAGGCGCAAATATTTCTCGGTCGCAAATTTATCAAACCGACTTGTTATTCAAACGTAAACTTAACGTTTTTTAATTAAATCTACCAATCAAAAAACAACACGCATTTTTATTGAACACTTCCTTTATACCTAATAGATATTATTACCTATCAATCCACGAAGACGCACAGCCCTAGCCGGCGGCCCCACTATTCCTCCTAACCGTTTATAAAAATTACCGTGATAGTGATAGGTACAATTCTAGACGGCAACGCCGCGCGTAGCGGTGTCTTCTTTACTGTCGGTTTGGCAACGTCGCGTCGCGCGAATTTCGGCGGCGTACAATTTGAAAACGGGAGGGAATCCTACATTATATGACCCGGGTTCGAACCCGAAGCAAAATATAAGAAGACATTCTGGATTGAAATGTTTTTTGTATTACTATTTTTTTATTTCATATTATGCTATCTAATGGTTATTTATATTTCCGAATTCCGAAAAAAAATAACGAATTTTAGATAAATTTATAATTTCAAAAATAATTGTATAGCTTATAACAAAAAAAAAGTTATTAAATTGACGTTGAAACTTTTATTTATTTGTAACTTAATAAAATCTGTCTTCTTATTTATTCAACAATTTCCAAAATCAATAATCGATGTAAAAATTTGTATTATATAAAAAATATAATTATATAAAAGTGAAAATAAAGTCACGCACACGCGGATTTGAACCCACGCCCCAGCGTATACAGCCTGGCGTCCTACTTAAGAGCCTGACAACACCCGATGATTTTAGGAATCGGGCATCTTCGGCTCGCGGCTCCCGCCTACCCCATGCCCCTCATGCGCCACTGTTAGTGGAGCGGACTCTATGAGAACTAAATAAAATGATAAAATCGGCACTGTTTCAAGTGTTAAAGAAATGTGGACAACATCGTCAATAGATGGCACTGTTTCCAGTTTTAAAGAAATATGGACGACTCTAGTAATGATGTGATTTTAAAACGCGGAGCTTTTTTATTGAACACCTAAAACTTCTTATTATTATTCTCCATCAAAGGTCCATATAATACCTATGTTTTCTATTCATCTCACCAAAAAATAAATAAAACACGGTCTTCTCTTTCAGAGGATGTGCCCAGAATGCCATTGTTTCGCTATTAAATCACTATTAAATTAAAAATTCAATAATTCAGCAGTACCTAAACATGTCAACCAACAATTCAATTTCTTCTTACAATATTAAAGAGGCTTGGAACAAGCTTCATAATGTTATTGCATATTATTACCCTCAAATTTTTCGATGGCCTCAAATAATACCTAACCACATAAAAGCAAGTAGATTTGTCACGAGATCGAGTAAAAGACAGATAGACGATTTAACTGGTTTTTGTATAACCAGTTAATTCGTCTATCATGTAAAAACATGTATTCTGAGACATACAGGTTTCATCACGTGGTTTTAGGAAAGGCGAGAGCTGGAATCGAACCTAGACTCCCGGCATGGGAGTAGGAACGATTTTTTAAATTGTTGAAAACCCTCTAGTTACACAGCCGACACAGGCCATAAATCAGTCGGCGCGCCGGCGGCGCAGTACTATGCCTACCGTTTGAAAAAAGCCGCTTTTGGCTTCCTTTCGTTTCAGGTCAATGACCTTTCACCTTGAGCCTGTTACTTTTTGTGTCTTTTATTTGTGTAATTATTTTGTTTGAAATTTGCATTTTTTTTATTTCCGGTACATCTCCACCTTGTACAATATAAAAATGAATATGTTGCTAAGCTCAAATCTCGGGAGGAGCTGAACCGATTTCGCTAATTTTTTTTGGATATTCCTTTAAGTACGAGGATGGTTCTTACGGAGAGAAAATTTGAAAACAATGTAAAGAAAATAATAAAAACAACAATTTCATTTTCCTATATAAACTGTTCTACCCATGTACTACCTGTCAAACATCATTTCAGATTGAATACTTCATAAGTTCATATGGCAATGTCATGCATTTAGAAACGTCAAGATTTTTCTTTATGGATGCCACTTCTATTATGCAAACTGCAATGATATAATATACATATTTTATAATGGCAAAACGAAGTGTGCCGGGTCAGCTAGTAGGTAATAAAAATAAATACTTGCATAGGTGTTATAGATTATATTATTAGATGTATGTATTATGTTTGAAAACATTCAGTTTATTTCCATTGGGCCTTCAACTCAAATCTTCAACTTAAATGCATGCGTTTTTTTTCTCGTTATTAATAACAACAAAAATATATAGAGTCATGAAATATTCATAAAATATTTAATAATAAAGCATTTCGTACGTCTCAGTAAAGGCGCAAATATTTCTCGGTCGCAAATTTATCAAACCGACTTGTTATTCAAACGTAAACACGGTTTTTTAATTAAATCTACCAATCAAAAAACAACACGCATTTTTATTGAACACTTCCTTTATACCTAATAGGTATTATTACCTATCAATCCACGAAGACGCACAGCCCTAGCCGGCGGCCCCACTATTCCTCCTAACCGTTTATGAAAATTACCGTGATAGTGATAGGTACAATTCTAGATGGCAACGCCGCGCGTAGCGGTGTCTTCTTTACTGTCGGTTTGGCAACGTCGCGTCGCGCGAATTTCGGCGGCGTATAATTTGAAAACGGGAGGGAATCCTACATTATATGACCCGGGTTCGAACCCGAAGCAAAAATATATAAGAAGACATTCTGGATTGAAATGTTTTTTGTATTACTATTTTTTTATTTCATATTATGCTATCTAATGGTTATTTATATTTCCGAATTCCGAAAAAAAATAACGAATTTTAGATAAATTTATAATTTCAAAAACAATTGTATAGCTTATAACAAAAAAAAGTTATTAAATTGACGTTGAAACTTTTATTTATTTGTAACTTAATAAAATCTGTCTTCTTATTTATTCAACAATTTCCAAAATCAATAATCGATGTAAAAATTTGTATTATATAAAAAATATAATTATATAAAAGTAAAAATAAAGTCACGCACACGCGGATTTGAACCCACGCCCCAGCGTATACAGCCTGGCGTCCTACTTAATACGCCACACAAGCCTCAGACAAAGCTATGAAATTGTGCTATATATGACAACTGTGTATTATTTTGGAATGACGGAGCGACGCACGTCCACCTAGCATCGCGCCTCTGCGCTCTCTGTCAATTGCCATAATAGTAAGCGAGAAATACAAAATACGAAAATAATGCGCGGAGCACGCGAAAGAAAAGTTTTAAATTTTACTGATTTACTGAATATTTATAAGCTTATTGAAAAAAATTAACACAATGATGTGATAATAACGAAGGTTTGCTAATATACTGGTTAAATTATTTGAATAAATATTAACAAACAACGTTGTAGTTTAGTATAAGAATTCAGAAAAGGGGTAACTTTGCAATTTTTTTTTATCGAGGCAACTTTGTCAAAATGTGTTTCGACGACTATGTTGTCGTTCGGAATACGGTCTAGAATAACATATATTTTTCCCATTGTAAAATACTTTGTAATTTTTGCTGGAAATGAAAAATAAGAATAGCAAATTTGCTGAATTACATGTTATCAGCGCCTTAATACGCCACACAAGCCTCAGACAAAGCTATGAAATTGTGCTATATACGACAACTGTGTATTATTTTGGAATGACGGAGCGACGCACGTCCACCTAGCATCGCGCCTCTGCGCTCTCTGTCAATTGCCATAATAGTAAGCGAGAAATACAAAATACGAAAATATTGCGCGAAGCACGCGAAAGAAAAGTTTTAAATTTTACTGATTTACTGAATATTTATAAGCTTATTGAAAAAAATTAACACAATGATGTGATAATAACGAAGGTCTGCTAATATACTGGTTAAATTATTTGAATAAATATTAACAAACAACGTTGTAGTTTAGTATAAGAATTCAGAAAAGGGGTAACTTTGCAATTTTTTTTTATCGAGGCAACTTTGTCAAAATGTGTTTCGACGACTATGTTGTCGTTCGGAATACGGTCTAGAATAACATATATTTTTCCCATTGTAAAATACTTTGTAATTTTTGCTGGAAATGAAAAATAAGAATAGCAAATTTGCTGAATTACATGTTATCAGCGCCTTAATCTACTGTTACTGATAATGTCGAATCTCAAAAGTTATCGTGTTTGTTTCGTACCAATTGTGTAAAAATACAACAAAAATAACTCCCCAAAAGTGTTTTTAAATGTACCACAAGATGCGAGACGTTGATGCAAACAGATTTTTTGTTGTTGTGAGGATCATTTCGATGTAAGTATTTTAATTATTATATTAGAATTAATAATCTTTACTCCAACATTTAAATTTAATGCACCAAGAGTTAAACTAATGGGGACTAACGTCTCATCTAAAAATTATTTTAATAAACATTAAGTTTTTTTCTTGCAGCTTAATTATTTTCAAAAAAACTTGCCTAGATGCTTTAGCACCTCGAACTTTAGCTGAATTAAACCAAGTATATTTTTTAAGAAATCGGTGATCATAAATATACCCACACTAGATATATTATCAGAATTTGCTTTTATAAATCTTTTGTCACACATAATTGCATAAAATCTTTTCTTAACAATGATATTTTCATCACTTTCTTTCAAAAGTTTAGTAAAGTACATTGTATACAGAAGCTATAGATAGTAAATACTACCGTGAGAACATTTAAACATTATGACGTCACAAACGAGCGCGGAGCGCATGGCGCGTTCAACATCACGTGATAATTTTTTTTTATAAATGATTAATGTACACAAAATAATAGTAATAGACATAATATATTGAAAATAGCGTACAAGGGCACTGCTTATCCCATACAGGGATCTCCTACATTACAGCAGACCCGCAAAAGGATAGTTGAAAGATTGAGGCAATTTTAGTGCACACTAAAAGATTAAAAGCAACCAAATTATAATAAGAAAGATAATACAGAGAAAATAATTATACATACATACATATACTATACATACTAGCTGACCCCGCAAACGTTGTTTTGCCATAACAATATAAGTTATCGAGCGGGATGGAAATTATTAAATTACTAAACTGACTATTAAAAAACAGGGGTTGTTGATAGAAGGGTGAAAATTAAGGGTTGTATGTATTTTTGATGCCATATTATTGAAAAATAAAAATAAAAAAAATGTCTAAAAAATAAAATAAAAATGTTAGGTTATTATAAATATGGTCATCGTGGGGAAGACCGTCTGGGGGTAAGACCGTCTACTGGGCTTTTTTCAAAACATAACAACTTTACAACAATGTGTCGCACAGTAAATGAAACAGTTGGCAATGCTCTTTAAATTAAACATAATTGATCTTGTTATAAGGCGTCTTTTGTAATGAAAATATCCTTCAAAAATTTTTGGTGTTTTGAGAGTTCATTTTGACCAAATCGACCTCTGGAAAAACAATAATTTTGACGTATTTTAAAAGTATTTATCATAAAAATGATACTAAAACGTCTTTATTAGTAACCACTTTAATGATTTACTACATTTAGGAAACGAAAATTAGTTTTGTTTCATAAATGTCGTAAATTTGTATTTGTGTCAGAATCTTGAATCACATTTGTGACAGACTAAGACTCATCCATCCATTATTTTCATAAAATTAGCCGTTAGATGACATTATTGGGATATTTTGGCATGAGGATGATGAAGAAAATATTAGATTTGAAATCCAAGATGGACTAGACTTTTTTGAATTCTTGGCATGGGTATCGTTTTCTTGATATGTTGGGATGAGGATGATGAAAATTATATTAATTTTGAAATCCAAGATGGTGGACCTCACTTTTTTGAATTCTTTTTTGTTTTTGGGATGTTTCGGATGAGGATTATGAAAAATACATATATTTTTAAATCTTAGGTGGAGACAGCTTTTTTGAATATTTCGACATGAATATCTTGATGGGTTGGCTTTTTTTAATATATCAAGAAGGATATCGACATGGTATGATGGGTGAATATAGATTGATCAAAATAATTCGTAACAACTTAATACCTATATATGAGAAAAGAAACTTCTTTCTTTATTTCTCTTATTTCGTAAAAAAAAATGTTAAAACCCCTCACTTCAATTTTATGACGAATTCGCCACTTTTTCTTTGATTTTTCAAAATATTATCGAGACTATAAATTCAATTTGTATAAACACGATTTGTTTTTGATTACTACTTACGTGTGCTTATTAAATTGTAGTTTGTAGTCAATTTGGTGTACGTTAACTGTAAAATATATTGGCCAGACGGTATTTTACCCGATGATATTTTAAATTATCATCGAAATCTGTAAAGTTAGGTATTTCATGTACAGATGTTTTGAATTTTTAATAATGTAAACAAAGGTCCATTGTTTAACATCTCCAAATATCGTCGTTGTAGAAAGAATAGGACTCGTACAATGAGGTCTCAAAAATAAAAATCTCAAAATTAAAATAAACTACGACGGTCTTCCCCACATTGACCATATAAGAATTAAATAAATGCTGTAAACAATGTAGTCTTTGATATGCTTCTTAAAGATTTCAACAGACTTTAGCTTCCCTTATGCTAGCGGAAATCAAAATTTTAACAATTTTAAAGTGATTTACAATTGTTGATTGTATTGTTGATAAACATTTTTATCTTTCATTGAATATAACAATTATTTACAATAAAGTTTTAATATATAATTAAAAAATCACTATATAATTTATTTTTATTTCAATAACCCAATAGCGGATGATGATCATGATCTTGCACAAAAAATATGAAATTAATTTAATTAATGCGCCATATTACACGTAAAATGTATTTAATTGGTTGATTTATTATGTGTAACCCATTAATGACTGACTCTAGGATTGGATCTCTTGTCACAATGAGAAGGATGTAGGCCTTAGTCCACCACGCTGGCCTAATGCGGTTTGGAGGACTTCACATGCCTTTGAGATTTTTTTTGAACTCAGGCATGGACGTTTCGTATTGATGTTTTCCTTCACCGTTACAGCAAGTGACATTTAACTTTATAAACCGCACATAACTTTTTCTAAGAAAGTTGGTGGTGCGTGGCACTGGTATTAGAACCCGGACCCCTCGAGTAAGAGGCCGAATCCTTAGCCTTCTTAGCCACTGTGCTATCACCGCTTCGATATATTTAAGTATATAAAATTATTAAGTTAATTGTTGTAATTATTAAAATTTATTGATTGATAATTTTATTGTCTTCTTGTTGAATATTCATAGGTGATGTACTCGTAAGAATGATGGAGGAAAAAGACAGGGACACTTGTCGCACACTATTTGGACATTCAGGCCCGGTGTACAAGGTTGGATTTGATCCTTTCAAAAACATGTTACTATCATGTTCAGAGGATAGCACGAGTGAGTATATCTTATTCTTAGGCCCGGGTTCCACCAAAGCGGAGAGGAGAGGAGACAAGAGATGTGTTGTAATTTACTAATCGGATTTTGTTATTCCCACATCTCTCCGCTTAGCCTCGGTGAAAATGGATCGAGGGGAGAGGAGAGATGTCTCATGTCTCATTTTTCTATACTAGTGCCGCGCGCGAGCAAGCGGCGATTAAGCGGAGATGCGTGCCATTGCGTGCAGTGCAGACGGACGGCCGAGCGGCGGCAGCGTGGCGCCTAGGAATGCGATCCGATATTTCGAAGATCGGATCGAGGGCATATGATCGATACAACACTAGAATTATCGTATCGACGATCCAAAATTTTTAGTTTACCCAGTCACAATGTAATGCAAACATGATGTTATTAGGCAGTTAGTCCAACTTACCAAAGTAACTTAAGATTAATTTATTTATTCAACATTTAAACAATTTAAGATTGATTATTTTACAAAATAGTATCAAAACAAAACATTGATACTTTTCATCTTTACTATTAGTGGCGAGTGATGGCAACGGTGTGGGTGAAAGATAACAAGCGCCTTTATTATTTCTAGGAAACACTAGGTAGGATCCAAAATCGTGAATATCTATAACTACGAGTAATTTTTATTAATTATAATAATATATAAAAAAAATAATGCGACTTTTTGGATCGATCTTTTGGGTATCCGCGGATCGGACCGAGACGTTACGATCCGTATCGATCCGCAGTATCGGATCGAACCCAAAAAAGCCGTCTTCTGCCCACCTCCCGCGAACCAGAAAGCGTCATTTGATTGAGGTGATGACGTCTCGGTCTCGTTTCCTCTTTGGTGGAAATAACTTGCCAGTTTCGCAGCACAACTTCTCTCGTTAGTGGAAACCGGGCCTTATCCTTAAAACCAATACTTCCTCAGATTGTTTAATTAGTTTATATTGTGTTGTAATTTTCTTTCACATTCAGTCCGTCTGTGGTCGCTTCAATGCTGGACTTGCCTGGTTGTGTACCGCGGGCACTCATACCCAGTGTGGGATGTGAGGTGGTCGCCGCACGGTTACTATTTCGCGTCGAGTAGCCACGACCGCACCGCTCGTCTCTGGGCCACCGACCACCATCAACCATTAAGAATCTTTGCAGGGCATCTGTCAGATATTGATGTAAGCCAATTACTCATTAATCAATTATAAATAATGTAATGATATGTTTGAGTTTTTAACTTAAATAGCGTGCTAATTTATCTTATATCATCATATTTCTATAATTTCAGTGTGTTCAATTTCACCCGAATTCCAATTACATAGCGACTGGCTCCAGCGATAGAACAATTCGCGTTTGGGACTGTTTGACAGGAGTTCAAGTTCGAATTATGACGGGACACAAGGTACTTTTAAAATATTATATTATATTTGCATTAAAATAAATAATATATCCACTACAATCTGTCATTTCAATCTTGTGCATAAATTTTGTGCAAAACCATATATGGTCAATGTGGGGAAGTCGTAGTTTAATTTAGTTTTGAGATTTTTATTTTTGAGAATTCATTATACGAGTCCTATTCTTTCTACAATGATGATATTTGGAGATGTTGAACAATGGACCTTTGTTTACATTGTTTAAAATTCAAAACATCTGTACATGAAATAACTTTACAGATATCGATGATAATTTAAAATATCATCGGGTAGGCGGTCTTAACCCCTAGTGGGGGGTAAGACCGTCTTGCCAATATATTTTACAGTTAAGGGCGGGAATGTCGAAACGGCCTGCTTTTTATTCAATTTTAAACATAGTAATATTGTTTTTTTTTTAACTGTGAAAAATATATGTCACAGTTAGATAAACTTTATTGATTATTTTATGGTTCAAAACACGATATTTGTAACTTCACTCGATCGAAAAAAATCACGAAGATACGAAGATTTTGATTACTTTTCTGGTGTTACTTAAGTTTTTAGGCAAAAAAATTACGTGGAAAAATAGTTTACGACATTTGGAAGTATATTCAACGCTTTCTTTTTCAAATAAATGTCATATTTTTCTTAGTATAATGTTATATAATAGAGCGGTCAGCGGTCCGCCCGTCTCGCTTCAGTTATTCAGTTAATTTAAATTGCCTACCAGGCGTCATCGACGTAGGACCTGTGTCGCTTTGCCTCTTCGCTGCGTTTGCCCCCGCTAGCGATCGTATGGTTTTATTAAGTACACAGGACAAATAAAACAGTACGTACATTGGAAGTGATAAATATTACTTTATAACAGAGTGTGACCTAAATAATCCGAAAAGCGCCCGCAAATACCTGCTATGCTCGACAATCCTAGACCTAACGTACACCAAATTGACTACAAACTACAATTTAATAAGCACACGTAAGTAGTAATCAAAAACAAATCGTGTTTATACAAATTGAATCTAGTCTCGATAATACATATTTTGAAAAATCAAAGAAAACGTGGCGAATTCGTCATAAAATTTGAAGTAAAGGTTGTCAATAAATAATTGCGAATGTTTTCAGTCGACAATATTTGTATTGGCGTTCTCTGTGTGCGGGCGGTGGTTGGCATCGGGCGGGGGCGCGGGCGAGATGATGGTGTTCGACTTGGCGACCGGCGCGCCCGCCGCCGTCATCCCGCCCTCGCACACCGCGCCCGTCCATGCCCTGGCCTTTAGCCGGGACGGCACCATTTTATCCTCAGGTAAAAAAATATAATGTCTATAATAGGACTGGATTCAGATCCAGCAGATTATTTATCTATCTTCAGTCTCCAGCAAGTGTTGGCTTATGCTAGATGACACTAAAAGTGATACTGTCAGTGTCATTTGCAGTTTACTACATTTACCTTGCACAAAGAAATTATAAACACATAAATCCACATTGGAGTATATTTTGTTACAAATCTGTTGCAGGTTCCATAGACTGTAACATAAAACTTTGGGATTTTGCTGCAATCACTGATGAAGCTGCTATAGATGAGAATGCAGGAAATACTTCAAACCAAAAAGAAGATAAATTCTTGTTAAGATCATTTGCAACAAAGAACTCTCCTATAAAGAATTTACATTTTACTAGACGCAACCTACTGTTAGCAGTGGGAACATACGAGGGAAGTTCATAGAAAAATACAATTTTTTATCAATATTTGTTGTAATACACGATAATAAAAACATTATTCGTAGCTGTTGTTTCACTTGAAAAGCCTATAGTGTTTGAAGTAAATAAGACCTTTCACTAGTAATGAATTGTATAATTAAATTTAGAATTGATTCATTACTTCTTGCAACTTGTGCTTTCATGGCTTGTTTAAAATCTTCTTTTACACCTTTATCTGCACCCCTAGTGCCAATCCGCCTCTGTCCCAGATGCTGTGAAGTGAGTAAAATGTCCAAGACAATATTTTTCCCTTCATTCCATATAAAACTTAGTTCCTCTAAAATGTCTATGTGTATTATATAAGCTGTAAAAAGGGGATAGTGAAACACTCCCTTCCGTCGAATAATATCCATTATGTGTAGAAAAACAGCTTCTTCTTGAGGCCAACCAAGCTGCATTAACACTAGCATGTGTCCATATGTCATATCTGCAGTATTCTCAGAGCTCAGTAATATTCTTATAATCAGTGAACAAAAATAGTGCATAATTGCAACTTTAGTCATTGGAAGAAAATGAAGATGTCTATGTTTGCCTCCAACAATCAAATCAGATTCCAGTACTCCCTCTACTGCTGGCAACAAGGGCAAAGTTGCTAAAATATGATCAATACAAGCCACATAATTTTTCTGAAAGAAAAATATGGATACCCTGACTATATTAGACATCAGTGATGTTACTGTAGGTGGTGGCATTGCTTCTTCATATTTGCCTCTATATAGAGCCAACTCCTCTAAAAAGCCTTCACACCAAGGTTTTACTTGTAACTGAGAAGTAAGCTTTATAAATTCCCTCGATATAACGTCACTACTATGTAAGAGCTCCCAACAATTAGCAGCAGCTTGAAACTGATGTGCAGATACTCCAGACACTTCAATGTCACCTTTCTTTCGTTTTGAAGGTGGCATATCTGGGTCAGAAAGAGCTTCAATGAGTATATGATTTCCTTTTAAGGACTTCTGTTCAAAAAGAGACCTTAGAAAAAATGCTGTTCCACAATATAATAGTTGTCTACAATCTTGGCTGTTTCTCAATGTCACAAGTTTCTGAAAATATGATTCTTTATTCAAACTATTGCTGTAATTAACAAGATATGTGTCCCAACCCAATTGTCTACCAAGAAGATCTAATACACCATAAAGTCTCTGCCATGGGTCTGTAATGTCATTTTCTGCCTCATTATAGACATATGAGTTATAAAAATCTATGGCTTTTACTAACAGCCTCTGTAACAGTCGTGGTGATTCCAACGAGCTAAGTAAAGGTAAAGTTTCGACTACGAGCAAACGTGCATATCTATTATCATAGAATACTTTCTCAGTATTTATTAATGTTTTGACTAGACTATCAACTCCCAACTGTGGAAACTTTTTCAACAGCAGAACCAAAAGTCTGCAATGTTCCATTGTGTCATCACTATTTTCAACACTTGTTTTTAGTATTGTCAACTGTATATCGGGGCATATATTATCGAACATCTGGCTCAAGAAACTTGGATCACTTGATTTCAAGGCATTAGCAATTGCTGCTATCTCTGGCAAGAGATTGGGTAAATTTTGTCTGGACATCATCAAAGAACTGAAGCATTCCGCAGCTTCTTGAATGTTTCCAGATTGTTTCTCCATTAAATAAGCTTCGAATTGAATCTTAAAATTGGTTGGAAACAATGTTTTCGCAGTGAGCATCCAAGCCTTCGCAGAATGTATGTTGTAATTTTGGGCTTCTTTAGCTCTAGAAATAATGTAATCTTCATCCTCTTCGGTCATAATTGCTTCTAATGCTGGCATTCTATGCAAATATTCAAATGCAACCGAATTGTATTAATATTCAATGCATATCACGGAAAGCGTACAATGTATAATTTATGATACCAAACAATACGATGATATAATTTGAAAAAGACAAGCCGAACTCTGCCGAACTATAATTAAATTACCAATAATTATATTTGTATTTTTGAGTCAAAAATTTTGACCGCTTGCTTGACACAGACACTTGACAGTGATGACACAATGATAATTATGACATGTGTTTTTTTTTATCTTGTTGATGGCGTCTCGGCCTGTTGGCCACTTTGCCAATGACAAGTTGGGACATTTGATTTGATTTTTTATTGGATAAAAGGCTAGGAGGATTGATCTCACTGCAAATGTAGGCGGCTCGCAGTTCTGCGACACGTACGAGTGCAGGCGGGAACTACGAGTAAAATTTCAAACTTGTTGGATCGCGATCGTACTTACTCGGCGGTTTTAAAGTACGCGTACTTAGGACGGGCGGTAGGCGCGCGGAGGGACTCCACCCTAAAAATTTTTTTTTCTGACTTTCTAGTTTCTTGAGGAACCAAATTAATGTTTACCACGCAAAATTTATCAATTGTTTTAATAAACCGAATACCCGATTGTTTAATATGAAATCAATTTCTGATCGCCCAGCACTTTTAATAAATGTCAGTCACTGAAAGTGAAAACTGGCACGCTTCTGGCCTCCAAGGCAGGCAGCCAGGCCAGGCAGTGTGTGAGCTTGAAGTGAACTCCAGTCCATAGCTCCAGTCAATCAATCAATTCTCCTAGCTTCAATCCATAGATAAATACAAATATATTATGAAATATTATCTTCATTATTCAAACATTGAAAACTTGAAAAGTAGCAAAGACTACTATAGTAATGAAATGAAGTTGAAATTTGAAAACATGAAATGAAACTTAGATTAAAGTGCGGCATAGGCATAATAATTTGTTCTATCTTTGTTCGATTTTTGATTTGAGTTATTATTCGTAAAAGATTTAAAACTTAACCTTCAACTTTTAGAAGAATGAGTAGGGTCCGGTTTAATATACAAAATCACGCTATTGAACTCCCTGATCACATTTTAGAGACAATTTTTTCATATTTAAGTATATTAGAGCTACGGAATTGTGCATTAGTTTGTAAAAAGTGGTACAGGATTTTGAATGATGATAATGACGAAGTTTGGAGGTCATTGTGCATGAAAAAATTAGCAGAAGAAGTTATTAAATCCGAATTACTGATACCATTACCTACATACAAGGCTAAGTTACGAGCATTTTATCATGCTTGGAGTCCATATGATTGTTCCAGAAATATTTACATAAAACCTAATGGTTTTACATTGCACAGGTATAATTACAATTTACATTTTTCATCCCGTTTTTTTCGATAGATAAAAAAGTTAATGAAAGGTCTTTCAATAAAGCCTTATTAACTGCAGTCCTAAAACAATTTTTTTTTCTGTTATTTTATTGATATAAGTATTCATTCTAAATACCTACCTACTTTTACTTAAAATGTTTTGTGTAAAGGAATCCAGTAGCACAAAGTACAGATGCCTGTAGAGGAAAAATTGGATTTGAGCAAGGAAGGCATGTTTGGGACATTGTGTGGGATGGACCTCTGGGCACTGTGGCAGTTATAGGAATTTCAACAAAGGAAGCACCTCTCCAATGTCAAGGTTATGTTGGTCTACTCGGATCAGATCAATACAGTTGGGGCTGGAATTTAGTAGACAATCAGTTACTGCACAATGGTGAAACAAGAGGCCATTATCCACTATTGAATAACTGTCCTAGATACCAAGTATGTACCAAGTAGTTCATCATAATTATGTGGTGACCTGTTTTTTCCTTATAATTATTCATTTTAATTACAGGTTGGTGAACGAATAAGAGTTATATTAGACTGTGAAAAACATTTATTAGCCTTTGAAAGAGGGTATGAATTTTTGGGTGTTGCATTTAAAGGTACTTTTACATGAATCACAATAACCTTTTAAAACAATATTTTTCCTGATGATTTAGTGCAAATCAATTCTTATTCAATCAATTTCAGGTCTTCCAAATAAGAAAATATATCCAGCAATATCTGCTGTTTATGGAAATACAGAAGTGTCAATGGTCTATGCTGGAACACCATTAGATGGTTGACTATTAAGTATGTCATACAAATTGTATGATATGGGCAGTCAATCATGCCTACTTTAATCTCATTTCATGATCTCAGCACTTATTCTGTGACTGAAGGAGAAAGATATCATTATGTAGTCTTTCTAGTTCTAGACAAGAGATCATCAAATATTTATCTAGTCATCTTAATCTTGTGTGATATAGGCCTCTTGGATAATGCTAATGGCGCAGCGTAGAGGTAGATTCAGGCACCATGCGGGAGTCTGAGTTCGATGAGCTGTATGGCTTACGTTATTCAATCAGTTGAAAACACATTAAAGATGTTAAAAAGTGCTCTGAAAAAAGAAAAAAATGGGCCGTTTGAGGTACTGTTGTGTTGTGGGGTGCAAAAATTCCCAATTTGCTACATGTTTGCAACCTGGAACAGATAAACCTGCCTTGCCAGTACATTCTGTCCTCCGTATTGTATGATCTAGGCTGAAAAACAATCAGTTCTTATTGGAAAGAGGAAGAACGGGAAAACACACACAAACATGTATACACAAACAGGAATTGCAAAACAAAATATCTCAATATTCATTACTGTGTTAATGGCATTTGATGTTTTTAAGTAAGACCATAACCAGCACAAAAAGTATTGAAATCAACATGCAGTTTTATCATAGGTACATCATGTTAAAATCTAAATCTTGTATGAACATTTTAAAAATATCTTGTGCAAGTTATTTTTAATTTCATTGTTTAATTATGTATAATATATTGTAGATGAAAAATGATGAAATAAAAAGTAACTAAATAGGTAACTAAAATTGTTATTGGTCTGGGGGCAAGGCAGTGCCGCCAACAAATCGAGCATAAAAGCAGCACGGCGGTACCATCCTTTTCTCTAAGCAATTCTGGCCATTTTCAACCCCCTATAACTCCATAGTGGATACAACTAGGAGCCTGAAGTTATAGTAGCCAGGCAAGTAATAAACACGGTATATTTAAAATTTCGTTCAATTTGAGCCAGTAGTTTAAGAACTATAACTAGTCAAAGTTTCTTAAATAATATGTTATCTTTTGCACAGTTGCCAGTTTAAGAAATATTTTACTGTAACATGGCAATCATTGCATGGAAAAATTGCATGCTAATGCTTGCAAAAACCGGACATGGACAACGATATAGATCTAAGACAGTCTTTAGTGTGGCAGTTGCAAAGGTGAACGTGGTGCCGCCATGGAAGGTTCGCGTTTTTCCTGGTATAGGGACCGTGCAGAAACTACAAAACGCCACCAAGCGGATTAAAAACGAAACTGCCACAACTAAAGTGCAATATTGTCCCTGTGTTTTTCATATGTTTTCATAATGTCGCTTAATGAGGAATAACTCAATATTTCACTATAAATTACAGATTAAATTACGAAAAAATTTATAAAATGCGATTTTAGTGATATCAAGAATAGTGTGTGTCGTGCGAACGTTGATATTTTTCAAATTCTAAAAGTATTTGGTCCAAGTGTTTTTCAATAGAAAATTAGTTGGTATATTTAAAGGATGTAGAGGATTTTCCGATAACATTTTTTAAATAAAGTGAGCAACGCATAAAGCAGTATCTATTTTAAGATGAATGCCAGGTATTTTGATGTTGTGTGATAAATAAAAAATATTTAAATAGAACATATCTCCTTTTCATTGAAAATAAAAATAACTTGAATTTTAAATAAATCTCAAAACAAATTATAAATTAGTTTCATTTAAAAAACCTTGATATATATAATAGTTCTTTTTAACCGTTTGAATTCATGTCACGTGTATTTTTAACTGCATTGGAAACTGCACTGCTGTGGAAAATTACGAGAATTTACACTAACATATTTATATATTTTATTCTTGGAAGTATTGGACCATCCATCAATACAAGAATCCACTTTTAATGACCCTTTTAATATACCCAATTATTTGTGATACACTTTTCAAAAAGTTAACATACGGTAGTAATCCTACCCATAAAGCAATATGTAGTTCCGATAAATGACACTAGATGGCATAGGTGTCGCCACGCACGGTCCCTATAGCAATACTGTATGTGTTAATAATTTATAGGTAATTATTGTACTTACAATACCTACTTTACTTGTGTCTTATAAATTAAGTTGTTAAAATATAAATATTGTTTTATTATTTACAATATTTTAAATAATTAATTAAGTATATTTACAATATATTATAAACTAATATATCTACAACTAAATAAAACATAAAAACAATACTAAGAAAAACTATTTACAATAAAAACAAACCATCTAATATATCATTTTGTGGCATGGTGCCCAGAACGCTGGCAGCGTTGCTCCTTTGAACACAAATATCAATTTTTTGAGCTAAAAAGCTGCCAGTCCTCTGGTCACCCTAAGCGAGGATAAGCTTCGCAGATAGGTCTTTATAAAATTTCTTCATATCAGCCAACCAATATTTTTAATTTTTATTATTATTTATTGTTTTCTTTTATTATTATTATATTATGTTTATTTATTGTCTAATTTATTATTTTAAAATGGGGAGTGAAAAAATATTTTTAAAATATTGCAAGCAGTCAAGAGGTAAGCTTCGGTAAGCGTTCCTTTGTCAGCTGTGCTGTAAAAAAGTATTCTTAAATGAAGGTTAACAAATTACAATTACATAATATAAAAATATTTTTATTTCTGAAATTATACCTATAGACAATTTACTACCCGCGTCAAATGGCTTAGATTAGAATCCCTTATGTTGGGTTAGTTTTTTATTTAATAAACTTGTCTTTTACTGTCAATAGATTTAGAAATCCCCTCTTATTTAAATAATATATATGGTGAAAACGAATATTTAGATATTTGCTTCAGCGGCTTGTTCCTCTTGAGTGCTTGACGTCTCGAATAAAAACTAAAAAAGTATTACGGTTTAATATGTTAAGCTAGTAATTGTAAGAGGCAAGTACATATATGTATTTTATTGTTTTTATTTTTACTTTTGAATTTACATACCTGAAAAGGTGAATATGGATTGATCAAAATGCCCTGTAAAACCAATAACTAACCCATATACGTGCAAATAAATGATTTTCATTTCAATTCACTTCATTTCATTGTTTTTTACCTTTTTTGGTACGGCGTAAGCATCAACGTGAAGAAAACCACCTTTACTTGAGTACCTACAAACCATTCTCCTCGAAATATTTACTGCAGATTACGCTAGATTTAGAGGAATTCCAATTGTTTTCATTTCTACCATCTCTTATAATTTGTACCCAATCATTTTTCCACACATCTGCCACATTTAAGGTAACTTGCAAATTTAATAACTGGCAACACTGGTTGATTTCGTGCTTCAAGATAGCTTGAAGTAAAACGAGAAATAACGTGAATAAATTACAGGCTTACCTATGAATAGTAATTCCCTGTCTTTTTTAACCGACTTCAAAAAAAGGAGGAGGTTCTTAATTCGTCTACCTGTATGTTTTTATTTTCTATTTTTTTTATATTTGTTATCGCCGCATTCCGTCATTTGTTAACCGATTTGATTTTTTTCTTTTTGGTTCGGAAGATGTTACTTTGAATTTGGTCCCATATTAAGTTGGTGTTGATCTGATGAAGAGTTTCGGAGATACAGAGTGGAACTCTTCAACGGATAAGAGTTCAGGAACCGGACTACAAAAATATTATTATTGGTTACATTACCTTTGCAGAACTATGTAGACATTGACCACCTTCGAGTCTGATGATGGAGTGGAAGTTGATAAATTATTATTGTTGGTCACATTAGCTTTGCAGAAATATATAAACATTGACCACCTTCGGTGCTAATGATGTAATGGAACTCGTTATGAGATAGGAATAATTAAATCGTGTTTAAAGCAAGTTAATTTAAATAAACTGTACAAATTCTATATTTAAACAATAAGAATGGTGTCCGTAAGGTTACCATTAAGAAGCCAGTTGCCGCAACCTATGATGAAGCATTAAAACTATGATACCAGAGTCAGATAATAGAGTGGAAGTGAAACTAGAACTAAAAAACATGAATTAAATTAATTTTTAACAAAAATGTGAACCGACTTCATACTAAAAAGTAAGAAATAACTTTACAAGCAGACTTCAATAATAAGGTATTTTTGGAGTCTGTGCCCAAGTTCGTCCTCAGTTTAACCTCATTTTTGCAGACGAGTTTTGAAGTCATGAAGAAATCATATGTAGGTACCTTAATATATTTAACTAAAAAAGAAATATGTAGGTAATATTAACCTACAAAGTAGGGGTACATATGTACCTACTTAGGTAATATTTTATTCATTTGTTATAATTGTACGGGCTAGTATCGACACCATACGGTAGTCAAACAAAAGATGTTAAAGTTTATAATATTTATTGTTGTACATGTACACTCTAGGTATGATAATGATGTTGCGTACCTAACGCGCGCGAGCTCCGTCTCGCCAGCAACGCAAAATCGGGAAATTGCATTTAGAAAATGCCAAAATTAGATGCTAATTAGGTGCCAAGTTCAAAAATTTGGTGCTCTGTAATTTTCACAGCAACAAAAACAATAGGTGCTAATTAGGTGCTTGTTGGAATTATGCGATATGTCCAGGGCAGAATTTTTTATCTTCGAAACTGTTATAGAATGAAGTGCTAATTAAGTAATCACTAAATAATTAGATGACAGTCGAGAAATATCATTTCTATAGTGTTTGGAGACCTTGAAACCACCATGCCTGATGTACTAAATCCTAGTAGGATTTATCCATTTTGAAAACTTACATAAAAAAGTGCTAATTAGATGCTCACTAAATAATTAGATGACAGTCGAGAAATATCATTTCTATAGTGTTTGGAGGCCTTCAAACCACCATTCCCGATGTACTAAGTCCTAGTAGGATTTTTCCAATTTGAAAACCGACATAAAATTAAGTGCTCATTATGTGCTCACTAAATAATTAGATGACAGTCGAGAAAATTCATTTCTATAGTGTTTGGAGACCTTAAAACCACCATGCCCGTGTACTAAGTCCTAGTAGGATTTTTCCGTTTCACCCTCTTTTGGGGTTGCACTTTATCCCGGGACACACTATAGCTTAATTAGCCGTTCAACCAATAGCCTTGCTTGTTTACTAAACAGCGCCAGGCTAAATTTTTCAAGAGTGCGTGGAATGTTCTCAAAGGGATGTGAGGTCCAACCAACCCGTATTAGGCCAACGTGGTGGACTAAGGCCTACATCCCTCTCATTGTGAGAGGAGACCCGACCCTGTAGGTAGTCTGTCATTAATGGGTTACAGACATTATTAAACCATTCGATAGTGTCACTAATAAGGGACAATTTCTGGAAAGTACCTAATTACACATGGCATACTTAAAGCCAGCTTTTGACTATGGGATATAATATAATATAATTACATCTTGAGATATAATATTTTATCGCTCGTCATACATTTTGTACGTGATCGTTCACACTGTGCTATAATATATATTAAATCCCAAACTATAAATATTTTTTCAAGCGATATAGTATATTTACCTCACGTCCCCGGACACCGCGCCCCTGCGTCGCCCGCAGTCTCAGTTTGAACGGTAGTGGCCGAAGCTAAACTGTTCCAAAATATATATCTGAACATATAATACAACATATACAATGTGAACAACAATCGCGGGATGTAATATATAGCTCAAGATGTAATTTATATTACATCCCATAGTCAAAAGCCGGCTTAAGGATAGAGCTCATTTTTAACAAAATATGTTTTTTCCCACACGACGAATTTGATTCTGAAGAGCGAAATGTGGACGATTGTGTAGTTTTAAGTTTTAGTATGCAGCGTATGTACTAAGATCGCATGCCTACCAGCTAGCTTGCTTAGACGGCCAATTTCCAGGTTTCAGGCAATCAGTCGTCGATACTCCGACACGAACGTCGTACGAATGTTATTGCTATAACTATGGTGCAGGCGTTTGTATATTGACCTAAAATGTTCTGTTAGGCAAAGCGCCCGATGGAATGTGTCTGGGATTATTGAAGACTTATTTTTAACGATATTGTCTACAATATACATACCTGTTCTACCACAAGTCACGCAATTGAGAATTTTTTTAGATAAGATATTATATACGAATTTTTTCTTTTCCGTATATAATAATATCTTTTACATCGTCCGGTCTTTCCCATGTTTTTTTTAATGTATGTCCGTACTTTAAACTCGCATAACTCAGCAGTCGTTAAGTCTGTGCAAACGAGAAAATATTTTTCTTATAGCTTGTTTATTATCAGTTTTTACTTTATTTTATTACGCTGGCTGGTAGATTATGAGAAAAAAAAATTGCAAACATCTTACGAATGCAGCTAAAAACCATCCGATATTAACCCCAACTCACTATATTTATGTTAAATACTGTAATTGCTGAATAATATTATCATAAAAACAAAATGTGAATGTTGTATTTTTTATTATTATTGGAATTGGGTAGGGTAGATGTGCAAAAGTACATTATATCAGTCAGTAACTCGGTACACACACACGTTTTAGGCGTATAATACTATATTTATTGTGAGGGAAAACACGACTTCTTTACAAAATACCAAATACAATATTCTTTCTACCAATTCAAATTCAAAATTCAAATCATTTATTTGTAGAATAAGGGTTACAAAGATGTTATGTTACATAAAGATCTCTTATTCTGCCAATGATAGGCTTACAGTTTACATAATACAATATTTTAGATTTAGAACATTCCAGTATATATATACCTTCATACCTAGTTATTAAAAGTTTCTTATGAAACATTTAGTGTGTCGTTACAGATACATTTTTAAATAAAAACACAGCTCAACTCATAGTATGGTTACCGCCGCAACCTAGCTACGACGAGAGCTCATTTAATAGGTCTAAAACTAGTCGAAAAAGCTTACTTGCCGTCAGCCGTTTTTTTATATTAAAGTTTTTTGTTTATACCTTCTTATATATGTACCTTTACGCTATAATATACCTTCTAATCTTTCGTTTTATTCCATCTAGGCCAGTTCTTACAGCGTAAGCTTTAATTCAACATTAACGTTACCTATGCAAACCAGTCACAACCAATATGGACAGCAGTAGTTGTACTAAAATTTCTAAAATTTATTAAAGACTCCTGGAGTACAAAAGGGGATCTTTTCCTATTTAATTCAAAATATTAAATACAAATAACACTGGTCTGCAATGAAATCCTCCTTTAAAAAATTTTGACATAAATATGACGATTCAAATGCTCTGAATTTATCCCCGTTGGCCAATTTTTTCCATCACGTCTAGTTTTTCTATGAATTTTGTTTCAAATTTCAAAAATTTGGTTTTTTTTTAATTTTTTTGCGCGTCATTGTAACATATAGTGTATATACAAACAGTGTATGTACAAAATAAGTTTTAGCGAGTTGTAAGAGAAAGAAGCGAAGTGCCGAAGGTGATTTTTATGGTAGTACATACGCGCATGCGCAGTATTCGCTGTGACTCCACAACAGTTGAGTGAAAACTTGTCTCTTAATTGTTTACGTTTTGTATCAAATATTTTTGTAAGTTTTGCATAAAGTTCATGTTCCCTATATTGGTTTTGAGTATTTTATGTGTAGTTTATGAATTTGGGTGTACTTCCGAAAAGCGCATACCGCCGATCGACCTAAAATTTGGTATACTAACGTATTTTGACCTCCTGATCACGAATATGATAACGAAAATTGGCGCAAACGCCATTTTGAATAAAAAAAGTTTTTTTAGTCGAACCCTGTGAATTTGAAATTAATACCGCCGATCGACCTAAAATTTGGTATACTAACGTATTTTGACCTATTGATCACGAATATGATAACGAAAATTGGCGCAAACGCCATTTTGAATAAAAAAAGTTTTTTTAGTCGAACCCTGTGAATTTGAAATTAATTCGTTGCACCGATTCACCCAATAATTTTATTTTTATTGATCAATAACGCAAACTCTGAATATTTTCCGCTATACTATTTTGAACTTTGTGATGATTTTCCGCAATTTTCAGGTTAGGTTAGGTTAGTTAGGTTAGGTTAGGTTTTTTTTTTGCGTTTGCGTTTGCGCCAATTTTCGTTATGAAATTCGTGATCAGGAGGTCAAAATACGTTAGTATACCAAATTTTAGGTCGATCGGCGGTATTAATTGAGTGTGTAGAAATCCGTCTCAGGTGCCAGGTACAAGGTTGTAAGTCGACTTACCTACCTACATAATATGTTTTTTTTACAACTTTTTTTGGTATTTCGTTTCGGATGACATAGAAAACAGAATAGTAATAGAAAGGAAATAATAACATAATATTTGTTCCGAGTCCGCTGTAGCAATGGATTTCCGCAAAGTAATGCCTGATACAATAAATTATGTATAGTTCTTACGCGGGACGTTTGCTTTGGGTCCTTGATAGTGTGTGTTTTATATACGTGCACAGTGTGAAAATGTGCGTGCCTGTCACAACGGTCAGTTGTCAGCGCGCGTTCACTCTTTATTACGGGATCCCACGAGGTTAAATGTTTAGTTATTCGAGCGCCGTTGGGACTTAACATTTAAAAGATAAGATGGTGAAGAGATAAAAGGTTATAGTCTGAACTACTGAACCACGTTTATATAACCCACTTCCCACAAAGCTCAAATTTTGAGGGAACATAGGGTGTAAGATATCCCCCATATCTTAATCAGCGCGCTCGAATAACTCCAAAAATCCCCTCTTGGGCTCCCAACCTACACGTTCGAGTTGACAGTGACTGAAAGAAAAAGATAGGATAGTATTATACAGGATGTCCCAGAAAGAATGGATAATCCTGAAACCTCTCACAGACCCAGAATTTAAAAAAATATTTTCTAGGTAGTACCAAAGTTATGTAACTTTTTTAAAAAGTTCGATATTTTTCATACTTCTGTGTGTTTCTGTATACCAAAGCTACAAATAAATAAAATCCGTTGGGATTTTATTGTAATAATATTCTTCATAGACTACTTCAATGAATATGTTTAAAAAAATGTATGTACCCGTTTTAATATTTTGGAAAATGTCGAAAGTTCAATTTTAGTCTTGAAATTTGCTATTTTTCACTTTATCTTAAAATTTAAACACACTTGGTGGAAAAAAAATGTATTAAGTGGCCAACTGTTTAAAAAAATATGCGCGTTTAATACAGATTTTAAAATGGTACAATACTTGATTTTACGAACGCCCTTCCCCCAATGTAGATGATTTCAAGATGTACGAGAATATAATAATATTTATTGCAATATTTATTCGTCAATTTACAAATTGAGCGGTCTGTCAGAGATCAAATACACATAATAGTGTTCGGCTATTGTTAAATTTTCAAACCAACCTCAAAAATAGTAAGCCAATAACAAATGTTATTTCATACTTTTTTGAGGTTGGTTTAAATTCTTTATTTTTTTCCTAGTTTTTTGTTTTAACTCCATATCACGGAAACTACTGGACCAATTTTGATGAAACTTTTACCATTCCCTAAGTTGAAAAAAATGCAAACAAAAAAAAGAACGAAAACGATCCGTCAATTACTTTCGGCGATATGCGAGGACAAACATACATACATAATTATGTACATACTCATACATACATAATTATGTACATACATACAGTCACCTATGAAAATTAGAATTCTTGTTTGGAAGCCGTAATAGACCAACATAATGTAAAAATTGTGCAGTTCTGAGAATATTAGATACATACATGTCGAATTGATAACCTCCTTTTTTGAAGTCGGTAACAAAATAGACCAAATTTCATCGAAAAAATACCCCCCCATATAAGGGTCCAGCCACTCCAGCCCATCCTTTTGAAATGGCAGCCATTTGAATTTTTTTTTTGTATTATAAATATTTATGTGGTTACACAAGATAATTTAGATTTTTCATGACCTGAATGTTTCACATATTGCTATTTTGTAGCTATCATCCTTGCATACAAATATCTGTAAAAATATTTACCTTACCGTTAGAACAAATGTTTTTTTAAAGCTAATATGCTGTAGAATAATAATAAGTCACAAAATATCCCAGTTATACCGGGATAATTTTAAAATTACTGAAAATTATTGCCAAAAAAAATTCATTTTTGTTACAAAAGTCAAAGTTTAGGCCATGATAGATGTTGTTTAGAGAGCTGCTACGTGTTATTTGAGGTGTTATTATTTTTTATTTCAACGAAATCGACCCACTACTTTGAAAGAAATCGCTATTTTTGTACAGAGGGTCCACAAATTGATACAGTTTGATAATTTTTGGTCTAGTTTTACCCTCTTTCCGGGTTGCACTTTATCCTGGGACAACTGTATAAAAATACACACTGTATAAAATTCTCATGTTACAGTTTTAGTTACCATATTCCTCCAAAACGGCTTGACCGATTTTTATGAAATTTTATATGCATATTCATTAGGTCTGAGAATCGGCTACTTTCTATTTTTCATACCCCTAAGTGATAAGGGTTGTCCACGCCTAACATTTTTATTTTCTTTTTTGGACAATTTAATTTTATTTTATTTTTTTAATAATGTGGCATTAAAATTACATACAACCCTGAATTTTAACCCTTCTCTCACCAACCCCAGTCATTTTAGCAATATAATAATTTATCATCGCGCTCGATAACTTATATGGCAAAACAACGTTTGCCGGGTCAGCTAGTTATATATCTATAAAACAACATTTTTTTTCTGTAAAACATTCAGGTCTAGAGAAAACAAAATTATCTTGTGGACCCATAAATTTAAACCAAAATTCAAATGGCTGCCATTTCAAAAGGAGCTATATATGTAAAACACTAACAAACTCGCAGCACTAGGTAGCTAACACCATAAGCAACAATTTTCGAACAATAACTCAATACATTTTTTGTCGATGAAATTTAGTCTATTTTATGCCCTTAAATTATCGCTAGTTCGAAACCAAACTCCCTGTATAAATTATTATACAGAATGTCCCGTAATCAGTGGACCATTGGACCACCTGTATATCGTAATTATAACAGGGAACGCGCTAAGTACACGTCATTTATGTAAATATTAATACGCCAACAGATCCAGCACTTTTGAACAAGTAGAATTCAACAAGTAACATTTGCATAAAAATTATTTACAATATTATGTACAAAAATTTGCTTTTTATTTATTACAGTAACTAAAAATTACCAAATCTGTTGAGTATTATGCAAACGCTTGCAAGGCGTAAAGACGTTTAAGGCCAAGTAATAAATAGTATTTGGTATTACACCTACGTGAGCCTACATTGTGATGTTTATTGGAATTAATACTCTACTGCAATAAAGTCTTCCTCTTTATATACATACATTAAGTCAAAGGCTTTATTTATACAATTTTTATCTAAATAACACTCTACTAAGTAGTGAATACAGCACCACAAAAATGTAGAGATTAGGCGTTAGTGGTAATATAGGTACCAAAGAGTATTACATTAAATAATTGAAACCACTCTTATTTTTAAGCTTTCACCACTCTTATTGACTAGACACAGCCATGCTGAATTATACAAATTGCTAATGCAGTAAAACTGAGGCTATGATGGAAATATTCTTATTGCATGTTTAGCTCGTAGTAAGTAGCTTTTAAAACTACTAATCATTGTGATCTAGTCCATATTCTTTTAACAGTTTGGTGTCTAGTAAGTGATCCTTCATTTGCGGCTTAACTTTTGTCGGTGGGAATTTAGTGAGACAAAAATCTGCTATTAAGCAAAATATCTTACACAACAGTGGACATAGAATAGCCTGATGTGTAACAGCGGCTATACGGTACCAAGGGCCATCAAAGGGATCCAGAATAGCTGGACATAACATGTGGTTCAGGTTAACTTGAGCAGGCTGAAATAAAAAAAAGTAATATAATGCTGTGTATTACATTTACTAAAAGGTCTACATTTGCTAAAAGATGTTATATAACATGTTTTCATCCTGCTCTGGGCTGAGAAAAATTAAATATTGGAAAAAAAAATATATAGTAAAACTACAGGATGACTTGTAAAGTGACATATTCCCGTTGAGGGTGTGTTGTGTAGATAAGCTCAAAAGCAATTACTTAATCCATGTGAAGCCCTATCCAAAACTCAACAGTTTTTGAGATACTTAATTCAAATTCAAGCCTCTATCTGGGGGCACGGCAGTGCCCCAACAAGTCGAGCAAAAAAGCGGCACGGCCGTACCATCCTTTTCTCGAAGCAATTCAGGTCATTTTCAACCCCCTATAACTCCCTTGCGGATAAAACTAGGAGCCTGAATTTTTAGTAGCCAGGCAGGTATATAATTATGGTGTAAACAAGTTATATTTAAAAATTTTATTCAATTTGGGGCAGTAGATTAAGAACTATAACTAGTGAAAGTTTCTTAATTTTGTCACTCACTCACTCACCGATCATCAAAATTCTAAGGCACACAAAAAAATACATTTTATTAAAATTTAATTTAATTACAAAATTTTGCATTATTCATAAAATTATCCGTGTTAGCACAGCTCTCAACTTTTTGTTGAGATGAAAATTATGAAAATACTAGTCTGGCTAACGAAAGTGTGACCTGAGAAAACGCGGGAAATTAAAAAAATCTTTATGTGGTATTACTAACTATAGTGCGAGAAAAATGTGTTAATACTTGATTATTTTTTGTGTTACTTTACAATTAATTTGTAGTCTGTTCGGAAAGAGAACAGTCGTGGCTAAAGAGTGAACTAATGTTATGATTTTTACATAGCAACCCACCCTGCCATCTGGACTTTGCTTTTTACTGTCAGCATTATGAATATTAAATTAAAACAAATGTTAAAAGTACTTAGTCTGAGTTTCTATCAAAGATTATTTCGCCAAATTTTTTAACGTTTCAACAACGCTTGTAATTTCGCAGAGTCCTTGAATATCTTCAAGAGTATCTATAAACATAAGAAAAGTTATCATCATAATGTAAAAATATGAATGAATGAATGCTCTAAGACGTATCCGTCTACGGCGACCCGCTGTTAGCGCCTGGCATGCGCTCTGAGGTGACTAGCGAAACCGAACTTTGATTTAAACCGTATTAGCTCGTATAGATCGGTTTTGATCTTTGGGCCAGTATACTTCTACACTTCGGCTGGAATGCCATCTGATCCAGGTGTTTCGTTATTTTTCAAGCGTGATATGGCAACGCAGAATTCGTCATAAGATGGTGGCTCACCTAAGTTTAAGCTTGGTTCCTTGGAATGATTCTCGAGCTCCTCAATGTAGGACAGATCTACCTCCTGACAGCCTGGGTTTAGCACTTCCTTGAAGTGTTCAGTCCATCTAGCGAGTCTCTGCAGTCAGTTAACCTTCGTGAATGATCACGGGAGTATATCGGAGCGAATGTTATTAATCTCGGTCTAAAAACGCCCTTCAGGCTCTCAAAGAATCTTGCCATTTGATTACTATCCGATAAGGCTTGCAGTTCCAATCTTTTTTCTTGCCACCATACGTTCTTAAGTTCACGAACTTTCGCTTTTAAAGTTCTATGGGAATTATTTCTGCTTTCTACGTCTCTAGATTTTTTGAGAGCATTTTTAAAAACTTCTATAAGGCCCATCAGTTCTGTATTCGATTCATCAAACCAATCCTGATTTCTACGTTGCAGTTTTCCAAGTACTCATTCAGATGTTGCACGAAGTGAAGAGGAAAACAATTCTCAATAGTAATCCATTGGAGTGTCGGGTTTTAGCTCTTCACACGCAAATTCTGAGTCCAATTTTGCGCTGATTTCCTTTAAATGAATAAGCTTAGAAAATGCTAGTTTTGTACGCGCCCAGTGCCTGTGCATACTTGCTCGCTTAATTCTTAGCCTCATTTTTGATCTTATGAGACGGTGATCAGTCCACCCTTGGGCTCCTCTCATGGCCCTGGTAATAAAGATGTCCTTTAAATCGTTTTTCCGAACAATAACATGGTCTAAGAGGTGCCAGTGCTTGGAGGATGCATCCAGGATGTTTTGTACTTATTTTTAAGCCTAAAAAAGGTATTTGTGATGCAAATACCAAATTCTGTACATAGACCAAGTAACTGATAGCCGTTTGAATTACATTTACCAATACCATGTGGGCCCAGTACACCACTCCAGATATCGCTATCAGATCCAACACGAGCATTAAAATCACCGAGCAAAATGATTTTGTCACAGGCACGGACACGGATGCGTTGCAGGATCTGACGTAAGTCGTGATAGAATAGGGAATTTCACACCATGCAAGGAAAAATCCAAAATTATGTAATATTGATAGATTTGTTAAAAGCAAGTGAAAATGGTGATTTCTGTTCTGAAAAATGTAGTATACATTTATTATTTCAATTTTAAAATTCAGGTTTGTTAATCTGTTTTTCAAATGTCAAAAACGCTATACGCCATGAAAGCTATCGGCGTGACGTCATTAGCAGTGTAAATAAACAATGGAGTCTTTGTTGACCTTTATTTTTTGTTGATAATTTACGTTTCCTCAGTTTTCTTGAACACCGCCACGAGACACCAACGATAAGGACTGTAACTCATTTTGTTTTTGCAAAAATAACTTTCTTCTTTTACTGAGATGTCATATGAGATGTATTGACGTCACTAGCATGGCGGCAGCGCCAATACGGCCGAGACCGTGTTTTCGCGGGGTTTTTTGAAATTTAAATTGAAAAGTCTTTTTTTACATAATATTTGTTAGCAAAAAAATTTTTTTTTAATTTTTTATGGGTTTTTATGACTTACGAATTCATATAAAAAGCTTTTTGATATAGGGCGTAATACTCTATTGAAGCTTATCTTCTTCCGACGAGGTCATGGTTGATGCGTATGAGCTGATTAAGTGCGCATACCTATTATGAGCTGTTGCTCATTGACGCTGCGTCTTCGTGTTCGAAGACGCAGCGTCATTAGTCTTTCGTTTACTCCATTTGGCAACTCGGATTCTTCGTTCGGGAGTTCTTACAATTCCGTTTTTTATTGCGAAGCCCACTCCACAAGATGCTCGTTCAATTGCTGGTTTGCCAATCCAAAATAGGTATATCCACCAAGCTCCTCCCTTAATTGACCAAAATCCGATAAGTGTGTTTCACTAATTGCGGCTATATCGATGTTATACCTTCCAAGTTCTCTTGCAATTAATGCGGTCTTTCTTTCCGGGCAAATATTTTGGTCAGTATCGAGCAATGTCCTAACGTTCCAGGTCGCTATTAATAGATGTTGATTATTAAAATTGTTTGTGCCTTTTCGACCGCTTATGGTTGGTGCCCAAGTGACTGCGGTGGGCCACTTAGGTATAGATGAGGCGGACTATGTTTGGGCCACCTTTTCTAAGCCCCTCTCCGGATTGGGGAAAGCAGAGCGGTCCTAAATAGGGCTGCTTTGTCATCAGACGTGCTGCCGAACCTTTCATCCCACCTCAATCGATTCCAGGAGCTACCACTCTCGTCTGACCGCCTACGTGCAGAAGTTTAGCTAGGACATGATAACACCGTTCACCACCATCCTTCCGCCAAACCCCTATCGCCGCAGGACTTGAACTCAAATACCAGGAAAAACTAAGCCAAGGGTCATCGACGCGTGAAAATATTTAAGTGAATAAACACTTGCGTAGGTGTAGATCCACTCTCTCTTCCTCCACCTCCAGTGGACCGAAAAGATCGGTACGACTAGTTAGGGATAGAGGATGCAGTGGCTAGTCGCATGCCATTAGAGGGTTCTAACATGCGCCTTTTATGGTACGCCACACTACCCTAAATATATCAAATAATCAGCCAAAAAGGATCAAGATTATAAAGTCATACTAACCTAAAAAACCCGACATCGCATCTAAACTTCTACGTGCCTTTGACAGCTTAATAATGTTGCCGTATCAAAACTTTTAAGAAAACTCCAGGACACGCTTTCGTTAGCCAGACCCTACAGTATATTATGTATAACCAATCCAAGATTTCGGACAAAATTTTTAAAATTTAGGTATGGATGACGTTTTCGGGATATTTTAGGATGAGGATGATGAAGAAAATATTAAATTTGAAATCCAAGATAGCGGACTTGACTTTCTGAATTGTTTGTCATGGGTATCGTTTTCGGAATATTTTGGGACGAGGATTATGAAAGATATATTAATTTTGAAATCTAAGATGGCAGATTCGAATTTTTTTGAACGCTTGGTCATGGGTGTCATTTTCGGGATATTTTGGGACGAGGATTTTGAAAAATATATTCATTTTAAAATCCAAGATGGTAGACCTGACCTTTTTGAATTCTTGGTCATGGGAATAGTTTTTGTTTTGAAATGAAGTTTATGACGAAAAACACGTTAATTTTTAAATCTTAGGTGGAGACAGCTTTTTTGAATACATATCATCATTGTAGAAAGACTTAAGAGGTCTCAAAAATAAATAAAATAAACTATGAAGGACTTCCCCATATTGACTATAATTAGTAAATAACACAATATTATTATATTATATGTTTGTCTCTATATATTATAGAGACAAACATTTGTCTTTATTTATTATATTATATTATTTGTTTTTCTCATAGCTTCTAATTGTCCAAAGACCAGGGATATTTCAGAAAGCAGTGCTACCACACGTACGAGCGCAAACGGGTTACGAGCAAATTTCAAAAAGTACAAATATTGTATACTATTTTTATAAATAAATGTAAAAGAATAATTTTAATTTTTAAAATAACTTACTATTGCAATTGGCTGCAGGATAATGAAATGATACAATAAATTTAAGCAGTAGCTGAAGATGGACCAATTAAAATCCCAAATTGGTTCAACATTATACACACCTATGAACAAAATTAATAAAATATTAGCATCATTTATCTACTGAAAAATACTAGATATTTTCAAATTATAAAAAAAAACATACCACCAATACGTAGTAAGTAGTATGGAATTACAAACATCATCCCATGCTGTATCCAATACAATGCAGCTTCTGCTAAAATCTATTAAGAATTTCATTAAATACAAAAATATTTCATACTATTAAAAATAATAAATTGATATCTTACTGTTCTAGAAGCTGTTTCTGGAAAAAGGAATGCTAAAAGAGGCCCATTTAATAGATTTAAGTGTATTCTAAATAATGCAGTGACAGCTTTACTTGGAGGTGCTGACAACAAGTATATCTGAAAGAAAAAAAATATTTTCATTTCAAGAGTACAATTGAGTTGTAAACCATTGGTAAAATTAAACTATTATTGGCAATAAATTATTCCATTAAGGGGTAACACAACTGTAAATTATGCCAAAAAAAAACATTTTTTATGAGCTTAAAATATACTTTGAACTTGTCCCCACCGAACCAAAAAAACTACCAGAATTTACAGCACAGGTAAATTACTTTTAAAAAATTATAAAAAATATTTATTAATCAATATTGAATATTAAAGAAAGCTATATAGTAATAAAGTATAAGTAAAGAAAGCCATTTAAAAAGAGACACTAGAACTATTAAATGAAAGAAAAATACTAAATATCAAATAAAGGGGCCAAAGAAAGATGCCAAAAAATTGCAAACCTCAGCAAGGAAATTAAGGAGAACATGAGGAAAGACCGCAAGAGGAAAAGAAATAGAGTTTTGGAAGAAAATATAAAAAGAACAGGAGGAGCAAAAAAGGCCATGAATCAACTAAGCGAACATGGGAAAGAATGGATATCGAAACTAAATCTTGATAAATACTTTTTTCAGAATTAAATTCTGCATCCAATGCAATAATCGCCATATTAAGAGCCCTGTAACGATTTTTCGCAGGAAACTCACTTCTCGACTAGATTACAACGTGAATCTAATCTTAACTAATTGACTCTCAATACAGAAACTAGCTATAGTCCAGTCATTTTGAACATTAAAAATCGAAAATTTAACAATAATTCCAAAAGTTTTCAAACTTCGGTCAAGTGAATGGTACATTGGGACGACAATAAATCTCATTTTGCAACCTTGTCCGCAGTCCGGAACATTGCTAAAATTGCAATTAAATTAATTTTTGCTATATGGTCGTGAAAAAAATTCCAAAAGTTCTGCAAACTTGGAGTGGTGTTAAATATATTATTTTACATCACGTGTCAAATTTGCAACCAATTTAAGTGTACGGAACATTCTTTTTTATTAAAATTAATGTTTTTCTTTATTAAACTGAAGGAAAACGTTCCAAAAGTTCTGCAAATTTGACAGATATATCGGAAAAATATACCGAACGATTGTATAAATTTGCAACCTTTTACGTTGACCGGAACATATTTATTTATAATTCTTTTTAATTCGTGGTCATTTTTTCGAGTAAGGTGGTCTCGGAATAATTACAAAAGTTTTGAAACTTGGTTGCAAACTTCGAAAACATCTATTCTGATGCATTTGCAAATTTGCAACCTCATACGCGATCCGGAACTTTATGCAATTTGCAAAAATGTAATAAGGTGATAAAATAAAAAAATTACATATAATAATTACATTACATATATAATTACATTACATATGTTCCGGTCAACGTAAAAGGTTGCAAATTTATACAATCGTTCGGTATATTTTTCCGATATATCTGTCAAATTTGCAGAACTTTTGGAACGTTTTCCTTCAGTTTAATAAAGAAAAACATTAATTTTAATAAAAAAGAATGTTCCGTACACTTAAATTGGTTGCAAATTTGACACGTGATGTAAAATAATATATTTAACACCACTCCAAGTTTGCAGAACTTTTGGAATTTTTTTCACGACCATATAGCAAAAATTAATTTAATTGCAATTTTAGCAATGTTCCGGACTGCGGACAAGGTTGCAAAATGAGATTTATTGTCGTCCCAATGTACCATTCACTTGACCGAAGTTTGAAAACTTTTGGAATTATTGTGAATTAAATGTTCAAACTGACTGGACTACTACGGGCTATTACCGTCTAATGTATTCTGATAAATTCAATGCAGAGTTGGCCCAATTCCGGAAGCAAACCAAGCAAAAGAAAACAAAGTAGACCAAATGCCAGAAGTCCATGTCTCAGAGGTAACCAAGGCAATAAAATCCCAAAAACTAGAGAGAGCCCCAGGGCCAGACAAGATACCCAACAAAAATGCTTAAGGGAACCTTGGAGGAAATCTGTCCTGTGCTGGCAAAACTTTTCAACGAAATCTTACAGACAAAGCAAATTCCAGAAGAATGGACAGAGTGTCACATTATTCTACTACATAAAAAAGGCCCTAGAGATGAGATTGGGAATTATAGGCCAATTTATTTAATATGAAACATATATAAAGTATTTGCTAAAGTGATCCTGGAAAGAATAATCATTATCACTAAATGAAAGCCAATCCGTAGAGCAGGCATGATTCAGAAAAGACTTCCGCACAATTGTCCACATTCACACAATAAAACAGTTGATACAGAAGTATAACGAATACAATAAACAAATCTACATGGCGTTTATAGATAACTCTAAGGCATTCGACAGCCTCAGGCACCAATACATATGGCGGAGCCTTGAACAACAAGGGGTCCAGAGCAACTATATAGAAATACTCAAGTGTATATACAAATTATTATTATTATTTAAATTAAAAAGGTCGTACGCCGAGGCGATCCTCTCTCCCCTACGCTATTTAACGTCGTATTCGAGTATATCTTTAGACAGCTAAACTGGGACCACTTAGGTCTGAACATTAATGGAGCTCGCCTAAACCACCTAAGATTTGCCGATGATCTGGTGCTTCTTGAAGAGAATCCAGCAGCAATAGAACAAATGATGCAGAGCCTAGCAAACATAAGTAGAGAAGTTGGTCTGGAAATCAATGCCAGCAAAACAAAATTGATGTCAAACTCAAGGGAAATAGACGTTATGGTAGATGGCAAAAAGATTGAATATATCAAAGAATATATTTACCCAGGACAAATAATATCCCCTTCAGATGAAATGACAAAGGAAATTAACAGGCGAATAGCCCAAGTAAAATGGAGAAAATACAGGTCACTGAAGGAAATAGTGAAAAACAAGGATCTAGGCAATCACATAAAAAAGAAAACATTCGAGACCTGTATTCTACCAGTTCTTACTTATGGCTGTGAAACGTGGTCAACAACACTTAATCATAGGGAAAGCTAACAAAATGCCAACGAGCCATGGAAAGAAGCATGCTGGGGTTAAAAATTAAAGACAGAGTCAGGAACATAGACATGAGAGCAAGAACAAAACTTACAGATATTCTTTGTCGGATAGACGTCCAAAAATAGAGATGGGCTGGTCATCTGCTACGCCATCCCATTAACAAATGGAGAAAGCAAGTCACCCTCTGGCAACCAAGAGACGGCAAAAGAGGCAGGGGTTGTCAAGTCAGGAGATGGGAAGATGACTTGAAACAGACAGCGGGACCATTTTGGATGAGAGTAGCTTATGCCAAAAGGCACACCGAACTTAGGGACCTCTTGTGGCCCTATGTTTAGGAATAAAAGGCTTTAATAATAATAAAAATTGAATATTAAAACATTAAGATCTAAAAAAAACAAGTAAAGTGGAATTTTCCAATGTTCAAGGGCAGCTTTATAGTCCTGGAATAGCAGATTAACAGTAAAAAAAAATTTTGTTATCGAATTTTTCATTTCTTCATATGTAAAACCAAAATCGCGTTTTTCTCAAAATGTCAGTTTTGAAAACGGCACACAGCATAACTCGAACTCGAATTTTCATTCTTTTGATTTCAAATATCTTTGAAATAACATTTTGAAGAGAACCACATATGGGATTTTTGATAAGGTAATTGAAACTTGTTTTATTAACCAATGGTTGTCTTTTTTTGCGAAAAAAGACACTGTTTGATTGCTCGCCAATTTTACAAAAATAAATATTTTTGAAATCCCATACATCATTCTCTAACTTTAACGATATAGATATTTTTGTTTTTTGTTCCAAGTCAAAATTGCATCAGTTATGCTGCATGCCGTCATCCGCCTTGAATTCATCATGACTCCAGAGAATGGCTTGAGCGTCGCCACTACCGAATATTTTATGGAAATAATTTTTTTTGTAATATAGGTACTTGAATATACATTCAATAGTATCTTACCATTGTGTTTTCTTATCATTATTTCTTACCTTTCTTTCCAATCAAAATCGTAAAACAGGGTTTTTTAAGCCGTTATACAGTGGTGTTACCCCCTTAAAAGGATTAGTAGTGCTAGAACTAACTAATAACTACAGTGATAAAGACAATGTGATATTTGTAATTAATATTTTCTAGTAGTAGCAAGTATGGTTTATACCTTATACCAATACCTTCTAATAACATTTACTTTCACTTCCACATATTCTCTAAGACTCAGCGTTACTAAGACTAGAATTGATACTAAAACTAGAATAAAATAAAGGTTTTTGTTTAAGACAAAATTATAAAATGTGAAGAAATTCTATCATGACAATATAATTTTGAGAAACAATGCCCTACTTCATTGAACACTTGCATTGTATGCTAATACAACATAATTGTATGTAACAAATATAAAGTTTATGAGGTAAGACTTTTAAAATCAATCACCAATGCGTATATTTTAAAAGGATGCCTCTAGACAGAAAATTTGAATCAAATCTAATGGCGTAACTAAACCATCCGGGGCCCGTGGCTAATTCATTGGATGGGGCATACTTTCGTAATTCCTTTTAGTTTTTAACTTTTAGGGTTACTGGGCCCACAGCCTCTCAGTCCAGGGCCCATGGCATTTTGCCAGCCCTGCCACCCTATAGTTATGTCACTGAGCAAATCAGCCATTATAATACTTTACTTTAATAATGGTTATACTTAAAAAAATATTATTTCAACTGACCTGTATTAAAGTTGTAACATGACAGGGGTTTAACAAATATATGACCGTTCGAGATGCAAACTTAAACCCAATTTCCATCCCCCACAGCAATGCCAAAAGGATAACAAGTAACCTCTTTCCTCCCCTGTCACTTTTCACGTACTTAGTTTCATGTGGTATTTGTAATTTCGGGTATGTTTTTAGCTACGTAAAAGAGGAAATGTAATTTATTACAAATTCAATATCAACAGAGTTACAGTAGGTATAACATATTATATATTGCCCAAGTAATGTTAACATAAAACAACTCATAAGTTTTAATACAATTATAAAGGCTTAGTAGTTTACTGAACTCAGCTTTACTTACTAATATATAAACGCAGGCTGCAGTTACTATAATCGTTTCAATAATTTGTCTTTGAGGTGATAAAAAATATGCACATTCGGGACCCACATTGCGAGGGACGGCATTATTCGCACCACTATAAGCCCATTCAAACATAGCAAAAATAATTTATTTAGAGTAAAAACATAAAATTTAAAATAATTCCAATGTGTAAGCTCTTTTTATGTATTTTTATTTTAATAGGTAGGTACCTCTACAAAATACCTCTAGGTAATTAAGTTTCTGTTGATTTCCCGCGACGTGACAATCAGGATCCAGTGCTGCCATCATGCAACATTCAAATCAATATTTTTTGCGATAGCATCAATTAATTTATTGATTTAGAGGAAAACTACACAAACGGAAAAATCAATACCTCAAGTTCAACCACAAGAGTGGTTTCGATTTATCACAAATTTACGGTAAACTCTATTATTTTCACACCCCGGTCTCCCAATGATTGGCACTTTGATTTCTAACTCAAATAATGTGAATATATTAACGAATATAACGAACGTGGGCTTGGGCTATTAGCTCTAGCAATGAAATTATTCTAGGATTTAGTTAAATTCAAAGACTATTATTCTGAAGCCCTATCTATCGTTTTATGGGGTAAAAGTAAAAACACTAAGCAGTTATAATTTTTTGAGATTTTTATTTTATTTAAATGGGTTCCTATCATACATAGGTCTATTTATATAACATTAATTTATCTACATGGCAGTGCTTACATCGACGTATTAATTAATGAATGAATATTTGATTTATCCAAGTGCAGATCTACTTTATGTTTTCTATTAATTTCATTATCATAAAATGTAATTAATAAATAAGTATGTAAATGGATAAGAATGCAAGCTAAGCCTACAATCTTTACGACGATTAAAAATATTATTATAAAATTTCTGTTTCTATCTTGATTTGAGTTTTGTGACTAGGGAAAATACATAATGACTTTACACTTACATTAAGAAGGCAAATATTTAACACAACGACTTAGGTAGATATGGCAAAAAATAGTTATCTATAACGTATTGTTTTTAAGAACAATAATCACATGACAATGCGTAAAGTTAAGCATTAAAATACATGCTATTAAATAATCTATATAAAATAAATTTTAGGTACTTAACTTTTAACTTATTTCCAAAACACTTTGGTTCGTTTTATAAGACTCGAATAATATTTTGAAGGAACTATTGTTTGCTGTATGATCGTGTGATTGTGTAATAGATACATTATTATTTTGATCTCATAATAAGTAGCGGACGAGCCTTAATCTGTTAAGTGTGGTGATTTTACAAATAAGAAACACGCATAGTATAGTACTTAGTACATAATGCGTACCAGTTTCAAATCGTAATAAAATTATTTTATCTTTGCTTGGAAACAGTAACTGTTTGGTAAAATTGTTTTACCAACATAAATTTACTCAATATTATACAATTATTGTAATCATTTTTGTTTTTAAAGTTTATTTTAAATAAAAAATAAAATACGAGTTGAAAATCTATTTTAAAATATTACATAAACTTAATCGGGAGAGATATACAAGTGGACCCAAGATTCCTCTTATTTTATAGACACCTAATATGGACAATCAGTAATAATATACCTTTGAATATAATTAGACAAATCGGTCTTTATGAAGAAAAAAATGTTGAACTCTCTGTAGGTACAAATTTTATAATTGGTTACTGTTTCTGTTTTAATAGTTTCGTATTTAACCGAAGGTAATATTTAAGAATACTTAACAGATCAACACAACGAGCAGGCACACAAAATCATAGTCAAATGAGTCTAATCATTGTTACTGCATTATGCAGTATTTTTAATGCAGACCGCACACCTCGAAACTCGTTGCAACAGGCGACCAGATTTTAATGTTTCTCGTTCGGGCATGGAAAACTGTTTGTTGTCTTCTATTGTGGTTAACCAAAAACTAAGTTTGTTGGCAAAGTGATGACATGTACCGCCTTCTCCGTTACATTCTATGAACGGCGTCGCGCGGAAATCTTCCAAGCAAGATCCAGGACTCGCTAGCGCTTGTCCACCACCTTGCCCACCAGCTCCAGTGTGCTGTAAGGTAAGTAAAGAAAATTAATATGTTTTTATCATAACAAGGCTCTTTTATATAAAGTTATTAATTAATTACTTACCATAACAAAACTGTATCCAATCCACAAAGAGTTCCAGCCTACGGGACAGCTAGGAATATCTAACGTTTGACTATGTACGGCGATAACATTGGCTGGTACTTCGCAAACCACACATCTTGAAATGTATCTTGAAATTTCATTATTTTCTACAGGCATCATAGGGATTGGCTGGTTAGTGGATAACCAATAACTTCGGTCGTTTCGACTGGCGTAGTTACAAACATCGTTAAGGTCGCAGAATAAGAAAGGCATGGTGCTGAACTTTCTTATGCAGGAACCTGCATATCCTAAGTCCTGGTTGTGTGCTTTTTCATTTCCATCAATGTAGAGTAATGAATATCCATCCCATAATTTAATGTGGCCCGGTTCACATCTAGGTACAATATCAGTTTGACTATGTCTGACTAAGAGTATGCCAGTCAAATAATCAGTCGTAGCACAAGGTGCTCCAGGCGGCCCTGGGACACCAGGCGACCCAGTTCGACCAATTTCACCTCTTTCGCCTTGTAAACCTTCTTGTCCTGGAAGACCTTGCAGGCCGGGACGTCCAGGTTGGCCCGGGAAACCTCGGTCACCTTTAGCTCCTTGAGGTCCATTTAAACCTGGTGCACCCGGCTGGCCATCTCTTCCTGGCGTTCCGTTTAAGCCAGGTGGACCACGTGGTCCCGGTTCTCCTTTGGGACCGAACACTACAGAAGCTGGTTCACCTTTATCACCCTTATCACCCATTATACCCATCAAGCCCACCTTCCCTTCAAATCCTCTTTCACCTTTTTCGCCTTGAGGACCCGGAGGTCCAGGAGGTCCATCAAATCCATCTAATCCTTTATCTCCTTTTTCGCCTCTTTCTCCTTGAATACCTGGTAGTCCTGGCCTGCCTTGGTCTCCTTTTGCACCTGGTGCTCCAAAGCCTGTTGCGCCCTTGTCACCCTTATCACCTTTAGCGCCGATAATGCCAGGTGGACCTGGTACACCGTCAGATCCAGGTTCTCCTGGTGGTCCGGCTATACCTTCTCGTCCTGTGTCACCCTTTATACCGATCGGTCCAGGCAGGCCAGGTGTACCAGGTCGTCCAATTGGACCGGGAAGTCCAGGTAATCCATTATCACCCTTTTCTCCTGGAGCACCTTGTGGACCTTGTCGTCCATGTTTTCCTGGAATACCTGGTAGACCTTTTTCACCTTTTATTGTAAGACCAGGTATGCCAGGTGGCCCAGCAAGTCCTCTATCGCCTGAAATATCAAAACATAATGTAGATAGAGATGATATTGAACGCAAAATTTATAAATCACTACGTAATTTACTCTTGTATCTCACCTTTCATTCCAGTTATACCAACGAGACCCATTTCTCCTTTCTGTCCTGTAAAACCGCGGTCTCCTTTCTCTCCTTGTTGTCCTTCAAGACCAGGAACGCCTCGTTCACCCTTTTCACCAGGAAAACCTGGTGTACCAGGCAAACCAATATCACCTTTGTCTCCCTTAATACTAATTGCTATTCCAGGGAATCCTTGGTCGCCCTTCGGTCCAGGAGACCCTAGTGGACCCGGCGGACCTTCTGGACCGATAGGCCCTCGTTCTCCTTTCAAGCCATCTAATCCTGGTCGTCCTGGTATTCCCAAGTCTCCTTTATCACCTTTAGCACCTTCTGGTCCAGGAGGTCCTATTTCACCTGGAGCTCCAGGTAAGCCATCCATACCAGGTGTTCCTGTTTGACCTCGAAGACCTGCCAAACCTCTGTCGCCCTTTGCACCTGGTAATCCTTGGAGGCCTTGGTCACCTTTATCTCCCTTTTCTCCATTAATACCATCTAGTCCAGGCAATCCAATATCACCTTTTGGACCGGGTACTCCATCAATTCCATATCCAGGTAACCCGACATCTCCTTTATCACCTTTAATACCATCCAATCCTGGAACACCGTCCCTTCCCCTGGTTCCTGGTATACCTTGTTCTCCCTTTTGACCTTTGTCAGATGCTAAACCAGGTTCACCTTTCGGTCCTAGTGGCCCAGGGTAACCCCGATCTCCTTTGTAACCTTGGCTGCCCGTCAATCCTGGAAGCCCAGGAGGTCCGGCAAAACCTTGGTCACCTTTTATTCCGATAAGTCCCATAGGTCCAGGTGGACCTGTTAGTCCGTTAAGTCCAGGTTGTCCTGGGAATCCAATTTGTCCTTTATCTCCTTTGTCTCCAGGAATGCCATCGATTCCTCTACTTCCCATTGGTCCAGGCCGACCACGTGCTCCTGGGAATCCTTTTGGACCATCAGGACCTTGCATTCCTATTTCACCTTTTTTCCCTGGTAGTCCTATGAGACCTGGTTTTCCAGCTATTCCTGGGTATCCTTGTTGTCCTTTTGGCCCATCTCTACCAGGTGATCCGGGAATACCTGCTAATCCCGGTGGTCCCATCGGACCGGCATCACCCTTTTGCCCTGGTACACCAGGGACTCCTGGTCGTCCTGGTAATCCCATGTCTCCCTTTTCACCTTGTAGTCCAATAGGTCCTGGAGGACCGTCATAACCATTAGTACCCGGCTCACCTCTTAAGCCCGGTTCACCTTTAGGACCATTTAAGCCGGGTGGTCCTGGTTGCCCTGGCATGGAAGGACCGATTTCACCTTTATCGCCCTTTAATCCTGGTAGGCCTGGAAAACCTCTGGGTCCAATTTCACCTAATGTACCCGGGAAGCCCATTGAACCTGTTTCACCCTTATCTCCCTTCAAACCCTGCGGTCCACGCGGGCCCACAGGTCCCTGTCTTCCAGGCAAACCCATTTCACCTTTAGGTCCCGTGAGACCAGGAAAACCTTGATCTCCCTTTTCGCCCATATCACCTGAAATTTTATTTTATGATAAGTGATTTTTTACTTATTTATGTAAGTATATGATAAAAATGCCATTTTTAGGCTCATTAAGAATAGAATTATTTAAGGAAACACTTAAAATCACAATAAGAAATTATAACCGTTCATAGCACAGTGTGACATAAACCGGCACAGCCTCGGTTTTCCGTGCGTAAAGTAGTACGTTCATGCATCGTCATTTTGGCTGACTCGTGCTAGAAAATAGTAAACGATACTCGAGTCTGAAGTTTGCAAATTTTAATCCTCGCTCCGCTCGAGCGCTAACTTATATCTTTGTATCCTAATGTCGTATCATATTGCACAATTATTCGCAGCAACCGATAAATGTGATAAAAATTATAAGAAAACAAAACAAATAAATATATATATTCACTGGCAACACTGCGAAGTAGTAAAAACTAGCTCCCGAGTTATTTGAATTTTAAAAATATGCAGTGTTCCAGCCTTATTTATAATAGCTAGCGCCAATTAATTAATTAAATAATAAATTGATAAATAAATATTCAACATTTTAATAAAAACTCAATATTTTAAACTATTAGATATTAATAATTCAAATAAGTTAAATATTATTTGATGCACTCAATAATTAAATAACAAATAAATACCTTAAAATTTTGTGTAAATAACATAAAATAGTACCTATTTTAAGTTAATAATACAAAAACCATAAAAACTAAAATTAAGCAGACAATTTAAAATTTACTTCCTACTTAAATAATTGTTTAAAATGGATTATGTTACTAAAAGAAACACAACAAGGTCGTGCGCGGACGTGTCGATAATGATCGAAGTAAAGCTGTAGCAAACCATATGTATTCGGTACTGAGTAACGGTTGCGCCATAAAGTACCGAGTACCGAAACGTTACTCGCAGTTTATATTGTTTTGTAACTGTTTTAGTTCGCAAGATATGCATGAACGGTACTGTTCATGCATATCTTGTCAAAGTTTCCTGATTGTGAGTTTTACGCATTTTAATTTTAATTGTTAATATATAAATTATTAAATTTTTTAGTTAAAATTTTCAAGATTGAAAATAGTAAGTCTATTTCAAATTCAGTAGATTTCGTCTACAGTTTACTTGTAGTTCTAACCTTTGCCTATTAAATAAAACTTTAGATTAACTTGTACGCAAGTCTGGTTCAAAATACGGTAAAGTAAAAAAAATGCACCTTACGCATTTAAATAAGTAGCGTATGTTTTATAATGACGTATCATAAGTAACGAGTAACGTAACGATACGATAGTTACGAGTACTAATTGTAAAAGTAACGAATACATACGGGTTCACTTTTTTTCGTTACTTTTACACCTCTAGATCGAAGATGATGATGCGGACTTCAATCTTGGGGGTCTTATAAAATATTAACGTCCTCTTCAAATGTGATGAAGGAGTCAGTCGAGGAAATTCAAATTGGCTCAGAAACTAGGTATAACTAATAGAACAGAAATAGCAAACCATTTTAACAATTTATATATAACACAAAATATAGATAGATAATTCTTTTGTAGACAATTACCTATGTACTTAAATTCGCACAGGCATGTAAAAGTTTATTCTTAAAGCCTGTGGATGAATCAGAAATAATAAACCTCGTCAATAAATTAAAGAATAAAAAAGTTGCAGCTATGATAATCCATGTAATTCAATCATTTGGTTCGCCTAGTAGTCGGAATGCGACTATAATTTTTAAACTATTCTGCTTCTATGTACATCTCCGATAATTTTAAAACGAAAGATTTATAAGGTAAGATTAATCTACTTGTTGCTAATTGGTTCACTCACTGTTAAAACTTTGAATTGATTGGTAAAATGTATATTATTTGAATTTAAAAACTATGAATTACTATAAAACCTAAGCCAATTTTAAGAATTTAAATGTCGTTTATGGGTTAAAGTAAAAACACGCAAAATCGCATTTGCAGATGGGCTTATTTAGTCCAGTTCGCGGGCACTCGTGCCTTTTTAAAAACATGAATTTGTGTTAATTTCGCGCGCTTCCATAATTATTTTCAGCCTATACTTATTTCAATAAACTCTTTTTTAATTTACATATTATTATCTCAATATAATGTTCTCAGATTTAATATCGTATTGAAAAAATATTACAATAATAGATAAAAAATGAATTCATAGAAACCAACAATAATTTCTACAACAATATTTTTAATAAAAACAGAACGTTGTATGGCATAGCAAATACACGTAAACGTTCATGATCTTCACTTTTCCAAATTTACCGTCATAAACATCATTATCTACACTTGACAGCAAATAAACCGAGCCACCCGCCATCTGTACCTAATACTTTTCAGATTTTCTCAGGAAGTATGAAACTTTCAGCGATCATATTTATATCTACAGAAAGTGCGTTTTATACTAATTATCGCCTGTAATTTGAAGTCCGTGAGCGACCTCGCGTTCGAAGCCTACTTAAAGTAATGTAAGCTTGAGCTACTTCCTGAGGTGTTGTATCCATTTCTAACCGATAAAGGTGGCATAAGAACACGCGTTTGAGCAAAATGATCTAAAGAAATTATTAGAAAATTCGACCACCTTCAATATCACAACTCTAGTCAAAACAAAGCAAATCGTTAAGATTTTGTATGTTGCTTGATTATAGTGTCAGTTGCCAGTACTTTAGATTAAATATATGGTCATTTTAATTGTTATTAAATACTCTTTCTGTAGGTATAAGTTTGATGGGTCTACGTTTTCTACTTCCTGAGAAAATCGGATTAATGTTACAAGGTGGCGGATGGCTCGGTTTATTTGCTGTCCAGGAGGTATATTTTTATCCTTTCTTCTCACACTTCTCGAAAAATGTCTACCAGCTCTTGGACTATGATCAAACACTTCTCGAAAAATGTCTACCAACTCTTGGACTATGATCAAATGGTTGCTGGTTCTCAGCAACCAACCGTTGTAGAGTCCACGAAACACGTATCGTGTACTATTGGAATAAGTTGTTATGGTATATGCCTACTCAGAGAGATAAGGAAGGGTGGTGGGTCCATACCAAAACAAGTTCCACGTGTGCGGATTGTTGCACAGAAATATAAATACAACTTAAATAACAATGGATTTCCGCAAAGTAACGCCTGATACAATATATTATATGATCAAATACTTCTGGAAAAATTCTCGAAAAATGTCTAACAGCTCTTGGACTATGAGACAAACGATGGGGAAAAAAGGTCCTCGAATGGCGACCACGTTTAGGCAAAAGGAGCACAGGCCGCCCTCCGACCAGGTGGACTGATGACCTGAAGAAGACAGCGGGAAACCGTTGGATTCAGAGGGCCCAGGACCGGGCGGAGTGGCGTCGATTAGGGGAAGCCCATGTCCAGCAGTGGACTACTAAGGGCTGAAAGGAAGGAAGGAGGAATGTGTTTAATAATTGTTTATTAATACGATTAAGGCGTTTGATAGAATGACTAATTAATATAATATAAAAATTCTAAAAAATGTTTGTAGTTTTCTTTAACAAATTGTCATTTTGTTGTTTTTTAATACTGCAGTAATTTTCATTTTGCATATTTTTTGCAATTACACTTTAAAATATAAACTGGCTCCTTCCGATAAGTTATGAAGTTATTTTTAAAATAGGTAAATTCATTAATTTTTTTAGTATGTTTAAGGTTTTTTCATATGAAATTACCTACCTTAATAAATAAATAATAATTTGAGAGACAAAAATCATGATATCTTTCATTTAAAGTATACTTTTCGCTTTTTTTAGAAAACTGGCTCTTTCATAGCACTTCTCCCATATATCTGCCATATGCATACATAATATAATCATTTGCCTATAGAGCTAAAAAAATTACCAATCAATAAATTCAAATGGTCTTTAAAACAGTGCCCGGTCAAAAAAGTTATTATTCGGTAAAAGAATTCTTTAGAGGCTACATTTACAATCCTAAGCTGCCGACTTCTAGTGCTTCCTTGTGTTTATATCAGGGTATAATCAGAGCTAAAATTAAAATAAAACTAAAATCAACAAAGCTATTAAAACTAGTTTTAGACTAAATAGAAAGTTCGCAATATATAATAATATCATATTTATAAACAACTAAAGGAATGTAGTAACGCGCGTATAAATAAATAGATAAATAAATTAATTAAAACTGTGTCTAGAGTTTTTCTTCCGGTTTTTTCTCTATACCCAGAAATGGGTGGCACATTGCATAGCCAATGAGTTCGATCTTATAAATTCTTTACCTGGAGGTCCTGGCGGTCCTTGAGGCCCGGTCGATCCTTTATCACCTTTAGTGAGTGCTTGCAAATTAGCGGGACACTGCCCAGGTTCTCCTTTCCTGCCAATGTTACCCGGGAAACCTTTGTCGCCCTTTTGTCCCGAATTACCAGGAGTTCCCTTTTCTCCTTTAACTGAAATTCCTTTTAGGCCCGGAAGGCCCGGCAATCCATCGGTACCAGGAATGCCATCGAGTCCCGGTGGTCCCATTCTACCTTGGTCGCCTTTTTGTCCAGGCATGCCATTGAGACCGCGGTCGCCCTTCGGACCCTCACGCCCTTTTTCACCTTTGGGTCCCATGGAACCCTTTTCACCTCTGGATCCTTTCTCGCCAGGAGGTCCTCGTGTTAAATTAGAAGGAATTATTGCATCTTTTCCGCGTTCTCCAGGAGGTCCAGTAGGTCCATCGATACCACGATCACCCTACAAAAGGAAAACCCATAATTATCTTAATCATTTTTATTAAAGACATTATCCACATGGAACCACGACTAGACTTATTTTCAGTTTCAGACTTTTTTTTTAAATGAGCAACGCAGAAAATTCTTAAAATACTTTAGTATTGACTCGTAACACGTTACGTTAAAAATACCTTAAAGTGCAGAATTAAACATTCTACTAGTTAAAAACTTACCGGTGGTCCAGCTGCGCCAGGCGATCCGTTGGCACCGTCAGCCCCTCTTTCGCCAGGGACTCCAGCCGGGCCTGGTGGCCCTCTCTCGCCTTTTTCTCCCGGATATCCATCAGAACCTCTGTCTCCTTTGGCTCCTGGTCCACCAGGGTAACATTCGTTACACCGCCCGCCTATATCACCCTTGGGTCCTTGACTCCCAGGGATACCGTCCATTCCAGGGCTTCCTTTATCACCTTTATCACCGCGTGGTCCCATTTCTCCGGGCATTCCTGGAGTTCCCCGTGTTGAATTACCAGGCGTTCCTCTCAATCCTGTGTAACCTTTTTCACCTTTTTGTCCTTTATCACCATGACGACCCGGAAGACCAGGACTTCCATTTTCACCCTAGAATATTTTATAATAATTTGCAAATATTCTTTTATTAAAAACTTCAACGTACTCGTAAGTTTACTGAACAAAACAATAAGGTTAAATAAAGTTAAGAAATACATACAGGTATCGTAAGCCCATCTTCGCCCTTAGGTCCTCTTGGTCCTTGAGGCCCCACTGGACCGTAGTCTCCTCTGGGACCAATTTCTCCTTGTGGGCCATCTAGACCAGGTTCACCCTTTTCTCCTTTAATACCAGGTGGCCCTTCCCTTCCAGGGATACCGGATTCACCTTGACCACCAGGTGGACCCATGGGTCCTGGCTGACCTCTGTCACCAGGTTTACCGTCAGTACCTCGGGCACCAGCAGGCCCAGGATAACCACGGGGACCAAGTGGTCCTGGTGGACCACGAGCTCCAGCTCGTCCTCCTGGAGGTCCAGGGACACCCTGAAGTCCTCTTAAACCAGGCGATCCATCTCTTCCAGGTTCACCTTTGCTTCCAGGCCTACCAGGAAGTCCGGGTAAACCATCATTGCCTCTATCTCCTTTGGGTCCTCTAGGTCCTGACGGTCCATACATACCATCTCTACCCTATAAATTGAAATATAACATGTGGTGTTTTTATTTCTTGTAGAGTACTATGTTTATAGAATATTAATTTACACAGATAATTAAAAATATATAGAATAACGCTTACTCTTTCTCCTGGGTTTCCCCTTATACCCTTTTCTCCCTTGATACCCATTTGACCAGGTGAGCCAGGCTCACCCATAAGTCCCATATCTCCCTTTAAACCCACATTTCCAGGTTCACCTTTTTCTCCTTTTTGTCCCATGTCTCCTTTAACGCCTTTGATAGCACCTTTATTTTCTAGTGATGGCATTATAACAGGCGGACAACCTGGTCCTCTATCTCCACGATCACCTCTATCACCCTTGTCACCTTGTATGGACTGACCCTTAGAACCCTTAGCGCCCTTTTCACCTCTCTGTCCTTGTGGCCCCTTGCAAATAAAATTTAAAAAATTATTTTCATGTAAATTTGTATTACATTTTAATGAACTCAAAAATAAAGAAAAAGGTAGGTCATGAATATTACCAGTGGACCCGTGTTTCCTTTAGGTCCTTGTAATCCAGCAGGTCCAGTTGGACCAACAGGTCCTTGGGGTCCTTGCATTCCATCAGCCCCAGCTTCACCTTTTTGGCCTTTATTAGGAAAACGACCGCTGTGAGCTGCTTCTCCTTTGTCACCCTTGTCTCCTTTTGAACCTGGAAAACCTCGTGGACCTTGCAACCCTCTAGGACCTGGTGCACCTGCTTCGCCCTATAATGTGTTTTTTTTTAATATGACAACAAAACATGTTGAGAACTGTTAAAATAATTAAAGACTAATTTATGCCTTTTTTAAATATTATGCTCAATGTTTTAATTAGTGTGATAAATACTTAACAAGTGGCAATTTGTCTCACTTACGTCAGTTCCATTGCAGCCATCTCGACCTGGAATTCCTGGCCTTCCTGGTTCACCTTGTGGTCCTGGAGGGCCAACTAAACCAGTAAAACCTTGAGCACCCGGTTTTCCTCTATCACCTTTAGGACCACGTGGACCTTGGGGTCCAATTTGCCCCTTCTGACCTTTAGGCCCTTGGGGACCCTCCGCACCCTCATGGCCAGGTAGCCCTTGAAGCCCTTGAGGTCCAGGTACTCCCGGAAAACCCTACAATGCAAAAAATAATAATTTAAGATTATGGTTATCAAATATGGTTATTTGTATGGTAAAACAATAAGAAGTTTCATTTGACTTACTCGGTTACCCTTTTCAGCAAAGCATTTAGGTACGCAGCAACCGGTTGCAGTACAGTTTCGATCAAACGCGGCCGTGCGTTGTTTTGTAACAGGATCATAAACAGCAAAGTTTGAGCCCAAATTCGGCGGTGGGCGGGGTGGGGCTGAATAGTCTGGTGCTGGATAATCCGGCCTCCCCAGGTTGGGCTGCGGCCTAGAAGGCGGCGGTGGGCGGGGTGGGGCTGAGTAGTCGGGCGCTGGGTAATCCGGCCTCGCAAATAATCCATATGTCCGCGGATTCTCTATATACGAGTCAGTATCATCAGGAAAGTAATTATTTTCCTCCATATCGCCTCTTCCGTAATCATCTTGCTGTAAAAATAAAATTAAAACTAATGAGACGCTAACAAATTCAGCTAATGATTTTACAAGGGAAAAGTAAACGACATGTATACATACATTTATTTTCAAATTAGTTAGAAATATAAACGCAAAACAGAGGTCTTAAAGGTCCTTATGTCATTTTTTTATACTTCTTCAAAAAAGTATGAAGTAAAATTTGTTAAATACATTACCTCATTACCTCAAAAAATAGAAAACCTAATGAATATAAGAAATTTTATTTCATACTTTTTTGAACTCGGTTTAATTAAAAAAAAATATTTTATGTAAAAGATACATTTAAGTATCTACTATTTATCTATGTAACTTTTTCTTCTATCCATCTTCTATCTTTCTATATATATTTTTGACCTATAGGACCTATAGGTCATTTATTACTGTACGGCATTTGTGTAATTCCTTTTGTTTACATAATTATACAGATACTTTATCCATGAACGCCGTACATATTTCCAAGGCCGGGGTCGACAGACCAGGGTTGCAACCCTTATCTCTGACACTAATATCAGATGCTCAGAGTTATTTTCTGATATTATAGTAACAGCCTTCTAAGCGTTATTCACGTTGGTTCATTTCACAAGTAAATTTTGTTCATGGGTTCGTAGTCTACCTTTCTGCACGCTAATCTCAGGAATAGCCATTCCTAGAACTAGTTTCAACGCAGTTATCACTGTTTGTATAGAGGAAAACTGAGAAACAAGGGTAAGGGCTATATTTTATTTTTAACTAGCTTTTGCCCGCGACTGCGTCCACGTAAACTTCAGGGTTTGGTCAAGAGCGAAGTAAAAATTATCATAATCCAGATTCAAATTTTTTTACTAAAAATTCCCAATCTATTTTACGCGATGATGATGATGATGATGATTTTACGCGAAAGCATAATAAATATCTGCATCACTAAATCCGCCATTTTGTTGCGGCGGCCATCTTGGATTTTCATTTTTTTCATAGGGAGCTCTATTCTACTATAGAAGCTCTTTCATTTCGTACCCATATTGAGGCAGTTGTGGAGGCTATGGAATCCGCCATTTTAGTGCGGCGGCCATCTTGGTTTTTTAATTTTTTTTCATAGTAAGCTCTGTTCTACTAATCAAGCCCTTTCATTTGATACCCATTATGAGGCAGTTGTGGAAACTATGGAATCCGCCATTTTATTGCGGCGGCCATCTTGGATTTTCATTTTTTTCATAGTGAGCTCTATTCTACAAATCAAGCCCTTTCATTTGGTACCCATATTGAGGCAGTTGTGAAGGCTATGGAATCCGCTATTTTAGCGTGGCGGCCATCTTGGTTTTTTAATTTTTTTCATAGTAAGCTCTATTCTACTAATCAAGCCCTTTCATTTGATACCCACTATGAGGCAGTTGTGGAAACTATGGAATCCGCCATTTTATTGCGGCGGCCATCTTGGATTTTCATGTTTTTCATAGTGAGCTCTATTCTACAAATCAAGCCCTTTCATTTGATACCCATATTGAGGCAGTTGTGGAAAATATGTAATCCGCCATTTTGTTGCGGCGGCCATCTTGGATTTTCATTTTTTTCATAGTGAGCTCTATTCTACAAATCAAGCCCTTTCATTTGGTACCCATATTGGGGCAGTTGTGAAGGCTATGGAATCCGCTATTTTAGCGTGGCGGCCATCTTGGTTTTTTAACTTTTTTTTATAGTAAGCTCTATTCTACTAATCAAGCCCTTTCATTTGATACCCACTATGAGGCAGTTGTGGAAACTATGGAATCCGCCATTTTATTGCGGCGGCCATCTTGGATTTTCATTTTTTTCATAGTGAGCTCTATTCTACAAATCAAGCCCTTTCATTTGATACCCATATTGAGGCAGTTGTGGAAAATATGTAATCCGCCATTTTGTTGCGGCGGCCATCTTGGATTTTCATGTTTTTCATAGTGAGCTCTATTCTACTAATCAAGCCCTTTCATTTGATACCCATATTGAGGCAGTTGTGGAAAATATGTAATCCGCCATTTTGTTGCGGCGGCCATCTTGGATTTTCATTTTTTTCATAGTGAGCTCTATTCTACAAATCAAGCCCTTTCATTTGATACCCATATTGAGGCAGTTGTGGAAAATATGTAATCCGCCATTTTGTTGCGGCGGCCATCTTGGATTTTCATTTTTTTCATAGTGAGCTCTATTCTACTAATCAAGCCCTTTCATTTGATACCCATATTGAGGCAGTTGTGGAAAATATGTAATCCGCCATTTTGTTGCGGCGGCCATCTTGGATTTTCATTTTTTTCATAGTGAGCTCTATTCTACTAATCAAGCCCTTTCATTTGATACCCATATTGAGGTTGTTGTGAAGTAATAATAAGCATAAGAACTAATCCGCCATTTTGTATCGGCGGCCATGTTGGATTTACAATCATAAAGAATGTATTTTATTGTATTGTCATCAAGATTAAGAGTGTGTACCAAATATCAGATCAATCTGTCACCAGGAAGGGGGTCAAATTCCAATAACTAAATTTGACCCAAATAAACAACTAAACAGGGCAAGCTAAATAAAACCGTTTAAAAAAGTCGTATCCTCCATCTTGAATTTAGAAATATAGTTTATTTCTCGTTCCAAAATATTCTATTAAAATGTCATGTCATCAATAATTAAAAGAAACTGAATTCATGATCTTGAATTTAATAGTAATTTATTTTAAATAATAACACATGATAATTCAATAAATTATTTATTATACTTTTAATTCATTAAAAAATGTGTCCGACATCTTGGATTTATTCATGGTATTTTCCATAATATATTTTATTGCAAAAAAATCATCGACCTAGCCGTAAGGCATGATGCCACGTCTGACATTATATTCGAAAAATTAAAAAAAACGTCTCTAGTTGTCATTGTTACTCAATACAAAGGTCAATGACCTAAGTGGACGTACATAATTGCGTGAAAAATGGAAAAAAATATTTGTTATATAATAAAATAAAATATAGCCTATGTGTTACCGACGGTTTTTCTCTACACAACAATCCAAATTTCATTCAAATCCGTTCAGCCGTTCGAGAGTTGTTCGCGCACAAACAAACAGACAAACAGACAAACAGACTAACAGACAAACAGACTAACAGACAAACAGACTAACAGACTAACAGACAAACAGACAAAAATTGTAAAAAGTATATTTTTGGGCTTAGAAGCGTGTCCTGATTTGGAAAAACTTAATTTCACAAAAAAATATTACATGTACAGAATTCATAGCTCAAGAATTTTATTATATGTATAGAAAACATTAGGGTCCCTTATGAAAACTTCTTAGATAGTCAGTTTTTATTAAAGACAGGACGACGCCTGCCAGGTCTCAATTTTTTTGATTTTGTTTAATATTATTTAAAATTGTGATGGAAATACATAATTAAAAATGGACCGAAAAAACACCATTAAAGTGGTCCTAATTTATTCAGAAAAGTAAGTCGTTCGGGAGTTATCACGCCAGCCATTCAGACAGCATTTGTGGCAGTGCTTTGCTCTCAACGTGTCAATTTATATTAATTTTCCCAAATAATATGCAGTACAACTTATAAACAGCATAATAAACGACATTTTTATATTGTAGATATTGTGAAAAATATAAAGAAATACAGGTCTAAACATAATATTATGCCATGCCATCTGTGCATTGGTAAGCACTTCCTATAACTAACTTCAATAAAAAACTTCGTATATTGGATTTGGATATTTTATAATAAGACAGATATATATACATACTTATATCTAATCATTATTCTTGTTATAAGTACGTAAAAATTACTGCATTGCTAAGGCCAAACTAGGGTCAGGGGTCAGAAATCGAAATTGGCTGGTAAAATTGTTATGCGTGAAATGAGTTAAAGATTTACTTCGAGAAGACCGAGATACGCAATAATATGGTTTCATAATGATTATAATATATAAATATAGGTTTTCACGTCCCACCTTCGCGAGAGTAACTAAAATAAAGGAAAGTAATAAAATAATAAGTAAATAAAACATAGAGCTCTATAACTCCTATAGGTGGTAGCGGGAGATACTTTATATGAGGCGAAAACTTGAGGTTTCAATAATTCAGTAAATGTCCAAATGCAGCCAAATAGGACTTCTGTTTGTATGAAATTTATCGTGGTCGTTATAGGTAGGTAGCTGTTCACTGGCTCTTATACTATTAGTACATGGGTTGCAGTGGGTGGATTTCTTGACATAAGTTGGCCTACAAGCTCCTTTATCATAAGAAATAAAAATAATTAAAAATAATAAAACCGACTTCAAAAAAGTATGAAATTAAAATTTGTTATAATTATACTTATGGCTTACTATTTTTTGAGGTTGGTGTTTTTGTATAAGTATTTTGGTTGAAATTAAGATTAATTTTACCTAAAAATAGTAAGTATTTTTTTAATCAAATTTAGTTTTTTTTTAACTATTTTTATTTCCCCATTTTTAATTTTTAATCGATATCACGAAATCTAATGAACCGATTTTGATGCAACTTTTACCATTCCCTAAGTTGCAAAAAATACTAACAAAGAAAAAATAACGATCCGTAATTAGTTTCAGAGATATACGAGGACGACAAACATGTCTACATACATACATACATACGTGTCGAATTGATAATCTCCTTTTTTAAGTCGGTTAAAAACTGTCTTACATGACCAAACATCTCGTTATCTACCCTTCCTTACATACTTCTACATTATAAGATATGTAAAGCGTAAATATAATAGCTAGATGAAACCTAATAAGATTGTTTCTTTACTACCTGGTATTATTGTTAAGATATTCTACCTATATAGGTACAAACTACAAGTGATCCGGTCACCATGACACATGATATTTATGCATTGCCTGCATTTTTTCGTAAAATGACCCCTAGGCGATACATTTTTAGCACGACTTAGTAGTTTGACAATAATATTAGAAGGTTTAATATTTATATTTCAATTCACGGGGCCTTACAACGTCATTATTTTAAGAATGTGGTAATACTATAGAGTGAAATAACGTTGAATGAGGTTGAGCCGATTCCATTTACAACCTCATACAGTCTTGTTTGTTTGAGGCTGAAAGTGGTTTCATTGGCTGCGGAGGATACCATAAGATATTCTGCTGGCGCGTTTCTAACCTTAATATTCTAAAACAAATATATATGCACTTAGTAAGCTAAGAGCGGCTTGTATTTAACTGTGGCAGATCAGGGTTGAATGAAACTCGCCTGGCCGTATACTTACTCGTACCCTGTCTTATGCTCTGTTTGAGATTGAATGGGATATCCCATGGACTGCAATGACCATTTAACATTTACTTACTAGTGTGCTCATTCCCTACTAAAATTTATCCAAGAAACCGGAGCGAGAAATTGAAAAGTGAGATCAACGTAATACACACGTAAAATGCTAGGTATACCGACATTAAAACAAAATTTGTTCCGTTCAAGATTACTATAATATTTATTATAATATGCATGACGCATGACCGATCCCTCCGCTCGTCCAAAAATCTTATCCTCTATACCCCTCCTCATTCCACTTCCTTCTATGAAAAGTCCTTTACTGTCACTGCCATCCGCTTATGGAACTCCTTACCTAAGTCCATCCAGGAAGCTAAGTCTTTCGATTCCTTTAAAAACTTAGTTAAGGATTACTTCCTTAACCTATGACCTACTATACCTATGTGTATCCTTCTGTCACACTTTAATCCAAATTTTTCCCTATCTCTCCCTATAATTCCTTCATCACTTTATTCATTTATTTCTGTCTTTCTATTTTGCTGTCGTGCACTCTACCGTATTCTTTATCTGCTTGACTCCCACTGAGATGGTTGTCTGGAAGAAATCGCTTTTAGCGATAAGACCGCCGTTTGTGTTGTCCTATATTTTTATGTTTATATGTCTACAATGTGTGCACAATATAAATAAATAAATATTATTGATCCTATAAAAAAATTTAAAACATTAAAATTAACCTGTGTACCTGTTTGTAATTTAAGATCATACAGTAAGTACAAGTCTACGAGAAAGTAGCAGCCCATGTCATAGTTAATTAAACAAGGCAGATTAGTAAAATGACAAAGTTTAAAAATGTATGAAATTAAGATTAATCAATGACCGAAATAATTTTTGTGGACGCATGTTTTAACTAAATATTTTATATTATGTGAAACTATATAATATGGGTATAAAGATTTCACACAAAAAACCATAATTTAGCAAATAAGTTGACAAAATATTTCTAATATCATAATATAGTACCTATGTATGTAAATATCTAAATCTTAACAATACTTTACACCCGACGTTCCAAATATCTATTGGTTTATATACCTATAGGTATTTTCCCAGTTGTTTTGAAAAAATATTTATATACCTAGCTCGAGTAACTGTTCATATACATAAAGTTTAACTTAATAATAATACAGTTTAAAACCTGTTGAATTTACATTCCACAAAGACTTAATAAAAATAATTATGGTCAACTCGAATAGAAATGATACATATTCTAATATTTTTCATTTCTAATATCAGATATTCAAAATAACTATTATATAAAAATCATATTTTATAAAGTAATGTTACTCTTATATATTACAGGAATCATATTAATTATTGGTTTGCGCAACGCCGACATTTAACATCCGAGTGATGATAAACTTTGTCGGCCTCGTACTGGTACGCGGTTATAGTTGAAATGTTTCATTAAGTAGATATAAATTTATTTAATGCAGCAAATAAATTGATTATCCTAAGAATAAGCATCAATATTGACAGAAGAAATTAATATTTATATATCATATCTCCTTTCTTATTTTACAACCAGACAAAGCTTCGATAAAGCTCGCATTTTTGAGAAATTGCAAAACGAGGAGTGCGAGCGGACGGACGAGTCGGGCCTGCGCGTCGCCGCCGCACAACAATCCCTTATTCCAATAAGTAATAAATTTGGAAACAGTTTCTAATAAGAACTATAATATAATATTTTTGGTAAAAATCGTACGTTAAAAATCACAACTTACCGAATTTACACCTGTTAGTAGAACCAGAGCGGCCACAAACCTATGAAATAATGATATGTTTTAGAGGGAAAAAGAAAATATGAAAATATTTATTTTTAAATTTAAATGATAGAGATTTAAATTATACTATAAATAAGAAAATTACTTTATAAACTAAAATAATTGGGCACTTTTAAAATTGTAAAAAAAAACTAAATTTTTATACAATTAGAATGCTTCTGTAACTCACCAAAACTCGTGGACCGCCATGGCCCGGTGCGCGCTGCGCCTGAGTCCCGTGCGCGCGCGCCGTTTGTGCCGGGATACTAAGGAAAGAGGAGAGCTCAGGCGGCGACATATGCACCCCCGCCCCGCGGCGGCGAGGCGGAGGCGCGGGCGCGGCGCCTGCTGCCCCGGCCGGCGGCGAGGGCGCGCGTCCAGTAGTGCGGCGCAGCCATGTCAGGCCCGGCGCGTGCGCGCTTCTTTGCGATCCGACTCGTGCCTGCCGCCCTTCTGCTGCTGCACTGGAATCCATCACCTGTATCGGCGGTAAGTGCATTTCCACCTGTAACTCGCACGATACATTTTCTAACACCCGAGCGTTCGAGGAAAAGACATCAACGCATTGCTCGATCTATCCGACTCTACATGTAACCTAAGGATCGATCAGTCCTTCATATACAATACATGGTTTAGAAGAATATAGATGCTCGTTAGTGAATTTAAGTACGTTTTGGTTTGGATAAAAAAGCATTTTCAGATGTGTAGGCAAAATATTCATGGATATCTAGTAGGCAATAGAGATTAATCGCATTATAGAGACTCTAACAAACACTATTAGCACGTTTTTGCTCTTCTTAACTTGCCGTTAGCACATTTCCACCCTTTTACACCTTTTCTCTTATGCAGGTACATATACTTTTACAGTCATTTAGGAAATTACTAGTAAACATTGTAACACCTTTCAAACCTTTTGTGTCTCGAAAATCTTTCAAACAATAGAAAACAATTTAGCACTTTTATAAAATTAAATATGGTTTCTTTGTTATCTATCACCACCTTACTGATGTCACAATTTTGCTATGCTAATGTAATTTTAAAGGACTAACTTGGCAACGACTGCTACTCGTTTTGACAATAGGGGAAGACCTGGAACAATCTCCACCATTATGTAACAAATTATCCGTTAGATATTAGTGGATTGGAGATGAGGTGCTGTAACTCAATATCTTATTTTGCTAATGCACATTTTTATTGGACATGTTCTACTCCTAGTAGATAGTAATCAACATGTATATAAACTATATAAACTATAATATTATACTGTACGTAAACAGATACCGATAAGATTTCCTTGCCAACGATTGTTCGATAAGGGTTGAAATTTGACGTAAAATACGTTTACCAGGACAGGTTTTGTTATAAAAATCAAGAAGAAAATTTAGTTACAATAATAAATCATCCATTAATCTACTTTATATATATCTTTGGTCCGCTACAGCTGTCCCTTTTGTTACGATAAAAAGTACTTTTGTATTTTGCTTCTCGTGAAATATATTCTGTAAGGTACCTAATATTTATTTATGCGGCGGAAATCAAATAGAGAAAGAAAGAAAAACTTAATTTCGTATCCAAAGATTATATGTGAACCAAGAACATATTCTCAATACTACCATCGAAGACCAAAAACTACAACCAAGATATAGTTTTTTATATCGGCCTATTGGGTCTTTTTGGAAAAACAATGTTTCTAAATATCAATGCGTCATGCCATTCATGAAACGGATAGCAAAATTCACAAAAGCTAACACTATAATTAATTATATACAACTATATTTATATATATACTATATTGGATTTCCACTAAGAACGATCGAAGTGACTACTTGTACGGGTACTGGACGAATATATTATAATTATTCATCCGGATACTTCAACATTTCTGTGTTAATTTAGATTTCTGTCGCTGAATGTCTGTACCCGTACAAATAGATTCGTCCAAGAACGATTAGGCATAGGCCTAGGACGGAGAGTAGGCGATTTTGAGGGACGGCTATTCGGGCAAAATATGTGCGAATGTGAACATGAAATGAACGTTTATTACATAATTGCAACAAAATAATCTACAAATAACACATTATGTTGCCAAATGTCTCATTTATTGTATACTGTAATGACTAATCCTTCTCTAAAACCTTAAACTAAAATAACATGATAAGTGTGGAGTTGTATGACTGTAGCCACAAGAATTCAGGCATATTTTATTTAAAGTTTGACGCTTTTTTTCTGTCTTTATACGTTAAAGTAAAACAAGGAGCTAAAAAGGGCTCCCTTAACACAAAACAATAAATTGTTATGAAGTACAAAAATAGGGAAAAGAACGCCGGACTTCCTGTCTGTTTCTTATTAAAACAATAAGTAAAGAACAGAGAAGTTTACAAAATTAATTTCAAAATGTAATCAATCGAATTCAAATCGAAAAGAAACGTCAGAAAACTCAGCCTACTACTTTAATTGAGTTCGCCCATTGTTATCTATACTCTATACTTATATTATAAAGAGGAAACATTTGTATTTTTGTATGTTTGTAACGAATAAACTCAAAAACTACTGGGCCGATTTCAAAAATTCTTTCACCATTGGAAAGCTACATTCAGCCTGAGTAACATAGGCTATTAAATTAAAATAAAAAAAAATAAAAAAATTCATTGGCAGAGCGAAGCCTGTTGGGTCAGCAAGTAAACAATAAAGAAATACATAAAGAAACAAATATCTTTAAGAAATAATTTTTACTCTCTGGAAAACAATAATATGTAATATTTTATTCATTTGACTTGGAAAATTTATAACTAACTACCTATTTACCTAACTAATAATAATTTCATTTTAAACAATACACACTGCAAAAAATTTTACAATGTAATAAGCGGTGCACTCGAAAAACATAGGTTTATGTTGTGTACCTACTTATGGTATTACAATAAAAAGTTCACACAATGCACAAACAAATAAAGGAGTTCTGTTAAAAGCTTAAATATCTTCAGACTTTAGTCTTCCTGTGCAACGGAAAGTCAACACAATAAACACGATCCTAAGCTAAGTTATAAGATTTAAATGCAAAGAATGGATTGATTATAGAAAACTAAGTATGCAATCAAAAACATAACTTGTAAAAAAACCAAGTCTCGCAACTCAGTTCTTGCACTGTAAAAAGTGGTGGGATCCATGTACATAATTGTATCCATAGATTGACTTGACCATCGCATGAAAGCACAATGTATCTCACACGTAGGTAATACAAAATCTTAATCTTATATATAAAATTCTCATGTCACAGTTTTAGTTACCAACTCCTCCAAAACGGCTTGACCGATTTTTATGAAATTTTATATGCATATTCAGTAGGTCTGAGAATCGGCTACTGTCTATTTCTTATACCCCTAAGTGGTAAGGGTTGTCCACACCAAACATTTTTATTTTATTTTTTGGACAAATATTTTTTTTTTCAATAATGTGGTATCAAAAAATACATACAACCTTAAATTTTCATCCTTCTATCAGCTACCCCTATTTATTAATAGTCGATTTTTAACGCTCGATAAGTTATATCGCAAAACAACATTTGCGTGGTCAGCTAGTATGATAATTAAATTAGATTGTTTACTGCAATTGCCAAGTCAATATATGAATCTCACAACTTTTTCAGCGCAAGACTGAGTTGCGAGACTTGGTTTTTTTACAAGTTAAGCTTGATATGATAGCATCATATTTCTTTTTGAGTTGTCAATCTAACTGCAAATGTAACTTTGTAATCCTATACATTTGTATGAGTTTACAAGTTTTATTTATGCAGTTGGTTTATCTAGGATTACAACTGGACCGAAATTGTATTTTTTTTTAGTTTTTCCTCGATATTTAAGTTGTATTTATATTTCTTTGCAACAATCCGCACACGTGGAACTTGTTTTGGTATGGACCCACCACCCTCCCTTATCTCTCTGAGTAGGTATATACCATAACAACTTATTCCAATAGTACACGACACGTGTTTCGCCCCAAAACGGAGCATCATCAGGTGATGTGGACTCTACAACGGTTGGTTGTACCAACTTAAATAACAATGGATTTCCGCAAAGTAACGCCTGATACAATATATTATGTTTTTCCTCGACTTATACACTTAACACTAATTGTATTCTAAATTTGAAGCTTCTATGTTTGCTAGAAGTGCTTTATAATTTCGATGATCGGTGAGTGAGTGACAAAATTATGAATCTTTGACTAGTTATAATTCTTAAACTATAGGCTCAAATTGAATCAAATTTGAAATATACCGTGTTTATATCATACCTGCCTAGCTACTAAAAATTCAGGCTTCTAGTTTTATCCACAATGGAGTTACAGAGGGTTGAAAATGGCCTGAATTGCTTCGAGAAAAGTATGGTACCGCCGTGCCGCTTTGTTGCTCGACTTGGCGGGGGCACTGCCGTGCCCCCAGAAAAGCTAGAAGGTTAAAGTGAAAAGATCGGTATATAGGTTTTTTCATAATTTTTCGCCAGCCACATTATCCGCACGTATATGCATTCATATAATTATGTATGTAACCCATTACTACCCTACTACAGGGTCAAGTCTCCTCTTACGATGAGAAGTATGTAGACCTTAGCGTCGGCCACGTGTAGGCCACGCGAGCCTAGTGCGGGTTGGTGGACCTTACATGTGTTTGAGAACATTTCCTCTTTTCCAAACTTTTCCTCGCGATGTTTTTTTTTTATTTTCGCGGATGATATTTTAATTTTGTAAAACGCTTAAAATTATAATTAGTGCATGCTGGGATTCGATCCCGGATCATCTTTTTAGCCGACTTCAAGAAAGAAGGTTAAATTCAACACGTAATGTATGTTCCTAATATAGACGAACGAAATTTCGAGGTGTATTTATGTATGTAGGTATGTAGGTATGTATGTGGATATGTTTGTCCTCGTTTATCTCCGAAACTAATTGACGGATCGTGATCATTCTTATTTTGTTTGTTTGCATTTTTTTCAACTTAGGGAATGATGAAAGTTTCATCAAAATTGGTTCAGTAGTTTTCGTGATATCGACTTAAAACTTGTCAGGAAATAAAAATAATTTTAAACAATTAAAACGAGTTCAAAAAAGTATAAAATAAGATTTGTTACAAACTTTAAGCTTATACCTACTACTTTTTGAGGTTAGTATCTAATTTTGTATCAAGTAAGCTTATAGTAAGCTTAAAGTATATAAGTAACATATTTTATTTCATACTTTTTTGAAGTCGGTTTAATTAGGTATATAAAATTATTAGTTTTTTCAGCAGCATCTATTTCTAAGGTCTTAGGTAGATTAAATTATTTCCTTAGATATTATTTGGTTTTACATTATATAGAGTAACAGATAAGGTTTCATTCAAGCACATTATACCTCCACATTCTGATTGGCTGGTGACATCAAATTACAGTTAACTACTTGTGAAGCAAAAAAACTCACGATAAGATAATTCGATACAAAGGCTATCTTAATTCAACATAACATAGGTGTCATCATTTTAGCCAATTACAAATGTAAAACAATCCAAGAGGATCCAATTTAGGTACTATACGCAAAGTTAAAACCCACGGTGATAATAACTAAGCAGAGATATAAAATCTAATTGTACCTATATACTAGTCGTCTTTCGTTGACAATAATTAAAACGTGAACGTGAGGACGTTTAAAATGTTTACACTCTCGAAAGTTTAAATGAAAAAAAAACCTTCTATTAAGGTGCCTAGGTGTAAATCTACATCTACATCTACACTATCTACATCTATCTACACTAATATTATAAAGAGAAAATTTTTCCGTATTTCTGTGTGTGTGTGTGTGTATGTTTGTAATGAATTAACTCAAAAACTACTGTGCCGATTTCAAAAATTCTTTCACCATTGGACAATGTAGCTTACATTCAGCCTGAGTAACATAGGCTATATTTATTGCTACAAAAGATTAGGGATCCTTACTAAAACTTAAGTAACGTAACCCAAGGTGTAAAAAAGTCCCTGCGGACGCATGTATGTTGAACATATGGTATCGGGAAGTGTTTTGTAGATATTGATATGTTCTTTAATATTTTAGAACATACTATTGTTCTATAGTTTCCGCAGCGCATGCGACGAAAGACGTTTTAGGGACTGACTGGTTTAGACGTTTTAAAGCGGCTGTTACCCAACCTTGGGGGGCCAAATACCAATAGCCGCCTCCTATACATGGGTGTGGTGCGGTCCATGGCCCTGTATGGAGCCCCTGTGTGGGTGGAGGCCCTGCGGGAACAAACTATTGCTCTCTTGCGAAGACCTCAGAGGGCGATGGCCGTTGGGGTCATCCGCGGGTACCGCACCATCTCATTTGAGGCGGCATGCACGCTTGCAGGATCTCCTCCGTGGGTTCTGGAGGCCGAGGTCTATGCCTACCTGTATTGGTGGCGCTCGGACCTTCGTGCCATGGGGGAATGTCCTGCGGCAAATGAAATAAAAGAGCGGAAATTTCATGCTCAGCAGTCCATGATTGCAGAATGGGAGGAGAGACTAGCTCGACCAAGAGCTGGCAGCTGGACTGTTGAGGCTGTCTGTCCCATCCTTAAAGATTGGATAGGCAGGCGGCATGGGTCGCTAACCTTCCGGCTTGTACAGGTGCTTTCTGGGCATGGATGCTTTGGAAAGTACCTGTATAAAATCGGAAGGGAACCGACTGCCAAGTGCCACCATTGCAGCTGCGCCGAGGATACGGCGCGACATACGTTGGAGGAGTGTCCAGCGTGGGCCAGCCAGCGCCGTGAACTCGTCGCGGCTGTAGGGAGTGACCTCTCGCTTCCGGCTTTAGTTAGGGCCATGGTAGGAAGCGAGGATGCCTGGAATGCCGGGGTTTCCTTCTGCGAACAGGTTATGTCGCAGAAGGAAGCTGCGGAGCGGGAGAGGGAGGCGACTACAGACCTACCGATCCGCAGCAGGAGAGCAGGGCGTCGGAGGAGAATTCCACACGCCCTCCTCCAACCTCCATGAGTGAGGTCGAGGCGGTGGACGGAGGGGTGTTCACTGCCGAAAACCTAGGCCTCGAGTAGACGCGCGCGGTGTTCCCGCGCGCCACTCAAAGTAGAAGGGATGGAGAAACTCCAGCTCCATCCCAATATGTGGAGTGGCCCCTTGAAGGTCATCGCTGTCGGGGTCGCGGAAGAATGCGAAAGTGTACCCGTGGCCCCGACTTTAAGCGGCGGAGACTGGAACACAGTGGGGTTTTAGTCGGTAGGAGTCCGGCATAACCCTGTGTCGGCCAACCCAGGACACGACACAGAGTATCCATGATGGATTTCCCCACTTAAAAAAAAAAAAAAAAAAAAAAAAAAAAGGTACTCGTACTTAAGTTTTAGTAAGGATCCCTAATCTTTTCTAGCAATAAATATAGCCTACTAGCTGACCCCGTTAATGTTGTTTTGCCATATAAGTTATCGAGCGTTAAAAATAGACTATTAAAAAAGGGGTTGGTGATAGAAGGGTGAACATTTAGGGTTGTATGTTTGTTTAACGAAATATTATTTTTAAAAAATCTAAAAAATAAAATTAAAATGTCAGGGGTGGACAACCCTTATCACTTAGGGGTATGAAAAATAGACAGTAGCCAATTCTCAGACCTATTGAATGTGCATATAAAATTTCATAAAAATCGGTCAAGCCGTATTGGAGGAGGAGTAGGCTAGGTCTGAGAATCGGCTACTGTCTATCTTTCATACCCTATCATTCATATATATATATTATAGTGTACGAGATACCTTCAATCTAAAAATAAATATATCATGTAAGCACGTTGTTCGGGCCACGTTTTAAATTGATAAAGTATAAAGTTCTTGTAAATTTTACAATCTGGTGTTACCGTAACCTTTGCTCTATTATCATTTACGTTTTTATTCGGTTCGCTCAACTAGCAACAACTGGCCGTTATCTCTTCACAGCCCCGTGACCTAAAAAAACATTGTTGAAGTTATAAAAAAATTATATTTAGCCAGAAATATCTTCTTACTTGTCTAACTATAAAACGGATTTTAAAATCTTTATAAGGCTAACATCTTTGTGAAAACTTTATCTGTAAAATTCTCTCCCTATCTATATGGGGCTTTGAAAAATAATAAGAAGACCTACATTAAATAATATAACACACAGCCGATGACAATTATCTTATCAAATGAAAATTAAACTAATTCTCAATATAAAAGGTTGTAACCTCTGATAAATTTGGCGGACAAATGACGCATGATATTTTAACTACATCCTTTGTTTAAAAAACTCTTTTAGTAATTAGGTACCTACCTTTTAAGGGTTATATTCGGCATACGGATTAAAATCTAACGAAAACTGATTAACGCCAAGGATTAGAAAATTAAATCTACTGTACTACTCTCAAATATGGAAGTTGTTCATTATTATATGGTTATTTATAATTGTTAGGTTCATAGTTATGGAGTCCAAAAGTTTAGAATATTAGTAAAAGTTAGAATATTAGTGCCAAATTAGGCAAGAGTGTGCTAATTTCCCGCTGCTTTTCTTTAAATTCATCATTAACGGTACACAAAAAACCTGTTAAAATTATGAAAATTAGATCTCTAACACTGAATATATGTATGTATATGATTATATATATTTCAATGATAGTATTCTTCAAATAATGCCAAATATTTTAGGGCGTAGTACAGTTAATATACCTCTTGAACATTTTGCATTTGTGACATTTAAATTAAACTAAACGTAAAAAAATAAGTTTAAATTTGTAAGGACTACTTTAAATATACAGTGTGTCCCGGGATAAAGTGCAAACCCGTCCAAAAAGTCAAAGTTTAGGCCATGATAGATGTTGTTTTGAGAGCTACGTGTTATTCTATCCTCACTGCCAAGTATTTGACGTATTATTGTTTTTTATTTCAATGAAATCGACCCACTAATTTGAAAGAAATCGCTTTTTTGTACATAGAGTCCACAATAAAAAATCAAAATCTTAATTTATCAATAAAAACTAGAATTTTCTTTTTTTAATTTTTTTTTTATTTTTTTAAGTCGATAATTTTTTTACTAATTAACCCTCTTTCGGTGTTGCACTTTATCCCGGGGCACACCGTATATATTTGAGTAGGTATGTTAAACAGCAAAAGGAATATTCACATAGGTATATTTGTGATACTCTTGGCAGATTTTATGCTTGTGTATTTTATGCCGCATTTCCACGTTGGCCATGGCTTGCCAAGCGACCACAAGTCGAAATTCGGCTTTATAAATTGTTTTATGAGTTCAAAAATTCACATTTTGTTAACAGTTACATTTTGAAATTGGACGAAGAAACCATAAGCTAAATGTATTCCAAATGTTCGGCTAACAAGCGTTTTTTATACTAAACATGAGTTATACGGTGGTTGAACCACTGTACTTATGGTTTTTTCACCAGGAGAGAATGCCTATAATATATATACGTAAAATATAGCCTCCCTAGTAAAAAATATGTTTGGGCAGAGGAGGTGGATCTACATCCACCTCCTCTGCCCTAACATTTTTGGTGTTAAATTATTTATACATAATTATGAGCTAGATAATATCTACATAATTTTTTTTTATATTTGTTACACTGTCATTTGTTAACCGATTTGAATTTTTTCTTATTATTTTGGAAGGTGTTACTTTGAATTTGGTCCCATCTTAAGTTAATGATGATCTGATGAAAAGTTTCGGAGAGACAGAGTGGAACTCCTCAACGGATAACAGTTAAGGAACCGGGTTAAAAAATATTATTATTGGTCACATTAACTTTGCAGACCCAATAGACATTGACCACCTTCGTGTCTGATGTGGAGTGGCTCGTTTTTTATATGTTTATCTGACCGCCGCATTCCGTCATTTGGTACCCGTTTTGAAGTTTTTTTTGTTTGGGAGTTGTTATTGTGAATTTGGTCCCATATTAAGGTGATGATGATCTGATAAAGAGTTTCGTAGATACAGAGTGGAGCTCCTAAACAGATACGAGTTAAGGAACCAGGTTAAAAAAATATTATTGTTGGTTATATAACCTTTGCAGAACTATATAGAGACAATGACCACCTTCGAGTCTGATGATGGAGTGGAAATCGTTTTTTTTTATATTTCTGACCGCCGCATTCCGTCATTTGAATTGTGTTTTTTTTTTCGGTTTGGGAGCTGTTACTTTGAATTTGGTCCCATATTAAGGTGATGATGATCTGATGAAGAGTTTCGGAGATATAGAGTAGAACTTCTCAACGGATAAGAGTTAAGGAACCGGGTTAAAAAAATATATTGTTGGTCACATTACCTTTCCAGAACTATATAGGCATTGACCACCTTCGAGTCTGATGATGGAGTGAAACTCGTTATAAGATAGGAATAATTTAATTGTGTTAAAAGCAAGTTCACTTAAACAAACCGTATAAATTATATATAAAAATATATAAACTATAATAATTGCCACAACCTAGGATGAAGCATTAAAATTAAGTTGCCAGAGTCAGATAATAGAGTGGAAGTGAAACTATGACAACTAAACAAAACTAAACAAAAATGTGAACCGTCTTCAAACTAAAAAGTAAGAAATAAATTTACGGACTTCAATAATAAGGTATTTTTGGAGTCGTAGGTATGGATTGGAAGAACTTAGTAAAAAAGTTATTTCCAATCTAAACCTGTTAGTTTCATACCCTTGCGTTCTGGCCTTGTACAGAATGGAAATACGCAAAGACGTGTTACGGAAGTTGAACTGTTCATTGAGATTTAGTTGAAGTTATTTAGAACAGTATATCAGTTTATATAATATAGGTCAAAATTGACAAAGCTTTCGTAACGAGGTCGCGACATACACAGCGGGATCTCTTATCAGTGTCACAGGAAACAATTATCAAGTTGTCGTTCGGTACATAACACAATTTTTGCAATTGTTGCCGAAATAATGATATAACCCCCACGATTTCATATCATATTCATATCACACGCGCAGGACAAGCAATTTCGAAATGAGAAAATATAAAGTATAATTTAAGCAAAGTATTAATAAAATATATAAATATGATAGTGTAAAATTCTATTATTTTTCCACTGATAGTAAAAATATGCCTTCGCTAAAAACACTTAGCTACACGTAATATGAATGTAAACGTTTAATAACCATAAAATTGAAAATCTAAAAAAACCCCCGACACAATAACGACAATTTTCATGGAACATATTATTTCGTAATGTGCACGTGATGTGCTTTCATTTGAGACCCCACTCGATTATATTTTTGCAGTCATTCGGTTATTTTTCGCCACTTTCACCCCCCACAACTTTTAAACGACTCAACTGATTTTCATCAAACATGTCTAAGAACACTCGCGCGTAACTGACCTTTCATACAAAAAATAAACAAATTGAAATCGCTTCATCCGTTCGCGAGCTACGGTGCCACGACCGAATCACAGACAGACACGTCAAATTTATAACACCCCTTCTTTTGCGTCGGGGGTTAAAAAACCATACTCCATATAGGTAGGTAATTGTTTTACGAGTTATAACAAATTTAGATGACTGACTTTCATTCCAATTTTGATATCTTTTTAAAAGAAAGCTGATATAATTGTAAAAAAAATATCTGCTTGCTAACGACCCGTTCCGTGGCCACTTTATTCTGGGGTGACTCGCCCTGTCAATGCTCGGCGCCATTCATGCGGTGTTTTATCGCCGTGACGTACTCTGGCATAGAACATTGAACCCAAGAGCCAAGAGGAAGTATCCGATACTCTTCAATTTTTACATCGATATGTAGGTACCTACCGTTCATAATGATGAATAAATAATACCTACTTGTTACTGTAATTAAACTAGAAGATGTAATAAACTAGTTGCTGTAAAGAAGTAAACATTAAAAGAAATTTTAACTGTTTCAATGTTTACAACGTTATCTACAATTACAATTCAGGTACGGGGTATTCTATGTGAAATCAACCTTTAATATACAGAGAAGTAGACATAAAAAAAGTTTACGTAGTTCCTATGCGTACTTATTATATTTTTCCACTATAAGATTGAAAAGCCCCCTAGTTGTCAAAACCGAATATATACCTGAAACATACATGACATACTTACTATAACATAACTTCGTATATTCTGACCAGGAGAACGTCATGATAACCTAATGATACTCTAAGATTACGACTAAAATTGCGACTAAAATCTGCGTGCTACTAGCATGCAAATTATTTAGACATACGTACGCATGTGTAAATAATTGGAAGATAAAAAATTCTTCCTGAAAAAAATCGTGAACCTCCTAGTCCTACTACTCTACCAACCTATATTTAAATTTCGCTCGCCTTTACATGTGCCTAGCTACATAAGCTTCTGAACACTTGCGGTATAGTTGCTCACAAGTCGATTTTATGACTGCAGCAATGCACTGAAAGTTATTGCTTACTTCCAGTAAAGTGAAATAGGTCAATAGTTTCAGTGCAGTAACAAAAGCCAGTTGAACGTACCTACTGTATTCACCATCTATTTTTAGCGCAACTCACTGACAACATTTCATGGCACCTAGTTATTAGTAGGTAGGAGATTAACACATACATATTGGTTAAAAAAATCAGATAAACTTGATTAAAATCCTTTTTTATTCTGTTGAAATAATACATTTTCTCTTAGGAACGAAAATGAAATAAAATACAATTTTAATATAAAAAGCTGTAAATTGATTAAGTACCTAATCTCAAAATACGATATTATCTTATGAAATAAATTACAGTTAAAATCTTGTATGACCTATAAATATATTTTAACGCTAATTTGCAGCTAGAAGCGCTGATGAGATGGATGAGTTGGATCGGGGACGCGTAGAGTTTACGAGGTGCGGGGTCACCAGATTCCGGCAAACTGCTCGTAAAACAAGCTGTGTCGTTCCATTTTTCAAATTTTCAACACAGTTACATATACAATCATGTCTTAGAATAACTTTATAACCGAGCAATGCAAAAAATACAATCAATGTTATAAATTTTGTGCAAGATGGTTGATGAATGCTTGTAATAAATTGAACTAAATACCACAAAAATCAATGAGTTGTATTGATTACTACATATTTATGAAACTTCAAATAACCAATCTTATGGTTAAATGGAATATCTTAACTACGTAAAGCTTTGCGATTAACTTGGTTAATAAAAATAATTAAAAAATTAAACCAACCTCAAAAAGTACATACTTTAGGCATATTTATTGAAGTTGTTGTTTTTGCATCAAGTATTTTGTTTGTATTTAAGTTAAATTTTGTCACCAAACTCAGAAATAGTACGCCAAAAGTATGTAACAAAATATGTTACTTCAATTTTTTTTTCCTAATTTTTAGTTTTAACTCCATATCAACTACTGGAGCAATTTTGATGAAACTTTTCCATTCCCCAAGTTGAAAAAAATGCAAAGAACGAACACGAGATATGCGAGGACAAACATATCCACATACACCCATGAAATTTGGTATACTTGTTTAGAAGCCGTAATAGACCACCATAACCCCCCAAAGTTAAAAAGTTATGTGCGCTTTATAAAATAGACCAACATACATATATGTAAATATTGTGCAGTTCCGTTAATATTACATACCTACATACGTATCGAATTGATAACCTCCTTTTTTGAAGTCGGTAATAACGATTTTCAATCATGTCTTCCTAACAATTGCTTGTTCAAAACATCATAAAGTGAACCTTGTAGATCTCTAAGTGCTGAAACTGTTCATTATAAAAATCACGACGGTTATTACGCACGCTCCCCCCTTTCCTTTCACATCCGAATCGAATGCGAATATATTGTGTCCCATGAAGAGATCCGATATTAATAATGGTGATTTAATATGTTAATCAAGATTATTACCTATGATGAGCAATCACTTATAACGCATGAATAATAATTAAATCATAATAATATACAATATGTTGGTATACAACACGTGTCAGCGACGACCCGGGGGCAGGGGGCGGAGCGGGCGGGCGTCGCGGTATGTGCGAATGGCCGTTATCGCCTGGGACACTGCAATGATTGTTTATCCAGCCTGTTCCTTGAATTGCAACTAATATGACTCACCCATTCTATAATCGCCTGCTGCTCTAATGCCTACTACTGGGGACGTCAAGTGTAAAGTTGACGTCGCCACTAACATGGTTACCTACCTATGTTTTATAAGTCTTTATTCTTTCCGTCGACGCAAAATTGAAGCGATTCAATGTCTGAGAATATTTAAGCAAATTAATCTGTGGGCTGAACGTGAATGCGCCATTAACCAGAAGAAAAATGATAAATGTCATTTTTGTCTATCTAGGTATATGTGGTACCCACCACACTGTGTAATGTGTATTGTGTGTAAAAACGTATGGTTGTGTGCTTGCTGTGTTTTTTCATTAATTTCGTGTATTTTTAATGCATTTTTAATTAAAATTTTTGACCGTTTGCACTAAAACTCGTCAATATCTACCAAACAAATTAACAAACCAATGAGAAAATCGGTTGAGAAACGAAAGAGAAAATTGTTCTGGAACTGATTCGCCTTCGTCTATTTATATATACCTATGAGATGATGATGATGATTATAAACCCAAACTGTAATTACTTTTAACGACATCTACCTACTACGTAGCATTTTGTACTGCTACAACTGCAATTCGATTTGCGGCAAATTTATGCGCGCTTCAAATATTTTAAATACACATTCCTAACCATGCCTGGCTTGCTAACTTTTGCCACAGAATACATAATAATAGTATGTACAGAAGGCCCACTTCGAAAAGTCATTTAAATAATAAATTTAAATATAGACTCTAGCTACAGCTACGGTCCCATTCAGATCGCGCAACGCTTAATCACCTACGCTGATAGATATACCTACATCTCGCGTCCCTTTCTAGCGCGTAAATCTTACCTTTTCGGGAGAAAATGGGGTTGTGTTCTTTTAAAAAATAAATGAATCTAAATCGCTATCTTTGTTGAGACAATTAAACACTGCACAGTATCTTTTTCTCTATGTTTTAAACAATGCAACAAACATATATAAAATAAAAGGAAAAACGGAACAAACCTTCCGCGTACCTACGTCACTCATAGCTCGCGTGGTCCCCACTGACTATGACCATACTATGACTACCCAACTCGAATAGGCCGCTGTAGCGTACCTGTACAGTTTTGAGACCTAGGTACACGGGGAGTGGGACAGGCCTGCTAATAGGTAAATCAAGATTGTCTGAAGGCAGCCATCATAAGTTTTTTTTAATATCCCACACGAATTGGCCTCCAGTTCGTAGGTAATATAGTCACCAATAGCGAAAATGGAGGTCTGTTGTATCAATCTACTTAATATTATCAACAAAAACAAACAATAAACAAAATTATTCACAGGTAATAAAATCTTAGAGGTTCATTTAATTATTAAAATTATTAAATATACTAAATATCACTACTTATCTATTATATTTTGTTTCAAAATTATTACCTTTCAAAATGTGAACATGCGAACCACAGACTCAACAAAGCATCGGGAATCAGATAATTACACAACTGTTTTAAACTACTTGTTAAGCCCAATATTTTTTTCCGTTATTGTATTAATGGACAGAAGGTCGGAACAGTAGATTACGTGGCTGATCGCGATTTTTTTGTATTTCTGTTTGGGAATCTCCAATTCAGCAGAATTAGTTCGGTAATACAAATATAATAGGAATATGTATTTTATTTAATTTAAAAAAAAACGATTTACTTATGTTATCTATGATTTTGACGATATTGCATTTAAAATTCAAACCGCGCGTTTAATTGCCACGGAAAATAAATTCATATTATAATTATGTATAATGGGTTTCGTGGCCTCTGCCGGACGCACTGTGCGAGCCGCCCACGCACGATCAACGCTTCAGGACGATTAATCTGTCTTTCTTTACGTACACACAGTCGTACAGTCTATGTAAGTTTCCAGTTACATTATAAAGTTACAGGCATGGGTTACAGGTTGGTTACAGGTAGGGTACGTCAGACTAGAATGTAGTATCAATAATATATTATTTAGACAATACCTATATAAAGCTAGGTACCTAAATAAAATCTAAAGAAAAATTAATGACGACGGCGAGTGAAATTTGGGCGAATGGCAAATGCCTTTTTAAAAATAATTTATTTAATTACTATTGAAAATTACAGAATTATGACATGTGTTAACAGTGATGCAAGACTCCCTACAATTATGGAAAATTACAATATGGAATGCAATAGAATAATAATGATGCCGACATGAAACTTTTCGCTGAATTCTATAAGTATTTGTTGCATCATTTCTAAATGTATACGTAAGCGCCTACATATTTGGTTTATATGAGGATGATATCAGCATTTAAATCCTTATATGGATAATTCATTCAGTGCATTTGAACTCTTAAATTATATCAGAGCTTCATGACAATAACAATACAACGTAATTATTATCTACTGAAGTAGGTTATACATAAAATAATACAGACATAATCGTAAGCAGACGGTACAATCTTGTTCTTCATTATTGCATTTTATGTCCATTTAAATTTTATTGACATTACATTGACACACTTTCTGCGATTGTTTGAAAAATAGTTCCTATAGCAACTATTTTTCAGCTAGTAAGTATATATAATATATACTTACTAGCTGACCCCGCAAACGTTATTTTGTTCTATAAGTTATCGAGCGGGATGAAAAATTATTAAATTACTAAAATGACTATTAAAAAATAGGTGTTGTTGATAGAAGGGTGAAAATTTAGGGTTGTATGTATTTTAAATGCTACATTATTGAAGAATAAAAATAAAAAAATTGTCCGAAAAATAAAATAAAAATGTTAGTTGTGGACAATTAGGGGTATGAAAAATAGACAGTAGCCAGACCTACTGAATATGCATGTAAAATTTCATAAAAATCAGTCAAGCCGTTTTGGAGAAGTATGGTAACTAAAACTGTGACATGAGAATTTTATATACGTATAAGAGAAGATTTATAAAAATATATGAACGATGACAGCAAGCTGGATTTTTGAAGTGAATGCAACCCGTTGTTTTTTATTTAAGTGAACACTTGCATAGATTTTTCACAATTGCAATAACTTCGTTCTTTGATTTTTGTGTGAAAAATAATAGGAAAAAAGTAAAATTTAAGAATACAACTACCTATAGACTAGAGAACGTTTAGAGTCCTGATTTTAAATAGTATGTTTTTGGTAATAATCAAAGATAACTTTAATACCTATAACTAAGCAATTAGGCTAAGAATTTACACTTGACAGCTATATAAGTACATATATACTTGTTTTAATGATTCAAATGCTTAATTTTAATATTTTCTATTAACTTACACGTAGTAGGTAAATCTGCATCTTACAAGTTAAATAAAATAACGGAATAAAATACATTCATTAAAATACATTCCTTTACAGTAATAGATATACGAGCGTCTTTGAATTCAATATTTTCGTTACCTACGAATCGTGCACTGCTGCGCTGTGAGCCAGACCAGCAATAGTTATTGCATCGTCTAGTAAATTCATTTGTTCCAACGACCGCATAGTCACTGCAAATTGATATTATTATTATTTGAAATGCCTACTAAATAAACGAAGATGGTATCTTGCATACGATTCTACGAAGTGAACAGCACATGTGGCCAGTTTCATCTATCATTCTTCGCTTGCTTAAAGTATGTACAAGTTATGATAAATAAGGAGTTCGATCAATTCTTAATTAGATCTGTGCATGTATATTGATCTGTTCAGTTTCGAGTGTATTTCATCGAATTGCAGACTTTATAACGTATGATTATTTAACAATACATATTTGCTATTCATAGCGATTCAGTAGCGATAGAGGCTTTTGGACAATCATGTTTATCCTCAAACAACATTTTTGTATTTTTTTGAGAGACAATAGCACCTCCTAAGACTTATAAAGCCGACCTGTTAACATCTTTTCCCATTTAAACACAAGAACATTAAGAACTAGCAATCCGCGTAGACATGTGAAAAACGTGCGTAGCCCAATAGGGCCAGGCAGATGCGCAATTGAGCTGAAATGGGATCGCAAGTGAGCTGAAAAATTAACCAGCCGTATTTCTACCAATCCGTACCAAAGTTTTCGGTCAATCGTTGCTCACGAGTTTAAGTTGTTTGGATTTTTGCATTAATAGGGGAGTTGAACAGAATTGGTGGTAAAGGTCTCTGCCAAAAAAAACTAAAAATAAAATAATTTAAGGTAGGTAAATAGGTTCGGATAGATGCAAAATTATTTGGGTAGAGTGAACCTGCCGGGTAAGCTAGTTTTCAGTAAACGGGCAATGACAACTGTCAAAAAGATTACAAAAACAAACCCGATTAACCTAAGTTAACCTACTTAAAATCACAGTCATCAAAACAAAAAGTATTAAATAAGAAAAATGTCACCTGAATGTGGTCCTAGTACTAATTATTAAAATGGCAGTCGTGGCCATAAATGCCACTTTGCGCTAAAGTGTGTAATCGCTTAATATAACTTAGGTGGCATAATTGACCACGAAAAATCTCTCGACAAAGCTAAGGTTATATTTTATTTATTCATAAATGTTCTTTCTAAATGGCAAGCACTGTAGCTAGAAATTGTTAACATTAAGGCCTATGCGACGAAATATTTTACCTAATGATTTAAAAATTTGTGATGTAATGTGTTCTGTAGATATTATTTTTATCCACGAATTACCGATCTGCTAAATTCATCTTCCTAGCAGCCGACCCGGTGACATCAAAACGAGATAATTGCTTTACCAAAGAACATCTTCCTACTTTAGCTATTATTAACTTTTAATAACTTAAGTATTAAATTAAGAATGGTAGCCCCTTACTACAATTGAATAGTACTAAAAGTAGCATAATATACATTCAGATTATTTAACTTTTCGCTACTAAGTAATATGATTAGGATCTAATAGGTATTTTAGAACTCCCTTTAAAAAGTAGGAAATACAAGAAGGTTTCCACTGGCACTAACAGTGGAATGTATGTCAGAGGTCTCGTCGATAAGGCACGTTCATTGTGTTAGCTACAGTTTATGTTCCGAATCAGGTTATTATTATAGAATACCTCATGGTAGTCATAGTTTATAGGGTCTCCTTTACTGCCTAACATGCCTAATGAAAGCCGAAGATAACGCTATTAATGCAATACTTTGCATTGTCATTGATAAAACATACCTATTATTATCAAGCACTGGCGTATCCCCAATCTCGTTTTTTGTAGGATTACTTACCTACGAGCGAGTATTTAATTTGAACGTTTACGTAAGGCAATACAGTGACGCAAGTGCCTTGATATTCTTTTTTTATATTTTATTAATAAAAATTTACAACCTTAACTCTTTTGATTGTAAAATAAAATTAACTGAATACCTGAAATCATTGACATACGATGATACCGAAGACCTAATTAATATACAACGCTAATATTCATGTGGCCCACTACATACTATAATTTAAAATCAAAAATCTAAGATTTTAGTTCATTGAAATAAATCAGCAAGCACACACCAATTGATCCTATTAGCTAACGTATAAAAAAATAAAATAAAAACAACAAAAAAACAATATATAATTATATATAAAATATATATGTATATACTATAGTTAGAATAATAGGTACCTTAAATCATAATATAATATCACTTATATATGTAAACATATTATTAATAATTATACTTGTATATTATATTATAATGAATATAAACACACTTTCGTACTCTACCTTACATTATGCACTCTCATTAGCATTTTAAGATAAGTTATAGGTACCTAAATAACTTTATGTTTTAATGATGTAAAGTGGGTAAAATGGGTAGGTGCTGTATACCAAAATACATACATTTATAAACCTAGTCGGGAAACGACGCCTACAATACTTCAATAGTGCATTGTATATTAAGATGTTAAAAAATACTGTTAACATTTTTAAAATTTACCTTGAATAAAGATTATTATTATTATTATATTATATTGTAAATACTCGTAAATTGTATATTTTTTAGCTTCTTGCATAAATTTTGGTCAATTGTGTGCTTTTCACGTAAACCATAATATTCGTTTTTTCCCAATGTTACAAAAAGTATATCGGAACAGCTTAAAACACGACCCAAATCTCCATCTTTAGTTGATAAGAACAGAAAGAAAGAACACATAATTATTGTACACAAAGGATTTCAGTACATCTTAATTAATCTTTGATCCATATTTTTTTTCAGGTCATATGTAATCAAACAGTATGCGACTGCGCGGGTTTAAAAGGTGACCGAGGCGATAACGGTCCACCAGGAATACCCGGAATACAAGGTGATTATGGATTGGACGGACCAGAAGGACCTATGGGACCTCGGGGGGAAATCGGAGACTGGGGCGAACGAGGTGATTACGGTGACAAAGGAGAGCGGGTGAGTCAATCACACCACACAATTATTTATTAAAAACGAAAAATATTTGCTCATTTTAATAGCAAAATTGAAAGTAAAATAATAATGAATTTGTTGCAGGGTGTCGAGGGTCGATATGGTGCAAGAGGATATACTGGTCCACAGGTATAAAATTACAAAATTAATATAAAGAAATAACTAAAAGGATATAATTACTCGTAAATAATAACAACTTATGCCTTTTTGTCCACTTTAGGGCCTACAAGGACTCCAAGGCGTGATTGGTATTGGTGGTTTGGATGGGTGCAGCGGAGTCGATGGCATGGTGGGACCGGTCGGTAGGCCAGGTATTCCTGGTGAAAGAGGAATGCCAGGTCCTTACGGAGAAAAAGGTGAACCTGGTTTGGCGGGAGAAGGTGGAGTGAATTCGAGAGGTGCTAAGGGAGAACAGGGAGAGCCAGGCCGTGCTGGGGGGATGGGAATAAGGGGTCCGGTGGGATTTCAGGGAGATAGTGGGGTGAGAGGCGAGCGAGGTGATGAGGTAACTGCCAATGTTTTTCCGCTTTTATGAGTAAGTCGTTTGTTAGCGTTTAATTAAACGCAGTATTGTTTATATTAATTAAATTTGAATATATCTTAGCTGAACAGAAATATATCGGCCATACAATTACTGAATTATTAATTTTCACTTATTAACGCATAATATTTTAACGACATAAAATGATATTTACTATATTATCCCCGCGTAAAATACCGTACCGTTACCGGGATTGCCACAGTGCTAAAGGAAAAAAATGACTTACCTAAGTAAGTAAAAAATACTCTAGGCTTTATACATTTTTATTTTTAGAAAATACTAGCTGACCCCGCAAACGTTGTTTTGCCATATAAGTAAGTTATCGGCGGGACGAAAATTTATTAAATTACTGAAATGACTATTAAAAAATAGGGGTTGGTGATAGAAGGTTGAAAATTTAGTGTTGTATGTATTTTTAATGCCACATTTCAAAAAAAAATTTAAAAAAAATCCAAAAAATAAAATAAAAATGTTAGGGGTGCACAACACTTAGGGGTCTAAAAAATAGATAGTAGCCTATTCTCAGACCTACTGAATATGCATATAAAATTTCATAAAAATTGGGTAAGCCATTTCGAACATTGTGACACGAGAATTTTATATATAAAGGTAAAGATAAGATAAGATTAAACAACAAAAATAATATAAGTTTAATTTTAAGAAAAAATATAATTTTGAGTTTTATTTTAGGGACCCAGAGGGCCTCGGGGGGACCCAGGTTACCGAGGAGAGCCAGGTGACGACGTTTTCGGGCCTCCCGGTGAAAAGGGCAACCAAGGAGAAATCGGAGAACCAGGGAGACCCGCTGAAATTGTTTACGTAGATCAAGTACAGCAAAATGTGACTGTCTTAGCGAAAGGAAACAAAGGTGAAAGGGGACTACGTGGCATGCAAGGCGTCAAAGGAATTAAAGGAGATATTGGTTCAACGGGAGCCCCAGTAAGTACCAATTAAAAATATTTATTTTAATTTTCAATACATGTCGTACAATAAACACTAATAAAATTCATTTTTTGATTAATATCTATTTATTAGCTTCACATCATTGACAGTTTTCTAATGCTTCATTCATTTATATTATTTATAATATTTCTCAATGTAAATACTTACATATAATTCAAGAATTATAGCTATATCTACAAACTATTCAGATTTAAATACTTTTAGGGTCCGTATGGAAGAAATGGCCCACAAGGTTATAAAGGTGACCAAGGTGAAGAAGGATATCGGGGGAAGCCAGGACATCGTGGCCCGATGGGAGATTGGGGCCCTAAGGGAGATAAAGGAGCGCCGGGGTTTCAAGGATTAGACGGCGAAGATGGATATAAGGGTGAAACAGGAGAATTCGGAAGAGCAGGAACACCCGGCGAGCAGGGTCCTATGGGATTACCTGGATTGTATGACGAAAGACTCAATGAGCCCTTGTTACCCGGATCTCTAGGTCCTCAAGGTCCGTTAGGCTTGCCTGGGCCAGAAGGAAGTCCCGGTTTAGACGGCAGTCCCGGTATACCGGGTATTGTTGGATTACCAGGTTTACCAGGTATCAAAGGTCTGCCGGGAAGACCAGGTAATCCTGGTACTTCTCCCAAAGGTGAACCGGGAGATGATGGTTTCAAAGGATTGCCGGGTCTACACGGTCCAATAGGATACCCAGGACTGCCAGGACCAATGGGTGTTAAAGGCTTTAAAGGTTCAACAGTTATTGGTCCAGACGGAGAAGAAGGTATGCCGGGCCGGGATGGCGTTCCCGGTATACGTGGTGACAGAGGAGACATTGGATCTATGGGTCCCCCAGGATTTCCTGGAAACGGTGTATATAGAGTGGGCCCGCCTGGAGACGACGGATTACCTGGACGTCCGGGAATTTTTGGTGATCCAGGAGTACCTGGCAGGCCTGGTTACCCCGGCCCCAAAGGAGAGCGTGGTGATAATTGCCCTTACTGCCCATCAGGTGAAAAACACGATTCTTTCAAAAATAAACTATGTATTTGATTGTTGTTCTTTTAAAAGTTCGCGTACGTTTTGGTGGCAGTGCAGTTATTTCTGCAAGGTCCAAATTAGTGCGAAGTACCAAAATTTAAAATTAAATTCTATTTTTAAGGTTTGGACGGACATAAAGGTCAAAGAGGAGACGACGGTTTTCCTGGACAAAAAGGATTTCCGGGATTTGAAGGGTTGCCTGGACCACGAGGTCAAAAGGGGTTACCGGGTACTGCAGGAATTCCAGGACAAAGGGGTCCCAAAGGTACCATGGGTCCAGAAGGAGCGGCCGGACCACAAGGCCCAAAAGGACCCCCAGGTCTTGTTATAAGCCCACCACTCTCGCAAACGAAACCTGAAAGAGGACCTCGTGGTGAGCCAGGTATGATCCGTACAAAATATTATTATCTAATCTATAACCTTATATTTTACGTGCCCCATATTTAATTCATTATTGTATATAACGCGGCTGGATATTATTATTATTTCCTTTGTTCATCTGAATGCTTTTCTTTCATCTGATTTTATTCATCTGATTTGATCTTATAGTTTATTATTTACCTTACAGCATTTTCCGGAGACCAAGGCTTGCCTGGTGATACGGGTAACCCAGGAATGCCTGGCGATTGGGGACTGAGAGGGATGAAGGGTGTAGAAGGAGATGACGGTTTACCAGGCTTGCCCGGTCGCAATGGTAAACGGGGGAGAGACGGCATGCCCGGAACCCCCGGGGCCAACGCCAATGTTCCTTATTACATGCTATATGGACAAAAAGGAGAAGAAGGGATTAAGTATGTTTGCCAATTACTTTCTGTAGGGCTACATGCATTTTGTAGGGCTACGAACAACTGTAATACCTACTCTGGTCGTCACTATTGCGCTATTGGCCACGGTGAATAAGATAATGCTTCTCGAAGAGTCCAAACCATTTCAGGTCTCAAACATGCCCAATTGAAATGAATACTAAGTACATATGTATTATTATTTATAAATAAAATAACACATAAACATAATTAATAATGCTTTTGATATTGATTTTCTGCCAAACCAATCACTATTTGTAAAATATTTTCTTCACGTATCTACTTAATTTAGACACTTCTCAATTATCCATTAATAGAGGTGAAATGGGCGAACCTGGTGAAGATGGCAGAACGGGAGAAACCGGCGAATCTCTCGATTATGGAATCAACGTTAAAGGCGACATAGGAGACATCGGATTACCTGGCATTAAAGGTTTTTTATAATCTACTATTATTATTACGCAATGACTTTTCTAAGGATCGTAATATATTATAAGAAAGCTACTACGTAAAAACGTTGTTTCTATAAATTGCAGATTTCTTGAAAGTGTTCAATGCCATCAAAAATATAACTTAAAAAAAATCCAGGTCTCGCAACTCAGTTTTTGCACCATCAAAAGTTGTGAGATCCATGTATGTATCCAAAGATTGACTTGGCCATCGCATGAAAGCACAATGTATCTCACAAGTTATCATCATTTTATTATACATATTATTATAAAATCCTTTGTCCTGAATGAGAATCAACGCACAGCCTAAACCGCTGATCGTAAAAATCTGAAACTTTGAGGGTGTGTTCTTTTTATGCCGTAGGCGTCAGATAAGAAGGGATTTTCCGAAATTCACCCCTAAGGGGGTGAAAAATGGTGGCAAAGTTTGTATAGCACAATGTGATTCCTTGGTCCGATCTGCTTCAAATTGTGCATAGCCATTCTTTTAAAGTATTAACAGAAGATGCATTTCATATTTTATTGCAAAAGTTATTTTGCATTAAACTTCATATCAATACTCCTTAGTGATTTTGTTTTAAATAACATTTGATTTCGACACAGTCATGTTTGAAAACTCAATCCGATTACTAAATATGCTGCGAGTTCTTTCTAGAGAAGGCTCATGTCCAGAAATGGACATGGACAGGGCCGAAGGGCTAAAAGGAAGAAGGAAGGGCTGAAAAGATGGCTGAATATTATGACGCGTTATTTGAACGAGCCTTGGAAGAATCAAAAAATTAGGGCTATGTCCTAACGATGCCTGCCGGGATAGCTAATTAATACATTATAGATGCTGGCGAGCAAAAAATCTATATGATCGGCTCGTGTGGCAGACTTTATTAATAGCGATAATTATACGATAAGGAATATTAAGAGCCTGACAACACCCGATGATTTTAGGAATCGGGCATCTTCGGCTCGCGGCTCCCGCCTACCCCATGCCCCTCATGCGCCACTGTTAGTGGAGCGGACTCTATGAGAACTAAATAAAATGATAAAATCGGCACTGTTTCAAGTGTTAAAGAAATGTGGACAACATCGTCAATAGATGGCACTGTTTCCAGTTTTAAAGAAATATGGACGACTCTAGTAATGATGTGATTTTAAAACGCGGAGCTTTTTTATTGAACACCTAAAACTTCTTATTATTATTCTCCATCAAAGGTCCATATAATACCTATGTTTTCTATTCATCTCACCAAAAAATAAATAAAACACGGTCTTCTCTTTCAGAGGATGTACCCAGAATGCCATTGTTTCGCTATTAAATCACTATTAAATTAAAAATTCAATAATTCAGCAGTACCTAAACATGTCAACCAACAATTCAATTTCTTCTTACAATATTAAAGAGGCTTGGAACAAGCTTCATAATGTTATTGCATATTATTACCCTCAAATTTTTCGATGGCCTCAAATAATACCTAACCACATAAAAGCAAGTAAATTTGTCACGAGATCGAGTAAAAGACAGATAGACGATTTAACTGGTTTTTGTATAACCAGTTAATTCGTCTATCATGTAAAAACATGTATTCTGAGACATACAGGTTTCATCACGTGGTTTTAGGAAAGGCGAGAGCTGGAATCGAACCTAGACTCCCGGCATGGGAGTAGGAACGATTTTTTAAATTGTTGAAAACCCTCTAGTTACACAGCCGACACAGGCCATAAATCAGTCGGCGCGCCGGCGGCGCAGTACTATGCCTACCGTTTGAAAAAAGCCGCTTTTGGCTTCCTTTCGTTTCAGGTCAATGACCTTTCACCTTGAGCCTGTTACTTTTTGTGTCTTTTATTTGTGTAATTATTTTGTTTGAAATTTGCATTTTTTTTTATTTTCGGTCCTGAACCTTTTCGTATGCTTTAACACACTTAAGTACACGATCTTTGTGGTTTAAATTAATGAGGTAACGTCATCTCCACCTTGTACAATATAAAAATGAATATGTTGCTAAGCGCAAATCTCGGTAGGAGCTGAACCGATTTCGCTAATTTTTTTTGGATATTCCTTTAAGTACGAGGATGGTTCTTACGGAGAGAAAATTTGAAAACAATGTAAAGAAAATAATAAAAACAACAATTTCATTTTCCTATATAAACTGTTCTACCCATGTACTACCTGTCAAACATCATTTCAGATTGAATACTTCATAAGTTCATATGGCAATGTCATGCATTTAGAAACGTCAAGATTTTTCTTTATGGATGCCACTTCTATTATGCAAACTGCAATGATATAATATACATATTTTATAATGGCAAAACGAAGTGTGCCGGGTCAGCTAGTAGGTAATAAAAATAAATACTTGCATAGGTGTTATAGATTATATTATTAGATGTATGTATTATGTTTGAAAACATTCAGTTTATTTCCATTGGGCCTTCAACTCAAATCTTCAACTTAAATGCATGCGTTTTTTTTCTCGTTATTAATAACAACAAAAATATATAGACTCATGAAATATTCACAAAATATTTAATAATAAAGCATTTGGTACGTCTCAGTAAAGGCGCAAATATTTCTCGGTCGCAAATTTATCAAACCGACTTGTTATTCAAACGGAAACACGGTTTTTTAATTAAATCTACCAATCAAAAAACAACACGCATTTTTATTGAACACTTCCTTTATACCTAATAGGTATTATTACCTATCAATCCACAAAGACGCACAGCCCTAGCCGGCGGCCCCACTATTCCTCCTAACCGTTTATAAAAATTACCGTGATAGTGATAGGTACAATTCTAGACGGCAACGCCGCGCGTAGCGGTGTCTTCTTTACTGTCGGTTTGGCAACGTCGCGTCGCGCGAATTTCGGCGGCGTACAATTTGAAAACGGGAGGGAATCCTACATTATATGACCCGGGTTCGAACCCGAAGCAAAATATAAGAAGACATTCTGGATTGAAATGTTTTTTGTATTACTATTTTTTTATTTCATATTATGCTATCTAATGGTTATTTATATTTCCGAATTCCGAAAAAAAAATAACGAATTTTAGATAAATTTATAATTTCAAAAATAATTGTATAGCTTATAACAAAAAAAAAGTTATTAAATTGACGTTGAAACTTTTATTTATTTGTAACTTAATAAAATCTGTCTTCTTATTTATTCAACAATTTCCAAAATCAATAATCGATGTAAAAATTTGTATTATATAAAAAATATAATTATATAAAAGTGAAAATAAAGTGACGCACACGCGGATTTGAACCCACGCCCCAGCGTATAAAGCCTGGCGTCCTACTTAATACGCCACACAAGCCTCAGACAAAGCTATGAAATTGTGCTATATACGACAACTGTGTATTATTTTGGAATGACGGAGCGACGCACGTCCACCTAGCATCGCGCCTCTGCGCTCTCTGTCAATTGCCATAATAGTAAGCGAGAAATACAAAATACGAAAATATTGCGCGGAGCACGCGACAGAAAAGTTTTAAATTTTACTGATTTACTGAATATTTATAAGCTTATTGAAAAAAATTAACACAATGATGTGATAATAACGAAGGTCTGCTAATATACTGGTTAAATTATTTGAATAAATATTAACAAACAACGTTGTAGTTTAGTATAAGAATTCAGAAAAGGGGTAACTTTGCAATTTTTTTTTATCGAGGCAACTTTGTCAAAATGTGTTTCGACGACTATGTTGTCGTTCGGAATACGGTCTAGAATAACATATATTTTTCCCATTGTAAAATACTTTGTAATTTTTGCTGGAAATGAAAAATAAGAATAGCAAATTTGCTGAATTACATGTTATCAGCGCCTTAAGGACCGCGTCTGCCACCATGGTAGCGCTGCGTTGTCAATTGACAGTCCCTTAAAAATGGTAAAAAAAAGCAGCTATACTATATCATTTGCTCGTGTCTGCCTCTAAGGCTGATGTTTAGAAACCTTGTCATTTTCAAAATGAAAAAATCAAAAAGGCAGACATTTAGGACCGATTTTTGAAGTTATGCATTTTTAAAGATATTGTTATGATTTAAAAAAAAATATGAAATGCACGCTTGGCAGACCTGCAGTGTTCGTTTTTTAAAAATCCCGTGAAAGATCGCAGAAAAATAGTCTGCCACCGTCGTAGCGCTGCGTTGCGGGATATAGGGACAGAGAAAGCGACTCTGTTTTATACTATGTAGTGATGATGATAGCCAAATTTATGAGGAAAGCTATTTCATTGCGGATTTTTTTTATTTGCTTAGAAATTAACATTCTTATTTTTTTCACTTAAAAAAATCTTTAAACAACCTTTAAACAAATGCAGGATTATTTTTAAATAGTATCTGATATGCAAGGTAGGACTTTTGAAAAAAAAATATTAATAAGCTAATGAAAATAAAATTATTTAAGGTAAGTACTTAAATAATAAGTTTGGATACAGAATTATGCAAAATTATTTTGGCAGAGCGAAGCCTGCCGGGTAAGCTAGTAGGTACATATTATATTAAATAGGCGAAGGCGAATCAGTTCAGAACAATTTTCTCTTTCGTAAACCGATTTTGATCATTTTTGTTTTGTTTGGTAGATATTCATGTGTTTTAGTGCACACGGTCCATAAAATTAAGTCAAATGCGTTGGAAATACATTAAATTAACGAAAAAACACAGCAAGCACACAATCATACGTTTTTTACACACACTCACATTCACACTCACACATTCGGGCGCATTCGCGTTCAGCCCACACGGCCCACAAATTAAATACAATATTGCTGGCGTATTCACGTTCAGCCCACAGATTAAATATTGTTCAATGACAAGTTGAAGTTTAAGAAAATAATTATGATAATAAAGGCTACATTTGGAAAAATTTATATTGGCTTACTTTTATAGTAATTCATCGTTTTTGAATTCAAATCATATACATTTTACCAATCAATTCAAAGTTTTAACAGCGAGTGCAACCAGTCAGCAACAGGTCAATTAATCTTACCTTATAAATCTTTCGTTTTAAAATTATCGGAGAAGTACATAAAAGTAGAATAGTTTTAAAAAATTGTAGTCGAATTTCGACTACTAGGCGAACACTAGTTATATTCAATTAGATTGTTTACTGCGATTGCCAAGTCAATCTATGGATACTACATGGATTTCATGACTTTTGACGGTGCAAGAACTGAATTGCGAGACTTGGGTTCTTTATGTTATGTTTATGCAAGTTATGTTTTTGATGGCATCTTTGTTACTTTTTGTGTTGTCAAGTCAATCTAACCGCAAATGTAACTTTGTAATCCTATATATTTATATGGGATTACAAAGTTATTTATGCTGTTGGTGTATCTAGAAAACTGGACCGAATTAGCAATTTTTGTAGTTTTTCCTCGACTTATGCACTAAACTCTAGTTGTATTCTAAATGAGAAGCTTCTATGTCTGCTAAAAGTGCCTTAGAACTTTGATGATCGGTTAGTCAGTAACAAAATTAAGTAACTTTGACTAGTTATAATTCTTAAACTACTGGCTGAAATTGTATCCTGCTTGGTTACTGAAAACTCAGGTTTCTAGTATTATCCACAACGGAGTTATAGGGGGTCGAAAAAAGCCTGAACTGCTTCGAGAAAAGGATGGTAGGGCCGTGCCGCCTTTTTGCTCGACTTGGCGAGGGCACTGCCGTGCCCCCAAATACGAAGATTTCGTTGAACTGCTTTAAAAATTTGGAAGGCTTTGCATCGCAGAGCAAAAGGCCGCAATCAATGCATACGTTAACAATGTCGCGACATTAATAAAGGCCGATGCGGTTATTCCAAATCTAGTTATAGTTCTTACACTGGACTTTTGCGTTTATATACGTGCACAGTATGAAAATGTGCGTGCCTGCCACAATGGTCAGTTGGGGCAGCGCGCGTTCGCTCTTTAGTACAGGAGCCCACGAGGCATGCATAGTTACTCGAGCGCCGTTGGTACTTCTGTATTTAGAAGATAAGATGATGAAGAGATAAAAGGTCATAGCCTAAAAGCTACTGAACCATCTGACTAGTTAACCTGTTTCCCAAAAAGCTAAAAAAATTCAAATGATGTTTTATTATCAGCACAAGACTACATTCTAATATGTTATAAATTACATATTAAGTTTAAGCGTAAAAAAAATTGCAAACCTATTATGCGGGTTGCAATTATGTGCCAGACGATAGCAAAGTTGTCATCGGGATGGTAATTAACCTGCTCACCACAAGGCTCAAATTTTGAGGGAAGATATCCCCCATATATTATTCTGCGCGCTCGAATAACTCCAAAAATCCCCTCTTGGGCTCCCAACCTACATGTTCAAGTTGACAGTGACTGAAAGAAAAGATAGGATAGGCCCTTATTTATTTATATGCATTTTTTGTTATATGGATGTATTACGCAAATAATGGCCATATCCAAGGAATGTCCTCTTACTTTCTTTTATTATTGCTTGTGTGCGTATGTCAATAAACGTTCAAAGTGATGTTTCACTGTCGTCGACTGCATAATCTGCATAATATTTTCCTCTGTCACAGTATTATGAGCGCCACAAAGATAACTACTGTTTTGTTTTTCCAATAAAAAAAGTAGAGCTTGATGTTTATTTGAATTGAATGACAATAAACATGTAGATTTAACAATTCAAGAACATATTTTGTAATAAAACAACAATTATTAGTATTTTACTAAGTACAATTTGCGTGACGTTATAAATAATTTACCCTCATATTAATTTGACCCTCTTTGACTCCTCATTAATTCATTGATTTTAATATATTAAAAAAAGTTTTGGAACCTATCTATTTGATTCAAAACAATTTATCAAACATACTATGTGGAAGTTGGACACACACGTAACTGACACAGCAGACACACAGTATTTATACGTATACAGATTTTTCTCAACCACATCTAAAAACTCGTCGCAGGCGGGCAGTGTAAGAGCTAAACTTTTTATAACATCCTTCAATTTATGAGAATCAAAGAAATCAGCACAGTTATTAACAAGACAAGCTAGACGTGACGGGGGTGCCTATTTCGGACAGTGAGTCAATGGCCTAAAATGAGCTGTTAATTGAGCTTCAGTTAACAACTGAACAAACAATCCATAAAAGCACCAATTTATCCATTTACGTACTTGCCATTAACATAGGTTACGTTTTTTTTATAGGTATACGAGGAAGGAAAGGAATACGTGGAGATTCAGGTTATGAGGGACTTGTTGGTAGTCGTGGTGACGTTGGTTTTCCCGGTATAACTATAGAAGGACCTATGGGTGTGAAGGGATATATTGGGGAAAAGGGCGATATAGGTCCTTACGGAGAACCAGGGAGCCGAGGAGGTCGAGGCCCTACAGGTTTCCCAGCACCTAAAGGCAGAAAAGGAGCCCGAGGAGACATTGGATATGACATATTAGTAGGCGACAAGGGAGTCGACGGCGGTCCAGGAGAACGAGGAGATGATGGGCCACCAGGATTCCCCGGCTCACCTGGTCGTCCTGGTGTTCTAGGATTGAAAGGACTAACTGGGGAACCAGGTGACATTGGGCCAGACGGACCGATGGGCCCTGCTGTAAGTATAATACATGTGACATTTCATCCCTTTATTTTTTCAAAAGATTGATAAATATGTATATAAATTAGAAAAATTAATAAATAAACCTTAATTAGAATTCGGTTGAAAGAAGAATAAAGGCTGACGTATATTTTTTTACAGGGCCGAAAAGGAATTCAAGGGAACATTATTCAAGGAGCGCCTGGTTTACCGGGTCGACCTGGTTTCGCAGGACGTCCTGGCCTTATAGGTGAACCTGGCTTACAAGGTCCCAATGGACTGCAAGGTGATACGGGGCCTAAAGGGTCAAAGGGAGAGGCTGGATTTACCGGTAGACGAGGTGCTACCGGAGAGCCTGGGCTGATAGGATTTCCAGGTTTTCCAGGCTATATGGGAAAACCTGGATCGATGGGTGACATAGGTGACAAAGGCGACAGTGGGGCTACAGGGCACCCAGGACAGCCAGGTAGAATTGGTTTACAGGGGCCAATGGGCCCCAGAGGACAACGGGGTGATATTGGCGTACCAGGAATTACCGGTACAGACGGCTGGCCTGGTCTCAAGGGCGAAATAGGAGATATTGGCATTGAAGGGCCCAAAGGGCCGAAAGGTGAAGATGCTATCAGCGGAATGAAAGGTGATGATGGAGAACCTGGTTTTCCCGGACAGCCTGGTCAACCTGGATTAAGAGGATTTCAAGGACCAAAGGGTGATAGAGGTGACACTGGAATATCCACTATCGGTCGTGACGGCTTAAAAGGTGTAATGGGAAATACAGGAAGAGACGGTAGACTAGGTTTTAAAGGAGCAAAAGGAGATTGGGGAGATATCGGTGCCACTGGCGAACAGGGAAAAATGGGTGATACTGGACTCATCGGTTGGCCTGGACAACCAGGAAGGAAAGGACTTGACGGCTTTAAAGGAAGACCTGGATATAGAGGATTCCAAGGAATTTCAGGTGCGAAAGGCGATAGGGGCATGGATGGTAGACCTGGACGTATAGGTATGCCTGGATTACCTGGTGACGAAGGTTTTATTGGACCGCAAGGACGAGCGGGTGGTATAGGGTACAAAGGAGAGCGAGGTGAGCCCGGTTCAACAAGAAGCGTACCCGGAACTAAGGGAGACAGCGGTGAAATGGGCATGGATGGTTTTCCTGGCCGTCCTGGATATAAAGGTGAACCAGGTTACTTCGGATTAATGGGCAGGAAAGGAGAAAGAGGTGATGAAGGGTATCAAGGAGAATTTGGAGATTCTGGAGTACCTGGAAAAAAAGGTATGGTTGGAGATCAAGGCCCACCTGGTTTGCCAGGTATGAATGGTATAGGAGCAGAACAGGGAGAAAGAGGTAGAGGTGGCATTGATGGTCTTCCTGGGTGGTATGGATCCATGGGTCAGAAAGGTGCACCTGGAGAATACGGTGTTGATGGTCCGATAGGAGAACCTGGACAACCCGGACTTACTTTCCAAGGGCCTAAAGGAATTAAAGGTAATGACGGTAGAATCGGTCGACGGGGCCAACCGGGTATTCCTGGTCAACGCGGAATGCAAGGCGCACCTGGATATATGGGCTACAAAGGAGATATTGGTGAACCAGGATTTGCTATAAGTCCGAAAGGTCAACAAGGAGATTATGGCTTGCCAGGATTTAATGGCCTAAAAGGAATAAAAGGAGAACAAGGCGATTTCGGCAGAGATGGTTATCCTGGAGTCCGAGGTAATATTGGAATCGTCGGAATGCGGGGTGATGAAGGAGCGATGGGAATTGAAGGATATCCAGGCCCTAAAGGTTTTAAAGGTGATGCTGGTGAAGCTATAAATCCATCAGATATCATACCTGGTCCGCGTGGGGATGTCGGTCCAGCGGGCTATGACGGAATGCCAGGCAAAGATGGTATACCTGGCTCCTTTGGACGTAACGGTCTTCCTGGAATTAAAGGAGAAAGAGGTGATATAGGACTACCGGGCGTTGATGGAGAACGGGGTCCTCAAGGACTGCAAGGCGTTAAAGGGCAAAAGGGAGTAATAGGACTGGATGGATATCAAGGGCCGAGAGGTGCTGTCGGCGCTCCTGCACCTCCTCCTCCTATCCCGAAATCAAGAGGATTCTACTTTACAGTCCACTCACAAACACGAATGATACCACAGTGTCCAACAGGAACATCTCCCCTTTGGGATGGATTTTCCCTCATACACATTGTTGCTAACGGAAAAGCTCACGGCCAAGATCTAGGTACGTATTGTATAAAATATTAAAATATTGAAGGTTTATCACTAAATTTGTATGCAACAAAACAAAAATGATTTTGGTCCAATTTTCAGATTTAGACCTCATTATTAATAGATCATTTAATTTTCATTAATATCTATTACACAACGCAAATTAGCTTCGAGCTTCAAAGGTTATTAAAATATTTTTTAACAATTCAAATTCATTGTTATAGGAGCAGCAGGAAGTTGCTTACGAAGGTTCTCTACAATGCCTTTTATGTTCTGTAATATAAATGACGTTTGTGATTTTGCTCAACGAGAGGATTATAGCTTTTGGTTGTCGACACCAGAACCCATGCCAATGGCAATGACTCCTATTCAAGCAAGAGATGTAGGATCATACATTTCAAGGTATGTAAAATAACTATTATTTAAATGACCACCTCTGAAAGTCACTAAGGTCACTAAATCGTACGTACGACTAACTCGCGCGCAGTCTGAGCGCTCCTATAGTACTTCTAAGGTCGGGATTGTGACCACGTGCGTAAACTCGTGCGTAAACATACGTATGTACATGTTAAATTCATACGAAAACGCGTTCAACTGTGCGCGACCTTATTTTCTATTCTTTGACTGTTCTTATTTAATCGCTTCTCAGTTCTTATCCACTACGCCTGGCGAACTATGTATAACATAAAAATTAAATTTAAAATTTAAAAAACCCCCGACACAATAACCTGAGTTCCCTTTAAAAAGTAAAAAATAATGAAAGAAACTCAATCTTAAAGTACCTAAGTATGTACGAGTAAGTATTAATAATTCTAAAAAAATACATCACGTTGGGGTACCGCTCCTACATTCCTCTATGTTGCTTAGTTAGGTTAGGTTAGTTTAGACTATCGTATTTAATTTTGTAATTGAATTGTTAGGTTTGGAAAAATTTCGGATCTCCATTCTCATTTTCTCCCCACCACATATAATTGCAGATATTGAAAAGAAAAGAAAAGAATGCGTTTATTGTTGACTGTTACACGAGAAAGATGTTACAAAAATTATAATAAGTTAAAAACAGTCTACCCTATGCGGGCATGCAATAATTATATCTTAAATAACTAATACTTAATTTTATATTATAACTAGCTGACCCAGCAGGCTTCGCTCTGCCAATGATTTTTTTTTATTTTTTTTATTTTTATTTAATAGCCTATGTTACTCAGGCTGAATGTAGCTTTCCAATGGTGAAAGAATTTTTGAAATCGGCCCAGTAGTTTTTGAGTTTATTCGTTACAAACATACAAAAATACAAATGTTTCCTCTTTATAATATAAGTATAGATTATGTAAAAATAAGTTATGATCGTTTAGCAGTCCAATTATTTATTTATTTTAATATTTTTCCTAATCGAACTCATCTGCTATGCAATGTGCCACCCATTTCTGGGTAAAGAGAGAAAAAGCCGAAAAAAAACTCTCGACACAGTTTTAAATTATTAATTTATTTATTTTTGCGCGCGTTACTACATTTCTTTTTAAAGCTGTTTATAAACATGATATTATTATATATTGCGAACTTTCTATTTCGTCTAAAACTAGTTTTAAAAGCTTTGTTGATTTTAATTTAATTTTAATTTTAGCTTTATCTTTAGCGTGATAGTGCATTCTCTCTGATTATACCCTGATATAACTGGGATATAAATTGGGTATTTTTCCCACTTTTACTCCCAAAGTTTTTTCAGGTCTCAACCGATTTTCATTGAAAATATTATTTTGTAATGTGAACGCGAACGTGATGCGCTTTCATTTGAGACCCCACTCGATTATATTTGCAGACATTCGGTTATTCTTCCCCACTTTCACCCCCCACAACTTTTAAACGACTCAACCGATTTTCATCAAAAATGTCTAAGAACACTCGTCCGTAACTCACCTTTTATACAAAAAAACTAAATTAAAATCGCTTCATCCGTTCGCGAGCTACGGTGCCACAGACAATGCAGACAGATAGACCAACAGACAGACGTTAAACTTATAACAACCCCTCCTTTTGCATCGGGGGTTAAAAATAAGTAGGAGAGGAGGTGTTTTGACGAGGTTTTTTGTTTTCCATTCAGGTGTCAAGTATGTGAGTCATCGACAAGAACAATCGCAATTCACAGTCAAAGTGATACAGTGCCTTCGTGCCCAACGGATTGGGAGGAGTTATGGATTGGATACAGCTTCTTAATGGTATTTATTTTTCTTTTAAATAGCCACACTAGTGCAAAGTTATGCCATTAAATGAACTAGTTTTTTGTTTTATAGTAACGTGAAATTTGGAGAAACATATTTTGTTGTTATACTTATAAATATTTATTTTGGCAGCCTTCGACGGATTTTCTTGGGTTCAATTTCTTATTTTTTATGTCAGGGGGTTGAGAAGCGGATGAGTTTAGGATGAGGTAGTTTTGGATGAGGGTTAACGCTACTTAAGGAATAGTTAAGTAGCGTTAACCCTCATCCAAAACTACCCTACATATAATTATGTTTACAAATTCTGATCTGTTTAAAACCTAACAAACAAACAAGCAATAAATCAAATCTCCTCATTATAGGTACCTAATATTAGTTTAGATGCACCAATCAAACCAGAACCCATCTCTGAATGAAAACCGCATACGATTTGAATAAACAAATGATTACTGCAGCGAGTAGTGAGTACACACCGATCAAATGCAAACCCGTCACTGAAAACTGCATCAAAATCGGACTAGTAGTTTTGGAGATAAGTAGCAACGTAGATTTTTGCACCAACACCCTCTTACCCCAAACGCAAATAATATAGGTACTGTCTTCGTACTGTCGCGGGTAAAAATATCAACTTCCATACAAAAATAAATCTCCTCTCCTCCATCATCAGATTGCATCGATTGGTCAGTTATATATAAAATTATAAATACGTTTTTTTACAGCACACAGCTGGTGCCGATGCTTCAGGCCAGAGTTTAATATCACCCGGGTCATGTTTGCGTGAATTCCGTACTAGGCCTTTTATTGAGTGCAACGGTTTGGGACGCTGTAACTACTTCGCAACTTCGGTTTCATATTGGCTGTCAACTATAGACGACAACAGAATGTTCCAAAAACCCGAACAACAAACACTCAAAGCAGATCAAGTGTCTAAAGTCAGCAGGTACGGAAAAGCATCATTCATTTTAGAAAGATTAAGGTTGTTGGGAGTTTCCCGAACAAAATCAAAGTTGCTTGTAGCTGTAGCAATTAGTGCAATAACACAGATAGAAAGACAGACGAGACAGAAAGACATTTTATATTTATATATATGTATTTAATAACTTAACCCGCACTAGGCCAGAGTGGTGGACTAAGGCCTACATCCTTCTCATTGTGAGAGGAGACCCGACCCTGTAGTGGGTCATTAATGGGTTACTGACATGATTTTATAACTTAATAGTATTTCATAACTTGTTATTAAAATTTTTATTGAAACACACTTCGAAAATTGTGAAAAACTACCAAATTGTGTAGCTGTAGATAGAAAATATAAACGTGGATGCTACGAGCGTCTACGGCGTAGGCTCTAATTGCTAATTATTACATTATGGTAAAAGCGCAGGTAGTTAATCGACATACTACATTTTTAGAAGACTAGTGATTAATGTACAAAGCAAATATATTTCTTTAAATTACAGATGTACAGTATGTATGAGAAGAAGACCAGGACTGTCTGCGCAAATACCTTACCAAGGTAGCCGAGTAGAGGCAGTTCCGAATGCTGTGCGACGACCGCCCTACTACAGGGGTCGACCCGCCTTTGGTCGCCGCGGCAACCTATTTGTTCGTGGTAGACGCAAGAACACAGTGTGATAAAAATATAGTGTTAACGACGAAAACAGTATAAAACTGTAGATCGTAGTAACGAGATTCCAATGAGAAGTCAATAATAAAATTCGAATGCCGCGTTTCCACGTTGGCTATGGCTTGCCAAGCGATCACCAGCGCAAGCGTAGAGAGCGTTTGGCTTGGCTTTGTCGGTTTTTGGACACAGATCAAAGTGCGCTTGCGGCAAGCGCTTGCGACGCGTTCACACGTTGGCGCGCGCCCTGTGATCTCGCGACGAACGCACGTATGTCTAGTTCTGTCTTCAAAATGTTAGTTACGATACTCCTCCGAATCGGCTTGACCGATTTTTATGAAATTTCGGTGTCCGACATGCTTGGATATACGCAGCACACTGACGCGTTCACAAGCCGTCACAAGCGTGTAAACGGTTCCAAACGCCAAGCGAGATTTGTGGACGCTTGGGACTTGTGGTCGCTTGGCAAGCCATGGCCAACGTGGAAATGCGGCATAAGAATATCATTACAAGTGATACAAATTAAAAATTAAATCAGTCAGAGATCACTGCCATTTATCAACTTAAAAGTATAATATTTAATTTAATTTAATTTTTTTACATTTTTCTCTACAAACAAAAATAGCAGGCGGCACTGCAGACATGCAATTGTTTTATTTCAAATGAATACAAATTATAATACCTCATTTCAACTAATTACGTACCTGCATGTATGTGGGCAAAGTATTACATACATTACGTATATGTATAAACATACATATATATGTAAACGTTTATGAACACATATTATGTGTACACAATCATATTATATACCCTTCTACCTAAAATGTTCTTACTTCCAGGTCATTCAAAAGCACTAAATAGAATAGTTACCCTTTATTAACTTTCTTCGTGTCAGTCGTCGCTTCTTAACCATGAATTACTGATACATTTTATTAAGGCCATTTTATAGTTGTTTTCTACTTATATATTTAGTAGGTAACTACAAAATCCATTTCAATGGTATAATTTAAATGTACATCGTTGTTTGAATCAATGTAAATAATTTTATAGAACATCAGCCAGGATCGTAAGTTCATAAGTAGCCAAAGCCAATTCAGTAATTGTAAATATATCTCTACTTACTTATACCTAGTGAATTAATATTAAACCTTAATAAAATTGTAATAAATATATTATGTTAATGTTTTTTATTCTTCAATTTTTTCTGAGAAATTTTTTTACATTAAGTTACAGATAAGATCCTTCTCATGATGGGATCCCAACCCTGTAGTAGGTTTGGGTTTGGCAATAGTTAATGTCAAATATACACGAACAAAACTAATCAATATAGGTATAGACCCCTATTTAGGTAACTTGATATCGGGCGAGCCAAACCGTTTGAATGTACCAACGTGATTAAAGCCACCCTAATCACGATAAGGCTCATAAGTTTAAGGCGTGAATGCGTAAGGCGTATTTGCTCTATAAGTTCCCAAATCTTTGCGTATTACTTACCACTTCAGGCGAATCTACTGGCACCTGCTCGTAGTTCTGCGATTTTGGTGGTCACCAAGTGCACCTAGGCTTTAATTCGGGTGAATTAAAAATTTGTATGAACACATCTTTCGGTTTTAAATAAATTAGAATTAAAAAAACATTTTCTTTAAATGGTAAAAATTTATTTTAGGTGTATGTATATATACAAATGCTGATCTGTATTTAACATTTTAATAAAATTATTCAATATGTTTTCCAACAGACTCCAAATGTTTCAGCTGATGGTCATCAAGCATGGCTCTTGCTTCATATGTGCATATAGTAACTCCATGCCTGTGGCCAGGTGTCCACTCTCCTTTTAAACCAATGTAATAGATCTTTGTACTCTCAGCACCAAAGTTGGTTGGAAAATGCATTGTTAAATGGGATACTGAAGAAAATGTTACTACTCTGAAACAAAGACAAAGCTATTTAAAATTGAATTTTATTATGTATTTAATAATTACATACACAACTATATAATTTACCAGGATATTTCACTTAAGTTTTTTTAAATAAAGTCTTATTTTAAACAGTCTACCTACATACATATATTTCAGTAAAAACATTAAATTTTATAACATCAATAGTAAAACTTACTTTGGTGTGTATTCGACCGACCCCTCACAATCTTTTTGCAGTTCCAATTCCTGGTCAGGTCCCATAGACACATCATCAAAAGTCATATTGGGCTTATTCTTAAATCTAAAAAAATAATAAACTAATATCAGTAAACTATTCTACTCAATTGCTAATTTGTAAATAAATGTATCTAACCCATTAATGACCCACTGCAGGGTCAGGTCTCCTCTCATGATAAGAAAGTCCGCCACGCTGGTGTAATGCGAGTTGGTTGACTTCATCACTTCACATACCTTTGAGAATATTTTTTGTGAATTCTCAGACATGCAGATGTCCTCACGATGTTTTCCTTTACCATGGCAGAAAGTAATATTTAATTTTATAAAGTACACATAATTTTTTAAGAAAGTTATTGGTGTGTGCCCTGGGATTTGAACCCAGACCTATCAAGTTAGAGGCAGAATTCTACTAAGCGTCTGGGATATCACCACTTAAATTTGTAAATAGTAAAATTAAAATATGGTTACTATGTTGCTAGACTTCAAATCTCACTTAAGCTCCATTATATGGCATTGTAGAGACCTCTATTCATTTACACTACCACACCATGAACTGTTTTAAATATGGGGCTATGGCCAACCCATGTTTGATACTTCACAACTTCTCAAATGTATTGCAATGATTTGATTATAATATTCTTAAAGGCAGTTAAATAAGTAGCCAAGAAGCACGGAGGCCACCTGATGAAGTTATCACTTCAAGAAAAAGGTGCTTTACAACACAACTGGTAATAGGAGTAGTAGTATATATAAATAATAGATGTTTGGCATAAGCAAACTTAAGCTTCTTCAATTTTTGCTTTTTAAATATTGAAGAAAAATGTTGTGTCAAATCTATACAGATGTTTATTCTGTTAGAAGTAGAGTAGAGTATAATACACATTCTAATATATTGTAACTTACAATCTTAGCTTTGAGGGGTGTGAAGGTGAATCCTCTGAAGCTATTCTTATACCCTTTAGTTTTACATCACCAGTAAATGGTATGTTAAAGAGCAATTCTTCATCTGCATCACTTTCCACAAACTGAAATTTATTTGTAACAGTTAATTTTTATTTTCTTTGATTTGATAAATTTGATAAATTTCAAGGGAGATGTATCAGGAATTTCTTGTATGTGAATATGTACTGGTTTACAATTTTGCACAAACAAAACAACAATATTTGTTTTTCACAATCATGCTTCAAGTGCAACAAAATTATAGATAGGGAGCTGGCGAGCATTTAAGTATATGATTTGCTCACACTCAGTATTGATAGGCATTAAAGTTGGGAACAATACAACAAAATTTTCTTAATGAATGAAGGTCGTACATTGCTGCATTTCTTTGCTACAAATCTGTAAAAAAATTGGTACTAAATCATTTGCTTGTGTTTGCCTCTGGGGTTAATGGTAAATACCATTTTGATAACGAAGAAAATCGATGAGGCAGACTTCCAGGGCTCTGCATTATCACAGGAGGTCGACTTAAAAATGTTGAAAAAAAACTACTAAACCATTTGCTCATAGCTATAACTGAGTCCATACAATTTATTAGAACCCCTGAATACAAAAAAAAATTTGGCAGACATTTTACTTGCCGACTTTAACCGTTACAGGTGGTTTCAAAGTCTTAGGCATAGTACAAACATGGTACTTTGAATTGCATGTTTTGCTAACGAGCATTTCGATTTTTAATTTTTTTTTCGATTAATATTTTGTAAACATAGACCTGTTAATTAAATGCTTCGCCAAAGTGTTGGTTAAAAAAAATTCAAATGGTCTGCTTTCGGAATATCAGTGACCAGGGTGTCTGCCTCATTCTTTTTTCTTTCTTTTATAAGCAATATAAACAACCGTCAATGAGGCAGACACAAGCAAATGATATAGCACACTTTTATTTACTGATGGTAGCAGACTTTTTTTTTGCGATTGTTCATGACATTTTTAAACGAACACTGCAGGTCTGCCAAGCTTGCATTTCATACATTTTTTTAAAACATAAAAAAATCTTTAAAAATGCATAACTTCAAAAATCAGTCCTAGATGTCTGCCTTTTTGATTTTTTTTCATTTTGACAATGACAAGGTTTATAACATCAGCCTTAGAGGCAGACACATGTAAATGATGTAGTATACCTGTTTTTTTTTAACATTTTTAAGGGGCTATCAATTGACAATGCAGCGCTACCATGGTGGCAGACGCGTTAGTTGTTAATATTCCTTATCATAATATAATTATCGCTATTAATTAAGTCTTTTTGGCTCACCAGCTCCCTATCTATTACAGAATCATCTGCATGCCACTGTTAATCATAAAAATAATACAACTTTATAATCATCTTTGAAGAGAAGAATGCAAAAGTAGCTCTTTTAATTGAAAAAAAATTGAGAATTTTTTTGATAATATAATTAATAGCTAAGAGGCTTGGAATGACTTCTTACATTACTTTTATCTAGCCGATTTTCCCATGCTTTAAACACCGTTTTGCCAGAACCATCAATTGTTTCATTGAGGCACTGCACATTATCGATGTCTATTTTTTGATATAAATTGTATTGTATTCCGATATCTTCTGCACTTCCATGGTCATGGTCACAATGTCCATGACAATTACCGTGCGACATTATTAAATTTGCTGTCTGTTTCACTAATTTTATTAAAGAAAAAACTTAAAGTGAACTCTTATTAACATATACGAACAAATAAATTGATTGATTAAATAAATAAACAATTTTTTAAACACAATTAACACTGATTCAAATCTTTGAGATTGACTAAATGACTATTTGACTGTTGTTGGTTGACATTTGACAATGACATAAAAATTGTAACACAATAATTACTCGCTACAAGTACAGTCAGCGTCATATAGTTCGTGACACTCAGGGTACTCAAATATATAGACGCAACCAAAAAGTCGATAATATCGGTACAAACAAAGTTGTCGTATTGTTGTCAACAGTTTTGTCGCTCAAAAGGTCGACACACTTAAAATGTCATATAAATCGGTTCAGTCAAACTGCCATAAATATGGTTACAGTCATCCCGCCAATGGTATCTAAACATTCTAAGTGTTCAAAAATATGGAACACACTAGAAAAATAAGCTAGCATTAAAACCTCATTACGCAATCTAGTGTTTGAATGTAATTCTATTATCTGTCAGTGCATGTCAAATAACCATCTGTCGTATCAATGTCAAGTGCAATATTATAGAAAGCTGGAAATCTTGACCACCTACGTAATTTCTATTGAAGCAATTTCATACTTAATACTTAAATATGGCTACATGTCGCATTGATGACACCACTAAACATCGAATTATATATTAAAAATAAGGATAGTTGAACCAAAACTTCTTTTATTTACACCCTCTGAGATTCTTATCCCCTTATTCATAAAAACAAAAATTGCTTATTAAACCTATTTTAGGCATTACTACATTTAGATTTGCCATTTTCTTTCAAACGTTGACAGCAACAAAAAAGAAAGAGACAGTGCAGTGAAAGAACAGTGAAATAGAAAATAGGTTTATGATACGATTTGGCTTTATATGAATAAGGGGTCAGTCTTTTGTTGCGTTTGAAAGTAACTTTATCAGAACTGCTCAGTTTATCGTTAATACGGCATGTGTTATTTTCAGTTAGGTACACAAGTAAAATTAAATACGAAATATACCTAATAACTCATATTCATTATCATTGAGGTTAACATCAGTCTATTAAGCTGTAACTGTTTATTGCATATTTTTTTAACATATCTTAAGATATATCGTCCGTACTGAAAATTCAAGCTTCTAGTTTTGTCGACAACGAAGCTATAGGGGATCGAAAATTGCCTGAAAAGGATGGTACGGCCGTGCCGGTTTTTTTTTGCTCGACTTGGTCCTCACCACTGCCGTGCCCCCAGATATCGTAAATGGCTATGCAAGAAATTCTGAAATTCTATACAAAACAAAAGAGAAGTCTATGACGTCGTGCTTAAAATAAAAAGGTCAGCAGTAGTTTCTATCGCTTTCACTTTGTGTTTAAATTTTTTGATACTAATTGACGAGGTAAATAATATTTAAAATATTATAGCAGTAAAGTTTATTTTTCTAATGTGTTCCATATTTTTGAACACTTAGAATGTTTGGATACCATTGGCGGGATGACTGTAACCATATTTATGGCAGTTTGACTGAACCGATTTATATGACATTTTAAGTGTGTTGACCTTTTGAGCGACAAAACTGTTGACAACAATAAGACAGCTTTGTTTGTACCGATATTATCGACTTTTTGGTTGCGTCTATATATTTGAGTACCCTGAGTGTCACGAACTATATGACGCTGACTGTACATGCGTGACATGACTGTAGTGTATAGTACAGTCCTAGACTCCTTTGTGTTGATTAGTTTTTTTTTTAAACAGCTTTACGGCTTTGGTATGAAACCTTTCAGCCTATCATTCTTGTCTTTTTTCTTATTCTTGTCTTTTTTTCTTCTTATTCTTTTTCGTTACATAATAAATAACATTATAATTTCTAGTGTCTTATACTGTCTTAATTGTATTTTTAATATACTCACATATAAACTGATAACATTTGGGGTTTTTAAGGATAGATGGTAAGAGGCGGGGAATGTCTTCAGTTTTAAATACCTTCATTAAACCATCTATCATTATAATTCTTGCTATTTGAGTTGATTAGTTGATTGTTGAATGTTGACTAGGGATGCCTATTACGTGACGACACAATATGTCGAAATATCGATAGAGCACAATACGACATATATATCGATATTTTAATACGATATTTTGACCATACGATCCGTTTCGATATATCATATCACTATAAAATATGGTATCGTATCAAACTACGACATTTTTTTACTTTAATGGCGCAAATACACGATCCAGACCGGCCACCGACAGAGGTCACCTTGGTCCAGTTGGTGTGAAAAAAAACCGTGTAGATGTTGGTCGGCCGACCAGATATGGAGTATGCAGCGACGGCCACGAAAGCAAAACTGGACTACTGGAAACTATAGTGGACGCCGACCCTATATATGAGACTTCAAATGTCCTCTATCAAACCTGATAGATATTTTAATTAAAATACGTAATGTAATTTAATTAACCTGTTACATTTTTCTTTTTTAATATCTTCTATTATTATTATACTTGTTATGTAAGTAATAAGTAAAGAATACACTTTCAAAAACTATTGTTTTAATGTAGGGTTCCGTCAAGTATTTCGCTTTCCAAAAGGGTTCCGTCACCAAAAAAGATTGGGACAGTAGCTAATGTCACTTTGTAAAATAATGTTCCCATATTTAAAGTAATAGTGATGCGCTCAGTTCTTGAATGAACAATAAGTCTGAATAGTCAATCATTTCAAACTATAAAATAATATTATTTCTTCTATATTACAATAAAATTGTATATAAGTGCTCTGATATAAGTTACTATAGTATGTAACTACAATCAGTTTTTGACGGCTTATTACAAAGCACAGTGGCGCGGCGACTAGTGCCAATACAGATCAACGCCGCGCGCTTCGGTCGCCATTTTGTTTGTAAATCGGCTTCTAACCTCTGGTCTGATAGCACGAGCCACGAATGTTTTTTCTGCGCTCACCCTATTTAGTTATTGTTTTTGTTATGTTTTTCGTTACGTTGTGTTTGTGGTAATTGATGTGTTTATTTGTTGCTATATTGTTTCGTACAAACGATATAGATCCTCAACCAAGCACGTCAAGCCAGAGCCAAACATATTAGTCGAAAACTCGTTGATATGTACAAAGCAGGACTAAAATTGGAACCCCGTATCCGATATCGGTAATTCGGCACACTAACTGTGTCACAACACTATTTTTATTTCATCAAAAACTGACAACACAATAAACGTCAGTTGACTTAGAACACTTCTCAAAGAGAAGTCGGATCTGTGCTTCTTTGTTGAGAAGTTCTCATACTAGACACATACATAGCAAAAGAGAAACGTCACTATGACACGGCTGGCGGCCAAAGATGGCGGCGAAGTACAATCCGCCTAAATTCGAATACCGCCAATTACATACCGCTTTGTAGATGTCGATGTTTTTTCAAACTTAGACGGGTTAAAAATTTGCTCCAGTTTCATAGATTAACTTCAAGTTTCGCCAGGCTGATTGATGTCAACAACAGATGTCAAAAAAGTGCTCTTGCGTTGCTGTGAAATATAATTTGTGTAATGCAATTTGGTAGCAATATCATTATTACTTAGAAGAATAATAAAAAGCGCAAGTGAACGGTCTAAAATAAGTAACAGAAGTTAACTGAAAGATATAATAAGATCACTATGTCTTGGTCATCTAATTTTTGCCTATCTTTTTTTATCACGAGTTTGTCCCTTTGTCTCATTTTATTTTCCGACAACTACGTTCAGGCGAATGAAAATGAAGCCGAGAGCATCTCTAAAATTGGTCAAGGCGTGGGCCATATCATGAATATATATTACTGGTACATATGATTTAATAGTATATTCCAAATAAATTTAACGTAACTTCAGTTTCTCTGCCATTTACAAATTTATTCTTTTCTCTTCATATAAGATAAAGAACAATATCTTACCCAGTTGTGGTTGTGAGATGTGGATAGTGATTAGTAGACTGTAATGTTTTAGTTCGATACATAGTGTCTTCCCTGATTCACACATCAATTTGTTAAATCTTTCTATTACTACTAAAATCACACATTATTTGCATCAACACTCATCATAATAATATTGTTTTTTTTTAGTTATTCTTGTGGATATCGTAAAGTGTTTGAAGATTATGCTGGGATAATACAACAGAAATATCCAGAAATATCTGTCCTTGGAGCAAACTATGACCCACCAGGCTTCAATATGTATATGTCCAGATTTGTTGTGAGTAAATATATAATATAAAAATAATATCTTTTATTAATTGATGTATATGTACTTATACAGGAAATTGTGGTCTCTAGTTTCATGTTAGTTATCAGTATAATTTATTCCAGGGTTTTGGCAAGATGATATTGATTATGTGCATACTCAGTGGCGTGAACATTTTTGCATGGCTGAATAAACCACAACCTGCCTGGTGGACCTGGTGCTTGGAAAACAAGTTATATGCATGCATGATGATATTCTTTTTATCTAATATGATTGAAGGGCAGCTAGTGTCTTCAGGGGCATTTGAGATATCTCTTAACAACATTCCACTGTGGTCTAAACTGGAAACAGGAAGAATTCCACAGCCACCAGAGTTATTCCAAATAATTGATAATACACTACAATTTTCAAAGGTGGATACTAAAAATTTTGGTCAGTAGGATAGCTAACAAAACTTATTTTAGATTAAAAAGTATGTATCACCACATCATTTAATTAATATTTTGGAACACCTCATAATGTTAGTTGAATAAATGTACTTCTGTAATGGGATTTATTTCTGCTATACATTTTGTAAATGTTTCCTATGTGGTTTTTTCAAGCCAGATTTAGGGGAGGGCTACAGCCCCAGGGCCTCCACAAAAGAGGGGCCCCCACAATAGAGACTTTGGAAAAAAAATTCTAATTCAGACTAGTAAAGAACTTTTCCTTTCATATTTTTTTCACGTTTTACCTTTACCTACAGTACTTTGTACAAACATGATTACATTAAATATTAACAGAAATCATTGATCTATATTTGTTCACTCCAATCAAGCAATCAGTAAAATATCAAAATCACAAATGGCCCTGATTTTGCAATTTATTTTTATTATTTATTCAAAAACTCTACTAATAAAAATTGATTATTTTATTTGGTAAATAATTTGGGGCCAAGGGGCCTCCACTCTCCTCACCTCTGGGCAACAAAGGCCGGCCCTGGATTTTATACTGTAAATACTATGATTTGTCTAATATTATATTCATATTAAAAAAAAGTTTAGTATAAATTCTATAATTTTTGATTAAAATTATTCATAATATTGTTGATTGGTATGTGTTGTGTTGCATTGTTATGTTCTTCGACATAAAATTATTATTTTTCAGAAAAACACATGAATCCATAACATAATAATTTAAATTAACTAGTCAGGTAACTGTAATTGAAAATATGATATCAAAGATTTATTTCCATATTGTGATTGTAACACCTTGTTAAATAAAGAATTTATGTAAGTATATTATCTCTTAAACCTTATAATATAATCATGTTTGTCTCCAGTAAAGTCAAAATATGACCTAATTTTTTTTAAAATAATTCTGTTAGGGCAAGCTACTCCAAAAAGGATCACATTGAAAATGAGGCTAAACTAGCGACAAAGAAGCTTGACATAGTTAATGGAGCTTTGGGCTAGAATCCCATGCTAGTGCTCTCAGTGTGTATTTTTACTCTGGGGTCAGTAGCCAAATTCCATCACTACAGGTCTGCACAACTGGAGTTTCATCTCCATCAGCTAGATAAATAAAGCGACCTATCCGTAGAACAGAGTCAGATGTGATCATGGAGCAAAAATGAGTTACATAGCTAGACGAGATAAGGAATACGAACTCTACAGACGTACGTTTTTAGAATTTTCGTATCTTATTCAGTTTCGGAAATATAGAATCGAATAACGTTTAATCTGACATTAGGTCCGCATAAAAACGCACGAAGTGATGAAGCGACGGCGCGCGGGGAGCGGGGGCGGCGTGGGCGCCCCGTCCGATCGTCAGTCCGGTCGCTGTTTGTTGGCTATTGTGCTGTTGTGGGGTGCTATTGTGACATGCGCTTAGCTTATTTAAATTTTTATTCCGTTACATGGGAGGGTAGTTATAATATGGCTAACATTATGTTTAATATGTTAAGGTATTAGTGCACAAAGGACTCATACGGGATCGGTAATTACAACAAAAAATGAGCCATGTTAATATAGAACGTCACTTAATTCAGTAGTCTCCGTAAAACAACGTATTTATGTTCACTACGGACCCCCGCTATTCCGCCATAAAACGACCTATGTTCATAGGGAACTCACTTTCTCGTAAAATAAAAGGATAATAAGTATAGACTACATACTTCGCTACATAGCATTAAATTAGCCTGGGGCGTTGTTACAACATACCAAAAAATCTAAAAGACAAGTCACCGTTTAAAAGTTACGCGAGTCAACAACTTCTCTAACCTCTACTGAAAACTATCAATCCTAGACTTTATTCTACGGATGAGTCGAAAGGTTACCGGGTTGCTTGTTACCTGTAACCCATTAATTTGACCCAAGTGACGCAGTGGTTAAGACACAGGTGCGCTGCGCGGAGGGTCCTGAGTTCGATTCCCAGCAGAGCAGAGATTTTAATGATGAATTTGAATTTCTGTTTCTGGTCTGGGTGTGTTTGTTGTGTTCTTGTCTTGTGTGTGTCCATGGCACCCACGACACAGGGAATCCTAGTGTGGGGCTATGAGTGTGAAGCGTTTATTTATTTATTTATTACCTACTGCTGGGTTGGGTTTCCTCTCACAATGCGAAGGAAGTAAGTCTTAGTCCACCACACTGGCCTAATGTAGGTGTACTTTACATGCCTTTGAGAACTTTTTTTTGTGAACTCTCAGGCATTTTATAATTTTATAATGCACACAAATTCTTTAAGAAGGTAATTGGTACATGGATTTGGTCGAAGATCGAATTCAACCACTAGCACCGCTTGCACCTGCTAAGTAGCTAGTAAAATATTTTAAAACCACATCTACCAAACCGAATTTTACGCATAAGAGGCCTACGCTGTCTGGGAGTAGTGTAAGACTAAGACAGTAGTATAAAACATCCGGAAACCATGGGCTAACTAAGCTACAGACGTCATTTGTATTTATTAACTTGATAAGATATTTCAAAGTAAATATTGTAAATTTTAACACACTCATAGAATTAAATCAATAAAGTATCTTAGCATTAGAAATATCAAGGAACTGTAAATAAAGGAAAAAAATGTGATTTATATAAATAATTTTATTTCTGGACCGATTGATACTTGACAGACTATGAAATTTACATTAGAAAAGTTGATTTTAAACAACAATTTTATATTGCATTATTGTTGTGCATTTAACTTTTTGAGACTGATCAACATTTTTAACAAAACTAAATAATAATACTATATAAATAAGAAATAATTGAAACTGAGATCGATTTAAAGCTATATCAATAAATTACAAAAAAAACTCGAAACATCTTTAACATAGGGTGCAAGGCAGCATTAGGACCATTGTCCATTGTAATAAAATGAGTAAGTAGAGGAAGAGACTTAGCAGTATCAGTAAACTTATCAGTGGATAAGTTTGGTTTGGTGCTAAACTAGCGACTACTGTAGGCGAGACCCTCAAGGGGACGGTGGGCATGATGTGTGACGATTTGACGCAATTACGTTTCTGCCTCGTACTCCATGCTACTCGACTACACTGTGTGGCAGGGCATATAACTACCCTATTGGGTCGAGGTTACGGGGTCGACCTACATTATAGCGCATAAATTAAATTGCCTTTAAATTAACCTTAAACATTACTGCGAAGTCACGCGTAATGTTGCCACACTGTGTCTCTGCCTCCTTTACTCGCTACTTCCCTTACTAATCGACGAGTAGCGGAGGCAAAAAGGGAGGATCGCGGTTACGGCGGCGGTCGTCCTACACTATAGCGCATAGATACTGAATGCGTGATCTAGGGCAGCGGCGCGTGACACATGGGACACGAGTGTCGCAGTACCAGCTCGTGCGGCAGAGCGCGCGCGTCGCACGTGCCGCACGCCCACGCCGCCTGCGTCGACAGCGGCCGCGCCGACACCGCGCACGCACCCAACTCCGACCCGCATCCCGCACACTTCGCCGCCCTGCATTTGTATGGACAATCAGTTATTTAGAAACCGAGAAAGAAACATTTTATTTTACTACATAAAACGACAAAGTGTTCATATTAATTGAGACACACACATTTACGATAACTATATAATTATTTTTGAAAGTAAATTTGATACAAACCAATCTGGCATGGGGATGTTGCAATGTGGACACTCCACTTTGTTTCCTTTCACATCCTTCGGTTTGCACCGTGTGAATATTTCTATGGCTAAATCTTCAAATACTTCCGGCTGAAAAATAATATTTTTGTATAAGATCTAGTCACATTTCAACTTCAAGCCGCATACTAAACATCTAGGACATTCATTCGGTACTTTACTTACATCGAGCGCTTCCAACTTCATAAACGCTTTAGAACACAAATCGAATGCCCGAGCCCGAATAGCTATCGATGCCACAGTACACCATACCTACAAATCGTAAATTATATAAAAATATACGTAGGTATGTAAATCGGAGAAGAGGATAAGGATTTTTAGCGACTACCTTGGTATCGGTGTCGCAAGGTGGAAAAATCAACCGACGGCGAGCTGCGCTTTACCAACTTAGGTACTCTTCAATAGTAGGAAAGTATCTGAAGATACCTGCGTGCGCTGCGCATCGTGCAGCAGGTCGGCGTGCGCGGCGAGGCGCGCGGCGGCCCGCAGCGCGGCGTCGGGGCGCGGGGCGGCGCGCGCGCGGCCCGCCGCCAGCCGCAGCCAGTGTTGCGCCGCGCCCGCCCGGTAGCTGCGCGCCGCCTCGCGACCGCGACCACCCTCTCCGATAACATTCACATATTTAATGTGTTAACCAAATATTTCTATTATTTTACATAGTAATTGAGTAATATCTTTATAACAATTTATTTGTTCATATAATTAAGGTGCTTAGAACACAAGGTCCCTGGTGGTGCTGGGGAAGACAACTGCATTGTATAATAACTTTAAAAAGTAAATGAGTAGTAAACCTAAACATATTTCACCTAAAGTGCTTGCGTAATTTTCTAACTATGATATCCCTAAAACCCTTAAGCCGTTTTTTTTTAAAGTTTAGCCACCATTTTCTTTTTTTCTAATACTGTATCACTCCACCTGGTTGTATAAAAAGTCTTTCTCGTTTTAACACGCTTTTATTCACTTCACCTATCTATGTAAGAAACAATCTGTCTTGTCGTCTCTGATTTGCTTGAAAATTTTTAATTTTTACAACTCCTTTTAAAGTAAATGAGTAGCAAACGACACTTTCAGGTATCTGAGATTATGATCACTGCAATCTTTATGGACATTTGTTGTCCTCCTGTACTCCTGTATGACCATCTCACAATTTTTGGTTTTGTATCACACAAAATGTGTGTCGATGTGGTTTTCCATAGCTGCAGTGACCATCAACACATCAAAAGCTCGATTGGTGCTTTTTATATATTAAGCAGATATGATGGTATGTGGTCTAGCCTACTCACATTAGCATACTATCACTAGTATATTTTCGCCATCATATAGGTAAAAATATTAAATATTTACCAACAGAGCATTGAGTGTATAGATGACCCGCTAAGATATATAGTTTCTTGATACGTGATGGTGAAGCTTTTCTCGACGCTTCCATATTCGCCAACTGTAAAATTAGTTTGGATTCTTTATCAACAGTTTTATTTAACCCTTTAACCGCCAAGGTCGGATTAATCCGACAAACATAATCGTGTCCATTTCGCCAGCGTCGTATATTCACGACCAAATACACCATCTCGTTTAATCTTTATTTTTTATTTAATTAATCTGTATTCTAAGAAAAATATGTTTGTATTAGGTAAAAAGTTAATTAAATAATAATTTATAATGTAATACACTTTATTCTTTTTAATTAGAAGCCCTAAAAACAATGTCAACAGTTCGATAAATTACTCTTATTATTTCTCGAAATTTGCATTAACCTACACCGCCAGCGACGGCAAAACCCGACATTAGGGATGGGGCCTATGCCAAAGTTTAGTAATACAAATAAAATAGTCCCAAAACAAATGCAGCAATTGTGAATAAAACGTATCTCTACAAATATTTGTGCTTTTCATTTAATTCCTTTAAAATTGAGTAAAGGGTATTGGTTAACTTTGTATGACCCCTGGGGTTTGATTTTTTTTGTGAAATGTAAGCAACTACCATAGATGTTTCCATCCCTAGCCCGTGCGTTTCGCATCTTAATTTGACAGTATGCTCAACGCTGATTGTATTCTGAAGTAACGTATTTAATTGTGAATAGTAAAAATACTAATTAATAAATCGTCCAAATCTGTAAAAACTTTGTTTTAAAGAAAACCTGTGTATAGGTATGTATATCGTAATTTATACTTTGGTGTTAATATGAACAGGTGTTACAGGTGTTAACATGAACAGGTGTTACAGGTGTTAACATGAACACATATCATTGTTACGAAATATCGATTTCCAAAAAGTGCACAGGGCACATCCCTTTTTTTTGTAGGTATTTATTTAGACTTTACTGTGCCTGGCGTCAGGGACTGGATAACTGATACGAAGGCCGGCGGTTAAAGGGTTAAACATTATAATATAAATATGGGCAAATTCGAATTAATTTTTTCAGCCTAGAATTTCAGTTATTTGGCAGTAAGTAGAAAAGACAGATTTTTAACGATTTCAAAAGAAGGACGCGTGCGCAATTTCAATGAAACAAAATATGTGATAATTGACATCTATGTATTTGTTTATCATATGTATAATTGTAACTACCTGAAAGGCCATAGCAGCGGCTTGCATGAGTTTCCCTGACCCCTTGAGTTGTGTTATAGCAAGGATCGAGGGCAATTGATTGCCTACGTCGCCTTTTTCATTAATGTACATCTGTTTTGCCAAACTATCCTGTCAATCACAAAATTGGCAGTTTAGAAAACTTTTGCAAGACAACCCTTTGAATGAGTGAAAATGAATTTTACTCACTATTTTTTACGAAAAATAGTTACTTCTATAGGTATATACCTACATAAGTAACCATTAATAAGAAGTATTAAGTATAAAAGAAAGAAATAACTTTATTTCTTTCTTCATACTCTTACAAAAGATATTCTCAAGTCGAAAAAGACTTTATCATAAGATATACCTACCCTTTGTAATCTTGGTGAACTTGTTACTAGCTTCGATAAAGATTCGTTGTCTTCTAATGCCATATAACATTTTTTTAATCCTTCACTGTTATTGGACATGTTATAATATTCTATGGCTCCAGTCCTGCAAAATTAAATTAGTTTTCTATTTCAACACCTATATTTTATTCCTATAACGTTCCTGTTCTCAAAACATATTTTTAAAGTTCATTTAGTATTTTCACACTTGTAAAAACGAATACCTAAAAAAGGCGCGATCAAAGCGGATGTTTGTATAATTTTAAATGTATGACGTTCATTAAGTGTGCATAAATTGTACCTAATAATGAATTAAACCTTTTGAATTTGAATTTGACTTGATAATATGATTAATTTATATTTTTTATAAAATCTAGATAATAATTTTGTTTAAACAATTTTTATTTATAAAATTAAACCTTAGACTAATATATTCCAGTAAGTAAGTGTACCTGAACAAACATCGAAGTGAAGTAGGTTTAATTTTTTTTTTGTAATTTTTAATTTTAAGGTCATATCACGGAAACTGCAGAACCGATTTTGATGAAACTTTTACCATTCCCTAAGTTGAAAAAATGCACAGAAACATAAAAGACGATCACGATCCGTCAATTAGTTTCGGAGATATACATACATATGTACGTACCTAATAAATTTGGTACACTTACCTGTTTGGAAGCCGTAATAGACCAACAATTATGTAAATACAAAATATTGTGCACTTTCGTTAATATTACATATATTATACGTGTTGAATTGATAACCTCCTTTTTTGAAATCGGTAAAAAAGAAATACTGATAAATAAGTATGCAAGATTTACCAATTTTGCCTATCCAAGTAATAGTCACCTATGTGACTGTACGCTTGCTTCACTTGTGCTTCAGATGTATTGACGGACAGTTTGAGCAGCTCCACGACACGGAACCAGTGACCCAACCTCTTTCGTAAAGCTATAGCTAAATCCCTGTAAACAAATGTGCGTCAATGATAAGGCTACTCATGCATTATTGATACTAATTTATTCTTCACTTATAAATAAAGATTTTACATATATTTATAGACATTTGCTATAGCCATGCAAAGGAAATGCTTAATTTTTTAGACACACTCCTACCTTCTATCTTCACTGAGATATATTTTTTCTGCTGCATCAAAGTCTTTAAAATAGGTATGTATCTCTGCCTTCTTCAGTGCATTGGAGTGCAACGCGTTAACTCGGGCCACAAATCTAATTCCTGCATAATCATTTCGCCTCACAAATGCAGCTTCTGCCGTCTCTAGGGCTGAATCACTTTCAAAATTTTTTAGGGCTGCTTCTGCCAGCAATAACCTGAAAAAATTTAAGGTTCTTCTAACTTTACAGTCTTAATTTAATTTTTTTATAAAGTTAATTAATTTATTAAGATAATCATTATGGATTTAACGGGAAGGGTTTTGCAGTACCTATATGAAGTACTTTTATGGATAAGTTACTTGTAAAACATCATTCCTTTGAGAAACATACCTACATCTTCAAACCGCAATAGTTGTACTTATTTACTGTCATGTTGCACTCACCAAAGTTGTGGATGTGGGTTGTCCTTAATAAAATTTTCAGCCTCCTTTAGGCCAACTTTTTCAATGAGTTGTCTAGTGTCTCTTAAAGACTTGACTTCTACACGTACGATATGTTGTGGAATACACTTATCGGTTATATTATCCAGCAAAGCCATTGTTATCTCCAACTCCTTAAAATTAAATGCTTCCATATAGAAACCTAGATAGGCACTCCGCACTACTTTTGCTATTTGGCTTAAAACTAAAAATGAAGAAATTACTATTCAGTCTTCTATCTAATGAAGAGTCAAGCACTTGATGTAATACGTAGAATCAATCACACTTTACTGAGTCATATTGCTTCTGGAAACCCCTTGAAGATTTCATGAAGAGGTTAGAGTAGGTACACAAACATAAAATACTAGATCTACTCAGTTATAGTTAGTTCTCAGCATTTCTCACTTCAGTCTGATATAACCAGTACTTAATAAAACACTTGCCTTAAATTTACACAGATATCCCTGCATTGTCAGAGGCTCCTCGGGTTCCAAGTCGCGGATGACGTAGAGACGCGCCTTTTCCGCGACCGCCAACATGTGCGAGTTGTCCGACGCCCAAAGCGCGCTCCACACGTCTTTGCGCAGCGCTTGGCCCACGCTTATGTTGCTGGCCATGTCCGTGTCCATGATGTACAACGAACCAAGTTGGTCAATAACGAAAAATTTGCTGAAAACAAACAGATCTACTATGGTTATATAAATTAAACGGGAATACCTAAAGATCATATATTGTAGCATTTCATTTAATCTTATTAGAAAAAAAAATTAAAAAAAAATATAACAACTTAATAACAACACATTCAATCTTAAATCTGTTATGTGAGTTACATGAATTACATGAGTAAACTTGAATGAAATTTGTGGTCTGGTCTGTAGAAAGTATTTTTATTAGCTTATTACAAAAAAGTACCGAAAGTACGTCAACCAAATTAACAATCTAATACAGTTTCAAAGTAACAGTATGAATTGTAAAAAAAATGTTAAAAACAAAAAAATATTTACTACCTAGAGTTTGAATTCAAGCCTAATTTATAAGGTTTTGTGTTTATGTTGATGGATGTGATCTTTTTAAAGTTTACAAGGGAGAACAGCAGCACGGTCCCAGAATGTCTCCCGACCAACAAATGGCTGTCAGAGCATGTTATGCAGCAGATAGCATCGTCTAAGAAACCGCTGTCTGCAGTAACTAGCGACCCATCGGCGTGGTACAGTTGCTCATTGATTCCTGAAACATTTTTTTGTTTACTACATTTGTTCTGAGTGAATACTCCGAAATATCATATATATAAATAGGCGAAGGCGAATATAATTAACAATGCCTGTACGGTTTTACATAAAAACTTCGTTGTAATTTTGTGAATATATAATTTAAATATGTACATAGAAGATTTAAACTAATGAACTAATAACCAAACTTGTAATAAACAATTATACATTAAACATATCTTTGAATATTGAAAACATTAAAATACATTGAAAATCGTAGTCATTGAAAAAATATTAAAGATCGAATGAAAAAATAACAAAAGCAATTTTTTATTATTATTGCATCAATAATAATAAAAAATAAAAATGAAAACCTATGCGGCCACGAGCACGCGCGCGGCGCAAGGAGGCTGCACGCCCGCACCGCGCATGGCTGCATTTGTTCTCCGAACAATGCCATCATAACAGGTTTTAATCATTACTGAACCATATTCTCCACGTGTACCTAAGGAGTTATGAACCTTTGAATATTTTTAGATACCTATATAAGATTTAGTAAAACTTACGTGGCCTAGATGGCGTTGAAAATCTCCAAATAAGAAATGACTCCTTGGAAGCAGCTATAGCTATGGCTTTGCTGTTAATAGCTACATAAGCCACAGGAATAGATATGCTTTTGGCTGGAATAGATAAGTTGGATTATTAAAATTATAAAGAATACAATTGTAAATTTATACAAAGGTTAAAATCTTCTTTACAAGTGCTCACTTACCATCACACTGAATTCCTTGGTGATTTGATATTATTAACATATTGGAGGTAGCTATAACACAGTATTCATCTACTCCACACATGTCTATGACGTCAGGGATATGATTGATCCACGACTGGAAATATGAAACAAGTAAAAAACCTAGCTGAATTCATTCATAATAACATTAGTATTCATTCATAATAAGTTTAGTAAGTAGAACGTCAATTTAAGGTAAAGTTGAAAGAGAGAAATTAAAGTGTTTCATTTCATTAAAAACTTCATCTGGAAATACCAACCATTAAACTTCTGTTCTTATCTTAGATGACGAGAATAGTAGATTGTATGACAAGGGAGCAAAATGATATTTTTACGGCGAGGGCGTTTTTTGAATCCAGAGCGAAGTGAGGGATTCTAGAGTAGTGGATTTTCTTCAGTAGAATCCTGAACGTAGCGACGGTACGGTTCAAAGTACGTCGCCCGAGCCAAAAATATATTTTGTCCCGAGTGATACACTCTACTTTTCATCAGCATCTATGAGAAAATGAAAGGGGCCTCATATTCTATTGTAATATTATGTTATTATTTAATAAAACATAGAGTAACAACTAAATTGAAATTAAATAGTATCTGATAATAAAACAACTAAAAAGTTTTATTTACATTTGAGACATTTTATTACGAAAATTATGAAATTTTTTTGTTACAGTTTTATTAGGAATAGAGATTGTTGTAGATTTTATATTCTGCGTGTTTGTAATAATCTGCCTCATTTCTAACAATCCGTGAAAACTGACAAAAACGCGGGCTGTAGCTCTGTAGTTCCTTCGTCTCTATTCAAACAATATTTGCGTTCTTTGCGTTGCGTTTCTTTGGCGCTGAACTCTAAGATGTTCCAAATTCAAAAAGTGTGCGGAAAAGTGCTTTTTGAACTTGGAACTTATAAAGAGAGAGGAAAAACTCATTCCTGCCCGCTAAAAGTTTCTTTAATAGAAAACAACAACTTTGGGCGCACTTAAAGGGGAGCAAAGTCGTACTTTTCGAATAGATGGGATGAAATTTTGTTACACACCTGATGCGTTATAGTATCCCAGAAGGTAACTGTTTCGTTGCCAGTAACGAAAGCCAAGGTGTTTCCATAGAACGCGTATTTGTGGTCTGGTTTAACGTTGGCAAAATATATGAAGGAGTCGATGGCTATAGCAAGTCTCAGCGAGCGCCGTTCCCAGGACAAGCCGCGCATGGAGCCGCCCGGCACGCGCAAGGTTCTGATGTGCTGTAACACATTGTCGTGTTGTATCACAGAAGTTAGACAATCGACACACCAACAGCCATCCGCAGTAGACCAACACGGCAGACTAAGGATTGCAGATACATAATGTATTATGTATATTGTAAATGATTAATTAATATTTTTTGTAAACAATAGACAGATGTATCACTAAGCATGGGTTTTGCCATGCAAAAGTGGAAGGTCTGAAGCATTCGCCAGAATGATGCTATAGTTAGCTTGTGGCCAATTATCTATAACTACAAATTAAAATAGATATAATTCATCCAGGTTAAAAGAGTTCTTCTGAAATTCAAGGCTCATCCTAAAACTGATCAAGGTTAATAACGATTAATGGGACTGAAGGCTAGTGATCCATTTTAAAACAGCTGTGACAAAAAATAGTTACAGATGAATAATGTACACAGTAAGATTACCTCTCCATAGGCAGTGAAGAACTGGAAGGCATTTGATTGGTCCTGTGTAAAACCAGCAACTGCAATAACTGTCCCGTTGTGGTTCCAATGACAATCAATTATAGACATATTTGTTTCTACAATCACACTATCTGTGAATAATAAGAGTAAATATTACACATTCACACATACTTTTTAGTGAAAATCTCCATCATATGGAAATATGTGAAATAACAGTGTAGTTCAACTTGCTTTAGAGGGGTCTGATGCAGGGAATGCCTCCTTCGCAGGGAAAGATTCCTTTGGAGCATACTCTATCTTTCAGGTACACTTTACACATTACACTGCCCATAGAGCCTTCAAAAAAGTTAAGGATGAAAAATATCTGTAACTATAGCTATCAAAATGGAGACTAAAGGTTTTTTTGTACCTTCTTCAGTGCAAGTCCTCATCAGCATCAAAATACCATTAATGTAAGAAATCACTAAAACAGGCCTGTTCGTTGGTGCTCTGCCAGAATACCAATCCATATTCACAATATCCATGGACCCTGTAACCCCATTTTTTGCAACAGGCATCTGAAAAAATTAAACACAACATTTCTCATTTAAAATTGAAAACCTGCCGAATAGTTATTTAAATTTGAATGAAATTGATAGTAAGAGATCCTATTGAATAGAATGTTAATTGTACAACAACTAAATTAGTTCATAAATTATACAATACTTTAATAAAATGTATAACCCACATAAATTCTGCAAATTGTACTTGAAAACAACCTTTGAAGATATGATTACTATAATGATACTGAATGTAAAACTTACAGTGAAATTTCCTTGTTCATCATACAAATGCAATTCTCCATTTGTAAGAGCAAAAAGAAGGAGAGTGTTATCTGGTGACCATTGCACTGCTCTCAACCCTGGCCCTTTAATATCTTTGCCCCATACCCTCGACCCATCCACTGAACCAACAATTACTGCTCCTAAACACAAAAACTACAGATACATTTCTAAGAATCAATGGAAGTGAATGTTCAGTAATGGTTAAACCATGATAGAAAAAAACATTAATAATAAATTTGTGATTGAGGTTTATATTTTTGCACACCAGGCTGGTGTTGCTCTGCACTCGCGAAATCGCAAATCCATTTTTCTTTATATTTATTGCTTTTATTTCATTAATATTTTTTATATTATGCTTGAACTTGAACTTAACAATCTTTGGTGAAGTGGTTATAATGCTATCAAGCAAACAGAGGATGTTTGATTGCTCCTAAATAGTCAGTAAATTTTAAAAGTAAATCTGTTACACAAAGTGTAAACTTTTGTCATTACCAATTTACAGCCTAATCAAATTCTTAAGTCCCTGTCATCAAGGAACTAGTAGTACCTAACATATTTATAACTAAACTAGCTGTGCCTGCTGCTTTGCTCACATGGTATTTAAATCAAAATGGTTGCAGAAATTTACTATTCAAACTTTTACCCCCAGGGTCACAAAAGTATTATAAATTGTAATATAGTGTTATTCTGATGTATAAGCTATATGACTGTAAAGTTTCATTTAAATCCGTTCAGTAGTTTTTGGCTTTTGCACAGGATGCCAATATGATGCATCTGGGTGTTATGTCACTGTAGATAAATTTTATATTACTCAAACATGACAATCAGAGCATGGCCAATCCCCAGGCACAATCACATCACCTGGTGGGTGATCTCCAAATTTTTCCCAAATTAGAAACAATAGTTGAAAAAAATGTAAGTATCATAAATAGTTTGATTACCATCTTCATATGCTATACATATTTTTTGTCCATCAGACCCCCAAGCCATACCAGTCACTGTTGATTTGTTCCTATTATTTATCATCTCTTCATACCAAGAACCCTGGGTGTAGAACAAAATATTGTTAAGAATTACTTTGTTGACATAATTGTTGTTTATAATTTTATATATATTATTTATATATTATAATAAATTAATATATTATGTGAGGTTTATACTCCTTCCTTCCTTTTAGCCCTTGGTAGTGTACTGCTGGACATGGGCCTCCCCTAATCAACGTCCACCCAGTCGTGGGCCGTTTATATTAATAAAGATACTAGTAGTTATCATACAAACATATTATTTTTGTCTATTGTTACATGATTGGCTACAACTATAGCCTTGGCTATACACAGTAATAAACACAACAGTAATGAATGACCCAAAGAACAAAAAGAAAAACATGACTGTGGAAAATGAGAACTATCATTCTGATTTAAAGAAGATATAATTATACAATATTCATAAGATTTATAATTTAGTTATATTATTTCAGATTCCTCCTAAAACTATCTATTAAAACATTTAATAAATACTAAACTAAAATACTACAATGAAATTATTTGACAATGTACTGCAAGTATATGTTGCAAATGGTAAACTTTGGGTTTTACCTTATACAACATCCATACGATTATCACACCGTGTTCATCGCTTGTGGTCAGCTTTTGATAAACCTCATTCCATATTGCCACATGAAGCCTGCCAGTGTGACCTTCTAAACTTAGATTCATTGATAGATTTCCACCCCCTCCAGCTGTAAATTATTTCCATTTGTATTATTCTACGAAAGGCAATCATGTAAATACTAAATGTGTTAGGAAAGTGAATGGTTTGACCATGGAAATAGGACTGAATACTGTGCAGACATCATCATTATATTAATAAAACAATTAAAAATAATATTTGCAAGTACATACTATAAAACCAGTAGGATAGAGACATGGAAAAGGAGGAGACATTTTACTTAACAAACTGACTACTCAATCTACTCATCAACTTACCAGACTCTAATTTTAATACTTTGAGCATCCCATCCTCTCCGCCTACTGCTATATATCCTGAGGAATGATTCCATGATATGCAGGACACATTTGATTGTTTAGGTATTGCAATCTAAAAACCAATATCTATTAAGTATTAATGAAGTATTAACAAAAAACATAAACAAAACTATCAGACGATTCTTAAACACGTAAAATTAATATATTAGAAGATTTAAAAAGTGCATATACCTTTTTACTCATGTAAATAAACATTATTAATCCCTTTCCCTCCCTTCTTGAATGGTTTAATTAAAATTAGTTTTTACAACGAGAAAATAAAAATTAAAAACAAGAAAATGTTTATGTATAAGCCGCGCCATAAAGTTACGAATGTAAAATCAATGGCGTCCCAAACTGACATTGATAGATGGTAGGGTCAGCAAAAAAGAAAAAAAAATACGAAAATTGTCAATTCGTTTCTTTTATTTATTTATTTTAATTTGTTTGTTGACAAACTGTTATAATAATAATAATATTCGTTTAATCCAGATTTGCGTCCATATACAATTAGAAATGACATTTTTGGTATTTGTGTATTTATTTATACTATGTTATTTAGGTATACAGACTGTAACAAAGTATCCTATAAATACTTAATGAGCCCATAAAACCGAACAACTTTCACCAAAGAACAAAGTCAAATCCCAAAAAATGTATTTAGGATCTCAAATACAAATTGTCTGTGATTATTTTATTATGCGTTTTCGTGTAGTGGTCGGCATGTAGGTTTAAATTTTAAAATAATACTTCTGAGCAATATTTTTTAATATTTCTTTATTTCCTTGTTTATCTACCTAAATAATATAAATTCCTATTTCTTTTGTTTGTCTGTCACAGGGCTGTATCTTGTAAATGTTATTCATTTAAAAGTCTAACGAAGCCAACCAAAAAGATCAAATCATAAAAAAGAACATGTTATTATAGAACGCAAACTGCGACAGCCCTGAAATATCTAACGATTATAAACGCATAATACTAATGCGAAAGATACATACCTTCTTTTTTATCTTCACCATACCATGCGATAGAAGAGGACACACTCCTTACGGATTACAGATTATTACAGCATTACGAGATTTCTGGTCTTCCGTACGAGGTACGAGGACGGTATTAGATTTTGATTTATGAAACTTTAAAAAATATTTTTAATGCAGGGAACATTTATGTCAACATTTACACATGTAACATCAACATCTACATCTTACTGTCTATAGCGGGGAAATCCTCGAGAAATAAAACATTTCTTTGTTCTCATTAGCCATCTCTGTCACACATACAATATCTACTGTTCTCTCTGTCTATCGGTCTATCTGTTCTGCTGTTCCTTTCGTGTTTTGTTAAAGCAACAGTCACGAGTGCACTACTTAATGTAGTTCTTTTTTGTAATAAGAAGAAGTTATTTGGTATTAGTTCTCTATTTGAATTCGTTGCTTAGTTGCGGTAGAAATATCAGAATGAGTGATAGCAACGGCACCCTTGTTGCTGCAGACTGCAGAGGGTACAAAAGGTCCAACACGTGTTGGAAACCACGTCAATTTTGAAACATCGAAGGAGATGTATTATAGTCGTATGACTAAAGAAAAGCTATCTTCCTTCCTTTCAGCCCTTAGTAGTCCACTGCTGGACATGGGCCTCCCCTAATCGACACCACTCCGCCCGGTCCTGGGCCCTCTGAATACAACGGTTTCCCGCTGTCTTCTTCAGGTCATCAGTCCACCTGGTCGGAGGGCGGCCTGTGCTCCTTTTGCCTAGAAAAGTTATACGCCAGTGTAAAGGAGAACGACGTCAGTAAAGATGCATAGATATAATGTAAAGATGTTCCTGATATCATTTTTGGAGATGATAAACTAAGCCTATAATAATAAAATAATAGATGTTTTTTTAATAGAATAGAGATATTTTATTTGTAGCAAACTTGTAAAAGCAATTTCATTTTGTAAAATATCCTATTTTTAATGCCTTTTTCTTAGTTTCTTAGTTTTAATATGAATATACGAGATTCGAAAGCCAATGTACGAGATTTTTATCTGCTTCTATACGGGGAAAAAGTATTCAAAGGTTGGCAACCCTGGAAATAACTTGATTGACAGTTTGACATTGACACCCTGTGTCATAAAATACTATAAATGTATAAATCGCGCCCGAGTTATAATATCGATTAATTTTATTTTGTTGTACATTTAACTACATTTTGTACTTGTATTGTAGTACTAACATATTATTATATAAAAACGAATCCAGAAAGTAAAAAAATCATAAAAAGAAAATAAAGCAGATGTTATGCAGGCATTACAAGTTTATTATCTTCATAGAACGTATAAAATGTCTAAGCGTTTGAGTGTATCGTTTATTTAAAAAGTAATATAATTTTCTCCACAATTTTTTCCACCAAGCAGTCCAAATATAAAACCGCAAAAATTCTGTTTAATAATATAAAAATGTTAGGACGGAAACAAAGTCTAAAGGGCGAGGCTGTCCTCGCAGATTATGGGCCCGAAGAATCCCTAAATGAAAGTGCAGATATTGAGTGGGTTAATAAAGTAAGTCCTGTTTATGATAGGTATATTTTGTTTTTAAATTTTAGAATTTTAATCCTGAACTAATATCTGTGCACATTATTTTAGGTATGGGTGAGGCGAATATTGAGATTTTGTGCACTCATCAGCTTAGTTTCTGTTTCTTTAAATACACCCAAAACCTTCGAAAAATACACATTTCTACAAACTACAACTTTTGCCATGGACTGCAGTGTCACTCTATTATTTACAGCTGAGATGATTGCAAAAATGCACATTAGAGGAATTCTAAAGGTAAGTTTATCTTGCACAGTGACTATTGGTATTAGATATGCTAATTATAAAAATATTTCATACTATACTGGTATAGTTTGAAATAGATTTATGCAAATAACTAGTTCATTGGCAAGTTATACTTTGCCCTTAATTATAATTACGAGTAACTCTGCTTGGACTGGCTTTCCACAGGGAATATTATCATTAGCAAGTATCAGAAAATTATTACTATGCATTTCAAAGCTCCATCTAATCCTTAGGTAGTAAAAATTAACTTGTTATCAAATGATACAAACATATAAATTTAGTATAATATATTAAATCAGGCGTTACTTTGCGGAAATCCATTGTTATTTAAGTTAAATTAATTAAAAAGTTAATTAAAAAGTTTAAGTTAACAATCCGCACATGTGGAACTTGTTTTGGTATGGACCCACCACCCTCCCTTATCTCTCTGAGTAGGTAGTAGGTATACTCAGAGAGATAAGGAAGGGTAGGTGAGTAGGTAAGGGTGAGTAGGTATACTCAGAGAGATAAGGGAGGGTGGTGGGTCCATACCAAAACAAGTTCCACATGTGCGGATTGTTGCAAAGAAATATAAATACAACTTAAATATAAATTTAGTGTTTCATTTATATGCTTTTGCAGGGAGATGTTGCATATTTAAAAGATCATTGGTGTCAGTTTGATGCATCTATGGTGTTTTTTCTGTGGGTGTCTGTGTTGCTACAGATGTTTGAACTGACTGGAATTGTGCCAAGATATAGCTATCTGAGTATATTGAGAGCTCCTCGCCCATTAATAATGATAAGATTTCTTAGGGTGTTTTTGAAATTCTCAATGCCAAAAGCTCGGATCAATCAAATATTCAAGTAAGTGAAACTAGCCATATCTTTAAGTCTCGGCTGAGTACTTTTTACATGTGTATATTCCATGAAAAGATTTTCATATTTATTCATATAAACTTTTGAGTGTTATAAATATTTAAATTAATAAAATGTTTCAACTCACATGTATTTTTCTGGTTTGCCTGACCATTATCAAACCTATCTGAGGTTCTTCCTAGATTCCAAAACCGAAAAAAATATGTGTGATTGAACCATTTTATCAATTTAAAATGTTTTTTATATTCCAAAATTTTCATTAATTAAATCTGTAAATCTTAAAGTATGTCAATTGTTTTAAATGTACAGTGTGGTATTCTATAACATGTGATAGTTATACTTAGTCTTGCCATAAATATTGTTACAAAGAAAGACAAAAATTTTTTTGGTACATAACATTTATTACTATTACAGTTTGTTAGTTTTGTAGTGGCGTGAAAATAAGAAAACACAATGAACAATCATATAAATTGCTAGATTCGAAATTCAAAAGTAATATTTTGTTTTTTTTAGGACGAATCTATTTGTATGGGTACTGGACGAATAAATTATATTCATTCGTCCAGATACTTCAACATGTACAAAGGGATTTCTAAGTTAAATTTAGACTTCCGTCAATGACCCTTGCTTCGCTCGGGAAGATATTAAGCAAATATTAACTAAAATTTAAAAAATAACAAGCTAATCATCCGATATTCTTAATATAAAAAAATAATTGAAACAGTATTTATGGCCAGACTAAGAAGAATACCACACTTTCTTGTTAAAGAAATAATTGCACTTTCTAAAGCCACACACTTGTTTGCAGGAGATCCAGCCAGCAGATTTATAACGTGACTTTATTTTTTCTATTCTTCATGTCTTTGTACAGCCTGTTGGGAGTACAGTTTTTTGGAGAACTGACTCATCACTGTGTAAGAAACACAACAAATGAAAAGTAAGTATAGTTGTTATATGAAAGTTTGATTTCATCTGTATGTGTTCTATCTTCGAGAGTGCTCTAACTTTTCAGGCCACTTAATGTTATATGGTCACTGCAGGTTATAGATACTCATGGACTTCTAATAAGTTTGTCTTAGGTGAACTCAGTTAGTTTTTTTCCACTTTTGAGTTAAAGTTAGTCTTTAAACTTTAGGTCTAATTCTTTCTTGAAACCACATCCAATCTTGGACAATCATCATATCGCTTATAGTTTACATACATATTTTTAATACTATTTTATCTTTCTTGCAGTGAAATAACCATAAATTCTTTAGCAATTCCTGACACATTTTGTTCTCCAGAACCTAACTCTGGTTATCAATGCCCACCTGGTATGAAATGTATGAAATTGAAATTATCAAAATACATAATGGGGTTTAATGGTTTTGAAGAATTTGGTAAGTATAAACAATTTACTTTGAAGATTTTAACTGTCAGAGGAAACTTTTGTAATTTCAAAATTTTTTTTTGCAGCTACAAGTCTGTTCACTGTATATCAAGCATCTTCTCAGGAGGGATGGGTTTTCATAATGTACAGAGCTATTGATTCACTGCCCACATGGAGATCTGCCCTTTATTTCAGGTAGGTACAGTAATTCATTTGTTATAATTTTAACACCATTTTCCAACAAATAATGTTTTAAAATAATATTCACCTGTTGTTTTTTTTATACTGGCATAATATCCGAAAGTTGTGTATAAAATCTGAGATCTGGTTATTTGTTTATCTTGTATACTTCTGACATTTTCTTTACTTGCAGCACTATGATCTTTTTCTTGGCTTGGTTAGTGAAGAATGTGTTCATAGCTGTCATCACAGAAACATTCAATGAAATTCGAGTACAATTCCAACAAATGTGGGGTGTAAGAAATCCAATAACTAAAAGCAGCACCACTCAGTTCTTTACAGGAGATGACAATTGTTGGAAACTTGTTACCATTGATGAAAACAAACATTCAGGTAAGGAGTTTATGATATACATTTAACAAATAAGATTATGTTTGATGTAATTATGAGAATTCATAAAATTATTCTCAAAGTAACAATTCTGAAAACAGTAGAGGGCACATATTTAATAAAGTAAGGGCAAAAGTTTAAAATTATGACTTATTTCTTTCCAGGTAGTGCACCTGAGATATTCCACAAAATGTTGCGCTCAGCATATTTCAGACTCCTGGTTATGGGAGTTGTACTTGCTAATGGTATCATTACTGCAACAATGAATTTCAAACATGATGATAATCCCAGAGATTTCTTTTATGAAAAGTACTACTATATTGAGGTGTGTATTTTTAATTAATATTTAATACTTTTGATAAGTTATAAAATAATCTGTTGAGAAATAAAAAGCTATATTGTTTCGAATTAGTTCATATTTTTGGTATTCTTCAGATTGCATTTACAATATTTTTGGACCTGGAAGCACTGATTAAGATATGGTGCTTGGGTTGGAAGGGTTACTTTAAACATTCAGTACATAAGTTTGAACTATTATTGGCCATTGGTACAACAATTCACATTATCCCCCAACTATATATGTCAGCTTTTACTTATTTTCAGGTAAGTGGAAAAGTAAAATTTATGAATATAAATTTTGAAAATATTTCTTTAGACAACCTGCAATATTTTTACCCTACATGTACATATTTTAACACTATAATCATCTTATCCCAAAAGTAATGTAAAAGCCAGACCAGTATTAAGATTTCTTACATTTCCAGGTTCTTCGTATCGTGAGATTGATAAAAGCTTCACCATTGTTAGAAGGTTTTGTTTACAAAATCTTCGGCCCTGGCAAAAAGCTGGGTAGCCTCATAATATTTACTATGTGTTTGCTGATTATAAGCTCTTCAATCTCAATGCAGTTATTCTGCTTTTTGTGCGAGTTTACAAAGTTCGAAACGTTTCCAGAGGTACATAATAACTTTTTAAACATATCAATCTTAAAATAAAAAATAATATATAAACTAAAAATTGTATTTTACTAATATACGGGTTATTGGTGATTTGTTATGTGACTCATTAGAAAGTTGGATAAATAAGGAAGTTTTTAACGTATTTTGCACATTTAATTTATTACTTAAATTATTTTATTACTTTAATTATTTAAAGTCAAAAAAATTTTTTTTACCTCTAAGGCTATAATTTCAAACCTTAAGTAGTTTTTATGCATTTTTTGATTTATAATTGAAGCTACAAATGTCAAGCACTCTAAAATAATAAAAAAATCCAAACTTATCAAGTGGTTTTTTTATTATGGCACTTTAGTTATCCTAAATGTGACTTTTCTTCAAATTCAATCAAACTCAAATATCTCGAAAACCGTTGAATTTTGGATAGAGCTCCACATGGCTCAAATGATTGCTTTTGAGCTTATCTATACGCCTTTAGCGGGAATACGTCACATAACAAATCATCCTGTATATACAAGTAATTTACTAACAAAATGAATTACCTCAATAAATGACTTTGATTTGAACAATTTATGGTTTTAGCTACAATATATACATATAGCGCATGAAATTGAAAATTATATCTAAATCCTGTACTTTCAGGCATTCATGTCTATGTTCCAAATATTGACGCAAGAGGCGTGGGTGGAGGTGATGGACGAAACTATGGTGCGCACTAGCCAGACGCTCACTCCTCTGGTCGCCATATACTTTATACTGTACCATCTTTTCGTCACCCTGGTATGTTGGTCTTTTTAAATGAAAATACCTATACTCAATTCGCCACAATTATACACTATACAAAACCCATAAATAAAATTACAAATTTAATGTCCTAAACATGTAAGCCCTTATATTTAGACATAAAAAATATGAAATTACTAAAACAGATATTCGATTTGCAGATTGTGTTATCACTTTTCGTAGCTGTCATTTTGGACAATCTTGAGCTCGATGAGGACATTAAAAAGTTAAAGCAGTTGAGATACCGACAGCAGAGCGCCGAAATAAAAGAAAGCTTACCCTTTAGGCTAAGAATATTTGAGAAGTTTCCTGACAGTCCTCAAATGACAAAATTGCATAAAGTGCCTGGTGATTTCAACTTACCCAAGGTAACTGTATGAATAATAAAATAAATAGTTCACCATATTATAGTACAATGAAGGATACAAGGCAAACTTAATGACTAATGGCATTCTCTGCCAGTCAACCAACTGCAGTTTGTTGGAATTCAAATGCCTTTGATGACAAAATGGAGATCTCTCAGGCATGCTTTCTTTCAATGTTTCCACCATTATAGCAGGTGACATTTAAAACGCTCATAACTAAGAAAATCATTGATGTGATCACAGTACCTACTCGTTAAATTCATATTGACCTGAATTTTTGTACACCTTCAAAGGCACATTCACACTATGACATAGATAGCCACATCAACATCTCTTTTTCTATAAAATTGTCAGTGACAAATTTTTGCAAGTTCTTGGCTCAATCACATGACATTGTCATTATTCAAGTAGTTGCCAATGAAAGAAATTAATTCAAAATTGTTCCGCGACATGTGGAGGTGTGTAAATTCTCCAGTCCGACTATACGATGGTATCGGCATCGGGCAGGTGCGCGAGTCGTTCATGCGTCAGTTCGTGGGCGAGGCGGAGGGCGAGGAGGAGGGCGCGGCGGACGTGTCGCGGCGCGCGTTCGAGTACATCGGCGCGGACAAGATCGCCTTCCCCTACCGCAAGCGCTGCCTCGTCAAGACGCTCGTGGTCGCGCCGCCCTCGCAACGACCCAGCTCCGACCTTCGCAGACACGTCGTCGCCTCGATCATCAAGTAACACACACACACACACACTAATACAGTACAAACTCTTGTACAGGCACACACAGATATATGCAAATACACTTATGTACAGATTTTATCACATTATCTTGGCACGTGCCACTATTTGTGCAGCGCCACAGTTCCAATTTTCGCAGAAATGTCATCGCCTCGATCATAGAGGACCAGAATATTTACACAAACACTTAGTTATACACACATACATTCACACACACAGATGAGTTAAAATATTAAACTCATCCTCAAAACATCCATAGATAATTAACTCATCCTTTAAACATCCTTACATAAGCAACAAGAACATACATAATATTTTTGCATGCAATTTAATTTGTTGTTGAGTTTTTGTTTTTTATATTGCTGTCCTTTTTTTTCAGGTAGAATTTGTTATAGTTTTGTGAAAGGTAGTTATTTTTGTTGTATTTTTTATTTTATTATTTTTTTAAATAAAAGTTACTTTTATTGCAAGTGCACTGTAAAGATCATGAATATGGGTGGCCTGGCCAGAAAAAATTGATTGATTTGTCATAATATTAAAGAAACACATTACATTGACTGAATCATGTTTAAAGAAAGCATCAAGTTATCAACACATGTTGTAACCAAATGGTTTCCAACACGTGTTGAAAACCGTGGTAAGCTTTATTGTCACTTTATACCCCATTATCTGGTAATTATGATTTCAGGGACTCCAACAACCACCGTCGTCTTGTGCTGGGAGACTCAGCGATGCTGGCAGCGGGTGGCAAGTCTGGCCTCAAGTCGCAGGGGACCGTGTCCAGCGCTAAGCAACTGCGCGTCGATCAGAAGAAGTAAACTTGTAAAACATTTATTTTTTAATGTAAAATATTCATATAATATTTTACATTCAAAAATAAATGTTTTACAAGAAGAATGTAAAATATAAAATATTCATAAGGACAAAGCGGTTTTACAGTTTGTAAAATATATATTTTTCTTCTTTAGACATATCTTATTCGAATAACTTCCTTTTTTATTTTATTTTTGTTATGAAAACTTAATTTCTTTCACGTATATTTCAGGTTTGGGTCGCGATCAATCCGGCGGTCGGTGCGCAGCGGGTCAATAAAGCTGAAGCAGACGTACGAGCACCTGGTGGAGAACGGCGACATCGGCGCCGCGTCGCGCGTGGTGCCGTCCTCCCGCGCGCGCCCGCCCTACCTCGACATACGCTTGCTGCAAGCGAAGCGACAACAGGCGGAGATGAGACGGTACTGTGTGCTAAACCGATGACTAGCTAGCAGATGAGCTGACCTCGCCCTGGCTATCTATCGATCCGGCGGTCGATACGCAGCGGGTACACGTAGGTAAAAGGCACAACACTGCGAGGTTGATCACCCATGCGATGGATCTACCAGACTCTTATTCAAGTTGTATTGCTGCAGGCTAAGCGCCAGCAGGCACACATGACACGGTACAGCGGTACTGTCCGTATCCACGGACTAATAAAATCTTGAATCCTAGCTAGTACTCTTGTAATAAATGCGAAAGTTTATGAGAATTGAGGAATGGATAGTTTAAACCCAGATGGAAGGCTTACACCTAATTATTTGATTGGTTAAAGCAACCAACGCGAAGAGGACCTGCGCGAGAACCACCCGCTGTTCGACACTCCTCTCCTACTGGTGCCGCGGGAATCGCGCTTCCGTAAGGTGTGCCGCGCCATCGTCGACGCGCGCTACGACGCCCGGCTGCGTGACCCCGTCACTGGCAACGAGCGCAAAGTGCACTACAAGAGTTTCCAGTAAGCACAGCTTATACCAAACAATCATTTTATGGCATACGATAATACAGAATCTGCTTTTTAACACATCTCTTGTGCTGGTACCCGAGGGATCACGCTTCCGTTAAGTGTGAGTAGCTGGCCAATTCATGATCAATTAATTAATCTTTTGCAGTAATTTTCTTGGCCTGGTGACGTACTTGGATTGGGTTATGATAATGATGACAACACTATCTTGTGTATCAATGATGTTCGAGACACCAGCCTACAGAGTTATGGAAAATTTTGTCCTTCAGGTAAATAAACAATTTTTATCTTTTAAATTGATAGATTAATAATAATATTAACCTTACAATTATTTATTAATAACTTTAAATTGAATTTTTATTTTCAGATTGCGGAGTATGGCTTTGTAATATTTATGAGCCTTGAATTGGCATTGAAAATATTAGCAGATGGATTGTTTTTTACACCCAAAGCTTACCTGAAAGATGCAGCTGCTGCCTTAGATGTCTTTATTTATATTGTGAGTTTTGCAGTTTTATGAATCCATGAATACCTTCTTTCTTTAGTCGCCAAATGAAGTAAGTAGCCAGCGGCTACCATACTATCTGTCTGTCAGTTCTCTTAATTCTATGATTAATTCTATGATATAGTCATACCGCTCCGATATATGATACGAGTCATAAAATATCTCCATACCATCAGAACATGGCAAAACAAAACACCCTTCCCTCTCGGTTGTTACCGGTTAGACACGTCTAGGCTACAGCTTACTCATTTAACATTTCATTGGCATTGTAGCCAGAATGCTAGTCTCCACAAAGTGATTCATGAGTGTGATGCATTCATGTGATGTGGTGTGGTGTGATGTGACCTGTGGCTGTGGGCAGGTGTCGCTGACGTTCCTGTGCTGGATGCCGGTGCGCGTGGCGCCGGGCGGCGCGGCGCAGATGCTGATGATCCTGCGCTGCGTGCGGCCGCTGCGCATCTTCACGCTCGTGCCGCACATGCGCAAGGTCGTCTACGAGCTGTGCCGCGGCTTCAAGGAGATCCTGCTCGTGAGTCGCGCTCTGACTCGTCACTGACCGCTGACCAGCTTTCCTCTCACACTGAGAAGGATTGCTCGTTCTCTAACTCTTCGTTCGATCGCTTGGACTGTTCTAATGAAATAATAGTAACACCGAAAGCCCTACATCGCGAGGGAAAGAAAACAATAACAAGAATTCTCCGTTATTAAGCTTTTGTCATCAAAATTTATGAAATAATTCGCGTTTAACACGCAACTTAATTCACATCTGCGTTCATACGAGCCAACCAAACATTTGTGAGCGAACATATTTTAATTTTGGTCATAAATTAAAAAGTATTTTATTTTATTATTTTTGTTGTCTCGTTTTAGGTATCAACGTTACTAATTCTTCTCATGTTCGTGTTTGCAAGCTACGGTGTACAGTTATATGGCGGCAGGTGAGCAGTATTTTGTTTGAATATAGCAGAAATGTAAAAAATGGATGTCACACCAATGTTATATCTCCAGTCTATATTTATTAAATATTATATTTTGGTATATAGATGATTATACTGGTTATTAAAACGTTAAACTAAAAAAATTTTATAACGTTTTTATGTATAGCCCGACCAGATTTTCTGTGCAACCTCAAAAGAATTAGTTTCTTTTACTGGCAATAATAAAATGATGACATTTTTGGGCGAATTGAATTGAAGGTTTTTTCTTATTAATCTGGTAAAGCTATAATATTATTTTTATGTGGTATCAGACTGGCTCGCTGCAACGACCCGACGATAACAAAACGCGAGGACTGCGTGGGTGTGTTTATGCGGCGCGTGTTCGTCACCAAGATGAAGCTCAAGCCTGGACCCAATGAGACATTCCCCTCCATGCTCGTACCCCGAGTTTGGTATGAATTTTATTTACTTATTTATTTATTTTTATTTTATTAAGCCACACCAACAGCACAACATACATTACATTTACAATTTTCCATTGACAAACGGCTTGTCTTGGTATGCACTATGCATGCCAATTACAGGCGTGTACAACCTTCTTATACTCTAGGACATGTTAAGAATTAGATATAACAATCTTACAGGATTACTAGGATTTAAAGGGATTACAAGCGATTACAATCTCAAAAAAATAGATGATAGCTTTTTGTTTAGAATAGCACAGGAATCGTGATAGATGTTTTTGATGGACTTTACTTGATTTACTCACCTGACTTATATTTAATAGAAGCTCCATAAGGATAGCAAGGCAACTAATCAAGGGTTCTGACCGCCCTAGGCTAATTATGAGGACGCGCCCCCGCCAGGTGTATTACGGTCGGCCTTAAAAGTAGTATATTTGTTTTGACTTTGTTTAGGCACTAGTGGGAAAATTTTAACTTATACTACCTATAAAAGTGCTGCGTTAACTTTTAGTGTTTTGTCTCGGTCTAGTTGGAAAATGCAGGGTAGATGCAATGATGCTAGATTAATAGTGCACGGGAAGACACGATTTCCACGCGCCCCCGACCTTCACGCCCTAGGCTGCAGCCTAATTAGCCTGAGGGTTAGTCATTCAATTTGATAGAGCATCTAGAGTTTAACACTTCATTTCACTTCATGTTTAACCAAATATCTTCCACCCTTAAAATTATTGTACAATAATTTTTTGCCTAGGAGTAAGTAGGTAGTATGTGGAATTATTTAACTTCACTCAAGTGTTAAAACGAAGAAGTGAAAAGTAAGAAGGAGAAAAGAAAGATATTTTGGTGTTACTTGAAGTCCAGTCGTTGCCAACTGTCTGGCCATTAGAAGCTACGCTACTGAAAATAACCATAATACGAGTAGTACTGAAACACTTTTATACCGTTATATTTGGATTTTGACTGTGACCTTTATATGTTGCAGGGCCAATCCAAAACGGTTCAGTTTCGATAATATAGGGGACGCCCTATTAACTTTATTTGAAGTACTCTCATTCAAGGGGTGGCTTGATGTGCGCGATGTTTTAATCAAAGCTTTGGGACCGGTAAGTATTTATAACACTGATATTCTGGAACTATACACAATAACTGTTATTAAGAAATATACTTTTCTTTCAGGTACATGCAGTATACATCCATGTGTATATCTTTTTGGGATGTATGATTGGTTTGACTTTGTTTGTCGGTGTCGTGATTGCAAACTACTCGGAGAACAAAGGAACTGCTCTCTTGACTGTTGACCAGCGGCGATGGTAATAAATTAATAAAAAATTTGGTAATTCATGATATTAAAAAAATCAATAAGGATCTACAATTTTTCAGTTTACAAATGACAAAGTAGACATACTCTCGACATATTACTAGTAACGTGATGCAAAAAAAAGGCACGGACCTAGAGTCTGTGGACAGCAACTAAAGAATATTAAAAAAAAAGATCTTGGCCTTGGTGCTTTAAAAGGTCCAATGTCTGTTTTGTTTTACTTATCGCTTAAATATTCAAAATTACCAGGTGTGACTTGAAGAAGAGACTGAAAATTGCTCAACCGTTGCACTTACCGCCCCGCCCCGACGGCCGTAAGGTTCGCGCGTTTGCGTATGACGTCACACAGAACCTATCCTTCAAACGAGTCATTGCCATTGTGGTGCTCGTCAATAGTGGATTGCTTGCCGTTACGGTAAGTCTATACGTCTAAACGTATTATCCAACAAATATGACCGGACGTTTTACCTGGTTTTAGGGACCTCATTGTAAGAAAACTACCATAACGAATATATTTTGGTAGAGGTTATGTTTCACTTAAAAGTGATATAACAGCAGTTCTCGCCGAAACAAAAGTGACCTTAAAAATAACTAATTTCATATACATGGTACATATGGTACATTTCTCATGGCTCCCATTTATTCTATTATTTCTAACTGGACTGTAAATTGTAATTTTAGTGTAGTGTGTTGGTATTGAAATATAATATACCCTTGGTCCCAGTGGTCCCGCCAATACACATACACGGAGCGGCTGGCGCTGACGTCGGCGATGCTGACGCTAGTGTTCGTGGTGGAGGTGATCCTGAAGACCGTCGCGTTCACGCCGCGCGGCTACTGGCAGAGCCGCCGCAACAGATACGACCTGCTCGTCACCGTCACCGGCTGCATATGGATCTTCATGCACTTCACGCTTAAGGTATTTAGAAGCTGTCGATTACATTGGCTTCGGGGTGTTCCAAGTCAATCTACAATGCCTTACATTTATCGGCACTCGCGGTAGGCGGGGTCTACCTAAGCGAAAGAATACTAGAATGTACCCGTGATCCTAAAAAATAAGCGTTGAGAGGAACACTACAACAGTGTTTTAGTCAATAAGAATCCGGCATCACCGCTGTCGGCCGCAACACGACAGTGAGTATCCATGAAAGTAGCCATTTCTAATGAAAAGAAAATGAGGTGTTTAAATTGACTGGAATAGTGGCATGACACAGGGTTATAAAAATACTAGTCTTTAAACACTTTAAATCCTATTAAGTAATTGATTTTGATGTAGAATGATCTATCCTACTTCGTGGGGTTTATGGTGGTGATCCTGCGCTTCTTCACGATCACGGGCAAGCACACGACGCTCAAGATGCTGATGCTGACGGTGGGCGTAAGCGTTTGCAAGAGTTTCTTCATCATCTTCGGAATGTTCCTACTGGTGTTCTTCTACGCGCTCGCTGGCACTATAGTCTTCGGCAACGTCAAATATGGCGAAGGTATTGGCAGGTATGTGTTAAAATCTCAGGATTTTATTCTTTAGAACATTATTAATATCAACATCATGTATCATCAATCACGCACATTCTCCCTATTGTTTGAAATGTCAGAACCCTCCTAAAATTTTAACTTTGACATAGAAATAAGAATACACAATAGTAGCTTATATAGAGCACTGCCATTATATTTCCAAAACACGAAAAAATAATTTAGTGTGCAGTGTGAATATGACCACAGACAGACAGTTTTATGACCTAGTTCTTGGTGTACTTTGGTGAAATATTGAAGCACTTTACTGCTTTAAATGTGAAGTCGGTGCCCAGCCAGACAAGCAGCTGTAAATCTTTTTCATTTTTCAATTTCATTTTAGTGTTATTTACTCGTAAGTGAATCAATAATTATAATTATGGATTTTTCTTTTTCAGGCGCGCGAACTTCAACTCGCCTATCCACAGCGTAGCGATGCTGTTTCGCATAGTGACGGGAGAAGACTGGAACAAGATAATGCACGATTGTATGGTGGCACCGCCGTACTGCACACCGGCGGACAACTACTGGGAGACGGACTGTGGGAACTTTACTGCCTCGCTTGCCTACTTCTGCACCTTCTACGTCATTATCACCTACATAGTGCTCAACTTGCTTGTCGGTGAGATATATGTCGGTCAAGCTAGTCTCATCTTAAGTGAGAAAAACATAATTATTGTTCGTGACGCCGCCTGCCGTCAGCCAGCAATTACTAGGATACGGTTTTCGGTTAGGAGGATTGATTGATTGGAGGCCGCATAACATGATTTTCAGCGTGCCAGTTTCAGTCACTGACATTAGATGTGTTCCGGGTGTTACCTTTAACGAACAGAAATCGATTTCATATTCAATAATCGGGTATTCCGTTTCTTGAAAGTTATTGATAAATTTTTCATCATTTTTAACTTTTGCGTTGGATATAGTAAACAAATAAACTTTATTGTTTATTTATTTCTTCCTAAAGAAACCCAGAAATAATAATTGCTCATAACCAAAAAAATACATGAAAAATGGTCTCAAAGAATATATTCATTTTTTTCCATAATTACCTAACTTACTTTCAGCTATTATAATGGAGAACTTTTCCCTATTCTACTCCAATGAAGAAGATGCACTTTTGTCCTATGCTGATATAAGAAACTTCCAGAACACTTGGAACATTGTTGACGTGCATCAGAAAGGAGTCATTCCAGTTAGGAAGGTAAATAACCTTCTTCCCTATCATTGCTTTAATTAGTTAGGTGTAGTTGTCTATAATACAATCATTTGGTATTTTTACTTGAAAGTTTTCCGGGAGTTTAGAAAATTGGCAATTTTATAGATTTTGACGTTCCCTTACCGAAGTTCAACTTTGCCACCTCTTATCTTTGCCACTCGAATCGCCATATTGGAAAAATGGCGCCTAAAAGCAGTTTTTTTATAATAACTCCTTTCCAACGCATTTTACAGGAAAAACACATCTATACAAAGTAATTGTAGAGAAAATTTCCTACAATTTATGTCATAATATTTTTTCCTAAAATCAATAGTTTAGGCGTACGAGCGCTGGTTCGATATTTCTTAAAATGTATTCTTCTTGTACTCTCTGCAAATCAGCCCTGGACGATTTTGAAAAGTTTGTCTATGTCTATTTTTTTGCAGGTGAAATTCATTCTCCGTCTACTGAAAGGGCGTCTAGAATGCGACACCCACAAGGAGCGGCTTCTTTTCAAATACATGTGCTATGAATTGGAACGCTTGCATAACGGCGAAGATGTCACCTTTCACGATGTTATCAAGTATGTGGAACTTTCCAATTATTGTTATTATTTATTTATTTATTCCACAGAAATCAGAAATTAAGCTGAGAGCGTGTGTACGTGTTCGAGTTTGTGAGCGTGGTTTAAGTTTTTTATTAACTTATTTTCGCATTAAATTGTTGGCAAATAGTCATCATCGCATATTGACACGAACAAATCCAGAGGAGATGGCAGTATATTGCAAGCTTTGTAGGAGGGTTTCTTTTATACACTTTTTGGAGAAGAAGGAATTTGTTGTTTAAGACTGCTACAATGATGGTAAAGTTTTAGTAGAGGGTATTTTGTTTTGTTGCAGCATGTTATCTTACCGCACGGTGGACATCCGCAAATCACTGCAGATGGAAGAGCTGCTGGCGCGTGAGGAGTTCGAGTTCCTCATCGAGGAGGAGGTGGCTAAGCAGACCATCCGCACTTGGCTCGAGGGTTGCCTCAAGCGAATCCGTGTCAACAGTGAAGTGAGAATTGTTCCAACTATTATATTTTATTCCATGACAATGTAGCGGTGATAGCCCAGTGGCTTAGAATTCGACCTCGAATCGAAGGGTCCGGGTTCGAATCCCAGTGGCACGCACCAATGAGTTTGTAAAAAAAGTTATGTGCGCTTTATAAAATTAAATATCACCTGCTGTTACGGTGAAGGAAAACATCGTGAGGAAACCTGCATGCCTGAGAGTTACAAAAATTTTTTTTCAAAGGCATGTGAAGTCCACCAACCCGCATTAGGCCAGCGTGATAGACTAAGGCCTACATCCCTCTCATTGTGAGAGGAGACCCGACCCTGTAGTGGGTCATTAATGGGTTACTGACACATGACACTACTTAATACAGGTTCTCTGTCCACCCTTTTTCCATAAGAGGATGATACATCCATTAATGATCTTTAATGCTTTGTTTCTGCAACTCATCCATTTAAGGAAACTACAATATGTTTCTACAATTGTAATTAATGTTTCTTTCAAACTACAATTCTTCAGTACTAAAAGATCATTAAATCTCTAATCAAAAATCTAAAAGTTACAATGTAGAAGATATAAAAGGTGTAGGTACATGTGAATCCTCATTACATTACGATTCCTTTTCAGAAACAAGAGCAGACCAGTCTCATTGCTGGACTTCGAAAAACCAACGAGCAAATAGTTGATCTAAACACTGAGAAGACTGAGAAAGAAAAAACTGAAACTGAAACTCAGGTTCGTGTTTGAAATAATGCGCTTTGGTTTTAGAACACTAGCTAAGTATTTTTTAATTTGATTTTGATTACTATACTATTACTTTTTGTACAATAGGTAGCATTAGGATTGTGACAGATCTTTATCAATTCTACAGTATACACGCGTTAACTACCGAATGCTGAACATGAATGCAGTTTACACTATGTACCTGATTAAAACAATCAATTATTATATCTTTCAGCAAGCCCTTGGAAATTCCGGTCGAACGGAAATACCCGAGTCAGCTTCTCAACCAATTATATCAAGTAAGTTCACAAATGTAACAATTAAGCATCATTTTAACGTATAGAAAATGTATTAATACAAACTGAGTAAAATATTTATTTGCTTCTAGATGTGTCGTCATCATTTGAATCACAACCGAAGAGACCATCTGCTAAGGGACAGTTCAAAAGATCAGGAGTTCCTACAATGACTTTACCGAGGTATGGCAAAGTTATTGATTTATTTGTAACTACCAGTAGTCATCAAGCATGCAAACAAATACAACATATAAATACAAATACGACATTCTGTCTTAATTGTTTGCAAGATTGTTCAAAAAAACTGTGGCACAGAAAATAAGTATTTGTTTGTCATTACTGCAGAAAAACATTGTTGAACAGCAAACACGTTTTATCAGAGGGCTATATATTAGGGAAGACAAGCCAAGAGAACATTGAATTCAAGGCAAATAGGCAATAGATACTGCCATTGATATAGCCTGACCGGAATTAAAAAAGTAATATTATTATCAAATTATTATAGAATAGAATATATTCTACTTTATGTTCCCAAAACTTGTTTCAATTTAGTTTAACAATAAGTAGAAATGTGCTACAAAAAATATATTATTTATATTGCCATTGTCACAGACAAATCGCTTCCCTTGGCTGCTGCTGCGAGCTGCGTTAGGAACATTTTAGCAGAATACGATTGATCTTGATTTTTCAGACCCGAAAGTCCAGTTAAGAAGTATCTGCAGCCAACATTAAGTGACCCTCATCCCGCTCTCAACAAGAAAGCGACTGGTACGTTGAAATATTTTCTTCATAAAAAAATGTATTAAAAAATAAAATCGTTCGGAAGGCAGTATTTCAGCCTAGCTATCGCGGCAGCGCACAGACACCGACTTCCAACATCAAATAAAGTATCTTTAGCCTAATGGTGAGCCGCCATCAGAAACATAGTAGGTATATGTAAAAAACTGGCTGTTATAATTGTTCGGTATGGTTGCAGTGTTGTCGAAGAGCCGCGCGACGCACAACGCGGCGGGCGCGGGCGGCGGCGCGGCGGCGGCGGGCGGCGGCGCGGCGGCGGGCGGCGCGCGCGAGCTGGCCGCGCTGCACGACCTGCACTCCTGGTGGGGCTTGCAACTGTCCCGCGCGCCCGCGCCCCCCGAGTAGCCGTCGCCTGGTCGGTTGCCAAGATCCTCTTTTTAATTATTTGCAATTAAGAGTCGTTGCATGTTGCCAAGCGCACATCATTGCAGCATATTCGCGTTAAGCAAATAGTGGCTCGTCTTTGTCACTAGACTCGCCCCTAAACGAATTAAATCATATTAAATAATAAAGTCGTGTTGAAATTGCCAATTGCAGTACGTAAGACGACGCGTCTATTATCCATTTTAAAAATTAATTCCTCACCTATTCCCAAAATTAAAAGTCGATCAATTATTTATTCATTGCGTAGGACAAGTGATTTTTAGTGTAATTAAATACTTTAAAACAGTGTGGTGATCTAAATAGAGAACTGAATTTCTGAACATACCATTTATAAATTACCTATACAATAACACAATGAAATAAATACTATGTAATAAAAAATTGCTTGAATATTAATAGTTTGCCGACCTGAGTGGCGCAGTGGTTAAGACGCCGGTGCGCTGCGCGGAGGGTCCTGGGTTCGATTCCCAGCAGAGCAGAGATTTGAATGATGAGTTTAAATTTCTGTTTCTGGTCTGGGTGTGTTGTGTTTATGTATTATGTGTGTCCATGGCACCCACGACTCAGGGATTCCTAGTGTTGCGCTATGAGTGTGAAGCGTTATTTATTTATTTAAATTTTACATTAGGACAAATACTTTATGGTCGAATTGATATATCAATAGTTTCTTAACGCGAATAGACGGTAGGGCTCTCTATATCCAACCATATAATTGATTATTGAAGTCGACCGTAAATCTATAAGCCAAAAAAATTTTCGATTCCTTTTCGAGAATATTAGGTACATAGAGTAAGTAGTATGATATTTTAAATGTTGGGTGCCCTTGGCTCTCAAGGCCAAAGGTTACCTTGGGAGTTATGAATGACAAGACTAAGTGTAATTTTATTCTATTTCTTGTTTTTACTAAGCTCTGTGTACACATGGTCTCAAAAATAATGTATTGTTTTTTAAATAGGTACTGGTTACGTTAGCTGTTATACTATTTGCGCTGTACGTACAGCTATATGGTGCGGGTGACAGTTGCCAGCACGACGTTGACATCTGTCAGTACAACATAATAATAATATGATGTGATGTGACGTTAACTTCATTTTTATCGCCAACGATACTCGCAGCATAAATCTAGTTCTATTTAATATTGTTATGAAAAATAGTGAAAACTGCACAACTGAATTAGTGTTATTCAGTTGTGCCGCAGTTGCCGCGTGGTGTACCGATTGCAAAGAATGAGCGACTTAATGTCACACAATATCACAATATTTTCTCATTTTCTTGGATAATAGGGTATTTCGCACCATGCAAGGAAAAATCCAAAATTATGTAATATTGATAGATTTTGATTTCTGTTCTAAAAATGTAGTATACATTTATTATTTCAATTTTAAAATTCAGGTTTGTTAATCTGTTTTTCAAATGTCAAAAACGTTATACGCCATGAAAGCTATCGGCGTGACGTCATTAGCAGTGTAAATAAACAATGGAGTATAACTTTCTTCCTTTACTGACATGTATTGTTTACACTGCGAGTGACGTTACAAGCATGGCGGCAGCGCCGAGACGGCAGAGACCGTGTTTTCGCGGGGATTTTTGAAATTTAAATTGAAAAGTCTTTTGTTACATAATATTTGATTGCAAAAATTTTTTTTCCAATTTTTTTATGGGTTTTTATGACTTACGAATTCATATAAAAGCTTTTTGACATAGGCCGTAATACCCTATTAGGTGAAATTTTAAGGGTGCGTTTTCTATACATTTTTGGAACGAGAATCGAATACCGAGTGCCCCTATCAAAATGTCAAGTGTCTGAGTGTTGGTATTTGAAGTTTTCAAAATATACACATGAGTGTTATAAATATGATTAGTGGTAATTATTGTGTGTGTAGAAATAAAAGATAAATTAGATCTTATATTTTCATTTAATAACCTATTAATAATTATCATTCAATCAATCAATTACATTTACAAATAATCATAGATGTATTATAACTAACTAACGGCAATGTGAATAATTGGCAATGTGAAAAAGAAATGACTAAGAATACAATATGTTAGAACAATTAAGTCAACAATATCGAAATTGAGAGTGGAAATCACTACTTGACGTGAACATTATTGGTCTCGCCTCTATTATTTAACAGCCGATCTATCTAATATTATATCTATGCAAATAATTATGGACCAAGATCCCAGGGCCGCCAAACCTCACCTATTTTCTGACGAACGAAATGTGTGCTAGAAAGTGCTTCCGTGTATTACAAGAGTATCGTCGATGGGGAAGTAAAAGAATAGGTACCGAAAGATTAAACATTGCTCTCATATATACATAATATTTTAAATGCGGAAATTGCGCACAAAATCACAAGATACACAAATGTCCCTCGCAAGTTGCAATTCGTTACAAGTGGTAAGCAGTCTGTCTGTCTGTCTGTTGCAACGAATGTTCACTGCAAGTAGTGACACATGCCCAACGCGAAGAGTACGATGACCGTGAGCGTGAGCAGGAGACAGAGGTAGCGGCCGGCGATGGGGTAGTGGCAGAGCTTGGCGTGCAGTTTGAGCGTGGCGGCGTACGCCAGCACCGTGGAGATGTCTTCGTGTGACGTGTCCTGGTGCAGGAAGGGCCGCACGCACAGCTCGTGGCCCACCGACTGCGTGCGGCGACACTCGTGCGACAGCCGCGCCGCCTGAAATACCGATATACCGATTGTAAAGTTACAAGAAATGATTTTGTATGTCAAAATTGAGTATCAGGATTTTAGTTACTTTTATTTTGGCGGGAACTGTAGTTATGGAAAGGCTCGGTGACACTTATCTTTACCTCTTTTACCTTTATCAACATATTTTCACTAAATAATCTAACCTAATCATACTATAGTGTTCCACAAATGCTTTGCTCTTTTTTATTTTTTAAATTTGAGTTTTACTTTTTTATAACTTATAGTATCCACTGCTATAGTAGTATCACTTTGTCTGGTCATATTAAATACTTAATGTCAAAAGATTTCTTACACTATTGAGCTTAAACAACTACAATTTTATTAATTATGTAAATCGCAATTAAATTGTGGTACATTTTAACAATTTTCTTTTACAAAAATAAAAATAAAACAAGGTAGTGATTGGCGTGCGAAGATATCGGTAAATTAAAAAACGAGCGTATATTCCGATCGACCATTTTTATAACACAGTTATTTAACTTTTGAAAACGTGCTGTTAATTAGGTAAGTGTCTTTTAGTTCGAAAACTATACATTATAATAACACTATCTTTGTCTTAACTAACCTGCACAAAGGGCACAACAACTGCCGAGATCCAGAGTAGCTGGTTCAGTACGCTGATCCCCGCAATCGGCTCGGTTCCCGTGTCCACCTTGTCGAGGTTCAGCAACCACATGACGCCAGATGCTGCCCAGGATATGTTCACAATCGTGAACAAACATACAGCAGGCGCTAAATCATCGTTGAGATATTTCAGCAACTTTCTAAATTCTGCTATTTCCTGCAAATACGAGTACATCATAAGTATGGGATCAGCAAGACAGCAAGAATTTATTTAAATACTAGCTAACCCCGCAAACGTTGTTTTGCCATATAAGTTATCGAGCGTTAAAATCGACTATATAGTCGGGTTGTTGATAGAAGGATGAAAATTTAGGGTTTATGTATTGTTTTTGATGCCACATTATTGAAAAATAAAAATATAAAAAAAATGTCCAAAAAATAAAATAAAAATGTTAGGTGTGGACAACCCTTATCACTTAGGGGTATAAAAATAAACACTAGCCGATTCTCAGACCTACTAAATATGCATATAAAATTTCATAAAAATAGGTCAAGCCCTTTTGGAGGAGTACAGTCACTAAAATTGTGATATGAGAATTTTATATAAAAGATAACAAATTTTATTCTTGAACTAAATTATTGTTCGTGTAGTGTCGCGGTGTTATGAGCACAGGCGTACGCCAAGAAATTTTTTAGGACTACATTTCCGTGTTAAATTAATCTTGATACATATCGACCTATACAATGCAGAGGTGAAATAACGTAACTTAGTTGTCCTGAATGGGTATAAAATATTCTCTTTTGAAATGACTTCACATATAAGGCACTTACTCTCATCCAATTTAGAGGTGAAATGGTCCTATTAAGCAGGCGTTCTCTCAGGAACATTAGGTGTGCTTGAAGAAGCTGTGCTTGCAAACAGTAACTTGTTATTACTGTTGCTTGTACCATATCATGAATTAACGTACATATTATAAGTAAAATCTTTAGACCGAGCCTCACATCATTAGAACTGGAAAAAAAATTAATCATGGAGTTGTCTAAAAATTTTTTGAAAAATCATTCATCAACATCATCAGTTACCTTGACTCCATCCACCTAAACATAATAGTGCCTTGGGCAAGCATTAAGTTGACCGAACATAGTGAAATACACATCCATATTATACTAAGAATGATGAAAAACCAAAGCATGCGCAGCAGACGCTTTGGTTTAGCAGTAGGCATGCCTTGTGGTGCAAATGATGACAGCAGGAACACCTAATAAATTGTAATAAAATGAATTTTAATATAAGAATGTAAAGAGTACAGTTATGTCCTATCTTAGATACAGTTTCCATACACAATCACCTGTGTAGTTTAAATGAATTTATTTTTCTGGTCTTGGTATGTAATTTGTACGAAATTACATACCAAGACCAGAAAAATAAAAAAAATAAAAATTCTGTCGATGGAATTCAATCTCTTGGGTGGGATATTGAGTGAAACTTTTTATTTATTAAACTTCCAGTTAACCCAAGCGTAAAGATGCTAAATGATTGAGCTACTCATTAATTCAGAAATAGCGTTACGGGAAATCAAACCTAGAGTCCTTTAGAAAAATGCATTACCCCCGATTTGGTGTTATTAAAATGTCTTACCCTTTCCATTAGGTTCTGCAACTGTTCGTTGTCTGATATTCTGAAGAGATACAAGGCGTAGAGAAAGCCAGTAAAATGTAATATACTTGGCCCAATATATGTAAATGTCACGTTTCCGTAACATACTTGCGTATAATTATCGTATTCTAAAGAAGATGTTAAGGCAAGTGGCAGTAATTTGTAACAGAAACCTCTGTCTCGTCTGAAAAAAACAAAATTGTTATCCAAAAACGACATACCCACCAATTTAAAAGTTCAAAAATCCCTTTAACTTGTCGTTTTAACGTATTTAGCGGGATCGTGGAAGCACATTTATCTCGAGCACCAAGATAATTATATTCTAACAAACTGTACCTACTCGAAAACTTTTTTTATTTACATATAAAGAAGAGCTATTCTTATAAAGAAGAAAAGGTTATTTTCAGTAATTAGTACTTAGTAAATTAACAGTGAAAAATCAAAAGACTAACCTGAAACACGCCATGTATTGAAGAATATATCCAACAAACATTAGCACTGCTACTTGTGCAGTATGGTAATGTGAAAAACAAATTGCATATTTGGAGGAGTTAGATACATCCACAACCGGTCGCAATCCCATTATCGTTAAAAGTTTGAGATATGGCAGCAATATCTGAAATGGTGAAACAACCAATATTATGCATAAAATTAAGATGAATTTACACAAAAATTAAGTAGGTGTTCAGTAATCTTCCTTCCTACCTTGGATTTACAGTAGTGTAAAATTGCTGAAGTACTCATGTATTCTGTATCTGGGGACTCCGTTATCTCTCCTATCTGAAAGTGAAAAGGCGATTTTTTTAAATAAAAACAATCAAAAAGTTGCCTTCGCTAATTAAAATATTGTCAACAAAATTAGGTAGTAATAACGTAACTCACATCGACACTATTAGCGTCCAGGCTGGATCTGGTAGATCTCTCCATCGCGGGCACGCCCAGCTTGTCGTTGCCCAGTACATGGCTGTCCAGTAGATCACTAGCTTCGCAACCATTTAAAAAAATCACATTATCCACTTTATTACCCATATCTACACATTAATTGTCATCATGCACTTTATACAGAACAATTAATCATTTATAGCTTTGCTTAGCATTCTATCTTAAATATTGACAGTTACACGAGCACAGTGAACGTAAATTTATTAACTTACCACTGCCGTAAGAACCATTATCATTTTGCATTTTGTAATAAATAGAGCTTTAGCACTCTTTTATTTTGATTTAATTAAGGGCACCGAATGAAAGGTATGACATGTTTTATTAAGTACCCACACGGTATATTGTGACAGTCATTATTTTAAACACAACATTCACAAGTAGAAAGCAATAAACTGCATTATATTGTATATTTTAATTACTGACTGATAGACTGTTGAATCATATAATTATCTAGTTCTGTTCAGAGATAATAAACATTTGGAACTGAAGTTGAACTACACGTACTGTTAATATAAACACAAAATTATTATTATTTATATTGGTATTTCGTTTGATCTCTTCACGTCATTAACATTATTTATTACAACTACCCACACCTAGCTTTTATTTTTTAGATGTTTTAAGATGTGTGATCAAACGTCGTGATGTATGTAATCAATGCAAAGATCTCATAAACAAATACATAATTATTATTATGAATTTTAAATTTAAATCAATCAGTGTCTACAAGTGGAATGACCTACTTAAGCAAATGTGTTTAAAATGACGACCAAGTGTTTTATGGATGTTGCACTCTGATAACCTCATTACTATAATAACATCAAGAAAAATACATTGCTTTTATGCACAGTTGCTGTAGTCATACTTAGACTATAGATATTATTTGTATCGTCGTCTGTATGCTCGTGTAAAATATTTTATTAACTGATTACATAAGTACTTTGTTGTAAATTGAAGCACAAATTTTTGCAATAAAGGTATATTATGAATAAACAAATCTTAATTTAAATGGAAATGAAAACCTTAAATAAAACTACTAAAATCTTATGTTTGTAATAAGTATTTATTATTCTTAAAAATTATGGCATCTTAAATTTTTTCTTTGTCAAAAATCCAGTCCGCCTAACGATTTTCCTTCTTTCTTCATAATGTTTTTTCGTTTTCTTTTGGTTTTCTGAATTATTCTTCTTTCCCCGCAAAGAAAACTTCATTTCTTTGTTGCCTCCAGTACCCGTGACGACGGTGGCGCCTTCTCTCGCTAATCGCTCGCCTAAACTACTTTTGCTGACACGTACTAAGCTTTTGATATTCGTTACTTTGGGGGTTCTACTGAATTCATCAAGTTTGTCCTCTGTATCCAGTTCTTCTTGTTGGTGTTTCTTTCTTATCATTTTATGCTGCTTTTTGACTTCTTTTCTCCAAGCACTATCTTCATCTGAGCTTTCTTCACTAGATTCGTAAAGCTCACGATCTGAATCATTTTCTTCAGTGTCTTGAACCTAAAATTGTGCAGTATTTAATATAGTTACTGCATTCCTATCAAAATGACCTCTTAAGAGTTTTATTAAAAAGGCTTCAAACATATTATTTTTAACCTTGCCAATATACACACTTGTATTTACAAAAGTAATAATAGTCAAAATATGTTAATATTTACCTCCATATTGTCTGCTTCTGACTGGTTTTTGTCAATTTTAGATGCTTTACTGAGTCTCGATAGAACAGGATTAAGCAATCTATACTCATCTGCATCCTTGTCTACTTCAAACTCAGGATTTTCAAATAGTGCCTGTAGAACAAAAAAATTACTCATTTAAAATTTTTCAACACTTTCTAATCTATACTAATATTATAAAGAGGAAACATTTGTATTTTTGTATGTTTGTAACGAATAAACTCAAAAACTACTGGGCCGATTTCAAAGATTCTTTCACCATTGGAAAGCTACATTCAGCCTGAGTAACATAGGCTATGAAATAAAAAAATAAAAAAAAAATAATTGGCAGAGCGAAGCCTGCTGGGTCAGCTAGTTAGTTATAAAATAAATAAATTATTTTATTCCACATGCTCCTGGTGTTATATATTCAGGGTATTTTTTGAATAGTGAATGAGAATTTTTTTACCTTAAATCGATCATCCTTGAGTAAATCGGTGGAATGCTTTTTCCTCTTAGCATCAAAATTCAATAATCGAGAAGCTAAGTCACGATTAACTTTAGGTAAATTATCATCAACTTTTAATCGAGCTGGCCTCTCTTGTTCAATTTTCTCTCTTATTTTACGTTTTTTATATTCTTCAAACGCAAACGGATCGGCAATAGATTTGGCTCTCTTATATAATCGCACGTCTACGAAATATCTAAAAAGGTTTATAAACATTTTAGTAAATATAACAACATTAACAACTGGGATAATATATTCGTATTTACCAGTCAGTTCTAAGAGAGAAATGAGGAAATCCATAGAGACAAACGAAAGTAACTGATACAAAGTAAGCAAATGAAAGTGGCAATTGGCTGGCCACATTAATGGAAAGACGAATAACAATGGGAAAGAAGGACCCTAGAGACCACGTCCTGGTAAAAGGAGTACAAGCCCCCTACGACTCAGTAGACTAATGACTGCCTATATGTTCAAACTCGTTTGCTGTTCGCGTTCCGACGGATCAGCTGTCCGTCTTCCTCAAGGAGGAGCTGTGGCCGCAGGGGGTTCCGCAAGTCCCGCGGCCGTCGACGACCGCCGAACGTCACTGGACCCGCGCTTCACGTCAGCGTTAAAACGTGACCTAATTTTAACCTACAATATTATATGTATGTTAGTCTGTAAGGTATTTATGATATGGGCCTCTGTATTCAATAATACTTGTATTTTTGTTTATATTGCCTGAAATAAAGGTATTATTATTATTTGGGGAGGCCTATGCCCAACCATGGACTTGCAAGGACTGATAGATACAAAAAAAATTGATAAGAGTATATAAATCCATCCATGAAAAAAGTAAAATTTCTCACCCATGCATGTAAGCCCGTAAAAGATTTGTCCCTAATAGATGATCCAAGCCCAAAGACTCCAACTCTTGTTTAGTCACAAACTTGTAATCGTCATACACAGTCTGTGAAGCAGAAGTCTCCAGCTGCTCAGTTACATTGTCCAGGAAAGCACACCACCTTGGAGCAGGACCTAAAAATACAGTAATAATACTTTGAACCAATTTTGAATCTATTTTCATTTAAGGATTTTTAGTTTTTCCTTTGATATAGGTATGTATAAATATTAATTAATATATTTCTTTAAACTATCAATAGACCACTATTCAATATGGATTGTTGGTACCAACCTAAAGATGGTATATAATAAATTTGCATTTTTTGGTCTTCGACTGCCATCATACTTAATCCAGTATTCGGAACAACACATAAGTCATTAAAATCAACTGATGACTCAATGTTTGTGTATTGCTTGCCCTGTAAAAAAATCATTAAAAAATAGAACACTTTTGAAGTACAATAATTTATATTTCTTTATTTAATGTAAAGAAGCTCTACTCACACTATTGCTGTCCCAAATTTTTACTACATTGGCATCCATAGAGTACACATAATTCATATTTTTATGAAAATCTATACATTTTATAGGAATTTCATTCATATGATCCTTTATTAAAAGCGGTTTACTTGATCTTATGTCATACAACAGAATATGGCCTGATGATGTGCCTACACCCATTTGTAGAGCACGATTGAACTTCAGAGCTGTTACAGTAGGCATTGAATTATACCTAGAAAAATACGTAATTACTATGTTAAGCCAATAAAAAGTCTTTTCCATAGGTATCTGTTCTAGTTAAAAATATTCCCATATTATATTATAATTATGGATAAGTTATATGCAATTACAATTTAAGCAATTGCATTAAACATTATAATGGCAACCTTCAATAGCTCCTACCACTTATTAAAACCACCAACAATCAATCTGAATGTGTATGCAAAATAATACATTTTCTTAATATATAATCCTCCAAATTTTAATTTATATGTATTTACCTATAATCTCCACCAGTGCAATGGAGTGCACAGTCTAATAGCCCCTGTCTGGACTTGGTACGAGGGTCCCATGCCTCCACCTGGCCACCCTCAGTTCCTAAAACTAACAAACCATGCTCCTCATTTACACAGCAGCAGTTGATTTCACTAGCCTTGGTAATGTAAGGTGCCATAAATTGACCTATTTCTAAATTTAATCTATATACTTCCTGAAAAAACAAATTATAACAAATTTAAATGAATTCTCAATGAAGAAACAAATTTATTGAGTATTTAACTTTTTAATTTATTTTATTATTTGCTATTTGATTAGGTATAGGAAAAACTCACACTGGAAGCGCCAACAACAAACAAGTCACAGGAAGGCCTGTGGTAAGTCATATCTCTGCCAAAATGTGGAACACGAAGTCTATAATGCCTACCATGACCTACATGGAATTCTACATATCGATCACATTGTAAAAATACAATCTGAAAACAAAAAGTGGTATTGTACAGCTGGAATATAAAAAGTACTAAAATAAAAAGTACACTGAAACAAAACAAATACTCAATGACACAAAAATAGTGTTCTGGTATTGTACAGCTGAAACATGAATAAATTAATATAAAAAGTACACTGAAACAAAACAAATACTCAATGACACAAAAATAGTGTTCCAACATTGAACAAGATAACACTTTAAAACCATCCACAATAGTTACACCAAAAGGACATGATAGCTAGAAATACTATTTATTTTAGCAGCTAATACTTGTAAAACATATGCTTGTTAAACAGGACACTTATAAACTTAAATAATTATCTATGTACTAGCTGACCCCGCAAACGTTGTTTTACTAAGTTATTAAGCAGGATGAAAAATTATATTAAATTACTAAAATGACTATTAAAAATAGGAGTTGTTGATAGAAGGGTGAAAATTTAGGGTTGTATTGTATTTTTTGATGCCAAATAAAAATAAAATTTGTCCAAAAAATAAAATAAAAATGTTAGGTGTGGACAACCCTCATCGCTTAGGGGTATGAAAATTGACAGTAGCAGATTCTCAGACCTACTGAATATGCATATAAAATTTCATAAAAATCTGTTAAGCCTTTTGGAGGAGTATGGTAACTAAAACTGTGACAAGAATTTTATAATATAAGATAAATAATCTTCTATCTATACATATAATAAAAAAATTGTTAACCTCTCAATTAATTATTGCATTATGTGTTTGTGCGCACTAATCTCAGGAACAGCTGAACCAATTTGAATGTAATTTTGATTGTTGTATAATTGAAAACACTGGGCAGCATGTTATGCTATTCTATTTAAAAAAATACAAGAAACCGTATAAAAACCTCACTAGAAAAAATCATAACTATTAAAGTACTAAGATAGATAGTCTTAACTCTAAACTCTAAATGAAGGACAGGATGCCTGAAAGTCAACTAATGATAAATAAGTTTAAAACCCATATTACCTTAGAATAATCTTCACTCAGTATTTCAAATGTGACAACTTCAGAATCTAAGCACCTCTCAAATTTTAATGATAAATTATTCACATCAAAACATTTTATTCTTGGTTTATAGATGCCTGTTGCCATTATATATTGTCCATCTTTGGATACTCTTAAACTAGTGCTTACACCAGGCATATCAAATTCTTGTATGAGCTCAATTCTTCTCCGTAAGTCTACATTCTTTTTCAAAAGCGCACGCTTCTTCCTCTCAGTCAACCACTGTAAATACATAATCATTGTAATTATATTTGATCCTAACAAATCACACAATATGTTTAGAGGATTAATTAATTAATAATAAAAATATAACGTAGCAAAGCCACTTACATCAGGTAATGACTTTCCCGCGCTGAGGTTATAAATCTTCACATTATCTATTTCAGAAACCTGCATCGTGTTTGTATTATTTTCACCAATTATAGTAAATTTAATAACAAATTTACCCTACTACTGGTTTCATTTCATTTCATTTAATCTAATTGACTAATCACAACGCATTTCAAATAATGGATGCGTTCCACCAAGCGCAAGCGCCCACAACGATCAAAAATCAAAATGCTCAATTCAATTCAATTATTATTGTGCATGGTCGAGTGGTCGTGGCGAAACGTCACTTATGTATGACGTCTGACACCCACATGTCATGAAGGCTGAAGCTCACCCACGAGTCCCACGACCCATTTAAAAACGTTCAGCAGCAGCTCACGAACATCACGACCGCAGTTTTTAGGATTGCCAGGTGTTCGGTATTATACCGAGGTATTGGCGGTGCGGTATTTTTTGGAACGAAGTTCCTTATTTTTGATAATTTTTTCTCCATAATAGGGACCGTGCAGAAACTACAAAACGCCACCTAGCGGATTAAAACGAAACAAACTGTCACAAAGTGCAATATTGTCCCTTTGTTTTTCATATGTTTTCATAATGTCGCTTAACGAGGAATAACTCAGTATTTCACTATAAATTACGGATTAAATTACGTAAAATGTATAAAATGCGATTTTAGTGATATCAAGAATAGTGTGTGTCGTGCGAACGTTGATATTTTTCAAATTCTAAAAGTATTTGGTCCAAGTGTTTTTCAATAGAAAATTTGTTGGTGTATTAAAAGGGTGTAGAGGATTTTCAGATAACATTGTTTAAATAAAGTGAGCAACGCATAAAGCAGTATCTATTTTAAGATGAATGCCAGGCATTTTGATATTGTGTGATAAATAAAAATGTTTAAATAGAACAAATTTGTCCTTTTCATTGAAAATAAAAATAACTTGAATTTTAAATTAATCTCAAAACAAATTATATATTAGTTTCATTTAAAAAACCTTGATAGTTCTTTTTTACCGTTTGAATTCATGTCACGTGTATTTTTAACTGCATTTATCCAACTTTTCGTATAGTTTTTAGCCAGAGCATGTCGGTACTATCAGTGGAAAATTACGAGAATTTACACTAATATACTTATATATTTTATTCTTGGAAGTATTGGAGCATCCATCAATACAAGAATACACTTTTAATGAGCCTTTTAATATACAAAATTATTTGTGATACACTTTTCAAAAAGTTAACATACGGTAGTAATCCTACCCATAAAGCAATATGGCAGTTCCGATAAATGACACTAGATGGCATAGGTGTCGCCGTGCACGGTCCCTATATACGATTGACAATCGATGTTACAATGTTGCCGCTTCGTGAACGCGCTGTTTGTTTTCGAGCCATTTCGCGGATTGCGAAGCGTGCATGACGTTTTCCAACCATAATTTGTTTTATAAGTTAGTTTAGCTACTATAACAGTATTTTGTATTTTATGTCAATAATTTAAATAAATGATTAAAACTTGTTTTTTTTGGTCACTGTTTGGTATTTATTGGAAATAGATAAAATCAATTTATAAAACGTTATCACGTCAAAAAATTTTTTGCACTCAGTGCTATAGACTATAGACAAACTTCTGCTTCATTTATTTTGACTTTTCAAGTACGCCGAGCCGAGCCCGAGCGAGTTAAAAAATTTACCTTTGTCGAAATGTCGACTAAAGTATAATAAAGTTATATTTTAGTTTTTTTCAGCATTTTCAATTCAAGTAATTTTTGAATATAATGGCTGCAAAAAAGAAACCTCAACTTCCAAAATCTGTCTTAGATATGAAGTTTATGAGAAAAACTAAGGAACGACTTGAAAAAGAGTACCAAAATGTGGAAGATCATGAAAAGTTATATTCTAAAGTTATTTCTGATGAAATGCGTCATGCTTCTGGTAACTACATTTCAGAATCAAGCTTTATATATTGTGAAGATCTGTTGGAAGGTAGACTATCTTTTAAAGGCATGAATCCAGAAATAGAAAAAAATATGGCTGGAGCTTCAACTACAGAATCTGACGGTGAAATGCAAAAGGATATTTCAGATGAAATACTGTCCAAGAAGATGAGTAGGTTCCAGAGAAAGAGAGGGAATTCAGAGACCCCAAGTAAATATAAGATTGTAAAGAAAAAGAAGTAGACAGCTAGGTATAGAAAGATGGTTTGTGGTCGCCTTAAATTTTAAATTAATTTATGTAAAAATAAGCATTGTGTCACGAATATAAAACCATTTTACAGTATGTCAATTTTGTTTTCAATTACAAATAAGTTTAATTATACCATAGGTAGTAAGCAAGATACTGTTTTTGGCTATTGTGGATGCTTGCCAAAACCATGTCTTCTTTTCTTGTCTTTGATAAACTATGATAATATAACTATATTATTTATTGGGGGAATAAACTAATGGAATGTTTGCAATATACCATGCAATGATAGTTACAGAATTCTCAATTTAACACAGAAAACTTAAAAATTTAACACAGAGAACTTCAATGGGTTAGGTCAAATATTTTATAAAGAGGGTGAGTGACCGAACATGGAAAACAACAATGGACATGAAACATCTTACCTAACTACCTACTTCATTTTACCACTTACTCCCAAGTGGGGCGTAAGTCCATCTAGCCCATTTATTTTACAGTTAATATACACCAAAATGTAGTTTGTAAATTTTAATAAGCATAGGTAAGTACTTACTAATGAAAAACAAATTGTGTTAATGCCAATTTAATCTATGGTCTTGATAATATTTTCAGAAATCAAACAAAAAGTGGCAAATCCATAAATTTGGAGTCAGGGCTATTAAACATTTTTTTAAAGAAAAAATAAAGAAGTTTCTTTGCAAAATATAGGTATTATAAAGTTGTTACAAATTATTTTGATCAATCACCCCATGTCGGAATAATATTCAAGAAAGCTGTGCCCACATGAAATTTAAAAACTAATATAATTTTTCATAATCTTCATCCCAAAAAAGATGTGACCAAGAATTCAAAAATTCAAGTCCGCCATTTTGGATTTCAAAATTCATATAATATTTTTCATATCATATCCTCATACCAAAATGTTCCGAAAACTACAACCATGTCAAAAATACAAAAAATCTTTAAATTTGGATAGGGTCCATCCAAATTAAAATAAATAAAACAAATTTTCATAGACACTTGAGAGATGTGCTACAGGGAGGCTTAGGTTAGGTTAGAAACACATTTTTACGTGTAGCGATGCGCGATCGAGAGGTTTAATTCGATTGTTTTGATTCATCAAAGATCTCGATGGCTCTCGATTCTTTCGAATTAGACTCGAGTCCGACTCGGTCTGATATTGCGATTAGCGCCTGGGGGCGTTCAATCGCGAGTCGCGTTCTTCGAATCTCAATTCTTGACTCGACTTGTGAATCCGATTTGGACTCGAGTCCGATTTGGTCTGTTATTGCGACTAGCGCATTGGGCGTTCAATCGCGAGTCGATGGATTGCAGTTTTGCGAGTTCTTTACTTACGTTTTGAATACAAACTACTTAGTTAATAATCCATACTGTGAATTTGTGAAGTGTGACGGTAACAAAAGTAGTTTCTTACGTCGTAGGTACGGATTCTTAGATAGAAGGAATCTTCGCGTGTTCACGAAACGGCTCGTTCAGAAACCCAGTGACAGTTATCAGACGTTTATCTTAAGTTCAACTTTATTGATTCAACAGATATTGATAGTTTAATTACTGTGGACTTCAGAAACCGGACATTAAACGATCCAAAATTGGCGGTCGATTCCGTTAACTCGAATAGAAGAATCGAAAACATCTCGATTCTTTTTAGAACGGCAAGTCGGTTGACTCAATTTTAACGACTCCGATTCTTTCGATTGTTAAAAGATCTCTATTCTCGGGATCGCGCATCGCTATTTACGTGTCGTGGCGTGTCGTGAACCTGTGACGCGCCAGAAGCACATCGGTTTCATCCATTTACTATGGTTAGAGACATATTTTGAGGGCGTGTCGTGGCGCAGACTGCTCGCCTCCGATTGCGTAGAATGGTGGTGGGGGGATTATGGCGCGACACGACACGACACGCAAGTCGCAAATGTGTTTCTTAAACCGCGTGGCTTCTGGCGCGTCAATCAATTGGTCATTAAACGAACGACGTTTACAAGTTTACAACTAGCGGACGCTAGTTTGCAGCGTACCTATGTAAACAAATAATGACTGACGAGCTTATTGAACTTGTACGTCAATTAAATGCCATCAAAAACATAACTTGTAATAAAACCATATAACTATTCATAGATTGACTTAGCAATGATAATCAGGAAGATAAAATGGTTGATGATACTGGTTAAATTAATTATGTCACATTGATGTGTTTACTAAAATGTTGGTTTTCATTATATCAAACTAATTATTTAATTATAAAAGTTTGTTAAACTAATTATCATTTTAATGTGGATTTCATTATGTTAATATAATTATTAAGTGTATTGTGTGTTATTATATTTTAATGATTGCGAAACTAATTCATACAATATCTTGGTTTGATTACCTACTTGAATGTTGATTTAGTTATGTTAAACTAATCATTTAATGATAAATGATTGTTAAACTAATTAAGAATCAGAAGAAAACATCATGCACGTTTAAACCCTGCAAAGGATTGATATCTAGTGTCCAGAAAACCAGGGTTACAGGGCAGGGCGCGCCACGACACGACACACAAGTGTGCACACTCACCGCCACGAATGTTTCCGGCCTTAGTATCACGTCAATCGTTTTATTCGTAAAATAAATAAAAGACCCTGGCTGTGTCTGTCACAAATGTAAAAAAAGCAAAATAAGTCTTGAGTTCAATTGGGTACGCGACATTGCGCGGGAAAATCTTGATTCTTGTTGCATATAGTGAAAATAACGTTTTCCAAAAACCTAGATAATTATACCGATTTTTCGCCCTTAAAATTCCTTGTGTGTAGGGGAAAGTATGCTTTCTTACAGGTAACTACTGTAACTAGTGAACACTAAAATAATTAGACTGTCTAAGTAAATACTGTATTCAATATATAGTTGTATGTCTACACAACAAGTAAAATAAAAATAGATTTTCAAATAACATACACAATTTATTAAAATTTTGTTAACATATTTTGATAATCAAATGTAGAAAACAAAATAGCTAAGACTTAAATTAATTTCTCAGTCTAGTATGTAAATAATACCTACTTAAATATTAATTGTATTGACACTATATTTAGATGTAATTATTACAGAATTGCAAAGAATGAAGAGATTCAATGTTAGATTAAAAAATTATAAACAAAGTGAATCCTTGCTTTGAAATTATATTAATTTTTCAAATAAAGTTCTAAATGATCATGGTAAAGTATAGTCAGACAGAATCAAAGTGCACCTCATTTCATAATGGATGTGTCACAATTCATAAGTTTAGATAGAATATAGCAATGGTGTTATACGTCTGCACAGACTTAAAAAGTCTATTGTTAAAAAATAGTGTAACTGAACTTAAACATCCAAGTTTAACAGTATATTCATTACAGTATGTTATAATTAAATTATTTTACATTTTCATTGTTTTCACATACTTGTTGGTTATATATTTTTTCTTTTATACAATTAAAATTTTAAATAAGCAATTAAAAAAAATTCTTATACCTTTAATTTCATGATGCATAATATTTTGTTGAGTATAAGGCTTGCCTGAAATGCGCCGGTGCCGCACGCACGGCAATACCATGTATTCTCATAAAAAATATTAAAAATCGCATCGCCACGTCGCAGCCGCATCGTCGCCGCGTAAAAACCGTATTGTCTCCGCGTTAATAATAAAGTAGCGATCACAGTTCAGTATAGCATTGTATGTCGGTGTAACTGTACAGATTTCACTGTCTTGATATTTCGTATCTATTCATTATGTTAACATTAAGCAAAAAAAAAAGTGTTACTTATTTAATCTACAAGCAGTGGCAGTAACAAATTAATAAACGTAGAAGATTTTGGGTAAGTACACCCTGCTTTATCCTCTAGGGACAATGTACTTTTTGAAGATGAGAAATTATGAAGAATTTTTTTCTAATATCTTAGAATGGGTGTAAGAATTTTTGAGGCACTGCCGAACAACTAAACTTCAACACCAGGACACCAACATGCGACCTACCATTTCTCCTGCGGAGACTGGTGGTCACTCTAAGGTTAGTAAAATACATACCTACATCATACATTTAAATCAGAATACATTTATTCATGAAGATGTTAGTAATTATTATTCGAGATAAACCAAAAAAATTAACACAAAAATTCACATGCGCGTGAACACCTGGCGGGCGACGTGTCACTGATCGGCGTCTAATGTCAATGTCTACAAAATTGCGGCGCTGAGGCGGGCCAGCGCCTACGCGGCTGCGGGGTGGTAGTACGGCTCATGAACGATTTTCATTCGTATGCATAAACTTGCGGTCCGGTTCCGGCGTCGTGTACTAGAAGCCTAATGGCTAATATATGGGTGAAACAAAATAAGTTAGGTATTTAACATATAATAGGGTATACAAAAGTTGCTTATGGTGTTAGCTACCTAGTGCTGCGAGGTTGCTGGTGTTTTACGATTAACTCTGTATATTATAACATTTATACAATTCAAAATGAGCGGATTTGAAATGGACGGCCATTACGCTCAAATTATAATTTATTAGCTTGTGTGCCTAGTGTCATACTAAAATTGTTGATTTATTAATAATAATTACTTAAAGAAAAAAGGTTTTTTTTATCTATTTTTATGTTACAGTATGTTCTTACCCCCGGTTTATATTCTATCAAAGAATATAGTCATCAGGGATTAATCTTCCTCTGCTTAAAAAAAAAACTAATAAACAAATAGCCTGCAGCCAGACATGGCACAAATGTTAAGTTTTCAAGTGGGGAAATATAGTGTATAGCATAGTGATAAAATAAATGCATATCGTTAGAAATTGAACAGTACTTTTGAGTGTTTTTAATTAATATTTTTACATCCCTATTAAAAATAATTCGTTGGTATATTATTATGATCTGATAATTACACTAAGTGAAGACTATAATTTATAATTATTTAGTTTTATATTCAAGCAACAAGTATTTTTTGTTTGCTCTTCTTTTATCCTTGTCATGGACCTCTGACTGATGCTATATTTCATCCATTGCGTCCTTACTTTGTTGCCAATAAGCCCCTTTACAAATTTTATTTCCAGTCAGATTATCATCAAATGACATTATCATTTTCTTATATCACTTCAAGGTAACAGTCTTACTTTAGATTTTTTCTGTATCTCAATTTCAAAATAATTCTTTATTATAATCACTCAGATCATCGGTGGTAGAGTAGGTCTAGGTGTGTGGGTGGAACCACACCGTGGGAGGATGGTGCGGGGAGCGAGGCCGGGGTCAGTCGAGTCCCTGCTGCATGAGGGTGTGCAGGTCGCGGAAGGCGGCGCCGAGGCGGCCCTGCAGCGTCTGGCGCTTGAGCAGGAAGGCGCGCACGTCGAGCAGCAGGCGGTGGATCTGCGCGCACTTGGCGTAGCGCTCCTCGCGCGGGATGTCCACGCCCAGCGTGCGCACCGGCGCGCTCACGTTCGCGCGCACCACCGACGAGAAGTTGCGAACGATCAGCCGCAACGCGTTACACCCACACTGCATGTACCTAAAATGTTAGTTGTTCAAGTTGTATAACCCGAACGGATTTCAAAGAAACAATCTGGGAATGGCGGCCGGTACTTATGGTAGCGTCAGTAAAAAAGGCCAAGTAAAATTTTAACCTTCTTTTTTTATCTTCGATATCGTGCTGGGGTCCAAACGGGTTGCCATACTTGCCCGTGCGTTACTAAATTGCAAAGGGCGATAACGCCCCAGTCTCTTTTCTTCTTCAAAATACTTAATTACGTTGTAGACGATTGGTCGAGCATCACTATAAAGAACCTTCCTGCGTTTTCTAAAAGCCATTTAAACAACCAAAGATCTAAACTTAACAAAAACAACAAATAACAGAACAGTAGTTGTAACTAAACAGAATTGAAATTTTGCGAAATGGAGTGCGTCGAGACAGCGCGAATGCTAATCCAAACTGATTATTTTTTGTAAGTCGTACCACTACGTGCGAGTATAGACAGAGCGACGATTTGAACGAGATAGCATAAGACCGTCCGCCATTTACAGATTGTTTCTTTATCCGCACGGGTTATACATTGTCAGGTGTCCCACATTTAAATGAATTATGTCTATTTTTATAAAAACAATTGTTAAGTAATATATGGTTTTACTGATGTCCTAAAACTACTTGATTACAATAAGTTAACTTACGATTCATATTTGCTTTGTAATAATTCATAAATTTTGGGCAACATCAGAAGGCAGATGTCCAAGTTCCAGAGAGATCTGAAAACATTTGTATGCAGTCAATAGTTGTGGAGTATTTTATCACATTGATTATATTAATAGTTTATTTACTCACGGTTTATGTGCCATGACATTTAAAATATCTAATATTACTGAAGTATCTTCTAGAGCTATCACTGATTCTAAAGCTGTCTTCAAGTTTTTATTTATTCTGACTGAGTGAAATATCTGGAATATAAATAAGAAACTTAGAAATAGTCTAGTCGAGAAGTGAGTTTCCTGCGAAAAATCGTTACAGGGCTCTTAAAAATATGGCGATTATTGCATTGGATGCAGAATTTAATTCTGAAAAAAAGTATATTTTTTTGGCGGATAGCCAATAAAAATTTCATTTGTCATAAACAAAAAACAAAGAGGAGTCTTGGTTTTGTATCTATAACTTCAAAAATATTAAAGTTATCTGATATTTGAAAAAAATCCTAAAAGAGGAAATCTCTAGTAAAATAATTCTCGACTCCCGGAGTTGTAGCTCCATTATTTAGAGTTTAAATTTAACGCTGGAAATGGGCATACGCGCGGCACGTTCAGGGTTCGGTCGCGGCATCAAATTCGAGTACGTCACGCTTAATAATAATTGTTTTAAGGTATAAATTATTATTTGAACATTTTAGAAAAATATGGTATATTCGGAACACTTCAAGTTTCTCGAACTTCCATTTTCATTGTTAATTAAAAAAAAGGTTAAAATAATTATCGTAAATTTTTTTCCCTTCGATGAGCCCTTCTACTACTACTACTTCTAAAATAACTTCACGACTAGGCTTAAACACGACATAATAATTCTTAAAAACCTTACATTTTAATTTAATTTAAGAACTTTATAGAAACTGCCAACAAAATATATTATGCTTGGCTTACATGAAATAAATGGCAAATAGTTTAGTTAGGCCATGTTTGAATTAATTTTTGCATTAATGGACTGTGGATAAATTTACTGTCGCCAGTAATAAAATGACTATTCCTTTTTGAGTATGAGTTAAACAGAATTTTTGTATTAATCGCCATGATGCTTTATAAATAATTGTACTACTTTATTATACTGGCAATTGCTCAAGTACTGTCATGTTTTTGAGCCAATGAGCTTATAAGAAAATAATCATTGACAATGTTATAGAAGACAGATATTAGTGTGGCTGTGGCCATATCAAAGGTAAACATGGTGCCCCCTGTGGAAGTGTTCCTTGTAGTTAGTTGGTAAAGCTATAAGCTGTCTGATGAGCGACAGATAAAGGGAGCGGCATACCTGGAGAGCCCGCCGGCGCGCGCTGAGCACGGCCATCATGGAGTCGTGGCCGCGCATCATGACGCCGAGCACCTCCTGCTCGCTGGCCGCCACGCCACCGCAGCGGTTTCCTCGTGCACGCTAAACATTCAAATTACTATTTATAGCTCAGTCCCTTTAAGTGGATACATTACAACTTAAAAGTATGGGTTTGATCCTAATTAATCGAGTGGCTGTCCACGTTCTAATGCCACATTGAGGTGTCAGTAGATAGAAGATTACTTTCATTATTGTGATTGTGTTGAAGAGGTCCCTTGCCAGCAGGGCATAAAAAGAACCAATGTATTTATCTATCTATTATACTATTTCATGTTGCAGCAATAAATCGTAAGTTACAAAAATCGTAATTTTCATTTATAAAAAATAAATATCCTAAGTTATTAACGAAAATCTACTTACTGGAAGAAATTCATCTAAATCAAGTCCAACAGGTCTGTCAATTGCATAGGGAACAAATTCTGGTTCGGGTTCTGTATTAGCTGTTTCCACACTCCTTGTAACAGTTACATTCTCTCGGTCAACGCTGTCTACTCGTCGTCTGAAAACAACTCAAAACCTGAATCTTTATGTCACAATTTACATAAACATGATATATAGGAAATTATTAGTTCTTAACCGATTCAGTGCGGATGGCTCCGCAGGGGCGCCATATGTATATTTTGTGTATGGCGGGTGGCGCCCAAAGAGCCAACTGTAAAACTCCGCTAAAATAGCTTTATTCAGAGTTTAGCCCTCAATGAAAGTTTTCTTTTTGTCACGTAGATTACGATCCTAGTGTTAATTTTAAGATATAGATAGCATGAAAAGACATTTCAAGCGTTTAAACCTTTTCAATAGAAACAATAATTTTATTATGAAAGATAACCTTTGTGCATGGCGGGTGGCACCCCAGAGGAACCAAAATTAGAACCCAAAAAACTGATTAATTTACTTTTATCAATAGTTCCTACATATTAAAGTGTTCTAACAGACATAACACTAGAAAGGAAATATCATAGCGTTCTGCATGTCACAAATACTCATATTTCATAAATCCAATGAAAACTACAAAAAGGTTTACAACACCTTACATGAATGAGTCACTTACCTTCCATTTCCAATAATACACGTAGATAATTAATCTTTTTTTATACATTAAACGAACAATTAAACCGCTTACGTTGGATTTTGGTTGCCGACTAAACTTACAGCAAGTGGAAACAGCAAAAAAAGCGATAGATTACAATACATGGCGGAAGGCGCAAGAGTTTAAAGAGGGGGACGCCTGTCTGTCATCAGGCTGTTATTTTGATAAATGTAACTTTGCAAAAAAAAACTTCTGTAATATGATTTTTTTGTGGTTTGTATCTATTCTGACGCCTTGTTTTATTAACATGTTCTTACATTTCTTCTTCTTCCGCTAAAAGCACAATTATAATCATATCCCAGTCCACCATGCATCGTCGACGAACTTTCGCGACAAACCGGCATGTGTACTGTAGAGTGGAAACCCAGAACGGTTTACTCGCGCAGGCTCGCGAGGTCGCGCGCAAGCTCGAGCATACGCGATCCGTAAAGAAAGTGCCCGAGACCGCGCGGGGATTATTCCTCTCTGTCTTCGCTAAGCCTTAGGGGAGCCATCAATGAGCCTTGCGTTACGACGCCCCAGAGGAGCCGCGAAACATTTGTTCGGCCGCCAGGCATAAAAGTTTGCCAAATAGTCCACCGCATTGAATCGGTTAATTACCTGGTAGTTTGACTTGATGTTCTTGTAAACGATAAAGATCTTGGTCCTAAAGATGGAGGTCCCAATGATATTTCACTATTACTTGGGCGAAGACTGTTACTTGCTAAAATAAACAAAAATTGAAAATTAATTTACTAGTACAAAAACTCATGATATAGAATTGAATCTTTCGATATATACTTCATACAACACATCACAAATACCTTTAAGCAAGTTTGAAAATGGTTGCGCGAATTATTATCAAACAATAACTCACGTATATCAGATGATGATTTAGTCTCTTTATATGAATTGTGTCGGTTAAGCGTAGTCGTTGTTAGAGCGTTACAAGCGAATTCGTTCGTAGATGCTTCCGTTGTTGTGAATGGCCCGTCATCCTTATTGCCGTCCATTACTCCTGTTAAGCACATAGCCATCAAGAAGCAAGCATTAATAAATACACTTTCTTAGCTATAACACCTGAATTGAAGACGCTACATTTGATGTCCAAAATCAAAAGAAATATAATTTGATGTCAATTTCATAATTAAACTTTTAGTGTTTATAATCATCATCAGTAAGTATATTTTTCTGCATTTTTCATAATCTGCATAAGGGAGCAACCTATATAAACCAACCATCACCATGTGAAATAAACCTAGTAATGTGGCCTATAAGCATTATATATAAATATACACACCTATGTATATAATATTATTATATGAAGGTAAGTGTTAATGATATTGATGTACAAAATTTTTAAAAATCGATGGATTTTGATGCCCTTTATTAATATAGTGGCATAGTAACATTACATACCACCCAGTTAAGGGAGGGTTGATAGTGAGAATGATAACTATTTCGACAACAGTGTGGTTCTATCAAAGTTGAAATTCCTGGTACAGCTATACATAAACTGACTGGTATATATTTCCGGCTTGTTATCCAGGAGGGCGTAGTGTTCCTTGGCAGTGGGTATGCGCGAGTAGTGGTCGGCTCGCTGGCGCTGCGGCGGCGAGGGCTGCGGCGGCGGCCGCGGCGGCTCCTCCAGCGCTAGATCGCGCAGGGACGTGCTTGCGACGCTCTCCAGTTTCACAGAAGGCTCTGCAACTGATTTTGATTTACTTGACTTTACTTTAGCTATTTTATTCTTTTGTTAATTATTAATTTACTTTTATCATCATACTCAGATCCCAGAAAAAATAAATAATAAATAATTACACTATATAATGCCTTTAAGGTATGTATATTATATACTTAACATATAAAAAAATTACATATTAAAATATTAAAGAGATGAAAAAATGGACCTGGCAATGAATAATCTTCAGAAGACAGGCTGGTCGCTGGAGGGGGAGTCCTGGTCACTATTAAAAATAATTTAATTTTAGAATATATTCATTTGAACAATTGAGGCACAGAAAATATCGCACCTATCGGGCAGTCCTCAAAGCTCCTACTTACATGCTCTAGAAGGGCGGAAAATTTCAGTGTAGTCATTAAAATTTGATATAACAGCACCTGAATCCTCATCAGCTTCAGTCCCTGACGTCGATTCTTCTGCAGTTTTTTCATCGAGGATTGTTGGTTTATGCATGACTAAAACATAGAAAAAACTTTAGTTTGGAAGAAATGAAAATGCATAATCCTTATTACTATTTCACTAGACAAATTTTGCAATACAGACGATGTTTATTGAGGGATTTAATTTTTGTCGTCGTTTATATACTCAATTACGTGTAAAATATTCACAATATGGCTGGATTCTTTTTCTGACAGATTTGAACAATCTTAGTTCCACACTATATATCTAGGCAGCTGGCGAGCATTTAGGTATATTATGATTTGCTCGTACTCCGTATTGATAGGCATTAAAGTTGGGATCAATACGACAAAATTTCTTAATGAATGAAGGTCGTACGTTGCTGCCTTTTTTTTTAACAGGGCTTCAAATCTGTTAAAAAAATTGGTACTAAATCATTTGCTCGTGTCTGCCTCATTTTGATAACGAAGAAAATCTATGAGGCAGACATCCAGGGCTCTGCATTATCATAGGAGGTGGATGCAAAAATGTTGAAAAAAAAAACTACTAAATCATTTGCTCGTAGCTATATAACTGGGTCCATACGATTTATTAGAACCCCCTGAATACAAAAAAAATTTGGCAGACATTTTACTTACTGACTTTAACCGTTACAGGTGGTTTCAAAGTCTTAAGGCATAGTACAAAGAGGGTACTTTGAATCACACGTTTTGCTAACGCGCATTTCGATTTTCAATTTATTTGTTTCGATTAATATTTTGTAAACATAGATCTGTTAATTGAATGGTTCATCCAAGCGTTGATTTAAAAAAAATTCAAATGGTCTGCTTTCGGAATATCAGTGACCTGGGTCTGTCTCGTTCTTTTTTCTTTCTTTTATAAGCAATAGAAAATGACACGAGCAAATGATATAGCACATTTTTAGTCGACATTTTTGAAGCGCTATTAATTGAAAACGCAGCGCTACAATGGTGGCAGACTATTTTTCTGCGATCTTTCACGAGATTTTTAAACGAACACTGCAGGTCTGCCAAGCGTGCATTTCATATGTTTATTTTAAATCATAAAAAAATTCATAACTTCAAAAATCAGAATCCTAGATGTCTGACTTTTTGATTTTCTTCATTTTGACAAGGTTTATAAATATCAGCCTTAGAGGCAGACACGAGCAAATGATAGAGTATAGCGTTTTTTTTAACATTTTTAAGGGGCTGTCAATTGACAACCCAGCGCTACCATGGTGGTAGACGCGGTCCTTAATATTCCTTATCGTATAATTATCGCTATTAATAAAGTCTGCCACATGAGCCGATCATGATTTTTTGCTTGCCAGCTTCCTATTTACAATATTCTTACTTGCAATTTTTGGGAATTTCCAAAAATCGTTCTAAGAAACAAAATAAATTACTTATATGTATATAGAAGGCAAGATCAGAGGGGTTACTCTTGAAATCAATTCCGATCGATCGTCATTGGAATTGTTGCACACTAGCGCATTATTTTTCCAATATTGAACGCATATTGCAGAACTAAATGAAATTGTGTAATTTCGTTTTGCAATCTTCTTATTGTCAAAGAGAAGCTAATCTCGACGCAGTTTTTGACAGCCCCCTTGTGTTGCCTAAATTCAATAACAAAAGTATAATTTTTTAGATATTGAAATGTAAACCTACTAACTTAAAAAAGCTGAAATAATGCCAAACATTATAAATTTCCACCAAAAATCCCCCAAATATAAAATATTTCACATAAGTTAAGCAAAATGTATGTAGGAATAAAAATATTTTTATGACTGAATAGATATTAAAAACTCCTACTTATATATCTTATAAAATTCACATGTCACAGTTTTAGTTACCAAACTCCTCCAAAACGGCTTGACCGATTTTAATTAGTCTGAGGTCTGAGAATCGGCTACTGTCTATTTTTCATACCCCTAAGTAATAAGGATTGTGTACACCTAACATTTTTATTTTATTTTTTGGACAAATTTTCACCCTTCTATCAACAACCCCTATTTTTTAATAGTCGATTTTTAATGCTCAATAACTAATATCGCAAAACAACGTTTGCGGGGTCAGCTAGTAATAAAATAAAATTTATTTTCAATTTGTTCAAAACAAATTTTAATCAAAAATATTTGTACAAATTGTTCAATTACACTATGATTTGACACTTTTGTAACATCCAAAGAATTTACATCTACATAGAGGAAGCATTATGACCTTGGATGATTTATAGGGGCATTCTCATAGATTTAAGGTTTAAATATTTGATTAAAGTTTAATAGTTTATTGTTCTCCATCATACATATTTTTGCTCGCTCTATGTGTATTTTATCCAATCTCTCTGGATATTGATGTTCTTGGTCAATTCAATCTTAATTCCAATTTTAACGCAATTGCGTTCAAGAGTACCAAATTATGTGACTGTTCAGATAGAATCGGAATCGGAATTGAAATTGAGATAGTTTTGAAGAGTAAGGCCACTGGACTTTCTGAAGGATATTTAAGGATTTCACTCTTAACATTCGGTAGAAATTCACCCGTTTGATTACCCACAGGGACTTTTAGGGGACTAAAATAAAAAAAACCTTCTTCATGACTTTCGGCGTCTCTTGACCGTTCTGACATTTCGTGGCATATTTCTATAAATAGATCCTTTTAAATGGACATTTTTTGTATATCTCTCATCTAGCTATGAATTAAGATTTATAATAAATATAATTTTAAGAACGTTATATTTCTAAAAATTGCATATTGCGAAACTTATCTAGTGATCCAGTATATCTACAAAATAAGTACAGCAATTATTACACTAAGGCTAAATTGTCTTATAAGTGCTAATTGGTTGTTAGCATTAGAAAATTATGTGTTGTTGATTAGCATTACAGCTGCACCAGACAGTTGGACATATTGTTATAATAAAAATACTTAATGTTTTTAAGTTTCAACCCTTTTTATGTCCTACAGCTGGGCTCGTATACAATACAATAAAATAACAGATAACTTATATAATGGCTTAAAACCTTTTCTATCTACCAAAGTCTTCGGCTTACCTTCTTTTGGTGGTTTTTCTTTTGAAAAGCTTTTACGAACAGTATGGCCTTTTTGGAATGGGGATAAATCTCGTACAATTGGAGTAACAACGGGTGGAGGTCCACCAAAGGGATGGACTTTAGTGAGATCAACAACTGATAACACTACATAAGTTGAATGAAAGGATGCTGCTATCTGCAAAATTAAAATAATGTGTAAATTCATCATCATCATCATATAATATATAAATAAACGAAGACGAATCAGTTCAGAACAACTTTCTCTATCGTTTCTCAAAAAAAATTTCTCATCTTTGTTTTCTTTGGTAGGTATTAACATGTTTTAGTGCAGACAGTCAATAAAATTAAGTAAAATGCATTGGAAATACATTAAATTCATGAAAAAACACAGCAAGCACACAGCCATACGTTTATTTACACACACACACACATAGATACACAAAAATGACATGTATTTTTTTCTTCTGGTTATGGCGGAGGCCCATTCAATTCAGCCCACAGATTAAGTATTGTTCAGTCAATGTCAAGTTGAAGTTATAATTATTATGTTAATTTAAAAAAGAAGGATAGGATAAAAATGGGAATAGATAATAAGGGATTTTACAGTACCTAAATTTGGAAAAGTTACAATTACGAAAATATGGATTCACAAAATAAATCAATAAAAGTGCAAAGTGTTTTTAAAAATATTGTAGAAATTATTGTGGGTTTTCATGAATCCATTTTTTATTACTACATATAATATAGTTTTTCAATATGATATTAAACCTGAGATCATTTTTATGAGATATGTAAAAAAAAGTATTTTTTGAAATTATTACAGGCTGAAGAGATGATAACGAGTACCCACAAACTGAAACAGATTAAGTCCATCTACAAATACGATTTCGCGAGTTTTTATTTTCTCCCATAAAGATCATTTAAAGTGTTAAAATTGGCCAACTTTACTACTCATTCATTGTTTTTGAATTAAAATATTTTTTACCAATCAACTAAAAAGTTTTAACACCTAATGCAACTCGTCTGCAACAGGTACCTAACCTTATAATCTTTCGTTTTAATGTTATTGTAGAAGTACATAGAAGTAGAAAGATTTAATAAATTATAGTCATATTTGACTACTAAGCGACCAGTCGACCACTAGTAATTTTAAAAGAGCCAATTCAATGTGTTCAATTGTAATTTTGTGGATTAAATTTATTCATTTTCACACAATAATATAGATCTTTATCTATATTAAAAACTTACAAGTTGAGTTTGAGCAACTGTCATGTCATGAATTTGCCCCCAGTGTCCTGGCACTGTGTCAAGTACTCTTGCAGGCTCCCATCCAATCACATGTAATCCATCATTTCCACAACCTAATAGTGTAGTACCATCATCACTGAATGTCATGTGCCTGAAATTTATAAAAAACTTATATATATTACTTACTTATAAAATTACTATAAAATACAGGATGAATTTTTCAAGTGTGCATGAATAGGGATATCCGAAACTATGAGTTGTATAGAAAAATGCTGAAAGGAGTCTGGGGACAGATTTTGATACCCTGTATATTTGACCTGAAGTGTTAAAGTATGCCCAGCTAATAGGTAACTTTGTTAATTCCTAACCCCTTAATGATTTACATTTTTTTTAATTTACCAGAAGTTAATTTTAATTATTAATTAAATACTAAAATAAAATTGACCCTTGATATAAATTGACCATTATAAGGATGCAGATGTTATTGAAATTAACTTAAATTATGTTGGTACTGGCTAAGGAAGTGCTAATTTACATTGCATTGAATACTTTAAGTTAGTTTACCTGTGTGCTACTTTTAATATGGAAAGTGTGCAATAAACATAATACATTCACCTTATTGATGTGTTATCTTTATCAAACTTAGAGACCAGTTGGAACTTTTCCATATCCCAGAAATTGACAGTTCTGTCGGCCCCACAGCTAGCTAGCAGAAACTCATGGGGGTGAAATTTGACACATGTTACTGCAGATGTATGTTCCATAAACTCTTGAAGTACTTTACCAACTCGAACATCCCAAACCTTGACTAGACCTGTAGAAAATCATTATTAACCTTCAAGTACTGACATGGTTTAGTCCTATCATAAATGGTGACGTGACATAAATCTCAGATGCTCAGACATATTAAATAATCGAAAAAGATTATTTCTATTTACTGATTTGCAGATTATTTATGTTTAATACGATAAGTATACTACTGTTTTACTAAAAAAATGCAAAAACAACAACATTTTCATATGAGATCAATATTTACTAGGTTCAAATTTTAAGACTTATATTTCGCTCACTAGAAAAACATTAGATATGATCATAGCTATAAGAAAATTATTTGGTATTTTTTGACAAATTTCTTATATTTTAACATTAGTCTTAATTATAGAATAGCTTAAGTAGCGATGGCTTCTGAGATCACATAATATTTTGGAATAAATCACTTGTTGTCTGCACAGTCTACATGCATACTGTTTTTAACACTGTTTTTACTGTTTTTGTTTTTTTCGACTGTTTGATCAACATGTTCGATCCCGAAGCTATAAGGAAGGGCTATAACTGTGAACAGTCTGTGAGACACCCACGTCAGTACTTAAAGGTTAACATCAAAACTCTGGCAGTTCCAGAAATCACTAAAAAATTTGTCTTTTCCAAAAAAACACAAGTTTAACAAAAGTTTTACAATGATTTCAAAAACCATTCTCCATCAGAAAGATTTTACTTAAGCCCCACACAGTTACAAGTAACCTTTTACAAAAAAAGTATTAAAAGAAAGAAATAATTACCATCTTCACAGGCAGACGCTATCCATTGTCCATCAGGACTGAATTGCAGGCTGTTAACAGCAAGACGGTGGCTGGAATATGTGACAATACAACCTCTCTTCCTGGTATCCCATAGTTTTATATTACTGTCACAAGATCCTGTAGTTAGATAATCACCATATGGATGAAAGTCCATGCATTTTATAGCTCCTTTGTGACCAGTAAATGTTCTCAGTAATTTGGCAGCTTCCAAATCCCATATTTTTAATGCCCCTGTTTGGGATCCTGCACATACCAGATCTTCAGAATGTCCAAAGCAAACACATTCAACAGGTGTAGTATGACCACTTAGGCTCTAGAAAAATATAAAACATAATTGATTTACTTTATGCAGTCATTTATAAAATACATTTAACGAAAATTTAGACCTCTTGTTATTTCCTATATTAAAATAATTTAATTTTTATATGAGTTACGAACCATTAAGCAGCTCTGCCTTCCAATAGCCCACAGATTGACTTTTTTGTCATCTCCTCCAGTGGCTAAAACTTGATTTGATTTGTGTCCCATGGCCAGGCAATTGACATTTGCCTTGTGGGCGACAAACTCCTCTGCAATAAATTTTATATTGCAAGATTATACAAACATAAAATAGTACATAAAATAATTAAGATTAGAAAGGAACATACGTAATTTCCATGATCTTCTTATGGTTTCCATTGTAACATTCCGTGTAGGTAGGTAAGTTTAACCTTATATGGAAGAGAAGTCTCTAATATTTATGTGTTATCGATTCCACATTTTAACTTATATTAATTTTATCACATTTACATTTTACAGGAAATTTGTACTACACTGAATATTAAAGTTAAAGATACTTAATAAAAACTGCAAAATGCAAGAGATCTTCTAAAAATTGTTTTTTGTTGACGTTTTTCTATATTATATTATAGTACTTTTTTTTATGACACGACAAAGAATGATATTTTAAGTTTTCAGCCGCACAATCATAATATTATTATTATCAAACAAGTAATGATATTTTAAATTTATATTATAATTTTAACTATATTATACGTTTACAGTCCGACCGAACTGTAATCAAAAACATTTAAGCGAATAAAGTCTAAAATTATAATAAATTTGAAAAAACAACGTGTGCCTATTCTATAATGTCTACTACCCTAACTAACCTAATATAATCTGCACCACTTAATTAATTATTTATACTCTACTGACACTGACTATGTCTGTTCAATCTGTTGTCACTGTCACGTATAATCATCTGTTATAATTTATTTTATTTTAATTATTTTAAATAAATAATTTTGCGGATTGCCTTCTTTTTAAATTAACTGATATTCTTCGAATAGTTCAAACAAGTATTATCTGCTTCTGACATTAAAAATATTCGTTAAAATTATTTTCGAGAATTTAATATGGCTCTACAGATTACCTGCTTGTTACAAAAATGTTTTAATTGGAACTCAAGAGTTCACTTGAGATTAATTTCATATGTACAAGGTCAGGAGCCTGAGCCAAAAATTAGAGAATATTTCTACTATATAGATCATCAAGGAATGGTAAGATATAAATTAACTTTTTATTTAGGAAACTACTAAATATATCCCATAACTTAAAAACTATAATCTGAATGAATTAATACTTTAGCTTTTGTTTGCAGTTATTTTTAGATGATTGTAAAATGAAAAACTTTACATCATGCTTTAAGGAAAAAAAGTTTCTTGAATTTTTCTTCAAAAGAATAAGGCTAAATACAACTCAGCGCTATCAAAATGAGTTTCCATTTATATCTCTTTGTGGAAGAGAGAGAAATTACATTAGATGTGATGACCTCCCAATAGTATACACACATGTAGTTGACAGACAACCACTAGATAATGATATTTTGTTATTTGGTTATGCAGATGACTTACTAAAAGCCCAATTTAAACCAGAAAATATATTTATGTTACCAACAACAGGAAGAGTATACCATCCTGCTGATGACAAATATGGTGGAATTGGCCTTGTGCGATCTAAATTATCAATAGAATTGAGTAAAAATTTTAAGTTTTCTAATGGTGAATCTGAACCTCCAACACATTTTACTTGGAAAGGAGAGACGTATCAATTGGATCACAACTGGTTTTATAATAATATAGAAAAACATAACATTAAAGTACGATCTGACCCAGATAGCACATGAGAACTGAATGATCAAATCATTTGACTGTGATGTAGGAATATATCATTTTAATGCTTTGTTTCTTTTAATTATAATTAGTTTATAATATAAGCATAATAATTATTATATTTGAAGATAATATTGTTTTCTAGACATTTTCCTTTTTATTATATTTTATGTATTACCAGTTTCTGCCAGTGACTGTTCACTATTTGAATGTGAACTAGTTAAAAATATTGTTATTAAAATTTGTAAGTAATCTGTTGTCTATTATGTGAAAAAGTAACTATTTTCCATACATCCAAGCTTTAACATCTTCAAAATACCTCCCCTATAAGGGTCTAGCCCCACTCTTAAAATAGCATAAATTTGAATTTTATATTAAAACTAGCTGACCCCGCAAACATTGTTTTGCGATAGGTATAAGTTATTGAGTGTTAAAATACGACTATTAAAAATAGGGGTTGTTGATAGAAGGGTGAAAATTCAAGATTGTATGTATTTTTTGAAGCCACATTATTGAAAAATAAAAAGAATTATTGTCCAAAAAATAAAATGAAAATGTTAGGTGTGGACAACCCTTATCACTAAGGGGTATGAAAAATAGGTGTTAGCCAATTCTCAGACCTACTTAATATGCATATAAAATTTCATAAAAATCGGTTTTCATAAAAACCCGTTTTGGAGGAGTATGGTAACTAAAACTGGGACATGAGAATTTTATATAAAAGATTTGATGAACGTCCACAAGGTAATTTCTATTTCTTTGGACCTGAATATTCTACAGATATAAAAAAGGTGTTGTTAGGAGTTAGGCGTTAGGCGCCCGGTATGAGAAAAATATGGAGAGTAAAACCCTAATCAAATGGGATAGTAATAGTACGTTTTCGGTGTGCATCATTTCTCGCGCACCTGTCACTTTTCAAAATTATGTTGGTTTCCCAGTCAGTTAAAATGTTAATGTCTAAAAAATTCTCTACCTGAGTGATGACGTAATCAATGACCAACTTTAACAGCTTTTACCCAGGGCCTTTTAGTTTTAAAGCTAATATGCTATAATAATCTTAAAATTTTGAAATTACCTACTGGAAATTATTGGCAAAAAATTCATTTTTGTTACAAAAGTCAAAGTTTAGGCCATGATAGATGTTGTTTTGAGAGCTACGTGTTATTCTATCCTCACTGCCCAGTATTTGACGATTGTTTTTTATTTCAACGAAATTGACCCACTACTTTGAAAGCAATCGCTTTGTAAGTACCCACATAGGATCCACAATAAAAAATCAAATATGAAATTGCCGCTCTTCAGTACTGGATGGAAAAAAAGTTTGGAATGGCTCTGATTTTGTTTTAAAAACATGACATTCTTTTTACAACCTCAGTCTTTTGTTTATTGATTAGCGTTGTATTTTCATTACATTTGAACATTTTTCGTCATAATGGATACCTATTTTAAAAATTCGTGTACCTAATTAAATATGGAATATGAGTTCCTTCGTGGCACCAACGCGACACAAACGGCACGTAACATCAAAAACGTTTGCGGAGAGAACTGTAAAACGAACGCACAACAAGTTGGTTAGATCCTGGTTCAGCACCCTTAAAAAGATGATGGTCACTGTTTGGTGGTCTATTGCGGGTGTGATTCACCACAGCTTTTTACAAAACGGCATGAGCATCACTGCAGATGTCTACTGTGAAGAACTGAAGACAATGATGGAGAAGCTTGCACATCGGCAACCAGCTTTGGTCAATCGGTCGTCCCCACTGTTCCTTCACGACAACGCGCGACCCCATACTGCACAACAGACAGTCTCCAAGCTGCAAGAGCTGGGGTTGGAAGCTCTCCCTCATCCGCCATACTCACCAGACCTTGCACCTACCGACTATTACTTTTCCAATATTTAGACAACTTTTTAGTGGGTAAAAAATTCAATTCCCGAGAGGCAGATCCAAATACCTTTCAAGAGTTTGTTGCCTCTCGTCCAGCTGATTTTTACAAGAAGGGCATCAATAAATTTGCCAATGTGATGGCAAAGATGCGTCGATTGCATGGGAGATTACTTTGATTAATTGATTATACAGAAATAAAAAAGTTAAATAAAATAAGTACTTTCACTTATTCCATACAAAACGGCAATTTCATAGTTAAAGACCTAATAATAATTTATCAATAAAAATTAGAAATTCTTTTTTTAATTTTTTTTCTATTTTTTCGTCGATCATTTTTGGTCTACTTTCACCCTCTTTCGGGGTTGCACTTTATCCCGGGACACACTATATAGATCCACTGTGAAGAGGGGACTTCATTAACACATTAAAAAAATTTTAACATGGAATCTTCCATGTTAAAAATCCCAAGCCAGAGAAAATAAAGATTTTTGATTTCAAAAGGAGGAGCCCCTATGTAAAGGTTAGTTCTGGTAAGAACGTTTTTTTTTTTTTTTTGCGCCCAGACAAAGAGAAAAGGGCTACCCTCCTTGGAACGGGCTGGAGGGAGGTGGTGAATGCTCATGCATACCATCACAGCCGTCTGTGATGGTTATGTGGGACTCACGTAGGACCTAGGTGCCTACCCACATAATAAATTTAAATATATACCGAAAATGTGGTTATTTTTTATACTGGCAACATAGTGCGCTATGCGAGACTCCATTTTGTTTTGCTACTCCCGTCACTCTTACTTAAGTACTCTTACTCTAACTCTATGCGTCAGTCCGACTCAGTCCGTCGGTGGTTTTGTCACTTGTCGCGTCTGTCGTGTTATGGCTGTTCTACCTAGTCACGAAATTTGGAAATTTTTTGAGATAAGATCGGATAGTTTCTTTTCATAAACCTAATGTTATTAGCCACTTGGGTGATTTTAGAGATATAGAGTCCGATCTTTCCCATGTATTTATTTTAAATGTATGTCCGTACTTTAAACTCCCATAACTAAGCAGTCGTTAAGTGTACAAACGAAAAAATATTTTTCTTATAGCTTGTTTATTGATTATCAGTTTTTACTTTACGCTGGCTGGTATAGATTATGAGAAAAAAAATTGCCAACATCTTACGAATGCAGCTAAAAACCATCCGATAGTACCCCAACTCACTATACCTACCTACCGTTTTGTCGATTTAATTTGGTCTATTTTATGTCCTTTATTTACTGCTACTGCCAAACATATTAGAAGCAGCAGTGTAAAACTGTAAAATATTAAATTTACCTACACAAAAAATAAACGTAATAGTGTAAATACTGTTTATTGTAGTAAAATAACTGTTTTCATCATTATTAAAACTTAAAGTTATAGTTTTTAAACCTAACACATGTGATGTTAAGTTACCTAAAAAGAAAAAAATAACTTCATATTTTAGTAACAATCTAATAGATACTTTTACTTACTTCTCAATTGTTACAATAAATAAGTTTATATTAAATAGACTTTTCATTTAAATCTCAATCATGTGTCAATTTCGCAGATGTATCACAGACTTATAATTATGGCTAAATAACATTTGTTCAGTCACTAACATTAATTTGTGCAAAACTTATTGTAACATTTCCCTATGTATAAATACATTAGACATTTCTCCAATTATTCCACATTATGAAATGTGTAAAGAATATAATCCTTGACTGATTTATTACAAAATTGCTTATGTTGATATTACAGAGAGGCACTATCATGAGAGGCTCAGATGCATACTGTGCCTGACATAATTTAATTATGTTTCTCCTTCTTTAGAGAAAGACTCAAAGGACCCCTGTTGCACCCAAGAAAAACCATGTGAGTTCTCATTCAGCGCAGGTGCTTTGAGCATGATATTTTTTGCTGTATCATGTAAGGTGGGATCATAGGGTTTAAAAGTGATATAGTGTTTGTCTTCAGTTGGAGGATCATCATAAACATGACTGATACTTGAGGCCACACATTCTTTTACCTTTTCCATGAATAATTTCTTATTTGTTTTGAAGCTGTAAGAGAACCAGAATTTAAGTATCACATATGTTGTGCAAGAGTTTTCAGACACAAGAAAAATCATATAAATTGTTGTGCAATCATATCTGGACTGAAATATTTTATAATATGATGGTGACCCAGATTAAAAGGCTCTAAGCCACTTACTTCAATACTAAGATTGTACCTAGTAAAACTATCTGCATTTTCAATAGCAAGCTCTCATGTGCTGAAGCAACTCATGTCTGGAACTTACTGACTTATACATTATTAAAGCCTTTCATTCAATAAACACTTTACTATAAACTTACTTTACAGATGCTTCCATATTCACGGGCACTTTCATGTTTAGATTGTGAAATATCCAGTGTAAATACTTTAAAATCTGCCAAATGTGGTTTTGCTTTCTGTCCCACTGAGGAAAAACTTCAGTTAGACTTAGTATGCCAGTGGTTGAATCAACTGCAGGATGGTATAATTGTGATGTAAATGTTAATACCTGAAATGTAGGTAACAAAGGAAAACTAATTTTATATTTTCATCATCTTGTAAAATAATATATCATGTAAATGTTAAACTTACAGGAACAACATCATCTGGGAACTTTTCTGGTAATGTTAATGTAAACCTAAATACTCCACCTTCATACACACCAGACCTTACAAATATAACACCATACCAGACTGTAATAAAAAAATGAAGCAACAAATGTTAATTTCATTATATGAATGGATTTTTAAAGCTTATATACAGGGTGACTGGTAAGTCACTTGACAATCTCTGGTGCAAGAAAGTAATTGGTTGTGTGTTGTTAAAAAAATTAAAAAATCAATTAAGTACTAAGTAAACAATGATTTAATTAATCCAATAGGACTCCGACAGTATGGTTCCACTCGCAAGTTACCTAATTGATGCTTGGGCATAGAGGCATGGTGAATCAACCCTTAGTCCACCACGCTGGCCTAGTGTGGGTTGGTGGACTTCACATGCCTTTGAGAACTTTTTTCTGAACTCTCACGCATGCAGGTTTCCTCACGATGTTTTCCTTTACCGTAACAGCAGGTGATATTTAATTTTTATAAAGCGCACATAATTTTTTTTTTACAAAGTCATTGGTGCATGCCACTGGGATTTGAACCCGGATCCCTTGATTCGAGGTCGAATTCTAAGCCACTGGGCTAATACTGCTACAATACTGAGTGCCCCCTATCAATTTGTCAAGTGTCTTACCAGTCACTCACCCAGTATAGTTATATATATACATACTTACATAATGAATTTTCATATGAAGGTATAACGTAAATGCCTTGTAAGTTTTCAGTTTGTAACATGCGACTGAAAAAGATTATTTAAAATCGTATTATTAATAAATATTTAAAAGTATATAAATTTATACTTTAATGTAGAAACAAAAAAAAAGTAAGTAGGTATATAAATGCAATACAATTAAGCTAAGTACTTATTAATTTTTGAATAATTTGTTTTTTGAACTTACTATTCTGCCATTATAATGTACTCCTGATGGAACACTGAATTAAGTTCCTTCATTTCTTTTATAGTGTTTTCTTCACTCATTGGTTTGAATAAGTACCATACAAGTATAGTGAAGTTTGTCCTTTGCCAATTTCCCACAATTTTTGATTAGGTTGTTGTAGCCATAGGTATAGAGTAGGTAGGTACTTAAAATGTAGTTAGAGAATTTTAGAGAAGTCTAACGTATGATATTTAATATTCTCAGAAGATATACTATAATATATTTTATTTGTTCTGACTCTGAGTGATGTGTTAAATTGTCACAATCACCCACCTTGTCACTGTTGTTCTGTTTTGTCAGTGTCAAAACTGTCAAATTTGTTTGGTATTAGCGCTCTCCGATTTCACGTTGGTTCATTTCACACGTAAATTTTGTTCATAGATACCATCAAAAACATAAGACGCCACGCCACGACACGTAAATGTATCTAACAGGCCGGAAAACGTAAATGTGTATGCATTGATGATTTGATGCATACACAGCATGTGATGACATTTTTTTAAATAGGTAAATTCATTGATTTTTTTAGTATGTTTAAGGTTTTTACGTATGAAATAACCTATCTTAATAAATAAATAATAATTTGAGAGACAAAAAATCATGATATCTTTCATTTAAAGTATATTTTTCGCTTTTTTTTGAAAACTGGCTCTTTCATAACACTTCTCCCTAAAATGAAATTGTTAATTTGGTATTGGTAAATTGGTATATACCAATCTATAAAGTTATAAGATAGGAAAGGTATCTATCTGGCACCGGGATTTAAAAACTGCTATATAAGAAATTATGATTACGGATTAGGATCGCGATCTTCAAACTGGTGGTGCCATCTTGTAACGAGTAGCAGAAACTAGCAATTATTTAGAAGCTTGATTTTTAAATTATTTGTCATGTATATACAAATGTGTATTTTAACCGACTTAAAAAAAGGAGGTTTAATTTATCAATTTGACACGTACGTATGTAATATTCTCGGAACTGCTCAATATTTACATATGTTGGTCCTATTACAGCTTCCAAACAAGTATACCAAATTTCATAGGTGTATGTATGTATGTGTGTAGATAATTGTTTGTCCTCGCATAGCTCCGAAATTAATGGTCGAATCGTGTTCGTTCTTTTTTTGTTTGTTTGTATTTTTTTCAACTTAGGGAATGGTAATTGCTAAGTAGGGATTTCACGAACTAATAAGCAGGAATAACGTTTACCACATCAACTATGCTAGTGCTTACCACTAGATGGCGCTAAAGCATTCTTGGCAATCTCTAGGGGAAGCTACCCACTGAGCTATCCGGTCGATCGCCTCCTTGAGTAACAATTTAAATAAATCTATAAATCACTACAACTTTTTACCCTTAATGAGTAGCATACGGACACGCACGTAAGGGTGGCGGTGAGGTGCCTAGTGATATTAGGTTATCGTTGTTGCTTGCCCGGGGAGGTAGTTAGGTACAATAAATGTAGGTAACTACCTATAAAATGCTTATGATAATGAGTAGGTTGGACATGGTCTACTGTGTTCTATTACCTAGTAGAAGAACTGAAGGGAACCTCTATTCTATAGATAAATAAATATCAACCATTTAAACGCGAACATAAAAGTGAACGGGATTTACATTACTTACTTGTTTTAACTTCTTATCACATTAGTATTTTTAAATTGATATTATGTAACAATGTAACCAACCACCAGGCGTGCAGGGTTTCCTCACGTTGTTTATCTCCACCATTACGACAGGTGATATTTTTTAAATATTTTGCGGATACAACTTCATCATCAGGAAAATACCAAAATATAATTTATACCTATGTTATGTGAAGTTTAATTTCTGATTTCCTTGTGCAATGCGCGAGTTATCGATGCGTCAAGCGCCCCTCAGGCCCGCACTCGAGCACCTGATGATCGCGGGATCAGCCGACGCTACACGCGCGCTCTCATTAGTCGGGATTATCCTGCACGTGTCCCTGGATTAACGCATAAGCTCGTGTTATATTCAAATACCAGGTTTAATTATTTTTTATTGATTTCGATTTGCATGATACTTGAATGTATTAATGATTTTATTATAGGCTGGCTTACGAGATTTGAACTGAAATCACGCACAAACGTTCATTACTATCGCTAGAAACGTAAATCTTATTGGGGTTGCCTAATTGATCAACATGATAATCATGAAACTAATTTTATCACATAATAAAATTTCGTTCCGCTGTATTTCGTCCATCTGGTTTTACATGGTTCTCTTGGTTCTCTTTACTATAAGCAAACAGTCGATAATGTTTTATGCAGTTGTTTTACGACAGCAGTTTCGTTCGTAGAAAACAGACATTAATTCGAGGAAACATGTGGATGAGATGGCGCTACTCGCTTTCAAAGTGCCGCTGTCGGAACATAAAACTTTACCATTTGATGTATGCACTGCTGTCCTGTAATTACTCCTGCTGGATAAACAAACAGCTTAAATTAGCGTTTCGACTTATCCATTTCAACGTATCTGTAAAAGTTTTGATGATGAAACATCCTTAGGTACCTAGATGTACCTACCAATACATTTTGACATTGAATTTAAAGAAAAATTAAATGTGTGAAATGGCGAGGCTGAATGAGCTCTGGCTATTTCAGAATAAAATTATTATCCATGCTGATAGGGTCTGATTTTGAATTCTAGCTTGGGCTCTACATTGCTATCAGTCGTCGTTATTCTAGAGCTAGGCCCTTTTTTACTTTAATACAACCATAATCAAAGGAAGTCTATCTGGTAGGTTGGACGAAACAGTATTAAACTTAAAGCCTAATGGCATTCTCTATACTATGTTTGATGATAAAAATGCATAGGGAACAACCATCCAAACAATGAACTTCAAAGTAAGGTGTGTACTTTTATAACCAATGAAGGGAAAATAATTGATCAGTAAGCAAGTTGATTGTGAAGGGTTTCCTTTGACGAGCGGCCCGCCCGGTCTCGTATCACACTTGAGTGACGCCAGCTAAGACGCATGCGTGGGGCTTCCCTCTACGAGTGCTCTGACTGAACACAAAATAAGCTCAGCACACTCTTAAGACCGTGCGTGTTATAAACTTTATAAAAATGTTTTACCTAAATTTTTTTTCAGAAGGAGGAAATGAGCGTGTAGGTAGATACATTTGACTTATATTCTAAACCAGTGCTAAAATACGAACCATTCCTGTGTGGATTAATATCGCAGGAAAATCTGTCAACCGAAAATATGACTAAATCGATCACTTGGTTTGCAATTTAGAACTTTACTCCAATTCATAACTAATACTTAATCTGTCCTACAAATCCACGGATGATGGCTCTACAATAGCCTACAAATTAAATTACCTTATTTTGCGTTTCACAGATAATCCCGGAATCGTAAGCGAGTAGCGCGGTTCGCCGAGCAGATATTTAACAGGAAGAGATCCTTGATGTTTCAGAATACTTTCCACGATTAGGTACCTATTGGAAATGCTTTGGAATTTTTAATGATGTAAATGAGGTATGCTCCAACCTATAATGGAAGGTATGTAGGTGGCCTTGAACGGTTCGGGAAGCAACCTTGCCCAGCTTGCCCCTTGCTTGAGAAGAAAAGGGTTTCAGTCATCAAAATACTTATTTTATTGTGAATACTACAATCAGTAAACATTAAAAAAATATTCCATGAAGCGATATGCAATAGAAAAATAACAAAATAATTTAATTTGTGTGTTGAGAGGGAGCCATTTAGACTACAGTGAGTACTGAGTACTTACGAGGCACCGTGCACTGTTCCCACGCTTTGCTCGCGGATTACACGGAATGCCCTTTTGGTGCTTCGCTCCTACACTGACCTGCGTTTTTTCACAAAAAGAATTGCCTGATAAATCGCACGCATTGTACGAAAGATCAGGATAGCGTTCCCCAATTTTTGTCCAAATTTTTTTGCGGACGTCGATCAGGATGATGTCCTATAATGCAGGTACCTGCTCAATTTTGACGGTCAAGGTGCCGTCACACGTCACAATAAAACTAAGATAACATCGCATTTATGTGATACCTACACTTTGTATTGCTCATTTCCGCGTAAAATGTTACATTATGAATTATAACATATCGTCTTGCTTTTAGGACAAGAACACTGATATATTTTTTAAATCCTTAAATCCTCCTTTTGTAAGAAAAGGTACAATTCTTATTTTTCCTTTAAATAAAGTATAAGCAGAAAATAATAAACAGACAATTTTTCAATGTAGAGATTATCTTAAGGTTGAAAGATTGTGAGCATTCCGATTTAAAACTACATTGCATTAAAATTCATAATATAATAAGTCGCTAAAAAGTACTATAAAATTATTATGCTTACATTCAAATATCGTTTGTCATACTCGTACATAACAGGAAATTAAGCAACAATAAATATACGTGACTATTGATTCGTTAAAATGTAGCAATTAACCGTGTGCTCAACGAGCATAAATGTGAGCATTTCCTTCACTAAATTGGATATAATGAGCGAGGGTGGCGTGGGGCCGGCGCAGGCACAGGTGCGCCGCGCGTGCACTTTTGAGGAGCATCAGGCCTATCTACCATGTGTTGGACACCTAATTACATTTAATTGACCCAATGTGCGTAACATAAAACGGACGGGTGACGGGGTGACTAGATATGTACAGTATTGTACAGTCACTTATGTTTAATAAGGATAAGCTATCTGTAGGAAAGATAGAATTTCAAAAATCATTTGACAAAATCTCAAATAAACCTTTATATAACTATTCCAAACGTTAGCTATCAAGATTCAGTAGTTTTGATTTCGTTCTAATAGTTTTCCAGGATAAACGATTTTATGTTTATATTTTTAAATGGATTATTCAATTACACTGATAAAAAAAAATCTATAAGCATTTACAAAATTATATATATATTTTATATTACCTTAAAACACAAGGTTTTTTGCAGTAGGTACTTAATAGAACAGGCAGATGACCTTTACCTATAATATTTATAATTTATTTACTTTTGGTGAATAAATTTCGATAGGGTATATGAAAATAAAACACGTCAGTTTAAAGTAAAATTAGGTACGTTTATTTACATTTACTATCACAATAGATCGGGCTTTGTTTTCGTTCCAAATAAATTCAACTTAAAATTAAATAACATTACCCAAATTTGAACAAGAACACATTCATTAAGTAAAATTATATAAAAAGATTTTGGAATAACAACGAAATGTTAGCAACATTCTTAGGTGTAGATACCTATGAGTTTTCTGCTTAGACCATAATATGATATAACTACTTTATTCAGATTATACTCGTAAATTGCACGACATCATACCTTTCTACTTTTCTAATGAATACCTACACAAATACACAATACATGTTCAAATTGTATTTTGAAGTGAAAATTTCTTATGGGGGGGGGGGACCGCTTCGTACCGATTCTTACTTAAAATTTTCGGTGGCACTATTGTCTGTCTAATTTTAAAACTTTATTCTATTGTTTGACTTAAAGTTCTGCGCTAACTTTTAGTTTCTTATGTTTGACGAAGAACAGCAAATTGTCATCAGAACATTAAGAACTACGAGTATGTTTTGTCTTTTATCTACTTATGCCAGTTACGCAAAACCAATTATTAATAAGATTTTATATTGATAATAATGCAGTTAGGTATAGGCACATACTATCAGTGTAAGTAGGTTATAATATGTGTTTGAAAATAGCACAAGGTATGCAAATATGTATGTAGGTATATTCGACTTATCAAGTTTATATTAGGTCCATTACAATATTATTAACACCTCAATTGGCAGCTATGTGTTTTAAAAGGATATCATATCACTTTACACGGTGAGTGATATACAATACCTGGTTTAAGAAATGAGAGCGCCCTGGGAGTGCGGTTTGATGTGGACAGGATGTGTGGCGTGGGTGTGCGCTGGGTGCGCGATGTGCGGTGGCTGGCGCGCCTGGTGGCAGCGCTGCGCCTGGAGGTGCGAGTGCGCGCGCAGCTCCTCGCCGTGCTCGCGGTAAGCCCGATGCTTGTCCTCGAAGTCTCGCAGTCGCTGGTTGTAACGCTCTATCTGGTCTCTGAGCGCCGCGTCCTCGATAGCCGCTCGCTCCTCGTCCAGTTCGAGGCAACCCACTCCGTCCAAACGCTCCAAGTCGATCCAACCCCGCCAGCGGACGCACACGCCGTTCATAATAAATCTCGAAACGATGTGTGCCTGGACACAAAAAGAGAAAATCGTGAATGGACGTAATTAATGGCAGCCTTCCTAGAAAACGGGAAAAAAACGCAACGCAAAAAGTCACACCGTTTGGTGGTAGTAGGTAGGAAGTAAAAGATTGCGAAGGACTTTTTTTGAATATTCAACGGAATATTCAACGCATCGGTTAACTTTTCTGGTTATGATGATTCTTTTGTTTGTATTTTAAATCATATGATTAGCAGTACACGGATACTAAGTCGGATAGTTAAGTAGGTAATTAATTGTAATGTTATCTTTGGTAGGTATGTTAAATATGTTAATAATGCGTTTATTAATTTATTACTTTTGTTATTAATAAAATCAATATTTAAAAAATACACTCATAAAATAATAATAATTAAACAATACATAATTATAATTATTAACAAAATGAATATGTCATCCGCTTAGTAACTCGGCTTGTGGCATGGTGCCCAGAACGCTGGCAGCATTACCGCGTTGAATGCTCAATTACTCAGGCAAATTTTTTGAGCAAAATTGCTGCCAGCCTTCCTTTCCGGTCACCCGAAGTGGGGACAAGCCTGGCTGACATGTCCTTCATGAATTCCTTCATGTCAGCCGACCACGGACGGACCCATAGTCTCTACTGCAAGCGCCGCAAACTCGTAATTTCTCTGGTAATAACTCTACCATCTACAAAGAGTACTTTTAAATATAGTTAATAATGAAGGCTTAATACAAATATAGGGACCTACATATTGTTAAAAACCTTTTTTCAATTTCTGGGAGCGCATCGTTTATGTAGGTAACCGGTTACAAAAACGCCATAAGGCAAGCGCGCGGTGGTGATCGCGTGCTTACTATATTCCATCATCCGCTTCAAAAACATTTAATTAATTATACTTTTTGAAACAGACAAATGTAAAATGACTTAAATTTTTGTTAAATATTTAAGTACAATAGGTCTACCAGAATCGCTTGCCATATGGTTCCTGACCTCGAGAAATGGTGGGAGTTGCAGTGCCATTCCATAGATTTATTTTGACCAATGATAGTGTATCTATCATTGATTTTGACTATATTTTGGCTTTTGTACGAGGAATATCTTTGATTGAATCATTGGATTATGTGTGGTTAATTATTTTATGTCGGTAAAGCTCGTGCAAATATTGGGGTTGTTTAAAGGTTTGAAACTTATGTACGTAGGTATTTTGTGTAAATTTCATATTACTGTGTAGATAATAATTTAAAGGATAGGATAGGATTTAAAATATAGTAGGATAGTCATATAGCGCTGCCAACTCCTGGCTGTTTTAGGCTTTATTCTACAGCTAGATTCTACTTATTTTCATTCATTGCAGTCACAAAGCAAGTTCTAATTGTCTTCGAAACTATTTTTCATTGAAGGAGAAAATACATGTATAGTTAGTTCATGATGAGAAAATAAGACAATCGTAAGAATTTTGAGGACAATAATATATAGGAGTTTGAATAGACTAAAATAGTTAAGAAGTGGTGCCAATTCTTGGCTGTCTTTGGCTATATCCTTCAGCTAGTTAGCTTTCTTCTTATTTTCATTTATTACAGTCTCAAAGCAGGCTGCATCGGGCAGAATTTGTAATTAACTTCGAAAGCATTATGTGTTGGAGGAGCAAAGTACATAGCTACCTACCTATATAGCTTTTAAGCTGAAGAAATTGAGCTGAAAATATAACCTAAATGCAAATGTAAATTAATTTTCGTTCCTTCAGAAACTAGTTGACGTTTAAATCTACTAGGCTATTTTATACATGTATTCATGGTATATTGTTATAGGGTGGGGGGTGGTTTCTGAAAGCGTCGGCGGCCATTATGGCTGGGCGGGCGGGGCGTCGCGGCGCCCTGCCATCCCCCTCGTTTTCCCGTATCGATCCGGGGAAACTGCGCTCTCGCGAACGCTTTTTAGAGGATGAAAATAACATTGACAGAAAATGCTTAGTAAACCTATTTAACAATAAAGCCTTTCCTGTTTCTGCTACCTATATAGATGTACTAGACTGTGCGCACGGGTTCCCCGCGTGGATTTTAGAATTTGCGGTTATTGTGACTAAGAGCACATATCTAACTATCATAGTAGTTAGATATGTGCTCTCGCGGACTTTTTTGTAGATCTTAATAAGACCTACAAACCCGTAGTACATCATTTTGTTCTCTTTCAGTTTTTGCTACGCACGCATAAATAGGTTTTCGATTCAATTTTCTTACGTATCCCTAATTTTTTGAAAATAAAATATAGCCTATTACCTTCCTTTATAAATGGACTATCCAACACTGAAAGAATTTTTGAAATCGATCCAGTAGTTCCTGAGATTAGCGCGTTCAAACAAACAAACAAACAAACAAACTGTTTACGCTTTATATTATTAAGTATAGATAAGCGCTTAATTAACAGAAGTCAAGAGACATATGAATTAACAGGAGGCCTTGATTCTTCATTCCATGATCAACCACGTCCGACTTCAAACCAGCTTCTAGTATTCTTCATTCATTAAGCATGGATAAGCCCCTACGCTCGGTGGAGTTCAGAAGCCAATGTCGTTTAAATTTTAAATAGCTTTTCCACCAGTTGAATTTTTCCAAATTAAAATAGGTAAATAATGTACCTTTTCACAAATTGAAACCTTTTCAAAGTGCAAATTAATATTTCAAAGCATTTTCCTCAAAGATGATACCTAAGACGTCCCGGCAAGTGGCATATATTTAATTTTTTATTTTTTCATTCCTATATCTTCTACGTTACAGTATATAATAGGACAGGAAAAGTATTTTAATAAAAACTCTATGTAGCGTCCTGTATTATCGTTATTCTTTCGTTTCTGCTCATTGAACAATTCACGCCCTTTTCAATTTTCTGTGACACGAAAATAAAAAGAAGTGGAATGAATACGCTCTCCAACTCTGTTAAATGAACCAAGCGTAAATAAATATAAGTATTCATATGGATACGCAGCGGGCGGTTCCAGGGCAGGGGATGAATTCAATAAACTATAAGCGTAAGCCAAATGCGCACTTCTCTCAAGAACCCTACCTACCAAAATTAATATGGTAACAGATATATATCGATATGACGGACCAACCCGCCAAAAATTTCAACGAAAATACCTACTGACGCAACAGTAGACACCGGAAAATATTTAAAAGCACATTTTAGATGAGTCATGCTCAAAATGTGCTTCTATCCTAGAGGCTTCATAAAGCTTCTATATGGGTTTTGCAAAGTATTAGCCATAATAAAGTAAAATTTCTACAATTACATTTTTAAGTTAATTTCAATTCAGGTACGTGTTTGCCAATAAAGAAGACATACCTTTGATTGTTATCTCTATTTTAGGACCGTTATTCCAATAGGCTTCTAAAAAAAGTTGCAGAGCCAATGCCTTTAAGGAAGGAAGGTTCATGGAAATCAAAGCGATAAGCCCGAAGAAGAAAAGAAGAGTAAGCCATAATATATGAAAAGCACCTACTACCTACTACTGCTATCAGTGCCTTACACATCTACGTGAAGTGATTTTTCAGGCTGTTTTGATAATTTTGTAATCCGTAGTACGAGACTACCAAAATTTTAAAAGTGTATAGGTACTGTTATTCAATATACTTAACTATTAAATTAAATTTATATAAGTTTTTCTAACTTATACTAATTAGTATGTATATAGGTAGTCATCATAGAATTTATTAGTATATATTAAGTATTTATGGTTGTTTTGGTATGGCTGTTTTGATAATTTTATAATCCGTAGTACGAGACTACCGAAATTTTAAAAGTGTATAGGTACTGTTATTCAATATACTTAACTATTAAATTAAATTTATATAATCCATTAACGATTCTATCCAAAATATTTTTCTTTTGCATTCCTGATTTAAAAAATGCTGTTATTGCTTAAATTGTTAAACTCCTGAGATATTACAATTATCTTTCCATTTAAAGCCGGTTATAAGATATGCAGTTATTGCATGCTCCATTAATGCATTAGCATGTTTCAATGTTTAGAGCATTAGTGAACCGGAACAATGTGTTGTAGAAGAGATGTCATTCAATGAATGTGTACAAAACGACTGCAGAGCGTGACCGGCGCGTTATATTCGGTGTTAGGGCTTTATATTTTTTCATTACGGCTCCGATATAATTTATGTCTTCATTGCGTTATCAGAATGTGGACCGGAAGCAGCGCGCATTGATGACGCGCCATCAGCTGGGACTGGCCAGTGACGAATGATGTTATTAGTTGGGTATGCGTGAATGTTCTTCTTGACGATGGAAATATTAGGTAAGGTAATCAAACTTTTAACAAATGGCAGCGAATATTAAGGTAATTTGTAACTTGACGCAAATTATGCCCTACAAATTATAACATATAATACTTACGTACCTACTAGAAAACGATAAGTTGCAAAAAGTAAATAAAAAATTTAGTTTATGTATTAAGGGTCTACCTACTTATATCAAAAAGTTTGAAGGCTTTACGTTAGTAACTACAGAAAACCACGTGCAGTGCAGATTAGTGAACACAATGCTCATGATGTCCGACTAATTTGATCTTGTTATTTTTCTTAATGCTTAAATTTTGCTTATTTAATCGATTAAAAAGCAATTGTATGAACTTGCTATAAATTCTTGAACATGTTTTTTTGAAAGAGCAATCGACTTTTAAAGAACTATCCAAACTTATCGCATCTGCTTGCTACGATTATTGCTACGGGCTACGAAGTTTCTTCACGTCATTATTATAATTATTCCATCCCTTTCTTTTATACTTTTACTGACAACAATAAATGGAGGTATGGTAATTTTTTGGTAGATTTGGTAAAAATGTGTTACCTACTTTTACCCACAGTAGGTACTTTTTACTAGACCTAGACTAAATTTTAAGGTCCAAGCGGATGCGGTCGTTGGCTTGTTTATAATATTTTAATACCTTCTATTATTAGGATTTAGATTTTTCTTACCTTTCCGTTTTCTTTTTGAAAATCACAGCCGCGGCTGTTGTATGGCGAGTGGTCGAAAACCAACTGTAGGTTAGTTCCAGTGGCTGTAAAGGCTATTTCTGTGTGACCTTCACGGCAGCCGCTGGTGAACCGCATCTGCCTCTCTTCTGGTGGACGATCGCGGTAGCCCGTGTATCTCACCTATTAAAGTGGACATACAAATTAAAAAGAACATCCATGGTTTTTTTTCATTTTATAACAAGGAATTTTGTAATCACAACGAATCCCGGAAATCCCAGTACCTACTCACTGATGACTTTTCTAAATTTTGCGCGCTTTATAAAAATTAAATGTGAAACATCGTGAGGGAAACGCGCTTGAGAGTTCTCTATAGCGTTCGTAAAAGCATACTATCGAGCACCATATTGCATTTGTCAGCGCGGTGGACTTAGGCTGATCCTGATAGAAGTTATGAGTTTATAATAATAACTCCTGTAATAAATCTTACTACCTACTTATGTAGGTACCAAGTCTTTATAAGAATCTCACATTTTAAGTTTACTCAGTTATATCAACTATTAAAGTAAGTATTTGTATTTACAGTCATTTTTGGTAATTAATAAATAAAAAATATCTTGGCACTATTTTTTATTGCAAAAAAGTTTAAATTGCTTTAAAAAATAATTATAGCTACTAATGATTTGTTTCAAAAAATGTAAAAAGACAATTTATTTTTAAATCTATATAATTTTGTGTCTCCGATATTTTTACATTGCAAATTACAATAACAAGATTGTTGTTAACATTGCTAACATTGTTGTTTACCAAATTAAAAAAGTGTAAAAAAACTTATGTATAATAATTATTATGTTAATTAATGTTGGAAACCTAATTTACATGAATAAACATCAATAAAACATTGCAATTTTGTTTTTAACTCTATAATTTGTGTAGTAGGTAATTATAATTACGGTATTGTTATAAAACAGGTAAATACATAAATTTGTATAAATATAAAATATAAATCATCATAATAATGAAATGAGATTAGGAGTGTCCGTTAGGAGTGTCCGTCCGTGTTATTCCTACCATTCTACTTAGAATGACTAAATGCGTTGTTTGGGAAAACCCTACTTTATTAGATACCTACGTGTTTGTTTCCAATAAGGCTATAAAGCTATACTTACCACAAATAGGTACCTCGATTTCCTAAGAATGAATCATTAGTTGCAGACATTACGAATTTTGTAATACATATTTGTTTAGCTATCTGCATGTCCAGTTAACGAAGAAATTGCTTAATACCTAATGGGCTTCTTGTTAAAATGTTAATGTCAAACGCTTATTCACATCCTTTCCGTTTCACTTACTAACACGTCTGGATTCCCTAAGCTAATAATATGTAAATTTAAACTTACCTCACTCTCTCGACTGAGCCTTTTGAACAGATCTTCAGTTTCAAATTTATTTTTCTGGTCTGGAACTACTCGGGGCATTTTAAATATGAACCGCGGTTTCGGCTGCTCGTACAGTCCAATAGAGTCAAAAGGGAGCATACCAGCCAGAGCTGCTGGGTCACTCATTGCGTGCATAACACGTAGCGACGGTTACAAAACAACACGGTTTATCATCACTATTTGCGCGAAACTAATTAGACGATGATTCAGTGTACTACTTTGAAATGAGCAAGTACGCTGCAAGACCACGTCCTGCCGGTGCGACAATCGGCTACTGAATAACCAATATAACCATTTGTACCGGCCGCTCGGGGAGCACTTCCACCAGGGCGGAGTCTCCCGGTGGAGGGGAGCCGCAACGCCAATGACAGGGATCTCCGTTGCCGCCCCGCCGCGCTCGACGCCTTCTTTACGCAATTTCGGGAGCTTTCGAGCGAAAAGAGGGTTTTCTCCCCTCGACATGTTTCAAAATAAATACTGTAAGCAACAAAGCGCATGAATGTATAATGATGGGCATTATGCTCTCTCGACATTTGGAGTGTTTTATGTACTTGTATCAGTCCTTTTGTTCCTTTGTAACGATATCCATGTATGCTATGTGTGCGACGCTAAAGGGGGAGTATAATCCCAGGATCAGATAAAAATGAAATGCGATATTTTTAGAGCTCCGTTAAACTAAATTATTAGTACAACTTTCGTAATAATAGGGAGCTTGTAGCTAATATTCGCTATAGGCAGGGCATATGCATGGAAACCTGACGGCTTGCTTTGGAATAACTTAAGTAGATTTTATTCAATTTCATTTCACCAGTCTGAAAAGATATGTTGGATCTTTAGGAGGTAATAACATTTAAGAAGTTTTGCTCTTCCATTTTTATATTTATTTGTACCTACGTATTCGATCCACCTACATAACTAAGCTTGACTTGGTCCCTAAATAAATCAATAGTCCACCAGCTTCAAGTCGAACAGAGAGCTATGGAGAGGAAAATGCTCCTTGTTGGACTGTACACCCAAAAAAGAAATCAGGGTGGATGGGTAGGATGGGCTGACCATATAAGTCGGAGCAATGATGGACGCTGGGGATGAACCCTGTTGGAGGTCAAAGACATCGAAGCAAGGGAGGCCACCAACACGATGGAGCGACGACGTCGTTGCAGTAGCAGGGAAGCTCTGCTATGGATAAGGATGGCGCAAGCCTGAAGTAGAAGGCGTGCATTTACGAGTAGGAAGTTCCTGCAGTGGACGAAATAAGGCTATAGAAGAAGAAGGTATCTACCTAACCTGTCTACTTACCTAGTGTAAAACTAGCACCCAGACTAGACTAGACCTAGACTTTGCCTCTTTTAGAAGCTGGTAGTTAGCTTAACTTATGCACCTCAAATATCTACGGCTCTACATTTTCAATTTCTCAAAGAATAGACATTTGTGTAGGTACAAAGAAGCATTGCTGCCAGCGTTCTGGGCACTAAAAGATATTTTAGACGGCTTGTTTTTACTGTAAAAGTTATTGTTTTTATTTTTATCAAGGTTTTTTAATTTCAAAGAATTAAATACAATAATATAGTAATTATTAAACCAATGTTGAATATTTGACGATACCTACACTGCAAGCTCGACGGTCTGGTCACAAAGGATTTAGATTTAAGCATGACTGGCTTGCATTGCCAGTTTGGTGGATTTCACATAGGTACCTAGGTATATACTTACTTACATATAGAAACATTGCAGAAAACTCTGAGGCACCATGATTCTTGACCATATTTTCCTACCTACAAATTTATTGATGCGCGCCACTGGGATTCGAACCTGGACCGAATTCTTAGCCACTGATTCATTATAGTTAAATTTTCTGTTGAATACTAAATCTGTAATATACAAATTACTTAAGAACTAGACGGATCACATTCAAAGTTCTTTATAAAGAATATTGTAATCATGTTAGAGTCCTCTTTAAGTAGGTAAGTATCTAACAGCAGTTGTCAAAGAAAGCCGGCAATTGCCAAAGTATCAAATGTTTAAAAGGGTAGGTACCTACCTACCTACCTTCATAAGTTAAATACGATGTATTAAACACGATGATTCATAGATAACGCCACTTCTAAGTGTCGCTTTTGTTGTTACATTTTGTACTTAAACTGTTACTCAAAGTTGCCGACAGCTCAGGTAAAAAGTTGTTAGTTCATGCACTAGTGGAGACATCGATCTCGACTGAAACATTGCACAAATATGTTAGGTTATCAAATAGACCCTTTTAAAATATGTCCTTTCAAACATAATCGTAATTTTTTTTGACATTGTTCGAAGTGTTTTCAGTCACCAAATATAGAAATCAGTACCACCTAATAACCACTACTCATACCTAATAAGTATAATCTTATAATCAATCACATAGGCCGGTTTTTTTATTTTGATTTTTTTAAAAGTCTCTCCAGTGTTTTTTCACAAACATGCATCAATTTCAATAAATTGGCATGAAGTAGGTAAAAGCTAAAAACTTACTTTTTGATTGTAAAACAATAAATTACCTTTTCAGTTGTGCTCACACGACGCCGGCGAATTACAAATAACTTCACGTTAATGTTGACAAATGACTATTCAAATACCGTGGACGATGACGATGTTTCTTAAAAGCGCGGGATTTTTGAAAAAATATAGGTATGATTGTTCTGGGTAGGTGGGTGGTACAACTCTGTCCAAGATACAACAGGTTCCCCTATTATTAAAAGTTCTTTCTAACTTTACGCTTTTAAATTTTTGATCTTGTCACGTACTTACGGCACCAAAGAAAATTATGCATGAAATTCAATAGCTATTCCTTTTTCAAGTTGCTAAAAATGATAACCTATAGTCACGTGTCGCAGCGTCGACGTTTGATCCCGGGCGCGTAGGCGAGATGCCGAGCACGCGTCGGGGCTCCGTCGAAAAAAGAAAGCACTCGAACGTTAAGTATCAAAATCATTTCATAATCACGTACAATTTTATACTGTAATTTCAATTTTATTATAGTTTTAAGCATCTCAAAATAATTGCTACTCCACTATAAAATGTAAGCTGAAGTTTAAAACAAAATGGCACAGTAGCTATACATTCTAATTTAATAGCTATACTAAATTCTTCAGTAGCTCAATTTATTTAAAACTAGGAAAGTCTTACTACTTTTTCGGGATTATGCCATATCTTCTCCTAGCAGCTAGCTTACAGCTGTTTGCTGGATCTCGTTAGTTAAACGCCTGAGTTAAACGAGCTCTGACTCGAAGTATTTGTTTTATGTTCTTCAAAGTATGTAATTATTGAGCTAATATAACCAGCAATAGAAACTCTTCAAAATGTAACCATTAATTTCACAAATTAATAGAAGTATCTTCTTATCTTATCTTTATCTTTCTTATGTATAAAATTCTCATGTCACAGTTTTAGTTACCATACTCCTCCAAAACGGCTTGACCGATTTTTATGAAATTTTATATGCATATTCAGTAGGTTTGAGAATAGGCTACTGTCTATTTTTCATACCCCTAAGTGATAAGGGTTGTCCACATCCAAAATTTTTATTTTATTTTTTGGAAAAAAAAAAATTTTTTTCAATATTTTGGCATTAAAAAATACATACAAGTACAACCCTGAATTTTCAACCTTCTATCACCAACCCCTATTTTTTAATAGTCGATTTTTAACGCTTGATAACTTATATGGCAAAACAACGTTTGCGGGGTCAGCTAGTAATAGTATAATAGTATCACAAATTAATTACCTACTTAATTTGTGATACTACGAGTAAGCAAAGGACTCTACGGGAGCGTTAGTAAGCGTAGGAAGCACTCATTTTATTAAGCCCAAACAAGTTATGCATTGCATTAAGTTTAACATTAATATCTACTCAGTAAGAAGCCTAAACACGACTATCTAGTTACATGAGATCTTTTATTCTACCAACAATGGTTCTACCATACTCACTGTTCAGGTCAAAATTTCACTCGTTCAGATTAAATAACCAAGTAATATTTTAATCGAACGTTGCTTTATATTCCCATGGATGTTTCATCATTTTGTGCTGCAAACGCTCGTGGGAATTCGATAATGTGAACCACATCCTTTGATAATGACGGTTTTAAAATGAATTCTTATTTTTACTATTCAAATTATAAGAAATTAAAAAGATCGCGTAGTACAATTAGACAATATCGTTTAGAAAAAAAATTATATAGCTGGCCGTGAACCGTATTTATTACGCCTATTATTTAAAAGGTTATACATACCTGCAGAAGAACAACTTTACAGTTTTTCTTCTGCAGGTTTTGTTAGAAAAGTGACGGACAGTTTTGCTTAGTATACATATATGTTATGGAACAAAGTAATAAATCGGGCATTATGCATATTGCCCGGGCACGCAGAATATAAAATCTACAACAATCTCTATTCCTAATAAAACTGTAAGTAACAAGAAATTTTCATAATTGCGAAAATGTCTCAAATGTAAATAATATAACTTTTTAGTTGTTTTATTACTATTTAATTTCAATTTAGTTGTTACTCTATGTTTTATTAAATAATAATATTGCAATAGAATACGAGGCCCCTTTCATTTTCTCATAGAGGGTGATGAAACGTAGAGGTGTAGCACTCGTGACAAAATATATTTTTGGCTCGGGCGACGTACCTACTTTGAATCCGTCTCTACGTTCAGGATTCTACTAAAGAAAACCTCGCTACGCTCGGGATTCTACTCTAGAATCCCTCACTTCGCTCTGGATTGAAAAAACGCCCTCGCCGTAAAAATATCATTTTGCTCCCTTGTCATACAATCTACTAACAAACCAACTCGTAGTACATCATTTTGTTCTATTGTTAATAGTTTTTGTAGCGTACGCATAAATAGGGTTTCGATTCAATTTTCTTACGAATCCCTAATTTTTTTGAAAATAAAATATAGCCTATAACCTTCCTCTATAAATGGACTATCCAACACTGAAAGAATTTTTGAAATCGGACCAGTAGTTCCTGAGATTAGCGCGTTCAAACAAACAATTAACAAAATCTTCAGCTTTATAATATTAAAAATATATTATTTAAGTAATAAGTAAATATTAGTATAGATAAGATATGTAGCTATTAGATGAGATCGCTTTTTAGTTATAAGACTGCCATTAATTGTGCAATTGTTTTCTGTATGTCTGTGTTTTTTGTGTGTGTACAAAAAGAAGTATAATAATAATAGTTATATGACGAATCTACGATACCAGCAATAAAGTGACTTTATTTGCCCTTTCGTCCTAATTTTAAATGATTTTATTGCAAACGCTATTTTAAAAGGTGGTCATTGCAAAACATGAAACTTATAAAACCATAATATCTTAGCATTTATTAATAACATTTTCTTGGAGTATTGTTTGATTCCTACCTTGTAGTAAAATAATAAGAGAAAGGGCAGTGAAGATAATTATTCTTTCATATTTAAAAGTCAGTCGTTACTGAAGACGAATCACAATGCATTGTTGAAACAATCCTGCAATTCTCGTCTAAGTTCTCACCTCTGTTAAATTTTTTACAGCAACTAGCAATAAATCAATGCTTTGTTAGTCGCCTATTCATTTCCATATTTATTTAGTGACAATGACCGTACCGACATTTAATTAATTGATCCATAAACCTTTTCACAGATGTAGAGCAAATTGTATGCATTGACCCCTGAATAAAACAATAAAAAATGAACACAAAGAAAGGGTTACAACTTGGTTACAACATGTTCCCATTAGCAAGTATTTTAATATGAGGCGTATTCTGGGCAGTGGAGTCATTTGTTATTCTTTTTATTTTTCTTTTACCCTTTTCAACTGTTCCAAAAGGCATTTTAGGGTTCTGCAATATCTATACTTAAACAATGAATGTAGTAAGTAATATAATCGAAATTAAATTGTTAACGTATCAAAATAATATGTAACGATGACTACAATCAAGATATTTTCACTGTTTTAAATAGTGAAATAAATATGGCATATATTGGTACTTTTTATTTGGTTCATAGCCATACGAGTTAGGTACATAAGTTTTAAAGCTATATTTTTGAAATATTATTCTACACGAGTATGTAAGATGTTTCACATATAAAAAATACACACTCTGCTTATACCCGCCCTGATTAATAATTTGCGAATTATAATTGCTTATTTCTATATAAGTAACGGAAGAAACGCTAGGTATGCGATCCGGTTATGATTCACAGTATTCACACTATAGCCATAGCTATAATAGTACATCGACTTCGAGAGCGCGTATTCCAAACAAGTTTGAGTGAAAAGTACGTGTCGACGGGATTCACTCGCTGTAGATCGGCGTCACTGATACGATTTACGACACACGTGAGTAGTATTTGTTACGTCTCAATGTTAAAAAATACCAACCGGACATAGATTCGCTGAACTTTTTATTCTTTAAACGACAAAAAATCTTTAGTTATAGATCTTAATTACAGTATCTATATGAATCGAACAATGTTGTAGACGTTATTATTATCATTGCTTAATTGATTTATAAGGAGCATGTGATTTACACGGATACACAATATAATTATTTAAAGCACAGTGTTACCTAAACCCGCAATAACCCACGCTTTTTCGTGACCTAAGTTGCCTATTTCTCTTTCCGCCCGCTCCAGTCCGGGGCGGGTTTATGTCACACTATAAAATAGTATACGATACTTGTGACCAAAGTTGTCTATTATTGCACCGCGGCGTTTAGCACCCTCGCTGCGCTCTCGGGCACTAACTTCACGCCGTGAAATAGTAGGCTACTTAGGTCACGCGTATCGTAATGTACTACAATTACATTTTCATCTTTGACACAGACACATACTCGTACTGTACTTTATAGTAGGTCTTTACCTATGAAATTGCCGTTCATCAGTACTGGGTCATTTCACATAGAAAAAAGTTTGGAATGGCTCTGATTTTGTTATAAAAACATGACATTCTTTTGACAAACTCAGTCTTTTGTTTATTGATTAGCGTTGAACATTTTTCGTCATAATGCATACTTTAAAAATTCGTGTAATTAGATGTGGAATATGAGTTCCGCCGTGGTACCAACGCAACACAAATGGCACACGGTAACATCAAAAACGTTTACGGAGAGAACTGTACAAACGAGAGCATAACCCGTTATTAGTTGTCCCGGTTCCGTTCTGGAAATTTTACTTGAAAAATGAAGCTCGTGGTCGTCCGGAGACTTTGGTCTGATTTGGTTTGATTAAAGGCGATTGTGGAAGCTGACGAAACTCAATCTACAGCTGAGCTAGCAGCAGTTTTTGATGTTAGCATCAAAACAATTTTTATCCATTTGCGACAAATAGGCAAGGTAAAAAAACTTGATACATGGATGCCCCACGAACTTAGGTAACGATCGCCAGCGCAACGTAGTGTACGCGTCGAAACCTGCCTCGCGCTGATCCATAGGCAAAGAAATGAAGGAATTTTGAACTGAATTCTTACGTGCGATGAAAAATGGATTCTGCTCGACAATCGAAAACGCTCAGCAAGTTGGTTTGATCCTGGTTCAGCACCAAAGCAATGCCCTTAACCAAAAAGGACCCCTAAAAAGATGATGGTCACTGTTTGGTGGTCTAGTGCGGGTGTGATTCACCACAGCTTTTTACAAAACGGCATGAGCATCACTGCAGATGTGTACTGTGAAGAACTGGAGACAATGATGGAGAAGCTTGCACATCGGTAACCAGCTTTGGTCAATCGGTCGTCCCCATTGTTCCTTCACGACAACGCGCGACCCCATACTGCACAACAGACAGTCTCCAAGCTGCAAGAGCTGGGGTTGGAAGCTCTCCCTCATCCGCCATACTCACCAGACTTTGCACCTACAGACTATTACTTTTTCCAAAATTTAGACAGCTTTTAGTGGGTAAAAAATTCAATTCCCGAGAGGCAGTACAAAATGCCTTTGAAGAATTTGTTGCCTCCCGTCCAGCTGATTTTTACAAGAAGGGCATCAATAAATTACCAATGCGTTGGCAAAGATGCGTCGATTGCATGGGTGATTACTTTGTATAACAGAAATAAAAAAGTTAAAAAAAATAAGTACTTTCACTTATTCCATACAAAACGGCCATTTCTTAGGTAAAGACCTAATATTTACACCTAACAACAAGGATCTGATATATGGTATTCATAAATATACAACGACACAGATAAGACGTTTGGTAGGAGGCCTTCTACTTGTCTCCGAAACGATTATTTGAAAATATTTTTATTACAACATTAAATATTAATTTTAATGTTAGGACTTTGACGTGAACGGGTCTGCCCGCAGGTCATAAACCGGCGAAGAAGCCGTCAAACATTGTTTATGGGAGCGATTCCGGTCATCGCTTTGTCTTTTGCCGCACGGTCTTCGGACGACACCCTTATAAAAGGCGTGGCAAAAAATGGCCTAATGGCTGCTGATCCCATTTCAAGGCAATAAATGCAACAAAATTAGCTTTTGTAAAAATTTGAATAGGTGACGTCCAAACTTTCAACATGGTCGGTACTAGCTTTAAGGGACCGGCTTCATAAATTCTATTGTTTTATAGGCGTGTTACTGTTAAACCTATTGTTGTAGTATATTACGGGTACAACAAAATAAATTCCAGTACCCTCCCGAAACTAAGTACTTACATATTTCATTTAAAGCTTTGCCGAGAAACGTTAAAAATAAAATGTAAGTCTAGCTTTATTTTGCTTGTATAATATAATGCAACACTTAGTAAAAGGTTTCTACCAGTTTAAACTTTCATAACAGTTGCGGTTAATGAATACGTATACCTACCTATATTTCTTATGTCATTAGACACCCACCATAAGTTTAAATTTTGAAACATTCATAATATCTTATTAGTATGTACCTATAAGACTCTATATATATAGAGTTCAGTATAGTCTACTAGCTCTTAATATTATTTTTGAAACCCTCTGTACCTAAATTTTTTTACACCTCAGGTAGATTTCGACGAACTTTAACGATTGCTATCAATGGATAACAATCGAGTTGCATGGCTAGGCGTAACATGTTAGCGGTCAACAATTACTGTAGCTAACACAATAAAATTTATTCAAGTTTTAATAAATTTAATTGATAAACGAACAAACAGTTCGCGGTAACACGTTACTATTATACATTAAGATTATTTTCTGAGAACTACTTCAAACAGGTATGAATCTGAATCAATGCCAAGCATTACAAAATTTATAATAGTTTATCTGAGAAATCAATATGGGTCGTAGAAATCTCAAAAACTTGATTGATAAACACTTACGAACATATCCGTTTCAAGTTTTTTTTGTTTACAATATTTTTATCATATACGTCTTATATCTTATCTTCTTATAAGTATATAAAAATCTCATGTCACAGTTTTAGTAACCATAATACTCCTCTAAAACGGCTTGACCAATTTTTATGAAATTTTATATGCATATTCAGTAGGTCTGAGAATCGGCTACTGTCTATTGTTCATATATATACCTATTAAAAATAGGGGTTGGTGATAGAAGGGTAAAAATTTAGGGTTGCATGTAATTTTTGATGCCACATTATTGAGAAATAAAAATGAAAAAATATTCTCCAAAAAATAAAATAAAAATGTTAGGTGTGGACGGACAACCCTTATCACTTAGGGGTATGAACTTAAATGTGTGTACATTTTTATTCTTATTCATTGGAGTAGTCTGTAAAGAATATTATAACATCAAGCCAACGAACTTTATTTATTTGTAGTTGTGGTATACAGAAACACACAGTAGTATGAAAAATATCTAACTTTTTTTAAAAAGTTACGTAACTTTGGTACTACTTACCTGGAAAATATATTTTTTAATTCCATATTTTGGGTCCTCAAGAGGCCTACTATAAGAGGATTTCAGGATTATCCATTCTTTCTGGGACAAACTGTATATAAGGCCTAAAGACACGTTTATTAAAAGGCTTAAGTTTGTTCAAATTTATGGTAGAAGTTACCATTTTATGTTTTTAATCTATTTATCTTGTTGGTAAGGTTAAATTGGTGATTAGATATGTAACCTTGTGATTATTGACTATAATCTTCATTTTATTTTTAATCTCCTTAAACCTTTTTTTAATCATCCCTACCCTACCTTATATTTCACTAGACTGTGCGCGCGGCTTCGCCCGCGTGTATTTTAGATCTTGCGGTTATTGTGACTAAACTATGACAGTTAGATATGTGCTCTCGCGGACTTTTTTGTAAATCTTAATAAGACCTACAAACCCGTAGTACATCATATTGTTCTTTTGTCAATGGACTATCCAACACTGAAAGAATTTTTGAAATCGATCCAGTAGTTCCTGAGATTAGCGCGTTCAAACAAAGAAAAAAAAACAAAACAAAGAAACAAACTCTTCAGCTCTATAATATTAATTATAGATTAGGTAATCGCACACTGTAATATTTTATATTAAAGAAAAATCAAAGTTATTATTCTTTCTTATATTTGTAAATCTTATAAAGAAGTTTGGTTATAAGGTCAATGAAAGAATAAGATACGTACTTATCGTATGTCTATTCTGCTATTTTTTTAAAAACAGCTGTGTTTTACGAACTTTAAAATTATATTAAAGGTTTTCTTATAAATCATCATATTTTTCTGCTGATACGACGAATTCGATCATAATGTGGGGATATAAACGAGATACTTAAGTAAACAAGTTATTATTAGCGCAGTTTCTTAGAACATGATGTTGGTTGCCAGCCGAGCCTCCAACGCGACGTCAATATTGTACACAAGACCACATTACATCATAGTACCTACGTAAAACGGAAATAACCTGGGTTTTATCATAATTTGTTGTGTATACCTTATCACTTTTTTATTTTAGGTATAAATTCATTTATCACACTTTTCAACTGACCAGTGGCCTTACTCTTTATGCCTATCCAATCTGAACTGTCACATGATTTGGTACTCTTGAACGCAATTGCGTTAAAATTGGAATTAAAATTGGATTGAGCAAGTATTGTAGGAAGAGTTGGATATTATAACTACATTAAGAGAGTCAGTTGACAATCAAAAGGTAGGTATAGAGTATTTAATGCCAGCTGACCCAATTAATCTTTGATACAAGACATGCCCTTAATAAGTTTAATATTTTATAGGGCAATCCAGTCCAAGAGAGTTAACCGCTAAAAACCCTTGTTAGTATTTGCGAGTAATTCAATGATAGGTACTAGAAAAATCCTATTATCACAGGAACACAAAACTCAAATTTTTACGGGGGTGAATTTAACCACACTCTTCTATTGTTAAATGTTGGCACCAACATCAAGAAGTAACAAATTTTTAGTTTTAAGACCATATCACGGAAACTACTGGACCGATTTTGATGAAACTTTTACCATTCCTTAAGTTGAACAAAATGCAGACAACGAAAAAAATAACGAACATGATCCATCAATTAGTTTCGGAGATATGCGTGGACAGACATCTAACATACATACATACATAGTATACCTACACCCATGAAAATTGGTATTTTTGTTTGGAAACTGTGATAGACCAATATTATGTAAAAATTGTGCAGTTCTGAGAATATGATATACACACGTGACGAATTATTGATAACCTCTTTTTTTGAAATCGGTAAAAATGGCTTAAAATAAGAAAGGAAAGAAAAATGATACATATATGTCGGAGAAGACGTTAACCTACACGTTAACGCACACCCAGCACAGGCTGCACAGGTGACCGATCCCGACGGACTGCCCTTTAACCATAGCACGTCCCTAATCGTCACACTACTGAAAGACTTTTTCAAACTAAGCACACGTACAATCAAAACAATACAAGTCATTGTTACTCTCACATACATCTCAACGAAAACTATAGAATCTACACATTGAATAATTATGCCCATCCAATAGCTCCACTTGTTGCATGGTGCCCAGAACGCAGCAGCATTACCCCGTTGAATGGCAAGACTTATTTTTGGACACCCGAAGCGAGGATAAGCCTGGCTGATATATGTCCTTCATAAAACTCTTTATATCAGCCGACCACGGACCCATAGTTTCTAACGCAAGCGCCGCAACAAGGTATTATCAATCTTGGAAGAATATTAGCGGCGCTTGAGAAACTGCGCGTGGTCGGCCGTGGTAGGCCCTAGTGTGTGTATCATGCACATAGGTAGGGGCTAGCATACCAACACATGTGAAGTCCCACACCAAGTCACGACCCAGTCGCCATGGCACCAAAGTAGCACCATCAGGTATTTTGCCATCATCCCTAGACAAGCCACACGGTTCACGTGAAGCTGGAATAAAAATAGTGACAAGAGACCTGCGGCCGCCGCTCTCGGTGCAGGACAGGCCATGTCTACCAAGCTCATCCACGAATCGGCCACACGAATAGTCATGAGGCTCACATATTTTAGCACCTAAACGAAGACCCACAGATATTGAAAGGGTTGAAGGATTTAATATACATTTAGTAGATAGATACTAAGATTTTGGGAAGGGAGCGCGTGTAACCAACTCTACTTATTTTTTTATTAAATTTTTTAATTCACATTATATCTATATATTCTACATCTATACTTATTATACTTTATTATTTTATTATATATATTTTATTAATATTATAAAGCTGAAGACTTTGTTTGTTTTTTTGTTTGTTTGTTTGTTTGAATCTCGGGAACTACTGGATCGATTTCAAAAATTTTTTCAGTGTTGTAAGTCCATTTATAGAGAAAGGCTATATTTTATTTTCAAAAAAATTAGGAATCCGTAAGGAAATAGAATCGAAAACCTATTTATGTTTGCGCTGCAAAAACTATTGACAAGAGAACAAAATGATGTACTACTGGTTTGTAGGTCTTAATAAGTAATATCTACAAAAAAAGTCCGCGAGAGCACATATCTAACTATCATAGTTTAGTCACAATAACCGCAAGTTCTAAAATCCACGCGGGCGAACTGGCGAAACCGCTTGCACAGTGTAGTAACTATATAAAGAGAATATACCTAGGTCACTTCTCAAAAATAGGCAAATACCAACAAAAGTTAAATGCATTTGTTATGTTTTGCCTTAACGATGATAAGGAAAGTTTAAGTCTAGATATCTAAATAAAACCTAGAAGAGGTAAAAAATGTATAAAATAATTTAAAAAAACATGTAAATCTTTATTAGTTATAGTTTTATAGATCGTAATCGGATCTCAAGTTATTGAAAAGACTTGAAATACTATTAATCATAGTTTTTTCGGATCTGCCGCTCTCCAAGCAGATCGCTTACACGTCATTACAGAAAGCTTACATTGTTGTGAGCGGACGGCACCGTTTATAACGCGTTATCTTCAAATCAACACAATAACAAGTTTAATAATGGACGTGATTAATGTGCTTGCAGGATGACGCGCACTTTGCGCCGAGGGTCGAGGGAGGCGCGAGCAATGCGCAACCCCTCGCCCCGCGCCTCTCCCCCTCGCCCGCCCCAAATGACCAGACATTATTTAATTGAAATAGAAATGAAAGGGTGACAATTGTAATAAAAAGAAAAGAAAAAAGGGTTAACTTTTTGCGAAACTGCCGTGATGAAATATCACGCAAGCTGTGCATCGCAACATTTGTGATTTAGTCGATATGCATGACTATAGAGCAACATATTGCGAATAATCTTGATTTTTCCAGATTTTTCGTTCATAAATTCCAAAGTTATTTAAATGGGGCACTTGAAAGAGCTTTCATTAAGGTTCATTAAATAATTAGAAACTTGAAATATTGTAACACTATCCTTTTTTGACTGTCTGTGTAAATATTTAAATGCAGACTACACAGCAGGTGAAAAACAAACACGCTAAATGGTCTTAAGGGAAAGCATAAATCAAGTTCTTAAGTTGTTTGCGCGTTTACCTTCTTGTAGATTTAAAAGCGAGTGTCGAAATAGAATTCGGGCTGACATTTAGTAACTAATGATTCGTTCACAATGGCGCCTTGGCCCCTGCCGGGCTACTTCTACCTTTAAGCTCCTTTGTCAACGAAAAATTTTAACACTTCACTGTTTGATTTGTGCGAATTTGCGACATTGACAAAAAATCGATTGATACGTCACGTTTTTATTACTGTTTGTATTGCTATTGCTACCTGGACCTTTTATATCAAATATAATAGAGGCAGGACGAATCTGCGTTACCGAGCGACTCTTTTACATCACTAGCTAAGGACACATGACAGTCACACATAGAAAAGTCACTGACACTATTGTGCTCAAATACGTATCATGACGGGAGAATTATCGATGCTCTTTCATTGAAGTTATTTTATTAATTCTTTACTGAAATCTGTGAATATCTCCTACCCACATCAAGTGTCAAAAGTTAGCTGATGCCTATATGTATATATGTAGGTAGGTATATAATTCGATAGGCTCTTTCTTGTTCTTTTGGACTCTCAAACATTTGCCTGCTAAGTTGTGATCTATATCGGGGTAACGATATTCATGTTTGATTTTAATTATTACTTCCAATTATAAGTGTACCTACAATTAAGTGTATCGTTAGAGATTTTTCAAGAATGTAGTTAAATGTAGTTAAATATCTTATCCATTTCATTGAGTTTATTAAACTTATTTATTTAATTTATTCATAGCCGCGAGAATCACTTACCTAAGTACTATTTTTCTTCATAACAAGTATATATTATGTATAATATCTGAACCGCCAGTGAAAAGTGATTTAACTCGACTTCTATCACTTTTGTAATTATTGAACTGTAATATTCACTTAAAAATTAGGCATATTTTGGTCTAATCGAGGTAGAGATTTTTTTGCATTATTTCATGAATATGGTGTAAACTAATTTAAGTGCACTTGAAACAAAGTACTACTACTACTGAGAAGATATTAAACAATTTTTTTGTGTATAAAGTTATAACTCTAGTTAACACTTCATACACGGGTTAAAAATGAACTTTGAGTACGATTGACTGATTTAGTTGAAAATTGTCTTGACGCAACGCAATACAAAGTTATGACGAAATATCACGTTTTTCACGTCCTCATCGATCGTATACTAAATATTAGTATTCAAATTGTAGACGCAAGCGTAGCAGCGCGGAGGGCGGGAAGCGTGAAATCAAATTGTTAACGCGGACGTTGCGAACATATTGATATTTTAATTAGATTTACAAAGTTGCCTCCGACTGTTTCGCGGGCTACACCCAACTCTTTGAGCCGATCTAATGGCACCCCGTGGACCTCATTCAAGGGTTGTCGGGGCCCGCTTTTGTACTGATTCAATATTTACTCGCAAATGCATTACAGTAACAATACTTACTTAGTTTTTTAAGTTTACGTAACAGCTTCCGTGTTATCGTTTTCAAAAGCTTCGAAAATGTCGCTCACTGCGTAATTATAGAGTAGCGCTACACAGCAGGTCACCGGCTCTGCTCTGAATAAATCGTAATTGCTTACGTCTAAAGGTTATTGTAAAACAAACCATATGGTACTGGTAAGGTTTTGTTTATTTAAACAAAATTATTGAAACAAAATAATTATGAAAGATGAAATTATTGTGCAGATCAAAATTTAACAGTTTCTAATATGACTGTAGTTCCTTAAAATATTTTTATTAAAAAAAGATAAAGTGATAAATATTGTTCATGTAATAAATAGATACTCTAAAAAAAATTACGGTGGCCAACCGATACATTATGAAAAGCCTTATTTTTGTTTCGACAATGGTAGGTAAGGAACCATTGTCTGACTTTTATGGTTTCGTGTTGTTATATTATAGTTTAAAAAATATATCATTAGCATTAGCTACCAGTGTTGGATGTTAACGAGTGCATTAATATTTTTTTATATTTTTACGTAAAATATCGCGATTAATTTGCGCGAACACAATGGCAAGGGGCGAGGGTTACGACTAGAGTGACCAACTGACCATAGTGACTTATATTTTGTTGGATATGCTGTTTTCCAGGGATGACTTTAGTTGATGGCGTATTCTTAGCTAAATCAATTTTGATATTTTGTAAATTTCAAAAGTTAATTTATTACCATATTCAATAGTCAAAATATGATTGAAAAATCAGTCCATCAATTTAATTACAGAAGTGACGTTTTGGGCCGAAAAAAAAAATTACTTTATAAGAAACGCTTAACTAAAACTCGCATACCCCGCGAGATAATCTTCAAGTTTTTGTGACATATTGTGCGTAGTCTGTAGATGATTATTATATTAAAATTGAGTGCTAATGCCTCTAAGTTTTTGAGATAACGAAGAAAAAAGAAAAATTGAAAAACACGTACCTACCTACTACTCGAGTTGCGCTTACTACTCGGAGTTCAATATAGGCTCTAAAATGCAGCTTCTTTTACCTATTCCTAGATGACACGGCATCAGACCATAAATAAATGATTCCTGTTTACTTTTTGACCAAAGACAAAGTGCGATTTTCTAAAATGTATATCTTCGAAAATATGCATTATCAGCACACTAGTGTTCTACTCTAACATTTGAAATACTAAAAAAATACTTAAATTTGCAATAAAAAGACGACGTCCGTTTTTTAGGCAAAATACCATACGGTGAAGCGGTATCATATTTAAAGATTTCTTAAAAATTGGTAACAAAAGATTTTTTCTTTGTAGGAGTTAATAAGAGTTTATCTAATTCCGAATGCCGCGAACGGGACCTGATGTTGTCACCCTAGTTCAGTCCTAGATCCCGCGGCGATGAACGCCCCCTTGCTGCGCCGACGGCATACAGAACTCTAATTGATACACTAAAATAAGTCACCTAACATCAAAGCAGTTAGTACGTTATACCTCCTGGGGGTTTCATGCTGCTTACTAGACTTCTGTGCGCGATGATTTATAATATTGTATTTTTTTCTAAGTCGACGGACAATGTAAATTTTTTAAGTTTGTCATTGACCATTATTTTTTATGTTGCAAAGATGAATCTAGAGGTGTATTTGGTAATTTCTAATAAATATTAATAGTATCTATAATATGACATAAAATTTTCTTTGTAGCGTATGTTTGTATTCAGGTATGTAGGCATTCGTAAATCTAGTGTGGTGTAAGTAGTATATTTAGATTCCTACTTAAACTTGCTTCTTCTATAATAATTTTAAAAAAATCAATTCGCCTTTATTTGTAGGTTTATATATACGTTCGTTATATTATAAGTCCTTAAATTACCCAATTAAAAGACCGACTTCAAAAAAGTATGAAATAAAATTTGTTATACTTACATATATGTAGGTATTTTACTATTTTTAGAGGTTGTCTTTTGTATCAAGTATTTTATTTCTATTGATAGATTTTGACACCAACGCACGCACCAACAACGTACGTACTACAACTACTGTACATACATGTCATACATACATACATAATATACATACACTCATGAAATTTAGTATAGGTACTTGTTTGGAAGCCGTAATAGACCAACATATATGTGCTGTTCCGTTAATATTACATAGGTACTTACATATGTACATACGTGTCGAATTGATAACCTCCTTTTTTTGAAGTAAGTATTTATATACAATATTTATTTGGCACTGATTTGTATCAAAAATATCAAATATTTTTCTTTGACCATACTTATCGCTATCTTATTTTCAATAATTTATTAATATGTTCGAGTATGTCAATGTAGCCCTCATGAGTCGACAGCTCACAATAGCCAGCCTCAGGCAAATATCTGCAGAATGCGTGTAATTATTTATTTGCTCTTCGGTCCCTCGCTGTGCCCACTCCTCATTCAATAACCAAACAAATAAATGCAACGAGAACAATACACGAAATGCTTGGAACGTGTTTTGGATGCAAAATTATTTTTAATGGAAAATTCGCACCTGAAAACTTGGCATTTTTATGGAATCATTGCATTCAAATTATGCATTGGATATTTAGGAAATTACGAGTTATTTAATAGGCATTTAAGTCACTATCCATTTTTACTAACTACAGAAACTGTGAAACCCATTCGAGTTAAGTTAATAAAAATCGTTTGAAACTACTGACTACAACAGTGAAAATTTCGACTCTACAACACTAGCGCACTATTACAATGAATGCCCTTTGAATCTCGGCGCAGGTAAAGACCATTTTACGCTGTGAATTTTAATGAATAAAAAGCTTAAATGGTATCGTTTTTCAAGCGGCCTTTACAAAACATAAAATGCACAATGAAATACAACAAAGCCGGAGACAAATATCTCGCTCTACGTCGCTACTATTTTGACATTTTAATTTCACCCTTGCTCGAAATCCGTTTTGAATGGCGATGGGGGCGCGTTGAGCTCTCTGGATACTTGTATCAAAATCTCACCCGGCCTTGATTGACGTTTATCGCTCGGATTAAAATACAATTAAATCTAATTTTAAATCGTAAAGTGCATTTAAAAGCGACTGTAGGTACTCTTTTTTTCATTTATATAATTATACATAATTATATTCCTATAATAGTATATGTATAGATAAAATAACAAACGAAAATATATCCATTATAATATTGTAAAGCTAATATAATAAATCTTGTAAAAAACTGGAATACTGAAAAATTCACATACAGTGAAGTATGACGATGGCCAGATATTGTCGACCTAAATGAAGAGAGTCAACCAATTGATACAGCATCCCATTGAGCACATCCTTTTTTAATCGTTGTTTTATATTTTTAATGATTTTTTAAAGTAAACATTATTTTATGTTAGTAATAAATAAAGTAAAATCGTTACGCATTTCAGTGATAGATTTTCGGTAATTAAAGTATTACACCAGATATATTAATTAGATCTAATTTTGGTGATTTGTCGAAGTAATTTGTGTCAATCACTTCTCTATTGTATAAGTATGGTCGTCGACGGTCTGTAATTTCCCCGGGCCTGGCCATTTGCCGTAATTAAAAACTGGGCCCTCGTTCACAAAAGTCAATCGGAGGATTAATGTTTGACGTGAGCGTACCGTTTGGAATTGAACTTTTATTCTCTTTGTAGAGACTCCCATTAGTACGTCAGTTTGTTAGAGATTAAATCCTCTAGTTTGGATGGACAAATGCAATGTATGGTGAAAATAAATTAGATTTCACTCACATGAAGTATAAATATTTTTATAATGTTTGTGTTATGTGGTATGATTGAAATTTTTCTTTAAAAAAGTAAATTTTAGACTTCCCATAGCACTTGGTCGCCTATGTACCTACCTATGTATATATTTATAATTTTTTCCCATGGCTCATGTTAACATGGTCTATACAAAGGCGATTTATGGATTAGGCATGACATTTTCATTACAAATAATAACTTATTTTATCGCCTCCACAAAACCAATTTCATGACTAAATTTGTTTGCGTTTTCGATTTGCACAATTCTTGATATGCGGTATCCGGACCACTAACATATTGCATCACTTTCTATACCATCTAAATTTATCGATACAGAAAGAGACAGCAAACATTTAGTTTCTAGGGTCGCGGCGGTCACGCGGACAGAAACAACCCTTTCATGTCGCCTGTGACTGGTAAACGATAATTTGATTTCACGGGCATCTGATGATTTATGCCGGTGCCTTATCGCTCCATATTTTACCGATTTAGTCTTTTCCCCCACATGCGTGAGTACAGTTATATCCCTACTTTAAACATGAGCGTGACATGTCGTATTTTTTATTGTTAACCGACGGTTTGTCGTGCCAATAAAGCAAAGAAGTATAAGGTAGGAAGATAAAATCGGAATAAAGAACAATAAACCTTAATAGCGATTCGCCTTCATTTTGTCTAGTTTCGGTCTTTTTCAGTCTTAAACAAAACCATTCATTATATAATAAATCCTACTAATTATGACACCGTAGAACAGCAGCTGTAAGATTTTTATTAACTACTAGGTACTTAAATGTATGCAGTTACTCGCAGTTGGTATCCAGTTAAAAGTATATAGGAAACTAGCCCCTACAAGTAATTTTTAGTGTCACGAAATCGGCACCCAAATATTAGTAGACATAGACAGATACGTATATGCACTACTACTGTTACTTATAAAACTTGGCATGGCTTGGAGTAACCGAGTCACAGGGAAAATTAATAAGCTAAATTTACTCGCTATAATACTTTGCACGTCAAAACTGGTGATGCCTGGAAATTAATTTTGTACTAAATAGGTACCACAGTCATCTATTCTATGGGTCAGTGTCAGTCACATTTTGCTTAGTCTTAACCATGTGAAAGCAATCGCTCACTGATTTTAGTTAGTAGAAAACATAAAACGATCATGTTTACAAATTGATTAGGCCACTTGTATAAAATACAATCCGTATAGCAAATCCTCTTAACTCAAAGGATCTTTCCTTTGTCACAAGAAAAGGAGATCAGTCTAATGTTCCCATATTTGTATAATATGTGTCTGAGTAATCAAATAACATTGCTCCTATCCTAATCCTCTCTTAATACGTTTTTGTTCGCTATTTTGATGCTTCACTACGCCCCCGTTCAAATATTTGTTTATCTTCGATGTGCCTGCTTTTATCAGAGATCGGGATAGCTTTTTTGTGAAAATGCTCATATTTTATCTTAAAAAATAAAGCTTACATGGCCACGTGGCTGTGATTGATCATTGACTACCAGTCCCAGCCCAGATGTCCCTCACAGTGGTATAAAATGAGAAGACTTCAAAAATAATACATCCCAATTTAGATAAAAAATAATTTCAATTTGGTTTACGTCTTTGAAAGTATTTTAAAAGATTAATATATGAGTGAATGCAAATATATTCGTAATTATTACTGGATAATTTATATAGGTTTAATCTGGCATAGAACTTTAATTTTAATCGTGCATCGATCAATAGCTATAGGTACAATGGCGCTCCCTAAGTGTGAACATCTGTATTTGCGTATTGCGCTCCCACTCATAGTACACCTATTGCGACAAAGCCGTATTCAAATAACTTTAATCACTTAAGTATACAAATCCAGTGTAGCTACTGACGAATTATAATTATTCATATGCATTGGCGTCAGCACAATCCTTTCGGCCTATCGCCTGCTGTTTGCATACTCATTTTGTTTAGAAAGAATCGTAAATCCGATGCATGTAAAAATATAAATTCGCTGCGTTCACCCATGTCTCTGAGCACGTCTAGGAATTTCATTTTTAATTTACTGTCCTTCTGAATTTTATATTAATTAAAAGTTAAGAAATCAATTTTACTATTAAAATTAAAAGGTTTACCCTTTCATCATAGTTTTATGGGGTGTGTGCAAAGATCCATCAATAAAATTATCTCACTCACGCTTCTCGTGTTCAATCACTTGAAAATGTAAAGCGGAGCTCTTCATTTTGCGCATGGCGGAACAGATCGGTGTGACAAGTTCTCATATGACATGTACTCTTGTACCGGCTCTACTAGATATATTTCTGTTGGCTCTACCGTACGCATCATTACCATCTATCATCAATATGACAGCTTACCTCTTATACACCAGTGATTTTTAACCCCCGACGTAAAAGAAGGGGTGTTATAAGTTTGACGTGTCTGTCTGTATGTGATTCGGTCGTGGCACCGTAGCTCGCGAACGGATGAAGCAATTTCAATTTAGTTTTTTTTGTATGAAAGGTGAGTTACGGGCGAGTGTTCTTAGATGTTTGATGAAAATCGGTTAAGTTGATTGAAAGTTGTGGGGGGTGAAAGTGGGGAAGAATAACCGAATGTCTGCAAATATAATCGAGTGGGGTCTCAAGTGAAAGTGCATCACGTGCACATTATAAAATAATATGTTCAATGAAAATTGTCGTTATTGTGTCGAGGGTTTTTTAAATTTTCAATTTATATGTTATCATGTACGACGATATCATTAGTACGTAACCTTAGATTAAATCAAAAAGAGAAGATACGGCACTAGCGTCTCATGAGTGCGCACCTAAAATTAGGTCCATGCACACAATTTCACTTTAGTCGCATTTTGGCTAGCTATTGAACTACATGAGCGCTTAGAACACAATAATCGCGGATTTTCTGTGTTTAAAAAGGTAAAACAATGCTTTCGTGTGCTTTTAAAAGGTGCACAAACAGCTCAAAAATGAAAAACAAATTCCACGGCATCTCTTTTCATTCGTAAGTACACTTAAACTTAATTTTTCTTCAAAATCACTGACGGTTTTAAATGTAGTTCGCCATTTTTATCAAGAGCGAGTGGGAGCGAGACGATCGCGCGCGAGATGACACTTCATTTATAGGCGTGTGTGTGTAAGTTAGATATGTAGTTGAGTCAGACTAATTTATTGATTGATACAAGTAAGCGTAAGCATTATTTTCCCTTTTTTATTTATGTACGTAACTAATAAAATTGTGTGATATAACACCGTTAAAGAGACTTAAAAAAGGGATCAGTTTGTATTCTCAACACATTTTGTAAATAGTGCCTCAGATATGTGTGGCTCTAGAAGTGAGAAGAATAAAAACTTTTGAAGTTATACATTGTATCTTTTGGCGCGTTAGGGAAAAATGATGAGAGTAAATTTTTACGATGCGCGCACACCGTCACGGAAAACCGACACCCTAAACCTGAAGTTAGCTATATATGTAAAGTCAACATTTAAGTCTCGCGGTGATTTGTGGAACTAAATTTGACAGGTCGGCCATGTTGTTGATGTTGTCGTTTGTTGATGTTATCAAGTTCTTTCGTTGTGGTAAAATTTTGTGAGTTTTTAATTGAATTAGTGCATTTTATGGATTGTTCACGATGCCAAAAGATGTAAAAAGTTTGGCTCGAGAAATAATATTGAAGGTGAAAAAATTTTGTGAAGCGGAACAAAAGAACCAAGGTGTTTTAGTACCTACCCCTAAACAATGTTCGCAAGAGAGGCGCCGAAATAACAGGTACTTTATTTAAAAAAAAATATCTTGTTACGCCAAAGAAGTATACCTAACGTCTAACGCGTGTACCTATATAAGTACACACGCACTTTTTTTAACTAGTTTTAGGCCTACAAATATGTTGCAGAATGTTTCAGAAGATACGAGTACATAGCTCTAAAGATATAAGTCTTTGTACATACAAAAAAGTCCTACGGAAATAACACAAATGATTGAGAAATAGATTTCTCATTTCCACCAGATGTGCGATAACCGTTATCAAGAGGGTTAACCGTGACTTCATAAAAAGCAGAATTTATTACATTTCACGACCCTTGCCCCGAAACTAAGACAGCAGAGGAAATAATAGAAAAATATCGTAATTAAAATCCAACCCTTCCTGTCGTTGCACGGTTTTAGTGAGGGCTGAAATAGAGCGAGGCGCGCGTGTCCGATGCGATGATATAGTGGTATTTTAGTGAGGTGAGAATGGGTAAAACACATCGTAATATCGATATTTTTTCATGAAGTAATATATGATTAATTTACAGTAAAACTGTTATTTTAGTTTTTATATTCTTAATTATATCGATAAATCGATTTTTTATTTAGGTTTCCAATATCGATATTTCAATAGGTTACGTTATATGTATATCGATTATTACTTTGGGTTTAATTAAATTTATCCATAAGTATGTATAATATAATGGACATTCCAAAGTTGTTGATAGTAGGTACTAAATACTGATATCTAACTTCTTATTAAATGTCAGGCTATCAACTCACAGCCTTGAGATAATTTCGGATACCACATTTGAGGCTACCATAACAAATCTTTACGGTACGACATTTATCTACTTATACATTTTTTCACTTGCACATCTCTACAGTGAGGTCCTGGTCCTGGTCCTGGAGAGCGCGGCTCAGGTGGAGAGGCGTGTGCGTGCGCGCCTGCGCAGTGCCCGGACACCGGAGCACAGTTAACCGATCTTTAATGACTCTGTTACGTTCTTTATTAAGGTTCTAACATATTATGACGCTCTACATCATTATTTATAAAACGCCCATATCCGGATTTCACAGCACACTGTTAACTTATTGAGCAGTAGAGGAAGGAATATATTTTAATCATTATAGGTACGTGCTATAATTTTGAGTGAAAACATTGTAAGTAGGTATGGTTGAGAATTCTTCGTAGGTAATTTAATGCTCACAAACCTATGACCTAGGCCCATGACCTAGCTTGCCGAGCTAGTTGAACTAAAGGCTCATTTCCTTCTCATTATGAAAAACACCTAATCCTACAGTGGGTTAATGATGGGTTACAGACAACCATTAACATAAGATACATAGTTACTTTTGCAGAGTTCATAGTATAAAAAGCATAAAAGTACAACTGATAAAGAATTACAAATGTAATATCTGGTTTATTTATTCTTATATTTAATTTCGGATGCTAGCAAACAGCAGAAGCATAATCGATTCGAAACGTGACCATACTGACGATACCAATAGGGAAGGGACAACGTTGTAAAATAGATATTCTGGCTTTAGTTGATTAAACTAGTCACTAGAAGATTAATTTACAAAAAAAGAAGAAGAAAATGAGAGATTTTTAAACAAAATTTGATTTTGTGAAAGGGTCGACATATGTTTTATTGTGTTTTAATTTTTGTACTAATTTGTACAACTTCTTTCTCAGTGGACTTAAGTAATTAGATATAATGAATAAACCTGCACCACCGACACACACAGGTATATATAATTAAAGAGAAAAGGTCACTACAATGGCTTGAACAAGACTTAAACTGAGTCCACGTTTAAGCTGTTGATTTAAATTCACATTTCACCTTTACAAAATCCGACTGTGAACTTAAAGTAGGCAACTTTACTGACGGAGTTTTGCGCCATGCACATAACGCGAAATACTCTCATAGAGAATAAAATGTCCAAAAAAGAATTCAAACTGCTTCAACTCTTGATATCAGAGTTATTTGGTGGATCGATTCTTCCCATCTCTATCACCCGGTCAGTTGAGGCTGTTGTTCCATCACGTTTTATATTGTTTTGGGAGCTCTGTTATTTTAGTGTAAACCGGCAGCCGCTAATCACGTCTACCAATGTTCTTTCCATCAATATTTTCTGATTCGCGTTTAAAACTTTAAATCTGTTTTCTACTGCCTGTTTAAATAGCTGTTCTTTACTACAAGCAGATGGTAACTACTTACCTATCATAGATCCTAACTATTACCTACTGGGTTAATAAAAGTTGTCTCTATTGAACAAACATTAGGTAGTTTCATCTTTACAACATCTAATCAACAATTTATTGCCTTTGGAATACTTAAATCAGGCTAAATTACAGTAGCATTAGTTGCTGTACCTAAATGATGCAGTGCAGTTCAAACGATCCCATCTAGTTCCTATACTTCCTATTTCTATGGGTTGGTGTTAAACCATGCAGCGTGGAGTCATCGTCATCCTCGCGACAGAAGCCTGCTCAAATCATATGCTTTATTATGTGCCTCACCTGACTGTATTAAACTGGGATACCTAAATCCATGAAAAATAATAGGTAAATATATTTATGCAAAACCAATTTGGCGCTTTTCGCGTGAATTGTTACGAATACCTCTCAAATGCAAAAAAAATAGATTACCAGACATAAAAGTCCAAGTAGCTTATTTGAAATCTCGATAACATTTCAAAAATCCATTGTCATGTTACCGATTCTAAGGTGGAATTTCTTTTATCGAATTACTGACATAGAGCCAAACATTTCAATAAGGTCGTATAAAAACTTATACAAAAGATTAAGTAACAATAACATTGCCTTGTGTTATTATATGCCGCCTCCGTTATTTCAATGTACAAATATAGAGCATTTTGAGCTTAAAGAGGGATAAAATTAAAGTACTTTTACTTTAAACTCAATATTGACGGTCGGGTAGCGCTAGGTGCGATGCGATATGTGAGCTGCAACAATGTTTGCTGTTTGTTAAAGTATGCGTGAACAAGAGATCCTTAGACGGCTACTGATTTGTATTCAATAGCAAATTCGATGAATGGGTGCCGGACAATATACGATGCCGAAGATACGTAGATGTCCATTTTTTAGGTTTATTATTCAGCTAAATACTCGATTCCATTAAGTTATAAAATGTAATGGAGTATATTAAAAATCGGATAAATTGATTAAAGTAAACGATTGATAGTTACCATTACCACTGTTACGATAATAATAATATATCTATTGATCCTCCGTCGCGTAAGGCAGTTAATTTTTCGATGGCTAGATGGTAACATAAGTAAATGCTTATCAAACCCAATTTGTGTTATTGTTTACCTTGAAAATTTGAAATTTTGTATCCTGAACACGTTTCAATCAGATTAGCGGCCTTTGATTAAAGAATTTTCGTCAAACCTAAGAGACACCAATTTGGTCAGGCATTCGTCAAAACTCAGTTTAAAAAAAGCGAGGTTTGACCAGACAATCTTCAATTAGGTATTAAATGTCTTACTTTAGTATATAAGAAAGTATTTTAACTTTCGGTGTGACTATATAGGTATTTATCCGGGTACTGTACGAATAATTTATAAATATTTATTGGGTATATAGTAATGGAGCAAAAAAATATCGATGTTTTGGTATACATTTTTGTGAGTATACCTACACTGAAAATATGTAAATGTCGTAGCTAACTATCTTTACTAAACAGTGCCGTTCAACTAGTGGGATTTCTGTGTTAAATTTAGACTTCTGTCACTGACCCTCGCTTCACTGGGGAAAAAAAAATAACCTAACCTATCCCATTAAAGAGATTTCTGTGTTAAATTTTGTCCAGGGACAGGGTCAGATTTTTGTGTTAAATTTAGACCCTCGCTTAGCTTGGGAAAAAAAATAACCTAACCCATTGAAGGAATTTCTGTGTAAATTAAGTCAGCAATCGCTACTTAGTAATTATGTATAGATTAGTCGTTATCATTCACCGATAGTAAAAAAAATAATCAATTAACACACATTAGATAATAATATTATTTATATTTTAACATGTTCAGATTGACATTTGAGAGCTTTCCTGTCACTTCTAGGAATGACTAGACAAACCCCGAAACGGATTAATTTACTTTTAATGTTTGACTAAAAACTTAGTATCTAATATTTCAGTCATAGGTCGAAATGGAAATATGCTTCGGGGATCGCCTGAAGTCTGGTCAAACCTAGGATAAATCATTCGTGTATCGACCTTTGATATATAAATATCTATCTATAAAAAAAATGCATGTTAATAATTCCAATACTTATATTAAATTTAAAATCGGAGTCGTGGTCATTTCACTGATTACACATGAAAATGATAACAAGTGTAGGAAATATTATATTAAAAATAAATTAATTTTTAACAAAAATGTGAACCTACTTCAAACTAAAAAGTAAGAAATAACTTTACAAACAGACTTCAATAATAAGGTATTTTTGGAGTCTGTGCCCAAGTTCATCCTCAGTTTAACCTCAAGTTAACCGAACCTCCTCCTTTTTTTGAAGTCGGTTAATAATAAATATTCTTTTGCAAATGGCATAAAAAAATCAAGAAGCCTTTACATTCTCTAAGAATATTTGAGTAGGTACTTATCACATTGTACTCGTAATTTTATACCAAATATTTACGTGTCAAAAACCAGTAGGAGATGCATCTGTCGATGGTAAGCATTTGGCGAATCTTATATTTTGGAGACAGAATTGTTAATGAAACGTGTATGAAGTAATGGCGTTCGGAAAATTATCACAAACGCGCACCGACAATCCCGGTGGTCCATTCGTTGGATACCTTTCATGTTCGTCAACATTCTTATCCATTTAAAGCTCTTCTATACAAGACTGAGGACTCAATGAAACTTATTCATAGACGCATTGTTATCTTAATTTCAATCGAGTGCATTCGAATGGATGATTGCACTCGAACCGGGCAGACATTGTGACGTCTTCAATTTCTTTAAGAGTAGGTAAACATAAGGATTATTTCTTTATAATGCTATTTCCACATTATCTGCACACAAAGCTAGCCTGAGTAGCCTGTAAGAGTAAGTAAATTTTCGAAGTTATAAGGTAAAAAAAGTGTATCTAAGTATTGTCGGTCCAAGCAAAATAAGGCGTTCTAATAAGGCACAACATAGTTGGAATTTATTTAATTACAACGTTAATTGATTACAACATTTAGATACTTAAGATAAAAGAATTACTTTGCCTATTAAAAATTGCCAAAGACGATATACCATAGCTTTGATAGACTAGGCAATAACAAACACGGCTCAATTAAACATTGAGAGGTAACGACACAGCATTGCAATAATGATTTAGGTAATATGTGTGACATTGAAAGGGAGGGTTGAAACAATGAGCAGCGGAGGCCGCGCACGCGCCACTTGAAGCTCGTTAGCGACGCACTCGGGACAAAGCGACGACAATGTGAGCCGTACGTTGCCATCATGCTAATTGCACCCGAACTATTGTTTTAACTATGTACACTGGGCCCGTCATGCCACGGGGTGCATACGCACATTTGACATTTGTTTTCAACATCATCGCGGTTGTTCTTACAAATGTTGAATAATAAACAAGTTCCAACGTTTTAGAAATCTAGATTTTTCTATAGGTTACATGGAGGCATATACATGTGCAAGGCAGCAACTTACCTTTTTAAATATTAACGAGTTGCCTTACTATAATTCATTTGAAGGTCAAACACTCTTATACTTAGATACAAAATAATACCTACAACTGTCATGCCATGTTGGTCCCTCTGATTAACATAATACGTGTAGATATTAGTGTATTATATTTCATAGGATCCTAATTTTATTGCCCATGTTGAGTTATCATCATTAGGTAAAGACAAAACACGCATTCGTTACTTCTAATCTAAAGAAGATAATTTAAAAAATTAAACAGACTTCAAAAAACTATAAAATAAAATTTGTAACATACTTTAGCCTTATTTTTTTAAGTTGGTGCCGAAATTTAACAAAATACTTGATACAAAGACACCAACGTAGGCCTAAAGTATGTTACAAATTTTATTTCTTGGTTTATTGAAGTCTGTTTAATTTTTTAAATTATCTTTTTTTAGATTAGAAGTAACGAATGCGTGTTTTGTCTTTACCTAATGATGATAACTGAACACATGGGCAATAAAATTAAGATCCTATGAAATATAGTCTGTTTAATTTTTTTATTTTTATTCTTTTCATAATTTTTAGTTTTAAATCCGTATCTCTGAAACTACCTACTGCACCGATTTTGATGAAACTTTTACCATTCCGTAAGTTGAAAAAATGCAATCAAACGTTTCGGAGATATGCGAGGGCAAACATATCTACATACATACAATACACCCATTAAATTTGGTAATATACTTGTTTGGAAGCCGTAATAGACCAACATAAATATGTACTTACATAAATATTGCGCAGTTCCGTTAATATTAAATACATACGTGTCGAATTGATATCTAACCTCCTTTTTTTAAATCGGTAAAAAAAAGTTAAATGGTAAATTAAAATATTGTTTCGTTTACACTCGCGAATCCCTGCAGACTACTCGTATGTTCTTATCGCCAACAAATAAGGAGTTGGCATTATTCCTAACTCATAAATGACAACACAATGGATCGATATTGCAGACATGGTTTTACCGTATGATTTGATTGTTTAGTCATCCGTTCATTAGTACGCAGGATAACAATTGGTACGATTAGGTACCTATACCTACTTACCATCGTACGCAAACGCTCATCCAAGTGACTCACACTTACCTATCAGCGGATGACTATACAGAATAAATTATGTAACATTTTATGAAGAGCGTCATTTTTTACAGTTAAGCGACTATTAATTATTTAGGTATGTATAATATAATTATATATATGTATATCTTAAATTACATGCATTTGATGAAAAAAGCATTGTAATTCTAGTAACCTACATCCAAATATAAAAAATACATAAACAAATAAACATAATATCTCATCATAAGTTCTTTAAAATTTGTTGCTCTATACAGTTAAAACGGCCCTAAAATGAAATGTCCTAAAATTTAACCGTAGTCAAAAGAGACACGTGTACGATCTGTAGGAATGACAATATGTCGGCAATTAAGAAGGAGCAGACGCATTTAACAGCTAATGTGTCTATTAAAATGTATTTGCCGTGTTAGTCCCGCTCGTAAATTCCATGAACAACTGGAGCAGTTGGCTCGCTTCGTCAAACCGATATATCATTCTGCTTTAAAAATTGTCTATTTTCTGTAACATGATATTCTTCTGAGAGTTCAAAACGACTTAGGTATTTATGTAAAGAATTAGCAATAATGGTGGATTAAGGTAGGTAACGTCTTCTTTACTTTTTAATCGTATGACGATTGACGATATTTAAATAGAATTTTAATAATTAACAAATTTTTACACACGTAATGTATACGTTTGATTTGAATGAAATTGCAGATTGAGGTAATGAGTTTTCGGTAAAAAATAATATAATTTGGTATCACGTACCTATGGGTCACGGTAAGTATGGTACTTGAATGTTGCTAATATTATCTAGTGCATAACAAAAAAATGTAAACGTAAGTATTTTTTCTAAAATCATCTCTGTCTCTGAAAACGATTTATTAAGACGGTTGGCTTACGAATGCGACATAAGATTGCCACCCGCGCGTCGGCACGCGCGCCCTTTGCAGCTCTAATAACTTAACCCCCTTTTGTTTTTATACACAAAGCTCTCAATTTATTTATGAGATCTACCTACTGATTTTATGAACGGGCACGCGTTCGGTCTTATTCGGAATATATCTGCACTTCAAAGAGGATCTTATAGCTGTCGGGAGGTTCACATTGAAATGAAGATCATTAATTTGTTATCAGATTATCTGAAGATAAAATCGTAGAGAATTCTTTATTTAATTAAGTGTTTATCGTGTAGGTATACAGTTTTACACACTTAAAATAAACACACCGATGTGTCAGTGTTGTTTTTATTTCATTCATATTGCACTTTGAAGTAAAGTTACAACGATACGGAGAAGAATACTTGTTTATTAATATTAGATACTCGATAAACGCTATTTTCTAAAAATATAGTAAAAAAGTTTACTTTTTTCCGTGGCGAATTATTTTCGAGAATTTTTCATTTTATGGCAATTGCTAAGTTATTATAGCTCATGCCTACATTGCCTGCCTGCGACGAGTTTTTAGACGAGTTGAGAGGTTGAGACAAATCTGTACTTAGGTATAGGTACATAATTATTAATACTGTGTGCCTGCTGTAACCCATTAATGACCCACTACAGGGTCGGGTCTCCTCTCACAATGTGAGGGATGTAGGCCTTAGTCCACCACGCTGGCCTAATGCGGGTTGGGTGTACTTCCGAAAAGCGCATACCGCCGATCGACCTAAAATTTGGTATACTAACGCATTTTGACCTGATCACGAATATGATAACTAAAATTAGCGCAAACACCATTTTGAATAAAAAAGTTTTTTTAGTCGAACCCTGTGAATTTGAAATTAATTCGTTGCACCGATTCACCGAATAATTTTATTTTTATTGATCAATAACGCAAACTCTGAATATTTTCCGCTATAGCATTTGAACTTTGTGATGATTTTCCGCTATACCATTTCAACTTTTTGATGATTTTCCGCTGTAGGTAGTACATAAACTCGCTGAATACTTTCCGTTATTTTAGTCGAACTCTGTGAATTCCAAATTACTTCATTGAACCGATTCGTCGAATATTTTAATTCTCATTGATTTGCCAATAACGCTAACTCAGAATATTCTCCGCTATAGTAGCTGAATTTGTGTCTATTTTCACACTCACACAAACGCACACAGCGGAAAGGGTTTTGAGTTGTTAAAAATGTGGGAGTGACGCCCCACAGTCCTCATCTCCGCTGTACACACACACACACTCTCATACACACATACCCTTTCTGGGGAAAGCTAAAAAAATAGTCTAAATCGGTAAGGAAAGCGCGATCATGCACACCGAACGAAAAGTCCTGCGTTTTTTTAAATTTAAAATGGTGTTTCCGCCAATTTCCGTTATCATATTCGTGATCAGCAGGTCAAAATACATCATTACACCAAATTTCAGATTGATCGGCGGTATGCGCTTTTCGGAAGTTTATCCTTTCCTTCACCGTAACCGTTTTTGGGAAACAGGTCAGTCGGATGGTTCAGTAGCTCTTAGGCTATAAACTTTTATCTCTTCATCATCTTATCTTCTTAATACACAATTAATTTTAGCCTCGTGGACTCCCGTACTAAAAAGCGAACGCGGGCTGACAAGACCGTTGTGACAGGCACGCACATTTTCAATCACACTGTGCACGTATATAAAACACACACAATCAAAGACTCAACGCAGAAGTCTAGCGTAAGGACTATAATTTTGTTCAACAGTCCAAATTATTTATTCATTTTAATATTTTACCTAATCGAACTCATCGGCTATGCAATGTGCCACCCATTACTGGACAAAGAGACAAAAAGCCGGAGGAAAAAACTCTCTACACAGTTTAATTAATTAATTTAGTTATTTATTACGCGTTACTACATTCCTTTTTATAATTGTTTATAAACATGATTTACATTGAAATTGCGAACTATCAATTAATTCCATCAAAACTAATTTGGATTGTTTTGTTTTTTATAGTGTTATTTGCATTTTTGTGTTATAGTGCATTCTCTCTGATTATACCCTGGTATATGCTTGGTATAAATACAAGGAAGCATGTGTGTGTAGTCAACAGCTTAACCGGACTGTAAATGTAGCCTCTGCCCTACCAGTGATAAAAGTCAAAGAATTCCTTTACCGTATAGTAACCTTTTTTGGCCAGCCACTGTTTTAAAGACCATTTAAATTTATTGGTAGTTTTTTTAACCCCCGATGCAAAAGTGTTATAAGTTTGACGTGTCTGTCTGTCTGTCTGTCTTGTCTGTGGCATCGTAGCTCCTTTAAAAATTAAAAAAATATGATAGAAACTCAATCTTAATAAAGTATAAAGTACCTTCACGTAATCTTTGCGATGTGCGTAGAGTTAGAAACTTTCAAGCGGGAAATTAAATTAATAAATATTTTTGTACAAAATTAAAAATTAACAAATTACCAAAAGTCGTAGAACAATAGGTAGTTGTTGCTGATGGTGTTAGCTACCGAGTGCTGCGAGGTTGCTTGTGTTTTACATATCTTTCTGTCTCATGGGTACATTTTACAATTTTTAAACAACATTATGAAAAATACCTACATAAATTTTGAAATAAAAGATGGCGCACATGACTTTTTTGAATTTCTGGTCATGGGTGTCGTTTACGAGATATTTTAGGGTAAAGATTATGAAAAAAACATTAATTTTCATATCCAAGATGGCGGACATGGCTTTTTTGAAGTTTTAGTAGGGTAGGGTACGATACCCAAAATAAACTACCTAATTCATGAATTAAATGAGCTATGCACCTTTGGATTTACCAAACTATTTTTATTTTATTAATATTTGAGCCTATTTTAAAGTTAGATAGGTACTTAATGTTTTGTGATGGGCTTTAGGGCTGTAAAGTAAAGACCACGTCACATGAGTCATTCTTGGTGTTTGTTAGGTTCAACTAATCAATCACCTAATCACCTAATCAAAAAAAAATCAAAATCAAAGTCTTATTCATTGTCAGGTACGAGTTGTGTACACTTAATGAACGTCATACATGATAGAATATTATCTTACATCTAATTAGTCTTCTAAATCTAATAAAACTTATAATCACAAATCTAAGTTATTTATCAAGATAACCGTTTACAAAAAACATATCAATCGATTTTGGAAATAGATTATCCTACTAAATATGTGAAGAAAACATCACTTCCATAACGCATAATCGACGGTCCCCTTTAAAAAGATGGTATTAATTCCACTCAACATTTTTGAGTGCAAATATGCGCTGATGGAATTCATAATTTAATTTTTGGACCCCTCCTGTAATGAGATGCTCGAGAGTTGCAGAGGAACACATTGAATTGTCCAAAATATGCCTTTCATGTCATGCGTATGAGTGTCACGTTGCTCGTCATTTAAATATGCAATACAAAACACTGCGACAAATGGTGACGAGCCATTGTCATTTTTTAAAATATCAATACAATGTCCTGTAAACACTTAAAAAAATATTGATGACTAAATATGTTTTTAAAATATTTTATTTAATAATATCTATTAACATAGTATTTAAAAAAGAACTTTTTTATATTTGTAAAAAATTAGTGGTTAAGGTTATTTTATAATAATTGTACCTACTATTGTATAAAAAATAAGTAAAGTACTCATTCCAATTTAATGTTTTAGGAACAATAGGAATTAAATACTACATAAGAGTAACATTTATTCGTTATCTATATTACTAACTTGCATAAGTACATAATACCTATAGGTAAAATATAGGTACGGATATTTTAAAACCGTTGGTTATCCTTGCCTACGTTAAATAGGAATTAAAATCATGTATTATCTTCATAATAAAATAATTTGTTTATTTACATCCATTATTGTCATTTAACTCCTCTGTTTTTATTTCTGAATTGTGTACCTACTTACATTAATAATTTGTCCTCTCTCTTGCCTTGAACTATCCTCGTTTCCTTTTACCCCACGTTACGCTAGTTCTCACGTATCTTCTAGTTGTGAGACCGCAGTGGGTAGGTATAGGTAAATGAATCGCAGACAAACTGTAACTACGTAGCACCTTATGTATAAAAAGTACGCATGTAAACTAAATTCCTAAATAGGAATTTCGTGGTTAGAATACTACCACCATGTAGGTACTTTGTACAAACATGATAACATTAAATACTAACAGAAATCATCGATCTATATTTTTATACAATTAGGCAATCAGTAAAATATCAAAATCTCAAATGGCCCTGATAAGCACTTTCAATTTATTATTATTATTTATTCGAAAACTCGACTAAAAAAATTGTTCATTTTATTTAGAAAATAATTTGGGACCAAGGGGCCTCCACTCCTTTGTTGCCCCGAGGCTTCTAGACTTCTAAATCCGGCCCCTGTCTGGAATGAAAAATTGCGGTTTGTTGAATTGTATTTTATTCTTACAGACATCATTTTGACTCGGCATTTCGTGGTTTTCGTTCGGACAATTTTTACTATGGAGAGTAGTAAATCTTTAAACTCATTATTTTTACATCATTATGGATCTAAGCATCAACCGCAAATCTTGAATAGCACTTTTTATGGTAGGTATCTAATTTAAATTTAAAAATCGTCTCATATATATGAAAAAAAGGTTGTAAGTATCTATCAAAATGTTGACATCTGTTCTTGAGGACCGATTGTCCCGAAAGGGAACGAAATATACTTATATGTAAGGGACTTTATGAAAAGTCACCAAAATTTTAGAGAAAAGTCACCAAATATGGAATAGTATCCTTATATGGAATTCCTTGATTTCTCCGAAAATATAAGATTGAAACTGCTGAACACAATACCATCTTCTATTTCATTCACCTTCTCTACTATCGCACTCACACCCTTGTGTCAGTTGCGCGAACACTACCCGTGTGACAAGTGAGCTTTGTTTTGTCTTTTAATTTATATAATTTTTTTGTTTGCATTTTTCCCAACTTAGAGAATGGTAAAAGTTTCATCAAAATCCAGATCCAGTAGTTTCAGAGATATCGACTTAAACCTAAAACTATGACAAATTTTTTTTCAATCCGAAATTTAACTAAATTGATGAAAACAACAAAACTTAATACAAAAGACACCAACCTCAAAAATGTCAACTTTTTTGAAGTCGGTTTAATTATTTTTAATCTTTTTTTTTTGTATACGTATCTAAGTGTAGTTGTTCACCCACTGTTTTTCACTTATTTTAAAACTTCTATATAGTAGGCCTTTTAGTTTGTCTCATAATCATTTCATACATACCTACCTATAATAGCAGGTATTGAATGGTTATGTTTTATTGTTATTATAGTTATAGCAAATGACCACAACACGAGCTTATGAAATGAAGGATGCGGCCGCGGTTGCGACAGGAAACCGCAAACTATTCACCTAAATAACTCCGTCGGATCGGTACAAGAGAACGATATTTTTTGTTTTATTTTAGGTAGGCAATCATGGTTGGAAAAATTCAACACCCATGTACCTATACCAAGTCGTATGGAAAAAATCACCATGGTTTTAAGAGTTATTAGCACCTAATAATAATTATGAGATTCGGTAGGCGCTTAAACATTACAGTCAAGGCCTAAAAATGTCTAATATTTGTATAGGTAACAAACTTTTAATGAATTAATAATTTATCCAAGGCTATTAACTGAGATTCATGTAAAATATTTCAAAAAAATGGACAGGAGTATTGGGACTATATTGGGACATGTACATTTCATTTGGAACTTACAGCGCCATCTTTTGCCGAGTAGCGGACATATTTGGAGTTGTAGCACGTTATAGAAACATTTTTATTTTATAAATAATAAATAATTTTATAATAATTATCTCTATGGCAATCTTAGAGAAATTATAAAACCTTGGTTTTGATAGAGTTCATATGCCACTGGATTTATATGAGACAAAGCATGGCCGCTTTGTCAGCGGAACCAGTTAGGATCCCATATGAACTTTCAAACGTAACGTGTAACTTAGCGGATTCATTCTTGACTTTACTAAAAATACTTTATAGTTAAGTGATTTTTATTGAAGAAGTAATGTTATGTGCTGCTTGCGGCTTTAAGGGTGCTTTTCCACCAGAGATGTGCAAGGAAAATGTGTCGTACGAGGATGTGAATTCTTTTTCCATTATTATCCATATAAAAAATGCGCACATCTACTTCCAACAAACACCGTCTATGGACTGGCAGCAAACCTCGAAACGCATTCCTCTCAACACAGTCACAGCCCTCGTAAAACATTTCTCGCACACTCTCTCGCTTGTTTTGTACGTAAAAAAACCTTGCTCCACTAAGCCGTTTGGTTCCACAGAGCTGTGCTATGCGAGGCTAGGTAAATGCATGATAAATGAAGCAATAGGGTATTACGGCCTATGTCAAAAAGGTTTTTATATGAATTCGTAAGTCATAAAAACCCATAAAAAAATTGGAAAACAAATTTTGTAAACAAATATTATGTTAAAAAAAGACTTTTCAATTTAAATTTCAAAAATCCTCGCGAAAACTCGGTCTCGGCGCTGCCGCCATGCTTGTGACGTCACTCGCAGTGTAAACAATTCATCTCAGTAAAGGAAGAAAGTTATTTTTGCAAAAACAAAATGTGTTACAGTTCTTATCGTGGGTGTCTTGTGCCTGAATGCAAGAGTACAAGCATTAAAACGCCGGGAAAGTACTTACACAGATGTCTTAACGTTCCTCAATTCAGATGAGCAGAAATTGCTGCTCATCAGCTTGCAGAATTGAGCGGAAGCATACGATCCGATCCGCGGATCGGATCGTATGCATTCGATCCGATACCCAAAAGATCGATCCTCCATCCAAAAATCCCATAATTTTTTTATTATGAAATTCATTTCTAATAAACATTACTCGTGGTCATAGATATTCACGATTTTGCATCCTACTTACAATATTTAATTAAATAATAAAATAAACACGCGTTTGTCGTTTATATCGTGTCATCTTTCTTCTCACCGTAGCCGCTAATAGTCAAGATGTAAAATAACGACATTTTGTATTGATATTTGTAATAAAAACAGTCTTTAATTGTTTAAATAAATCGTTAGTTACATCGGTAAGTTGGAATAACCACCCAATAATATCATACCTGCATTACACTATGTGAAAACAATTAAGTTTGGATTGTCGATCCGATACTTGAAGTATTGTATCGAATTATCGATCCGATCGTATGGTTTTGATCCGATCCAAATATCGACTAGATTGTATGCCCTACCTTTCGAAGATCGCATCGGATCGTCGCATCCCTAGACGTTGATGATTGGTTGATTGGTCAGTCAGTCAGTAGTAACCATAGAGTAACTTATTATGGTAGTAACTAACTTAACTAATAACTAACTACTAGAGTACTAGACTAGTAACTGTCTGTCAGTGTCAGTCAGTGAGACGTGAGTCCGTCACGTCCGCACGTCAGAGTAAAATAATAGTTAATACTTTAATAGTATACACTAGCCATGAGCAAAATGTGTCACTTAAAAGAAAAGAACGAAACATATCTTTCCTTCACTGTGAAGTATATCACTCTTTTAGTCCAGTAGTTCAATGTAGTTCACCATTCACAAACGATAGGTTATCCTTTCCTATTTCTTACTTCAACACTCCATACTATTTCTTTTACTTCAGTTAGTTCAGTTCCTTCACTAGTTCATTACGATATAGTAGTTCTAATGAAATGTTCGATAAATTATTATGAAATACCCCATGATGAACTCGTGTATCGTAACGTTTATCTCTACTAGTCTTTTGAATTTTTTGAGATTATTAGATATAGGATAAAAAGACAAAAAAATTAAAAGGACTAAAACAATAAAATAAAACTAAGTGCGTTTGTTTTATCAAATATCTAGTAATAAATTATGGTCGCTTTCCAAACGTATAATGACATATAATGTTATTTTTGTTCAATATTTTGAAATACCGTATAATATACCCTCCGTTAAATCATACCTTAGATTTCTTACGATCCTCAGAGACGTTACCTATTTAAATTTAAAAATGAAAGAAAATATCATTTATACTTATAATCAAGCCAAAATAGTCCGTAAATACTTAACATAAAACTCATAATATTGAAACGTTTCCTAGAACTTCTAACGACAACGTATTTAGATGTAATAGTGTTCGTATAAGAATATTTGTAATTTGATCATTGGTGCTTTACTTGATGGTTTAAGATTGTTTTCTCTTTTATGTCTCCGAGCGTGAGTATGTGTATGTGTGCGTGAGTATATGCGCACGCCACGCGTCGTCGACTGTCGAGCTTCTTCGGTTAGTTTCGTTCGCGAAGCAATTGGACTAAATGAACGAGATGAATTGTAACTGAAGTAGTGAAGGAAGGACGGGAAAAAGTGAAGTACTTCAATTGAAGCATTCATTCCTGAACGACACATGACTGGTATACACGTCTTACACCTCAGCAGTGAGTGAGATTGTTTGTTTTTTTTTTACTAGGTACCTATCATTTTTGTTGCACAGACAGTGCACTATACACCCGGTAAAACTGGGAGCAAAGATAAAAGATTATCGTCATTACCGACCGATAGGTATTACTATTTATTTCTGTCTGATTTGAATAAGACAATTATTATCAAACTAGTTCTTAAAGCTATGGACAAGTATAGTAAACCTAGTCTACCATCTCCGCGGCTAGTCTTTGAAGATTTGTCCACTCTACACATAGAACATCTAACGAAACCTTTGAAATTCCCAGCTGATGATGAAAAATTACAAGATGCCTACATCACTTATTTCAACTGCAAGCAGTTACGGAATGACATAAATAAGCAACAAGAATTAAACTATACATTGGAAGAACTTAATAAACAACTGATGGATAATATAGAGAGCATGAAAAACCAGCAAGATGCTGCTAGTAAATAAAACTATGAACTAAATATTTCTTTATTCAATTTTCTATGTACCTACACATTTTGATATTTATTATAAAATACAATGGTAAAAACAATATGAACACCACCAATTTTCGTGATTTCAACATGTGGGTGGAGATACTTATTGTTATACCTTAATTTGTTAGTGCTGTTTTTGTGCGGCCTTCAACATGTGTAGGTACTTGTCAATCTACTAACTAAACAATCAGTCAAGACATAGGTGTTCTATGGCTGGGAGCACACACTTTATATGGACAATACAACTGATTTGTCCTGTGTTTGTGTTAACTACACACACACACTAGTTGACCATCAAATCCACATGTGAACATGTCTGAATTAGTATCAAATGAATGACCCATTGACAATATCATCTTTACCATAAAGGCACTCGGGGCCAGTGCCCATCTTTAGAATGCCCCGAAGGACCAACAACTTCTCTCACATTTAATTTTAATATCAGAATATTATGGTCTGTCGGGCACAAAAAACGGCTTGACCGATTTTTATGAAATTTTATATGCATATTCAGTAGGTCTGAGAATCGGCTACTGTCTATTGGACAATTTTTTTTTATTTTTATTTTTTAATAATGTGACATTAAAAAAAACATACAACCCTAAATTTTCACCCTTCTATCACCAACCCCTCTTTTTAATGCTCGATAACTTATATCGCAAAACAACGTTTGCGGGGTCAGCTAGTTATAGTATAGTTCGCTTTCTTTACATTCCAAAGGGCCCCGAATTCTCGTGTGCTCAAGGCCCCAGCAATGCCCAGCACAGTTTAAGACGGCCCTGCCCATTGATACCATAACTTTATGTGTTATGTCTAAGGACTTTGCATTTTAATGTAAGATGAATTATATAATATTGCAAATTGTTATTTATGTGTTACATATAGGTTGTATGTATAAGTTAAGAAATTGAATGATTTTTCTTTCATAATATTATATATATTATATATCATAAATATTTGTGTATGGAATAATAATGCAAATAATACAAAATTATAATTTATTTTATTATGCTGCCAAGTTTAATCAACTCTTCCCTAGTGACCAGGCCCAAGTGATGTAAACAGACCAATGCAGCTCCTTGCTCAGCAAATTTTTTGTTCTTTTCCCAGAAAGTTGATGTATATTTTTTGCCTCCAAATGATAGAATTGTACGAAACAATTTTTCAACTTGTTGAGTGTCATAGGTTGGTAACTTTTTTCCATTTTTGCCTGCCCAAGCGTGGAGTTGTGATTTTGGCAAGCTTAGGTCATTGAAATTTGCTCTTATAAAACATACCTGAAAAGCATAATAATTTTAAAAATTTTAATGAGAATATAAATACCTACTACACACTATATTAACCCTTTAACCGCCAAGGTCGGATTAATCCGACAAACATAATCGTGTCCATTTCGCCAGCGTCGTATATTCACGACCAAATACACCATCTCGTTTAATCTTTATTTTTTATTTAATTAATCTGTATTCTAAGAAAAATATGTTTGTATTAGGTAAAAAGTTAATTAAATAATAATTTATAATGTAATACACTTTATTCTTTTTAATTAGAAGCCCTAAAAACAATGTCAACAGTTCGATAAATTACTCTTATTATTTCTCGAAATTTGCATTAACCTACACCGCCAGCGACGGCAAAACCCGACATTAGGGATGGGGCCTATGCCAAAGTTTAGTAATACAAATAAAATAGTCCCAAAACAAATGCAGCAATTGTGAATAAAACGTATCTCTACAAATATTTGTGTTTTTCATTTAATTCCTTTAAAATTGAGTAAAGGGTATTGGTTAACTTTGTATGACCCTGGGGCTTGATTTTTTTTGTGAAATGTAAGCAACTACCATAGATGTTTCCATCCCTAGCCCGTGCGTTTCGCATCTTAATTTGACAGTATGCTCAACGCTGATTGTATTCTGAAGTAACGTATTTAATTGTGAATAGTAAAAATACTAATTAATAAATCGTCCAAATCTGTAAAAACTTTGTTTTATTTGTTTTAAACAAAACCTGTATAGGTATGTATATCGTAATTTGTACTTTGGTGTTAACATGAACAGGTGTTACAGGTGTTAACATGAACAGGTGTTACAGGTGTTAACATGAACACATATCATTGTTACGAAATATCGATTTCCAAAAAGTGCACAGGGCACATCCCTTTTTTTTGTAGGTATTTATTTAGACTTTACTGTGCCTGGCGTCAGGGGCCGGATAACTGATACGAAGGCCGGCGGTTAAAGGGTTAACACTACAAGTAACCAAACCGTATGCTTACTTTCATTTGTTCTACACCATCAAGATTTATGTCCTTAGGTTTTGGCTTTTTATTTGGTGGTTCCAAGTCATCAGGAGTCACTTGCCATCTACCCTGTATGCCCATATTCTGATATCCAAGTTGTTTTTCTTTACAATATGTATCTAAGTCCCATATAGCACTGAAAAGATATACTTCCATTCTGACAGTAAATAATGGATTAGGTTTGTGTTTTGTTTTATATACTTTATTTTAAAATTAATGTATTTACTGATAAATAAAAATTATAATAATAACACAATATAAGAAGTGAAAATGTACCTACTTGTCACAAGAGAACCATATACACTGGGCAGCGAATAAACCGAGCCACCCACCATCTTGTAATACTTATCACTGATAAGTTATCAGATTTTCCCAGAAAGTACGAAACTTACAGCGATCATATCGTTTGAGCAAATGTTCTAAAGAAATTATTAAAAAATTCGACCACCTTCAATAGCAAAACTAGTCAAAACAGAGTAAATCGTAAACATTTTGTTTGTTGCTTGATTACAGTCTCAGTTGCCAGTACTTTAGATTAAATTTATGCTCATTTTAATTTTTATTAAATACCCTTTCTGTAGGTATGAGTTTGATGGGTGTACATTTTCTACTTCCTGAGAAAATCGGATTAATGTTACAAGGTGGCGGATGGCTCGGTTTATTTGCTGTCCAGTATTTATTTATACTTAATAATGAAAATACCAAATAATTATTAAAATTTTCACATTATTAAAGACATTATTGTGTCGAAAGTATTGAAAAAGTGTTTCCAACATAATTACCATATTTGTTCCATAGTCTGGCACTCCAAAAATTTTCTTCCTCTTGGTGTCTCTTGTAAGTCTCTTAGAATATTCTGGACGCAGTACTTGGTGTTAGAGGGTGAATTGTCATAATCAACTGCAAGTTTAAGATAATCTGTAATAACAGTATCCATGGGTAAGAGTCCATTTTTTCTAAAAATTGAGCAATTCCATTCCGCTGCCCTAGCTAACATCACACTGGTGCATCCTGTGATTTCTTTAAATTTAAAGATGTCACTGTGTTTTTCTATTTCCTTAGAACCACCACTGAAATATAAATTTTTTTTCAATTACCCTCAATTATTTATTTCTATTAGCAGATAAATAAAAGGTTTGATTAACAAATTACTTACTTTGCAATGACTGGTATGGAAACTTGCTCAGCAACATATTTGATAATATCAGGATGAATAGGATGTTGTGGCCTCTCGTTTCTTGTGCGGCCATGGATGCCTATAGCTTTGATACCAGAACTTATCAATTTATTTACAACTTTTAAAGTTTCCTCTGGTGTCTGAAATATTCTTATTTTGCAAGTAACAGGTATTGACAGATTTTCCACTAATGTTTTAAGTATATTGTATGCTTTATCAGGTTGTTCTAAAAGTGCTACTCCCATGCCACCTTTAATAGAAAATTCTTTGGGACATCCCATGTTAATATCTATTGCTGCAACATCATTTTCCCTAAAAAATAATTTTCGCATGTTTTAAAATCATACACTTGCAATAAGAATAGATTTTAATTCTGCAACAATGAATAGGATTAATTAAGAATTCACTCACACTAGTTTGGCAACTTTAAGCGCCCTCTCTGCACTGCAGGTGCCAAGTTGTACAACAACTTTATCCTTTTCATCATCACAGGTACGAAATACTATTGTTCCATCTGTCTGATCAACAAAATCCACTGTTTTGAGAATATCTGTAAAATAAAATATACCTACACATATTAGATATAGTTTGTCAAACATGAACACCCCTAACAAAACTAATTTATATGATTTATTAGAATTTAAGACAGTCCTATTTCCAAGAGATGTATTGCAATACATCTCTAGACAGACACAATCTATTGATGGTTTGCAATGCTTTAAATCTCTAGATTGATTTTATTGTGGAGTTAAGACACACACTTGTTAATCTACTATTAAGCGCTTTATTAGGGATTGATTGCTCCATTGTGCATTTGCATCAATTATGCAGGAGGTTAAGCGTGTGATCCCCACCCAGATCAGGTATTTGTGTGATGAGCACCACTTGTGGTGTGTTCTGTGTCTGGGTGTAAATTATATTATACAAGTGTCCTGAAACTCAAAGTCAAGCGTGAACAGAGCGATAGGCCCAGTACCTAATTTTCACACTGTCTCTTTGGGACCCACTTACTTTTGTACACAAATTATTACATCTATGTGTACCCATATGTACCCATTCACATAAAAGTAATAAAGTGTAAGGGTGAAGAGAAATCAGTAGGTATATTCATAAGATTTTTTGTATTCGTATTCCTAAGGAACTGATTAATGAATTATCTGATAAAAATTACCATTATATCTACGCTTAGAACGAAGAAATTTCCAATCTATAAGTTCTTCCGTATAGACAATATCTGCTCCATACCGCAGTGCCAGAAGCCTCATGGGCAGCGTACCAATTCGAACCATGGGGGCAAGAATTAACTTGTTCTCGTATGTCAACATTGTTAAAAATTAAATATAAAAATCTAAAAGTACACAAGTAGGTAATAACAACACCAAAAGTTACTGGGTTAAATAACTCTCTCCAATTCTCCATAAACTATCTTAATCTTACTATACTAATACTTATCATCAGTTATCTTTGAGGTAATTAGGTAGGTACATGTTTTATTGCAAAATTAATTAATCGAAAACTAAAATAACGTGCCTTATCAATTTCCCTGTCATTAATCTGACATGTATGGACTTAAGCCCACTACAGATCTTCAGTTTTAACTGCACAGACTGCACAGTCGAACTGTGCAGTTATAAAGTCCGCTACAGACCTTCAGTTTTAACTGTACAGTTGAACTGAGCCCGCTACAGACCTTCAGTTTTAACTGTACAGTTGCACAGTTCGACTATACAGTTAAAACTGAAGGTCTGTAGCGGGCTTTAGGTGGTAGGCCACTTAGAGAAATTGTATGGAATGGAAATTAATTGAAATTATAAATAAAACTTTGGTTTTGTATAGAGTTCATACGTCAACGTCACTAGGTTTATTAACCCGCCATTGGTGACGCGAATTTGACTTACATTGTTGGTGACTCCGGTCTCACGCACCGGGATTTTTGACTACAAGTTTTTCGGTTTAAGCTACTTTTCATTAGTAAGGTTATAAAGTTTGATCTTTAATTTGTTAATAAAACCCAAATATTTCAAAAATTTAATCTATTAGTATTAGACAATATCTTTGGAAGCACTAACATTATGAGTTATTTTAGACAATGTTTTTTTAAACTGCAGAAAGTATACCTAACAATCTTAATGAAGTTGTCAGTCTTATGACATTAGAAACATAAAATAAAAAAAAATGGCAATACTTCTACCAAAAAAATGGAATAAAATAACTAAGATTAAATCAAAAAGGGAAGATACGGCACTAGCGTCTCATGAGTGCGCACCTAAAATTAGGTCCATGAACACAATTTCACTTTAGTCGTATTTTGGCTAGCTATTGAACTACATGTGCGCTTAGAACACAATAATCGCGGATTTTCTGTGTTAAAAAAGGTAAAAAAATGCCTTCGTGTGCTTTTAAAAGGTGCACAAACAGCTCAAAAACGAAAAACAAATTCCACGGCATCTCTTTTCATTCGTAAGTACACCTAAGCTTAATTTTTTTTCAAAATCACTGATAGTTATTTAAATCCCCGCTAATGATATTATTCGCTCCCGCTAATGATTAAACTTACCGCTCTGTCTCGCTCGCCCAATTGACACTTCATTTATAGGCGTGTGTTTGTAAGTTAGATATGTAGTTGAGTCGGACTAATTTTATGATTGATACAAGTAAGCGTATATCGTATGCTCCCTTTTTGATTTATCTATGTAAAATAATACTAAAATTGTATAAATGCAGATAAAAATATACGTGATATGAATTCAAATGGTTAAAAAGAACTATCAATGTTGTTTAAGTGAAACTAATATAATAATTTGTTTTGAGATTTATTTAAAATTCAAATTATTTTTAATTTCTATGAAAAGAAAGAGGAATTTGTTCTATAAACATTTATTTATCACACAACATACAAAAAATACTTGGCATTCATCTTAGAATAGATACTGTTTTATGTGTTGCTCATTTTGCATAGTTTCTGCACTACAGCCAAGGAACTAGAGCAAGTAGGTACTACGTGCTCAAGGCATATCAGTAATTTCGCCAGTAGACGTCCCTTCGCTTTTTCATATGTCCTACGACTTCCCATGGTAATTATTAAAAATCTATATGGGTTACTATCTCAAATAGTTAACGATATGGGAGATTGTACATTCCTTTTTATTTCTAAACATTCAAAGTCAAGGAATTGTGAATATTATAATTTAAAAATAAATTTTATTGTTTAAAATGATGGTAAATTTTGCATGTCCCATACTGACAAGTTGAAGTTTAAAACATTGTAGTTCATTTATAATTAGCTCCATGCAGATGCGAAGTATTTTACGTGATACTTTACAATAATGAATTTGAAAAAATAGAGTGTAAATTATTGTAATACTTGTACATTATTTATCAAAAGTAATTTAATTACTAGTGTCGGATTTTGGTCCTGACATGGAATTCGATTTTGTAACCGCCTTTTTGCAAAGAATTTGTATTAAAACTACCAATGAATTTGGTTTTATACCGTTTAGCAACACTAAATCAATATGGTAGAACATTTTTTTCTTATACTGGCATGAGTTTTGAAACGCCAGTACAGTTTAAAATTTGTCGTCGGGAGTGGTTCAAAAATTTAGCTCTGCTTTGTAACTCATAAAATAAAAGTGAATATCAAGATTTTGCTGTTTGGACCTAGATTGAAAGGTAAGTTTGATAACTTTTCAATGCATTATAAATCATTTATAGCGATTGGGTTCATACTTTACGAGATTTTACAGTTTTTAGCTGCGGAAATGGAGAAGCGTTACTTCCATTTTGTTTGGTTACGTATAGGATGGAACATCATAGTTACAAAGCGGAAACATAAAGTCGAATACACAATTGTATTTTTCAAAAAGAAATACAGGTACTTTAAATATAAGTTTCTGTAAAAGGCAAATGATTTAATTTCATGTAATTTGCTTTGCACGTCTACCGCGGTGATGTATGTGGTGTTGCGGGTTAACAGATATTGTTGAATTACCCAATCATACTTGCATTATTTATGTGGCCTAGCTTACAATTTTGCATCACGTTATTTTTCACATTGCACCTTCAGCTTCAGCCGGTAATTATAATTTCCTAGGAAAATATTTGCAAATACCTACTTATGTTATGTTTGCTTACTTTGTGAGAGCGATATCTATAGACATCTATAGAATTGAATGTTTATTTGAATACATATTCAAATAAACATTATACATGTTAGAAAAAAAACCTAAAGCCGAATATGGTAGATAAGGACTTGCAACTAAACAACTTTCACCATGTGCCTAACTTTTAATACGAAAGAAACCAGCTGTTCCATACAAAAATTAATAACGAAAATATGAAAATGTATGAAATAGATAATTTTTATTATTATTTCAGAGTTGATCCCATAGTAAAAGTGGTTCAGTGGTGGTAGTGGTCCTTATCTACCATATTCGTCTTTAGGGGTCCTTTGTAACAAGTTATGCCTACGTTGACAAATCTCTCCGTATAAGACGATGGATTTGGTAATTTTTTTATTGCATGGTTACGAAATCCTAATGCATCATTCATGATACCTAGCTTTATTTTTTTAGGAAAATAATGCCGCTTACCAATGCTGAAAAGCAGAAACGGTACAGAGAACGCCTAAAAAATAATCCTACGAAAAAAGAAGAAATACGTAAGAAAAATTTGGAAAGGATTAATAGAAAAACTAAAAAAATTTCAGAAATGAGTGAAGAGGAAAAAAATAAGAAAAGATAATTATGGAGAAAACAAAAAAAAACAACAAAAGGAAAAAAAGCAGTTGCGAAAAAAGACAGGGTACCTGATGTAGAAACCTGGTTGTTCTGGGGAAGTGCATCCAATTGACTATATTTTTTTTTTTTTTTAATATACCTTTAATAAATATGAGCATTGTGATTGAGGCTTTAGATTTCTATTTTGTAACCTGTCCCAATTTTTTAGTACTTTAAAATTAAAAATTTCTTAAAAATATTGCTATGTTGTTTAATTTTTTTATGTTATGACCGAAGTAGATACTCAGTTTCATATTTACGTTTGATTTATTTAGGTATATTAGACAGTCTGAGCCCGTGAAACAGAAAATCAGTGTCCAGTATGGACCGCTACCTTAAAAGTGGACCTTATTTCACACATTCAATTTGAACTTGAGCCGTTAGAGCTTCAGTTTTATTTTTATTTTATTAAACTGCAAGTTATTAATTTAACGCAGTAAAAACATACACTCTTAACACTATAGTTTTCATGTAAATTAGAAAACAGTATGGTTATAAAATGGAACTCCAAATGGCGTTACACCATCTTTGGATCTGTTTTTCGTAGGTTTCTTTGGGTTTTACTAAGAAACTTTCATGTTCAATCGGAAGCTTGGAATATAAGGAATATTTCTACACGTAAATAACATTATTTTATTTTATAAAATAAAATGACATCCACTTTGTAACCGGGACATCTTCTCGCGAAAACGCCCATATATATTTTTTACATTTATGACAAATTAATTTATTTATGACAAACTATCCTCATCAGATATTGCTTCTTGCAAAAGAGCCTTGGGGCGACGCTGGTTACTTTCGTAAGACATGTTGGAACAATGGTCACAATTTGAATGAAAGACACAAAACCTCTAGTAAAATGTTATCAAATCTGGAAAATAGCCTACTAATTATAGAATTATATAATTAATCTGTAAATTATAACAACATCCTTATCCCGTGGAAGTCTCGGGTTTTTTGTAGCCGTCGACGGCATGCCGTGCCGTAGGTCCCGCGGCACGGCTCGGTTCCCGTGGAAGTCACGGGAGCCGCCTACCTGGCTACGCACTCAATAGCTACATTTCTTGTACGTACATAATACACTCTCAATAATGCCGCGACGGCATGGGGAGCGCAGTGTGCTACGGAGACGGCACGGCAGCCGTTTGCCGTCGACGGCATGCCGTTGCCGTGGCCGATAACTTAAAAGCGTCTGCATACAATTTCATACATTTTGCTTTCCTATTTTACCGTGACGGTAAAACCGTGCCGTGCCGTGCCGTCCGACGGCAAATTATAAAAGCGGCCATTAGCGTAAAATCTGACAGTTGAATCGTTTGTTATGGAGAAAAAAATATCAGAAAAAAAATACTGCACCGCCAATACTTCGGTATAATACCGAACACCTGGCGATCCTAAAAACTGCGGATCGTGAGCGTGCCGTGATCGTTTTGTAGTTCACAGATTAGAGACTAGTTACTACGTTGTAGTTGTGTACCCTTAATGGAACGCGCCCGTGGCATTGACAGTGACAAATGACAATGCCACAATTATTTGACATATTATTATATATAAAAAAAATCGTATTCGATTTTGTTAAATTTGTTGAGCCTCACGTCCATGTTGAGTAATGAGTATTGTTGAGCCTCAACTCGACACGTATTCCTTTCAGTCTTACAAAAACCAAAGAACAGATTAAATATAAAATAATTTTCTACTTACAAGTGCACAGAGGACTATCGAAAGCTTAGTTTCACGTTACTTACTATTAACTAGCTAAAACCTCTCCATCTACCTACTATAGCACCATACTGGCCTCTCGATTAAAATAAATGTGATTTATTTACATGACAATTACAAAGATGAAGCCAACAGTCGCAGCAGATGAAATGTTTCCGGAGGGTGTTGGACCATACATGGATTTGGAAGAGGTGATATATTTAAAAAAAATTAATAGGTAACGGTTATAATATAAAAATTTTCTTAATAGCCAATTTGATAACCTGAGTGGTGTAGTGGTTAAGAAGCTGGTGGGGTGCATGGAAGGTTCTGGGTTTAATTACCAGAAATGCTGAGATTAGAATGTTGAGTTATTGTGATTGTGACCATGAACCACCAGGAAGTCTTAGTATAGGGCAATAAGCATGAAGTGTTATTTTTACTTCATTCAGTTTAATTGTATAAAGAGCAGTACCTACAACAATCTTCTAAACTCAAGAGTGGCATAAGGAATCAGTCAGTGATTTTTTTTGACATAGCTCTTTGGTAATACTACAGCAGCCGAATGTATAACTGAACATGTTAATATTTTAACACATTGGCCGCAGATCGCGAATACATGTGCATTTTCAAGGGCTAGCCTATGTGACTGCTTACCCACGCTAAGCTTTATTGCTATGTACAAGTGGCCAGTGTATGCAGGGTGTGTGGTTTGATCCATCATTTTGCTGTGGAACATCTTTCGTATTTCCAATTTAATTTAATTTACACTAATAGTTAAAAGTATATTTACAAAATTTACTTTTATCTATACAGGCAGGTGCCGCATCTAATATCCTAATGGATTTGGCTGCTAATGAAAAAGCTGTACATGCTGACTTCTTTAATGGTAAATATTTTAATATTATTCTGAAATTCTAGTGTGTAATTACTTGTAATTTTGTTTTTTACAATGATCTATTTAAAGCAGCTCAGTTTAGCTGCTTTATTTGTTAGGACTTCAACAGATCATCAATGTACAAAAACATGAAACATTTTATTATTAATGAAAGAAAGAACACAATATCATTAAGACACATTGATTAATGCAAGTATCAATGCCATAGGTTTAATAAAATGTAATCTCCAGTACCCCAAGCATGAACACTATCTTCAAATTCATGGCATACAATTCATTTGAGGTCATGCTCATGACACTGTTGGACCCTGTAATAGGGGCAGTGCAGAAACTATGCAAAATAAGCAACACATAAAACAGTATCTATTCTAAGATGAATGCCAAGTATTTTTTGTATGTTGTGTGATAAATAAATGTTTATAGAACAAATTCCTCTTTCTTTTCATAGAAATTAAAAATAATTTGAATTTTAAATAAATCTCAAAACAAATTATTATATTAGTTTCACTTAAACAACATTGATAGTTCTTTTTAACCATTTGAATTCATATCACGTATATTTTTATCTGCATTTATACAATTTTTCGTATAGCTTTTAGCCAGGGCATATTGGTACTATCAGTGGAAAATTATGAGAATTTACACTAACATATTTATATATTTTATTCTTGGGAGTATTGGAGCATCCATCAATACAAGAACACACTTAATGAGACTTTTAATATACAAAATTATTTTCATCCCATCTATGCGAAAAGTACGACTTTGAGCACTCCCCTTTAAGTGCGCCTAAAGTTGGTGTTTTCTATTAAGAAACTTTTAGCGGGCAGGAATGAGTTTTCCTCCCTCTTCATAAGTTCCAAATTCAAAAAATGCGCGGCAATGAACATTTCCGCGCACCTTTTGAATTTGGAATACCTTAGTGTTCAGCGCCAAAGAAATCGAACGCAAATATTATTTGAATAAAGACGACAGAACTACAGCCCGTGTTTTTGTCAATTTTCACGGATTGTTAGAAATGAGCCAGATTCGGACTTTTATTAAATAATAATATTACAGTAGAATATGAAGCCCCTTTCATTTTCTCATAGAGGGTGATGAAAAGTAGAGTGTATCACTCGGGACAAAATATATTTTTGGCTCGGGCGACGTACTTTGAACCGTACCGTCGCTACGTTCAGGATTCTACTGAAGAAAATCCACTACTCTAGAATCCCTCACTTCGCTCTGGATTCAAAAAACGCCCTCGCCGTAAAAATATCATTTTGCTCCCTTGTCATACAATCTACTAATTGTGATACACTTTTCAAAAAGTTAACATACGGTAGTAATCCTACCCATAAAGCACAATTTAGTTCTGATTACTTCCGATATATGACACTAGATGGCATAGACGTCGCCAGTCCCTATTGTACTATTCAACATGTTTGCAGTGAGTTTAGTAACTTCAATTTTGCAATACCTCTTTTCAAGTCACTAACTATAAATAGTATGTAATCAGTGTCAAATAATAAACTGAAACAATAAAATAAATAAAAAGGGCAGTCAGTTATGAATATAATTTCTTACTCTTATAGGTCTGTGTAATTTCCTAGCTTTCAAAAGTCCATGGAACTCTGCCATCTATCTCCAAAATGGTCCAAAATATAAAAAATTGTTTAAACAAGAGTTGTAAGAGAATTTAACCTCTATAATATTTATGATAAATACTAATTGCATAAGACCCATAGGAAACGAGATATCTGCAATAAATGTATAAAATTTTGATCTTTGACCTTGAAATATTAAAGTCGCAGACACCCTACGATAGGTTTAGAGACAATTTCTAGGATACGAAAATAAAGGTACTATACAAGTTTATAGCTGACTAACTCTCATTCCGATATTCCTGCCTTCATTTGACTAATATTTTAGGACTACATAGGTGAATTTTTTAATTTTATTAAATATTTGTGTATAAAATTTCATACAACTGTTCTTTTCTCTTTAATGCTGAATGTGAACTATTGTAATACTGAATGCTATACAGTCCTTGAGACGTGAGACTTGAGACGAAACAATGATCATCATTTTGAATGCTAAGTTAAGGTTTGTATGAAAAAAAAACGTATTTTGATAAAAATTAGCTCTATCGAAGTTTGCCGTATTTCATTACTTTCCAGAATTTGTTCCTTTTTAGTAACACTATCGAATGGAGTATTTTTGTCGAATGTAATAAACAATACAGGAAGTGATTTCTTTTTCAAAGTCAACGGTGTTCTATTCCTGTCTAGGCATATTGATTTTTCAAAAATACAATGATGCAGTTTTACTTTTCATCAAAATCAGTTCCCAGACTTCTTTCAGCAGTTTTCGCTAATCCTCATAGTTTTGGATTTCCCCATCCACACACACTTTAAAAAAATCATCTGTATTATAGTCTTAAAATAAAATGTTTATTTTTTTCAGATTTCGATGATCTATTTGACGATGATGATTTAAAGTAATGATGGAGCAAAGGAGCAGATACATTAAATTTTTAAATATGAATTATAATGATAGATTTAATTAAATTTTCTTGATAGTAAATGTTTTTTTTTAAATATACATAAAAAACCTTAAGATCTAGTTAAAATCAATGAACTCTCTGGCACCAATCTGATATCTTTTTGTTATCTGTATTCCAAATTTTAAAAAAAGCATGCCGTTTTTCAGCATAATTTCAGCAGGTAATTGAATAACAGCCGTACTCAGCCGAGACATTTATCAAAATTACCTTATTAAAATAAAGATGGCACTAATTATGTTAATATGAATAAAGATTGAATTTCTTTGTTAATGAACATTACGTTATAGTTGCAGTCACGAGTGGTGAGCAGAACTTTCATTGGTCTGTTTGACATTGACTGCGCTGCGGTGCACACGATTGGTTGCGTCGTCTATTGGTCCAGCACGTGTTGGCTGCTGTACATTGACCGATAGTATTAATATCCCTACCACTGATAATCTGTGCTCACTACTTAGACGGTTACTATACATGACGTCTCTGAGTGCGGCCGTAAAAGTAAGTCTGATAAATGTCTGTATGAAGAATTTCAAGTTAAATACTCTAATTTGATATGAGGAAATCTGGAGGCACGGCAGTGGCCTCCCGCCAAATCAATCTATGGATACATACCTGTATCTCACAACTTTTGATGCTTGATGAGTGAGTGACAAGATTAAAAAACTTTGACTAATTATAATTCTTAAACTACTCACTATTACTAGGCTCAATTTAAATGAAAATTGAAATATACCGTGTTTATACAATTATAGTAGTTATAACTACACCCCTAGTAGGTGACAAAAAAGGTAATACCGAGCAAAGCTCGGTCATCCAATATTGTAAGGGTAAAATATATTGGCTGCGTTCAGGTTTACTAAGTTCTGAGCAGGGCTGACTTTATCTACCAAAAAAATAATTTTAGGTGTGACAGTGAAAGTAACAGGTGCGCGAAAATGATGCGCACCAAAAAAGTTACTATTCCATTTGATGATTAGGTTTTACTCTACATATTTTTCTCATACCGGGCGCCTCATATGAAAATCGATTATTTAGGAGTAAACTCCAAAAACCCATGTCTCGCAACTCAGTTCTTGCACCATAAAAGTTGTGATATACATGTATGTATCCATAGATTGACTTAAAAATCGCAGTAAACAATCTAATTTAATATTTGTATTACGTGTGAGATACATTGTGCTTTCATGCGATGGTCAAGTCAATCTATGGATACATACATACATGGATCTCACAACTTTTTATGTTGCAGAACTGAGTTGCAAGACTTGGGTTTTTTTACAAGTTAATTATGTTTTTGATGGCATTGGAATATTACTAAGCAATAAATATAAAAGCTTTATTATAAACACATTCTTTATTTTATAATATTTGCCTCAACAACACAAATAGTTACATTGCACTGAAGGAAGTTTTCATCTCTCATATTCATTGTCTGTTATGTAAGATTTAGTAACAATTTTGTGTGACGTTTAAATAAGGAAGCATAGAAAAATATCATAATGGCTAAGAAATTAACAACATATTTCACAATAATTATTGTAAAATAAAAATATTGTCTTACAAAAATATATAATGTGTGCATTATAGTCCGGTCAATCTAGACATTCGAAGATACATAAATTCAACAAGCCGATAATCAGTAAAAATGTCAAAATATAATCTTATATATAAAATTATCATGTCACAGTTTTGTTGCCATATTCCTCAAAGGGGCTTAACCGATTTTTATGAAATTTTATAGCATATTCTACTGAATATAAATTTTGAGCATCGGCTACTGTCTATTTTTCATACCATAAGTGATTAGGGTTGTCCACGTCTAACATTTTTATTTTTTGGACAATTTTTTTTATTTTTCAATAATGTGGCATCAAAAATACATACAACCCTAAATTTTCACCCTTATATCACCAACCCTTATTTTTTAATAGTCGATTTAAACGCTCGATAACTTATATGGCAAAACAACGTTTGCGGCGTCAGCTACTCTTCTATCTATCTATATACAGTGTGTCCCAGGATAAAGTGCAACCCCAAGAGAGTGAAACGAGACCAAAAACTATCGACGAAAAATAAAAAAAAAAATAATAAAGAAAATTCTATTTTTTTGATAACTTAAGATTTTGATTTTTTATTGTGGAACCTATGTACAAAAAAAGCGATTTCTTTTAAAGTAGGTAGTGGGTCGATTACGTTGAAATAAAAAACAATGAAGCCAGCTATTGACTATGGGATATAATATAATTTAAATTACATCTTGAGATATAACATTTTATCGCTCGTCATACATTTTGTACGTGACCGTTCACACTGTGGATTATTTTGAAAAAATTTGAAATTACTGAAAATTATTGCAAAAAAAAAATTTTGGTTACAAAAGTTTAGGCCATGATAGATGTTGTTTAGAGAGCTACGTGTTATATTTCCTCACTGCCAAGTATTTGACATATTATTGTTTTTTTATTTTAACGAAATCGATCCACTATTTTGAAAGAAATCGCTATTTTTGTACAGAGGGTCAACAAAAAATTTAAATCTTAATTTATCAATAAAAACTAGAATTTCTTTATAATTCAATGTCATGCATTTAGAAACGTCAAGTTTTTTATTTTTTGATGCCTCTTCTATTGGGATCTGACATGGAGGCGTGGCCTTCAATATGGCGCCGATTGGGGTGCATTTGTCTAGTAAAACCGTGGTCAAACCCCGTGACATAGTGTTAAATATCAATATTAGTGGTAGATAATGATAGTTTTAACAATTAACGATATTTGTAAATGGTCCGGTTCAATGCCCAGTAATCGCAATTACTTGATGGAATCGTAGTTTTCTTCGGCTATCGTGCGTGGGATGGAATGTCTGCAAAATATCTAAACTATCTAACTAAACCAAGGAAACTTTTTCATTTTAATGTTGTTGCAGTCCCTTTTCTTAGTGGAATAATACTCAGATCTTGTAAAATGCTATTTCACACATCCTTAACTTCAAAAAACGAATTTGACTCACCTGGTAATATATAGTCGTCTTTCAGAAAATGCAATGAACACTCTTTTATGTGAAGATTTATTTCACAGCCAATCTTCAAAGCGTTCTTCCATGCTGTGAATTGGTCCAGTTTTTCCATTTGACCAAAATATTTTTTGATATAAACACAACGCGCATTTTTTTAGGAATCCTATGAAACGTTAATACACGGTTTTTTCTAAAACTACTTTCCTTCCTTCCTTCCTTCCTTTACTTCCATATACGCAACACGTTATTCTTTTTTTAGAAACCCTCACAAGGGTTAAATATTCCTAATACTTCCGTCATTTTCGTTTAAATTCTCAAAAGTACTAATTACACTAATGATAACTCTTGTTTTGATGAGCGATGCACCCCGGTATTAGTTCCAAAATTGAACACCAGATGTCTCACGAATTTTGTCAGATCCCAATATTATGCAAACTGCAATGATATATTTATACGGCAAAACGAAGTGTGCCGGATGAATACAAATTTTGTCTAGAGTAAGGTGTAGAACAGGAATGATGGGGAACTTGAAAATTTATATTCTGAAAATTTTTACTGATTTTCAGCTTGAGCTGACAAGCTGAAAAGCTGAACTCTCATTTTTTGGTCTATTTTAAACGCACATCGGCAAGTCACAACTCATAAATTGAAACATACGAAATGAGGATCCGTAACGTTTTTAGTTGAGAATGCAGATTTATAGAGTTACGAAATCCATAACATACAGTGCAAAAATTTTTGTTCTACGATAAAAATTGATTAAGTTATGATCAAATTACTAGCGGAGTTCACTGAGCGGCCGGCGTGGAAGGCTGTGACGTCACTGTGACTGTCCACCGAGTTAGCCGTTGGGCGCGCAGGTGTTTTCATTGGTTAATTGTTTTTATCCCGTTTATATCAAAAAACGTCATATTTATAGTGCGATTCCTCGCCAAGAGATGGCATTTAATACCCTGTTTCACCGAGCCACTTTTCTACCTTTTGTAGCGTAAACAGTGTCACATCACAGTTGATACAGAACGGACGTGCATCTAGTGTGTGTAGTACTGTCATAACCTGTGTAGCGACCCTATAACAGTAAGTAATTTTCATATATATTTGCTTTGATGATATCGGCAAAATGATGGTCTTCTTAAACATAAGTTTCCCAAATTTCCCAAGATTTCCCACTAACTACGTTTATTGTGTTGTGACACTCTCGTTGCCGATGTGCGATTGATCAGACTATTATGCATAAGAACTGAAATCTGACTTTGTATCATTACATCCGTTACAAATTTATTGAACAGTAAAATAATACTAGCCGCACATCCTTACTAGACATCTATGTCACTGCTATCATCACTAAATTCATTTGTGTCAGCTTCTTCCTGTTCTTCGTCACCATCATGATCTTCGAGTGTATCCTCTTCCTCGTCTGCACCCTCCTCCACATCTTCTTCTTCTAATATGTTTGATAAAGAAGAGTTTAGTCCTCTGCCCATTTCTAAAACATTGATAATTTGTTGAGTGACTAGAGGAGAATAAATGAAGAAACATCAAAATCACCAATATTTAATGTTGATTTGACCAATATTATGACACCATAATATTTGTAATATCTCCTTGTTAACAATCTGATAATGTATAAATGAACACTGAAATATAAGAATTGGTATAGTAAGCTGTGCTATTACTTAGATTAATTTTTAATAAATGGTGTATCCATTTATTAAATACTAGACTGTACGCGCGGCTTCGCCCGCGTGGATTTTAGAATTTGGTGCAGAGAAGGGTAAAAAGTATCCTATAATTATGTTAATCCAGGTTATGATCTGTGTAAAAAAATTCATCCAAATCTGTTCAGCCGTTTTTAGTGAAAGAGTAACAAACATCCATCACCCATACTCACAAATATTCGCATTTATAATAGTAGTACGTAGGATATTATTATGTTGATAAAACTCTTTGGCAAATAACTCATTATTAGGTACCAATTCTTTGCATTTTTATATACTCGTGATAATTTATCAACGAAATGTCCGATTGGAATAAAAAAAAAATATTTTACTTCTACATAAATCCCTTGATAACATAATTCTTTATCTGTATAAGGAATAAATCGATCCAGTAGTTCCTGAGTTTAGCGCGTTAAAACAAACAAACAAACGCTTCAGCCTTATAATATTACATTATATTATGTTATGGACCAAATGATAAATCTAGCATTATGCATATTGCCCGGGCAATATGAAAAATGCCCAATATGAGAGGGCAATTTGACAATAGTTATTCAAATAATCAAATTTGCTGGGCATTATACATAATGCACATCACCTTTTGGGCACAGTTATACAAACATATTTAATATCCTAACCATTGAAAGGATTTTTAGTAAAAAAAAAATTAATAAACATTTGTTATGTTAAATTTAGACTTCTGTCACTGATCCTCGCTCCGCTTCGCTTCGCTCGGGAAAAAAAATTAACTTGAACCTAACCCATTGAAGAGATTTCTGTGTTAAATTTAGACTTCTGTCACTGACCCTCGCTTCGCTCGTGGAAAAAAATTAACTTGAACCTAACCCATTCAAGGGATTTCTGTGTTAAATTTAGACTTCTGTCACTGCCCCTTGCTCCGCGAATGAAGTGTCCTCTATGAAGTATAACCCAAACTAACAAAATGTCACGCGGACTTCCCTTTCCGCATCGCGTCAAACTTAGCTCTATTATCAAATTGACCGTTTGTCACATAGAAATATAATAATGAGCGGTTAATATGATAAAAAAATTAAGTTTAGATAGTAATTTATCACTTGGCCCGATAGAGATAGACATTATTCATAAAGCCCGCATTAATCACTTGGTCCATAACATAATTATATAGTATAGATTTAAGTAATAAGAAGTATATAAGTATAAGTATAGATAAATAGGCTTTCGATTCAATGTTCTTACGGATCCCTAACTTTTTTAAAATAAAATGTAGCCTATAACCTTCCTCTATAAATGGACTATCCAACACTGAAAGAATTTTAAAACCGATCCAGTAGTTCCTGAGATTAGCGCGTTCAAACAAACAGACAAAATCTTCAGCTTTATAACATTAAATTAGTATTAGTATAGATTGAATGTATGTAACTTTAATTCTAATTGAAATATTTTTAGATAGCTGATAAAAATATTCTATCAGTATTTGCCATTCAAACAATCCAATTAAATAGTAGTTGAGAATTAATACCTTTAGAAAATGAGAATGTTACTACATGTTACTTACGTTCAACATAATGTTCAAGCGATTTTGGAACCATACTTTTTACTTTTTCAAGATCTTCTTCAGAACATTCTCCTTTATCTAAGCCTGAAATGTTATTAATAATAATTATTATTTACATAAAATGAGAAATAAGAGAAACTTCGAGCTCCAATAGGCTTGATGCTCTAACAGACTTAATGGATTTGGGTAGATAAAAATACAGGTGTGTTTCCTTCGTGCGAACATCATAATTTATTATACGTTGGCTGCGGATCGCGAAAACATGTGCGTTTTCAAAGGCTAGCCTAAGTTGCTGCTATCCCGCGCTAAGCGTTATTGCTGAGTTACAGCAGTGTATACAGTGTGTGGTTCGGTCAGTCAGTTCACTGCGAGACACGCGCTTTCGTATTTCCAATTGGAACCCATTTTTAGTTAAGTTTTTGGTCAGTTGTCAATATAATGTCACTAATTCTTACGATTAATTGTTTATACACTGGACAGCAAATAAACCTAGCCACCCGCCATCTTGTAATACTTATCCGATTTTCTCAGGAAGTATGAAACTTACGGCTTAGTTATGAAATTTATATCTATAGAAAGTGCGTTTTATGCTAATTAAAATCAGATTCAAGTCCGGGCTTCGAAATAGCCAGACCATCGGCACCGTACGAATGCCGACGTCACGTAGACACTCTGTCACCACGTGAGCAACATGAGGCCGTGCATTATCTTGCATCAATTGCATATCCTGCCCGATATGTCCCGCTTAAGGCATCACATTGTCTGCGAGGACTTCGGTTATGTATGGAGGAGCAGTCAATCTACGTGTACGGGCCGTAGGTTTGATGAAAACTCTGTATGTGCAGTTAACAAGATGCCGCCCCAGACCATTAAAGAACCTCCCCCATAAGCGACAGTTTTCTCGATGTAACACTGAGAATAACTTTCTCCAGGGCGACGGTATACTCTCTCACGTCGATCACTTCCATGTACTCAGGGTGTACTTCCGTTCAGCCCATACCTCCGATCGATCTGAATTTTGGTACACATATGGATTTTGACGCTGATTAAGAAAATCATACTCAAAATACCCGCAAATTGTATTTTCTAGGTCAAACGGACAAATAATTGAATTTTTCGCTCGTTCGTTTTTCGCATGTATTGCGATAAATATAGATTTGAGAAAAATCTTTCAAACAAAAGTTATATATCATCATAAGAAAAATTATATTTTTGTTCTGTACATTTTTCGTGTAGGACCAATGGTTTCGGAGAAAAATGCACTCTACAGTCTAAATTTAACACAGAACTCCATTCAATGCGTTAGGTTGTTTTAATCAACTTAAAACCCTTTCCAGTCTAAATTTAACACAGAACTCCATTCAATGGGTTAGGTTAGGTTAATTTTTTTTCCTCGAGCGAAGCCTTTGACCTTGAAAAATAATTTGCGGGTATTTTGAGTATGACGTTTTTAATCAGCTAGTCAAAATCCATATGTGTACCAAAATTCAGATCGATCGGAAGTATGGGCTAAACGGAAGTTTATTCTACTCACCCTAGTCTCATCAGTGAATAGTACATCCAATCGTCCAATCCCTATGCTTTCTAGGAAACTCAGTGGGCTACCGTTAATGCTGGGCTTGTTGCAGTTCTCTATGGAGTCAGGTTCCGTTCAGCAAGTCTCCTTCTTCGGTATCTGAACTTACGACCACTTGGCGCTCGTCACGCAGAATTTGTTGGATTTGAACTGCGTTGAGGCAGGGATTTCGCAGAACAGTAAGATGAATATAACGATCACCTGCTGCTGATGTAGCCCTATGTCTGCCCGTACCTGGACGGCGCGGCGATGGAATGTTCCTGTCTCTAAGTAGGTATCGCCTGTAAACTCGTTGCACCGAAGATCTGCTGATTCGGAAGTCTGCGAGCGACCTCGCGTTGCCCAAAGCCTGCTTGAAGTAATGTTACAGCTTGGGCTACTTCCTGAGGTATCGTATCCATTTTTGACCGATAAAGGTGGAATAAGCACACGCTTTTGAGCAAATGATCTAAAGAAATTATTAGAAAATCCGACCACCTTCATTGTCAAAACTCTAGTCAAACAGAGCAAATCGTTAACATTTTGTTTGTTGCTTGATTACAGTGTCAGTTGCCAATACTTTACATTAAATTTATGGTCATTTTAATTGTAATTAAGTACTCTTTCTGTAGGTATGAGTATTGATGGGTGTACGTTTTCTACTTCTTGAGAAAATCGGATTAATGTTACAAGGTGGCGGGTGGCTCGGTTTATTTGCCGTTCAGCGTATATTAAAACTACAACAAACACTTTTAAATCAAAAAATAAATGCTTGTTACTCAGTTACACAAAAACTATTGACTAGAACCTAGTCTGAAACCTAAGTAAGGACCCAGACTAAATAGGTATATCAAAAAACGAAGAAATTTATTAAAAAAGATTATTTCCGCCGTCCCGTTCAGCCCGTGTTTAGGTCCGCGGGCTCGGAGCATACGAGCATACCGCGCTCAGCGTGGGATGGCAAAAGCCTGTACAACTTTGGCACAATGTTCATACGCGTGAGCTCTCACACACGTTTATCGTGTGGCAAGATTTGCAGCCGCACTGTTTGCCAAAAATCGGGGCCGCAGCCAACGCGTTAGCGTATTAAAATATTGCCTGTAGGGTAAAATCAAACATAAAATGCATAAAATAGACAGATGATTTTTCCATGTCAAATAATTTTTTGAAGCATGTTATTGTTTTTTCCCTAAGAGTATACATAAGCAGTCGCAAGCAATACTATGATCAAACTGTATAAGACCATGTTATTACAATTTATACGACTCATAGATGTTCTTAAGCAAAACTTGCTTATGTAATCTCAAAGGTCTTTTCCATCTGAATAATATCAATTTGGGGATTAATAAACTTTTAATATTGATGTGTCTTGTAAATATTTCTTACCAAATAATAATCCCATTCTTTTTAATATGTCAATGTCGTCATGGATTTGAAACCTTTTATTAAAATTAAACATATATTCTGTTCTGTAAAACAATCACATGTATGAATAGTAAATATAAATTATTAAAAATTAAAAAATGCATTATCAACATTTTTGACAATGCATAATAAGATCACATTAACAATTTTTCCCCCTTCACATTGAGGCGCGAGCACCGCGGCAGCCGCGTTACATAATGAGAAGATGCCCCCTATACCAATATAGGTATGTTTGACAAACTATTAATTTTTTGAAGTGTCATATTGTTTATTGAAGTTAAAATACAGAGTTATTGGTTTTTCTATACTTTCAGTGGGCGAAAGTAGACCTTATCTGGGGGCACAGCAGTGCCCCCGCCAAGTTGAGCAAAAAAGACAGGACCCTTGAGAAGGGACAAAACAAATCAACTTGGTATTACATGGATCACAGACCTTTTTACAGTAGAAGAACTGAGTTGCCAGACTTGGTTTTTTTACAAGTTATGTTTTTGATGGCTTAGCAACTGATATTGTCAAGAGAAATAGCCAGAAATGGCTAGTTTTGAGATATTTAATTTTCAAGTTTTACCAAAGTAAGCTCTATTTCTTTGGTTAAATGTTACTTTTAGGAAGTGCATACTTGTCAGCCAATGGATTAAGCACAAAAATAATAAAAATATAAAATAATTATAATATAAAATATGAATAAAATAATAATAATATAAAATAAGAAAAACTTGACGTTTTTTGCCAAAATCCAGAATTATTTAATAATAATAATTCAAACATTTCAAAAACAAAACATTTCTGGCAAGGATGTTACATGACAAAATCAATCGCCACAACAAAATCAATCAATAAGGTTTATTTTCACCCTCTGAAAGGAATGTATCAAAATACCAATGACCCTGTGTAACACAATGCTAACAATTTTGAGACATTATTAATCTTTTATTATATTACAAGCTGTTCGGGTGGAATATTTAAACTCAATTTTGAAGTAGTTATCTTCAACCTATTGAGCTGAAATTTTGTATACACGTTTAGTTTGGGTGTCCATGCACGATATGGTTTGTGACGTCATTCTAAATCCAATTTGGCGGACCATCCAAGACATCGGAATAGCTATTTTTAAATGCATTTCTACAATATGGGTATCAAATGAAAGAGTTTGTTACGAGTAACTCGAAAAAATAAAAGCTTTTTTTTAAAGTTTTTAACTAAAAACTTTTTGTTATAAACGTTAAATATGGATGCATAAGCAATCTACACTGAGCTTTTAAATTCAGGCCACCATTATCAAAGGAAAATAAGTTTTTCATCCCATCTATTAAGTAAGCTCCCCTTTAAGTGCGCCCAAAGTTAGTGTTTTCTATAAGAAACTTTTTAGCGGGCAGGAATGAGTTTTTCCTCCCTCTTCATAAGTGACATAAGTGACGCGGCAACGAACTTTTCCGCGCACTTTTTGAATTTGGAATATCTTAATGTTCAGCGCCAAAGAAATCGAACGCAAATATTTTTTGAATAAAGACGACAGAACTACAGCCCGTGTTTTTGTCAATTTTCACGGATTGTTAGAAATGAGCCAGATTTGGACATTATTTCAAACACGCAGAATATAAAATCTACAACAGTCTCTATTCCTTATAAAACTGTAAGTAACAATAAATTTTCTTAATAGCGAAAATGTCTCAAATGTACTATATGTATGACTCTTTAGTTGTTTTATTATCAGTTACTATATATTTAATTTCAATTTAGTTGTTACTCTATGTTTTATTAAATAATAATATGTATTACAATATATTATGAGGCCCCTTTCATTTTCTCATAGAGGGTGATGAAAAGTAGAGTGTGAGATAGGCAATGAACTTTTCCGCGCACTTTTTGAATTTGGAACTTATGAAAAGGGAGGAAAAACTTATTCCTGCCAGGTAAATAGTTTCTTATAGAAAACACCAACTTTCGGCGCATTTAAAGGGGAGCAAAGTCGTACTTTTGGAATAGATGGGATGAAAAATATATTTTTGGCTCGGGCGACGTACTTTTGAATCCCTCGCTACGTTCAGGATTCTACTAAAGAAACCCTCGGCTACGCTCGGGATTCTACTCTAGAATCCCTCACTTCGCTCTGGATTCAAAAAACGCCCTAGCCGTAAAAATATCATTTTGCTCTCTTGTCATACAATCTACTATTTAGTATGGACCACCCACTGTTGGCTTACAAACAGTTTTTAACTGTTAGCTCGCCTAGCATGGTTGTCAAGACTATTTTGACCAGAGTGACTCACAGTCCAGTAGATATTTAAAAATACAGCAATTAATGTGGTTAAAATGTAATAATTTTAAAAATGTTCTTACTTGTCATTAGAAATACTACAGTCAATCAAAGCTTTATCACTAGTGTTCACAACTATAAATGGCAGATGTATTGCAGATGAAGGTGAAGGTTTAACACCCTTATTTTCTGCCTCCTTATTCCTTTCTATTAAACTTTTAAATGAAATGTGCTGGAAAAGAATACATGATTTTGTTAACATTTCGTTTAAGGTTTATTATTCTAATAGTTAACATTCTTATTTATACTTCTAATAATTAACGTTTTTCTTCTGGTTAGATAAAAAATGAATATATTATGTATACAGGATGAATTTTTCTGGTGTGCGTGGATGGGGAAATCCAAAACTATGAGGAATAGCGAAAAATGCTGAAAGGAGTCTGGGAATGAATTTTGATGAAAACTAAAACTGCATCATTGGATTTTTGAAAAATCAATATGCCTAGCCTTCCTCGAACACATTGGTTTTGAACAACAAAATCACACCTGCATTATGTGAATTATTGTAATGCTGATTACAACACAATCCTTGAGACGTCAAATCCGGCCATAGTTTTGAATGCTCAGTAAACAGTTAAGGTTTGTATTAAAATAAACCTATTTTGTTAAAAATTAGCGTTATCCTTAAGTTTGCCATATGGCATTACTTTCCAGAATTTACTCCTTATTAGTGACACTATCGAATGGTGTAAGAATACAGGTGTGATTTTCATCAAAATCGGTTCCCAGACTGCTTTCAGTATTTTTCGCTATTCCTCATAGAATTCGGATTTCTCCATTCACACACACTTGAAAAAAATATCCTGTATAATAATAATGGTGTTAAAATAACTTTTCATGCAAAATCTAATAGGTTTTCATATTATTATATATTTTAAAAGTTTCTCTGTGAAATAGGTAAGTAACTATAGTTGTATGTAAGTTAATTAGATATTTTTTCATTCTCAAATAATCTTGCTATTTCATAATTCATATTTTCTGAAAAACTCGTTTATAATTAAATTTTCTCCGAAAGTATTTGTACATACCTGTAAAATTAATTCCTGCAGCTGTTGTGTCTTTTTTTGAACCTGTTCCATTTTTGCCTGCTTCTCTTTCTCTAGAGCTGTACATTCTTGCACTGAATTTGTTGGTAAACCAAGCCACCTAATTTCTTTTTTCTCTTTTGATATTATGTTCATTGCCATCAATACATTAAGCGCGTCATATACTCTTCTTCGAATATTCTTTTGATCATATTGCTGCAAAGTTCAGTTTCTCTGAATTACATTTATACTATGCATGTTGTTTTACACAAGGATAAAACCAATTAATGTTTCAAGATGATATACAAATCTACTTTGGCAGCATAATATAAGAAGGCTTAGTTTAACTGTGTCATTGTAATTTGGATAATCTTAGAATATGATTAAAATACAATAAGTTTTTAAAACTCATATTTTATACCTACATCCTTTGTTTTTTTCCAATCCTGAATATTTTGTTAAATATTTATTTATACTTAAAGAAATGACGAGAAGACGAGCAGAAGTGAAAATGTTTAGGTCATATTATTTAAATAAACATTGTGGGACAACTCATGAACTCACATGTGGCACACATGGCTTTCTGATCCCAAAGTAAGCTGCGAGCTTGTGTTATGGTAACCAGATAGCTGATAAATCTACATACATATATATTTTTAAATACATACTTATATAGATAATTTACACCCAGACATAGAACAAACAGTGCTCATCACACAAATAGTTGTACTGGGTGAGAATCGAACCCACAACCTCTGGCATAGTAGTTAAGGTCGCTAACCACTAGACCAACAGGCCAGTCAAATTTATGTGGCCTGACCATTATTTGGTACCTTTGCAGTATGACAATTGATACCTACTTGGCTGTCAGCAGATCCGTGCATTCCAGCTGCAAATTCTAAAACTAATTCATCTGCCACTTCATTGTACGAAGTAAAACCTTTGTTCCTTACTTTTTCACACACTTTCATAGAAAAATGTCTTAAACCTTTGCCTACTTTGTCGGCATGTTTGCGTCTTTTCGTTGTACTGAAAACAATTATAAATGAATTGCATAATAGGCTATGATCTCGTATAAAAGATAAGAAATTGTTTCATCCTGTATTATGAACTATATTTATATTGTTAAACAATTAAACAATGTTGAAAGTGGTCAAGTCAATTACTTGGATGAGTAAGATTATTAATATGATTCAAAGGGATTGTTTAGGCGATCAATGCCTGCGGAAGCAGTGAGTCACTGCATGCAATACCCCTCCGTTGTGTGGAGACCCAGCAGTGGCAAAATCTAAGTTGGTAGACAATGTTTTCTGTGAACCATTTTTTTATTCTAAACTTTTTTCATGTAAACATGTAAGTTAATGTAATGTTTTCAGACAAGAACAATCTTGGAATAAATGTCAAACTTAATGTAGATAGATAGATAATATTTATTGGTAACTTACTATTCTGTAGGAGGATCATTGCCAGAGTCATGTCTTCTCCTAGAAGCATGTGACATTGTGGGCAACTTTTCTGTTTTAATATTTACTGTATTAAAAACGTTATCTTCTGTTTTTTCAACAAGAGGCACTAATTCAGGTACAACAGAAACTAATTTCAGCTCTGACTGGTCTTGCTGAAAATTAAAAAAAAAAAATAATAAAATGATACAATTTATAAATTATCTTAGCTTAACAAGAACATGGACATTTGCACATACATTTTTTTTAAATTTTCTTTAAATATATTACTTTTTTGTAGCTAAACTATTACATTAATATACTTTGAAATAAATTTAAATCACTGGTTTCAAACCCAGATCCCTCAAGATAGGCTTTAGTTACTGTTACATACCTGATCTTCTACTTTAATGGACGTCGTGTTACTAGTAACCTTTTTAATGTGGGCTAAGGTGGTTACTGGCACTTGGACTAATTCTGAAAAAAAAAATTTGTTCATTTTTATCCCAATAAATCTACTTAAGCACCTATGTTAACTACTTTATATGTATATGAAATGCGTAGGATAGAAAGCTTTACGGCTTGTGTAGATTGCAAGATTCGCAAGAAATAAGAGAAAGAATTCAATTCTTTGACCTCCATCTGATTTGAGGAAGTAAGAAGTTTATTGATGTCATGCAGTAGGACAATAAAATTACTGCAAACCAGGCTGGAAAGAAAAAACATAAAAAGCAAAAGTTTGAAAATGTTCCGAAGTCGTCATCAAACTCAAAAGTGACAACTGAGAAGAAAATTAACATAATTTGCTTCAAATGTAACCAACCAGGTCATTATAGAAACCAGTGTCCATTATTGCAGAAAAATGAGCAATCAAATGCTTTTAGCAAGGTATTTTTGGATGGAGAATATAGTAAAACTGAATGATACGTAGATAGTGGAGCAAGTGCATATATGACTGCGAACAGGGAATGGATAATGCAAGCGAACCTGAAACCGCGTTTAGCAATTACTGTCGCTAATTATATGAAAAAAGTGCCAGTTTTGTGTTCCTGAGACATACAAATATATAAAAAGAAACCAGACTTAAGTCAGAAATATTTTATTGGTAAGCCAGTGATGATTCACGTACCAAAGGAAACAAGACTTAATGGGGACAGAAAAGCTGAATTGTATATCCTAGTAAGAAATAATAGATAGAAGAAAATACAAAAACAAAAGAGTCAAAAACAGAGAGCAATGAAGATACTGCTTTTTGAGATGAACATGATGTTGAGATGAACATGAGATTGAAGGACCAGAATCAGGACCATCATCAGCTATGGATGAGGTTGGCAGAGATTCAGTGGGAGAATCTTCAGTTTCAGTGAATGACTTTATGATTCTGATTATCCAAAACGTCTGTATATTCTGTATTTCTCCAAGGCAGATTTTGTACCTTGTATTATAAATAAATAACGCTTCACACTCATAGCCCCACACTAGGATTCCCTGTGTCGTGGGTACCATGGACACACACAAGACAACAACACACACACACCCAGACCAGAAACAGAAATTTAAACCCATCACTCAAATCCCTGCTCTGCTGGGAATCGAACCTAGGACCCTGCGCGCGGCGCACCGGCGTCTTAACCACTGCGCCACTCAGGTTGTCAAACTCATTTCTTTGTATGTGTTTTTATACGTTTTTTGTTTTGAAATTTACATTTATTTTTTAAGTGGGGGTGTTAAAAGGCTGGTAACAAAATAGGATGAATGTAAATAAATTAGGTATAACTCATAAGTAACATATTTTAAATAAAGAATAAATTGATCACAGAAAGATTGTAAAACTGTAATAGTAGAGGCTGAAAAGGCTGAACATTGTGCAGAAAATATTCCATATCAAAAATTGATAGGAAGCCTTATGTACTTGGCTGTTTTGACTAGGCCAGACATATCATATTCTCTTAGCTATCTTAGTTTAATAACTGTTACAATGAAGCCACATATTCACTGAGCAACAATTGTTTATAAACTCAGAAACAAAATCTACGTGTTCCTGAAACAAATAATTTTGTTTCTGTAAACACTACATGTTTATCATTATGTTTCAGTGGGCAATCTTGAAAATTGCCCCAACAAGCCTACTTACATGACAATCAAGAAAGCAATTCAGGGCCACGCCCACTTGTCACACTAGATTGGCCCAACAATTGTTATGCGAGTAGCCGGCTTAACAAAATTTTGATAAATGTAAATCTATTTGTGATATATTTGAACAAATATCAGTTTAATAGGTTAACTATAAGTGCATTTTCAGATTAGATGACTACAATAGTTTGTGTTGCCAACAGACTATGTATAATTTGTCTATAACTAAAATACATAGTTTTTTTTATATTTCCTTTTGCGGGTCCCAGACTTTTCCAGCATAATGCTGGCCATGAGATTTTGAGCATCCAAGTGTACAATTCTTATATTTAATGTCAAGTAGTCAGGTTTGGAAGCCTAGTTGCTAATAACAATTTTAAATAGCCCATAAGTAATACTAGAATACTAAGAAATATAGTTTGAATAGTATTAGAGACTATTAACACTATATTTCTACAGACCTATTAGGCAATGCTATGCTACAACTAAGTAATAAAACAGTTGTGGATATAACAGATGTGGACTACAGCTAAAAATACAAAAAACTACTTACTTGAAGCACACTTAATCCCTGTGAGTTTTATTGGATAACTTGGTGTCTGTAATAAATGAAAGATATATTGAAAATAAAATATAAAAAGCAAACATCTCTGCCCAATAAAAACATTTGAAACATTTTGAAAAATTCATATTTTAGCACCACAGTGGTAATGGCCTAGTAGAATAGAGGTGTCCATTTCGAAAAAAACATCGATTTATTTTTTGATTCGATACATTGCAACTATACATTGCATTTATTTACATGCTGTAATATTATCCAATGAATGAAACTGGTATAAACATATTATCTATGTTTATAAAAGTATAAACATACAAAATTTAACTAATATGATTAAAGGCAAATAAAGGTTAACTTAATACTAAATCTGTGTTATAAAATGTTAAGTAATTTTAACCTTTAATTTATATTTTCCTGTAGACCTACCTACAGTTAAAATTGAAGTATTTCCTAGAAAACTATGTGGGCAATTGGCATTGAATGTCTATCAATAACCACATCTCTTTCACAAAGCTTACGACTGCTACTTTTTGAGAGGTTTACATTAACTTTGGCACTAGTACAGAAACTACAGAACCAAGCAGTATGAGTCCATTTCTGTACAATTACTGTCATGTATTTTCAATAAACAACTTTTACATTTCATGTTTCTGTTATTTCCAAAAAAAAACATTACAAATTAATACATCATGACTGTAAGGAGCAACTTACCTCAATTTTTCCTTCTCCTGAACTGGGCACCTTACTAACTTTTAAGGTATTTGGTTTTATTTGGATTTGAGCAAGATTATTTGTATTTTGTACTACTTTAATCATTTGAGGCTGTCCTATAACAAAAACACGTCATAGATTATCCTACTATTGATGGAAACGAGCGGCTGGTTTATGTTAATATTTTTCTATCATAAATTGTTGTACAGCAATTAATGTAAACAAACCAGATAGACATCGATCTTACAAATAGTTTGTTCCTAACATTAGCAGCATTAGACGCCGATATCAGAGTGATTCTTCGTAACACATGAAACTGTTCATTACATCTTTTTTGAAGGAACTATTATTTGGAATATTATCAGAGAAAATTAACAAAATCTAGCGTCACTACTTACTAACCATTGGCGTCATGTATAAGGAAATTAACTACACTAGGTTTCTGGGACATTTCGGCGCAGTCTTCTCGATAGGGCATCCATTTACATATCTCACTAGGCCAATTCTATGAAATGAACAAACACAATAAACTATTTCAATCGAACTTGCAATACTTGAATGAATGGTCAAAATGGCGACAATATATTTTAAAAAGTGGATAAGTTTTAGAGGTCAGACTTCGTAATGGTCGGCAAACCACCTTAAATTTTACAGCTTCTCTTCTAGCACCTTTTGCTGTTATCTATACAATCACTCTGATTATTGGAACGCTTAAGCGGAAAACTAAACTACTTGTAACGACGAGCCAGCACCGGTCTCAAAATTTACCAGGCTACCAGCTGATTGGAATATTGGATGACGCTGTTCAGTGTTCACCAGTGTTCACGTGTAAAACCAGACAGAAGTCAGAAACCCGCCTGCCGCGCCGAAATTCCGGAAAAGGCGCGAAATAAATACAAAGTAGTGACATCTGTCGACACGAATCTAAACTAAACAATTTTGTATTTTTTTTCTTACTCTCTTTGGATTCCGACTATTTCCTTCCTTTTTCAGATGGCAGTTTTTTATTAGAGAGATATTATTATGGTAATGTGAGACGTGATATATTCATAATAAGGACTATTACATTTTAATAAAATTATTATTAAAACTGTATGTCATGCACTTAAAAACCAGGCCTAAGGCCTTATAGGCCTACCAAACGCGCAGGCTTCACCACAGTTTTGCATGGTTTGTACCTTTGAGTATTAAACCAAAGGTTTGTACATGGAACACCGTGCGTGTGGTTGGTAATACTGTATCACGGAATAATCCTTCGATTTAATTTTCCAGAATTCAGGCAAAAATATAAAGATATATAGTTGCCGTCATGAGTGGTGAGCAGAACTTTCATTGGTCGATTTGGCATTGACTGCGCTGCGGTGCACACAATTGGTTCGACAAACGTCAATTCGACAGTGTGCGTAGTCTATTGGTCCAGCACATTTTTTCGGCTGCTATACTTTGGCCGAAAGTATACAATATCCCTACCACCGATAATCTGTGCTCACGACTCATGACGGTTACTATACGATCACGGACCTATAGTTTCTACTGGAAGCGCCGCAAAAAGGTAATTTTCAATCAGGGAAGAATATTTGCGCCGCTTGAGAAACTGCTCGTGGTCAGCTGCAGCCCCAGCCCTATTGCGAGTATCGTATATTATCGAGGGGCCATGTGTGGTTTTATATCAAAAAGTCGGCCTGATGTGGTTTTAAAAATTGATTGATTACCAAATCAAGCTATACATACATGGATCTCGCAACTTTTTACGGTGCAAGAACTGAGTTGCGAGACTTGGGTTTTTTTTACAAGTACCTATTGTTTTTGATGGTATCTCATTTATTTTTGTGTTGTAAATCTAACTACAAATGTAACTTTAAATCCTGTACATTTGTATGGTTTCGTGCATCTAGAAAAATATAAATCAAACAATATTTATTACTGATAGGCTGACTTTACTAAGTATTTAATGTTTTATTTAACGTATTACAGTTCTTCATTACGACAAATTTGTGTGATCAACATATCATGTGACGGATCAAATTTCAGGCTACCTCCTTTCTTCTTAATACCTTCTCTAGTGGCCATTAGCGCTAATACTACAAATGTCATTTTGAAGGCGATTGCGATTTCGCTAAATTTTCTTTCGACAGATGCGTTTGAGAAAGGTAGCACGAGCAATAGGCTTATTAAATTGCGTATTTCAAATTAAAAAACATTTCATGTCCACTGTTTTTAAGATGGAATACTTTAGCCCAGTGCGTTTCCGTATCTTCATCATCTTGCAAACCAAGAGCAGAGTAATCTAGCATTGCGTGAGCCTTCCCCATTCGTCATCTAGGATCTAGGACATCTAGGTATTTACTTGCCCAACAAACGTTTAACTTTGATGGACATAAATTATGTTGCCATTACATAAACTCTAAAACCTTCCTGCCGTATAAGTCGAGTTAAAGTTGAATTAAATATACATAATTTATAAATTATGCTTAGTTCTTATACTACTTTTATTACTTCAAACTTTGAAGTAAAAGTTAATAAAAGTTGAGTTTGAAGTTCAAAGTTCAGTTTTCCCCACGTAAACGCTCTCCCCATAAATTACCCAATCGGACTGCAAATCCCCGCAGTTTGGCAACGCCTATCTTCTTTAGTCTGAAAACAAAAATAAAAAAAAAGAAAGAAAATTCATAATAAAAATATTTCATCTAAAGTGCCCATGTGAGGCATCGTTCCCAAGACGCTGGCGGCATTTCCACGCTGAACACACAGGCTCAGCCTTTGAGCGAAATAGCCGCCAGCTCTTAGGTCACCAGAGGCAAGAACCAATCTGGTCGATATTTCCGACATGAACTTTTTCATGTCGGAAGACCACGGACCCATAGTCTCTACAAAAGTAGTCTGAAAACTGTCTGTCAAAAGTGTCAAAATATTGTCAATTGTCAATTTGTCATTAATAATGTCAGATGCCAGAAGATCAGACAATTAAATGAAAGTACTAAGTAAAATATAAAATAAGGTAATAATACTAATAAAATAAAATAATTATTGAAAGTAAACGCAACATACCTGGTATTATTATGTATTGTCAATTGTTATTTTTTTGCCGATGAATGACAAAATACAATAAAAGAAAGGAAATAGCCACGGAAATTATAATAATATATTTATAATACAGTCAACTGTGTTATGAAAAATATTTAAAATATTCCAAAGTATTCGGCATAAATTATAGTGAATAACGAGATGTGGGTGGTTTGTTTGCTGTATTTACTTATTTCCTTGAACGACAGTATTTCGATTAATTTAGATGACTATAATGTTCCTCCAGAGCACATTGTGTATCTGTTTAACTCGTTTCCTAGTCTGGCGGACACTTGTGTCTCTGATAGTGAATGTCGGTTCAAGAACTTTGTAGGTAAAAAAGCTTGTTGGGGCTACGAGGCGGAATGTGATAAAAAGGATTCATATCATGTTCGGCCTCGCTGTCCAGGTGATCATCGAGGATGGGTTAAGACCAAAGACGCGCAATATGATACATTTCACACGCAAGCTGATTTCGGTATGTAACTATTCTCTCGGGGTATGTTTTCAGTATGTCCCGATAAGCCGGCAACAGCGGATGGCTAAAATATTGACTGCCATGACCACTACTATCTAGTATAATCCTTAAATATCAGTGATTTTCACAAAAAATTGAATTAAAATAACATTTTTCCATAAAATGTGGTCATTGAAAATATCTTGATGGGTGTTAATTTCTGGAGGTTTTATATATATATTTTTTGGAACTTAAAAAATAATTGTCATTTTTTTCTCAAGTAGTCATGAGGAAGGCCACCTGTTGGTGCAGGCTACTGCTGTTGTATTTTGTACATATCTATTTAATTTAATACTTATTGAAATTATTGCTTTTTGTGAGTGTTTTTCTTTGGAGGCTTGAATTTCCTATTAATTGGTTTAATGATTTTATTCTTTCAGGATATATAAAGGAACAAATAGATGACTTGATGGTTATGTGTGAGGCTTCTTACCCTCATGATAGTTCCTTGGAATGTTCAAAGTATCTGAGGTAATTGATTTACACCCATAAATTGTTTAACTTTAAACTCTGTGGAACCTGTATGTATATTTTATCAAGGAGAGGTTTTGGCTGAAACCTCCTTTTATGTTTCACTTAGTGAACCAGTCTATCCCTACTACATAAAAGAGAGGGATGGAGGATTGCTGCCAATGCTGCTTCAATATGGAAACTATATTTATGGAAACAATTAGTTATATCTATTCATAAGGCTTCCTACTATTTTTAAAAACATGTCGGTAATCCATAGGTTTAGATTAACTTGGATTTCTTATAATATTTCAGTGTGAAAAGTGGTGTTATAATACCTTTTAGGTACTTATTAATTATATTAACTTCAATGTGAACAAATAAATTAATGGTATAAACATTCTATTTGGTTATTTCAGATTTTGTCGGGCTAGAAATATTGTCCTTAATTTTACTGGATTAGTGGGCCGTGGAGATAATCTGCGGTATAAAATGGATATATTAGGACCAGGCCAAATAGGTAAGACTTGATTAAGATAAAAACCTAAATTTACTTATAAATAACCATTTACTTAACTGTATTGTTAAAAAAATTTGTTCATTGATGTCCATAAAAAATGTTAGTACCTACCTTTAGTCAGTTCCGTGTAAATTTAATTATACTAACACCTACCAACTCAACACCCGAAACCCAGGGGTTTTCAACAAGGTTAAGAAACAGCTATCTTGGCTAGACCAGTAGTACCAGACCCAAAGTTCTTTAACACTTTTAGCTGCAATCTACTCAAGCTATGGAAAACTATCCATAGTTTATGCACACTTCATCATAGTATATCAATGTCAAAACTATTATACATTATTATATATTTTACTAAATCAGTGGTTACCAAACTTGAACATTAATCTTTGATATAGCCACACTAGCTTTCTTCTATAACATAAATAAACAATTTTTGTAAGTTCATTTGCTAAAAAACATGACAGTTTCATTGTTTGCACATATTCCAGTAAAAGAAATTAACTCATAAGTTGTCCACAATATGACTGGTATGCAGAAACCCTAGGAAGGTTATATACATACCAATATATGTCCACATAACTGTTAAGTATTTCATTTTGCTGAGAAAAATTTTTCTTTGATCCATTGATGACATGCACCCTGAGACAAAATACCCCAGAAGACACCAATATCTACAAATTATAGCCACATCATTATAAATAAAGGATGAAACTGATAAAATACCATGATTTACTTAAATTTTAAATTGCAGGAGGGTATTGCCATTTTTATGAAGATAGACTGAAAAAAGAAGCAGAACATATGAGTGCACTTCAGTCTTGGGGACCAGAACTAATACATTTTACTAAAACCTCTAAGAGACCTATTGCAGATGGAATGTGTGATGAAGTCATAGAGAAACCCACATACATAATGAAGTTAGACGCTAGTAAGTAAAGTAAATTATGTTTCAATATCCAGCTCCCACTTAGCACAACCAAACATTGACTTTTTTATATGTCCTCTAAATGTTTGTGTTGTATCTATAGGGTATTTCAACAAGAACTTTGTTTTCTTAAACAAATATTCTAAATGAAGATGATTAAAATTTTTATTGTAGGTATTACAAAAAAGTTTGGCAATTATGAATGAAAAATGATATCTGGCAAACGCTGCCGCCATGCTTGTGACGTCACTCGCAGTGTAAACAATACATCTCAGTAAAGGAAGAAAGTTATACTCCATTGTTTATTTACACTGCTAATGACGTCACGCCGATAGCTTTCATGGCGTATAGCGTTTTAGACATTTGAAAAACAGATTAACAAACCTGAATTTTAAAATTGAAATAATAAATGTATACTACATTTTTTAGAATCACCATTTTTCACTTGCTTTTAGCAAAATCTATCAATATTACATAATTTTGGATATTTCCTTGCATGGTGCGAAATACCCTATTGATTCGATTGGCTCCATATAGACTCTGTCCTTAATATAGCCCCACGCCTCAATAGTCCGGTCAATTTAGACCAAAAAATAAGAGTGAAGCTACATAAATTCCCACCAAGCTGAAAACTGGTAAGATTGTTTAAAATATGATTAAAAATAAAATTTGAAAGTTCCCCATCTTTCCCCTGTATGGATTTTTTTTAATTCAACGTTAATGGTAAAAAAATTAGTTTTTCGCGACTTTCAGCAAAACTGTAAGTTTTGTCATAAAAATACTTCCAACAAAAATTGTAGGTCATAAAATTATCTACAAAAAATGTATCAATACTTTTTTTCCTATGAGCCACCGTTCATGTCGAATGTCTAAATTGACCGGACTACAAAAAATAATCCAGTGTGCCTTGGTGTTAAATCACACGATCTGGCTGGCCACTTAACAACTGAATGTCGTGAAATTATGCGATCGGGAAATATTGTGTGCAATAAATTGATCGTTTCATTGGCTGTGTGACATGTGGCACCGGCCGTTGAAACCACATGTCAGTGATATCCACGTCATCAATAATAGGCCAAAATTTAGTAGTTAACATCTCGCGATAGCGTGATCCATTGATCGTTAACGCATTTCCAGCCTCATCTTCGAAAAAAAGCCCAATCACGCCTCCAGACCACATAGCGCACCATACAGTGACACGTTGAGCGTGCAAAGGCTTCTCAATCTCTCAATAATAGCTATAGGATTTTCAGAAGCAAATTGCCGCATTTGGCAATTTTGCTCGTTGACGTACCCTGACACTTGTCAAAATGGGCTTCTTCTGAAAAAATGATTTTTTCAGAAAAATCAGCGGGTTGTTCTTGAATAAATTGAGCGAATCTACGGCGATGTGAATGATCGGTCGGCTTCAATTCCTGCACCAGTTACACCTTGTAAGGCTTCAAAGCCAAATCCTTGCGCAAAATTCGCCATTTTGTGGTTTTGGATAACCCCAATTGTTGAGAACGTCGAAGAATTGACAAATTTGGATCTTCTTCAACACGGCTGCGATGTTTTCAGTTGAACGACACGGTCGAATACGTGTTGGTGTTCGCACATTTTGTACCGAGCCTGTCGACTCAAGCGACCAAATTCTTAATAGCGGTCTGAGACGGACGATTATATTATCCGAAAATAACACGAATTTTACGAAATGTAACTCTAACAGAACCACCAGTTTCATAGTGGATTTTAATTATTTTAATGCGATTTTCGAGCGAAATTGAATTCATTGAAACAATTGCCAAAGCTACTAATAGGTAGATACTATCAACTATGGAATTCATAGTCTATAGTACCTACCATAAAATAATATCATAGTATGAATATGTCAAAAAAGTAAATGTCAAAACTGTGACGTTGGTGGTGTTGCCCCAATTGAAAAACAAAGTTCTTGTTGAAAAACCCTTTAAAAGAAACTATCTGAATGATGGTCAGCAGCACCACTCATATGGACTAAGTAACAGCCTTTAGCTTCTGAACAACAGTAGTAACAGACAAACCACAAGACAAAGACCATGCTGCTTCACAAAAGGTTATAACTTATAATTGTCATATGGGTAAAGCTACATGTTAAGTTGGCTAAGATTTGCTAAGTCGAGCAAAAAAGTGGCATGGCAGTACTATCAGTGTGCGTAGTGCGAGTTGCACAAAATTGTTCGAGTAACTTCACCGTCGCGTTAATCGACTATACGCTAAGCGCCAATTCCGTTTGTCATCTTAGCCACAAGATGGCGCTGCTTCAATCCCATAGAAATCGACGTATTCGCGCTCGATTAACGCGACGGTGAAGTTACTCGAACAATTTTGTGCAACTCGCACTAAGCACACTGGTAACAATACCAGTGTATATTTCAAATGTATATTTCAAATTTCATTCAATTTGAGCCAGTAGTTTAAGAATTAGTAGTCAAAGTTTCTTAATTTTGTGACTCACTCACTCACCGATCATAAAAATTCTAAGCCACTTCTAGCAAACATAAAAGCTTCAAATTTAAAATTATGAGTCAAGGAAAACTAAAAAAATTGCAATTTCAATTTCAAAGGTCAAGTCAATCTATCTATCGGTCTGAGTTGCGAGACTTGGGCTTTTTTACAAGTTCTGTTTTTGATGGCATCTCTATTGTGTGCTTTACAATAATAAGATCATAGAAATGGTAAATTACAGGACTATAGTACTGGAATAGTATTGAAAACAATTTGTCAAATTAAACATTATCTTTCTCTTTTTGCCATAAACTGTAGGTGATATTCAATATGTTAAAATTAAATAATGTGTTAATTCATTTATTTCAGCCGTCAACATGTATCACCACTTCTGTGACTTTTTCAACTTATATGCCTCATTGCATGTGAATTCAACACATCCATCAACGTTTTCTAGAGATAACCACATATTGATTTGGGAAACATTTACTTATGACTCAGCCTTTAAGGATGCATTCAAAGCTTTTACTATTAATCCCATATGGGACTTGAAAAAGTTTCGTGGTAAAGTTGTATGCTTTAAAAACGCTGTGTTTCCTCTTTTACCACGAATGATTTTTGGTCTGTACTACAATACACCTTTGGTAAGTTAAATTGAAATAGTATCTACAACTTCTCTTTTACGTTCAAGCAATCGTGTGGCTGTAATTCTTTTTATGTTCCATTGGAAACATGACTCTCCCTATGACAGGGGGAGATCTGGAACATACTCCAATATTAACTATTCTGCTCCAATGTGTATAAATGAAGACACAGGCTATTGGCCAACTCTGTTGGTGTTTTCAAAACTCCCTATAAAGGCCTACAACAATGTTCAAATAACCCCTTAAGTATGGAAACAATCAGTTAATTTGCCACTAGCAATAACCAATATACTAGGTACTGACTTCACAATTTTCTAACCCTTAAATTCTCTCAAGCAGGCTCAATAGTTTTTTTTTCACTTGGGAAGGTGCTGTTGTTGGTTGTGATCTTAGTTGATTGTTTAGTGCTGCCAAACTGAACTGTGGCAAATGGCTTTTACCGCCGTACTCAAGAGACATTCATTAACGTTAATGGTTCATTATGAAAATAACGAGGACACTTACGTCAATATGAATAAAGACGATTATATTTGTTTGTTAATGAACAGTACGTTAAATGACGTCTCTGAGTGCGGCCGTTAGAAAATAAAAACTGGTAAATTGGTACATTTATACATAAATTTCGTAATAAAAAAAAATATTTTGTTAACTGTAATACTTTTTACTATTACAGATATATGGCTGTGAAAGGAGTGGTTTGTTCCATGCATTTTCTAAACATATACTGCATGCACTTAATGTTAAATTACATGTAAGAACCAATGATAAAATAAGAGTGACATTGCTATCTAGAGGAACAACATATAGATCCATATTGAATGAGAAACAAATAGTGGAGGCTTTGCTCAACATAAAAGGCTACTATGTACAAAGGGTTGTGTATGACAGGAGTATTCCTTTCAACAAACAGTTGGAAATAACACATAATTCAGACATTTTGATTGGAATGCATGGAGCTGGCTTGACCCATTTGTTGTTTCTTCCAGATTGGGCGGCTGTTTTTGAGGTGTAAGTATGTTCATTTAATTAATAGTGTATTATATTGATTTGCTATGAAATTTATTTAAGGCTTTCTTATTTATTAAGTAAGTAGAAAATGGAGTTGTTTATACTTTGCACATCTGGATTATTCTTACTTCTCTTAATAAAAAATCTATATAAAACTATATCATTTACTCTTGATTTTGAAATTAAAATTAAAATTTTGATAAAAATATATATTCTATGAAGTCCTTTAAAGAAGTATTTTTCATATTTTACAGGTACAATTGTGAGGATCCTAATTGCTATTCGGATTTGGCACGTCTTCGTGGTTTGAAGTATGTGACATGGGAGGACAAAACAAAACTGCAAGCACAAGATGAGGTAAATAGTAGGATTACATCCATTTTTCGAGCAATATGACTTTATGTAATCATAATAATATTGTAAACAGCGAAAATAAGAAAATTACTGTATATAAAATTTTATAGAAGAGCAGTATCTTAAATTTACTATATTTGCTTTTGCCTTTTTTTAAATAATTATGTATTTTTATAGATTTTTTTATCCAAGTAACGAAAATTTTGCTTTTTCAGGGTCATGGGCCTGGAGGTGTTTCCCATGCGAAGTTTACAAACTATTTCTTTAACATAGAGGAGTTTTTGAGATTGGTTGAAAAGTGTGCAGCATATGTACGAGAACGGCAAGATTTTAAAAATTATATCGAAGCATCTATTTTAAAGCACGCCCATGAAGAATTATAAAACAGAAGTATATAATTATACTAGTCACAATGTAAAATACCTATTCTGTCAGATGTATGGTGAAGAATGGGGGTTTTAGATAAGCTTTGAGTATAAGAAGCTGTAAAATCTATTCTGTTGGGTTTACATCTTAAACGAAATTGTAAAGTAAGTTTTTAGTTTCGATTTTTTCTATTTATAAAATCAGAAATAATCCGTAATATTTTATATTCTCTTTCTCATCTCCTATACTTACATATATTGGCAACACCAATATTACAAAAATGTAAACAAAAAAATGTCATTATCTAAATATGATCCCAGGTATGCTAAACCGTTGATTTTAAAATTTATCCTTTTTTAAGGGTAAGTAATTTGTTATTATAAAATATTTTTTTATAATAAGAATAATATATTTCCACAATAATGATCTAATTTGCGTCTGTATGCATCGTATAAATATATATATGAATGCGCTGAATACAAAAATCAGGTAAGTACATTCATATAAAATTTATTAACTTTCTAAAGAATCGGTTTTAGTGTTAGAGTCTGTTACATTCATGACTAAACTATCTGTAACACAAAAATTATGGTGTTAGGAATACAGATTTTGTGCGTAATTTTTAAAACATGATACCTTTTCAGTTGTGGAGTTCTTCTTTGGGTATTTTTACTCACTTACTTAAGTAAGTAAGTCCGTACTTAAGCAAAATGGAACCAAACGACAAATTTCGTTTTTTATTTTTTTGAAGAATACTCATTCAAAAGTGGTCTAAATTCTTATACAATAGAGAAGCACATGATTTTTCCCTTGAAAACAAGTATACTAAAAACAGAACACAACCAGCAGCAACAACAAACATTACTAAAGAAGCAAAACTGAACCACAGCACCACGGGACTCTTTTGTTCAAACAAATAAACATTATTACTATCATGGTATTTATGCAATACAGATCCGCACGCACTTGGTACCATAAAACATTACACATATAAAATTAATAACATTTACTTTTAATACATAAAATGGAACCAAAGTGGAAGTTAATATAGAGAGAGCACCTGTTCGCGGCAGACCAGCTGTAATCTTAACGGATTTTAGTTCCCCTGTTGCCGTCAGGGAAGCCAGTTGAATTTGATGATAATAACATCGAATAAACGCTCTCTATATGTATTATTTTATATTTATTGTGAATTAAAGCTATATTACGATATTATAAATACATAGTTTCATTGATATCAGTAAATCCCTGGGTTGTGGTTCTTTTTTGTATATTATGAGAAAAACTATCAATTAGTAAATGTTAAAAGGAACCACGTGCACATTTTCTTAATTATCTAGAAAGTTTAAGAGTATTCTGAGCCAATTTATATACCCATATTTAAATTAGTAATTTATGAATGAATTTAAATAAATTGAATATTAATTTTACTTCCTCTAACAGAGCTGCACGTGTTTTTGTAAATCGTTTGATATCTCAGAAGTGCGTATTGGTTTCTTATCGAATAAATACGGACAATTTATCAGCTACGACACGTCAAAATAATTTGGATTGTGCACCATTACCAATTTTCTATCATTAAACTTGGATTTTTAATAAATTGTCGTATTAGTTAACTATCGTTAAAATAGGAATAGTGTGTGTTTTATATACGTGCACGGTATGAAAATGTGCGTGCCTGTCACAACGTTCAGTTGTGAGCGCGTCACTCTTTGTACGGGAGCCCACGAGGCTAAATGTGTAGTTCCTCGAGCGCAGTTGGGACTTGGTGCATTTAGAAGATAGGATGATGAAGAGATTAAAGGTTATAGCCTGAGAGCTTCTGAACCATCTGACTAATCCGTTTCCCACAAAGCTTAAAAAAATATTAAATGATGTTTTATTATCAGCCAACTAAGAAAATACCGTTCTGGCAGGCATGTGACGGTTGCGTCATCTTTCCTTAAATTTTTGAAAATGCAAAAATTAAATATTTTTTAACCTGCTTCCACAAGACTACAATTTTAATATGTTATAATTTACATATGTTTAAGTGTAAAAAAAATTGCCATGCCATGACAACATTTATAACCTGCTCCCCACAAGGCTCAAGTTTTGAGAGAACATAGGGTATATTGGAGTGGTGTCGATTAGGGGAGGCCCATGTCAAGCTGTGGGCTGCCAAAGGCTGAAAGGAAGGAAGGGTATAATATATCCCCCATATCTTAACCTGTGTGCTCGAGTAACTCCAAAAATCCCTTCTTGGGTTCCCAACCTACATGTTCGAGTTGACAGTGACTGAAAGAAAAAGAGGATAGGCCCTTATTTGTTTATATACAATTTTGTTATGGAAGTATTGCGCGTATCCGCTTACTTTCTTTTATCATTGCTTGTGTGGCTTGTGTGCGTATGTCAATAAGCGTTCTAAGTGACGTTCCACTGACGTCGACTGCATATATATATATGCATTCCAAAAACATCTATTTGCCTCTGTCACACACGTTTATTATGAGCGTGACAAAGACAACTATTGTTTTGTTTTTCCGATAAAAAAAAATACAGCTTGATATTTATTTGAATTGAATGACAATTTTATTAACGTGTAGACTTTTATTGTAGATTCAACAATTCAAGAAAAATATTTTGAAATAAAACAACAATTTAATAGTACCTATTTTACTTCGTAAAATTTTGTGTAACATTATAGTTATTTATCAATATTTTATCCTCATTATCTTTGAATTGATTTTAATGTAATAAAAAAGTTTTGGAACCTATCTATTTAATTCAAAACAATTTATCAAACATACTGTATGTGTATATGGAAGTTGAACGCACACGTAACTGACACAGAATGGCACACACACAGTATTAATACCTATACAGATTTGTCTCAACCACATTTAACCACGTTAGCACATCTCCGCCGCGAAATCGCGAAATGCGAAACCGCTCAAGTTTTGCCACCGTTTATCCATTCCATTGTAATAGGTACGGGCGAAACATTCAAGCATTTCACGATTTCGCGCGCATTTCGCGATTTGGCGGCGGAGGTGTGCTACCAGCGTAAAAGCTCGTTGCGGTCTTTGAGTGTAAGAGCTATTATACTTATAAATTTGACTATTTGGTATGTTAGTGCCACATTTTGTTTCTGTCATATTGTCAGTTTGAAAATTTGAATGTAGGTATGTGAATGTTGTGAGAAGTTGTAAGTATTTTAAATAGTAATTAATAGATAGGGAGCTGGCGAGCATTTAGGTATATGATTTGCTCGTACTTCGTATTGATAGGCATTAAAGTTGGGATCAATACGACAAAATTTCTTAATGAATGAAGGTCGTACGTTGCTGCGTTTTTTTCTACAGAGCTTCAAATCTAAAAAAAAAATGGTACTAAAGCATTTGCTCGTGTCTGCCTCTGGGGTTAATGGTTAATACCATTTTGATGTTTTTGATTTAGGTAACAAGGAAAATGTACGTCGATGCCGGTTAAAGAAATAATCAGCAATGTTGGTTAGGCATTCAATAGAGCGGAGGTATCGTGTTTCGCTTGGTTGCACTTTGACTTCTCGTTATGAGTACAATATAAGTATTATTTTTCTTTGTCACATTCTGATTCGTGATAAGTCACTCAAACCTATTCTCCATGACTCAAACAAGCGAACAAGCAAACTGTTTGTGTACACGAATGGGTTTCGTAATTTCCGGCTATCTTTAGGAAATTAAGAAAGGAAATTAATCTTAAGGAAACTAAGTTGAAGTCCTATTTTTACAGATATTTTTAATAGATAGTAATTATTTTTAATAATAATTATTATAATATTCCAAGTCTTACTGTTGGTTCAAGTTAGCCGTTTTTCACTGGAGATCATCGATATAATAAAAAAATATTTCGAAAAAAAAGCGTTTGTATATCGGCAAAATGTCGATCGATGTCGGTCATAGAGTTGTGTAAGTACTTAATACTCATTGATAATAATGTATTTTGTAAGTATTATTATATATCTATATTTATTTAAATTAATAAAGATCTGATTAATAAATTATGTTTTTATTTTACATTTTAAGTTACACTAGCTGACCCCGCAATATTCTATGGGCATCAATCATCATACTTTCGATTGGTGTAGAATTTGTTTAATAATCAAACCGGTGAAATGTTCAAAACATTGTTTTTTTAATTTATTAATTAATCGTATCCTGGACTGAAATTTGTTTGGCAACCCATATGCAATATATTTGTGTATTATATCTATGTTATTGACATATTAAATTGAATATAAAATACGTTACATCAAATAAACATCTCGGTGATGGTCGTTGTATACCGGGATCTTATACTATAACATGGTGACACAAGAATTTTTATAAAAGATGGTAATAGGTATTTACGTCAGTCCGTATCAGTCATTAAATTATTGATAACTTTTTGCTTCATTTTTAACTTTTGGATAGATAAACTTTATTGTTTATTTATTTGTTCCTAAAGAAACCCAGAAATAATAATTGCTCATAAACAAAAATTAATGAAACAGGGTCTTAAACAAAATATTCATTTTTTTCCATAATCAGTGTGCTGTAGAAAATAAAAAGTAACATGATAAACGTTAAAAACGTTAAAGTTCTTAAACGTTTTTTAAATATCTAGGTATCTTCCAAGGTTCTTGATATGAGTATCTACATGATTATTTTTATTTTACGTCAGTCATGATGAATAATATTTTTTCCGTAATATTTACATTCGTTGATTTTATTTTAAACGTTCTTGAAATATTGTTTCTGAGCCCTAAAGTTAAAATCAGTGGAGAAGCGGTAAATCGTAAAACAGTCCTATATGGAGGCAATATTTAAAGACGGAAATTAATGACCAAAGCCGCGCGGCCCCAGGCTTCGTGCTTATAACTTTCGTCTTAACCAGATTGTATCGGTTATTAAGTATCAAACAGCTAATTGAAATAAATTCGGAGTTGGTTTAAGATGAAAACTTTAGCACTGATGTATTTTAATAAGATTGGATTTCTTACTGTAAAGTTATTAAAATATTATTCATACTCGTAGCTGTGACTGCTACGCTCGTTACTACGAATAATTTTAACTTTTACTCTTGCACATTGACACACGTCTGCACAGTGACATATTTATACATACTTCAACATTTTTTTTATTTGAAGCAAATCTAATAATCTATCACAATCATAGATTCGAGAGTTGTGAAAAGTTGTGTTTAATTATGTACTTAACGGTTAGAGAATACATAATGTAGCTAAATGCTACCCAAGTGAATATTTGTTTTGTGTATTATAAAGCTTGTGTCTTATTGTGCCAAATTCAAATTCAAAATTCAAATTCAAAAGCTTTTATTCATTATCAGGTACAATTTATGCACACTTAATGAACGTCATACATTTAACATTATACAAACATCCGCTTTGATCGCCCCTCAGGCAAAACGTAGACTAGGAGAAAAAAGCGGGCGGAAAAAAACTCCCAGCACTCTTTTAAAAATAAGTATGAATTATTCTATGGTGCAGTATGACTAGGCCCAATAAAGGAACACACGTGACAGCTATCGTGTGTGTCAATATCGCCCCATTGCCATCCGCTCACAAATGAATATTGATACATGGTGTATAGAAATAGCCTAGTGAAGTTATTCAATCCCACGCTTTCTTATCGTCTAAATAGTCCTTAGTTTCATAATAGGCCTTTCGGCACAGGACTGATTTGATAGTTCTTTTAAATTTATGAAAAGGCAGGGATTGAATTTCGATTGGAATTTTATTATAAATTCTAACTGACATTCCCATAAATGACTGGCTTTTTTTATGAAGCCGACATCAGCCTAATGGAATAAATTGTTAATTTGATTAGTTGCATCTAGGAGTTCGTAGATTAAGTAAGAATTTCTTCTCTGTTGAGGGTGATAGAAAGAGTACCTAGATAGTAAGCTTAGGCGAGCAAGTTTGAGAAGGAGCATTGTGTTTTTTCTGTGTTCAATGCATGTATCTTGCGATACTATTCTGTGAATAGGTGCTTCAATGTTGGAAGATGAAGGAAACGTCTAAATGTATTGAAATAAATTTCGTACAACTGAGAATTTAAAGAGACGGTTGCAAATTGATTGAAACATGAAATCACAATGACATTTATTCATTGAACAGTTAAGTGTAGGTGCAGTTTATAGGTCCGAGCGAATGGGTCTGGGCGATGGGTGTTGGCCGGTCAGCGGCTCGGCGCGGCTTAGCGCTAGGCCGGTGGCGGCGAGCCCGGTGGTCGGCAACGCGACGACGCCAAGCACTGATTCATGTAGCAGATAGCAATCGTAGGCGCCTGGCGCCCAGCACTATTTTCTTTATTTATCACCATTTGCGCATTATCCGCATTGCGCTTTTGAATAAACGTACCTATCTGCAATTTCACCTATAGAAATATTTATTGTCCTGCGGCAAAGTAATGGACGTTTATGATATTTATATAATAATATGAAATGTAAGTTCAAATAAACAGACTGAAATTCAATAGTTATACAATTCTCATAAAATAGCACTAGCTAACTGGGCAGGCTTCGCTCTGCCAAAATAATTTGGCCTACCTATATAAACTTATTATTTACCTTAAATTATTTTATTTTAAGTTTTTTTTTTTCTGAAAACTTTCACCACCAATGCTGTTCGTCGCCCCTATTAATGGGAGAATACAAACAATTTAAATTCTTTTGCTACAGTTGAGAAGCCCTATCAAAAACCGGCACTCGGTTCCAATATTTAGTAAGAAGTTCTTACTAATTATAAAATTTATAAAATTTCGGGTTTGCACTTTATCCCGGGACACACTGCCTATAAGATATGATGATGATGAAATGATAACGTTGTCGTAACTGCAAATTTCAAATTGCATCCCTTTTAAAAAGGTCCAACATGTACAGTGTTTTTTAAAATAGTAGGCTAGACTTTGCTCGCGGTTTCGTCCGCTTGGATTAGAACTTAGTTCAGAGAGGGATAAAAAGCATTCTATACGTTAATCCAAGTCATGAACTACGTACCTACGTAGTCGCTATTTGTATTTTCTCTGTCATAATTCTCTTCTTAAATATTGTATTTCCTGTTTGAGGTTTAATGTTAATAGGTAGGTTTCACGCTCGTTTGCTCCTCCCATAGTGTATAAAAATCACTATAGCTCCTCTTATAGTAGATAAGTATCTGCTAACACTATCACTTATCCATCGACATCTACGAATTAACTTTTCCAGCGAAAATTTGTCTTCATCTTATCGTATGTTTAATTTGCTTAAAGAAACACACCTGTTATAACTTTAATGTACTGATCCTCATGAGTGGATAGATTAAGCAACATGTGGCATTTAACAATGCCTAACACAAACAGAAGGTAACAGTACGAAGACAAACATTCGTGGTTCTTTCAAAAGCGTACAATGGACGTCATCAATTACAGGCAATAGATCGCCCAACATCATTTGTCCGTCCGTCCGTTACTCGACTGGGGCATTCCCACGGCACTCGGGACGGTCGTGTTTGTTGTCGGAATATGTCCAACGAGAAATAGTAATAGAAAATTGTTTCTGATTGCACTAGCTCTCTACTTTGTTATCTGCCTTCGCACTTTTATTGCAAACTTAATTTCCCGTGTAGTTTATCGGTACTTTTCTCAACACCAAGGTTCTATCTTACAATTAGCCTGCTTCACGCTTTTCTGTACTGCAGTTTTAAAGGAACTCATTTCAATTACAATGCAAAGATATTACAAAACTTATAAAGTAAGTACGTATCTACAATAACTTTTACGCCAGTAAATTATACTTTAAGAGTTCGCGAAACCCATGCAATGTATTAACGTGTTTTATCCCAAGATTATAATTATGCACAACGATGCAAACCGTTGTTCTTCCGATGTTATCGACAACGAGACCGAAGAGAAATTGCTTCGATCAAAAGATAATCTCTCCGGAACCAAAATTGATCATTGATAGGTGGCGTGCGCGTCCCACCGCGGTCCGCCATCAGCCAACCAGCCCACGCCCAGCGTCAACGGCAAGTTCATTTTTAATTTTGCGATGTTTGTACTTTTAAATTGGCAATTTATTTTTATAGCAGCTCGACTCCTCGAAGATAAAAGATATTTAATTAATACAAAGTGTCACATCGATACCGGCACGCAACTTAGGTGTGAAGCTCGGTGGCCAGTAGATCATTATTTACACATATTACTCCCCGATTTGGGTCACCTCCGAGCATACCCTCATTCCATCTCTCGGTCAATAAATATCAGATTAAAGTGCCGCTATTGTAGCCTTCACGCACAAACTAGTACCGTGGCTTTCAATAACGGTTCGCACTATGCAGATTATCACCGCGACGATAACCGCGACGTGAAAGCGATAGGAGCGACACGATGCCGATCATGCCGTGCAGCCAGTGGAGCGGTTGGAGCGGGTGGCGTGTGCTGCCTCGACTGCCCCCGACTGCCTCGACTGCCCCGACCTGCGTCTCCTTTCTTAGGCCCATCTAGAGTCTATGTAAAATTGTAGTAGGTATACATTTAGGCTTGTCTTGCAATAAAATGTATGTGTACCTATTTCAAATGTAAGGTATAATTTTAATGTATTATCAGGCCTGTCCCACTCCCCGTGTAGGTATCAAAAATGTACCTACGCACAGCGGCCTATCCGAGACGGCTAGTCAGCGGGGGACTCACGCGCGAGCTTTGAGTGACGGTATAGTCCATTTTATGTTTGCATTATTTTTTAATCGCAAATTAAAATAAAAAGACATGTTAAGATTGTGAATGTTGAGGGAACACCGCGCCTTAATGCTTATTGAACCATTGCTCCATTTAGATTAGATATATACTTATTTGACATTCCCGTCTTGGTGTGGTTAAGACGCCAGTGCTAGGGAATGCAAAAACGTCCAAAATAAAAACCTGCTATTTTTTCGGGTTCTCTCTTCAGCTGTCGTTAGACCACAACTGAACCTACGCATCTTCTAAGGAGTGCCACTGCGCCCGATATTCGGCTCTCCTCATCCAGTTGATCATCGCGCTATCGTAGTAGGGCGCCCCACCCTACGTTTGCATAGACATGGCCTCCACTTAAGAAGCCGTTTGCGCCATCATTGATGTGATCGATGGAAGATGTGCCCAGTCCATTCAGCTCGCTAGCCTTAGAGCTATGTCGGTAACTTTGGTCCTCATACGATTGTCTTCATAAACCCATACCTTAATATAGGTAGTAGACTAATATAATCTTAATGTCCTTTTCTAAAACCACGACAAAAATGTGATAATGAGCCACGTTCATTCCTGCACGTCGTGTTTAAGACCTGTGATCCGGAGAATTACCGATAACATGTGTCAACTGCACAGAGCTATATGGACTAGAGGACCCAAGTCTCATTACCTGTAGGTATAGAAACCAAGCGTGCCAATTTAATAACAAAATGATTTACCGATGAAAGGAAACGTTTCCGTGTCTCGTCCTCCTTTTTTGTGTAGTTTTTACAACTTAATTTATTACAACAAGGCATTTTTCTCTGTTTTCGATCACGTCTGCGTTCGATAACTGAATGAAATGGCGCTAAAAGAAGACGATTTGTCTCCTTTGTTGCACGCAAAGTACATGCACTTGCGTCCTCCAGTCGATATAGCTCTATGGTCAACTGACACTAACCGCCCGATCTCTACTCAGTCATTTGAGCTGAAAACTAGGCCCCTTAATCCACTTCAATTAACGAGAAATCCCATTACAGTTATGGAAAGTTTTCATTTCTTTATAGCATTTTTATAATGCATTTCTTAGCATTAGCTGTATAAAAAAGTGAAATGATGAATGAGTGAAATTTGAAAATACTTAAAAGTTAAGTTTTTGATCTTTTAAATTCGCCATTAATCAAATATGTTTAAATTTACAATTTAATATATTCCTTCCTTACATCAAGTCACATACGAGTACGATACCTATACTTGTATCGTCACTATCGCAACTTATTGAATTGACCAGATTAAGCGAATTTTCAAGTGCCTATAACCTTGATAAAAGTTGCTTACAATACGTTATTGTACTTGTTTAATTCAAGCGGCTGTAAAGCTTAGCCTAGAACTTGTCACAGCGATCAAATGAGGTTCATTGAGAGCTCTTGTTGTATTTATAAAGAATAGTCGATTGCAGCATTTTTTCATCGTAATGACGACGCCACACTAGGTTTTTGCCCATATTAATATGTATGTATATACTATGTATTATGTACTACCCATATAATATCTTCAAAAAATATAAGTAGCAAAAGATTTCTAAGTGACCAAGAGTCAAGGTGTTCGCATTTCACCAAATTTAAACGTGCAAGCGGTGATAGCCCAGTGGCTTGGAATTCGACCTCGAATCGAGGGGTCCGGGTTCGAATCCCAGTGGCACGCACCCATGACTTTTTTATACTTACCTACACATAACTTTTTTACAAAGTGAAAAGAAGTTATGTGACCTTTATAAAATTAAATATCACCTGCTGTAATGGTGAAAGAAAACATCGTGAGGAAACCTGCATGCCCAAGAGTTCACAAAAAAATGTTCTAAAAGGTATGTGAAGTACACCAACCCGCAATAGGCCAGTGTGGTGGACTAAGGCCTGCATCCCTCTCGTTGTGAAGAGGGGACCCGACCCTGTAGTGGGTCATTAATGGGTTTACTGAGAAACATGCGTCGATGTGCAAGTAGCACTTATGCAAGGTCGATTTGCTGTCAGATGTTTTGAAAGTAAGTATTCATAGCAGAATGATTGCAGCCACTATTAGCTACAATAGCTACGATTATGTTATGATATCCCCGTTGAACACTTCAAAATGTCAAGAAATTTCAAGTTCATCTACTTTAAAATTAATTAATAAGAAAAACATATTTTATTTTAAGATCACTATAAGGTACTTATACTCGTATAATATGTTATGGACCAAGTGATTGATGCGGGCAGTATGAATAATGTCTATCTCTATCGGGCAAAGTGATGAATTACTATCCAAACTTCATTATTTATCATATTATTAGGCGGTTTTCCATTACCCGGCACTGGCACGGCACCGGCACCAGCGCCGGCGCCGAGCCGTTGCGGGGGAGCAAAAACGTATGAAGCCAGGCTGGCGCCGGTGCCAGTAGGTGTGAAAGCGAGCCATACATTTTCATATGGGTAAAGGAAAAACGGCCATTGACCGGTCATTATTATGTTGCTACGTAACAAAGGGGCAATTTGCTTGCTCAGTGTCATCAGTAACCCATTAATGACCCACTACAGGGTCGGGTCTCCTTCTAACAATGAGAGAGATTTAGGCCTTAGTCCACCACGCTGGCCTACTGCGGGTTGGTGGACTTCACATACCTTTGAGAACTTTTTTTTGTGAACTCTCAGGCATGCAGGTTACCTCACGATGTTTTCCTTCACCGTGACAGCAGGGATATTTAATTTTACAGGGTTACCCGTAAAACATGAGCAACCTCGCAGCAAATACCATAAGCAACAACTTTTGTTCTATGAGTTCGAACATAACTCAATACATAAAAAACAAATGGTTAAACAAGTTTTTGTTGCACTGTTGTTGCATTGCAAGTATGTTTCATTCATGAATGCTCGCATGACCGACGGTCGACTGGCAGGCGAATAGGTCAAGTTCAATCAAAGGCAGTAGCGCTGCACCACCCCCCCCCCGTTCTTACGCGGTTTGTTTACGTAATCTTTGCGATGCGCGTAGAGCTAGAAACATTCAAAGGGGAAATTAAATTAATCAATATTTTTGTATGAAATTAACAAATTACCAAAAGTCGTAGTACACAAGTTGTTGCTTATGGTGTTAGCTACATAGTGCTGGGAGGTTGCTCGTGTTTTACGGGTAACGCTGTATAAAGCGCACATAACTTTTTAACAAAGTCATTGGTGCCACTGGGATTTGAACCCGGACCCCTCGATTCGAGGTCGAATTCTAAGCCACTGGGCTATCACCGCTGAGGGTCAGTGACAGAAGTCTAAATTTAACATAAAAATCCCTTCAATGGTTCGGTTAGGTTAGAACTAGTAGATTTTTAATGCAAAATCCCTTACTAATTAATTCAAATAATGAGTCTGATTATTGAAATTGTTTAACATTTAGTTAATTTCAAGGGAAATGACAGCAATAAGTAATAAAAAATGGACATTGTGTATAATGCCCAGTCAATTTGATTATTTGAATAATTATTATCAAATTGCCCTCTCATACTGAGCATTTTTCATATTGCCCGGTCATTGTGAATAATGCCCGATTTATTTCTTGGTCCGTACATAACATATACATCAATATTAGTGGCGAACATCAATTAATGGGCGTGCTTCGTCGCCGTCGCCGGCAACCGTTTCCAAAAACTCGTATTGAAATTATTTGAAATATATATGACAGCGACGGAGATTGAACTAAATTTAGGCCTACTAGGGATACCACGATAAAAAAACGCGCCGCTTTCTCTACCTCATGGTGGTGTGGAAATGAGTATATCTGATATGTTTTTCCTGTAAAATGCGTCGGAAAGGAGTTATTGTAAAAAACTGCTTTTTGGCGCCATTTTTTCAATATCGTGGCGCGAGTGGCAAAGACACAAGGTGGCAAAGTTGAAATTCGGTAAGAGCACGTCAAAATCTATAAAAATTGCCCATTTACAAAACTCCCGGAAAACTTTCCAGGTAGGTAACCTCTATTTTTTTAAACCAAATGGCTGTACTATATGGCAGGCACTAAAGTTAAATACTAGGATTTGCAATTTTCTATAGGAATCGAGTGAGCGTCCTTTGAAATCTGCCGCCCCTAAGAAGCTGCCGCCCATTGACAAATCCAGGACTGAGTTTCAGGTAGACTTTGCTGTATCAATCAAACCTAGACTTTCACCGATTTCATGACTCACTCTATCTTAGGGACAGCCAATAGTGTTTGGTTTCTATTAATAGAAGGACTAATCAATTTATTTCGTTCACGAACCAAGTATTGAATTAAATACTTTTGTTCCAGTAAAATTGGCGATATTTGCTCTAAATACAGTCTCTCAGTGACAGCCTTGACCGAGTGGCTGCAGCTCTGGAAGTGAGATGTCGCTCGTCACAGGCTCACACGTGTAAATCACAGGTGACGGTGGAAAGAGGCCATGTACGGTGTGCGATACAGCGCTGATAGCGAGTGTGTCGCGGAGTGTCGGGACACGGCTGAATCCGGCCGATACACGAGATAAGGCGGAGGCAGCGCCTGCAGTGTCCTGCGAAGAGCCTAATGGCCGATATCGCCGCGGGCGCAACGTGCCTCACAGTTTAAATTGAACGTCAAGCTATCAATTTGCATAAATCACACCGTTACCATTTTCAATTATTTGAACGTTGCAATGGACACGAACAATAGAATATTTTTTTCTTTTCTTACCAATTAAACTTTTATCTCATTTAGTCAATACGAAACTTATCAACTAGAATAATTATAAATAATATAACCCTTTCCATTTCGAGTCAAATGAATCCAATGAGTACTAATTTGCAGTCTCTATTAGATTCCTTTTCACATTTATGTAGACATTTAATCCGCCTCTGGAGTTAAAACTAATTTTTTTAGAATAAAAAAACATAACCAACCTGTAAGCAAAGTGTAAGTACCTAAGCATTGAGGGAAGTTTTATAAATGTTTTTACACGCTTTTTATTAGCTTCACCTGTTTGTTTGTTTGTTTGTAACCTACCCCTTTGGGCACGATTTTGACCCACTTTAAACGGCCAGATTTCTTTCAAACTATGTAGATTTATCGAGGACCGATGACAATACATTAATTTGATAAAATTATTCCATTTTTCAATTTGCTAAATGCAGATTTTTTTAATTTATATAATTTTTATAATAAAATTCTTTTTATTTTTATTTTAAATATTTTAGGCAGTTTTGCGATGAAAGTAACTCTTATGAAATTTGCCAAAAGTTGATAGTTTTTTAGTTTATAAATTTTTGAAAATTGAAAAGTTTCGATTTTCAGCAACTTGATATTAAGTTAAATAAAATATTAGTTATAGCGTCGGGCGCTCGATAAACGAAAAATATGACATAAAGAGCCCACGCTTTTTTCACAATAATACTAGTATTTTTCGTTCATTATTGTTTTAAGCTTATTTTGAAAATTATTTTTAACTTTTTAGTTCGATGTTCTTCAAAAGCGTGTTTTTTAGTTTTTTTAATTTTATTGTTTGATTCAATTATAAGGTACTTTAACATCGATCTACATAGTAGATATTAGGGATCTTTATTTTGACAACATAAGGAATATTTACTGTAAGCACCATCTTTTAGTGAAGGTTACTTTTAATTGCTTTGATACTACAGTAGAATCCGTTTATTATGACTCCGCCTATATTGACCAGCCGGTTATTATGACTTAATTGCACTGCGAAGTTTGGTTTTCATATAAAATTCTTTATAAAAAGGTCGGATATAATGACTTCCCTTACAGTGACATGTCGCTTATTATGACCCATTTTTAATAAATTATGTCCGGTTATAATGATCGACATGATTCTTTACACCTTCGGTATTGTTCGTTGCTTCCCGACGACGTTCGGCACGTGGCTCGTTTTTGTTTTGAATCTCAGTGAGTACCTAATTGACGGTTGAAGGTCACGCATTGTTTTTCGTTTGTTACTGTGAAAAAAATGTCATCTCAACGACGTAAAGCATTTACAATTGGGGAGAAAGGTGCAATAATATGCAGATTAGAAAATGGAGAATCTAACTCATGTCTCGCAAAGGAATTTGGCGTGGGTCCTTCGACAATCTCAATGATTTTTAAAAACAAGAACCTCATTAAGGAATCGTTCAATTCAAATGTTTTGAAACCGAAGAGGCTTCGAAAATCACGACAAGAAAATGTTGATCAAGCATTAATTCAGTGGTTTAAAAACTTTGTTCTCGGTACTTACATCCAACTGCCGGTCGTAAGTACCTTGGTACTTACAAGTACTAAACTTTGGTTGTCACTAAATATTATGGTAGTCTGCTACCAAAAGAAGCTTTACGATACAAACAAATTGCACAAAGCACACTCTTAGTAGCACTAACCTAATAGTATTAGTATTTCTTATTCTAAAACCAAACTTTTAAACATCATTTTAATCACACGAAAACACGTAAGTGACTTGTCACACAATATCACAATATTTTCGAATTTACTTGGACAATTAGGTCAAATTTTAAGGCTGCGTTTTCCATACATTTTTTGATCGAGAATCGAATACTGAGTGGCCCCTATCAATATGCCAAGTGTCTTACCAGTCACCCGGTATACGAGAGACAAACAACCAAGACAACTTTACGTCTGCTGCAGCGGTGGTAATGATAATTAAAATCGACAAGTAACTTGTACAAATAGTCAACATAGTGGCACTGGAGGCTTCGAGCAGGTCTGTGTAATTGCGGGCGGGCACGCGACTGCCGGAGGCGTCTGTGCTTTGCCAAGTTTTTGTCGTCGAGATACCATACGTACTTAGACGGGGTAACAACTTACCGTCAAGTACGGATTGGAACTTTTGATCCTCTTTTTAAAGTGAATATACATCGTATCTAAATACACTGTAAAATATTATATTAGAAAATAAACAATATCCTTCTCCATATGCGCTGTTGTTAGCAGGTAACCTAATGAAATAATTGATTTTCAGAATTAATAGTTTTAATTATAACATTTTTACATTTAAATACAAAATTTTATAATAGACATAATGTCATATGTATATGTAAATTATAAAAGAATCTCCGAGTCGAGTCGCCAAGTCGAGCAAAAAAGCGGCACGACCGTACCATCCTTTTCTCGAAGCAATTAAGGCCATTTTCAACCCCCTGTAACTCCATTGTGGACAAAACTAGGAGCCTGAATTTTTAGTAGCCAGGCAGGTATTGTATAAAAACGGTATATTTCAAATTTCATTCAATTTGAGCTCGTAGTTTAAGAATTATAACTAGTCAAAGTTTCCTAATTTTGTCACTCACTCACTCACCGATCATCAAAATTCTAAGGCACTTCTAGCAAACATAGAAGCTTCAAATTTAGAATAAAATTCGTGTTTTGTGTATAACTCGAGGAAAAACAAAAAAAAATGGAATTTCGGTCCAGTTTTCTAGATACACCAACTGCATAAATAACTTTGTCAACCCAAAGTATAGGATTACAAAGTTACATTTGCAGTTAGATTGATCAATAGATGCCATCAAAAACATAACTTGTAATAAAACCCATATAAATATGATAGTATAAAATTATATTATTTTTCCACAGATAGAACCAACATGCCTTGGCTAAAAGTTATACGAAAATGCAGTTAAAAATAAACGTACCTAATATGAATGCAAATGTTTAAAAAGAACTACCAATGTTGTTGTTTAAATAAAACTGGTATAAGTACCTATATACCATTTGTTTTGAGATTTATTTAAAATTCAAATTATTTTTATACTCAATGAAAAGAAGGAGGAATTTATTTCGTATAAACATTTAGTATCACACAACATCATTACATACTTAGAATAAGATTTGGTCATGGGTACAATACCCAAAATAAACTGCCTAATTCATGAATATGTCGACCTGAGTGGTGCAGTGGTTAAGACACCAGAGCGCTGCGTGGAGGGTCCTGGGTTCGATTCCCAGCAGAGCAGAGATTTTAATGATGAATTCGAATTTCTGTTTCTGGTCTGGGTGTGTTGTGTTCTTGTCTTGCGTGTGTCCATGGCACCCACGACACAGGGAATCCTAGTGCGGGGCTATCAGTATGAAGCTTTATTTATGAATTAAATGCGAGGTGTACACTTTTGGGTTTACCAAATCATTCTATGAACTATGACGGTTTCGTTAGACGACACATTATCCATGCGTGAATACGGAAATAATTTAAGAAAAGTAAAACGGTAAGTAAGTACCTACTTGTGTTTACCATGATACGCATAAAATATATTAGCAAAAATTAAAGTAACTGTAGTGTCACTGGTTTATAGCTAACTATTATGTGCATCACTATTTCTTACAACAGAAACGTAGGATTCTTTTGATATGCATTCCTTACGTACTCGTGAAATTATCCTAGAAGTATGCACACAAACCGGTCGAGGGGCCAGACGAGGACAGTAATTAAAGTAATCATAATTCTTAAACGCAACTGTAATGTCTGCTTACGGTTTAATACTTCTCTAAATACCGTCTACTGTCTATGTTTCCGTAAATATTATTAATGTGAAAAGCCTCTTCAGTTGTCGGTAGCCGCAATTTGTGTGATGCTATATTGGATAATAAAGGTAATTGTAATGTCGTAATTGTCCTATCAGTTTTAGATATAAACTTTATTGCTGGGTTACGCTATATATACCTAAATGTGATTGTTTTTTTATTAATATTATATTACCATAAAGCTAATTAGATTTATGCGATTAACTCCTTTGTCTAATCTAAATTGAAATTAATCAGAACTATTCCTTTGTACCTAAATATAGGCTGCTTATTTTCACACAGACAGCAGAAAGTATAGAAATCCTGTAAATCCTATTTCGGTCGTATGTGAAAGTGTAGTTACTGATTATGAGGTTGAGGTTATGGTAACCTTAAATAAAGTAAGTATCTCTAGCATCCAAACATAAGACATGGCAAACATGCTGTTTCAAAGGTTGAGGGGGCGGGCTCTACCGCCTTTAAAATATTTTTTTTAATAATTCTGCAAAATACAAGCTATATGAAATGGTATTACCTACATATAATTATCCTTCTATGATTAACACTTTAAATCGTTGTTATGCTTGACAAGATTTTGATTGTTTGACCAATCACATTTTACGAGACAGTCCACTCAAGAAGAAATTCACGCTATAAAGTCGGATTAATGTGGTGCTATTGTATTTCCTTTCTCTATTTCAACACTATGAAATATTAAGACTAGACAACAATTACAACATATATTACAAGTTAGTATTTTATTGTAAGCAAAAGACGATATTTATTAACATATAGGTTTTTCGAAACATTTACAATTTTACACCGATTAAAATTAAATTATAAATATTTTATTTCAGTATCAGCTAAAAGTTTTGAATGAAGGTCACACATTTTACGTAGATTTATAATATCAAGTTTTCAAATAGATACAGGCCATTTTTATTTATTTCTATACGATTCTGTAAAGTTTTTTATTATAGTAATTCAGCATCTTACGAGTATTTCTGCGTATTTGCGGACATTTATTACTACGTGTTGTACCACAATTTATAAGCCTTAAAGGGCCTCTAACAAATAAGAAACGCTTGTTAAGAGAGTGGTTATGATTTGAATTTCTGCCGCGGCGGGCTCGTTTAGATGGTCGCGGTCCTATTGTATGGTATTGTTCAGTGGACGTTGTGCCCCAAATATGGCGCGCACACCTGTTAGCGCTGCCCGATAGCCTGCTAACTTAGCCTCTTTGACTAACTTAGGAGGCAGCTTCCTTCATTTATGTTTATAATAATATGTAATTAGTTTTACTCCGTATCTCATATTTTCTAATCTGGAACGTTAACGGCTTTCTGTGATATAAGTTAAAGGAATGAAATGTCTTTCGACTCCTTTATTGTACGTCGGATCATGGGTTGGTCGTTGTATTCGATTAACCGTTAAATATGGAATAGTTAAGTCCCTTCACTAAATCTCCGTTTTACTAGGTAGAGAAAGTTGCCTACCCAAGTGCAAGAATTTCTATTTATTTACTTAATAAAAAATATACATATAATAAATGATTTTCATAATAAATTTTAGTTATCTATCAACCCTTTTTACTCACGGTATTACGGTATCGGTGATGCCGACATGTTTCGGTACTGATTGAGGGTGACCTAAACGCCTTGGCGGAGAAGCTGGCTACGGAGATGATGGAGTATCGTGGCGCCGGCTGGGAGAAATAGGCAGCTAACCCGCGCAGAAGCCCCCGTTTGCCCCCTGGTGGATGCCGTAGGCAAACTCCGCTTTAAGGCGTGTGACCGCACGGAGATTTTCGCGTAGCACATGGAAGAGCAGTTCTCACCACACCCCGCGTCCGCCGCCGTCCGTGAGCATCACGAGCTCGTGGAGGCCCGTGTATCGGAATTTCTGGACGGCCCGACACCGACGCTGGAGGGGGTTGAGTTCATCTCGCCCTCGGAAGCCAGGAAGGCCGCCGCGCGCTTACCTAAGCGCAAAGCTCCACGCCCGGATGAAATTCCGAACATGGCATTGACCATGCTGCCCCAGAGAGCCATAGTCGGTCTGACGCGGCTCTTCAAAGGGATCCTACGCACAGGCCACTTCCCGAACTGCTGGAAGTTGGGGAAAGTGATTGTTCTGCCGAAGCCGGGGAAAAATCCCCAGTACTCGGCGAGCATAATATTTTGTAATGTGCACGTGATGCGCCCTTCATTTGAGACCCCACTCGATTATATATGCAGACATTCGGTTATTCTTCCCCACTTTCACCCCCCACAACTTTTAAACGACTCAACCGATTTTCATCAAACATGTCTAAGAACATTTGCATGTAACTCACCTTTCATACAAAAAAACTAAATTGAAATCGCTTCATCCGTTCGCGAGCTACGGTGCCACAGACAGACGGACACGTCAAACTTATAACACCCCTCCTTTTGCATCGGGGGTTAAAAACAACGGGTGGCACCCCGGGAGTGCCGGCAGAAGTGAAAACTTATAAGATGTGTTTTCTTGGTGATTTGGACGACAGTTCAATTAAAACACAATTGAGTTTCGTTGTCAGAAAAGCAACGACATTTAATGCTGATAATCGCAATTTCAAGTCCAAAATCAAAATAATTAAGTATAATATTTAGCTTTTTTCTATATCAAAATACACTTATTATTTATCTAGGAGGTTTGATTGACCGGAGGCCACATAATATAATTTGAAGCGTGCCAGTTTTATTATTATTTTTATTTTATTTTCAGATGAACCTATGAAAAGAAAACTTTTGCTTATCCTCATATTTCCTTATTTATCTGCTTTTACAGTAGTAAGCAGCACATTAAATTACTTCCTCAATAACAATTACTTTAACTAAAAAGGATTTTTAGTAAAGTCAAGAATGAATTTACACGTTAAGTATGAAAGTTCAGATGCCGGCCAAATTGACTGCCGTAATAATAAAGTGGCCACGCCATTTCTCATTAAACCCAGTGACGTATGAACTCTATCAAAATCGAAGCTTTATAATTTCTCTAAGTTATTTATGAATGTTTCCTTTTGACAGTTTCCATAGTTACGCATTTTCACGCCTTTTCTTACCTTACCTTACGGCTCCGTGTCCTTCGTGACCCTGTCGCGAGTTTAACAATTTTTACCCATAGGTACCTACCAAAAAGTGCTCAGTGCCGCTAAATAAATTTTCACTTCAAAAACGACTTAACCAACAAACTAATAACATCATAATTCCGGGATCGATCGTTTATATCGCTCAACCACAACAGCAAAATTTAAAGGATTACAACACTGCGGTTGTTGTGAATTTGTGAAAGAAAATCTCAGATTAAGTTTTGTACGATAATTTAATATTTGGTTAGGTTAGGTTAGTCTAGGCCAAGTCATATCGTGTTTCTAGTTTCTTTGAAAGTCAAGTTTAGTTGGCTAATAATAATTTTACATAGCTATGTGTAGTATCTAAGTCGACAACTTTATAATTTTGATAGAAATAGGTCAAATAGGAAAGTCGTAGAGAAATAGGAGTACAATCATGGCTTTCGACACTTTCGACAAAATTTTAAATTAAAAAGATCTCCTATATTACCTAAGGAATAGTATGTATGTAGATATGTACCTACTTTAATCCAGGGCTTTAGAATGACAAAGATACAGAATAGTAATTATAAGTGGGCTACAAGAAAGCCGCTACATGACAGCTCTACTCTGTTAATCTATGGCGGGTGACGGGTGGCAGGTCTGGAGGGATGATGGATGCCCTTTGGATGCCGTATTGTAAATCTTTATAACTGACCTTCTTAATGAACGCCGAAGAACTATTTAAATTAATCTGGTTGGTAAAACGCTAGAATTGTTACATTCTAAACATGTGTTAAATAAAAAGGAAAGTGACGTAGTATTTCAATATGTGGGTACTGTGCTGGTGAGATGAATAGGTACGTTTATAATACCTTGATTGCTAGGACCATATAGAAATAGCTTCGGAGAGGTATCCGCAAAAGGAGCGGTGACACTTGTATCCCGGCTCTTTAATTGGATGTGCATGAGGAAGTAATAGAGTGTTGACTGTTGTAGAAATGTCGATTTGGATGCCGTTACAGTGTGTATCGTGTTGGGGCCATGCAGCCGGGCTGGTGTAGTGTGGTGCGGCGTGGTGCGGCGGCGGCCGGGCGCGACTAGGGCGAGCGACGGACCGTTCCAATTTACGGGTCACGAGCGGACCACTCGCGCGCCGACCTATCTGCTTTTCCTCCATAATTGAATCCAATGGCGTGGGAGACTCGACACGGCTAAATAAAGTATTCCATATTTGTGCTATTGTTAAACTTGCCTGTTGTTGCTATAAACTTTGTGCTTATTTTTATATAAAATTTATAGCATCTGCCGCTAGTAGGCACTTACCTAAATTTTGATACAAATCGTCACCCAGCATAGAATCATAACAAGGGGTTGTTTTAAAACAAAAACAAATGGCTGTTTTGCCTTCGGCCGTTTTCTGTATTCCACCACGCTGCTCCAATAAACCCACTTACCTCTGTAATTCAACTTATCTGCTTACCTAAATAATAAATCTTGTTTATGAAATCCGAATTTCACTAAAATATTATATTGACAGGGTTATTATAATTATTTCAACAAGATTTCTTCTGCTACGAAAAGGCTATAACCTGATATTTAGGTCAGGTATTAAATGGATGGTTGCAGTAAGGAAGTACAGTGTTTTTTGAAAGTGCGTTGGCGTTTGAGATGTGCTGATCCGCACTCGATAGCAGTTGATAGCATACGTTTTTATCAGTATTTTTCAGTGTTTTTTGCAACTGCCTTAGTGTTAGAGCGAACTTCGCGATGTCGATGGCTGCGTACTATGTAAGTAGGTGGGTAATTAAATACAGAATCAATGTTATTCGTAGCAGAGGAAATCGAAATTAACCGGCGTCTCATGGGCAAATATGAATAAAACGATTCTAATTAAGATCTTACATTCACTAAATAGTAACACTGCTTGAGGAACGAATGGAGGATTTTTAGAGCGACAGTAATCGAAGAAGAATAAGATGTCGGTAGATACTTCACTTATTTTGTGACAATTTTATGATATACTGAATATCTACGTATTACAGTTGCGTAATGACCACCGTGCAAGTAAATTGTAGTGGGTGTCCAGAATCAAGTTACAGTTGGGCTGTAAGATGATTGTCAAAAGACTGTCAAATTGGCGAATTAAGTCGTCTCAACTATATTTGGTTGGCGGTTCCATACTAGTCTAACCTAGTCTATGATTATACCTGCAGTGAAATATTGTTTGTAGCTCTTAAAAGTATTTTTGGGATGGATTTACGGTCCAACCTGAAAATGTAGAGTAGGATGCTGAAGCCTGCCTAGTGTATCTAATGACAATATTAATATAAGTTAAACTTTTAAGGCTTTTCTAAACCAACATGTAAGTAAATTACTTAGAAGTTTCTGTACAAACCTACGTTAGTGTAGTATGTACGTTTCCTTAATCCTAGAGTGGAAGCTATGGCTCCAAATTAAGACAATCCCGCAACCGTATACGCTTGTATGGCGATCACATTGGCGCATAAACCGCGATGCGGCCACTCGAAAGGTTAAGGTCATAAGACACCACGTGGGAGGTGCCAGTGTAAGAAACCTGAGATCCTGTCTTGTTCACAAATGGCGTCCATTTTCATTGCAACTTTGTCCTGAATGCAAAAGGTAGATTCTCCGATCGGCTTTAAATAAACAGGTTGGCTTGTAATGTTTATATTCAGGAAATGAAAATAAATCCGATGTTAAAGATAAAACATTTAATAGAGTAAAAAAACAACGGGTTGCGCTCCGAGAGTGCCGGCAGAAGTGAAAACTTATAAGATGTGTTTTCTTGGTGATTTGGTCCACAGTTCAATGAAAACACAATTGAGTTTCTCTGTAAGAAAAGAAACGACATTTAATGCTAATAATCGCAATGTCGAATCCAAAATCACAATAATTATAATATTTAACTTTTTTCTATAACAAAATACACTTATTATTTTATCTAAGTAAGAGGATTGAGATTGAGGCCGCATAACATAATTTGAGGCGTGCCAGTTTTCAGATGAACCTATGAAGAAAGAAAACTTTTGCTTTTCCTCATGTTTCCTTATTTATCTGCTTTTACAGTAAGCACCACATAAAATTACTTCTTCAATAACAATTAAAACAACTTTATAATTTCTCTAAGTTATTTATGAATGTTTTCTTTTGACAGTTTCCATAGTTACGCATTTTCACGCATTTTCTTACCTTACCTTACGGATCAGAGAATAATTTTCACCCATACCTACCAAAAAGTGCTCAGCGCCGCTAAAGAAGTTTTCACTTCAAAAATAAAAGAACTAATAAATGTCTTGATTATGGTATAACGAGATGACGAGGTGCCATTTAAATGATTGCAACTTCAATACCTACTCATTAAAGTAACTTACATTCGTCTGATATGGCATTATTGAGGTGGTAGATATGACGCGGGAAGGGGTATTTTATATGGTAACGGGAGATTGTAGCACGACTCGACAAGGCGCGAATAGTGCATTATATGTGAGTGCAAGCGCAGTCGTGCACACGCGGCAGTTCGTTATCTCGCGTGATGCATTTTCGCAGGCGCTCGATGCTTTTTACTGAGTTTTACGATATTAGGCCTTCCTTACAACACACCGTCGATTACGTTCATCTTGCTACATTCGAATTAGATGGCTATACCTACCCTATTAGGTATATTGTGATTATTGCAAGCATTTTTATAATCATTTTCATTGTTGATAGGTGAAATGCCATAATTGAGATTTAAGCCAATATAAAATAGAATTTGAGAAAAACTTATGTCAATTGAATTGAACGAACTAATGACTGATGTATCTTAGATGTATAGTCAAGGTAATACATATAATATAGAGAGAATCGAGGCAGCGAATCACCACGCTGATTGTTAGAAAATATTTAAATATTAAACTACTTATTCCTTAAATATTAAATTATACTAGTTGACCCGGCAGACTTCGGTTTGCCAATTATTTTGACTATTATCTAAACTTTTTTTGAGTCAGAAATTTTTACTACGAATTCTATTCATCGCCCCTCCACCACCACCCTTTAATGTTCCGAATATGTATGTATTTTGCAATTTTGGTAAAAAGCTATTGTCTGTCTGTCCGGGTAAACGATTTCATTTAATACGGATGACTTTACAAGTTGCAATATCTTTTGAATGGAAGATCTGATTTCAATAATTTAAAATGTATTCTCTAGGTACTGAAACAATCCTAACTTTGAAGTAATTTATTTGGATTAGGATTAATACCTAGCTACTAATAAAGTGTTTTAGATTCGGGTTAGTGGAGTTTCGTCATAGTGTAGTTTCGTCATTTTTAACTTCCATGCATTGAGTGTAGTTTGGTAATTGGCAATTATTAAATTTGGTGTAGATTCGTCATTAGTGCATCGGATCTTAAAATGATGTACAGTTCACAAAATTAGCTAATCAACAAAGCAGCGTTGTGAGAGGTTATTTTTTTTGCCACTTCAAGGGGATTTCAGACGACGCTATACTATTGCGCTATAAAGTATAGCAGAGAAGGACCTCATGCTATACTTTATAGCATGACGTTCGCATTACGCGATATTATCCCAAGCATTTATAGTATATATCAAGCTCAGTCGACCGATCTTTGAAGAGTTTGCGGGACGGCCGGGGGTGAGGGAGGAGGAAGAGGGCGGCGCGCGATATAGCATAGCATGAACTCTGCACATCACACCAAGTAAGCCAATAATATATAGTACAGTATAATGTGAACGTGTCCATAACGATGTATGGAGCGCGATATTGTTGTGCTATGAGCTATGTACTCTACGCTATTATATTATAGCGTCGTATGAAACTGAAACCTACTTTACTGTTTAAGAAGTTACACTTTAAAAGTTATACACAAGCTACCTACACTTTAACAAGTATTCTAGATCGCAAGAAGACCGAAGACGATTAGTTAAGTAAAATCTTAAGGACCTGACACATGCATGACATAATTAAGAGATTAGAAATATACTTAAGTTAGTAAAGACTTATAACACTTCCAGGGGTGCTGTGCTTCCAGGGTTGGATTTTCGAGCTATTACCACTTATATTTTGAAAATAAATGCATCAATTTGTTAAAGAGCGATTCTTTTGAGAAAGAGATGAATGTTTATCTACCGAAACGAATTTAAATTATTATTTGAGATGGTAAGTCCAGTTAACCGAATACTGAGATACTTTACGTTATTTACATTTCATAGTAGCCGTGATTGAATAGAATGACAAAAGATACATTCGAAAAATATGGTGTCCAAATTATTAAATATTTCTTGCATTATTTAACAATACCAAAAAGTAATAAGCCGCGAGTCTACAATATCAATTGAAGTTCAGTATAGAGTTTTCGACTTAGGCGGATTTTGATTCGACATTTAATAAAGAGGTTGAGATTTATTTATTCTTACTAATTTTGAGTTGAGAGGTGAAATAAATAAAAATTCAAGTTACAGAGGTAACAAAAATATTTTTATTTATGTACCTCTATTATTTATTTATTTATTTATTTATTTGGCAATCCAACAGCGTTACAATGTTACAAAATATAGGTGATACAAAAGTAAATCATCATTCTTTCAAGATATTCATAAAATAGAAAAAAAATGGCATTAAAGTCAGTTTTTTTTCTTTAGATATTTTTCGACGTTCGAACGTTTTCGACTTATCGAGATTCGACTTAAAGAGATTCTACGGTATTGCAATTTCACCTAAGATTATTCGAGTAAACTAAAGAAAAAAAATACATTTACTTTTTGTTTAAACTGCGATGCGGACTGTACTTTGAATTCATGACGAAACTACACCAGATTAATTAAATTTAATATACCTAGCAATGACCCAAACTACACCATGTTTTTACAATGACGAAACTAACACTATGACGAAACTACACTATGTCGAAACTCCACTAACCCTTAGATTCTACTACCAGTATTTTTAACTTTTTAAGCTGGAAAAAGTATCCGTTGTGACGTAACTATGATAACAATACATATGCCATCGCGGACCTTATTGTAGACCCTTTTAAGGTGTACAATACTGTAGTACATCATTTTGCTCGTATCTCGCAGGGTGCAGCCAGCGTTTGCAATGTAAGCGCAAAAAATGTGTTTCTTATTTGCGACATCACATTAGAAACCTCTAAAATGTCAAACAAAGATATGTTTTTTGGTGCTTTCGACTCCTTATAATCCCGTAAATAAAAAATCTAGAGCGCCATAAGTCACCTATTTATTAATGTTTTACGGACGCTTCTAAAATAACAGGAAATTGCGTAAACAGTTAGGTTGTTCACCAAATCGCGTAACGTCACAGAATAACATCTTTTAACAACAAACTAAAACGTGTAACCGAAAACATAGGTTGTTTGTGTATTTTTTGGAATAATGTTATGTACTACTGAATTCATTTGAAAACTATTTCTAGAATACTTAAACATTTATAGTATGTAACGTATATTTGTCTCGCAATGGCTCTCAGTCACAGTTAATTGTTGGTTGTATTTTTTACACGCTTTTTATTAGCTTCACCTGTAGATATGTTTGTTTATAACCGACTCCTTTGGGCGCGATTTCACCCACTTTTAACGGCCAGATTTCGTTCAATCTTTGTAGATTTATCGAGGACCGATGAAAATACACAAAATTGATGAAATTATTCCATTTTCAATTTGCAAAATATTTTTTTTTAATTATATAATTTTTCACAATAAATTTTTCACAATAAAGCATTTTAAATACTGTATTAAAATCATTTTTATTGATAGTAGGTATGTTTTAAAAGATTTATTAACTGTTTCAATTTAATAATATATTTAGATTACTTCATCTGCAAATTATTGTAAAGTGTATGATTACTTCCCGAAGATATCATCCTCAAAGTAGTAGGGGAAAAGTGGCATGAAGGAACCAGGTTTTGAAGGAGCCACTTATTCCGCGAGCATTATTTCCGTTGTTTAGGATCAAATTTGGTTGATGATTATATTTTTAATTGGCAGCTCCGATTTCCTGTCACCCACAAACATTTGACAGTTCTCCGAAATCATTGGAAGCCGGTAGGTACGTCGAGTTAAAGGTTTTGGCACTAAAAAGTAAGTATTTTACTTTATTTATTTTATTTAAAGAATAGGTTATAAAGTAGCCGGGTAAATAGGCCTTGAAAGAGCCGACTCTTTCTAAGTTTTTGTTAGAAGGCGAAATTTGTTATTTTGTTAAAATTTTTAGATTGTTATTATTAAAAAAATATCCGCATCTAATATTTTAAGATTATATAATAGTAGGTATGAATGAATAATATGTTTAATATTTTTTTATTTATAAGATTAAGGCGATTGTTACAATGATTTATAATGACTAATAGAATTTAAAAAATCTAAAAAATATTCGTAGTTTGTTTTAAGAAATTGTCATTTTGTTGTTTTTTAATACTGCAGTAATTTTCACTTTGTATATTTTTTAAAATACAATCTGGCTCTTTCATAAGTTGTACATGATTTTTTAAGTGCCTTAATAAATAAATAATAATAGGAGAGAAAATACAAATCTGATTTAAAGTACATTTTTTGCCTTGATTATTAAACTGGCTCTTTCATGCCATTTCTCCCATACTTACGCAATTATGTCGCCGTTTTCTCATTTCATAATTCATGATGGTATTGAAAGATATAAACAACTACGACTTGTTTTGAAGGAACAGGTTACGAGGGTATATTTAATTTGACTCTTACTTTGTTTATAGAAATTTCCAATGCTAAATTTGACCTGCGTGTGGAAGGAAAATGGTCTCAACGTCCGGGCGTCCTTATTGCCATTGAACTGAAACTATCGTTGGTTTGCAAGCGTTCTCTCAATGTTTACACGCGGCATATGAGCTTTACCGGTATATGAGGTATCTATCTAGTAACAGAATTTTTGAATGCACATATTTTCACCGGCTTCAAAATGTCAGGGTACACAGATTACCTACTTATACGTAAATTTGAGACAATTTTCAAGAACCAATGGCCATAGGTACAATATTTTGGTACCATGGAACTGATTTAATGTTGGACAATTATTTGATTAAAGATCCGATGAAGAAGGGAGGCGGACACACCTGTTAATTAATACATACATTAAATACAAAAGGCAGATATACGAGTACTTGTCAGTAACCCATTAATGACCCACTACAGGGTCGGGTCTCCTCTCACAATGAGAAGGATGTAGGCCTTAGTCCACCACGCTGGCCTAGTGCGGGTTGGTGGACTTCACATGCCTTTGAGAACTTTTTTTTTTCTGAACTCTCAGGCATGCAGGTTTCCTCACGATGTTTTCCTTCATCGTAACTGCAGGTGATATTAATTTTTTTATAAAGCGCACATAACTTTTTTTTTTACAAAGTCATTGGTGCGTGCCACTGGGATTCGAACCCGGACCCCTCGATTCGAGGTCGAATTCTAAGCCACTGGGCTATCACCGCTTAGATATACTTACTAAGTAAGAATTATTAGATAAATAAATCGCGTAGAATTTTCGATTGTTAAAAGTTCGGTAACAAAATATATCGTACGGCCAATTCACCGCGGATCTAATTCCGATCAATGATTTACAACTTGTTAATAATACGGCAAGTTTAAACCGCACCACCATAACTCAAGATCAGGAACGTAGCTTAAACGAAAATATTGATTGTAATGCTCTGCTTTACCTGGCTCAAGGTGCACGTAGCAATTTTTTTAGCAACCCGTTCGCAAATTTATGGCTCCTTTAGCGGTATATCCGATTTATTTCAACTTATATTTAATTTTCTTTTGTAGTTGTGTACTTAACTAGAAGTGCTAATTTTTTTACAAATATTCTTAAAGAATACTTTTTATAAGTAATCAAAAACTTATATTGTTAATATTTGTTACAGTTTGTGAAGTTTTCAGTAGTTCTCACTATCCCAAATGTTCACTTATAAATAACGAGCGACACACTCTGGTTTCGCGCGGTCAAACTTTGGCCATTTATATTTTCTGTAAATCATCCAAAAAATACATCTAAATGAAAGTGAAAACCGTATAGTTTCAGAGATCTAAAATGTACAAACGTGGAAAGTGATTTTGTTTCATACTAAGAATGTAGAGATACTTCAAAGCTCTATATGTCCGCTTATAGTGACTCAATAAAAGTGTATATTATTTATAAATACAAGAAACAACAGTTTTTAGATGTTTCATCCATATTTTTTTCCTCCACTAACATACTACGCTACGGTGTCGTTTTGTAAATCTTTGTTTCTTTCTCTTAACTGCGGTTCAAATGAGCCGCTCAACTGCATTGTGTTCTGCTCTCTCCGGCGGCGCGCCAATTGATTTTATGATGGGTTAGGTTATGTGATATATATCTTACGGTAGTCATTACTGAGGTGACAGATGAAGGTAATAAATACAATTTTAACACGGTTACTATATAGCAAAGAATGACGAGTGAGAAAAAGTATCTGCGTCGGAAACAATTAGTAAGGCAGGTGTAATTTGTGAAGTGATAGGCGTTCTGTCTTATTTACGCTTTTAATTAATTATGAATGGAACTTTAAGCGCTCCTACGGCGTCAGTTTTAAAGCGTGATATTTGTAAGTTACATTTATTTACGTAGGTATCTAAAAATAATAATTAGAAAAGAAGACGGGAAAGAAGTGAATTTTTGTGGTCCTGGGGGTGCTCGATCTTATACGATGTTCTCGCCATTACGAAGATTAGATCATTAGGGGTTCAAATTGGCCGTAAAACTGTTTTGATTTTGAGTATGATAAATCATAAGCGTTTAATCTTAGTGAACCTGTTTGACATTCAGTTACCTGTGCCCGTGATTGCTTGGAAGGTGGAACAATAAGGTCTGCGAGCAGTAGACGCGAGCCCGCGCGAGGTGAGCTCCGGGGTCACTGCTCTGACCTGCGCGTGGGCGCGCCCGTTTCCGCCCGCGAAACCGAATCATTCAGCTCCATACTCCTAATCTTAAACATAATACTCGTAGTACCTACTCATCTCATAAACATAACTAATTGCTGTCGATTTGCTTTCTTAGGTTTGAGTAACGTGACTACATATTGTTGATGTGTTACTTATTCTTGCGTGGGCTGTATTTCCTACGAGTGATTTTAAATGAGTATTACATTGCATATACGGGGTTACAAGTACGCTGTGATGTTTTTTAGTTAAAGCTATGCCGGACTTCCTAAAATTGTGTGTTATGTAAATATATACCATACTATACATATAATAAAAATTTTGAGTTGCTTATCGCGTTACTAATGCATTTGTGCACGCTTATATCAGGAATTGCTAAACCAACATAAATGCAGTTTCAATTCCGTATAAAGGAAACTCCGGGGAACACAAAGCTATATTTTATTTAAAAACATAGGGATTAGGGATCTTTACGAAAATCCCACTCGAAAAAGCTTTAACATTAGAAGTTCTTACCTATTAGATAAATATCAGTAAAAATAAAATAAAGGAAGACGTGAAACACCCGTATAAAAATAATCGACCTCCATAAAATTAATGAAGAGGTCAAAAAGTTTATAAATGCAAAAGATTTTTCCTGTTTCATTGTTAGTTAGTAGGTATGTGCATTGTCCGTATCACGTACAATTAATAGTTTAAAACAATCGGACTTAGGAAAGCGCCGTTACTTCACTCTGTCTGCGTCAAGAGCTCGACGCCGAAATGTGTTTATCGTCCATCGCCAGATTGGATATTCGAAATGATTCGAAAGTCCTGATGTCTTGTCATATATCTGTACCTACGTATTCAAAAATGCAATGCGTATTATTGCAACTTAAATTCGAAATGCAATCTGAAAAGTTATCTAATTGTAAAGACAATAAGTAGTACAAGACCAAATGATCATAAATTACCTGAAGTTACCGACATTTCATTATTACGAGTATATTACTGCTCACCACTCCGCGTGGACATAGCGATACGGTCTGTTCTTCATCTTCATTAATGTTTATAATATTTAAATTGATGTCATTGATATGTTGTATGTCTTTGAAATAAAGTATTCGAAAAAATATCTATAGTATACATTATACATTTATTAAAATGGATTATGGTCGTTTTCTTTGCATACTACTCGTATGTAAATCGAGATCAATATTTCAGCTGCTTGATTTTGGATATTTGTTAAAAGTAGTACCTACGGTGCATAATTATCCTAGGTATTTTATTTACATTTTATTGGAGTGTTTATGTGATTTCTATTTCTTAACAGTTTCCTTACCACAGATAAATCGCCGTTTAAAATGCAAAATCGATTTTCGCATTGTTTGATCGACGCAATCAATCGAATTGCATGAAGTTTATTATTCTAAGGAAAGCTATTTATTTACCTATATATTATATATAGGTAGGTACTTACACTCAAAAGTAGACAAGTAAACTACATATTTTCTTTAATATCAAATCATTAATTTTTTTTTTATTCCGTTACAAGTTACAATAGGTTAGAGGTTAGCTACTCGTATAATCAGTCATCCAAATTATCTCTTATTTTTCTTAAAATGTAACTAAATTATCTTGTCATCAAGAATAATCATATATGTGGACCATAATTATGCAAACCATACGTTGTATAATATTATTATTATTCCAGTTTGAAAATGCCATAGCTTTGTATACATTAAAAATGTAGATAGCTGTCATCATTACGTCGTCTGAGTTACTTATCTTTATTATAAGTTATTATAAGTTCTAGCTGACCCCGCAAACATAGTTTTGCCATATAAGTTATCGAGCGTTAAAAATCGACAATTAAAAATAGGGGTTGGTGATAGAAGGGTGAAAATTTAGGGTTGTATGTATTTGTTGATGACACATTATTGAAAAATAAAAATAATAAAATAAAAATGTTAAAAAAAAATGTTAGTTGTAGACAATCCTTAGCACTTAGGGGTATGAAAAATAGACAGTAGCCGATTCGCAGACCTACTGAATATGCCTATAAAATTTCATAAAAATCGGTCAAGCCGTTTTGGAGGAGTAAGTAAAATAATAATAATAATATGGTAATTATTGTAACTAAAACTGTGTCATGAGAATTTTATATATAAGTTAACATAATACCATATCATTTTCATTACGAACGCACGTAATAACTTAATAAAATATCGAGACACAGTGATCTCTGTGTAGGTTATCAATTAAGCGACTAAATTAAATGCGCACATTGTATTACAACCTACGACTTATCTAAAGTTAAAACTTTCATATGCCTTCGTGGTAAGCGTTTACACTCCAATATTTTTTGGCATCAGGCCATTGTATGCAAATGAAGAAATGAATGTTTTCACTGCAACAAATCACGAGTAACGGTTTCCTAAGTGAAGATTTGTCGGCCAATAATAATTATCACCGGCTTATAACAATTCTTTTGCATAATGGTATAAGCGATGATAACGCTCGGTTAAATTTATGAAAATAATTGATATGTAAGTAGATAAATGTGATTGTTCGTGTCCGTGTAAATATTTGTAAGATAATGCGAAGATATTGGACATTTTAGCGCAGCCTACGTCACTACACCGGTAAGTTTCAAATCAACTGGCTTGTAATAAGTACAGCTACTTTAGTTCGATAGACGAGTAGATAGGATTAGCTATTCTAGGTATATAAAAGTTTAAATAATTAGTATGTATAACATAATATACCGCTTAGGTAATATAAGTTAAGGTCAGATTAGAAATGTTAAGTTATTTCAATTCAAAAAAATACTTGATGCGCCGTTGAAGCGATATCGTAGTTTCATCGGAGATTCTTTAGAATCTGACGGAGCGATAACGTGAAAGAAATCATAATTTCGTCAACGGAAAGTGATGTTATGGAAGCAGTATGCTGGTAGCAATGACTAGCGACTGATTCAATTAGTGATTGCGCTCACTTGTCGCCGGCGCGGGGAGGCTGCGTCACGCCGCTGCGCTGCCGCGCTGCCGGCCACTCACTGCCTGACGCGATGATACAATCTACTTTGCAGCCGAGACAATGTCGTGATGTTTTAAGACTTTTAAGCTGTGATCTAAAAAGTAAATGGCCCAAGTTTTTAGGATACCATTAGATGCTCTTTGCTATCGTTCAGCTTCCATTACGAGGGAAATTGTACAAAATACATTCGATTTTCATTAAAACCATGGAGTTAGCAATCGATAACTGAAACCGTCTTTATTCTTGTTTTATCATAAAGGTGTTTGGGTACGTATCTACTACCTATACGCACCACACAAATTTCTACAGATCGAGCTTTTAGTTATTAAAGTGTTTGGAGGTTTTTTTTTTAAATTTCTTGGGACCTACATTATCATAAACATAGGTATAGAAAGCATATACCAAACACTGCTTAAAATATCATCATGAAATTCTTGACCCAAAAAGCACAATACAAATGAACCGAAGTTTGTAATTTTAACGACAAAATTGCTTTTTAAAAGCTTTTTAATGTTGGTTTCTTTTACAAATGACACCAACCATAGATACGTTATTTCCTATGTTACACTTAAAAATCGCATGGAAATAATGGTTTTGCAGTTTTTTACACTGCTATCTAAATTTAAAAATTGCTAATAAATGATTTCTAAACAAGGCTAAATTTCATTAGATTCTTTTGGACTAATGAAGTTTTATTGGGTTGTCAGTCTAATCCTGAATACCCTTAACCTTTCATCACGTTAAACGTAAATTTGTCTCCAAAGAAATATGTTGGGCGTCCCCAGTCGATGGCTCAGTGCAATTATTGTCTTGTCACTCTACCGGAGTTACGCGCTCCATCCACCCGGAACCTTTGCTTTATGCGAGCTTACCGATCCTGGGAATCTCTACTACCTATGTGCGTTTAGCCATATGTCGGTTAAAGTTCACATCGGCTGGAATTCAGAAATAGGCAACTCCGATTAAAATCAGAAAAACAGCAAAATAGCCGTACGTACCGACCTACGGTCGAGATCTTTTGATTGATTACTGCTCTCGTAATTTGAGCGTTTATGACTAATACCAAAAAATAAGCCATTACAAACCCGAAATAAAGATAATAATCAAAGAGCAAACTACAAAGAATATTGCTATAATTTACTTTTGTGAGCAGGTTGTTTTAGAGCTCGCGGCTCGTGAGAGCACTCGTGGGCGGGACCATTTTGACTTTTGGTAATTACATTCAGACACCTTAGACGGACGTTTAGATGAAATAGGCAATTATATTTCAACACAGAGTGTACTCTTTTTGCTTGTTTGTCTATTCGTCATTTTGGTATAGGTATATATTTAAAAGTGTTGTAGTAAAAACACAATTGGTATTTTTTTAATTTGCGAAAATTCGCATTTAATGAAGAATATAGTCCTATAGTATTCCTAAAGTAGCTACTTTTTTATGTTGTGTGTCATTCAATCTCTTTTTAAAAATCCCAAAATTTTTTGTTACTTCCGACATTCTAAATACCTACCCTGTACGTATCCTAATTGGCATTATGACAACGTCAAGGTCATTTTTAACCCCCGACTCAAAAGAAGGGGTGTTATAAGTTTGACGTGTCTGTCTGTCTGTCGTGGCACCGTAGCTCGCGAACGGATGAAGCGATTTCAATTTAGTTTTTTTTTTTGTAAGGTGAGTTACGGCCGAGTGTTCTTAGACATGTTTGATGAAAATCAGTTGAGTCGTTTAAAAGTTGTGGGGTTAAAAGTCGTTTGAAAGTGGGGAAGAATAACCGAATGTCTGCAAATATAATCGAGTGGGGTCTCAAATGACAGCGCTGCACGTGCACATTACAAATATGTTCAATGAAAATTGTCGTTATTATGTCGGGTTTTTTTTTTAATTTTTAATTTAGTTAGTTATTCTATTTTTATATTTTGTGTTTTGTTTTATGTTTAATTTCTTTTTACTAACTTCGTTTCATAAACACTGTATAACACAATATCTATAAGAATTATTTTCATTGAATGAAAATAGAGTAACAAGACAACAATACTTTCTTGAATAGGTATCTAGCTAAATAACTATAGAAAAAGTTAATTTCTGTAATGTGGGCACTAACATAGTTCGAAATTTCAAATCAGTTTCTAGGAACAAGCGGGAAGATATCATCACAAACCATTATTTATTCGTCAAATATTTGGGACAAGACGAGATTGAGATATTTCAAATACTAAAGCATAAGTTATTACGTTAGAAATCACTAATTGCGTCGTTATATCGAGACTGTGTCGATCTCCTTTGTTTCACAACAAGAACAATAGCAAAGGTCAATGTGAAACCGTTTCAACTTTTGGTTCTTAAAAACCGCTTTCACTAATAAAACTCTACATGTTATTTACAAATAATATGTTTCAAGCGGTTGTGTCCAGTCCTCCTAAAATGGTTTTGCAGTTTTTACAATCTTTTATTTTTGTTATGTATTATTGTTATAATATTTCTACACGTCTAACAACTGAGCATTGATTGACATAGGTTTTCCGAGGACATGAAGATCGATTAAAGCACAATCTTAGTATGTTTGTCATTACTCTGTATCTTATTTTGCTGTAATGAATATCGCCGATGGCGTCTGTGCTTCGTGCGAGGTGCTCCATGCCTTACAGTTCACGAGTCTATAATCCGTCAGATAATTTTTTTATTTGTATGATTTTACATAACACTAGCTTACCCCGCAAACGTTGTTTTTCTATATATGTTATCGAGGGGGATGAAAAATTATTAAATTACTAAAATGACTATTAAAATATAGGGTTTGTTGATAGAAGGGTGAAAATTTAGAGTTGTATGTATTTTTTGATGCCACATTATTGAAAAATAAAAATAAAAAAGTTTGTCCAAAAAGTAAAATAAAAATGTTAGGTGTGGACACAGCGTTCACAACCGTACGATTATTGTTGTACATATACTACAATTTCATACTTACGTACGATGTACGACACTAGATACTACCGTATATCGAAAAAAAGATCGATATTTCGATTTAAAATATCGGCTTGATTTAAAAAAAACTTAAATTTTCATATGATTTTTAATGCGTTTTGGAGGAGTATGTGGTAACTAAAACTGTGACATGAGAATTTTATATATAAGAAGAAAGATAATGAAAATCTAAATATGTGTGTTATACGAGTAAGATTAAGAACAGCGGTGACAGCGTGGTAGCAGAGTTCGGTCAAATTCGGTCTCTTATTGGGTTTGGATGTGAATGTGAATCCCAACGGCACGCTTTGGGTACGCACTAATGAGCTTTCCAAGTTTTTTTGAATATTTTTGTATTTTCTGTTTTTAACTAATTTAAAACCAAATAAAGCATTCAATTGTCTGATTACCTTATAACTCTAAAATAAACAAAATGTTATTATCTATGTATGTATTTACAAATTCAACAGATTGATACTGTACAATTACATCATGACTAAGTTTGAACCTGCTCATTTTGCTTGCTACGACTGCAGCTAAGGTGTCGCCGAGGGCTAACATGATTCGTGCGGAGGTAATCATGCTATACACAATTCGCTAGCAAACGCTAATATAGTTTATACTTTACTATTTCACACCGAGTAGCGTAAACGTAATCATTTAATAATTAAATTGGTAGGTAGCTTTATTATGGATAATCAGAGAGAATCCAAAGGTCGCTGAAATCCGGTTCAAAGGACCAACTTGAAGTATCTACGGTTCACGAAGTGAGTACATGTCACATTATTGAAATAAAATATTATTTATATACATAGAAACGGTATATTGTCGAACTGCATGAGTTGCGGGCGCGATCTTAACGAGAATCGTAGAGTCGGAAGTAAGGTGCTGACTTTGTAATATTCGCCCTAAAGTAAAAAAAAAAATCGAATATATACTCGTAAGTTATATACGCTTCAGTAGACTAGGTTTGGTTGTTAGGAAGACAAGAATAGACAAATTAAAGGCGATCCACTTTGTCCCCAGGAGTAGTATCGCATTTTTGGTGTGTGGACTGTAGACGTTTACCAGGTGACCCACATGTGGCCTATATAGACTACGATGCTGCTACGAGTACCAAAAATATAACTGTGAAGTCTAAGAGATTTTACCTTCCCTGTGCGATTCCAAAAACAAAGTTCAACGTAATAGCTGATTTTTCATAAAGTTCAAGGCCAAGCGATCTATTCCTATAATTAAACTGGTGGATTATTAGAAGCCGTAATAAATTAAGCAAGTTATAAATAATAATTCCTGGAACGATTCATCAAAAGAGTACCGCGACGTGTTTTCGTTTGTCGGCTGGTCGACATTGCCGCGGGTTTATTTGTATATCTACCTATTAATTTTAAAGCTAATAGTTAATGAACATTCCAGGACATAAATTAATTTGGGGACTTATGCCTGTCTCACCTTCTGCTCATTAAGTAACAACGTTATGGATTTGATACTACTAGGTACTTACCTACATTTTTTATACTGGCAAACGGTTGGTAGTTATACGCAATAGTGGTCATATAACCCACGGATAAGTTATGCAACATGACATAAACGTCCAATAAAGTTAAATATCTCCAGCCTCCGGCAACCACACCACCACGACAGATGGCAACTACTTACAAAATTACTTTTTCAAATTAGGTAAGTTAATTTAATAAAGTTAGGTAAGGTAATCAAAAGAAAACGCACATAACCTCGTTTAATAAATAAATTTCTTAACCTATTTTTAAAAAAATCCATAAACCCATTGAGTACCTAATGATGTTTATTAAAATAAATTGTTTGGCTCAAGTATCTCTAGGTTATCTTATGTGGTTCAAATGACTTATGAACCACATAAGATAACCACAAGAATAACTTAAATAACTTTACTTATAAAATTGCCGTTCTTCAGTATTGGTCATTTCAAATCAAATAAATTTTATTTGATGACAATTTTCATTGAAAACATGAGATTTTTTTTACAAACTCAGTCTTTTGTTTATTGATTAGCGTTGTATTTTCATTACATTAGAACATTTTTCTTCATAATGGATACTTTAAAATTCGTGTAATTATGGAATACTAGCTGACCCAGCAAGCTTCGCTCTGCCAATGGATTTTTTTATTTTTTTTATTTTAATTTAATAGCCTATGTTACTCAGGCTGAATGTAGCTTTCCAATGGTGAAAGAATTTTTGAAATCGGCCCAGTAGTTTTTGAGTTTATTCGTTACAAACATACAAAAATACAAATGTTTCCTCTTTATAATATTAGTATAGATGAGTTCCTTCGTGGCACCAACGCGACACAAACGGCACGTAACATCAAAAACGTTTAGAGAGAACTGTACAAACGAACGCACAACCCGGTTGGTTTTTTGGTTTTCCCGGAAATTGTGACTTGAAAAATGTTCAAGTCACAATTTCCAGAACGGAAGCTCGTGGACGTCCGGAGACTTTGGTCAACAATGATGAATTAAAGGCGATTGTGGAAGCTGACGAAACTCAATCTACAGCTGAGCTGGCAGCAGCTTTTGATGTTAGCATCAAAACAATTTTGATCCATTTGCGACAAATAGGCAAGGTAAAAAACTTGATGGATGGGTGCCCCACGAACTTAACGATCGCCAGCGCAACGTACGCGTCGAGACCTGCCTCGCGCTGCTCAATAGGCAAAGAAATGAAGGAATTTTGAACTGAATTGTTACGTGCGATGAAAAATGGATTCTGTTCGACAGTCGAAAGCGCTCAGCAAATTGGTTAGATCCTGGTTCAGCACCAAAGCAATGCCCTAAACCAAAAATGACCCCTAAAAAGGTGATGGTCACTGTTTGGTGGTCTAGTGCGGGTGTGATTCACCACAGCTTTTTACAAAACGGCATGAGCATCACTGCAGATGTGTACTGTGAAGAACTGGAGACAATGATGGAGAAGCTTGCACATCGGCAACCAGCTTTGGTCAATCGGTCGTCCCCACTGCTCCTTCACGACAACGCGCGACCCCATACTGTACAACAGACAGTCTCCAAGCTGCAAGAGCTGGGGTTGAAAGCTCTCCCTCATCATCCGCCATACTCACCAGACCTTGTACCTACCGACTATTACTTTTTAAAAAATTTAGACAACTTTTTGGTGAAAATTCAATTCCGTAGAGGCAGTACAAAATGCCTTTGAAGAGTTTGCTGCCTCCCGTCCAGCTGATTTTTACATCAATAAATTGGAAAAAATGCGTCGACTTTGACTAACATAAATAAAAAAGTTTAAAAAATAAGTACTTCCACTCATTCCATACAAAACGGCAATTTCATAGGTAAAGACCTAATATATCCATATAATCCAATCCAATCCGAATCGAAAACAACGTAGAAATTTATTGTTTCAATTGTATTATGCAGTTCTTAGATGGTTTATCGATAAAGCAAACGTGAGTTAGCTGACCCTGTTACTTTATGTAGGTACACGCGGCTTCATTTCGGTTTTAATACAAAAGATCGCTGTAGTTAATGTTGGAGTCATTTGAACGTATCATTAATTTTAAATTATGCATCACCAAAAATTAAAATACGAGTAAGTATAATGAATTGATTTTGTATGGTCTTGCATAACATAGGTACTTACATTTTAATTGTATGTTGTGGGACAATGAGTTGAATATGACAATCTTTTGTATTTTTTATAGTTGTGTAGGTACTAATGCTCTATACAACTTCTAGGTATATACTAAAATATATTAATCAAAATATAATTTATTTCTCTAGTTTGCGGTCACTAAAAAGCAGTCAACGCAATTGTGGTACCTATTGAAATATTTATAACAGGTACGTACGTATATTTACGTCGACATAGTGATATGAATATAGCTTTCATACCTAATTACATCTAAGTCCGTTCCTATTTGTTGAGAACGAAATAAACTATTTACTAGTAACAAAAAGGAGCTCTACATTACGCTACAAGTATGAAAAATAATTGATTTTTATGTTTAGTACTTCAATATATACTAAACGTAAAAACCATTATTTTCCGGTCAAGTACTAAATACTTCGTAAAAATGACCAAAGGCTGTGATGATCTTAGAGTTATTAGTCTATAAAATGGAATAGCATTTAGATGTTCAGGAAGGCGTGCTACGGTTTTATCAGGCGTGTAAGCAATTCTAGTAGCGGGTGGGTTTCGCGTTTCGTTCCGGCTACGTCGCGTCGTCGCGTCGCGCGGCCGCAGGTAACCGTTGCGTTGCGGTGTGCCCGGGCCTAGCGCCGACACCCTATACTAATTAAACAACCATCGACACGTGTCGAGTTCGCGGCCGCCCATACCCACATGCACTGCTTTCTCTTGCTGACACCCGAGCCTGCCATGAAAAGCGTAATAATATATTATTGCTGGTATTGCTGTTCCACAGGTCAGTTCCTTACTCATTGATATCAAAATCGATTGAATAAATAAAGTATCCTTCCTTATCCTACCTTTAGGTTTAATTTGACTTCGGAACATCTACTACATTAGACTTTTCATATTTTGTTTGTAATTGTGTTCTCAATATTTGTATGAATTTTCAGCTTCATGCGAATTTTTATAAGCTGAAAATCTAATAAGATAACAAAATTTTGTTATTTATTTAGAAGGCACTTTTTAGGTAGCCAGCAAGTAAGTAAGTGAAAGTGATACCTTGAATATATTTGATTTTTGAAAATAAAAAGCAAAATTAAAAATTTTGAAAAAACCCACGACGGTTAAAGTGTAATTGAAAAAGGATAAAATAATTAAATAACCCCGACTTGAAAAACAAGAAATTGAACCAAAATTGAAATAAAATTAATAATTTATTTTGATTATGATTAATATTTGGGTACTAAAAAGAGGTCTACTTCCATCGAAGGTATTGTTAACTTTTTTTATTGAAAAAAGTATCTATTGTGAAGTAACTATAATATTTAGACATGTATCATCGCTGAATTTATTGTAGATATTAATGTGCTCTATAAAAGTGTAGTATTAATAGTTTTCGTTCCATCATTAATAGTTTTTGCAGCGTACGCAATGTAAGAAATTCTTAGGCAATTTTTCTACACCTTGGGTTACATTATTGAAGTTTTCGTAAGGATCCCTGATATTTTTGAAAATTTTATATAGCCTATGTTACTCAGACTGAATTTTCCATTGGTAATTTTTTTTAAGATCGGTTCTGTAGTTTCCGAGCCTATTCACTACAAATAAACAAACAAAACTTACAAACAAACAAACAAAAAATCAAATCTTTCCTCTTTGTAATAATAGTTAAAATGCACCAATAAAACCAGAACGCATCTCTGAATGAAAACCGCATCTGATTTGAATAAACAAATTGTTACTGCAGCGCCCCCTGGTAAGTTGTCACTGTAACACTTATCGAACAACATACACCAAACAAATCCAAACACATCACTGAAAACTTCATCAAAATCAGACAAGTAGTTTTGGAGATAGGAGGTAACAAAGAATGTTGCACAAACAGTCTCTCTAACCCTAAACGCATATACAGTCTCCGTCGCGGGAAAAAAAATCTAACAAATATGTAACATTGATAAAATGTTATCAGTTTATTAAGTCACTTAAATATTAATATTTGTTTATTTGCGTCAAAGTCCGTAGTTACCTACAAGCATGTCTTGTTATATATTTATTCATCCCCATTAGTAACATAATATATCTACGAGTTTTTGCGGTTTCGTATACAGTTTCGCATTACTTGGCTCTTAGATATCTGTATGTAAGAAAGTTGTTAGTGCAACTAATGACGCAAACGAACTACGGACGCCTTAAAGTGTGTTGTGTATTTTTAGGCAGAAAGTTTATTTGTTAGAAATTAATTAATATTACGTATATAATATATACTCAGATAAGGTTAGGACAAGGGTAGGACTCTATAAAAAAATACAATGCCCACATGTTTAGGTGTTATCCAATCTATCTGTAGCCTGTCTATTTTGGGCAATTGGATGCACATTATTGCGTCTATTTATACATATTATGTGTAGGTAGGAACGTGGTTCATCTGCACATTCTGTAAGACATAAACCGTCGTTACCTTATTAAACAGCAATGAGACTCGGGAACGAATCGCACGACAATGCTCGCGCACGCATTACGATATTAGCCTGATCTGAATCTATGGCTCGATAAACATGACACTCCGCAGCAATGTGTACCGACCGGCAAAAAATATACACCGATCCTTGTAATGAGCACTAAACTGCATTGGAATACAGACAAATTTCTGAGCACATAAAAATATAGTTCATGACGCAAAAAGTATGCATCTATAAATTTTCACAAATTAAAAATTATAGTTATTACGACTAACAAGTATTGCGCTACTTATTTATTTTTCATCCTGAGTGGCGCAGTGGTTAAGCAGAGCAGAGATTTGAATGATGAATTTGAATTTCTGTTTCTGGTCTGTGTGTGTTGTGTTCTTGAGTGTGTTGAGTTCTATGAGTGTGGAGCGTTATTTATTTATTTATTATTGTTGACTATTTACTGTCGGTAACGGGAACAAAAAACTCGAACAAACGAAACACATCAAGTTTGTATTAAAAACGAATTCTAATTATACTCAAAGCTAAGTTGATATGTCTAACTAATCACGTCAATTTAGTAACATGATACTTACTCGTAGAGATAATTGACCGTAATCTTCGTAACGGTTTAGTTGAGCTACGATGTTAGTAGGTATTATTTTCGGTTCACTGTTTTCGATACATATTCGCTAAATAAATGAGTGTTTATTCTAGTCTGAAGTGAGTAACAGAATAGATGCAGATTGTAGTGCACTGAATTCCTCAAGAAACAACAATAATAGCTCACGCCGGCACCGTCGCCAATAACGAGGGCGAATATTTTTGAATAACTAACAAATATTCTCGTATCGAATGGGACCATCAACACTAACTAACGAATGCCTACATAATGTCTATGCACCTTCGCAGCGAGTACGTTAAACTGCATAAAGTTTGAATTATTTCATTGATCTGCTTCGACGTGCCGCATTTACTCGTATAATAAACAGTTTACAACTTTTTCCTTGTAACGTTCAGCGTGAGAAATGTAAAATTTCACGATATAAATTATCCATCACTTACGGTTGTACATCATCATACACTCGTATACAAATTGCAACGGGAGAAAATATGTACCTACGTAGATTAATTTATTATGTGCATATATTATAATTTTCTTCTTGGAAAAGACAGAACTACGCATTCATTGATATTTAACGTAATATCGTTACGTGATTAAGATTTCGAGATTCATTGCATACTCGTATGTCTCATGGAGAAAATATTATATTCCAACCTCCGACAGTGGGTACTTACTTTGGTTCTGTTTAACGTTGAATTTCGGATCTTTAAGTGGAAGTTTTATGAAGCACATAAAACTTCTAGGATGCTAGGATTTCATTTCGGAAGTATGAAATTGGTAATAGTATAATTAGTTTTCTTTTATTTCGTGAATTTCTGTTATTTCCTATTTGTTGATATGTTTAATTAATAAGGACAAGTTGCCTTAACTTTAAAAAAACTGTGTTGTTTACAGCCATTATTAGCCCACTACAATGCCGAACCACCTCTCCAAATGAGTAGGTATGCCTTGGTCCACAGTACCGACCTATTAAATTATGAAGACCTCTCAGGCATGCTCGTTTCCTCACGATGTTTTCCTTCACCGTTACATCGCATATAACTTAGAATAGCGCCAATGGGTTTCAAACCCGGACATTTCGATGTCAAATGAGTAATTAGATTAAGGTGAAAAAAACTGCTTGACGTTATTAATATCCTGAACAAAAGCAAATTAATGTAAGTGAAGTCGTAAATGAGATTTAGATGCACTATCTTTCTATAAATTGGATACTTAACTAAAGTAGGCTGCTACCGGGTTCCGATAAATCACGTTATAAAAACGTAGTGCAGGTAATGTCTACCTATGTAGGTATAAAAATATTTAAGTAAACAAATCTATTATGTAGGTACGTTGGATATCTTACTTTTAATTTTGCATTAAGTATGAAATTTGAGTATTTCTACAACATTATTTTGTGATTTGGTCGGACTAGATACCCAATTCATATATTTTGTGAATATTTGTGTAAAATACATAAACGTAAATTTAGTTAATTAAACGGTTTTATTTAGCTTGCCCTATTTTTTTATCACTATATTCAGAAGAAAAACACCTGCGGCGGTTTTTGAAAGTATGAAAGGAAGAATACGGACACATTTTTCATTAGTTATTTTATTTATTTTCTTTTGTGGGACAAAAATAATATTAATGAATTTAAATTAGTGAATGGATAATTATAATCAGCGACATAAGGTAATTCACGAGAACCATTATGATATTGAATCAAATTGTAATGTCTCCTACAAGCTAAATAAAACAGCCAAATAGGTGAGTGCCCACATAAAACACGAAACGAAAAAATGAGTTCCATCATAAATCACAGCCATAAATATTGAACACTTTATAGTTCGTATTAGGTAGTGCCTCTTAACATTCGTTTTTCAATGAGATAATAAAGATAAAGTTTTATGTAATTTGAGAGAATTTACCACCCAAGATTACATGATCTATGATTCATGTCTCTCTCATACTGTATACTTCGGTCGATTTGTTAGTAATGCTGAAAACAAAACCATCCGAAATTTACTAATAAATTGACTAGGTATCGTCAATTATTATATTGTCCCAACTATTAATAGTGGGTAGAGACAATCATGACAGTTGAGATTTTGTACGTCTAAGAATAGGTACATTAGACAAATTATGTTTATCACGATACTTTGTGGCTTAGTAAAATTTTCTGGTCAGCGACAGTGGAATTAATACTCCACAAATCTTAAATGTAGTCAGTAAATCAAGGTGTTTATGAGTCATTCAAGTCGGCGCGAGACCGCGCGACCCCGCACTGATTTGCAATCTTGACTGCAAAGTGCCCGTGCGCACTCACAACTCCTTCTCTCTTTACTTTTCAATGTAAACGTATCTGTATGGAAATAGAGATGTCAACATGACAGTTATTCTTGACAAATGCTCTGTATATTTATTACAATATAAAAAGATACATAAGAAAGATTCATCCTCACAGGAAAAAGCCTTCAAGTAAGCTTTTTTGACTGTTACCGTGATTTATTGAACTGAAAATAAACTTATTTAATTATAGGGCCAGAGATTTAATTACGCACTTGTGTTTGTCTGCTCTGCAGCTTAAGCAACAAATAATTAATTCATTGTTACTGTAAGGCTTTGTTTCGTTCAAGTAAATAATTTCACCGCCCTTTTGTACGGAACTTAGTATGTGCGTCGACGTTAGAGCTTCCAGTTTTGGGAACGAGCACGCACTGACTGCTTCATGAATATTTAGATGAGCAGTGCTTCATTAGTCACTTGTTCTCCATAGGAAACGGGCGTGTCTGGATACTCTCTCATATTCCACGTCCCACTTACGCTCAAGTTTATTTTTAAGCTACAAATCGATCACTATTTCAACTTTTTGCAATTTTTTATCAATGTATACAACGCAATGAAAAATTTCTTACAATTTTTTTTATTTCACTAATCAAACGAGATTAATTTGTTACAACTCGTATATTTGTAGTCTACTACAAGAGTACGTAAGACCTTTTACCTAAATTAAAATTATAAACAAAAACAACGGATGACGAATTACTAGGAAAGGAGTCAGTGTAAATAAGGCTCTATCTATATAAATCTTGAACGCGTGATTGCGCGAAACAAGATCAAAGTGACATGACGATTTCAATACGCCCGTTCCGTGACTGCTCGCGTGAACTTTCACACTATAAAAATTCATCATATTATTAACTAGACAGGTACCTATCTTCCAATACCGTCGCGAAATCAACGCCATTGTTCCCACCACAAAATGAAAGTTCTCATATTTGCATATTATACGTACTTAGCTACTATCATAATTTATATATATTATGTTGGTATTTAATATTTAAGATTTACGACCTATCCTTATAATACAAGCAGGTTCTAATCAACACTTTAGGCATTCTTAGTCTGATGACTTTTTTATAAAAAATACGGAATATAAAAAATGTATATTTTAAATCTTAACCTTCAACATACTCTTTATTGTAGCACCGTACACGCGTATCAGTAAAACTCCAATAAATAATATATATTTTAGTCTGTCTCTTAACGATAATACACAACGAGATCATTGTCAAGGATATGAAGCGCAGCTTCATGATAAAATCAAAGATTTCTTAAAACGTAGGTGGGTTCGTACTCAAATAAATAATAATTGATAGGTGGATGTGTAGCCAAATAAGACGCGTGCCTTATTGTTGTTGAACATGATGAGCTCTTGACGTTTGGTTATTACAATTGTGAAAGTAAGATATTTAAGCGACTGAACGTCGTAACCACAGATATAGATCTAAATAGAGAACGCAAGTTAGTAGTCCATCAGTATGAAGACCAAGCGTGCCTCATTTTTACCTTCTTGAATGCTAGGATAGAACACCCTAGAATACTTAATATAGGCGCAAATTTTTTCTAGTTGAATACTTTCAACTACTCAGACGGGGCGTACACGACCCGTTAGTTCTAAAGATGACCTCTACGCACCAGAACTGAATCTCTTTGCCCCAGAACGGTACGATCGTAGTCGTAGACTCCATTTGTTCGCCGTTCCTGTGTGTCGGTTGGTGTTGGCTAGGGGGTTGCCTATAGTACGAGCACTTCCTTTGCTAATGTTACGTTCCAACCTTAGACATAATTATATTTTTCAACTCCTGATGTATTTTGCAAAACGGCAGGAGAGTACCTACATAGAAAAACAATACAGACCCAGTATTTAATTATTTATAAATAAATAATAAGTGCTAATTTTTGTTAGCTAAGTGTGAACAGTGGACGATGTTTGTTCAGATTTTCAAATATTTTGATAAGGGATGTACTTACATTAACGTGATCTATTTAGATGTATATCTGTGGTCGTAACGTTGACACGGATAGGCGCGCGGCGCGGGCGTGGGCGCGTGGCTCCTGTTCGCCTGTTCGCCGCCCCGACGATACGCGCCTTTCCGTCCTCCCTCGCCACTCGCCTTCTCACCTCCTCCTTCTCACTGCCTCTTCCAACGATCCATTGCACGGCCTATTTACTAGATATTTTATCGATGTTCTCTAATAATGTGTACGGAATTGATACCTGAAACGTCGTCAAGGTTCTTCTTTACCTAGGAAGTAAAACAATGCCATAGATTAGATACCTATTATTAGGTATTATCAATTTTGAGTGTGCTACAAGTAACTTATTGAATAAATTTTATGAACAACGTAAAATACAGAGAATTTCGGTACATGTCAGTCATCGTACGAGAACAGTCGTAATACAAAATAAAAGTGGAGGATGTTCATCAGACGCGGAGCCATAAAACGAGCCCTAAAATGTTAAACGACTGCTCAAAATTGGTGGTAAGAAGAAATCTATATATATAAAAGAAAGTCGTGTTAGTTACACCACTTATAACTCAAGAACGGCAGAACAGATTTGGCTGAAAATTGGTAGGGAGGTAGCTTAGAGCCAGGAGACGGACATAGGATACTTTTTATCCCGTTCGACAGCGTTCCTGTGTGACTTGACATGAAACGTCAGTCACTATAAAACGTGGTATAACAAAAAATAATCAGACTTGGAATAACAAAACGCAAATGACAGCTATGTAATTGACGTAAAATGACAGCTATGTAATGACGTATGGATGACAATTTGATATTTGTAAGAAATCAATATCTATATATATAAAAGAAAGTCGTGTTTGTTACAACACTTATAACTCGAGAACGGCTGGACCGATTGCCATGGTTTTTGATTTGTTGGATTTGTTTCCGTCCCGAATAGCAGAATACATCTTAAAAACAATGAAAACTCGATATGTGTAATGAATCTACATCTACACATCTACACAATATTATAAAGAGGAAACATTTGTATTTTTGTATGTTTGTAACGAATAAACTCAAAAACTACTGGGCCGATTTCAAAAATTCTTTCACCATTAGAAAGCTACATTCAGCCTGAGTAACATAGGCTATATGAAAAAAATGAAAAGCCAAGATGGCCGCCGCCACAAAATGGCGGATTACATATTTATTCCGCAACTACCTCAATATGGGTATCAAATGAAAGGGTTTGATTAGAAGAATAGAGCTCACAATAAAAAAATGAAAATCCAAGATGGCTGCCGCCACAAAATGGCGGATTACGTTTTTTTTCCGCAACTACCTCAATATGGGTATCAAATGAAAGGGCCTGATTGGTAGAATAGAGCTCAATATGAAAAATATAAAAATCCAAGATGGCCGCCGCCACAAAATGGTGGGTTACATATTTTTTCCGGGCCTACCTCAATATGGGTATCAAATGAGAGGGCTTGATTGGTAGAATAGAGCTCACTATTAAAAATGAAAATCCAAGATGGCCGCCGCCACAAAATGGCGGATTAATTTTTTTTCCGCAACTACCTCAATATGGGTTTCAAATAAAAAGGGCTTGATTGGTAGAATAGATCTCAATATGAAAAATATGGAAATCCAAGACGGCCGCCGCCACAAAATGGCGGGTTACATATTTTTTCCGCGCGTACCTCAACATGGGTATCAAATGAAAGGGCTTGATTAGTGGAATAGAGATCACTATTAAAAATGAAAATCCAAGATGGCCGCCGCCACAAAATGGCGGGTTACGTATTATTTTCCGCACCTACCTCAATATGGGTATCAAATGAAAGGGCTTGATTAGTAGAATAGAGCTCACAATAAAAAATGAAAATCCAAGGAGGCCGCCGCCATAAAATGGCGGATTACATTTTTTCTGCAACTACCTCAATATGGGTTTCAAATGAAAGGGCTTGATTAGTACAATAGAGCTCACAATAAAAAAATGAAAATCCAAGATGGCCGCTGCCACAAAATGGCGGGTTACATTTTTTCTGCAACTACCTCAATATGGGTTTCAAATGAAAGGGCTTGATTAGTACAATAGAGCTCACAATAAAAAAATGAAAATCCAAGATGGCCGCTGCCCCAAAATGGCGGGTTACATATTTTTTTCCGCACCTACCTCAATTTGGGTATCAAATGAAAGGGCTTGATTAGTAGAATGGAGCTCACAATAAAAAATGAAAATCCAAGATGGCCGCCGCCACAAAATGGCGAATTACATTTTTTTCCGCAACTACCTCAATATGGGTTTCAAATGAAAGGGCTTGGTTGGTAGAATAGAGCTCACTGTGAAAAAAATGAAAATTCAAGATGGCCGGCAACAAAGTGGCACATTACATATTTTCCACAACTGCTTCAATATGGGTATCAAATGAAAGGGCTTGATTAGTAGAATCGAGCTCATTCTGAGAAAATTAAAAAATAAAATCAATGAGAAGTATCAACTAACAACAAAACTAAAAACTTGAAAATAAAAATTAAATTAATAAAAATGATGTGGTGTTATGAGACACCAGGTAGGAACGAATAAGTCATAGAAATAGAAATGTGCATGTTATTCATACCTTTTTATTAATCCTTATCCAAATAAATTATTTTGTATTCAAAATTGTTTCGATACCCGTAGATTACTTTTTGCATTTTTCAAATCGTATATTTCATTCAAAAGATATTAGGATAAGGGCGGGCACATCAATGAAACTTTTCTTTCACCGTAACAGCAGGTGATATTTAATCTATATATATAAAAGAAAGTCGTGTTAGTTACACCACTTATAACTCAAGAACGGCAGAACAGATTTGGCTGAAAATTGGTAGGGAGGTAGCTTAGAGCCAGGAGACGGACATAGGATACTTTTTATCCCGTTCGACAGCGTTCCTGTGTGACTTGACATGAAACGTCAGTCACTATAAAACGTGGTATAACAAAAAATAATCAGACTTGGAATAACAAAACGCAAATGACAGCTATGTAATTGACGTAAAATGACAGCTATGTAATGACGTATGGATGACAATTTGATATTTGTAAGAAATCAATATCTATATATATAAAAGAAAGTCGTGTTTGTTACAACACTTATAACTCGAGAACGGCTGGACCGATTGCCATGGTTTTTGATTTGTTGGATTTGTTTCCGTCCCGAATAGCAGAATACATCTTAAAAACAATGAAAACTCGATATGTGTAATGAATCTACATCTACACATCTACACAATATTATAAAGAGGAAACATTTGTATTTTTGTATGTTTGTAACGAATAAACTCAAAAACTACTGGGCCGATTTCAAAAATTCTTTCACCATTAGAAAGCTACATTCAGCCTGAGTAACATAGGCTATATGAAAAAAATGAAAAGCCAAGATGGCCGCCGCCACAAAATGGCGGATTACATATTTATTCCGCAACTACCTCAATATGGGTATCAAATGAAAGGGTTTGATTAGAAGAATAGAGCTCACAATAAAAAAATGAAAATCCAAGATGGCTGCCGCCACAAAATGGCGGATTACGTTTTTTTTCCGCAACTACCTCAATATGGGTATCAAATGAAAGGGCCTGATTGGTAGAATAGAGCTCAATATGAAAAATATAAAAATCCAAGATGGCCGCCGCCACAAAATGGTGGGTTACATATTTTTTCCGGGCCTACCTCAATATGGGTATCAAATGAGAGGGCTTGATTGGTAGAATAGAGCTCACTATTAAAAATGAAAATCCAAGATGGCCGCCGCCACAAAATGGCGGATTAATTTTTTTTCCGCAACTACCTCAATATGGGTTTCAAATAAAAAGGGCTTGATTGGTAGAATAGATCTCAATATGAAAAATATGGAAATCCAAGACGGCCGCCGCCACAAAATGGCGGGTTACATATTTTTTCCGCGCGTACCTCAACATGGGTATCAAATGAAAGGGCTTGATTAGTGGAATAGAGATCACTATTAAAAATGAAAATCCAAGATGGCCGCCGCCACAAAATGGCGGGTTACGTATTATTTTCCGCACCTACCTCAATATGGGTATCAAATGAAAGGGCTTGATTAGTAGAATAGAGCTCACAATAAAAAATGAAAATCCAAGGAGGCCGCCGCCATAAAATGGCGGATTACATTTTTTCTGCAACTACCTCAATATGGGTTTCAAATGAAAGGGCTTGATTAGTACAATAGAGCTCACAATAAAAAAATGAAAATCCAAGATGGCCGCTGCCACAAAATGGCGGGTTACATTTTTTCTGCAACTACCTCAATATGGGTTTCAAATGAAAGGGCTTGATTAGTACAATAGAGCTCACAATAAAAAAATGAAAATCCAAGATGGCCGCTGCCCCAAAATGGCGGGTTACATATTTTTTTCCGCACCTACCTCAATTTGGGTATCAAATGAAAGGGCTTGATTAGTAGAATGGAGCTCACAATAAAAAATGAAAATCCAAGATGGCCGCCGCCACAAAATGGCGAATTACATTTTTTTCCGCAACTACCTCAATATGGGTTTCAAATGAAAGGGCTTGGTTGGTAGAATAGAGCTCACTGTGAAAAAAATGAAAATTCAAGATGGCCGGCAACAAAGTGGCACATTACATATTTTCCACAACTGCTTCAATATGGGTATCAAATGAAAGGGCTTGATTAGTAGAATCGAGCTCATTCTGAGAAAATTAAAAAATAAAATCAATGAGAAGTATCAACTAACAACAAAACTAAAAACTTGAAAATAAAAATTAAATTAATAAAAATGATGTGGTGTTATGAGACACCAGGTAGGAACGAATAAGTCATAGAAATAGAAATGTGCATGTTATTCATACCTTTTTATTAATCCTTATCCAAATAAATTATTTTGTATTCAAAATTGTTTCGATACCCGTAGATTACTTTTTGCATTTTTCAAATCGTATATTTCATTCAAAAGATATTAGGATAAGGGCGGGCACATCAATGAAACTTTTCTTTCACCGTAACAGCAGGTGATATTTAATTTTTTATAAAGTGCACATAACGTTTTTTACAAAGTCATTGGTGTATGCCACTGGGATTCGAACCCGGATTCCTCGATTCGAGGTCGAATTCTAAGTCACTGGGCTATCTGTTACTTCTTACTACAAACGTGTTAAAGTTGTTTGGTTTTCGCGATGGACTTGGTGGTGGAAAGTTGACTGTGTTTCAAAAAAGCTTTTGATATTAATCAAATTAATTGGCAGAGCAAAGCCTGCCGGGTCAGCTAGTTACAAAATAAAAGAATGGGATTACGGTACTTTGAATGATTTTTTGAGAGAGTTCGTCTTAACCTATATTTCATTTTATGGGTGAACGATTTTACAGCCTCGCGGACAATCAGAATGGCTACGTCTGTGTAGAAAGTTACAGAAATTATTTCGAAAGGATCAATCATCATAATAAACCTACATTTTCTCGAGCAATACTTATACGCCTTTTGTTGTTTACTGTCCGCTTTTAATACAGATCAGGCAAAGTCTCGAAAGCCAAAATAGCATTCCCAATTTCTTGCGTTAAAGTATCTACAAGTACTTCCGCCCATTTGGTATTTGATTTAGGCGAGGTGTTTACACGTAATTGTCTGTGGGTCAATTGGAATGGAGCTATCAGCGGTTACAAATCGGAGCAGGCTTGTGACAAAGCATGTCGGTCGGTGATCGACGTTGTCGCACGGCCCTCTATGACAAACGTAACGCTATGACTGATTGTGTCCGTTCGTCGAGGCACTCGCTCTCTTTGTGCTTTCAAATAATCCGCTGAGTCGTGATCTGGAGTCTAACGGTGTAGGTCTGCGAGCCTATTGAGTGCGCTCTCGGTAATAGACACAATTTTTCAAGCTTTCACATAAGATCACTAATACTTGTTAAGCTCAAAATACATCACCGTGATATTATCTCCATTCTAAATCTTGTTACATTGCTAAACGTTTCGTAGTTCTTTGTTTATGATATTTTAAATTGATGTTTTTTTTAATCATAAAACAATTGGCTACATACACTTTTTACTACTCTTAATGAATCTGAGCTAGAGGTTTGTACTGAAGGATCAATGAAATCCGTATAAATTCTGTGCGCATTTAGTCATATAAGTTAAACAGCACTAAGCCTAACGAATCACGAATCAAATGTCAATCGAAATCATTGAACTCCGCTTAGGAATACGAGTAAGTACATACTATTCTACTATACCTACATTCTTCGAATAGGTAGGAACTGTGTATATCTAATAACATTTATAGAAACGGCTAGAAAACAAACGGGTAGCAATTGATGTTACCTAATGCCAAAAGCTGCCTTTAATAAAACAAGGATTCGAATTTGTCCCTACTAAGTATTTACACTGTACGTTTTCATTACAAATAAAATTGATTCCATGGCAGTTACCGTTACCCTTATAAATAAACCACCGTAAAAAAGTCAGTTCTTTATATCTTAGGTTGCGATAAAAATAGGCGGATAAGTAGGTGTAGGTTGATTGTGGTACGTAAATTGAGCATATTCACTTTAATTGGGGCGCCTTTCTTAGTCCTCGTGAATAAACGCTTGCATATACATACGACGTTTGTGGACGTGGGTGGACGTTAGACACCCATAGGTTGCTGTGACCACTAACATCAGGCAGCATGTATGCTTCTGTCAATTACCTCCTATAAAATGTTGTTACATAGAAAATGTTATACGTGCTGGATTTCGACAGCAAAAAATCATAATTCGAGTTTGTACAAGTGTGTACTCGTATATACGTCTCTTTAATATGTGGAAATAATTTTATGACACTGCTATGATAGTGCTAGGATGCTATTAGAGCTGAAGGTTCTGTAACCAAGTCTGTTTTGCGTGAATAGGCCAAAGATGCAGGTCTTCCCTAAATAACATTTATTAACAGTTTTCATTGCTTATACAACATTAATATTCAACATATTTGTCGTCCACTCTGGATTATACTCTTAGTATACATTAATCTATATTGCTGTTGTATTCTGATACCTAGGTTTACGTTTTATAACCCACGTAGGTAAATAAGTAACTATACCATATCATACTACAGTAAAGTTTGACATGACGCACATTAATATTGTGTTGTAATTATTTTCTAATTGAGTAATTATGATCATGTAGGTAGCACGCGTGACATTTCACACTGCGGTTAAGTCGATTTAAGTTAAAATCTCGGGTCTCACCTGCACACAGCCTGCCACCTGTTAACTGCAACTCGGCAGAATAAAAAAAATAAAAGAAGCGAGCGCCAGCCAATGCAAAAAACAAGAATCCAAGACGACACGTTTGGAAAATAAAAAAAGTTCTCGCCCACCAGATGGTCGCCCGACGCGCCGAGAAACTCGCTCTGTGCAGGTTGTGACTTACCACGCATATTATTCATTTGCACTTATGAATGTGGGGAAAATTGAATAACAAATCTGATTAAAGAGTACGGAATAATCTCTTAAAGGATATACTCGTAATCCCTACGACTCTACACTGGCTCTCCGTAGTAGAGTCAAGGAGCATAAAACTGCTAATACAATCTATAAATAGTACTTAAAACGAATAGGCAAAACAAAACGATCTCGATAATATTATGTAGATGTAAAATTCTTTTTTGTTTTGGAGTTCGTTTCAATTGCGGTGATTTTTATTTTTTACATGTAAGTGGATTGAGTTAGAATAAAACTTCATAGCCTATTTCAAATTCTAACCGCGGATCTTAGTATTCTGTTTTATTTTGTTCACAAACTAAATAAATGAGTAATTTATTTATTAAAAACAATATAGTATGTACATAATAACTAGTGTCCTCAAAAATGAAAATCCGCAGATACGGATCCGGATACGGATATTTGGTGTCGGCGCGCGAGACCTTGCAACGACATGTACTATAGGTATGGTAACTTACTACGATGAATGTTTGCAATATAAAAGTGCCAAATATTTGTTTTAAGAAATAAAAAATACTCTGAATGGAATTTAGTGTTTTTTCTTTATTTTACCATATTACCTATGCACTTCATCCCATCAATTGAAAATTAACAAGGTAAAAGATCCGTAAAAGATCTTTCTTCTAATTTGGATATCCGCGGATACGGATACGGATATCCGGAGCATCACTAGTAATAATACCACGTAAAGATATCACTGCATTCATTTGTTCCACACATAATTAGATATTCTAAATCTGAAAAGCATAACTTCAAGTTATTACTTACTTGGGGAATGTAGGTAAATTCACGTTAAATAAACAAGTTTAACGGGAACAATATAAATCGAAAGAATTTTAAGCGTCACTAAGCTTTCAAAAGGAGGAAAGCAATTAAACGCCTGCTCTGTAACATTTTATACCACCTTTGAAATAGATCCAACTGTGCTTATTTATCAGAGCTGGCGAAAATTAATTGGCCATATGTTTGTGTAACATTCTCATTAAAACGGTCTCTTTCAAAAGCCGTGACCCCATATGGTGCACTATTTTTTGTGGTGCAAAAACAAGTCAAAAATGTTAAGCCGACAAAACAATCAAACAACAACCAGGAAAAAACGGACGTAACAACCTGTTATAAATTAAAAAAATGTGTCAAGTCATCTCACCACCTTAGTTCCTCTTTACTTTTTTATTTTTATTGTTATATGTTATTCATTCTCGTATGGAATGAATGTCGTTGTATAAGAATTTGATTTTTAATATAGTCGTATAAGGTAAGCTTAAAAGATAACGTAGGTTGACAATGACAAGTGCCTTTATCTTGATAACGTTTTATATTACTTGACTTGAACAATTTAAGTCAATGAGGTTTTTGATTATGCTCAACTTGTACATGGATGTAAATAAATGAGAACTTTTAAGCAAGTTAGTAGTGAGCGTATTTAATCAGTTAAATTAATGTGAGTTAAAATGTAAATTGGTATGTTAATGTCGTTCGAACATGATATATGAGTTATCAATATCAAACAAACGCCCTAATTATGACCTCGGCAGTATTATTATTTATTTAAGTGTTCTGATTCATAGTTGACTGTTTCATGAAACTACAAAAACACTTCCAGTAAATATATTTCAATAAAGCAATAAACAGACTCCCTGTTATCGGGTATATCACTCGCTGCTAATGAACACGTGTACTGTAACAGCAGATTTACATTGAAGAAGTAACCGCACTAAGCGCACAGCATTTGATCACGTTGTGACAATTAATTGCTTCGGCACTACCTGGGAAATTGGCCCGCCTCCGCAATTAGTTCCCAGCTTACTAATGCCTGTGTAACTTATGGTCGACGATAGCAGCCGTCTCATGTCGCTCATTAATGGATAGTTTCCATTACTAATCGACTTCAAACAACATTTCACTTTGTAATTTAAGGGGTAATTATCGCATTTGGCCAAAGATTAGCTCTTGTATTTACAATTCGAATCTTGCTAATTTAAGTATTCCTTTTTGGGTTAGCAAATGATTTGTTGTTTTGTTGTCGAAGTTTTGTTGTTTTTGCGATGACAAAACATTTGCGCATCGATTCGATCGATTTGCGAACTGGTTGGAGAATCTTGGTTAAATGGATGGTGGCTAATCGTTTGTAAATATAGGTGAAGGGCTTCGAACAGAGATATGGGCAGTACCTGCGCAAATGTGGTGGCGCGTGCGCACCTGTGCCCGCATGCTCGCTTCCACCTAAATAGAGAAGCACAGCGTGTTGTCCAGCCCTTTTTTCATTATGCTATTCTGTAATCAACTATGAGATAGTAACCAACAAAAGGTTAAACAAATTCCAGATACATGAGGGTTGTGTCACGATGATAAAAATCGAATACCATAAAATTATTTAACACTGTGGGCATTCAAAATTCAAAATTCAAAAGCTTTTATTCATTATTAGGTACAATTTATGCACACTTAATGAACGTCATACATTTAACATTATACAATTATACAAACATCCGCTTTGATCGCCCCTCAGGCAAAACGTGGACTAGGAGAAAATAGCGGGCGGAAAAAAACTCCCAGCACTCTTTTAAAAATAAGTATGAATTATTCTATGGTGCAGTATGACTAGGCCCAATAAAGGAACACACGTGACAGCTATCGTGTGTGTCAATATCGCCCCATTGCCATCCGCTCACAAATGAATATTGATACATGGTGTATAGAAACTACCTTATAAAATTATATAGGTAAATAGATACCTTTTTGATTATAATGTTTTTGCCATTTACGTTCTAGGCACATAATCACAAAATTACTTTTAATTAAATAGCGATTTTTCGAAAATAATGAACAACATAATAACTTGACTTTTTAAGCACACTTCACACAAAATTGCACACGCGCTGTTGTTATGTAACTATCATAAGTATTTATGTGTATTGGTATATATTTAAAAATTAAATAATTATGTTTCCAACAACTATTTTCTGTACAATAATAAATTTAAAAAGAAAAATTTCTTGTTAGGGCTATGCACTTTAGGAATAGGTACAGTTAAACTCTCATTTTTTATATTTCTGTTCTATATTTTCTTGTTTAGATAATTATGAAGGTACTGACATTTTACTACTTATGACACTTGTAGGTACGCAAAAGAGAATAGGCTATATGGGGGTCAGTGGCCTTTTCAAGCTTAGCATAGCAAAGAATCGCAATCAATGTACTAGGTGTACTAACTATACAGTGCTAATAAACATACTTATAATATAGAAATGGATTAGTAACTCATCCCTCCTTTGAAGGCCCCTGCTGGACATAAATATTCCTTAATTTATGACCGGTGTGTCATAGGTAAATCTCAAGGTAGATCTACTGAAAAGTACTCGTAATTGTCCTAAGTATAATACGATGACCTACCAATAAGGCACTAAAATCATAAATGCCTCGCCTTATTTAATCTGCATCCATGACACATGTTAGCACTAAGCTAACGGTAGTTTGTAATACTATTATAAGTATACATACTTCAGCATTTTTAAGTATACGTCTATTTTAATAAGCGTTAAATCTATGAACTAAAATATACGAAGGCTATAAAGAAGTAATTAGACCATTCTTAATAATCGAAAAGTTATGATAATGCCTCGAGCATGATCTTACGTAGTTTCGTATACTAATCGTATCTAGTTGCCATTAGTATCGGAAGATGTTAAGACATACCGACATATGGCTGACTAATGACTAACGTTGTCTATACGAATACTTTGACGATAGTGTTCATGCTCACGGGTTAGAACTCTGTCGTCAACCCTAGAGGGAAGGCGGCGAAACACCGTCGGTTGTTATCGCACTTATCTGCCATATTGATTGCGGCCGTGTCGAAAGCCTTACCGGCCAAATGCGACGCGAGAGCCAGATTGAAACCCGAACATGTCCGATGATTGATTACTGCGTAATGGACACTGACACTCGGGAGCGATTTACTCAAAATACCAATGTGACAATGTACGATGCATCTGTATTCGTAAGTATGTATTTATCAATCAGTATCCTATGCATACCATTTTAAATCAATAAAATTCAACTTATTTATTTGTTGAGTCACATAAAGTTCGATTAACGATTAAAGATCGCTTATTCGGCTTTTAATAAAATGGGACGTGAGTATAAAACTTTTAAATATTTCAATTAACTCCCGATATTTATTAACCAACCAATGTCCAAGTATTTTGTAATAATTTCTCATTTCAATTCCAATATTTAAATTATAATATTAAAAAAGTAATACTTATGTAAAATATATAAAAAAATCATATTAATTACTGACAAGCTTTTGGGACGTACCATAAAATTACCAATTACCAAAATTTTACGCTCTTATCGACCCGTAGGTAATGAGTTTTAAAAGCTTTTCGGTTTCAAGGAATTCAAAATCTCTGCAAACATCCGCGATCTTAATCTAAAGATTGAAGATCCACTGTACTTTTCCGTTTTGAATGATTTATGTTCTTACTGAAATTCATCGCGATAAAAAATACATTTAAATCCTTGTGTGCCGAGGGACATTTTAAAATCATTTATTGAGTGTTCGATTCACCCGTATAAAATGGCAGCTTATTAAAAAACGTTCGCGAATTTTGATGAGGTTAATGCGTTGTCGCGGTATGGCGTGTTATTAAGAATAATAACAGCGATAAAGCTGTAAATTGCGTATGCGTGAGGTCGTAGCACTCGGCGCGGCCTGCGGGAGCCGCCGGGCCACTTGCCCAGCGCCAAATGATTGATATTACCTACCATCAAATCACCGAAACACGCCACGCAAATGCACTTGTCAAAAGACTACACGACTCACCTGAATTCGGGTCGTCATTAAATATCAAACTAAGATCATAAAATTCAAAAACAATTACTTATCTTTTTTATGCCTCAAGTACCATGGGGATCTATCTATGTGCTTTTAAGAATACACCAGGTCAATTATGATAAAATAGTTGTAAAATTCAAGCACAATAAGTGGATTGATGAATCCTTTTATAATGATATTGCATATTATGTCTTTGCTTGCCTGTATACTGAAGATATCTTCGCCCACATTATTCATGCCAGTTTTGAACGTAGTGTAATATTTCTTAATCCATCAGCTTTCTCAACTATTTAACAGCATTAACTCTAAACTTGTTAACGTTATTGGTTAATGTGTTGGTCTCTATGTCATTTTAAACAACATATACCTACCTATATTTTCTTTAAAAAATCTTAACAGGCAGACAATGTGACACGTAATCGTTATATGGAACAATAATTGTTCGGATACTCACAATGAGAAAGATATAGGGTAGACCTTAAACCACCACGATGGCCTATTGCGGATTGGTGTGTAATGTGTAGGATGAGCCAGAAGTATACTTTACCAGGAATTAACAGATATGTTTGCAATATCGTTTTATGCAGCAGTTTGAGTTCAGCCATTCGTATTTACGAATGGCTTGAATTGTGAATTGATTTGGACAACTTTTCTTTTAATGAATGCGTCGAAAATTTGCATAAAAATACACCTATTTTTCTACCTAGTGACATAAAACATTATTCATGACTGCTTACCGATACCACTATTTAAATTGCATAGCTACCGAAATCTTACAAAACCGCAACAGTGCGCAGCAATTTTTTAACTGCTGGTGCATAGCATACTACATCTCGTTCTCCTTTTGCAGTTAGAAAAAATGACGACACAATCCTTCGTTAGATAGCTTGACTCAGCTCAGGCGTTCTACCGTCTACCGGGAGTCGGGACCTTTAGTCTAACGTTAACTAGAGAACATACACGGTGGTGGATATGTAACGGCGCGTGACGTCCACCTGTCGCGTGCGAGGCGCGTGCAGCGTACAGCGCACACCAACCGCCGCGGACGCTCAACCGTGGCCGTGCACTTGTTGGACGGAACACGGAACCACCGACCGTGGATACGGGCGGACACCTGACGCGTGCCGTACGCGTTGCCATGGCGCCCTCCGCACATTGCGAACTGCCCAATGGAAACCTGCGGCAAACGGCTGGTAGAAAATGCAAAAAATGGCCAAGCTCCGTAACGAGTAAAGTCACTTTGATTTTACTAATACTTAGTTTATTAAGTAATAAAAACCAATTTAATGGGGTTTCAGGGCAAATTCTATAATTTATTGTATTTCTAGAGCAGTGATAGCCTAGTCGCTAAGAATTTGAAATCATAATGAAAAGATCTGTGTTTAAATCCCAGAGGCAAACGTCAATGGTGTGTGCCTCTGGGAGGACGGTGAAGGAAAACATCGTGAAGAAATCTGCATGCCTCAGAGTCAGTCAGTAACCCATTAATGACTCACTACAGGGTCGGGTCTCCTATCACAATGAGAGGGATGTAGGCCTTAGTCTACCATGCTGGCCTAATGCGGGTTGGTGGACTTCATATGCCTCAGAGTACTTCGCGGTATTCTTAAAGGCATGTCCGCCAACCTGCAATAGGCCGGCGAGATAAACTAAGTTCTTGGATGCACCCGACTCCGCAGTGGGTTATGAGGTATGAGTTCATTTTTGCGCAAGCCCGTACACTATTGGTTTAACTATAAAAGACTAGTTTTATATACATGCTTGGAATTAATTTATCCGAGTATTTTGATTCATAGCAAATTGAAAATTCGTTTGAATTTACATTAACACCAGTACAACAAAGTGTAAACTCTTAATGTCATCTCTCAATCGTAGGAAACTTTCCGCCACCCTCTTAACCCGGCACGGCACGTCCTGTTGCTATTTGTGGTTGGACGAGAGTGTCCTGGGCTGCAGTGACCAGCCAGTTAACATCAAGTGGCCTGCATGCTTGTTTGCTACGCAGATATATTAGTAAATGAAAAAGCTCTATTTCCTTAGATATTTTATGACTTTTCCATTTCTTCTTCGAAGTCGTTACTCTTGTTCTTGAAGGAGGACTCTTTTCAAATAGTCAAAGCGTTTTTAAAAATAGTTCAAAACTCAAGTATTTAAATACACCAAATAACATCACGAACGGATACTCATTACCATAAATCAATTAAAGTTACCTTCTAAACAATTTCACAATAAATAAGCTGAGCTGAACGACACTTCTGTTCGCAATCACCCCAAATAGCTTAACACGCAGATTATGCAGGTTAAGAGGCATTTCATACAATAAACGGTAATAAATCGCCGTGCGTGCAAATGTCACGGTGCTCTTGATGACTGAAAATGTCATCGTGTTTCAAGACAGTACAAGGTCTTCATGTAAAGAAGATATTTGGATTTACACTGGTTTCAATCTAACAGTTAATTGATGTTACATTGTGTATATCAATAACATTTATTTAAAACGTTGATCTTTATGTAACTAGGTCAGTAATTTCGTATAGAGAAATTTAAAATCCTGTCGTAAAATCAAGTTGTGGGGGAATATTACTTAAATGTACGATTGTTATTAAAAGAAAATTAGACTAATATTACATTTTAAATGCTGCATACAAGCCCAGTGGGAGACATAAAAATATTGAGGATATTATCAGCCCGCTGGGTGGCCACGGCGAACAAACAACTAGATCGCCTACGCTGGTTGTAGGCAAAGGTTATCAGAGACCGCAAGAGATTACGTAAGGTACGTATTTTAGGATATATCATAGTGCTCGCTTTCCACAGTTCTCTATTAACTGAGTGAATGTATAAAAACGTTTCCTTATGTCCGACACGTGCCTGTACATCGGCGCGTGCGCATGCTTATAGTCAAGCGTGCCTCCACGCTCCACCGCCCTACACCCTCTACCCCTATCACCATGCCATTACCTCCATTACATTATTCTAACATACGTCCAACCGACATGTGCACGACAGTTGGGTCCTGGACGAGATAAGACAATTGAATTCTAGTGGAGTCACTAATTAAGAGATGGCATAGCAGATAAGGATCACAATTTATATGCGAGAGTTACTACACATTTGTTCACCAACCCGCACTGGGCGAGTGTGGTGGACTAACGCTTGCATCTTTCTCATTGTGAGACGAAACCCGACCCTGCAGTGGGCCACTTATGGGATACAGACAGATTACTGTATCTTTCTTATAAGAAGAGTAGGTATACGAATAATATTCTATGTAAAGTTATTTTACACTTGTGTGCAAATTATTGTCAGAGTAGTGTAAGTGAGTCCTCCTAAGAGGGTTGTTAATCTTTCGCACTATATTGCGCGTTACCAAATATAACCTAAAATGAGGCGTTTCAAGTGAGTGAATGAGTAATTTGTGTGTGTTTAGGTATATGTAGATTGTTCTCATGAAGGTGGAACCTGGTACAGGTTGCAACTTACAGTATCATTTAGTGGTATTGCAGTTGTATAATTTCTAAGTGAGGTTTTAGTGTACTATTAGTTTCTGTGCGTAGGTATGTCGGCTGTATAGTTCAAAGGAGGATATATGAGTTTACGAGAATGGCAGCAATGATAGTATATAAAACACGTTGGCTCGCGGAAGGCTGCAGGTACTGGGTAGCGGCGGAGTCTCGGAGCGGCACAGGCGCTGGCGCAGGCGCAGGTTACGCGGGGGCGGCGGCGCGGCGGCGCGGGCGCTCGGTCTCCGTATTTTATTTATAATTACGGACGACGACCCGAGACCCGGACCTGTCGCGATTTCACCTGCTATTATTGCCATTTTATTCATTGTTATTGCATTTATTACGTTGCTTGTTACAGATTTTACTGTCTGTAGGTTTTAACGAATGGCGCTTAATGATGAGAGTACGTGTTCGTGCTGATTTCTCCTTATAAACGCGCGCATAACGATTGCATCCTTAGTTAGTGGTGGCGATTTAATTGATATTATTAAGTTTTAATGTTCTTCCTGATACACAATGTGAAAAGAAAGTAAAATGAAATTTTAACATTAATGTTTAACTTTCTTGCAATAAACTCATGTTGAATGGTTTGATCGCAATGATATATCGATTACGATTTTATTATCTTTGGAATAATTTAATCATAATTGCGTATGGAAATTTTCTGCGATGCATTTGCCGTTGCATTTTAAATACCTGTTAAGAAAAAAAATCCGATCGTAGCTGAGATGCACTTTCGAAATTGACGCCGAACCGCCGGTGAGCTCGTCAGACCTCACGATTGTTTAGACGAACAGACAATGTGTGAAGTCGTTATTCATAATGTGGTAACATTTCGCGGTGGGCAATCGGTGAGTCGGTCGGAGGTGAGGGTCGGGGCACACGCTCGCCACCTACGCCCGGTACCGTTACACACCGGTTAATTTTTGTATCGAGCCGGGATTATTGTATTAACGCCCGCGCCCTCTCGCTCCGCTCGGTAACAATGCGCGCACTAAAATCATATCAGACGACTCATGAGGTTTCACTTCTCTTCCATATCGAAAGTAATTTAATATCTCACGAATTTAAATAATCTTGAGCAACGATTGACAAGGGATCTCAATTTGCAGCACCCATAAATAGGCTATACCTAAAATGATAGTTGTAACTCTTTTAATTAAGGAAAAAAAATTAAAATTTTATTCCAAATTTTGTATTATAGCAACATGTTTCATTTCGTTTTGATTATTTGAAATGCGAATTTCAACCTCCATTTATTAAATATAAACAATACAACCTACATGTAAACTACATTAGATACTGAAATAATGAACAAAATGGACATTAGGATATTTTATGCATGTGATGTGTATTGTTTATATTGAATTTTCTATTTTAACGAAGGCAATACAAAGCGACGTAAACAATGCATATTCTAAGTTTATATTATACAGAAATACAAAGCCTGTTGCTCAAATAAACATTAAATATTTCGTAGACAGGAATAGACTGAAGCTCGTTGATGTCTTTTGTACGGACAGTTTATAATTATGTACGCCAAGTATTTTTTCGCATAATCTTGATGTTGTTAAATGGTTAAGTAATTATAATAGATGGTAATAACATAAAGCTATAATGTAGGTAATACAAACATTCACTAAGGAATAAAATTAATGAATTTGTACACTAAAATTTAAAACCAAATTAATGAAAAACAGTATTCTGGTAAAACAGTAACAGTCAAGTGAATAAAATAGTATTGCAACGTATTATTGAGCTCACGGACATAAAGCATCAGAATCCATTTACATGAATCTGTAAAGCATCGCTACTAGTGAATAATCTTTTCACAGGCGTTGAAGCGCGACGTGGGACGCCCACGCGCGGCGAACACACCATACCTTACAGACTTGTCTGTGGTTATTGGCACAGGATCATGCGATTTATCGGCTTGTGTCGCATCGGGTGTTGCCTCATGGATCCATCTTATTTGATTTTGCTGACTTTATAAACTATTACAAAGATTCCATTGGGAATTTCACTCAGCCCAGCTTTATTTCCAACTTCATTGTACAAATTCTTTTTTATCGACCACAAAATAAACTTTCGCCTGTTTTCATAATGCAGTAACAAGTTTGTTACATCTACCCACTACGAGTGACATGCACTCATAAATATACTCGCAAACGCGAATGATATAAAACGTGTCATAATATAAGGCATGGAAAGGTATAACAAAATCACGATGTACCAGATGTACTTATGTATCAGTGTAATAGGCGCACGTGACAAAAGATGTGCATGAGTATGAATACCTATATTCTTTTATTTTTAAGATACATACTTGTATCATATACATTGGTGATGAGTACCTAGTACAAATAATAATCTGTTTAATAATACCTATGTTTGGTACAGAAATTTAAGAAAGCAAGTTTTTCTGCCGTTATATGTATATCTACTGTTATGTTATTCTTTTACATGCACTACAACTTTACATCTTTCTAAACTATTAAGAGGTACACGAGTATTTTGTTATCTATGGCAAAGTTAACGGGGTTACGAAGGTTAGATGATTATCTTTGTACATGCCATTATAATAAATATTCAACGCGGCCAAGTCGTTAAAATTTTGATAATTTTGAAGATAATAAGGATCTTCAATAAAAATACATAAAGCATATCTTTAATAAAATTCTTGTACTAGTAATACTGCAGAAACGTTAACCTACGTGCAGAGCTATAGCACCAAAGGGCACTAAATCTGAGGAGATTATAAATTGTAACATTGTCATATCAAGAGTGGGTTAGGTAATTTATTGAAAGGTACGCATTGAAATCACGTTTATTTGTGCACACGCGCCGACGCGACGTGCGACGTTACAAATCATGCTTATCGGTCGGGTTCGACGTGGTCCACTGCCGCCGCCGCCGCTTCTAAATCTAGACGGATCTAGATACTCACTTACTCATCGATGTTCTGTGCATGTGGCGTCTTAATACAGAGTACAACAGACTAGTTCAGCTCCCTCAGTAGTGCCCAACATAACCACACCTGCCCAATGTTACCCTCCTTTAAATTTGTCCTTCATATTTGTTTGGCTATGATTTCGGTATCCTTAAGAAAGATCTGGGGATAAATTCTATAGACACTCACTAATAAATATTTTTTCTAATTACTGAGCTTTTTACAATATACCTAATGTCGCTTTCTTTTACGGCGAATGAAAACATCGCAAGGGCACCAGTGCAATCTCTAAGAAGTTCTCAAAGACATGTGAAGTCCACCAACCCACAATGACTAGCTCATTGTAAAACTTGGTAAAACTAAGGGGTATTTCTTCTCTTACGGAAAAGAAAATCTTTACATTAATTACCTGGTCCAGGACTGGGTCAGTAATAGTAAAAGATCACTAATGGATTGCATTTAATTTTTTTGTTTAAAAAAAATTTAAAATAAGTGGCCGCGTTGCGCCTACGCGAAGAGGTACCTACTTACGTTACAAATCATGGTTATTGGTTAGAATCGACTAGGAACATTGGCGCCGCCACTTCTAAGTCTAGATGAATTTCGATACTCACTCCTTAATGCATGTGGCATCTTCATACACAATGCGACTAGCTGCACTACCTCAATTTACCTACTGCAAAAACCACAAAAGGTGCTTCCTTGATTTGTTAGAGCATGCTTGTATTAGAAATAACCGAAGTAGATACTTTATTACGAAATAAAATGAGATAATTGTAAAAGCTTTTCTTTCTACATTAGGTACACGGTACCTGCCTACTATTTCCCATAAGAATTAACTGAACTAATTTAAGCCAGGCAATAATTAAATATAACAAAGCTTCTTATGAACGAGGTCGAATTAGTGTCGAAACCAGTTTGCGTTATCTGTAAGGCGATCGGTTATAAGTAATAGAAAAGTTCAAAGTTCTATTAGACTATTAAGTGTGAACTCTAATTGGTATCGCGTATCGGTGGCCAATCTCGGATTAGATAATCACGATGCAAATAGGAACAGAATTAATTAATGAGAATGGCCAATGCGTCGGGCGCAGTGCAGGGACGCCGGTCGCCGCGCACGCGCCGCTCTAGCGGTGGCCCGCGGACCAATCACTACCAGTCGCATGCGCGCTCTAAGGCGCTCTATAAAGCCAGCATACACGATCCGATTACCGTCATGATTGCAGTACGCTTGAAGCAGCGTGGCGTCCAAACTGCAGTGCATCAATGTAGACTACACACGGTCATTAGCCGTCACCAGGTGGTAGAAGAAGAGCCCGCGGCTTCGTTCGCGTAGACTTGGTCCAGAGAGGGATAAAGAGTATCCTATATTATGATTTAGGTTACAACTACGTGCATACCAAATTTAATCTAAATCTGTTTAGCCGTTTTTGCTTGAAAGAGTAAAATACACTCATCTATCTATCCATCCTCGAAAATTTTCACATTTGCAATATCGCCCAGCATCCATGGTACATTTTTGCATTTGATTAGGTACTATCAAGCTAATTTTCTCTGAGTAGCTTCATTTTGATGAGACGCCCAACAATTTCCTGTACGAAACTCTCGATTGTGGTAGCTAACAGAGGTAGCAAGGATACAATATGTCTATTTGATGATTCTACTAATAGTATACATAGTAGGAATGATGAAATTTTTACGACTCCCTTCGACGGTGGGATATCCCTAATTCAGAAAAAAGACACCGATATTTTCATTTTTGTTTAAAGTAGATTTGTCCATTTAAAATATTACATAATTTATAAGACTTTCCGGTAAACTGGATCGTGTATGGCTCCCTTTAAACAACTTCACTAGCTATTTCTAATTGGCGCTCGTGTAGGCTGATGTGGATATTCGCTGTCTTTTAGCGCCAACTCGCAATCTTCGGCGCAGATAAGTGCGCTGCTATCTTTAATCTTCTTGTAATTTTAACAGATCTCAATTAAGCATTTTAAGCTAATATTGCTTTCATTTTACGCACATACAAATACATACACAATTTTAAAGAACAGACTTTACGCAGGTTAGCAGAGAGAAATGGTTTTACCTAATGTTGATAATAAAAAAGTGTTTTATACTCTGGCTTTAAAATTTAATTTAATTTATTATCTAAACAAAGTAGTGAATTAGTTCGACTTATAAATTTAAATTCTCATCATTTCAATTCGTAAATTGTCGTTATAGTGCGCATTCCTATGAGCATTGAGCATCGTAACTAAGTTCTATATTGCATCAAGAGAGGGCACTTTTTCAAGATCCATAGTTTTACAATCAGCAGATTACACAATATGATTTCGAGTCGATTATACATGTCTTAATTTCAAACGTTTCGATTTAAAATGTTATTCAATATCAATATCTTAACTTTAGAGAATCGTGCACTTGCGTGACAGGGTTATAGGTTAATGCGGTGCAGATTGTTATCTCATTTGACAACTTTCTTATTAGTTGGGACTCGAAACAATCATGACATTATTAGATCGCGAACTAAATTCTGTTTATATTGTTATGCAATAGTCAGAACAGCGAACCCTTGTATTGCGATATCGTTAATTGTATTAATGGACCATTTCTAGACCATATAATGTATTGGTACCATTGAATTGGCTTTTAGAAACACGTGAATTTAATCAAATTAATGCTTCATGTTTAAAATCTTATTAGGATAGTGTTCTTCTGGTCTATAATAATACATATATTAGGTAAGTAACGTGTTCATATTATGCAATTACCAATCACGAAATTTTTTAAGTGAAATATAAGCATCTTTCCATTAATATTGTCGTACGATGATTGTTAGCCAACCCTACAGTCTGAAGAGTGATGTAGAAAAAACCGTTTAAAAAGTTTATGCCGTTCGCGCTGAGTGCATGACAAAAATGGTGTACCTATTAGAGAAATTGGGCGTTGCTTTTTGCTAAGAGCAAATTTTATTTTATGTATACGTATATAAATCATATCACAGTTGATTGAAGCAACGGTTTTAAGTATTGAACTGTTTTTCATAACTTCTAAGCTTTTATTATCTTAAAAGTAGTAACCTACGTACCTACATGCATCTACTTCGTCATTTATCATTATTTTCCTCGTTAGGTACAAAGTATCTATACATATATACCCATATCTACATTTACAGACGCTTATTCACTTTTTCTCATTGAATAGAATTTATATGGTTTATTTAAAGTAGGTATACCAAGTACTGAAACTAATCCCTACAACCGATAACCTCGAGCGAGCGTAACCCCAGCAGTACCAGTGACATAACTATTGACTGAACAATCAAATACAAAATTCGTTAATTAATAAGCGTTCTGATATTATAAGAACGATATAGTCGAGCATGAGAATATTTCCAGGAAATTAGAGATAGTCTCGTTTGTTAATGCTAGCAGAGAAAGTTGACATTAAGATATTCGCTAAGTGGGTGGATCTATGTATGCTATTATAGTGAATGGAATCGAATCCAATCCACTGTTCGAACAATTGCTATGGGGTTCAGATTTTTTGTCATTGATATTTTATAGATGTGAGTGTGTTGCGTATATTTTTATCATTATAATATTAGGTACGTTCTAAGCTAATGTAATAACATTGAAGGTGTTCTTTGTACATTGTACTTAGGGTACATTGCTGTACTATATAGGTTACAGAAGGCATACAGCCCGAAAAAGTTTTATACATTGAAAGTAGTAGTGGTTAATCTTCTTTCTATCTATCTATTTGAAAATGCCTAAATAAGGCAGTCATAATTTATTTGTATAATAATTTGGGTAAAAAATGAATATCTTTTGTACAATTCATAGACAGATGCACAAAAATAACTAAGATTCGAAGAAAGGAATAGGAAAAAAAGAAATATTAATTTTAGGCAATGTTTTATTTTTGCGCATGGAGATAACAGAAAGGAACGCAAATCATAATTTTAATTTTACAGCCTCTTGTGAAGGTATTATTTGTATACCTTTTTAAATAGTAGCGTCTGATGACATCATACGTATTGTTATAACTTTCAAAGAATATATTAGTTATTTATTTTAAGGCACTTTGTACATGGCTTAGGATATGAATATAGCTAAATATAAGTGTATAACACTCGGCAAATGCCACATGACTAGGTATGTCGCACAATCCGCGACTGAAAATATCTACGCAATAACTTAACCTTTTAACTTAAAACTAAATTTTGTTTTTTACATTGGCCTTTTATAACAGAAGTAGGTATTTAGATTACTACACAATTATACACACAAACTTAGAGTAACATTAAATAATTTAACTTTAAATAATGGGTAAATGTTGTCCTGTCGTAACGAATATAAGTGATTTACATCTAATACGAGATCGAATGTACACCATGAACTCAGTCTTGTTAATAAGCATGAACAGTGGCGGGCGGGGGCAGGGCTTGATGCGCGTGCGTCGCCGGCAGCGCCTCCGGCCGGTACTCGTAGGGCGAGGAGCCGGGAGCGCCGCACCCGCTTTCCAAGTGCTTGCTTAGCAGAGACATACGGGAAAATGTTTTGCCACAACCGGAGCAAGAATATTTCTTAACATCTGAATGTGTCTGTAAGTGTGCGCGCAGGTTAGACCTATCGGCGAAGGCACGGCGGCAATGATGACACGAGAAAGGTTTTTCTCCGGTATGTGTCCGAATGTGCCCTTGTAGCAGCCACGGTCTCGAGAACGCCTTACCGCATAGATGGCATTTGCAGGGCAAAGTGTGCGTTCGAATGTGCATTTTCAGAGCTCCCAGTGACGTGTAGACTTTCGCGCAGTATTTGCAGCTGAACGATTTTCTAGCCAGACTGCCTTCGGCGGCCGCACAATGGTACTGCTGGTGTTTCGAAAGACCAGAGTATGTGGAGTAGGACTTCGCGCAATCCGGGCACTGATAACGCGGGCGACGAGGAGCCGATACCGAAACTCCGGAGTCTGAAGATACTGAACCGGGCGATCTCAGGTCTTCGGGGCAAGGTGGCGGTGAGCACGACGACGGCGGTGAGGCCGGCGAATAATGTGCGTATAGTTGTGAGTGGGCTGGAGGTGATAGGGCGGGAGCTGCCGGATAGAGTTCTTCTAGCGGATAGTTCGCGTACAGCGTCGGCAGATAGGCATACTGTGGTGTAGGACGAGCGAGTTCTGTAGGAACGGGTTCGAGTCGCGCGCGACAAGCGGCCAGGTAGTCTAGCTGCTGCTGGGGCCACTCGCGAGGCTCTATCTTCACCGCTGCCGTAGCTACCGGTGATGACGCTGAACTGGGATAATTTCCAGTTTTAGATAGATCTTCTGGTTTTGTACTTAAGTTTTCTGGCTCATCATTTTCTGTGTCAACTGTTAACAAAATAAAAGATGCTATTTAGAAACATAAAATAAATCTACAAATCGTGAATGTGAAAGTGATTTTAAATAGAGGAATGTAAATTTTTCTGTAATAATTAGGAACTTTGCAGATTTTTTACAATATCCATGAAAAAAAAAAGATTTATCTCAAATTAATCTGAGGATTGAATTGTAAGTACTTTCCCAAATTAACTGTTGGTAGGTACGTACTATAAACTACTTTTAATTTAAACAATATTTTAAGGAAATAAATATGTTTTAATAATGTACTTACAATGATAGTCATAATAAAGTCGTGTAGCCAGGTGGGCGGGGTGCGGCGGCGAGGTGGGCGGCGTCGCAGGCCGCTCCTCCCGCACCAGCACCGGCCGCTTCTTCAGCGGACAGTGCGCATATTTCTTCGTCATCAATGCACGAGCAGTCTGCGAATCTTCCACGAGCATCTTGCACTTTTTCACTAACACCAAATTAAACGTCTTATCGTAAGTTTACGCTATCGTATCACAAGTTCACTATGTGTAACAGTCCAATCATCACAATGTTGCGCCGGAGTCGTAATCTCGAAGTGTCTTTCGGGACGCAATGGTACGCATGCGCTATTCGGCGTCCGGAAACCGAGTGTAGTGCGGTGAGGGAAGGCCGCGCTTATAAGCGCTCCCCGTCGGCTGCGGCCAGGTGGCGGCGGGTAGGCTGCGCACGTGCGCCGTACCCAATCGCGGAGGGCGCGGGGCCGGCCAATGGGGGCGCGGCGCGGTGCGGGGCGGCGGCGGCACCTGCGCCTCCGCACCCGGCCGCATCGCTCCGCAGTCCGCACACTCCGCAGTGCGATATGCCCAGCTTCTCCACCGTTCCGGTACAGCCCGTACAGCCAGCCGAATCTCTTAGCCGCCGATCTAATTTTTTGCGCAACTTTTGGGGTTAAGCACCTTTGAACTGAGCCATGCGTCTTTGTGAAACGGTTCTGTCAGCATTATAATAACTGAGATCGAGCCGTCGAATGTTGGTATTATTAAATCTGAACCCCATTCAGTGTTTTTATCGTTCTTTGTTAGTAAGCCAAAAAACATGCAATCGCTAACGAACGTGCATAGGTACTTGTAGTCCCTTTGGCAGTTATAGTTAATATGCCTGCTTCATATTATTATTATACGTTAGTAGGAAAAGCAATATGATACTACCTACATTATTGCTTCATAGACAGTTTTAAAGAAATTGAAACCCAAGGTTCAAATGAACTATATCACACTTTGACCTAGTTATCATAAAAGGTATGCAATATGATAAGTATAGGTAACAATGACACATTAACTTAACGCATCTAATTATAAATAAGTTTTAATAATATCGTTAGTCAGATAGAGCAGTGATGATTCAGCCTTGTCCTTCTTAATGTATCTATTGGTCTTCCTTTTAAGTCTTTAAGTTTACTTTAGGACACAATGTGACACTGAAAATAAAAAGGGCAACTATGTACCTACCTAATATTTATTTCCATAACTACAAATATGAATAGGTATCCTATACTTCTTCCTAAATAATAGTAAGGTAGAAAATGTCTGTACCTAATACTTAACGCGAAATCAAATGGAATAGAAAATTTATCAAAATATACTGACCCCCTCTGACTTTCGAGCAATCCGAATGGAACAATCCTAATAAATAGCTATACATACCTAATAAATAAGTTATACCTAGCTATTATTCACTGAAAATCCATACATATCTAATAAAATTTTCTAGTTAAAACCTGCTAGGTACATTTAAATAACTTTAGCTCAATATGTTTACCAAATAAATATAAATAAATTAAGTTATTTTACAGTTAAAACTATCAGTTATCCCGTTCGTAGGTACTGAAATAGAATATCACGAATTTTTCTATCAGCGATAAGTAAACACATTTGGGCGCTTCCTCGAAACACTTCTGATGTTTGCGATAATGCAATGATAATAATAATTATGCGATTTGCCTAACCGGAAGGGATAAACTGGTTTGGCCGTTATAAAAATAATTCCTAGTTACAAATCAGATGAGAGGTCCGTCCACAACCCCTTCCCAACACGGAAGTATAACGTCCATGGCTCCTTTGTGTTTATTTTATGCAACCAGTGTTAATTCCCACAGGCTTGGTGTTCCCCGAGTAATTTGGGCATTCTCACAGAAACGGGTTTTTCGCGATTGTATTCTTCAAGGGTATCAAAGGTAATCAGTTTATAACAAGTACCCATCTGAAAGACCAAGATAATATGTAGATAAGTTGGTAGGTACGTTGCAATGGTTTAGATTAAACATATCTACGCATGCATTAGATTAAACATACTAACATTGAATCTGTTTTTCAAAGTTGAATAGATTACTTTGGTATTAAAAATATCTGCTAAATCCGTAAATTCAATGATGTCGTACCTATTTCATATAGTATAATAATTAAAATCGATCATATTGCACCCAAGCCCAATATGCACCTACCAAAGTAGTTAGGTACAATACATGAATAGGAAAAGAATGGATATGTTGCAATAAAAAAAATATACCACAATCTATATATATTATCATGAATTAAATTAGCTACGACTAAGGTCTGCTGCTTTATGAGGTTAAGTAGAGAACAGGATAAAAATAAAAATATAAACTCATCCGCATAATGTGCACTCACTGGCAGGCAGTTTGATGAACATGGTTTATCTGCAAAAACAAAGGAACCCATGGCCAACAAGACAATGATAACCGCTTTATAAGCAAGCGTACTTGCGCGATCAAGGGTCACACTTGAGCTGATAATCCACATCACGATGACGAAGACCGTATGCGGTGAAAATAACATGACTCAGATTGCGAATGTGTCAAGAAATCGACATGGACATCGATTGCTCGATTATTATCCAAGGGTCATATCATATCATATTAGGATCAAGAACAATATTTAAACTGTATCGAATAATATCGATACCTATTAATTTGTTTAATTTAATATAAAACGGCGATATCACTACACTATTGTTGACAAACAAAATAACAGTCATTACCTAATTGATTGAGACTTATAAATTGTGAATGAATCTTTATCATAACTTACGCCTGGGAAACGTAAACAAATCGACAAACTGTAAACATGAACTACGATAATTATTTATTTACCTACTTTTTCTTTGAATCGAACATTATTATAACTACTCAATGCAGCGTGCCCCAAATATAATTAGCCAGAGACACTCTATAGGTAATTAAACTATCACAATAAAAACTTTAACATTTTAATTTAATGGTTTCTGCATTACGAGAACATACTTACAATTAGATAGTGCTAGTAGGTAATTAATGAATTGATCAAACCGTAAAAATATGAATAAACAATATGTAAGTAAATAAAATAACTATAATAATATGTAGGTATAGATCTATCTACTTGTATGTTGACACACAGAAATGTGATAAATTGTAAAAATTTCAAGGCAAATAATTTAAGAAACTAACGAGTTGTGGAATGTACGTAAAATAAAGTACATACAAATGTTGTATTTACTGAGGCAATAGTTACGACTGGTACTCAAGTCAGTCTACATATAAAGCTCATAAACGGTAAACAATTTACACTTTCGTAACGTGTAATAAAAAGCACGCACATTATGGTGATAATGAGCGGGTAACGATTGGGAGGCGTTGATAGGTGGTAGATGGAGTGTCATCAGTGGAGGTAGGATCGCGATCGCGAGGTGCGGCCTGGTGCGGCGGCGGTGTGGGGAGCGGCGGCGCGGCGGCTGCGTCGGCCAGGTGCGAGGTCGCGGGGGCCGGAGCGCGTGCGTAACGGTCGCGGCACGAGCTGCGCCTGCGCAGGGGACGTGCGCTATGGCGGAAATAGCGATGGACAGGGGTGCCGCGGGCAGGTGGTGCGCTATATGCCGCCATTGGCAGCCCTCTCTCAATGTCACACAATTGGCGGTTAATTCCTGCATACGTAATTATGATACGAATAAAATCAATGCTTTGTTGCCTATTAACATATTATCATAGGTACTTAGACTATTTAATCTATTAGTTTGTACTTTAATGCTGAATTATAAAAGGAGGATCCCAGATTTGAATTAAATATTATCCAGGTGTAATGTCATGAAGATTGAGTTTGAATCGAGTATGTTAACCGTTAAACTGCAATGACGTTGAGTACTGAGTTTATAGGAAACGTATCTAGCTTATTGAAATGGCAGTAAGATTTAAATACTTGTACCCTTCAACTTTAAGCTCGTTCTCGTTTTACACGTCCTTATTATATCATGCCACTTAGGATATATTTACTATCGCCGTCTGAATATGACTTGAGTCTTACCTTAAATAAACCCCAGATTTATAGCTGAGGACAAATTCCAAGAATAGCGATCGACTTATCAGGGTAAGACTCTGACAGACTCGACGATCCTCGTCTTACGATCTATGAGTGCAGTAACCGGCTTGAATAGACTCTGTGTCTACGGTGCACGATGGATAGGTACGGTAGAGTATTTATTGCGTAAAACTTTCCCAGTCAATCGATCGTATTTAAAAAACTTCTATAAAAACCTTATATCTTGAAAATTTTGCAACGAGATAAGGGTTCAAAACATTAGGTAGTATAAATACTTATGCTAACTAAGAGTAGAAAGTTTTGTTTTGGTAAATTAATAGAGAAAGAACACGCAATTACGGTACACATTTAGTGTAATTTTCCGTGTGATACTCGTATACCAATAGAAAAAATTTTAGTGTATGGTCAAACGACATTCATGACATAGAAAACTTAAGCTATGTATAAATATTCTATTTAGCAGAACAGATTGTGTATCAGATTGTCTTATTAATCTTTTAATCTTAATATGCAGGTCTAAGTTTTCAAAATGATGCGCATACTACAAAATTATTATAAATGGTCTTTACTATGTTTATTCCGGGCTGAACCCCGGTCTAATATCTAAGTATTATTTACAATGTTCTTTACGTCATAAGATATGAAATCCGGTGAGCAACACTAAAGGCCGAGTAGCTTCACCTAAGCTTACTAGGTACTACCTACTACTGGAAAAATATAAGAAAAAAACTAAAAATATCTCAATTCATTTTGAAGATTCGGTAGTTTCGTAAAATGCATTAGCTTTATACTGAGTTTTTAATGAATGGAAATAGTTTTTAAGCCCTAACGTTCAAAACATTGCCCAAAGGAGTGCGTCTTCAGAGAATTTAAGGTGATCGGCTAATAAAAAACATTTGCTGCCTTACGGTGGGTTACGAAGGCGACAGTCCTTCAGATAGACAGACCTTCAAGCCCTGGGCGAATTTCAATGGATCTGCCGCCCATCGATATCTATTGAAAGCCGCTATTCAAATACTTGTTACCATCAGACCTCAGAGTGCTTGAAACAAGCCCAGCCAGGATGGGTCACTTGTTTGTAAAATTTTTAAATAACACTAAACCACCACCGTATTTCATTGTAGACACCAATGCCGACAAAATAGACTCTGCAATGAGATGAAGAGAATTTTGATGGAATAAATTGGTTAATCATACTCATTCGTACAGCTCTAATTGCGTTATTAGAGATATATTTGCCGTTATGTATATAAATATAAACACATTGTCCTCCCTCCGAGTAGGTAAATTATCTAGGTAGGTGAAATATTTTCGCGTATTGGACTTTGAATCTTCGGTTATGGCTTAGGTAGGTATACAATGTATGACAGAAAACTTTTTTTTAATATCCAAGAAACGACGAAAGTTCACGACACACCTGAGCCATACCTATAATTCTTATTGTATCATTGTTTGTCGAGCGTACCTCCATACATTTAAAACCAAACAAAGGTGTACACTGTATAGGCACCCACGACCGTAGTCCGACCCTGCATTGAATTGAATCAGTGCACAGCTATGCCAGCAGCTGGCTGCGCGTGCAGAATCACATGTCTGTACCCGAATCGCACATCTGCATCGCTCCAAACTCAACGTCCAAAACGACATAACACTCACGACGAACCCTACGAATTCCAAATGCATTCATTCAACGCAATACTTTTCTAAAGTAAGCGAAACGATTAGGGTCTCCCCCATTCATTGTTATATCGTATCGTTGTTAAACGTCCGAAGCGACCCCTCTGGTCTCGGCGTTCAAGACCTTTTTCTTTCAAAGCTGTATCGGTATTTCGGTTACGTATAAAAGTATTGCAGCGAAGCAAAATCGTGCTTTATGAGTAATGAAATATGATCAACTTTAAAATATGTTCCAAATAAAGTTTCATACACAGGATTGAGTTTCCATTAACAATGTCCGAGGGACATACTTCGTTTTTATTCTAAAATTTCAAACTTTGCAGGTAGGTGAGTAGTTTAATTTTGAATAATGGCATAGCAGTAGAGTTCTATATAAAGCGTACAGGGGCCATTCAACGCTTTTATAAACACTTTTAATACAGATGGATTGAATATGTGTATACAGGATGTACCTATGTACCACTTTATAAATTTAAGTCAAATTTTAGTACCTACATTTAAATAGATTTAAATCGGCATAAAAGTCTTTAAATAACTTTGAACTGAAATATTGATAATAGAAATTATTTTACGATTTATAGTGCAAATTAAATTCGTACGTATTCGTACGTGTTAATATTTTAACATATACTCATGAGATCCTAATAACATCCTAGTTGCCAAGCACCTTCAAAAGTCCCTCAGTGCCTGGTCATGTAGAACCCCATTTTAGAACCTACGTGATTTTTGTGAAATAACGTACATAGATACTCTTTCTACAGACCGAGCACGTCAGAATGGCCAAAATGCGGCATTATTTATATTTGGCAAGCCGCAAGAATGCATAGGTAAGCCCTATGTGCATATTCTGCGAGGAGACCCTGCAGTGTCTCACTGACACCCATGATTTTCGTTTACTTTAACTGAACATGAAAACAGAACACCCTGTATAGCAGCAGGAGGCACAGCTGAGATTTGGGCACACGCTACGCGGCCGGTGCGTCACCGCGCCACCGCGCACCGACCACCTTTCACCCCTCGTTCCTTATGACTTGTGCTCTTCCATACCAGCCCTATGTATGGAATGTAAAAATAGCACTAGCCTTTGTTACTTCTCTAAACTACGGATTAAGTGAAATCCGTTTATTAAGACTTCGTCTACGTTCCTAGTAGTTGCTAGTAACTAGCGGTTGCTCAATTAGAATGTGTACGAACGGCAAACTTACGTTAAGCCGCCTAATATACCAAGGTTATGTGCTATATGGTATGAAATTAAATCAATATTTTTTAAATATAAAAATGAGCATTGCTTCTCAGCATCCATTCATATGATAACTTGTACCTTGCACTTCCCAATTTTATAACAATGCACCTTTGCACCCCTGCAGCCCTGCTTTACCCCAAACTGCAAAATTACTGTTAAAACTGGATTTTTTATGCAATTTATCTGAAACACAATGATCTAGGAAACGAAGAACCGTTCGGTTCCCACATTTAAATATTTTTTCACGATCCCACCGTTATTCGCATTTTTTGCGTTTCTTAGTAACGAAAAGGTATTTATAGTGCAATGTTGAGGGGAAAGACCTGGGGTTGGTCCAAAGCAGCTGCATCCACGGTCAGAGAGCCCAACAAGACTCAACAAGTTCATCGCTCGGGATTACACAGCCGTAAGTGATGGGTAACGGTTCCGCTATTATTTTTAAACCTTAGCCTTGGTATCCTGTTACATCGCGTTGCATAAAAGTCGCATCGGAGAAAGCTTAAATTTTTTTTATTCTTATTATCAATCTACGTACTTACTGCCTACCTAAAGGTATTATAACAAAATCATTGTCTTAAGACTTTTGACGAGATCGAAATTAAAAGTAGGCTAGATACTCTTAAGGTGTTTTGCGTGATTGAGTAACAAACATCGAAAATATTAACTTTAGTAGAATTGAAAACCAAAAATATATTATTTTCTAACAGTACAGCGCCAGGAAATCGTATACTCTGAGAAAAGCTTTACCTTATTAACGCACAAGGACTACTTGGCGCAAAGCTCTTCATTATTTGAGGCTTTCGCCTCAGCTTGCTATAATTTAACTATGAACGAAGTATAGAAGTAATAGTAACAGCCGCAAATCGAATAACGAGTAATTATCTAAAGCAAACGGCGGACACACCCGTTCCGGGACACCTTTTCATTTAATCAAAACTTGTTTGCACACCCAAACGGTGTTGTGTTCGTGGAGGGCGAGCGATCTGCGCCGGCAATGATGCATAGTTGCAACCAGTTTATTTAGCGACGCCATCTTTTGATAGATCCTTTTTTTCGTGTATAGAAATTTATCAAATGCGCAGTGAGGGTGCGCGTGCGCATGCCAGATTGATGCACCTGGCTCGCGCGCACCGTACCGTCTGTAATTGCACATTGTTGTGATACAATATGCATATGTGTACATAGAACAACATTTGTGAACACAATCAACACCCTACTTAGTGGTAATATAAACGTTGCTTTCTATGAATAGGTATAACTACTGACTACTAAAACAGAAAGTATCTTTGTACGTACTATGTACACATTTTATATGTGCTTATCGTGTTATTTTTTGGTAGTATTCAATTGGATAAATTTTCTAGAAAAATTGTAGAGCTATGGAATTCATTATTTTTGGTACCAATATACTGTATACCGTACCTATGCACCGATATGCCCAAAGTTCACTACTTCTAGAAAATCATTAAATAACATATGGGTTTTTAATTATAGTATGAAAAGAATTCGTTGATACCTGTTGATACATGTTTAATGATTATACAATTCTTAAATGACCGCTGATTGTAATGCACATTCACGGTTATAAATTTACGGTAGCTAAATGAATGCTGGAATTGTAGATAGGTACATATGTACGTATACACATTGCAGAGCATTGGAGATGGTTTGCTCGCGCTGCCATCTATTGCGCCGCATGGACCACACGGCCGGCCATCTAGTGCACGAAGTGGAAGCAGTAAATCTGAACAACGTCAGGTTGCGCAGCCATCGCGTGCGTGAACAGTGAGGCTGCGACGCTGTGGTCCCCGTGTAAGGTAATGTTGATATGTGTCACACCATCGACCGCCCACTGAGCACCGCTTATGCGGCCTGCACTAATTTAGGAACCTGCTACGCGCACTGCGTCGCGCAGGAATTATCCATAGAACCGAACCAACTTTACACTTCAGAAGCCCTTACGTTGATTTATTACTAGTAAGTATAGTGCAATTTTCGAGAGCTAAACCGCAAGAAAGAAAGCCTTCAGTCTTAACGACCGTCGTTAAAAAGAGGAACGTAAACGTACGAGATAACTGTACGCAATTTATTTACAACTTCATCGGGATCATATAAAATGAAGACGTGAGTTGCGTTGCGGTAAGAGATTGCACTTATATAATAATAAAAAACACATCAGCATTCGACCTTTGTGATAGCAATTTGGTACTTTGTCAGACGGGAATTATTACTCATGCTTCTGTGTGATCTGAATTCAGAACGTTTTTATAGTCTTTTCCAATTGAATTTGTCTACTGAGGCACTTAAGAGCCCCTTTATGAAATTTAGGTTATTATGATTTATGTAGTTATGCGGATAACTTATATCGTCGATAACAGGAAATTACGAGTTCAGCAATCGACGTTCTAAGAAGCGGTTTGAAAATGAGGATGTTGGGCGAGACGGTTGTGCGGGCTGCTCCGCTTGTGAGGCTGTGAGGCTGCGAGGCATCAATGTCGCCCTCGATGCCGCGGCATAACGCGGAAACAATGCGGACCACATTCGTGCATCGAACCGCGTCCGCGCCGTGTTCGTCTGCGGCCCGATGTTTGCGCTCATAAAGTGTCATTATGGTAACAGTACCTTATTGTTGTTTTCGGCGATGCCCGTCTTTGCTCTCTCCCTCTATTTTCTCCGCTCGCCGCCGAGTAAAAGCCCGTCGCGTCACGGCGGGTTATAACCGAAATGGGTTACGACCGACTCTTGCGAAACTTTTACGGGCGAACGTCTCCGACGAAATCTCGTTTCGTTTAATGGTCTTCGAATTTTAAGGGCCAAAGGAAGGTAAATCACGTTGACGTGTCTCGAACTTAATTTTGTGATTTGACTTGCTTTCCCATAAATCCCATTACTTAAAATCGTACTACGCTCCAAGTCACTTTGATCCAGCAATTGTCTTAAGTTTCATTTAACTAAAAAAACGAAAAGTAAAGTACTTTGTCCTACTAGGAATTTGTATATAATGTGAAAATATATTATCATCATAAATAAAAATTCATCCATATTTCTTCATAGTTATTCTAGCATAAATTATAGAGATGACATAAAATGACGTGTGAATTACCTATTACTTAGCACATGAATGAGCAACGAACGCACAGCGTGTGGTTATATACAGGACAAGCACATGCGGGACATGAAATTAATAAATCCGTAATATGGAACAAATTACCGGCAAACATAAAAGAGGTACAAAGAAGCCTGCGTCATCACAATGGACGGGTTTTGTCCGTAAGGCTATAATCTGTTGGGCTTGGCGGTTTTAAATATTCATAAAGACAAAATATTTTTTAAAATGCTTTGACAAGAAAATTACAACCTGGAATCGAAACTGCTATATTAATCAACAAGGTTGATGTCCAAACATGCGTAAATATAGCTTCAGATTACTTAACTACTTGGATTTAGAAATCGATGCTGTTTTCTTGTCAAAACGTAAAGTCAAAATTAAAAACCTATTGAAACCTACCGCCTATTGAAGACGCCCCATAGTGATGGGAAATTAAGTTGAATAATGAGTAGGTGTTACAAGTAAACCATTACTTGTGACACACAGCATAGCAGCGATTTTGGGAAGACGCTACCTTGTTAAGAATGGAAATGGAGATTATAATGTTTCGTTATTGTTATTACGAAGCCAATTATTTTAAATTAATTATATATGACTCCAATTACCTTAAAATTAACCTTTACATAGGTACATTTTGCCACTGTCACTCAACGAAAGGGTTTCGGTTCCGGTTGCAAATACACTACAAAACATAACAAAAGGTTACATAACAATGTGCTTGTCATTGACCACGTTAGTTTTCATGAATCAGGGATTTTGTTTCACGTACTATTTATTGTAAGGAGTCATATATTGAACTCAAACTTGTGCAAAACTTGATTTCAACGGTATCCTACGTCTTTATTGTTGCATAAAAATATCCCTATGCAGCACAAAAATAATTATGTAAACTTGTTTACCAACTGTGCAAAAGACATGCTAAAAAATATTGCAGAAAAACAGGCCTTTTCTTGTACACAATTCCGGATAACTATTGTTACAATTACGTCATAAATACCTAAAATAAACATAATATTAATTATATACCTACTTCAATTACCCAAAGCCATTTTATCTCACAAGATTTTAGTTTATTCGATGTTTCTAGTCTAGTCGAAGATGTTTTTACTAGAAATTTAAATCGTCTTTTGCTAAAAATTTATCGTTGCACCCATTTAAAATAAACTACTCCTTTACCAAATTAGGCATTAGATATTATATTTTATGTATTTATATTTTATTAACTACATTACAAAATAAGAGGAAGTAATATGACAAAACATTTGTCTCAGGTTCTTTGCTTGAACTAATCAGAGATTTTATAAGCATTGTAATTGTGCTATTGTTCGTGAGTCATAAAACAATGATTATTGAAATTCATTATGAAGATGTCAGCCGATGATCAAAGTTTAATAAGAAAAGTACGCTTGAATAAGCAAATATAATGGCCTTAATGATATGAAAGACAATGGGCTCTTGGGCGCAGCGTTAGCGACGAAAACGCACATTATTATACGTATTGCCACTTGACTGGAACTTGACTCGCTCTAGTGGTCTCGACGATGAAATATATTTTGTTATTCTTTTGTGACCTTACACCTTAAACCTTACAGAATACTTGGTAGCCACTCCTTTAAAAACCTTCTAAAAAAATTAGAATCGTCTTAAATAAAGGATTATTATCGTAATCCTAACTTTAGAAGGTTAGAAGAATAACCTTTTAACTTTCAAACGCACTGGCATCATTTAGTGTTAGAATTTAAATATTCGGTTATTGTATTTCGCAAGAATGAAGTTTGAAGAAAGTTATTAATATAATATTGCCTTTATTAAAAAAAAATACAGTTACCTTTTGTAAAATTGATTTTTATTTATCACTAGACTCTGAGGTCTGGGGGTACAAAACAGAGTTGGACTCCTATCCAGGATATTCCCATATGAGACGATCAGAATTCTATAAGTATTTAATAATAATGGAGTTAATAACATAGCTTTTAGAGTATTTAAATGGGGACAGGTTGTCCCGGTAAGGCATAGAAGTGTTGAATGGAGGTGTAATCAGCGCTATTGAGTGGAGTCGTCACCTGCGGAACTCGTTGTTATTGTGAGCGATCGCTAGCTAAGGTAACCACAAAAAGTGGATTCTGGATACTTTAACAATCGTTAATTTGATAAATTTTATCTGGTCCCTAAAGCCGACTGTGTACATCATATGAAAATAAAGTAAGTACTTTGGATTTTATGATATTTATCTTTATTTATTTAATATTTTTACATTAGCTGCATAGAGCTTAACATGAGGAATTTATTACGCTGTTAACCTTTAAAAATTTATTGGTAGAATAAATTAATGGTTTGCCAACTTCTGCAAAAATCGTACAATTTCTGCAGTAATTATTAGTATTTTTGTACGTGTTATTTTTTTCCACTCAAACAATTGTTAGGTAGGTACATTAAGTGCGTAAACCCTTCAGGTAAATAATGGTGCACATACATATGTATAGAAATAGTTATTTAGTTATGTTTATTCTAAGATCAACTAGATGGTAACCCTTGTAGGAGCTGAATGACGCCGCCGGGGCCGCTCTCAGTCTCATCTCACCCATTCAATCCGTGAAAACCGAACACGATTGACAAAACGATCACTAGATTTCAAAACCGGTTCCTGCTAACTAAAAATGTTGATATAAAAATCTACTTTTTAACCCCCGACGCAAAAGAAGGGGTGTTATAAGTTTGATGTGTCTGTCTGTCTGTGATCATGTTGTGGCACCGTAGCGCGCGAACGGATAAAGCAATTTCAATTTAGTTTTTTTTGTATGAAAGGTGAGTTACGGCCGAGTGTTCTTAGACATGTTTGATGAAAATCGGTTGAGTCGTTTAAAAGTTGTGGGGGGTGAAAGTGGGGAGGAATAACCGAATATCTGCAAATATAATCGAGTGGGGTCTCAAATGAAAGCGCATCACGTGTACATTACAAAATAATATGTTCAATGAAAATCGGTTGAGCCCTGAAAAAACTCTGGGGGTGAAAATGGGGAAAATACCCAATATCTGCAAATATAATATTATTGTGTCGGTGGTGTTTTTTATTTTTATTTAATATTATTATATTATTAACGAGCAAACGAATGCACTTACTCACATGTCAGTAACCCATTAATGACCCACTGCAGGGTCGGGTCTCCTCTCACAATGAGAGAGATGCAGGCCTAAGTCCACCACGCTGGCCTACTGCGGGTTTGTGGACTTCTCATACCTTTGTTGAACGATGTTTTCCACCACCGTAACAGCAGGTGATATTTAATTTTATAAAGCGCACATTACTTTTTTACAAAGTCAATGGTGCGTGCCACTGGGACTCGAACCCGGACCCCTCGATTCGAGGTCAAATTCTAAGCCACTGGGCTATCACAGCTCATTAATATTTTTCTTTATTCCTGTATTTTGGATTCGTTTGCTTACCATTAACTAATGGTAGTACTAGTACTAAAACAGTAGTAAGCTGAGATAGAGATGAGATTCATTCATATTTAGAGTATGACAATAAAAAATGGTAACCGTTTTAAAACTCGGTTAAAACTAAGGACCTCATGACCTAAAGCTGATTTGTTAGCAATGATGGATAAAAAACTAGAGCCATCAGGATAATGTTCTTTGTAAATCCTATAGCCCATGCAGGTTTGCTAATCTAATGTGTCAGGTACGCATAAAGTAAACGATAAAACTTGGCAGAACTAAAAATCTTTACTTCATTTAATATATTTAAAAATATACAACCTATTTATCTCTATACACCGGACACGAGTAGTTGCGCGACCGGAAACACTTGTTTGTACGGGTCACAGCTACGGTTCAATTGGAATAATAAAATACCAACTTGTATTTCTAAGGTGGCCCTCTGGACCCTCTGCGAACACGTGCAAAGATCGTAAGAGCTGCTCTGCGTCGATTCCCTTCGTATCCCATTCTGGTTCTTATTGCGTCGTAACCCCCTTTGTTGAAAGTTATACCATAAGCCCATGGCACAGTTTTCTTAAATTGTAACAAATGAATTGTTAAAATTAATTCGATACATCTGGCCTGTTGACGTATTCCTACGCGTTTCATCTCACTACTCAAGGTCTGGCAACTAATAAATACCTAATTAGTGTCGGGTGATCTAAATTTGGATATGACAGATAATTTCGTAGTCGTCCCGAACAATAAAAATATCAACTTAACCGGCAAATAAAATTTAACGTTCAGTCTTATAAATAACTTTCAAATAAATCAACACTCAACGTTATATTGTGGGTACTCTATGTTCTCCCATGTCACTACTCCAAAGTGTTCCAAATAGTTCACAGACTATTTGGAACACAGTTCACAGAACTGCATGGTTATTAATCAAACAATAGGCATTCCGTGAAACAGTGTGTCGGCGAGATGCTTGATAACAGTCCGGTAGCGAAGCGATGCAAACGATTCTCAGTGGGCACTGACTCAGAGCCAGCGTACACTTCGTGTTTATAGTTGAATGGTTTTGAATAATTGAAGAAGTTATTTATAAGTTTCCTCTTTATAAGTAAATCGTGTGCGCGATCGTAGCCGGATGCCCCGGCACCCTTCGGAGGCATGCCTTTACAAAGGCATTTAGTCTATTTAAAGACATCCTGCTTAGTGCGGGGGCCCGAGTCTTCTCGCACGTGCGTCAAGTGTCCTGCGACTGCCGACCTGTCAATTACTGTCACCCTCACCTATCTCCGCACGTTCAACGTCTGAACTGATAAACTAAGTTCACGTCTAGTTTGCATCATTCCGAGGCCCGTTCATACAACAAAGGCGACTCATGCCAATGACTTCGTATAACCAAGAATAAAATTAAATAATAGTGCCATTTTATTTACTGACAATTCAATATCTTAAGATTGAAAAAATATGTAGTTATCTATCAAATAGTAAGTTTCCATAATAAAAATCTTACAGGTTGATCGTAGTGTAACGATGGTATCTTATTGGCAAGATCAGTAGCAGTAAAGTTCAATCTGGTTCTGCTCTATCGAACGAGGTATAACTCAAGAGGTCTGAATTTATCAGAAGATCGTATGAAACAATATAATGGAGCCGAAACAATACACTACGATTATAAAGAGCAGTGGAGCAGAGATTATGAGCGTTCACATGAGACAAGAGCGGGCGCGGCCGCTGCCAAGCGCGGAAGCTAATGGATCGGACATACCTGGTTATTGTACCGTCTAAAACCTGCAAGTTATAATAGTACATTATTGATCCATTCTTAATTTATAACAGATTTTATGAACCAATCATAGCACCTATCTTGCAAATAAATCATAATTATAAGGTTCAAAATGGTACTATACAAAATCACAGCATTAAAAAGTAAGTTCATAATTTTATTTATTTTTAATTAATCATTGTATTAGTTCTTTAAGCAAATCAGCATTGGAGCAGGGGTATGCTCCAGACCTCCTGATGTAGGAACAAGGCCTGTGCCCACCGCTAGAACATTGAAAGGGTTGCAGCCAACCAAGTACATTACCCAAATCTTCTATATTAAACGATCTGCCAGTCATTTCTTTAGAGATTTCTTTTGTTCCTGTGTGTGATTGTAAAAGTCGTATTTTCGGGCTGCGGCAAGGAAGGTAAAAGAAGGTCAAGAACATATGGTTCCGATAGTTTTTGAATTCGTGAGGGGAGCAGACAAACGGTGAGGTCGTTGCTCCGCTTTTTGAAAGGGAGGGTTATCACCGGCGCGACGTGAAATGTCGCCTTACGTGAGATGCGGAGCAAAGGAGGGCTCGAAATTCCGTTGGGGGATGCGCACGCGCAGGTGAGGGGTTCAATACAAGCAGTGAGGATTGCGATAAATATAGCACGGGCTCTGTTTTCCCAAGACGGTAATGATATAAGAAGCCAATTAGAGCATCTAGTATTATTCAACTTCTTAATTATACGCTTATTTTGCTGTTTACTCCAGAATAACTACGAAAATTAGTCACGATTAATTTGCAATTAACACCAACCTCGAAGTTAGCAATATGCGCGACGATTCCGTTATGAATTATGACAAGCCGTACCTACCCATCTAATTTAATAAAGAATTCCGAAATATAAAATTATTGAAGAAAAAAACATTAGATATTTCTTTTAAAACTTTAAAATTCGAAATATTATAACAATAATATGTCGAGTATGATTAATTTACATACTTGCTTCTAATATTTTATCAACACTTATACAGTAAGCGTGTCTGCGTCCGCTATAGAGCGCTATAGAGCGTATATATACCTATATATACGTACATTCGAATATGTAATTTAAATTTGGGAGCAAAGAACGTGATTTTTCAACATGTCCATCAATTAAAAATTGATGTCATGAGTGTTCTGCTTCTAAGAATTCGGTGACATTGTTTCCAGCATCGATTACGTAAGTAAATCAATCGAGTTCAAATATCGCACAGGCCATCTCATTTCTAGTCGAGACACTTGCATAATTGGACCGATTTGCACAGAGTGACCGCATTGGGCATCGGACTGGGAGCGTAAGCCGTTACGCAAACTAACAATAATCGATGCTTTGCCGATGAAACAGTGAAATCGATGTTTCGCTGCAAGTTACCGCATCACTTGACCTATATTTAATGGAATAACTTATCACTTTGATGTGTCATTCATCATGTACTTTCGTGTTCCACTTTACATAAGGACCTCGGCTTGTTTTGAGTAATAATGAAAAATAGTATGGCGATAAACATCGACGATTGATTATGATTCGAGTATTTCACTTGTCTTGCAAAATTAATGGATCGAAGATTCACAACTGATTTAAGCAGTTTCCTTATAACATTTACCTACTACGGTGCGAGATGCCATGTATGTTTTAAGGTGAAGAAACACTAATTATTATTATTTTAAGTGCATTTTTCTTGCAAAATTTGCTATAAAAATTACAAATTTGCATTTGTTCAAAATCCTGAAAAACTAATAACTAATACTGCACTTCATATGAGGCCTTTTCCTCGCTTATTTAATACTTTGCCTGTTCTATAAAGAGACACAATAGCTACAAAATATACTCGTAAGTTGTACGAGTAAGTGTGTCACGTGCGTTTTACCGGGCAAACAATTGTTTAAGATAACTACTACTATCGGTAAAACCGGTATACTATGAAGCGATCCCGATTGTTAAATTAAATTGCAAATCGTAGTCAGAATTTGTAGTCATTTGAATTAGGTACCTACTAGTTGTTTTGTTGTTGAGAGAATAATATTCGAAATAAGTTTAATTTAATTATGTATAATATGACAATTGGACATAATAATTTGACAATTGGTAATTGTAAAAATGTAATTAATTTAATTGACATTAATAATGTTTTTAAAAATAAAATTTTGTTGACAAATGATAGATTTAATCTATCAAACTTTTATTTAAAACAGATAGCATATGTGCTATCATACAATTTATTTTTTAATAACTTAGATATTAAGACTAACGCTCCTATTGAGCAGGTCAATTTATTGACTCACTGTAGTAGTACTTGTAGTATTACTGCAGACAATGAATTGAAAATTGTCCCGAATACTTTAAATTAAGTATTCAGACAAGAGGGGTACAAACCTCTTGCAACAATTTTAATGAGTCATTACATAGTATATTAAGTAATAATGAATGTTTAAATTTGGTGCATCAAAATATACAAGGATTGTCGGGTAAAGAACTTGAGTTAGATTTATTTCTAAGGCATTTTAATATTAATGTAATCTGCGTAACAGAGCACTGGCTGAAAGATTGCCAGATGGCTATGAACTTTGATAAGCACCAAGTTGCCAGTTCGTTCAGTAGGAAGACAGCAATGCGTGGCGGCTCGTTAATCATTGTAGATAAGAACCTTATATTTAAGGAACGTAAAGACATAGTGAGCCTATCCATTGAACGAACTATAGAAATAGCCTGTGTGGAGTGCACTAAATGTATCATTGTAAGTATTTATAGGCCTCCAAATGCCATATATGATATTTTTGAGTCAGTTTTTGAACAATTGTTAATTAAATTATGTGGTAAATCAAACAAGGACATTATAGTGTGCGGTGACTTTAATATTAATCTATTGGACAATAATTCGACGAGCAAAAATTTTCTTTCTCTATTTAAGTGTCATAATCTTACTAACCTGTTCTTAGAGCCAACTAGGATAACAGATTCCACATCTACTTGTATTGATAACATTTTTACCGATGCGACACCTACGAGGTCTTTAATTATTAATAATCTTACCTCAGATCACAGTGGCCAGTTGGCTATTTTCAATTATAAAATGGAAAAGCAGGTTTTTAAGAATAAAGTGGTCATTCCAGTTACAGAAAAGCGCATGGAGAGATTTAGAAATAACATTATCAATAAAATGCCGTTACTGTCAAACGCTAGTGTAAACATTCAATACGGCTCATTGTGTAATCATATTAATAAATCCTATAACGCTGTCTTCACACCAAAAACTATCTCTCCGAAGCATTGTAAATCTTTCAGTGATTGGGCGACACCGGGAATACACAGAAGTAGGCTTAAACTATATGATCTTTATCACGAGATGTCGTATAATCGTAGTAAGCCCTTCTTAAATCACGTTAGAAATTATTCTAAAATATTTAAAAGAGTTTGCTTAGCAGCTAAGTCTCTGTATATTCGGAATAAAATTAACTCGAGCAGTAACAAAATAAAAGCGACTTGGAATATCATCAATAACGAGACTGGAAGAGCTAAGACCCACAGTTGTGAATACAAACTTGTTATTAACGATGTCTCTGTGGAGTCAGATGAACATGTTGCGTCAGCCTTTGAAAAATACTTCAGCAACATTCCAGTCTCCGTTACTAAGTCGCTTTGCTCGTCTCCCGACGTAGCCGAATCATTGCTGAAACAAAATGTAAGCGAATGCAAGAGCACTTTTACATTTCGACCCATAGACGACATTGATATTGTAAAAATATTTAAGACAATAGAAGTTAAGAACACTGCCGATCTTTGGGGCATTTCTGTAAAATTATTTAAATCCATCATTGATGTAATGGCACCCCATCTAGCTATAATATTTAATAATTGTATTGAGAGTGGTGAGTTTCCTGATCTAATGAAACAAAGCAAGGTTATACCTTTATTTAAGTCTGGCAGCACTACCGACCCCACCAATTATAGACCAATATCAGTGCTTCCAACTTGTAGCAAAATATTTGAGAAAATTATTTTAAATCAACTCCTAACATATTTCACCAATAATAAGCTTTTACACAATAAACAGTTTGGATTTACTCGGGGTCGCTCTACGACTGATGCAGGTGTGGAGCTTTTCAAGAATATTATTGATGCTTGGGAGGATTCACACGACGCTTTAGGTGTGTTTTGTGATCTATCCAAAGCTTTTGATTGTGTCCATCACGAAACCTTAATCAGGAAACTTAGTCACTATGGCATTCACGATAACGCCCTCAGGCTTCTGATCTCGTATCTAAATGATAGGACTCAGAGGGTTGAGGTAAATGGTAAACGTTCGTCTGGGTCAATTGTCAAAATGGGTGTTCCTCAGGGCTCGATTCTCGGCCCATTCCTTTTTTTAATCTATATTAACGATCTACCTCACCTGGTAGAGAAAAGACATGAGATAGTATTGTTTGCAGACGACACTTCCTTAATTTTTAAAGTTACCAGATCAGAAAATAGTTATGACGATGTGAACAATGCTCTCTCTACTGTTGTTCATTGGTTTAATGCTAATAATTTATTATTGAACAGTAAAAAGACTAATTGTATTAAATTTTCGCCACCTAATGTAAAGCATGTTGATACTAAACCAATACTTAATGGTCAAGAACTGAATTTTGTGGACACGGCTTGTTTTCTTGGAATCACTGTTGATTCCAAATTACAATGGGGACCCCATATTTGTAAGTTGGCGAGTAGACTTAGCTCTGCGGTCTTTGCAGTTAGGAAAATAAGATCTCTTACCGATGTAAACACTGCTAGATTGGTTTACTTTAGTTACTTCCACAGTATTATGTCTTACGGCATCTTACTGTGGGGCAATGCAGCAAATATACAAACTGTCTTTGTACTGCAGAAGAGGGCTATTCGCGCAATATATAGACTTGGGAATAGAGAATCTCTTAGAGAGAAATTCAAAGAAATAAATATACTTACTCTTGCATCGCAATATATTTATGAAAACATTATGTATGTTTATAAAAATAAGAGCAAGTTTATAACATTTAAGGACTTACACAAAACTAATTGTATTGTAACCAGGAATGTCCACAAACTTGTATTTCCAAAATGTCGGCTTCATAAAAAAAGCCGGTCATTTATGGGAATGTCCGTGCGAATATATAATAAAATTCCAATAGAAATTCAATCCCTGCCTTTTCACAAATTTAAACAAACTATCAAATCAGTCCTGTGCCGAAAGGCCTATTATGAAACTAAGGACTATTTAGAAGATAAGAAAGCGTGGGATTGAATAACTTCACTATAGGCTATTTCTATACACTATGTAACAATATTTATTTGTGAGCGGATGGCAATGGGGCGATATTGACACACACGATAGCTGTCACGTGTGTTCCTTTATTGGACCTAGCCATACTGCAGTATAGACTAAGTTTTATTTACTTTTAAAAGAGTGCTGGGAGTTTTTTTCCGCCCGCTTTTTTCTCCCAGTCTACGTTTTGCCTGAGGGGCGATCAAAGCGGATGAATGTAGAATGTATAATTTATCTGTATGACTTTCATTAAGTGTGCACAAATTGTACCTAATAATGAATAAAAGCTTTTGAGTTTGAGTTTGAGTTTGAGTTTAGTAATTGGAAGCACGAAGCGTATTCAGGAGCACAGCATGGCCAGGGGGCAATATTTCTAGTCATAGGTATAATTGAACCACACAGGAAGCACTGCACGACCATAAGAACCTGTTTCGTATGATCTATTAAATAAAAATGTTTTGCTGTATAAATGTTTTTTTTTTATTTGTATGTCTAATATAACTTACACCTACAAGACAAATTAATTACCTACAATAATAAATCAACACGTATCCCTATTATAGGACCTATAGGTGCCAACTAACAAGTAACAACAAATTTTCATTTTTATAAAAGTCGCCTTAACAGAACAGAATGAAGGATCAAAAAGAAATATGTATGTAGTTGCTAATGAACTGCACACATAAAGCATATAGCCTATGGCATTAATATTGACTGAAAAAATAAAAATTGTAGCTATGTAGCAATATAAAAAAATGACTTACGAAATTTGAATTTGGATTGTTTGTGTAATATATTATGTGGGTAAGTGTAATTTATGTACATAGGTATAAGTGGTAGGATCTACGGCTCTAGACGTATTCTACGTATGAGTAACTACTTTTAAAGTAAAAAGAATATATCCAAGTAAATAGAAAATAAAAATATATTAATTACCATGACTCATGTATGAAAGTTTTGAGTTACCATCTATTTACAAGCTATCGGTACCTATAGTATTATTTTATAATAGACAGTAGTAATACTTTTTTGGGCTCGATCCGATACTGTGGATCGATACGGATCGTAACGTCTCGATCCGACCCGCGGATCGGTTCGTATGCATTTGATCCGATACCCAAAAGATCGATCTAAAAATCGCATAACTTTTTAATAATTATTTATAATAGCATTAATTTCTTGTTAAAACTACTCGTAGGTACTCATAGATTTTCACGATTTAAAATAAAATAAAAATGTTAGGTGTGGACAACCCTTATCACTTAGGGGTGCGAAAATTAGACAGTAGCCGATACTCAGACCTATTGAATATGCATATAAAATTTCATAAATATCGGTTAAGCCGTTTTGGAGGAGTACGGTAAGTAACTAAAACTGTGACATGAGAATTTTATATATAAAAGAAAGAAAAGATATAGGTACCTACCAATGCTATCGGATGCTATTAAAGGTTTTCGGTGGATTGGTAATGATTTTGAGAGAATGACTATTCACTTTATTGTATTTCTAAACAATATATCAATCATATTATTATTATTTTGATGGAGATAATTATACCGTAGGAATAAGCTAGTGCACAAAATTAACGGTACAGATAGAGCTCGATGTTAAATACTTCAATCCGCTAGAGATATGACTTCGCGTGTGGTGCTTATAAAGGCATCACCAAGTTATCTATATTCGCAACGGTTAGTTGCGGTTGAGCCGTAATGAAAGTCCTATACTTGTATCCAAAGCTGCGACGTCGACGAAGCCGGTAGTCCCGCGAAAACAATGTTAAACAGCATAAATGTTGGCATTGTCATTCACTATCTGGCAATACGAGCAGTGGGCAGGCAGACAACTTATTAGGGTTCCGCGGTAGATTGCGTGAACGCGTTCACGGCCGTCGCCTTTGTTGCAGCCGCGCTGGGTGGGCCGCTCTATCGAGTGCTCTACATTGCGCCGCAGGTACCGCGCCGACGCTGCACCACACCACACACGATCGTGAGCAACAGGTAAAGCTTAGGACATAGTTTGCGCAAATAGAAATCGATTATCTTCGATTAAAATCGTTTTCATCGTCGTCGCCGACCAAGATAGTTAGGTAGTGCCGTAATAATGAATTCGATATGTATACCAAGGGTGAAAATTGCATTTAAATCGGTTCAACCGCTCCTAAGATTAGCTTGTGTTTGACTTTACGCAATTAGTAGCTCAACGATCACAGGTACCTCGCCGAAGCTGCACCACGCCGCTCCAGCGCACCACACACGATCTTGAGCAACAGTTTAAGCTAAGGACATATTTTCCACACGTAGAACTCGATTATTATTTGATAATATTTTTTTTATAGTTTTTAATTTGTTGTAATCTGTATTCATAATTTCTAACCACCAAGGGAGAGAACATTAATTTTTGCTATCGATTATAGTTCGGCTTCCAATAAGTACCGGGAATATGAATCAGCCGTAATATATAACGGGGTAATAAACACAAACAATTTCGAATGGTTGTATCGTAGCAACATGGCGCTTTGTCTGGGAAATAAACTAGACGCAGATAATTTCTGTTGTCTTTATAGCCACCCGGTATTATGAGTCAGCCGCGATTGTTTAATTCACTGCTGCTAAACGTGTCACAGTGTACTTAAGCTTACAGGTACAAATTATAGTCCACTTAATTACCCTTGAATTTGTTGAAAGAACTGTCCAGTGGCAGTGTAAAAGATAACGCCTGTGAGTTGGTCTAAATTTTGCATTAGTAAAAACTGCTATAAGTTTGAATAATTCAGATTTTATAAATTTTTGTCACTTTACTCTTATTTAAGGACAAAAAAATCTCCTGAATTCTTTCACATTTCAAGTGAATGAAATAGATTGTTTGCCATAATTACTGTCCATACGCGGGATTACCAGGGAGAACAAATGAATTAAAAAGTTAGTCTTTTTTCTTTTACAATTAGTGAGTTGATATTTTGTAATATGAAGGTTCCCTAGTTTACCTACACAGTTAATAAATGTTAGGTCCGCAGCCGGATATACTATTTTGAATGTAGCCGACGCAGGTGTAAACCAACTGCACTATGTCGCGATTTGTGTTATTTCATGTAGGTACGAGTAACTGTAAGCTCGTCTACAAATTTGCTAACATGACGCTGATTTTTCTAAATAAATGTGCTTTTGTGTATTGTTCATGAAAAACCGCCTGCAACATTAAAACTATATATATTATTATATGGTACACGAAAGATGAAATAAATATGATAATTACAAACCCAGATTCAAAAGAAGCGACCACACGTCACCTAAACTAGAAGATAATCGCGGGGGCATGTACCTGTTGCGTTGCGCGCTCCTTTCATGGAATATTCTTCTTGTTATAGAGAGCACACGACACAATGCGGGTTTATCTGGACGCATTATGAGAGGCATCTCCGCTTCAGATCGCGCGATAATGCTCGTCGTCGTCGAGTCACAAAAGTGTATGCCGAGGCGCGCTGGATCACGAGGCCCGGGCGCACCGCGATGTAAGGTGATCTCGAACCAAGTTGACCTTTGTGCATTACGGGCAACCGCTGTCGATCGTCTTTGTCCTGATGCTCGCTTGTCAGCGTCCTCTCAAAGAGGAACTGTGTTGTCTTTCTCCAAAAGAAAGTAGGTAGAGATATCGATGTAAGCATTGTACTGACTTCGAGTTAATTCAATATAGTGCTGCTGTCTATCGAACGCCATTTTTGTTTAGCATTTCAATAGCTCTTATTGTATTCACTGTTTGGAGCTCTGAACGGCTAGCAGGTGTGTCTTGGGAAGTTTACCGCTGGTTGTTTCGTCGAGATTTTTTATTCAATGAGCTTTTTACCTTAGGAAATATTTATGTTGCTTTGTTTATTTTATTAACTTTTTTATTGGTACTAACATGATTGTGTTTTAAGACTTTTAAGAAATTATATTTCCACGAAATGTTGCAAAAGGATTTAAGTTTGTATAATGCAAATGTGACCACAGGTGTCAGTGTTGCTTATTTTAAGTCAAATTTAAAGCCTTTGATTGGAGCAATGAAAGTACATATAGATAAAGGTAAATCTATGCCCCGTATACTGCATAGACGTGATTAGTTTTGCATAAATTAACCCCTAGCACCTCGATCACCATTAACACAGTAATCATATAGAAAGCGCTACAATGACAGCGGTTGAGGGAAGTTAGTGAGCCATTGTGAACTATAAAACGATAAAATTCCGAGGAAGATTATCGTTTCAAAGGTTACCCGTTTCAAATGAGTGATGAAGAGGCGAGATGTAACATCGAAAATAAGTCAAAAGAGCGACTACTTACATGTTTGTCAAACTAACGTCTTTGTGGGGACGTGAGATCGTCGCGTTGATTCGTGGCCACGCATCCGAATAAAGGCTTATTAACTTTATTCACATGCTTATGAACACTGGCCTTATCTCTATAGAAATGTAAGGTAACACCTCTTACTCATATACACACGCTGCCTCCATTTAAGGTTTTGTTTAAGGCAACTTTGCTGCATCTGCATGATGCGTGTGTAGGTATGTCATGTATTTATTATAATCCCCGACGTGGGTGTATGAACGAGGAACATAACTTCCCACTCACAAGTTTAAAAAATCTTCTTCTGATTTCAGATTTTGGCCTGAAGTTCAAGAAATATTGATGTATTTAGAAGACGTATGATTAGTGTTCATGAGCTAAGTTCAAGGTTCCGTTTGTAAATATAACCTAGAAATCACATTAATGTCATTATCACATTAATCACATTAATTACTTGAAGATGAATAGAGAATGAAGATTGAAAATAAGAGTTTTACCTGTGCACACCTACGAATCCATTTAAATGAAACGGTCGAAAGTAGTCGTTAATTAATCCTTCCATTAATAGTTAAACAAGGGTAGGAGGCAGATCGCAGATGACGCTTGGCCACCGGCCACACAGTTCTAATCCAACAGATGGACCAATTTCGCTTGTGTCACCGTCCGGCCTTCTCGTAAACAATAACGGCAATGCAAGGAATACGGTCAGCTGGCCTATTTTTTTAGCGAACGCGATCTGTTGTTCTTCTCCCTTACAGCCATACTACACTGACCCACATGTTCTATTGTAAAGTCGAACATTACCTTTATCGATGCTTGCAATACACAAATAGGTATCAAAGTTAGATTTTCACATACCTATAAATATCGTCGATTCGTTCCGCATGTCAAGGACATCAAATAGTGATAAATAGTACGTTTGATAAAATTATTTATTTAGGTTCAATGTAAACACTTACATAATGTAGATTTTAGATACAAGTGGTACGTTTTGTACATTTTATACAGTTACTCTGCACACCTACTTAAAATCATATTGCGCGTTAAAATCAGCGGCATAATAATGTTTATAAATACTATCTAGGTAAGAGGTTTTATTTAAACAAATAATTTTTAAGACAGATTACATAGGTAATTAAATAAAAAATAAATTTTCCTATACTATACGGCAGTGCCCCCAACAAGTCGAGCAAAAAACGGCACGGCCGTACCGTCCGTTTCTCGAAGCAATTCAGGCTATTTTCAACCCCCTATAACTCCATTGTGGATAAAACTAGGAGGCTGAATTTTAGTAGCCAGGCAGGTATTGTATAAACACGGTATATTTAAAATTTCATTCAATTTGAGCCAGTAGTTTAAGAACTGTGTATAAGTCGAGAAATTTTTTTAAAAAAATTCAATTTCGGTCCAGTTTTTTAGATACACCAACTGCATAAATAACTTTGTAAACCCATACAAATGTATAGGATTACATAGTTACATTTGAAGTTATTGACAAAAAAAAATCGCAGTAAACAATCTAATAATTTCATATAATACATAATAATATGTATTATGTGTGAGATACATTGTTTTTTTATGCGACGGTCAAGTCAATCTATGGATACAAACATGGATCTCACAACTTTTTACGGTGCAAGAACTGAGTTGCGAGACTTGTGTTTTTTACAAGTATTGTTTTTGATGGTATCCATGTTACATCTAAGGTTTAAAGAAGCGCAGTTATTCCCGTAAACGTTAGGAGTGTATAATTATCATCCCAACAATCTATAAATTTTAATAATAATAAAATGAATGTCAGAGAAAAAGCGGTAAAGGTTGAACACACTAAAAATATTTACTTTTTACTGGCAGGAGTAATAAATTTAAGTAGCCCCTTAATACCGTGATTAAAACCCAATGTACAGTCATTTTAACATTTTTAACGTGCTCAATATTCGCATAATTTGGTCACGCACCCAAAATAAAGCGGCTTGGAGCAGCCAGCCAGTCGCACCGGCGCGAGTTGGCCGCGACAAGGGATATCTTTGTGAAGTACGAGGTATTACATGAATGTGTAATCAGAGAGTTTATTGATCGCCGCAAGATTAACTCCACTTCGCATTGTCTGACTTGGCACGTCTTAAATTTTCCTTTTTTGTGCCAATAACTTAAGGAATTCACGAATTAATTTTTTTCTTCACCTTTATGAATGTCGCCGTTTATCACATCAGGAAAGAATTATTCCTCTTTATGTTGCGCTTTCGTAACCACTTTTCAGTTATAAATTGTTGTGCTTTATGACTATCTTACCTAAAATAGAATTCGTAAATGCAATTAGGTTCTCATTCTGTAAATATTGATTCTTTTGTGCCTATTGTAAGAGTACATTAAGTTTGGTAAATTAATAAGTATACTTATACATAATATTAAACAAACATTAAATTCACCTAAGAATTCTCAAATGTATGTAGGTAGTTTAGGTACTTATTTAATAGATAAGAACATACCAGTATTACATATTAGTTAGATATATAATAAAATATAAGCGGAAACATCTGCAAAACTTTTTTAAATGTTTCTATTCAAATTAACTACACCGCGTATTATGAATGCACAAGTATCACATTGAAAAGGCTGTGAATGAATTGAATTATTATCATTCGATACTTAAAATATTTAGTTCCCATAGCAATTACGTGTGCGGAGTGCAGTAACCTTTTTTATTGGATTGTGTGATATGCAGGGGTGGCGGGTCCCATGTGCGTTGTGCGCATCCTGCGCCCCCGCACGTGCCGACCACGCGGCCGGAAGCGTTCCGCCATCGCACTTATCGCGACCTTCGCCAATATCGGTTTGGATCACTTTAAGTATTCAACTTTCATCTGTCATTTCGATGTAGATCGTACATGTTATAAAATAAATTGTACTTGCCTTGCCTTTATATACTTTTCCTGTAAGTAGTTTTGCAGGAAAAGTATATAAATACCCTTACCCTGTGTGTGTAAGTCGCCTCGATGTTTAACAAAAAAAATAGGCTTAATTTGTGCTAAAGTAATCATTTAAAAAACGATGAATTCGCAATATTCTTAACAAGATCCGCTCTACAAAGTAGGCTTGTATTCATTGTGAAAGCAACTGGAATAAATAAGTCGGGTTGGAACTAAAATAGACCCAGTTCTTTCCAGACGTATCACAGGCTCGCTGGGTCAAATGCACTTTGCGAATAAATTCCTTCGGGTCCAGCAATAAAAGATGGAAAACAAAGGACAATCTCCTGACCTCAGTTCGTTTACAGCTTACATGTTAAGTAGGTAAGTAGGTATGGTAAGTAGTTAAATCTTAATCAATAATTAATAAATTATCCACATTTACTTACTTTTTGTTTCTCATTGCTGCCAATATTTCAATGTCCATCTACTGGGCAAATACATTTTGAATTATTTAAATATTCACGTCTTTTTGTGTGATTAAAGATAATATTAACTTAAGGTTCCATTCAGATTAAAATTAATTTAAAAAATGTTCAATAATACGAAATGTTAAATAATATTAAATACACCACTTCAGATAGCGGAGCCGGAAAGAGCTCTACTATTTTCCATCTGATGAAATTTCTAGCATAACTACATCACTCAGGTGTTAGTTATGCTTGGATTTGGATCCGGAGTATCTATTATTACTCATATATTATATCCGTCATATTTGCATAGGGACTGTTGACAAAAGTGTGCAGATAAGAAAGACAGGTTAAGGTGGCTTATCTCGACGGAGGACATCCGCACGTCGCACGTCGCTCGGAGTCGGACGTGCGCTATCGGCCCACCACACTTTGAATATCACAACCATGATCATGACCAAACTCGAATATCGGCCACCACGTGATAAAATTTTACTTTTAACTTTTCTCTTCACCGATCTCAGTACAAAATGATACGCCAGCATCGGTATTTGATCAAATTATCACGCACCATAAAGCCAGTGGTAGGATACTACCTATAATGTTATCGTAACAAGTATTTTTAAGCGTATTTCTTATTTTCTGAAGTTTATAATTTAAATTTGATTAATATACAATATGAACAATATTTTATTATGTTCGACTAATTTACTCACCGCCTGAAAACTTAGGTATTGAATAAGGAAACATGTAAATATTATGCGTGGGTTGTATTCTAGAACTTTATTTTTCAAAAGAATTCACTTAAATAAGAAACTTAACAAGATTTTCGGAAATAAAAACATTAAAAACATGCAGTTAGTTGTACCTATCTAATATTAATGTTTATTAACTGTTTAGTTAGTGGCCGCAAGCGCAGTGTTGTTCTAAGTAATAACACAACATTGATATGATATCTTGAAATTTTTTATTGAAACAAGTGTTGATTAAAAGAAATTGTTTACGTTTTAGTTTACGATACGAAGCAACACGTTTGGGGGAACGTGTTCGATGGTTAAACAATTTTATTATTCTGCGCAGCTCACTACGTCAGCGCAGCGAGACGCCGCTAAATAAGCAATAAGAATAACATATTGCAAAATTGTTGTCAAAAATTGCACCCGATAGGTACTTCACGTGACTTCACGTTGTAGTTGTAGGTACTAATGCTGTAATAGTGGGAGAAATTGTAAAAATTAACAACAATCTATACTAATATAATATTAAAAAGCTGAAGAGTTTGTTTGTTTGTTTGTATGTTTGAACGCGTTTATCTCAGGAACTCCTGGATCGATTTCAAAAATTCTTTCAGTGTTGGATAGTCCATTTATAGAGAAAGGCTATATTTTATTTTGAAAAAAAAATAGGTATCCGTAAGAAATTAAATTGAATCGAAAACCTATATGCGTGCGCTGCAAAAACTATTGACAATAAAACAAAATGATGTACTACGGGTTTTTAGGTCTTATTAAGATCTACAAAAAAGTCCGCGAGAGCACAATATATCTAACTATCATAGTTTAGTCACACAATAACCGCTTTTATGTTCATAAAAAATATTAAATTGTCTGAAGAAATAAACTACGTTAATTAAATGTGTATCGTTATATTAATCCTTATCCAGATTAAGAATTATGTTATCAAGGGTTTATGTAGAAGTAAAATACTTACTTTTTGTTTTATTCCAATCGGACATTTCGTTGAAAAATTATCACGAGTATAAAAATGCAAAGAATTGGTACCTAATATATAATCTTAATATTGTATTTCCATAACAATTTAAATGATAACTGTAAAAAACATATTTATGGTAGAATAAAGGCTATTTTTAGGGAAATTTATTCCATTACCCTATGACGGATGGACTTCAACTAAGGTATATAGTAATGAGTTATTTGCCAAAGAGTTTTATCAACATAATAATATCCTACTAAGTACTACTATTATAAATGCGAATGTTTGTGAGTATGGGTGGATGTTTGTTACTCTTTCACTTAGAAACGGCTGAACAGATTTGGATGAAATTTTTTACACAGATAACATATAGGATACTTTTTACCCTTCTCTGCACCAAGTTCTAAAATCCACGCGGGCGAAGCCGCGAGCACCGTCTAGTTAAACAAATAAAATTGATGCCTACCATAAGCCACATACTATCATCTCTTACTGTGTCCCTCAAAGAATTTATATCTGAAAACACCAAACGAAAGATTCTAGATATTCATGAAAAGAAAACCAAACCAGTTCTTACTAAGTGCTTACTACTTTTCACCTGGTCAGATATATAAGGTTCTGTCTATACCGATAAGGCTTCACTGCTTATCTAAGGGAATTTCTGTCTTAGTCCTACAAAAATTATCAATGCTAGTAATCCACAGGTAGATCCTACCTACGTCTAGAATAGTCTAGATACACATCTCTCACATGCCTGTTTGTCTCGGTTTACTGGAAACACAACGGCGTGATTGTTCCACCTTAAGGTTCGAACAATAACCTGTTTCACAGCGGCGTTGATTTTTTCCAAAATGTTCTTCCATTCGCATTCAAAAGCTTAATGGAATTTCGCATTGCACCATTCTGTGTATTGTACAACGGTGAGGAATGTGGATAAAATCAACAACTCACTAAATCACACATAGGTACCCGATTATTCAATAGTTTGGTTAGATATATTGAAAAATTCCTTGAAATGTGTAGAATTGTGAATACAATGAAAATGCGGGTCATATAGATATGTATAATACATAATTATGTAGGTCTACTTTTTAATACACCTTAATATGGATTTTCGTGTAGCGCCGTCGGTTTGACGGTAACAAAATACAAAAAAAGCAGTTGTAATATAAACGTATTAAAGGCTAAAAATGGTTGCTCTACCTCCCAATCTGCAGGAAGCACTCGTATTCACTCATCGTGCAGTATGGCTTTGTGACCGTGAGTTATAACCACGCAGGAGCTGGACCTTTCTCTCATGTAGTTGGCTGGTAAGGTGTGTTGTTGTGTCGAGTGCAGGGAGCAGGTAGTGTCAAGATATACGAGCACGCATAAATCTGGAAGGCGCGAGGTGGCGCGATGTTCACGCCTACAGTACAGACGTCGCCGGGCGCCCGCGACTGTCGCAGCGTGCGCTCCGTGGTTCCGATCTGCACGTTCTTAGCATATCTGAATCTGTCTGCAAGCGGCGGCACACCACCACTGCCTGATATGGGTAAAAATTGAAACACGGAAAGCACATATCTGAGTAGGCTTCTGCCTACACATAAAACGTTTCGTGCTTTCTTTATGGTTCGCCTCCATAAGGCGAGGAAAATAAAATCTCATGTTCGATCTGAATTCCATGCTCGTATAGGTGGGTTAAATTTTTCGACAAAATTGTGCTCGAAATGTAAACGTTACGCATTTCATCTTTAGGTAAAATCTAAATTGTATATATCTTAAGAAGCTAAGTTCTAGACTTTACTCATTTTATGTTATTGTTCGCTTCATAAAATCTTCAAACGTGAAAGTGATAGTCCAAATATGCGCTCAAAGCGGGTAGGAATTCATAAAAACCACTTCGCATCGCATAATGTTAAAGGTTTTGCGCAGTATTATCTTCAATGGCACTACCTACCTGCTGCCGTAATCCCACGGCCTCGGCGCCTTAACAGGTGTGCACCTGAGAGTAAACGCGGTTTTTCATTAAGTACCTATATACAATCAAACAAAACGATCGACATGCTCGCATAAGAATAATGCCCGTGGACCATTCATCGCTCGACGAGGAATTCCTTTATGTTAGCTGATCGTTCCTCGCGTTTTTATTATTAATAAAGCTATTCATTACTACCTTAATGACATCATCTTTAGCGCGGGCTCAAAATTTTTTTCCAGTTTATGTATGTGGCTCGCATACTTGATATCAATCAGGGTTGTTCTTGAATAGTCTGAGAATCATTTTTAAAAATGCAAGAGAACAAATTCTAGAAGCTAAGGCAGTAAAGCAGGTATCATAAAGATCCATCCCAAATTTTTAGTCTTGGCAAATTACAGAGAATTCAAATCGTGGTCTGTTGAACGTGTTTAATATTTTTATTGTTTCTTTATTTTTATTGGAGTGACAATAGAAATTGCACCTATTTTCAAACTGATAGCTACGCATAACAGCTTTAGTATAATAAACCGTATAATGAACATGACAAGATCCACAGGCATTTAATATGGTTGCATGTTGACTGAAATCTACAAGAGATTGCTATATCATTCAAAGAAGAATTAAATATAGCAATACAACTTTTGATAAAAAGCTCTTGATATTTCATACTCCATCAATTTGTTTAATGAAGGGTAATTTTGACTATCAAACGCACTCATTAGCGAGATCGATATGAGAAGCAGATTATAATCACTTGCCTCCTTTCCATTAGGCACCTACTACTCCTATCTATGTTACTTAGATAGCACACCTTTTATACACCACGTCTAGGTCCACAGGTATTGATTTTAACTTGACATTAAGTTTAAAGATTCTTTATACTTTTGTAAGCTGATATATCATCAAAATCACTTATTCGCTTCACAGATCGGCATTAGATGCTCTTAATATTGTAAGTATAATGAGAGGAAAATCTACTCCAATTCTGTTGCAGATTTTAAGACGTTTAGTGGCAGTGACCGAGACGCGCTATTCCTAGATACTTCGTAAAACGTCAAACTATTTGCTTATGAAAATAACGTCGAAATTAAAGCTCAAGTTACGAGTACATACGAGACTACGCTAAGTACTTATACTAGAAATATGAGAACGTGATTGTGAGATATGCATTTGTTTTTTCCATTTCATTATTGTTATACATATGTATCATGTTTTGGCCAAACATTTCATAAGTCAGCACACGTGACCTTTGGGCTGCAGTATGCACTAGTTGCAACGTTCACGTGCTTTAGCGAAACAATGCGAAACTATGCAATCTCATTTTTTTGTACGAATTTGCAGGTTATTGACCTTTAACTCCTTGCTTTTAGATGTAATCAATAAATAACAGATAAATTCCTTATTGTTGTGCATTGAGACAAAATGGCTTTCAAAAAAGTCTAAAGAATGTAAAGTATCGCCTAGTGCAAGCGTCAGGTCATTGACAAGTTGCTCAATGTCTAGACATAATTTTTAAGAAGTTATTTAAAAAAATCTCGTCTTATATCGATGCCACATTAAAATTTTTACTGTGACTGCTTTAAAAATTATGTCGCGTATTTAAAAATGTGCTACTTATTGATAAGGTGGAGATTAGTGGATGTTGACTACATCCACTAATCTCCATTGTATTTGTAAAAAAAAGTTTCATTTAAATTGTTAAAAGTCTGATCCGGCAACCTTGAATAATTTAGACAAGATAAGTATGTACATATTATTGTAGTATAAAATTCCAGATTATTTACATTTGCTCAAGGATCTGTGAAATATCTTAAGCAAACATACCGACAAGTCGTACTATTAGCTTTATTCCATTTTATCGATAAATTTCTTCTTGATTTACAGAGCCCATAAAGATAAACACATTACCATAACCTTGATCTAAACTTGTGGAGATATTAGGAAATATAGGGAAATGAAGGCGTGTAGAAAGAAGTATTCGGAGGATTTACTTTCTTACACGGGACTTGTAACCATCACAAAGAAGATCGGACTTTCCCACGCAATATTCTCACGAATACTGCAGATGGCTTATTACAATCGATTTTAAATATACGAATGGATTGAACAAGCGCATCTTTACCTGCTGCAACAACTGAATCGGCCACAATTAAATGTTGCAATCGTTCACTTCACTGGAATTTCTTGCTAGAGTTAGTTTAGAGCCATGCTATTCAGAAATATCCTAACGCAATTACCTATTTAAGAACTTTTTATATCTAACTAATACAATGAGGTTTATCCAATCAAAATTTAATGTAAAATACATAAATAAAAAAATATTCCTTGTATATAATTTTGTACCCTATTTTGTGCTGTATGCAACCTCTATTGTTGGGTTAGTAAAATTAGAATAAAAGCAAAACAAAAGAAGTATGTAGTTGTTTAAAGTTAGCCTAAAACAACGATCCTCACATACAAACGCCTACATAAAAACCAAGTACCTAAATACGTTTGGCCTATTGGCAAAACGGACAATGAACCTGTTCAATGAAAGAATTAAACAATTAGGTACGCAAGAAAAGTAACCAAAACGATTGGAGCAAAGGAACAGATTTATTTTCTAATTAATACGGGTGTGTGGGTTGATTTAGGCGTACATTGTGGTGTCGAGTGGTTGCGCAGGCGCACCGTGGCAGGCCGTTATCGACGTCGGCCGATCGCGTCGTGTTAATTACTTTCATTAAGGGCAATTGTCCTGCTCAATCGGGCTGATCAGTCAGTTTGCCGCCGATCGATATATCCAATCACTTCTATAAATAGGTACGTCCGTAATTGAAGTTTCTTTCGCAAAGGTGGGTCAAATTGGTCACCGAAATTTGATTAGAAAATAAATCCACTTTCCCCTACGTGCAAAAGTTACCTAGTTTAGCAATTCATAAGTTGAACAAGTGCAAATTAATATAGTAAGCAGTTGTTGTAGATTATATGTATTTTCTTTGTACTAAGTTCTGAATCTCCTCCTTATTTGATTTCGTTTAAAATTGCTGACCATACGCCTGGCGCCGGAAAGGTATTAATTAATTGAGTAGATACCTACCTATCACCGATACAGTAGTATACATTTATGGCTTAATGATTTATTGTTTATACTACATGTGTTTAAGATATAAGCATTATGGACTATTCAAACTGTTTAACCTGTAATTTGTATTTGATAAACTATTTTAACCCCCGACGCAAAAGAAGGGGTGCTATAAGTTTGATGTGTATGTGTGTCTGTCTGTCTGTCTGTCTCTCTGTCTGACTGTGATTCGGTCGTGGCACCTTAGCTCGCGAACGGATGAAGCGATTTTAATTTAGTTTTTTTTTTGTATGAAAGACAAGGTACGGGCGAGTGTTCTTAGAAATGTTTGATGAAAATCGGTTGAGTCGTTTAAAAGTTGTGGGGGGTGAAAGTGGGGAAGAATAACCGAATGTCTGCAAATAGAGTGCGGTCTCAAATGAAAGCGCATCACGTGCACATTACAAAATAATATGTTCAATGAAAATTGTAGTTATTGTGTCGGGGGTTCTTTTAAATTTTCAATTTTATTATTGTAACGATCTCTTGTATTGGTTCGGTGCCATGTGATTAGGTACAAAATACAGAGATACGTAGGAGGGCAGCGAGCACCGAGGCAAAGACACACGTGGCGCACAGCTCGCGGGCATTCGATTAGTGCTTAACAAAATGATATGTTAATGGTCTATCGAGCAACTTGGTTTATTGTTCGCAGGCCTGCCTCGCCGCGCCTCCGCCTCGACGTGGCGCTCAGTGCAGCTTCCGTTTCAAATTTTGTTGTGTCATTTATTTAGGTACAAATCTTCGCTAGGTTTATAACAATGCAATAAAATAAATTTAAATTTGTAAGTGGTAGAGGCTACGAATAATAAAACTAGTTTTATTATTATTATTAGTTTTATTATTCGTAGGGTAGAGGTATCTTACGGCCGCCTTATGTTGATATGCCGTCGTGGAGCAACATGACTGTTTATCATTAAAATTATCTCTAGTTTAGTTTCAATTAGGAAGCCAGCATAACCCTAAGTGTAATACCTAATATGTAATTGGTGTGGTTAGTAATTATAGCCGTAATCAGGGCGGCATGTTCGGCAACGACAAAGCCCTTTTTTTTAAGAATAAAAAAATAAAAAAATTGTAAGTGTTCATAACCAGCTATTTTTTATGTATTCACGTGTGCGTTTGGTGTACCTAGTACTCATAATAATAGTAATAATATGTAAATAAAAATGCCAATGATTAATAAAATTGATGACACATTGTTTCCAACATAGAAAACAGAAATTCTGTTTTCTCCAACAACATAATTAAGACCACGACTTAAGTAGGTTGAAATCATTGACTGTGCCGAAGAAAGGAACCCTGCCCCGAATAAAATCGCAGGCAGGGCCTAGTGTATCTTTGAATAAGGATTGTTACGGCGAAACATGAAATCTTTCTGATTGTAATAAAATTATTAACTAAGTAGATAAAATTGTACTATGACCTCATAACAAGCGTTAGATTACAGTTCTGTGATAAACGCTACAACATAAAGTAGGTATAGTAAGTTACCCACTGTTTCTAACGGTTAACCTTCAGTTAAACACATGAGCACGTCAATATTTACAGGTAGTTTAATTTCCGAGTCCGAGTGAACATGTCATAGTTTTAACAGGCGTCGGAAGGGACGCGCGGGCGGAGGGGCGAAGAGGATGAAGTCACTAGGCACGTGAACGGATATTTCGTACACTGACTCATCGCTCCAGTGGCGCAATTGGTTAGCGCACGGTACTTATAAGACAGTGTTCGTGAGCGATGCCGGGGTTGTGAGTTCGAGCCTCACCTGGAGCATGTCTTTTTACATATTTTGTAAACGTCTTCTCTTTTAATTTTTTAACGTAATGCAATTTTGCAAATCATGCTTTATTTAGAATCGCAATTTTTTTTATCGCATATTATGTATTTATTTTATTTTTTACCTTTTGTAGATGATAATGCGTTATAGTAACTTCTACTTATCTAAAATTTTTTAGAGGTAGTTAATCCCAAAACGAACCTTTATACAACACTTTAAAAAAAACTACATTTTTTTATTAGTATCTAACTTTCACAGTATAAACATTGAATAAATTTAGCATAACGTTACACCAAGTAGCATGACGTCATGTACGACGTTATTCATAATTGTCTGATATCCTCAATGAGGAAAGGACGAATAAAAATGTTTCCTATACACAGTAAAATAAAAATTGTCAATATAAAAATTCCACAAAAATCGAATTTATCTAGTTTCTAAAGCAAAATTATTAATTAAAAGCCATACCACCTTTCTTTGCTCAATTCATGTTACTTACGAATGTAACTCAACCTATTGTAATTCAAATGGTAGTCGTGAATAAAAACATAGTGAGGTTCCATTCATGTCCTTTCCGCATGTCCTTCCATATGAGCCTTTGTCCTGTTAGCTATAGTGTAATGTAGGGCACAGAGGCAACATGGTCGCGCGGTATTGTGGGCCCGTTCAGTAGTCGAGCTCAGGGTGCACTGGCACGACAGCCAACTAAGAACTAATCATTATACGATACGACATTTTAAATTAATTATCTTGGAAGTTACTTAGTTAAATTAATTGGAAGTTAATAAAGTCCGGGTATTCTACCCGTGAGGCTAGAGGCTACCGATAACGTGAGGCTATCCTAATAGTCTCGCGCTTTAGCAGTTTAATGTCAAGCGACCTACTGTGCCCGGATCGTGGCTTCTGCCCTGGATGGGACAAAAACCTATTTATGTATAGAAAACAAAAATGAGTTCTGTGTCCCAGCGCAAGTACTTAAGCTCAGCGATTATGCCTAATTTGGGATGGTTTAAATCAGAATGTGAGATGTCCCACCGTGAAATATAAGAAACAACAGTAACGCTTGCGCGGTTCGTAATGATATTTATAGAAAGTTATATAATTTTTTTATTTAAGTGCCCTATTTCAATTTAAGTCCAAATTACAATGATAAACAAGTCGGATTCCATAATAGTACTAACCTACTATATAGATAATAGTACCTAACGATGAAAAGCCGCTCAATAAGCACCAGAGTTAATCAATAGATCGTCAGCAAATCGCATCATTCGTAGCGTTTAATCGCTAAAAGTCGTCTCATGTAAAGGCTATAATCCACCCGCTGCACGCCTCGCGACCTCTTGATCCTGACCCCTCAGCCCTCCTTCCCCGCGCCCCACTGCCCCCCAGCCCCTACAGAGCTACTATTCTGAGCTATTTGCTTACGCTTGACCTCATCTGATTACAAGGGCCAAGCGGTTTCTGTATGACACGGTTATGTCGGCTATTCCTGTTACTTTATACCATCAATCCAAATAGTGTTCGTTTTTATACACACCTTTTTACAAATACATATTTCGAATTCTTAACAGCAACAATTTACTTCGACCCGACCCGACATACCGACCCTCAGAAATCGTGAGGAATGTAAATCGTTGACCGTGCGCGAACATCCCTCTGACACAAACTATGCCCCTAGTTTTTTCCGCGTAACCTGCGTAAGAGAATCTATTTAAGGTCAGTACGTGCGTGTCTGGAAAAAATGTGGCCATGTAGAGACAGTTTTTTATTTGTCTACAGTGATTCGTAGCCGGTTGTAAGGTTCACGTCAGGTTTATATTGTGAAGTCAATACACAGGGCCCGTAAGCGACGAACATAAATATTAGATTCCAAATTGATATAGGATAGAAAGCAAACAGAACAAAGATAGAAAGGCAATAAAGATAAGGGCTCAGTCGAGATATCACATGATCAGCAATAATGTAGTCTACAGAGCAGAGCACAGAAATACCTTGTGCATATCGTACATCGTGATTAGAATTTCTCTCGATTTTATGCAATAGAAACTTTTTCATATAGGCAAATATTTTGCGAGAAAAGTTCTAAGCAAAAGATAAGAGCATGACTATAAATAGTGTCAGAGTCTGTGATAATAAAACAAGACTATGTCATTTTTTAACTATCGAAGTTTGAACAGTATAAAATATAAGAATTAACCTAACCGGATTGCTGGATACAAGACAATTGGCTCACTCAGTTGAAAGCGAGTAATTACAGAAACAAAATACAAAGGTATCGCGAACCGGACAGACAAAGTAAATTGAAACATACTCGTATCTCGCACGTTAACAGTTAGGCTCGCCGGACTAATTAGAGCTCGGAGTCGCCACCTTATCCTCGATCAGTTTGGTGTTTCCACTTCACCTTACTACTTGTTGTCCACTGCCTTACGTTCTACAAAGTGCGGGGATCAACGACTTCTTTGATAAACTAGACACACGATTCGATATTAAAACTTTGTTGCCAGTTATTTAGGCGGAACTAGAAATAGTAATTATGAATACAGCTCGACGTGGTAACTGGAAGTTGAAGCTAACTTCTCTATTTGTATCTATAGACACGTACTTACTATGAAACAATAGCGAGAGGTAGAACAAGCCTAGTACCGACAATATTTGAAAAAAGGAATGGATCACAATTCTTAAGAACCTGATTGGTATTTGAAATGGTCACAAAGTAAGGACAAAATAATAGTATGTCTATTAATTAATGCCTTGCGATCATTTAAATAATTTTGGAAAGTTTGCTTAAGCTTTAAAATGGAAGCCTGAGGAATTTATCTTGATGAACTTGATCCACTTTACAAATAGCGTATTAAATATTAGATATAATTATAATATAATATAAATATTGATTGAGTTTTCTAAAAATTAACTCATGAACGTTCAGACTACTAATAGTCCTAAGGAAATTTATTGGAACGTATCTTTTAATGAGTAAACATATTTTTATAGGTACATCACAAAAAAAAAAAACACAAACAAAAAAGTAGGGTAAGTACGTACAAATTAATAATTATACGTCATAAGAGAGAAACCTGAGTGTATTTGAAAGACCCGGAGCAAGTGTCGCGTCGATCGATCACGCAGGTGCACCGTGCAGCCAGCTCCGCGATTATCACGTCGATACTCGCCGGTGTGGCTGCGAGACAGTAGTCGTTAAATAGAACCTCTGAATACCAACTAACCACTAACCACTTGGTGAGATGCAATCTTTTCGGCTTGTAAATACGACGCCCTTAACTATGCTAATGTTTTATGGTATCGCTTTCCATATTGAGGTAGAAATACTTACATCTAAACTGGAACGACTGTTTTGTAGAAGCAAATAGAATTGTCTACTACAGTCTCACCGTCCTAGACTTCAAAACAGGTGCTGCAAATTAGTATGCAGTTTTTCAGATGGATACATCTATTCTGAAAAGTAAACATTCTAATAATTAATTTTTTAATTTTTCAAACATTCATTTTTTTGTATTTTCCAGGCCGTTCCAAATTCATAATCCCCAAGGTATAACGAAGAGTCGATTAGATGTTGATTATGCCTCAATGAATTCTGAAACATCAATCAGCCTAAAAGTAGACGAAGTTATAGTAGGCTACACGTTTGAAAGTTCACCAACCCATATACTCGTAGGTACATAAACAATTTATACGCACTATTAAACTACAATAATAATTGATATCACAAAACATAATTTTTAGATATAAACAAATTAGAATTATTGTTTAATGAGTTCTACGTTTAGGTTACAAAAGCGGCACTAATTTCTTTACGAGCGGCTGTTGTTTACGCCGTGAAATTAAGGGTCCTAAATCAGCGCTGACAGTAATCGCCAAGCAGTAAGTTCAAAGACAATGCGTTGGCAGATCATTTGGGCATAATGCTGCACCGATAATACTACTACATTGTTAGTAGGTAGTAAACAAGAATCCTTAGGCATGAGTCAGTGGCGCGAGTGGCGAATGACGGGGCGCCGGCGACATCGTGTGGCGCAACGAGCGGCACTCCGGCCAGCAGCGCGCACTGCGCAAGTGCGCACTGACAACCCGCCGGCGCGGGCGCAATAACATAATACTTAAATACTTATATTTTTGACAGACCATTATTGCACCGTTGTGGAAATAAACATATTCTGTATAGCTTATCAACTATACAAATAAGGTATAGCTTTTAGGAAGTTTTAGGGTTTATATAATATATAGTATACTAATATAATATATAGTACAGCTAAAACTTATTACATTAAACTTACTACTAGGGTCTATATAACATATAAGTATTCTTTAAAGTGGTGATAGCCCAGTGGCTTAGAATTCGACCTCGAATCGAGGGATCCGGGTTCGAATCCCAGTGGCACGCACCAATGACTTTGTAATAAAAGTTATGTGCGATTTATGAAATTAAATATGTATCACCTGCTGTTGCGGTGAAGGAAAACATCGTGAGGAAACCTGCATGCCTGAGAGTTCACAAAAAAAATGTTCTCAAAGGCATGCGAAGTCCACCAACCCGCAGTAGGCCAGCGTGGTGGACTAAGGCCTCCATCCTTCTCATTGTGAGAGGAGACCCGACCCTGTAGTGGGTCATTAATGGGTACTGACATGACATGACATTCATTTGCAGTTTTCTGCAAATAATCTTTTAAAGAATCATCACGCACTATCTATCCCTGACTTAAAGTCTGTACCTAAGTACATACGAGTATGTAATCTGAAATGCGACTATAATGTGATTTATGTAACGGTTATGGAGTTCTAAAGGACTGTATGATTTACTTTTTATACAAGGCTTTAATTTTATGCAAAAAATGAGTCCATCTGAGCTAGTATTGTCGAAAACGAGAGACGTGCCAATAATGTCTCCACGTGTGAGTGACAACCTGTCACATGACCTGTGCTAGTAAAATATCTATAATCAGGCATTGTTTTTTCTGACACTAGACGTTCAATACACTATCAGTTTATGGAACTAAAATCTTAATGTGTCTCATGTCACAGTTCGAAATATTAATACATTCCTTCCAATGAACAGACAAATCGTGAGTTTTATGACCTTTGCTCACTTGAAAAAGATACCTATCGACGATAGTAACGAGTGGTAACGACTAGATTTTTGTACTTTACACAAAGAGAATAAATACAGTTAGCAGAAAAGTTCCAAAGATAATAATAAAGTTTTTATGTCTACATTATAAGAACAGATAGAATTTTGGGTGCTATAGCCTACAGTAGATGTTGATAAAATGAAATACTAAGATTGCCTAAGTGACCCGCAGCAAGACAGTAACTTAGACCAAAATAATTTTCAAAACTACTTTGAATTGCTGATACTTTTGTCAGGTGTACGGAGATTTTTCCGCGATTTTGAACGAATTTATTTGCATTCTTCATGGTTATTTACAGTCAAACTGTGACAGTCCTAGTACAAAAAGATTTGCAATCAGTGAAAGTTAAAGGATAAAAATATAAAAAGATTGATTACATTTCTAGCTGACAATCTCTAAATGACGGACAGGTAGACTGCTAACTAAACAATAACTTTGTACCATATCGATGCGTACCTACGAGTATGTCTAACTCTCGTCAATGGAGAGGCAGTAGATGGCTAGCGAAGCGTAATATGATATTTATTGATTTCTGTCGGTCGGTTAATGAATGCGGAGCACATTTCATGATTTCTCACGGTACGTTTGGGAACGAGATTTTTTCTCGTTTCATTTCTCTCCGCAAACAATTGATCACTGAACGCGGATGGAGGGTTGGAAGTGCGTCGCCGGTGCCACGGCGACCAATATTGTGTAAGCACTCCTGATATTGTGTATTGGTTGTTTATAAAATATACATATATCGATATCTAAAAATACCTTTACTATCTTTGAATACAAACTATTCTTCCCAATTAACAATTGCCAATTGTTAATGTTATACGAATGCCTATCATATTTTGTTATAATATTCGATTTTGTACGATTAATAGTCGTCATCGGATCAATAACTTCTACGACAACCTCTTGTATTTAAACGTATAAAATTTTAAATTTTATATATAAAAAATGTTAAAAAGCGTATTAAAATTCTTGATAGAGTAGAAGTACATAGTAATAATTTTTTCGATGCCAATTCGCACAGTTGCACTGCACCGTGGGGACTAACCGACAAACCGCCGAACTGTGCCAATCCCGGACGCTTTCCCGTGTGTGAATGCAACTTGTCGTCGTCAACTAGTTGCACGTTCCTAATGCAAATAACCTGCTTTACACTTTCACCCCTTTGTCATCCAAATAATTTGCATTGAAGACTAAATCTGTAGATAAGGAAGAATAAATCTTAATGCGATAATGTTTAGTACGAATGTATATAATTTTCCTTTAATATAGTTATTAAACTCAAAATGAAATTTTATTTTAACCCATTGAACCACTACTATAAAGTTTATTCACAAGTATTCGTTAACTATATGCAATCGCTTAAATGGGTAAATTTAAATTAATATTAACCCACTGAACCACTACGTGAATAATACATATCTAATAATATTCCCTAAAAGTGTCAAGATGAGATGATCACAAAAAAATAATCGATATCCTAACTAAAGTGTTGATGGTACCTGATCGAGTTAGTGAGCAACATAACACATCAAACATTCTCATCTCAGATTCCGGTCGAAATGAAAGACTCAACGGAAGCTGCTACCTGTCTCGTGAGAATTGACAGCGGATGTTGCAAAAGGTGTCCCGTTTTTGTACCGACACATTTATATTTTTTGAAAGTAGAGTTGAGGATTGCGTCTTTTTCAATGTAAAAAAAGTACATCTACTAAGATTATAATAACAATATCATGAAAAGAATAATTTTATCCTGCGCTTTAAAAAACTTAAGAAAGAAACGCAAGGAGATGCGAAGAGTACTGTTATTGTCATGCAAATCTGATTTGCGAACGATAAGAGTTGAACCTCTAATAAAGTTACCTTTTCAAGAGTTACTTTTTATTTCAATAATCGAAGAACAATAAATGTGCAAAATATTAGATAGGGTAATATGAATAGGAAAGGTAATGCTGAATAAAAATTTAAATATTGTGCCTCCAATATACATAGTAGCTATACCTCCGAAGATCTATACTGCATGTATGTCAAAAGTAAAAATAAATCACAAAGAAAAACACTAATTGTTAAAGCATAAATTGCCATTTATTTAACATTCAGTAGGTATTAGGTATTTGTATTGATTAATCATGGAAGTCGCACAGTCTTAAGAAAATTAATACATACCTAATATTTATTAACTTCCGTGTGTTTAAAAAAATATGAACTGTTAAAGCAGACGAGAATTTGACGAATGTTAAAAGATTACCCATATATCCGTGTGAACGTATCGTAGCTACACCTGCTACGCGTCGCAGTAAAAAGTGGCGATAAAAACATTAACTAAAATAAACGCTACTGTATTTGACGCTAGGTATATCCGAACACATTGGATACGACAGTAGACACAATAACAAATAAATAAATATTACAAAGGAAGTTTGGAAACTGCAGTAACTATGTACCACAAAAAGCATTTCACCATCAACTAAATGGATATTAGACCATTATTATTATTATTTATTATTAGAACCGTCAACCTTGTCAATATTGGTGGGTCTCCGCTTAGGGGGTCCAATTTATGAGCCTCATCATTGTTTGTGTGACCGATTCGTTGAGTCGCGTCGCGTTGATAGGTTTGGAAGACTTGGCTTGTCCTGCACCAAGAGTGCTGGTCGTTTCTATCGTCATGGTACAATCAATTTGAACCTTATGGTTTGTCTAGAGACGATGGGAAGAGACCTGATGGAGCTACGTTGGTGCCATGGCGATTGGGTCGTGCCTTGGTGTGGGACTTCACTTGTACAGATACCCTGGCCTCTATACTACATATGTGCAGGACAATTGCAGTAGGGCCGGGGCTGCTAAACGTGCTACATTATAAATATTGTTTTATAAAATTGTGAAAGAAACAATTACAGATGAAGAGTTTTTTATTCCATAACTTTTTAATTAATAATTTCGTGTAATTCAATTGGACTGACAGTAGTCTCTAGACATCTCCCATCACATAATTTCAAAAAACCTACAACTACCTGGTCCCGTACCTACAATACCATTATTTCATTAATTATTTTGCTTACAGACCTTGAAGCGTAATGGGATGGAGAGAAATTCTATCTTTAAATATTTATAAGTAAGCGTTAAAACATTATATGTAGACCTATCCATTAAAATACTATAACTATCGCTAGCAAAAATTAATAGCTACTGCCTCTCAGCGGCTCTAACAAAAGCATTTGACATTTTGAAGCAATTAGCTGACTCCGAAAGTATTAGCGGCGACTGAACTTTCGAAAATCTGTGTGAACTTCCCATATACAAGATAACGATCTCTTGACTCTTATAACAGGAGAAATATTTTGAAACCTACTTCCTACTCTTACAATAGTCGATCACAGCATTATCGCCGTCGTTTATATCCGTAACGCATTCAATATGGTAGAAAGTTCAGTGACCTTGAAATTGTTATCTATATCATAATAAGGTATTAACAATATGAAAGCAATCTATCATTTGAAATTAATATGATCAGTGATCGGCGCGGCGCGGCGCGACGGCTCGGCGGTAGATATCTGCATAGCCGGGTGGAATGGCGGTTAATCAGGTGGCCCGTTATTTTACATTGTGCTCGCCGTGAGTTCGAACCCGACAGAACAGGTTGCTCCAATGACAAAGGAGCAGATTCCATCGTCCGCAATCCGCGTCTGCGAGCTCCACATTATAAATAGTCCCTCTAAATAATCCGTTGTAGCTCGTCACCGAGACGCCCACCAACGTAGACGTAGACCCAATTTTTATTTCCTCTAATACATTCTCATGAGTTGCCGTCAATTGCCGATCAGCCTTGTCAGACTGCGTGTAGCTCTTATTTAAATAAATAACTAATTTAATCGGAAAGAACAGTGCAGGTTGAAGTCAATGTCCATTCAGGTGCAATATATTTTAAGACAGCGATAAAATAAAAGATGAATAAGTACTGTACAAAACTTATTTCCCACAGCCCAGCAATTACGAAATAGAGGTTGAAACCTATTAATAACTGTACAGTAGACTACAAACAATCGACTTTCATTTAGAACAAGGATCGGCGCACCACCTGCGCCCAGTTCGACGGCGGGCACTCAGTGTCCATACTTTACTGCCAACCGGAACAATAGCACGAAGGCTAGTAATACTATTGTTGTAGCAGCACGTGGTGCTAACAAACCTAGCACACTGTACCACGCACCCACCTGATTTAAATTACTTTACGAGTACATTTCCTTATACGTGATGACGGCACAGTTATGAAGACGTTCACACGACAACATCTGCTTCATCAATGACGAGCCCCTAATTACAACCAGCCGTAGCTATTATAAACAATGTGAACTACTTATACCGGGAAACAAACAAAAGTAAACAATGAATGATGACATTACAAAACATAGTCACAAAAATAATTAAAAAAATTAAACCAAAAAAGTATAAAATAATAAAAATATAAAAAAGTATAAAATTTCTTACATAGTTTAGGACTACTATTTATTCAGGTTGATGTATTTAGTATCAAGTATTTTGTTTCTATTATTAAATTTTGGCACCATTTTTTATACTTTTTTTGATGTCGGTTTAATTTTTTTTTATTTTTATTTTATTTCGTAATTTTTAGTTTTAAGTCCATATCACGAAAACTTCTGGATCGATTTTGATGAAACTTTTACCAATTACATACATACACTCATGAAATTTGGTATTCTTGTTTGGAAGCCTTAATAGATCAACATATTATTATTATTATGTAAAAATTGTGCAGTTCTGAGAATATTACATACATACGTGTCAAATTGATAACCTCCTTTTTTGAAGTCCGTAAAAATATACGCTTCTATATAATATCTCTTATCTATGTGGTTTGCCGGTCTTAATACTCGTTTTAATTTCGTATTTAAAATCCAAATTATCCTTCAATTCGGTATATCAAAAGATACAAGACGGCGATTACACACCATTTTAAAATAAATGCTTGTAACGCCCTGACAAAAAGGGTTAACCCTTGTGGCGGAAATTGATTTAGATTATGCAATTAATAATTTTAATATAACACCAAGCCACCATTGTTTTTTGTTTCCATTCAAGCTGGTGTTTTGGGTAATGTATTATCTTTTTCCATGCCATTTAAAAGTTAACTTTAATTTTTTATTAATTTAAGGTTTTGATTATATATTGATTTTTAATTATTATACTATTGGTTTTGGTTTTCTTATAATTATAGGTTTTAAATGGTGATTAAGACCCTATTTACATTTTGTTTTTGAATAAATATTCAAAATACCACCTTCCAAGGCACAGATGCCTTCTCTATAATTAGGAAAGATTGTATTCATTTTACCTTATAGGTCATCAGAATTATAAATTCGTTACCATTTTTTCTGAATTAAAGCAAAAGTAAATATTTTGGAATTTCGATGCAACATATCCTAGAATAGAAATGATTAATCATTTTACTAGCAACCACTCCAATTAGATGCTATCGTTAACCAGAAAATCTTTATATCATTTTAGTGTGTTAAAAAATTATCTCCGTAAACAGTAAAATTGGTTATTGACCCATTTCTAATATTCTTAATTAAAAAAACTTTAATTTAGAGAACACTATGTCGGCGGTCAATTACTGACCCAGCAGGCGTTATCCCGATTATGGTCCAACAGATGGTCGTTTTTTACCCACGGTCGGCCCGTGACGACTGACGGGGCGCTGAGCGCGGGGGTGCGCCCAGCGCCCTGTAACCGTATAATTACACGTTGTAGATGCGCGCACGCCCGCACGCACAATTGGCCTAAACGAGTGTTTGCTTTGATATGCCGCCAACCACGGCGCTCGGTGGTTACCCGTAGCCACGTGCGGCCGATTTAACTCGTTACTAGGTGTATTAAGCTTATTACGAAAAGGCTACTCGTTTTACGGTTGTTTACTCAGAAAAATATTATTCCTCGGGGCTCGTTACGAAAGGCATCTGGCTAAAGGCACTCGGCGTATGACAGTCACGGAATCGCTTACGTCTTCACCGTAAGCTCATAAGAATGCTCCTCTGTGACACTTTCGCAACGACCCGAATCAATATTTTCACGATTTAATCATTTATAAATACATGTCAATTCAACAGCTCACTAACTATCTATGCCATCGATAGTTTACAGTTATATCGCACAAATGCCAAGGGCTACATCGATCAATCCGGTGTTGTCGCAAGTGATTCTTAATCGACGGCCGCAGTCGAAAGTTGAGCAGCGACGTCGTGATTCCGAACTTAGCCTCCTTCTTTGCACTTTGGGCGTTGTAAAAACGTAGCGTCCGGTCCACCTCAGTAATCGCCGCGACGACGCATAAAAACAAATTATTAATCCCCCGATCGTGACTAACGTTTTCGGATCATCGTTTACACGAATGGAGGTCGAGAGTCCAGATTAATACTGGATCAATAATTCGCGCGGTAATGCTTTCAAATGTCACAGCGAGTTGATGGCACGCGTTCCCCGCCGCGGCTACGACGTCGCGTCGCCCGGCCCGGCCCGGTCACGCGCACCACTCCGACATCACTTCTGGGGCGCCATGTCTCGATCTCGTTTCAACAATATCTACATATGAATTTGAATTAATTATTTCCATTGTTTCATAAGTAGATTAAAATTAATTTATTGTTATTCCATTCTAATCTTATCTGTTGAGATATATACTGGTAGGTACAATTGTTCCATGAATATAATAAAAGTGTTCCACATATTATTATTTTGATTGTATAAAAGACATTGCGGTTTGGTATTGCAAATATCAAAAGTTTCAGATGAACTCCCGCACGCTGCTGAGCTGCACCAGTTGTTGCTGTAGGTAATGATCTCTATCATCTGCATGATCATATCATATTGTGAAGATGTGAGGATACCTATTCATTAAATCAATCACTGTATGCACAAAACACATAATGGACTCGCACAGATTGTTGATAAATCAACTAATGAACCTTAAAATGATAGAATTATAAATATGTATTCTTAATCATTTATTTACACCTAAATCTAATATTATATTAAATCTTAAAAAAACAACGGAACTTAAAAGTTACACGGAACAATGGTATCGATTTAATGATGCGATGAGTTGAGTGATCTACACTCCACGCCTCATAATATGTTATTGGATAACGTTTATCGTTGGCAGGTGGACGACTTCAATGCACCTCCAAACCTCAGGCCCGAAAATATGTAGTTCTACTTAACACCTTGATGGATCGTTTTGATGGCTCCAATGGTTTACAAGGCTAATGAAACATAATAACAGCCGATAAGGATCGTGAATGAACCTAATGGTATTAATCACGGACCGTAAACGGTTAGGGCAGCAACTAGATATAGCTATCGGCGGTGATTTATTCCCACCTGTTATGTATTTATAACCGTTAAGATAACAATTTCATGAAGATTGTTTCAGTTTAAAATCAATTCAGTTGAGATTGAATAACAATTACTTTCTATGTAATCGGTAACTGCAAATTCTTTTAATTTTTGAAAACTTCTTTAGCGGCGCTGAGCAATTTTTGGTATGGGCAAAAATTGTTAAACTCGCGACAGGACACGTGACCCTGACCGTAAGGGAAAATTTGTAAGATGGTAACTATGCAAACTGTAAAAGGAAACATTCATAAACAAAGTGCGTCTAATTGTATGGTAACTATGGAAACTGTCAAAAGGAACCATTCATAAATAATAACGATTTTGTTGTTATAAAAAAAGCTAAATATTGGATTCGACATTGCGACAATGCATTAAATGTCGTTTCTTTTCTTACAGAGAAATTCAATTGTGTTTTTATTGAACTGTCGTCCAAATCACCAAGAAAACACATCTTATAAGTTTTCACTTCTGCCGGCACTCCCGGAGTGCAACCCGTTGTTTTATTTAAATAAGATTTATTAGATTATGACTTTTAATACTGCATGGTTTTAAGCCAAAAGTGTTTCTGTATAGTTATAATGCAATATTCTTCTGCCGTAAGAATTATCCCATGTAGAGCGAACTAATGGTTTACGTATCAAAACCATGGTAAGACTCAACCCCTGAACACTTAGTATTTGATGAGTGCGTCAAGCCTTCACAAAAAACAAATCTAACTATATTACTCGAAATACACTTAACTGCTTTTGTAAGTAACAAGCGACGCTTTAGAATTTAGAATTCTTTACAAATTACTCACAAGAACATGAATTGCGCAAAACTTTAAAACTACACTAGGTATTTCACCGTGACAGTCTCCTTTGCTAGAATGTGCCAAGGTAATTACTATTGTACTACCTGTTTTATTGTAATCTATTTATTAGTACAAGGGTATAAGGTCAATAAAGAATAGCCAAAGTTCAGATTGAGATCTATAACTTGAGTTACAACAAAGCCACTGATGTTACGCAACGGTCAATCGAGTAAGTCGCCGTAAGCATTTGCATTATTAAAGCTTATTGTTTTAATTTAGATATTGCTCCACAGTCGAGTTATAGAATAAATGTACATTGTAGTGTAGCGAGATAATGATAGATAATAGGACACAATGAAGCACGCGCCGCACCGGTTCGTTAGTGTTACTGTTGAGTCACGGACCCAGACATCACCTGACGGGGTTGCCTTTGACAGCTCTTGCATTCGCACCGCTACGCCACAGTAGATAAACGACTAGTAAGTTAATTACATAGGCAGCAACAAAAATTTATAATATTTAAGTCTTACAAGTGTGATAGTTGCAACGCGATTCCTGACAAGAGTACTTATCGATTTTAATGCACAAAAAATACAGCAACGTTAAAATATATTTTATGAACAAACAAAACACAAAATTATTTCAATCATAATAATTTGTTGTACATTTGATATATTGTTTCGAATGTTTGTCTGGAAACGTTTTGTAAGCGCATGTCGGTTAGTTTGTAAAAAATCAAGTCTAGAACCCTTAGAATGCCTTAAATATTGATGTCGCGTTATTTAAAATAATGTGATTTTAAGTAAAATGCGACTACAAGTTTTTTTTACAGTCTTATTACTATAAATAAATTAGCTTGAAAAATTGATCGAGTGCGTTCACTAAATAAAATTAACGTAACCTTTACCATCTCTTTATTTTAACTGTGGCGCTAGTCACCATTACTGTTACGCTGCGCCGCAATACCACCTACCCTACTATCGTTGAACACCTCTTACTTCGCTACGAAAATCTGAAGTTATTCATGTTGCCATACTCACTTACATATCAATATAATTAACAAGTTTAAAAAATTATAATATTTTTACCGCGAAAATAGTAAAATTAAATGTAGTATTCATAAAATTCTTATTGAAGATTTGTTTTTTTAATTGTAGTCTAACATTAATCTGGATGTTACTTGAATGCTTTCTAATACCAAAAACTGGAAAGTAAATATAAAATGCAATGTGATAATTTATTGTGCTTTTATTGAACAATTATTAACCTACTCTTTCATCTACGCGTAGTAGAATCTTATCTAGACTAACAATAGGTGTTAAAATCTGAGAAGTATTTTTAATTAATCTTCGATTTCTCTACATTTATTTATTTTAATTTGTGTGCATTGTAAGCCAACACAAGATTTGTTTATTTTTATGTACGTAATAAATACATTGGCATTGACATTTGTCGATAAGTATGGTCTTCTTACGTTGCGGCTTCTATAACGATGCTCACTGTGTGTATTATTCAACTTGTATCAATCTACATCGATTGCGTAATGTGAGTGTCATGTCATATCACAAATAATGTCGCAATTCCATCAACGTCCTTTTGTTGGTAGCGCCGTATCACCTTTTGCGTCTCCTCTTCTAACATAATAGAAGCCACGCCGACCTTCGGAGGCGTGCAACGGTTTCACGACTTTACACAAAGACTGTCAGGAATAATTAAAGTAATTACTGTTTACAGTAATTAATGACCTACATAACGTGATATGGTTTGATTGATCTCGGACCTGTGACGGGATAATTGTGCCTTGCACTACGCTATTGCCACATGCCGTTTTACCGTCGCTTTTCAATAACTGAACGTGCTATTACTAAATTATGATACAGTCGTTTCTTTAATTAGTTATTTATTGTTTACAATAATTTGCTCAATCGAATCCATTCATGCAACCTTAATAGCTAATAGTGCCTTAATAGTGCCATAATAGCTCGGTTATTTAATATGAATTTGAAAATTAGTAGATATCTATTGCGGTTCTTGATCATGGCTGCTAGGAATGTACGTTTTTAGATTTTTAAAAATTTAAAATAGATTTGTAAACTATTAACTGTAACTCAGTTCAAGTTGACGGTATGCTGAGCACTAAGGCGGCAAAGGCAAGGGCAAGTGGCAATAGCCGCGAGATGATTATGAATATTTTCTTTCCTCTCATTTCTTAAAGGTTTTTTACCATTAAGTACTAAAAGGTGAGTTAAAAGTAATTTTGAAAATTAATAACTGCAGTAGATTGCCAAATATTTTTATCTATTGGTACGTTTTGATGATGTTTGTTTATTTGTTTCTGAGTATTATGATACCCTATATGTAATATAGACACGCATTGTTCTTAAAAAATCAGACATGAAGTTTCGTTTATAAATGGTAACCTTACAGGTGGCCGATAGCCGCGAGCCCAGTACACAGACTCTACATTAGCGCCGTACGCCCGCCCGGGCGGCTCCTTTACCTCGCCCATAAGCGCATTTTACATGTAATCGCGTTTGCATTTCTCTTTTATGTGCATAACACAGAAGTATAAGAATACCACGACGTGCTTCATTGCGAAGTTTTATGCATTAAGAGAGATTGGCTTAGCATAGCATTTGAATGCGAATTTACTCGAATTCGTATAAGATGGGGTATATAAATTGTTTTAATTGGGGCTGGAAGCTAAAGAAAATATTGTAGATGATACAAATAGAACTCTGGGTTCGCGTTAATCGAGGTGTTACATGTAATTTGTTTGGAGTATAGTCCTTTATACATTATAGCTCGGCCCTAAATTTACTTTACCCTTAAGAAAATATTCCGAGGTCGTATAGGTACATGGGTACTGCTACACAAGCTGAAGGAGATGGTCATCTCCTGGTCATAAAGTGTCTCCAGTAACCACACCTCTACATTTGAGCCATGAGACATGGAGAACGTGCTACTATAGTTAATACGGGATAAGTATCAACTGAAATTTTATGATTTGCGGACGCGTTGACAAGTTAACCAAACACAATTTACACAGGATTAAAACGAACTGTCACATTTAACATATACGAGTAGCATAGCATAGATTAGTGTAATAGAAAACTAGTGTCGTAGCAGACGTTGGAGACTTTAAGTAGGCGTGGGCGTGCTGGCGATTGACTCGTCAGCGGTATCGGCCTCACTTAGCGGCCGCGCGAGCTTTATCGCGAGATGGCGCCGCACTCGCCGCATTCGCCGCGCTCCCCGCACCACCGTCACCTTTTGAGATTCACTTACAATTTATAAATTAACATTAACATTTTATTGATGACACTTTCAATGTAAAAACTAAAAAGCGGTGTTTTATTTCGAAAATAACACTAAAAGTATAGCATACCTATGTAGTTAAAAGTGTTAAAACCAAGGTTATTATGAAAAATATGGTTGAAAAGATATCATATTATTGTTTACCTCCACGTGTGATTAGTATACATTAATACACTCTTTTTAATTTTTTCATATAATGATTACTTAGTAATTTAACGAAACATGGCGACACGGAAGTCTTTTCACGAATGACATTTACATTGAGTTTAAGCGTGACAAAAATTATCCGTTTGACCTAAATTGCATCGAACTCAATAATTCGATCGTAATTAGTCTGGTTATCACGGGATAAGATCTTCGTCAATTGCACTTAGTACTAACATGTCGAAGAATGAAGAATACCCTCCATTTTGAATACTCCACTAATATACATAAATTTAGCGAAATGACCTGATAAAAAGACAAAGTTAATTTACCTTATCTCAATGATCTCTGTGTTGTACTCGTAGATACGGTACTTAAGTATAGGTAGGTGCGATTACGACGATTAGAAATAACCCCATTATAATAGTGCAAGTAACGGTCGTGTTCGCCAGACTAAATTGTCGTGTCAATTTCAGTCAGCCAGTTACAGTTCCCAGTCTCCTATCGATCTATAATTACCCTCTCCTGTGAACTTGAACTAAACCTATTAACAACAACGATATCCATAAGTGGAGGGTTTGTGAGAATATTTTTATGTTGTTGTAATATTCAAATTACAATTGTTCCTTCACACAAGGGTTGCACCTAATAATGGGTTAAATTTACAATGTTATACTAACCTATTACGGTTTGAACCCGTGATATTTAAATCGTTGCAACGTTCATTCATCGTTTTAAGGAATAACCGAAGGTCCTTTCAACTTAACAGTATATTTAACGAGTAAAATGAGAAATAATTATTCACAAAAGAATTTCGAGCATGAAAGTTCCCTTATTTATTTAATGGTGAAGTGAGTATAAATACATACAATAGGAATTTTCACTATTTTCCTTTCACGTTTAACTAGTAAGATGAGAAATATGTCGCAAGAAGAAACGTTATGAAAATTAAATATAAAATCCTCTTAATTTTTTGGCGCCGTTGCCTCTTTCTCTTCAAAACACGTCATGCTGAATGATGTATTAATTTCGAACACATTATGTCAGTTAAAAATGTAATCAAAAAACGAGAATAATTTTAAAATCATTAAGGGTAGTAAATGGTGTTGTTTAATGAAAATTAATTATAACGACCACGCACTGGGAGCGAAGGGGTGGTCGGAAGCAGAGGAGTGATGAGCGTGCCTAATGCGCAGGTATCGCACCACTCATCTGATTAACCAGAATAAGGCCAACGGGAAATTCAATCTTGTATGATTCTACAAAACGCACCGCAGCTGACCGATTCAACAATACTTATGTATTCCTGAGCGTCGCATGTAATTAATTTATAACGTTAGCATTTTAGTGATTTTTATTGTTGGTAGTTAAAGTCAAAAAATAAAATGATTATTTTACATTTTTCGGTATTTCTCAGTCGAGAGAAATGAAATTTTCTCAATTACTTTTCGTCAAAAACTAAAAAAAATTAAATAAAAATATTATTTAGTAACCCAATTTTTAAATTCATGATATATTTTGAATTGAATGACAAAAGTAGTAATTTGGAGGTGGACTTTTTTATTATGTAAGGATCCTTTATTACGAGTAACTGACCAATTTTAGTAAAACATTATTCAGTATTAAAGTTCAACCATAATAGATATCAATTATTCAAAGAAAATAAATACCTACAAAAGTAAAATCAAATATAATGAGCACAATATCAATAATGTATTACTACAATTTGCTTAATGGACACTAAAATAATCTATACTTAATATTATATTATATTTCAGCTCATATTATAAAGCTGAAGAGTTTGTTTGTTTGTTTGAACGCGCTAATCTCATTCACTACTGGATAGATTTCAAAAATTCTTTCAGTGTTGGATAGTCCATTTATAGAGGATGGTTATAGGATATATTTTATTTTCAAAAAAATTAGGAATCCGTAATAAAATTGAATCGAAAACCTATTTATGCGTGCGCTGCAAAAATTATTGACAAGAGAACAAAATGATGTACTACGGGTTTGTAGGTCTTATTAAGATCTACAAAAAAGTCCGCGAGAGCACATATCTAACTATCATAGTTTAGTCACAATAACCGCAAGATCTAAAATCCACGCGGGCGAAGCCGCGCACACTGTCTAGTGTTATATATACCTACCTATGTTTAAAAGGTATTATTATCCACTAACGTTATACAATGAACAAAAAGTCTTGGTAGGACTCTTAGACTATTTGATCTACATGCCAAGATCGTGTAGAGCTGTCATTATTACAAAATTATTTGTAAGTTTTTTCTGAATGTAATCTAGATAAATACACAGAACTGTACCGCACCTTTCATACATTTTATAACAATACATCTATAAATGAATGTTTTATATTGAACCCTGTACGAATATAATAAAGATTTCGATGTTACAAAATTGAGGTTTAGATAAACAGAGTTATCTGTGCAGACCGGTACCTACTACGAGCTTACTCACCGTCTGGCTGCGCACGTGCGCGCGCGCCGGTAGAAACACGGGTGCGCTAATCGTTCCGAGATTAGTGCTTTACCTTTTATCATATCGATAACTTTAAAGACTTCAATAAAATACATTTTGTAACAAACAAATTGAAATTGCCTATTACTTTTAAAGTTACTGGGTAACTTAATTCAACGACCGTTAAAAAGACATCAACGAGTGTACATGAGCATTTCAGTTCAAATTTTTTTCAATTTTTTTCAATATGACTTTCGAAGTAAATTGTAAATTTTACTTAACTAATATAAATATGCAAATTATATTAGTAGTAAAGTAGCTATACCTGAAAACTTAAATATAAATACAATTCTTTATAGATACGTTCAAAGCAAAACACAATTAAATTACATCACTGGCAGATAATATATCAAACGTGGTTGCTTGATCATAAACAACTGGTACACGGCGGTAAAATTAAGTTGTGATTAATAATATAAATTCCTTGCAATCGAACCTCGGAGGCCAATCACTACAGCCGGTGTCTCGGGCGCGTAATCGTAAATATCAGACATTTAACACACAGTGGTCCCGCCGCCCGGTGATTATAAATAGATTGTTGCGATACAGACGACGTGTTTACAGCCACTATCTGTCGATACCCGACTCAATATCAACAACAAACGTCATGCAATTAACGTTTGCGGACAAATAAGCTCACATCAGAATTGCATCTGCTGCATCTTCGAATGGATGTTACCATTTGCATTCTTAATAGCTGTAGCATTTCTTTGTTAAGTAGTTAACGCCTACGTAGAAGCGAATGTAATTAATATTGTCAAAGAAAAAAAATAAAAAGTAACTACAAAAGCTTACGCGCAGACTTTATCTTATGCGTCGGTTGAATGGTGCTACGAACTCTACAATTTCCACCGTATACGGAGGCTTAGCAGTTCCTCGACCTAATTGGATATTGCACTTGCTATGACTCAATATTCTTTCACTTGTTACTTGCTGGGCCTCTACGGGTATACAACGTCGTTCTATATTATAAATTATCGTTATACAGTTTCCGCAGAACGAGCTACTCGTATTTGTACTGTCATTCTTCATCGGCTTCGAGCTTATTTCCAATCAACGTTTGATGTTACAACACGTAATTAGTGAAAAAGAATGGCGGAGCCACATTTACAATAAGTTACAGTAACGAGATATCTTCACTTAGTTGTTTCTGCTGTCAGTAACGAGAAATAACGATGTAGGAAGAACATGAAACTATCGCGTGTATAGAACGACTGTAACCAATACTTATTGGCATTGGCCATTTGGTGCAAAACTATATGCAAACTATTACAATCGTGAGTATCAGTAAATTTCTCGTAATATTATAATATGAATAGAATAACAATAAAGTGGCTATTCATTACACCCACTTGATGGCTTTTAGTGCTCTATGTGTTATTTGTAGGTAAGTAGCAATTGGTCAATATTTCTTATTTTTAATGTTCTATTATTTCTACATTATTAATAGATATGTTTCGAAAAACACGTTTAAACTGTTAATCTGACGTCCTGTTTTGAATATTTTGCACTGATATCAATTTTTCGGAAAGGCATCGTTCATTAATTTGCTGTTTTTTTAAATAATGAAGACATTAACAGCCATTTTTATTACTCGTATGGTTATGGCCTTTTCGGCAGAATATTCCATTTACTAATTCAGAAGTGATACATTTGATTATGAGTCAACTTCATACAGGTATAAAATTTAATTTCAGTGAGTAGGTATCTAATAGCTATAAATATGCTTAATGCTTATTTACTGCGATTTCTCTTACGCTTGTCATTTGGACCGGTCCGAATTGCAGATCAGATCGCGCGGGCGCCGGCTGCCGATTGTTCTGCCTTCCACGTCCACGTCGCACTCGCACCAACCAGACATTTGCTTTAGCTGTGTGCTAATTTATTCTAATGAATGACACCAAACTACCTATATCTTTATTTTAAACATTGATTACAAAGTGCCGAGATTTTGTATTAGTGAAAGATATGGGCAATAATACAGCTTCGCTCTTAATTTTAAGCGTTTTCTTTTTAATTGCGGCAAATATTGATTTATCTACCACTATTAATAAAGTATTAATGTTTAAGCATTTTTTTATTTTCTTTGTTGACATATCCCTACATTTTTCTATTCGCAAAAACGAGTTTTTTTCACTGATATCTAATAAGAAAAATTTGATTAAAAAAAGAAAAAGATATTTTAAATAAGTAGCCTTATTTTTGAATACAAATGTAGAACTTGCAATCTTTAATTCTCCATTGATTTCTTCCTAGAGTCCCACCCAGTCTACTATTACAAATGTGCCTAAGTGTTGTTAAATTTGACAGTTTTGGAGAACTTATAATTTTATGGAGTCATAACCCCACTGTTTCCGTACAGCTGCTAGTCGTCTGATAGAGAGTATGGTCATTGGCAGCAGTATTGCACCTTGAACTTGTTTTATTGAATTTTTATTATAAACTCTTAACGATTATAGTCTTTTAATTTTATCAATCGATTTTAATTTTAATGTAATTTTATTGTATCATTATTTTACTATTGTATAATTCAATATTCACTTATGTGTTTGGTCGTGTACTGTGAACATATTGTTGACTCAAAATAAATAAATAAATAAATAAATAAATAAATAATGGCTCCATATCGGTTGTCATCATATTCTAACTAATTTAGAAATTACAGATATTGCTTGGCAACCAAACCAATAAAACTCCTTTCCGGGACCATTGTTGTTCCCAGTCGTAAATTTATGTAGATAAAGAATTTTCAGCAAAATTTCAATGCACTTTAATTGGACTGGCGCCATAATGGCAAATAAGTAGACCTGGCCCCCAGAATAATTCTTAGTTCTTATGAAGCCAATAGCAGCCTAGATGCCCCGGCGCCGAATGAGCGCTGACACACGCTAGACCTGTTCTTCGGCGGCGCACGCCAAGTTAATGACTCGTTGTAAATTTATTAAACGACTCGCCAACGACAACGCCCTGCCACTTGTTCCATTGTTTGCAATCGAACAAAATTGCGGAAACACTGCCAGTCTTAGCGTCGTTCCCCGGTTATCGTACTATTAAATGAATTGGCAAGTAGTGTCATAGATGCCATTCTAGAGAAAATTTTCTAACCGCAATGCGAGCGACACTCACTGTTACAGCACGCGCACGCGCTGCAATAAATACAATAAAATAGAAATTTAAGTATAGATGTAGATTTAGTTTTAGAAGTACAACATATAGTTATTCCTGACTTCTTTTATTTTACATCTAAGATTTTGGAACAAATAACGCAGCATCGGTTTTGTATGTTAAAGGGCAAGCGGGTGCTGGCCGTCAGTGACATGTAATGCACTCACTGAACTGAAGGCCCATCTTAGGTAACATATATGTCACGACATCCAAACCGAAGCACCTCAAATAGGACCTACTCGTATGATTGGGTTTGCAAGTAGACGTATTCTGCGATCTTAGGAATGTCGTCGTCTTTAATCCATCTCTTTGTCAAGTATTTTCCCAACGATGGTGCCTGCCTGATTAAGTTATAAGAGAGACATAAGGTGATGGTAAGCGAAATTTTTTTGTTGATAAATATAAAAATTACATAATTATATTTATCAACAAAAAAATAACCTGAGATATATCCAAAATCTTGCACAACTTACGAACAATAGAAATACTAAGAACTAATGAAAAAGATGTCCCTTATAGCGTTTAATTCCTACCTTCCTGCGGTTCTCTTTAATCGAAGCATTAAAGTTGCTTCACGGGATGTGATCTATGTATAAAATGAAAGTAACTACCTATTCGCAATACCTACAATAGGCGGTGATAGCCCAGTGGCTTAGAATTCGACCTCGAATCGAGGGGTCCGGGTTCGAATCCCAGACTTTGTAAAAAAAAGTTATGTGCGCTTTATAAAAATTAAATATCACCTGCTGTTACGGTGAAGGAAAACATCGTGAGGAAACCTGCATGCCTGAAAGTTCAGAAAAAAAAAGTTCTCAAAGGCATGTAAAGTCCACCAACCCGCACTAGGCCAGCGTGGTGGCCGACATCCTTCTCATTGTGAGAGGAGAACCGACCATGTAGTGGATCTTTAATAGGTTACTGACAACTACCTATTCGCAGGATCGTAAAAGTTATAGCAGCTAGTAAATACTGAACTTCGACACATATAACATCATATCACACACATCAAATCGTATGTTTCACACATAATGCTTCGATAGATCAGCAAATGATTAACTTCTACTGATTTCATTGATTAAAGTTACTTGCCTAACACATTTGCATCATGGACAATACCGGACTGGATCGGGCCATATTATGTGTAGATAGTGAAGTAGCTAGGGTTAATCTGTACCGTATGCGAATTTCGCACAGATAAGTATAGATCAAATAGATAATGCAAGTTCGCACAGTATGTATACAATGCGTGAGTACTTTTTGGTTAGGTACCTACTTGCTGAGACGAAACAAAAACGTTTTCAAGAAATCATCATTCGGATCGATTCGCACTCGTTATGATATTAAATAAATCGACTTTCTTTAAGTTATTGGATTGAAGGAATGATAAATCTGATGTCCATGTGAACATCGTTGGAGTGCGGACTAAATGAAACAGTGATAATGATTGCACATTGCGCAAACTTTTGCGCAGATATTTTGACACAGGAAGTACTGATATTTGCATGACCTATTTATATCTATATCTGTGGTTAATCTCTACCGAATGCGAGTTTCGTAAGCTATTGTAACCGTAAGGTGGTCAAATTGATCGATGACATGAAGCGTGCGCGGCGGCTTGTCAATTATGTTGGCGAGTTCAGGGCCCGAGTTGCGACTACTCTTATCTCTGTTCAGCTATCCTTTGGTTCTTGCGTAACTTAACGCTAACAAGAGGAAACCTATCCAAACATCAGATCTGCATTTCCAAATTATAAATAATCCGCTTCTGTTTGTGCCTGTCTTATTTACTTTACTTTCCTTACTTTTACTGTTAGTTTTTAAAAAGGCCTATTTTTAAAAAATGACCTATAGTCGTAGTACATAAGAAGAACTACTTCGGAGACAAACACACATAATTATATAAATAGATATATAATATGGAGATAGGAAAGTAAACTATTATGACAAAGTATCCAAGTTTACCTACCAATTTCTTTATAATAATATGATTGCATCACAGTCATCTCTCTATTGAATTTGCACCGCGCGTGTGGATATGTGCATTGCCAGGCAGCTGCATCAAACTCTACAACAATGGTCTTCGCAGGTTGTTGCGGCACCGAGGGACCATCTCGCTTTCAAAGAAATTCACCGAGCCGAAAGGATCTTCACAGGAATCCCAAAAAACATTAAAATTTTAATGTATTATGTCGTAAATAAGAAAAGGTAGTTATACCTGCATATGTAGAAATAATAAGCAAGCAACATTATAAACTAGCAAGTTTCATTTTTGTTTTTGTTTTAATTGATATGTTAGTCCATCACGAAGGAAGAACGTTTACAGGTCATTCTCTTTTCTCTTCATAGTTTGTTAAGGATTTCTTTATTTTTATTAATAAAAGTTATGAGATGAATTCTTATATCTCATTCATATTATTATTATCTTGAAAATTGTAAGAGTAGGTATTTGAATAAAATAAACGCAAAACGTTGCACAAATGAGTTGTGAAGCGGGCGTGGTTTAATGTTTCTCTTGTGGAAACAGCTGTACGCTCCCCCTTTACCTGAGCACCTATGTATGGAGCACGTGTTGTATATGCCCTCGCCTCTTGGATAAATACGATTTGTATTTTAAGTCCTTACATCCGGAATCCGAGCGATGTACCGACTTCGTCTGAGCGGACTTCAGTTTATTTGCATAGGAACGTTTATATTCCGATACTGGTAACACTGATACAGAACGGTCTTACCAAAGTATAACAGGTATTTTTTGTCATATGTGGATATTGACCAAGGTGCTATATCAGCTAGCCACCCACACCTGCCAATGATTTCCGACAATACTGTTTATTTAGTAACAATATACATATCTCTGTAGTCCCCGTAACACTTTAATGACCTATAATGTAAATTGGCGCACGGTACCTTTGGATTATGTAATTTACTATAAATGAAAAAGAGAAGCAATAGTCTCCAATAGGTACCTATAGAATGGACAATTCGATCTATAAGTATTCTTTACACTGACCACACATAGGTTGTATGTTCATAACATAGGAACTTATTAATGATTTACTATCTATCCGGCATAAAATGACCAATTTTTTTGTCTAAAACAGGATTTCTTCTCTAAATTAACTACTTTTTCCATTTTAAGTAATTTGTAACATAATTATTAAATATATGTAATAATATATTAAAGTATTAAATATGTGTAAATAATATGCTGTAGTCCTAGCTATATTTTAATCATGATTTAGTTTTATATTTCTACGATTGATGCAACTTTTCACATCAAATCTTTATTAAAAACTATTATGAGTTTGAAATGCGTTATGCTTAGCGTCTACTTTTAAAGAACAATATCGGACTGTACCATTAGTTTATTCAATATTTATGGTTTAAAATTAATCAAATATATCCAAACGAATTACATTCGATCGGGACGGGTCTGAAAACCAGATCACCGAACTAGTGCATATTTATGTTGAATTAATTATAAACTGGTATTCTATTGTGTTCTACGAAATAATCGTTACTGGTGCCATCAACCGAACCAGTCTCCCTTTCAAAGTCAACTAAATAAGCAATCGGAAGTTCAGAGCAGGTGTGTTCACTGTTAACTCTTTCCCAGGATATTGTAAGTGGAGTAGGTACACATTAAAAGAAGGACCGTTTGTGTGATACAGTAATATGCATATTCTGATTAACATAAAATTGTACAATTAATCTATAGATAGCCTGACAAAGATAGTTAGATACTTTCACACATTTATCTATTAAAATAAATACATTAAAAATTACAACGTAAAATTTATAATTTTAAATTCTCTATCTAAATAGTAATACTTCCACAAACGATGGGTACTTACGAATAGAAGATTTTAGTAAAGCACCGGGTTCCTAACTAACTCAGTCTGGCGTATTCAATTCTAAGATAATTAGACACTTTAGAAAATTATACAACTTAACGGACTAGTGTCTAGTACGCGAATTCACTAGTCCCGGATTGTTATCCATATAAAGTATTGGTAAATCTTCTTCGCTGGGAATACTACGGACAGAGTTAGCCATTATCTCTACAAATCCACATTTGGAGAAGCATGTCAGGGAGAGTGTTCGCTCAAGCCATGGTGCCTCTCCCCATGTCCCGCCTTGGACAAGGACTCACATGCAATTAATAGCAGTTTGGTATAAATGAAATGGTTAAGTCGTTTTTTAGTTTTACACCCATCATAATTTGACCGCCTGTTAACTTTTTACCTTTTAAGTTTTGAAACAGAAACACAAAGGTATCCCGTAGGTATACAATATATTCCAAATTGATGTATATGGAATTATAAGAGAACTACCTTTGTTCAATGATAACAATGATAAGATAGATTCTATATAGTTTCTTACCATAGTTATAGTATAGTATACCATTACATAGTTATAGTTGTGCGTATCCATACGTATTATTCAAACGAAGCCGTGTGTTAATTCATCAATTCGTCAGCTTAATTGACATTAATAAATAATAAAATATAGAGCACGTTCCAGAAGCACCACAAATAACGTCCGAGACAGGAAGTAACTGTCTCATTTGGATGCTCATTTAACGTTATCATAATATTATGATACTGAGAATGGGCTACTCAAGCTTTATTAACGTCGTAACTCATAGCTCTACTGCTCCGCGCAGACGAATCGTTTCGTGCGGCTGTAAGGTTCAGACAAGAGTGAATACGGGAGCAAGAGTAAACTTTCCAGGTATGAACTGTCAATACGTGTATGAACTGTCGAAACTGCAATTATGCTGCACACTGCAAATTTCAGACATTTTTTATTGTAATATATCATGCTTACTTGTCGACTTCCTCTAAAAATGGAATGGTCATAGGTCGCTTGGCAGATGTACCTACAGTAATACTACTACTATAAAAGTAGAATAAATAATGTCAGTAACCGATTAATGACCCACTACAGGGTCGGGTCTCCTTTCACAATGTGAGAAACTGAGGAATGTAGGCCTTAGTCCACGACGCTGGCGTAATGCGGGTTGATGGACTTCACATGCCTTCACATTTTTTGTGCACTTTCAGGTATGCAGGTTTCCTCACGATGTTTTCCTCCACCGCAACAGCAATACAAGCGCACATAACTTTTTTACAAAGATATTGGTGCATGCCACTGGGATTAGAACCCGGATCCTTCAGATTTTTGTAAAGGAAGAATTGATTATATGGATTATATTTTTTACAGAGTTAATATTCATATATAAAAAATCCACTGGGACAAATAATCGGTGTTACGAGTGTTGGTCAAAGTTGAGTGTTGTTCAATGTAGAGTTACGAGTGAATTCCATCGTAACTGTGTTGGGTAACATATTAGATGTTTTACATTGAGAATCTTAATGACAATAATGACTTATTAAAGGGGAGAATTATGTACCTACTCGGATGACCTCATGTAAGGGCAATGACTATACTTATAGTGCCTGCTATTCATTCTCTATAAAAATCCTATCGCGGATCACTATCTTACGATATTAATTAAAATAAAATATCTAGGAAATCTCTTGACCTATCGATCGATTGAAACGTTTTGTTTTGATAACGATCACTCTATAGCTGCATGAAGTATACTCTACGGAGGTATTTGATGCTTCGTGCACGTGCGCTTACGTCGGTCACACATGTTGACATGTCGACCGAATATAATTTTCTTAACAGGTAGACTAGCTTTTAATTCCGAAATGAATTCCGAAATTACTAAGCCGATTTTAATTTAATTTTTCAACCCACCGTGTCCAACCTAGCTCACTGTTTAGTTTAGTTTTAGTTTAACTTACTGTTTAGTCCAACTTAAAAGATATAAAAATAAGATAGTCACTAAGAAAATTCGTGACAGGGCGATCCCTGTCAGTTTAGCCAGTAAGAATAGCAGAAAAAGAAGTAAGAATATAATACACACCTATTATACAAATTAGAGTACCTACCTAGGTACTTATAAATACCTAATAGTTGTTCCATAAGTTATCGACCACAGTGCCTATTTATATTTTTTAATATTTAAATGCATGACCTGAATAACTAATTGCCTTTCGCACCCCGCGTTATCTAATCAGGTTCTGAAAGGAGCCGATTTAAGACTGGCGCACATGTGTTTGCGCGTGCGCACGTGTTTATTCATGGATGTGCGCCTTAGGAGGGATCGATGGGAATAGAAAAAGTTTGAGCCTGTTATGGTACTATTCTCTATGCCAAATATTGCAATCCTTTCTTCCTTTCAGCCCTTCGTAGTCTACTGCTGGACATGGGCCTCTCCTTACCGACGCCACTCTGCTAGGTCCTGCCTATTTTGTTCAAATGGTTTTCCATTGTCTGCTGTTGTTCAGTAGATTTCGTCTTTTCTGAGTCTGCCACGTAGAGTAATACCGATCATAGCTTTCTCCGTCGTCTCCTTCCTCTGGCAAATGGCAACACACATCGCATTGATAATAACTTAAATAAATCCTTGTAAACTTACAATTTACACTGACTAAAAATTTTGTGACTTGGTAAAATTAATTTTTAAAGAATTTAAAACAATGTTCTATTTTTTTTACTACTGATTGATTTACTACTGACTAATTGATCAAAAAAATTAACTTATTTCTCGTGTATGTATTTATAATTTTAATCGTTTCAGTCATGATTGCTACACTATCATAGGAATATTTTCATAATCGCTATATTTTCCTGTCATTAGTTGTATTGCCAGGATGCTCCAGGCTTATTCTAATCACAGACCTCAGGATAAAAGGGAAAAGTGTTCATGCGTAAATAACATAAGATCATTAACATAATGGGCCTAAAGCGAAGGGATAAACCCGAAGTAGGGAGGTATCTACCCAACAACGATGGGTAAACAGTGTCCCTCCATATTCCTCAACACAAAGATAATCTTTGTATCCCCTCTGATATGCGTAACTCTTTTGATAATGGAGTAGGTCACCAATTCCCAAGTAGTTATGAACTACGCGATTAACGTATAATTCCTTATTGCATGAATTTAACGGATTTAGTAAAGTCACCTTTATCTTAAGACTATTACTTACAGATTATTAAATAAGATTCAGTAAAGGTTTAGAAAACATAAATAACACACGTTCTAACATTCAAATGGTATTTTTTTATATTTCTTACAAAGAGTAGGTAGCTAGGTTGAAGAAGAATCTTACAGGTCCTGCGGGCTCCTGAAGTTGAGAGATAGATAGTTGCTGTATTTTTTACGTGTAAATATCTGGGTTCGAATCCCAGTGGCACGCAACAATGACTGTAAATAAGTTATGTGCGCTTTATAAAATTAAATATCACCCGCTGTTACGGTGAAGGAAAACATCGTGAGGAATCCTGCATGCCTGAGAGTTCATGAAAAAAGTTCTAAAAGTTATGTGAAGTCCACTAACCCGCAGTGAGCCGGCGTGGTGGACTAAGGCCTACTAAGGCACGGGTTACTGAATATAAACATAAATAATATAAATATCTTACCTACGTACTTGCTGGAGTTGGTATTTTTATTTATGTACCTAAAACTCTTGTATTTGGGGTTAGGGTACAAATAACATTAGCGTTAATTTATTCGAAAGAGGGAGCATCATGAAAACTTGTACATAATTGTTACGTTTTCGTCGGTCATCCCTATCAACGACTGTTCCGACGTGCCATATTGGCACGTCGGAACAGTCGTTAATTTCATTAAGGGCTTATTAAGCGGGCACGCGACCGCCGACGACAGTTGTTGTGAGACACGCGTCCCACTCCGATATAATCGTAAAACTTATGGTCCGGAACATGACTCGTTACTCTTATTGTAATTCTGAAGCACAATCATTTTAAACATGTACTCTTTCATAGTTATATCCTGTAATAGTATGTAGGTACCTATATCTAACTATATCTATCTATGGATATTGGTTTACGGGTGTAGGGGTTGTCTGCCTGTTCTATTCTATTGGTATAATTTTCATTTCAATTGGAAGTGTTTTTTATTTTATTATATATATTAATTTTTATGATAACGCACTGCTTCCGATTAAAATCTGTCTAGAGAATCTCCTGAAACTACGATGATTCCACAGATATGGGAGTCAGAAGGCAATTAGGCCAGCGCGGTGGAATAAGGTTTATCCATCTCATTGTGAGTGTGAGTGTAAAAGGCAAGGCTTAGAAGTCGTCTTTCGTAAGCTTACAGTGGAATATTCATATTATATACGAGTAACATATAGTTGATTCATAAATGACTTTCAAAACCCGCAAACAGCTAGTGAACACGGTAAGCCGAACAAAATATTTTTGTTTAAATAAAAACAAGAATTTAATTATTGTAACAATTCGTATTTGAACCCAATTTGTTGATGAGCTGATGAGAATCCATTACCGTGTGGTCACGCCGCGTTGAACCTTGCGTCAGATGGTATTTATTTCACCCCTCGTGCTGTGTGGGTTGTGAGTACCGTGACGTCATCATAATCAAAATTAAAATGATGTTCTAGTTATAATTTGGTTGTACGTAAAAGCAATTATTCATGTTTAATGGAGTTTTGAAGTGCAAAAAAAAATATTAGTCTAGGTGTTTCTATACTTACTCACTATGTCGAATACCTACTTAGAAAAATTGTGTTCTAATGACAGTTTCCACTGCTAAAAATGGAATATATTATTACTTCTTTAGGAAATAGGTAGTAAGAATCATGTAGATACCTACTAAAGTTCCTTACATTTACCGTTTTTTGTCTATGTTCTTTGCACATTAAATAAATAAATAGATATTTGCAGATTCATGATATTCGAGTTCGATTCAATTTAACTGAAACTACCTAGTACGAACAGCAGGTCTGTAAAGATCGTGCGCTCTAATATTGCTCTAATTCGAGAAACCTTTTTAATTATTCCTAAACAAACACCACCTCCGCTCTCTCTGCCTTAGCACAATTTTTAAGGTGTATGCAGGCATATGCAGTATATGTAGTTATGTATTGTGTAAAGATATTACAGTATAACTGTAAAGGTTCTGTAATCTGTAACAGTTACTTAAATCTCAATAGCATCAAGTACCCGTTACGGTCAAAGCATGGTAGTCAAAGGGTGTTTGTTGTGCAATGAGTAGGCGACGCTCGCCCTACATCCGCATACAAAGGGGATTTAGCTAGCGATTTTATTAATATTATTAATAGAGGCGGAAAGTTCCCACAGCTTCCAGAGGGGTGAGTCGGGGAACCTGCCATGGCCGGTCGTTGATTTGTGTGTTATTGTTGTTGCGATGGTGCGATCGGTTTCGCCGCGCACTCCCACGACACGAAACAGATGCAGGCGCCTGCACCGCCACTGTCACTCACACAACATTATCTCACGAGTGACCCCTCTCTGGGAATTGATTCCGCAATATGTTTGATGAATAGAATTGCAATGCCATTCAAAAACAGGAACAACAGTTATTTTGGAAAACGCGGTTACACGTGTTGTAGTTGACCAAACACTACATAACACATCGTAGGTATAGTAAATCGATTCGGTAGCATCTGGACAGTCTAATTTTCGAGGCGGGTAAAGATTTAATTTCAGAATTATTCTATAGTGTTAAACTCATATGACCTAGGTGTTTCTAGATTTCAAAAATGCAATGTACAGGGTGAAAATGAGGGAAATAATGATTAGTAAGAAAAACTTTAATAAAATATCTCGCAATGCCCTCCAGCTCATTTAAGAGATACACTTATTTCTAAATCAGCTCATGAATCAGCTAATTAAAAGCCTAGTGATAGTGCTATCACCTACTTTTCTGCTCTGTCCAACTTGTATGGCGTCCTAGTACATACGCTAACTGATTGGTCTGCTATAAATACTCAAAATATTTTTACTCAGTTGGTCGTTGGTTCTTCGTCATGATGATCTGAGATCAACTTCGAGTGTTGCGGGTAAATAAACTTACAGGACATCCTGGTTTTACTGGTGGGTCGCGAAATGAATTTCGACTCTTTACAAACGCCCAGTCTGACCATTCCTTCCTTCCTTTCATTCTTTCAGCCCTTCGTAGTCCACTGTTGGACATGGACCTCCCCAAATCGACGCCACTTACCTAGAATACCATACAACACAATACCTAGAATACCACAATACCTAGAATAGCACTCTTCATGGCAATGAAGCTGAGCTGTGCTGAGCTCTGAGCTTGTGGATTAGGATCACAGTAAAGAACCAGGTCTCAGCACCGTAGGTCATCACTGGCAAAGCAAATTGCTCGAAAACTGTCGACTTCAGGCACCGATGTATCTACCCATATTGAGCGTCAAGTCGTATACCGTTATTAATGCGACGGTTTATTAAAATGACTGAATGGTCGGTCTTTTTTTGCAAAAGCGGCTTATTGAATTTAGAATTTGTACCCAGATAGCTAATATCCAATAGGAAAATCAATAATAAGATTAGGACATAGGATACTTTTTATTTCTTCCTTAAACGAATTCTAAAGCCCAAGCCGACGAAATTACCTATGTCTAAAATTCACGTTATGCTAGGTTTCAATCAACTACATAAGAGACGTGAGTAATATAATATAATAGGTGGCAAACGTACTTTAAAATAATGTGTACATCATAAATCATAGTTACCACTGGACTAGCTTACAAGTACCTAGCCAGGTGTAGGAAGCGTACCTAAACACTAATGTAGAGCAATGTAGAGCTCAGTCAGAACATAAATACGTTAGTGGCATTATTATTGGATTAATTGGTAAAATTCAAGTACCATCCGTAGGTAGCCCCACTGCATATGGAAGAAATTTGCCCAAAATAATCAATTAAATTGTGTTTAACGATAAAATTTATATATTTCTTGTTTTAAATGTGAATTATTTTAACTATAACTTTAGTCGCAGTTTTATGCAGTTCAGTGCATGGTTAGAAAGGTGTGTACATTTCCTGTGTCCATAAGTATGTATTGTTCCCACTTGCTAGTTGGGTAGTAAGTTATGAACTCGTAATTAAAGGAATCATGAATAAAAACGATTTAAATGGTTTGCATTAGTTCTATTAAAATTGCATACATTTACACTTGCACCTACGAAAGATATTAAAACCGTTTACGATAAGTGATCACCTTTGTTCTGTTGGTAATACATATATTGTCATTCAACAAACAGACACTTGACCCGTCAAAACAGCGCATTATACAATATGTCAGATTAGCATTGATTTTCCTATTGGGTAGGGCTACCACATTTAAATGACGTTTTGGGGATTGTGTCCGACTCCCAAGCCAAGGGCTTCCATAAATTTGTCCATAAATTAATAGTTATATATGCCTCCAATAACGAGTGCAGCAAACCCAGAAAGTTGCGCCATGTGAACGCCACTTTTCGTTATCCCCTTATGACGTTTGTTCATTGATTTCACTAAGCTCCTACTGCCGCAACGGTGGCCGAGGAACGTCAAATTTTTTATGCTATTAATTTATTGCATTAAAATTTTATTAGTAAAACGATATTTTCTTACTGACAAATATAGTCAAAATTTATCAAATGTAACAGTTAAAATGCCAGCAATATATCTAGCTACTTGCAGGTGCTTAAGGTTTGCCACTAAAACCCGACCCAATAGGTACCTAGTGTAGATATAGTTTAGCCATCTAATATATCAGTTTTAAGCATGGCATGTTGATATGTATTAGGACCGTCCTAACGCTTCATACTTAAAAAGTAAGTTTTTAGGAAGTGGGTAGCCCTACAGGCGATTTTCGTGCGGAGACGCCATTGCATATGCGTCCCGCGGCCCTCTCCGGGCGCCGAAGAGCCCGATGCCAGCAGATGCTCCATTAATATTTTATCACGCATAACATTACACGAGTTGCTATACCGTCTACTTTTCATCCACATCTGTCTGCTGAAACATGGAAATTTATATTTTCTGAAAACATTTAGGGAAATTTATGGGACTATCGAACATCGTCTATCAATATTTTTCTAGACGATCGTCTGTAACAGGAAATCTGTCTAGATTTCCCCTCTACGTCTGTTTGAGAATAAAACGCATACATCTTGCTTAAACAAAATTGTAGACGGTAGGTAGGTAGGTAGTACCTACTTAAAAATATTTTAAGGGCTACGAACCCAAAAAATTGTGTTCCCTTACCTCGTCTCTCCCAGCAACATATAGAGGCCTCTACACCGTGCAGTGGAGATGAGGAAAAGCGGGGTTATTCTTTTAATGACATTACATGAAGGTAGATAATTATTATTGTTATGCAATCATTTTACATTTGCATGTAAAATCAACAAGAGATAAATTAAAAGTCACACAAAAACTACCGCCAGCCTAAATAATGTGCATGTATCTAAAGATCTAGAGTTGAATAAATAAGATACTACAAAAATTTAGTCAGTCCATTCGGAATTAAGCAAAATTCGTCGTTGAACTTTCATGCATTAGTCCATTCTGTATAATGTTACACTTGGAATCGTCAGTATAAATCACGATCGCAGTATCGGTTTTTGAATGATATTATCTTCAGTAACAAATGCTTTGTTTTTGCAACCAGGAACGGAGATTGATGTGCAACAATTACGGGATGCTCCTCAACCATACATTCAAAATGTGTTGCATTGACAACTAGCTTTTTCTATAGTCTACAATGCTAATTCGTAAATGGTTATAAATTGAGTACCACCTCTAGAGCCATTTATTCAGAGTTCTTGTTTTAGGGTTTGGTAACGCATGTTATCTGTTGCTAAAAAGGTTGAATATAAAATCATAGGGCTATTAATAATTTTATCCAGGCCGATTTAAGAATAAAGCACTCTTTAATGTATAACGCTACCTTAACAACAACGTTTTTGTAAAATTAAGTGGCGTGTGTGGTGCATGTTGATGCAGACGGAAATGTATGTATGAAGGTGTGAGATACCTATAATTAATTTCAATTATTTACCTAAAATAGTACTTATTATATTAAGCTTTTTGCGAAGGGACCTAGATATATTAAAACCCGGCAATTACTTTAAGAAGTATGCTGAACGAGAGCCATCTGAATAAAATCAATTAAAAAATTATAATTTGTGATTTGATAAAACTTAAATAGATATCTAACGCGCGCCGGACTGATGAAAGAATCTAAATTTTCAAATAAAATCCACACTAATGGTCCCGGGAGACAGAGCCTAAAGTCACATAGCTTGACTAATAAAATACTCTTTAGTGAATTATAATCATGACGATTTTTATTAGGCACCTTCATAATATATCATATTGAAATAGCTACCAACAATAACTAAGTAGGTGCCACGAGTCTCGAACAAAATGTAACAAAGGTATTTATTGGCAGCGCTTTTACTCGTATGTACTCGTATGTAATGCCCCAGTGCTGCATGCCGCATGTATGGAAGTATTTTCTCGTAACTATTGCTTTATTGAATAATCAATATAGGTAGTACCTTAAACACTTTGTATTGTTATTTTTACTATCATACCCATCCTTAGATGACTTGAAAAATGGAACAAGCCACGGGCTCTATATTCGACAATGTTTTTCTTTTATGCTATTCTAATGACGATCCGATTGAACATTACATAGGTATACTTATTATTACATACAAGCATGATAACAGGAAACTTTAAATGCGATCGTTTTTCAAATTCACATACCTACCTAAAATTAAACATTGTTACGGATAGGATAGGGAGGATATCTAGGTAGACAGGAAGGTCAGCAATTTCTTGTGCATTGGCTTTGAAGTTGAAGATCCAGAAAACAAAAAAGCGACCTTCATCATTATTTTGTATAGACCTACATAATTATTTTGTGACCTTCGTCTAGATTTTCAGTTTTATTCTAAGAAATAGAGGAAATAATACTTACACTTTTTATCTCAGACCTTTATATTTTAATTATTTTTTGAGAAAAACGTCTGGAGAAGTCAGCGTTAAAGTTGGCGGAAGTACCTAAGCTGTTCTTAGAGACTATTTGCACCCAAAGCAATATCTAGTTATTTGTGATACAGTGCTGTCCACTTAGACTTCAACACTAGCAACGATTTAAGCTGGTATGCTCCATCGAAGGTGATTGAGCCATCGTAGCTTACATAGGGAGGTGTATCACCGCCACATAATCCACCGTGAGGAAGCATGCTCTTCATTCTCCTAGATAGGATTTCTACCTATTTCGTATTTGATAACCTGTTCACTGATGATGGCTAAGAGACAAGGTAGGATTTTTTGTAGTAGTCGAGTAGGAAAGAGCATGCAGGCCACCTGATGTTAAGTGGTCACTACAACCCATGGACTTGGGAACCTCAAATAGGGAAAAAATCCTATCTTAGGTTGCATTGCGGGTGCTTAGCTGCTCGAGGACTATATAAGATGTTCGCTTTAAATAAGGCAACCATACCTCCCAAGCCGAAACAAAAGACATAAATAACATTTATGACAAATTAAGAATCTGGCGGTAAGGTACCTCCCCGGACAAGCTACTATGGCTCTACCACCTAAGAAACCAACCTACTTTCAGTTTTTATGTACCTACATTTCTTTTAAAAGTTATGTGGGCTACATTGGTGCGATATAGCATTGTAAGGTAGTACAATCATTTGCACCAACCATAAAATGTGAACATATCACGCGCTTTCATCTGCTGCATCGATGCGGCGCCCCGGTACAGGCCCGACGCGCCGAAGTTAAAATCGATTACGCCTCCGCTTCAAAGCTATGAATATTTTAACTGATCCGCATGATTGACTCATTGTTAAGATTCGGTGTCATAAGACGAACGTTCATATTTGATCCGGAAAGAAAGTGACCTATTGTATGAATGGATAAGTGTTAACAATGTCTTTGAATGGAAAATATTATTTTGTTTAGACCTAATAATGTATGCGAAGGAATTCACTGACGTTGACGTAGCGTAGGTAGGTACAGTAGGTACGTACCTTCTGCTTGCTACTGCTACATTCGATGCGAACTACTGAAATTCATTCTGATATCTTTGATTGTAATTTCATATCTGAATTTCAAGGAATACGAAAGCAGTGGGCAAATGCTTTTACGAACTCATAAATATAGATGAATTACCTATGTACAACAGGTACAGATATAACTACAGTGTTATAGGTACCTATACGAGTATTGATCGACATTGAGAGAAAAAATATTAATACCTATTCTTAAAACTATTCTTATTAGTTTACATGACTGAAGGCTTTTTCGATTAGCTTCCAATAAAAATGGACCCATCTACCCTTTGAAAATTCTCTGCTTGAGTCGACTTAGATTAAATGGAGCAAAAAACGTGTACGCGGAAATATGTGAGGTCGTGGACCGTGGATTCCCGTGTCAAGTGTCACGGGCAGGAATAACTGAGACACGTCGAGGGCAAGAGGCACGACCAGCCATTGTCCGCTGTCGCACGACGAGACGAATCACAACGCAGGCTTCATGACCCCCGTCAATGCAGTCACGAAATTTATTTACTAATCTGTTTTACTTAGAATACACCAGTAATCCGAAACTGTCAAAAGCACACCTTGCTTATTTATTCCCACGAATAACTTTAACGTCTTTAAGTTTTTGTTCATAGATAGGTACTTACCTACTGATTTTATTTTTAATACTTATGTTAACTGAAAGCGAGTTGAGTAACGGTTTGGAAATATGTATAGTTAAATAGGGGACTGTACTATGAGAATATTAATTTATAATTGGTGACATACCAATAGGGTTATAAAAGTCTTGACACATTCATTATAATTATTTAGCAGACAGGTACGATTTGCCCGGGAGCACTTTCATTCCATAATCTATACTAATATTATAAAGAGGAAACATTAATTGTATTTTTGTATGTTTGTAACGAATAAACTCAAAAACTACTGGGCCGATTTCAAAAATTCTTTCACCATTGGAAAGCTACATTCAGCCTGAGTAACATAGGCTATGAAATAAAAATAAAAAATTTCATTGGCAGAGCGAAGCCTGCTGGGTCAGCTAGTAAGTTATAAATGTTTTGTGACAATCAGAACTAAGTAGATATGTGACAACAAAGTATAATTTCACGGATTAAATTATTCACACTATACTTTTAACTTAAATTTCGTAAATTTTAATGGGCAATTTATTTATTATTTAAATTATGCATTATTTAAATCTCACTTCATCTCACAGACATAGGTACAAATTTTTTAGCTACTATAATTTTAGGCTCTTCTCATCCCGTTCACCCCGTCTCACTTAGCTGGTCAGATGTCGCCAGTCTTGGCTTGGCGAAGAGACCTTGGATTCATCCAAAGGAAAACCATAAGAAATAAACCATAAGAAGTAAACATCAACTTTAATATTTATTTTTTAGCAACTACTTATATATGTATAACCCGAAGATAATGAATAAATGAAATAATTAAACATACATAACAAGTTAAAAATATTTCAGTTACCTACATTTCATGTATCTTACAAATATGTATGTATCTAATAATATTAAACCAGAAAATTATTAAAAACATTGCAGTTCAATTAGGTTCATACATAAACTTTATGGTATGTTACAATTTGTTAATAGTGCCTATATCTAAAAATACTTTTAACGTTTTTTTATATTAATAATATGACATCACTACAAAATAGCAATGTAATAATAATGGAACGTTTTTATATGTATCAAGTTTGACATTATTTATTCTTTCAATAAAAACCCATTGAAACAAAGAGTTTGAATCAATAAAAACAAATTACTCAGACTTGCTTTTAACAGTGTAGAGGATTTGGTTAGTTTGATGAATCAAATAGAGTGCGCTGACAAACACTGCATTGGCCCTGCAAAAAAATAAAAAAATCAAATTAATTTACAGAATACATAATACAGTCACTTTAAAAGGACTTTCTAGCTAACAGAAGGCACTTTCTAAATTCATGTTTGCAACTCATTAGTGACTCATGCAGAGTTAGATCTTCTCTCATATGAGTGGTATGGGTCTTAGTAAATTATGCTGAAATTATTGCAGATTGGCTGAATTCATATGCCTTTGGGAACTTTCAAACATTGCAGGCATTTTTAATACTTATAAGTATGTTTTTAAAGTACATAATAATATATATATGTGTTTATCTATCTGTGAAAACCACCTAATTTGGAACCAGAATGCCATGTGTGTGTGATGTTTCTGACAAAACTTAGTGGTCATTAATACATTCCACATTACATTTCTTAATGCAAGAGCCCAGTAATTAGCAATGTGATTGATGATCACTTATCGTAATATAATTGAATGTGCACCTATACTCACTATTTTCACTATTTTGTGTCTAATCTGATCATTTCTGACAATTTTTACATGAAGTGTTTATAAGCTTCATCTGTGTAGTAATATGTGTCATTATGTTACTAATAATAATGGCCATAAAAGGAGAAAAGACAGTTACAAGTGCATTGCTACTGATGCGGAGCTGAGCACAGTGGATCAGAGAAAAGCAGTGAAAAGTGGCAAGTGTTTTAAAAGGGATTTTCTCAAGCTAAGCTGAGCTCAGCTGACGCCATTTTATCCATATGTTTTATTTGATAGGCCAACTCAGCTCCAATAACACAGATTCCACGGATTGGAGTGGAGATCTGAGCTCTGTAATTCTCCCATTGACAGTCTGTTCTTCTCCACCTCTCTACCAAGCTCAGCATATCGACGATGAAGTGACATGAACTCTTAAGTTATATTTTGGTGATTTTTTTAGGTAGACAGACTTTAAATAATTGTGTGCGTGAGCTGGCCTTGTTTCCGTTAAATTATGTTTTGGTAGATAAAGGTTCATGTCACTTCATCGTCAATATGTAGCCCTTACTTTAATATAATGGCTAAAATTTAAATGTATGCTTACTGTCCCTCTTTAAAATACTCCTTAAGAGTATTAGAAAACCGCTTTGAATATTTTACAAATTCTCTTTTTCTCTGTTCTAACGCCTGTTTCCCTGGACCAGGAGTATATGTGGATACTTCATTGACTGCATCCAGTAATTTTTTGATAGCTGAAGCTATTTCCCTGTGAAAACACAATATTTTTATAATTCAATTTTTTGTCAATAAAATGGTTTACCAAGATTGTTAATTAATTAAATAAGTGTAGCAGGGCAGGGCTTTCAGCAATTATGCACCTGTTGGATAGTATAGTGAGTTAATTGTTTGAACATGGATTTCTATTATATTTGAGGTTGGAAGTGGGAGTCCATGCGCTGCAGTGGTAAATTAACATCAGGTAGCCTACATTCCTGTTTGCTACTCAGTTCCAATAAAAAGGTTACATTTAAGAAATTATGTTTGCATAAAATGTGCTTGATTACCCAGTACACTCAGCATATTTCAAATTATATGTCTTATATCTAAACAACATGTTTGCATGTGTGGGCATACAGAAATTATAGATGTTGAGCAATTTAAAGTTAGGTGATAGATATGTGTGTAGTGGATTCATAATAATTGTGATGTGAAGTCATACTTAATGGTTTCCAGAAAAGTTTTTCTGTCAGTAATTTCATCAGGTATTCTGCTCAGAATCTTTTTCAATGCTGTAGATTTCTTATTCAGTTCTTGGAACGCCTCCTCTGATCTGTTCAATCGCAGGTCAGAACCTACAAAAACAGCTACACATTAGATGTCAGACTTTTAATATAACAATAATATAAAATAGTCTACATTTTGAGTACTCTAAATTTGTCCAATCAAATTCATTTCGAAATATAAAATCCACTAGCATGATTCATTATAATGTTAACTATGTAATAGATATAAATTTGATTTACATTCTGCCTCAGTCAAGGTTCCCTGTAGACGGAGTAAGCTCTCATTCATATTGACAGGTATGTCTGCCCGGCGCATAATGCCAGCCACCAAGTCATAGTTAAGTCCGGGGACAGCTGCTTCAGCCTTTGTAAGAGCAGCACGTAATGTTTGAGATGCACCCAAATCATATTTTTCTAGCTAAAACGTTAAGACACTTAAGTAAGTTGTAAAATAAGATATTGAGAAATTGAAATGTGAGAATATTAAAATAGCAAACTATCAAATAGGCATGAGCAATCAGCACTTAAGAATTGCTTTATTTACCCCTATGCCATTAATATTCAAGTAATATTCATACAGTTTTAGATAATGTCCTAGTACTAGCATCTGTGTATATCTATTGTTTATGAACTATAAAAAGAAAAAACTAGAGTATCTCACCTGAGTTAGAACAGGACGTATAAGAACTGGTAAAACCAAGGAAGTGACGGGCAGTTCATCACCCATTGTCATTCTGACCGAGTTTTATAAAGTGTTACGATGCAGGAAATTAATACTTTCTATTGTTTATTTAAATAGCTGTGCGATGCTAATCTCTTTTTACTGGAGATATAAACAGCGAATCAAAAATTATTTTTACAAATATGTTGGCCACCAGTTAGTTCTTTGAGAATTTATTTATATTTATATTTTAGCCATTTTAAGATGACATAAACAAATTTTTAACAAATGTCAATGTCAGATATTTCATAAATGACATGACATTTGACAATGACAAACAACAACGGAATATTTATAATATTATCATGAGGCCATCTCATCTCGTATCATCTCATATAGTAGAAAAACAGAAAATTGAAAAAGTGTCCAGCTGTAAGCTGTAAATCAGTTCCAAAACCTTCCATAATGGCGCTGGTGTAGACGGAGGCATGAACGTAGTTATAGCAATTAATTGTAAACGAATTAGATGGCAGTGGTGTAGACATAGGTATGGTATGAATGTAGCAAATGAAGTACGCCGAGTTAAAAAAAAATATTATTGTCGACTAAAGTAGTTAGTTATTGAAAATTTCAACTACTTGCGTAGTACAAAATAATGAAGTAAATATAAACTTAGAGTTATTATTCCATTAATACAATTACATAAATTTTCAGATATTCAAAATTTGGCGCTTCCTTTAAAATGTATACCTCACGCTAAAGTGGCGCCACCCTAGTTTGCGGACACTTTTTCATTCCTCCTTAGCTCTATTCTCCATGGTACCTACTTATACTCCATCTCTATGCCTCAGTTCTCTCTGATCACTGTCAAGTCATGTCTGATCATTCACTCATGTGTGACAATCTGACAATCGGACTCAGACGAGATTATATTTTATAAATTCCATCCATTCCAGTTTTTATATTTCTTTCGGTTTTGATTTCTCTTATCTTAATATTAATTTAAAATTGTGAAAGCAATCCATTCAAAGTTATTTTAAGAATTAAAAGTTTTCGAAGATTGTCTTATATATAAACGTTTTAGTGTACGTACATTATAATGGCCAAAAACACCTCAAGTTCAGCTTTTCGTAAAATTGACATAGATCAATACAATGAAGACAATTTCAAGGAAGACGAAGCTGAACAGTCAGCGCCTACGGGACCTGATGAGAGCGAAGTGTGCACGTTATTAAATCAATATCCTTTTCCAAAATAAACCTTATGTTTACTACATGTAAAATACATGTATATACATACATGTATATAATTAAATACGTAGCTATATGATTCATCAACACCTACCATTACTTAATTTTCATACTCACGCGAAAGTTTGTAATTAATGTGCATAGTAACATCGATTTCCTTTTATATAAATAATATTTTAGGGTTTCATAAAATGGGTAGTCTGTCTGTAACCCACTGCAGGATCAGGATCTCATCTCACCATGAGAAGCTAAGGCCTGTCACCCTGGCCTAATGCTAGTTAGTGGACTGCACATGCCTTTAAGGTATGCAGGTTTCTTTCACTGTTACAGCAGGTGATATTTATATTTTAAAGTGCACATAATTTCTAAGAATGTTAAGCATATATCTTAGAAACTTTAGGTACTCTCTGATAAATCTCATATCTTTGATGAGTGATACCATGCTACTTCTATTATAAATGCTAAAGTTTGTAAGGGTGGATGGATGGATCTATGTTTGTTACTCTTTCATGCAAAAAATGCTGAACAAATTTGGGCTGGATTTGGTACATGGGTATATTATAAACTAGATTTACATATAGGATACTTTTTAACCCTCTTTAGGTTGAATTAATTAGGTTAGCATGGAATGTGCATAAGTAAACACAATAATAACAAAAATTAATTAATTTAAAATTAATCAATGGATATGAGTTATTATTCTGAAAATGTGTCTGTTGTGATGCCTTTGTTTGAGATTGAATGTTGATGTCAGTTATCATTACAATTTAAGACCTGCTATTTGCTACTTCTTCTATTAGAAAAGTAGTGTCCATAATTAGTGGACCAACTAGTGGTCCATAATTAGTGGCATTATCTATCAAAAAAAAATGTATCATTCTAGATCTGTTGGTTTAAAAGATATAAAAGATATAACATTACTTAAAAGTATGAATTTTTCTACAATGTGCTGTTTGAAAGAAGCTTGTGCAAAAAATTTGTAGTAAAGAATTGTGGAACTTTATTTTAAAAATATCTGCAATTCACACCAATTCCAAATAGGTAACATTTACTAAGATTTTAAAGTAATAAATGAAAATAGTTATTCATCTTAAAATTTAAATCAACATCAAGGAGCATTTTTTTCACAATATTTACGTATGAAAAAAAGTAGAAATTCATTGAAGTAGAATTCTCCCCTATCACCAGTTTTCGGTTGGTCCACTGATTATGGGACACCCTGTATATGTAATGTGCATATCCATTGCCCTAGAAACATCATTAAAAAATAAATTTTCTTAATGTATTCAACATACAGGACGATATGTTGAAGCCCTCAAACTTGTATTGAGTAATGCACCACTTGGAACTACTGATCAACAAATCAAAGTAAGTAAACATGTAAAAATGTGAAATTATTATATGAAATTATTACATTAGGTGGTCTAAGCTGGTCTGAGACCCCATTGACTTTATTTTACAATCTTGCATACCTTTATAGAATTTGGATGACTAGAAAAATAAAAAACAAATTGATACAACAAAATAATTAGTAAAAGTTAAGTATTACACAGGTTTTTATTTTCATCAAGGTAACAGCTTCATATTATATTTGTTTTTGTGCCTTCATGTTATTAAACTCCTCGGTATCTAATGAAATCAACTTCTTTTGAAAAATTTCTTTCAATTAAAAGCAGACAAATTATCAAGTCATAGTAGATTGATTGTGCAATTGCATCAAAGATAATTTTTGATTAGTTCAATCTCTCTCATGATTTAACCAAGATGCAAATGTTTAAAGAAATGTTGAAGCATAACTGCAGTAGTGGGTAACAATTCACTATAGTCATTATACATAAAAGGAACATTGGGGCCCTAGGAACACAGATTGAAAAAGTAAAGCAATGTTGGGTGCTGTCGGGACCTGATAGATAGGGAGCTGGCGAGCATTTAAGTATTGATATTTTGCTTGTTGAAAAAAAAAAACTAAATCATTTGCTCGCAGCTATAACTGGGTCCATTAGAACCCCCTGAATACAAAAAAAAATTGGCAGACATTTTACTTACTGACTAACTGTTATAGGTGGTTTCAAAGTCTTAGGCATAGTACAAACAGGGTACTTTGAATCACACGTTTTGCTAACGCGCATTTCGATTTTCAATTTATATGTTTTGATTAATATTTTGTAAATATAATATACCTGTTATTGAATGCTTCACCCAAACGTCGATTAAAAAAAAATGGTCTGCTTTCGGAATATCAGTGACCTGGGTGTCTGCCTCATTCTTTTTTCTCTCTTTTATAAGCAATATAAACAACAGTCAAAGAAGCAGACACTTTTCTCGACATTTCTGAAGTACTGTTAATTGAAAACGCAGCGCTACGATGGTGGCAGGCTATTTTTTTCCATCGTTCACGGGATTTGCTGGCCACGCGTGCATCTCATATATATATATTTTTTTAATTTTAAAAATGCATTACTTCAAAAATTAGAGTCCTAGATGTCTGCCTTTTTTATTTTTTTCATTTTGACAAAGTCAAGGTTTCTGAACATCAGCCTTAGAGGCAGACATGAGCAAATGATATTATATACCTATTTTTTTTACATTTTTAAGGGGCTGTCAATTGACAACGCAGCACTACCATGGTGGCAGACGCTGTGACCTGTGCCCAGCAACTGCCCATAAACGGACTGCAGCCAGCCAGCCAAGTCTGTATTTCTGTTTTCTGTTGCAGGACAGTGCTTTGGCCCTTACTCTAAAGGTCCTCCTAGCTATCAAGTCTGCACAAATAGAAGAAGTTGTGGGAACTCTCTCAAGAGATGACGTAGATGTACTGATGAAATATATTTACAGGGGTTTTGAATACCCCTCTGAAGGTTCTAGTGGACATCTCCTTCTGTGGCATGAAAAAGCATACAATGTAGGAGGCTCAGGTTCGATTGTCAGAGTTCTATCAGACCGCATGAGGGTTTAAATGATGATTAATTCTAAGAAAATGTTATAATATAATATAATCAATAAATGGTCGTATGTTCTTGGATGTTTTTTTTAGTTTCTTCCTTTTGATCCTGAAAGCAAAACTGTGATTTTAATCGATTTATCAAAAAAAAACATTTATTTGCACGAATATGGGTTAGTTATTGGTTTTACAAGGTATTTTGATCAATCCATATTCACCTTTTCAGGTTTGCAAATATAAAAAAGTAAAATAAACAGCTAAAACTAATGTTAGTCATGAGTACAAATTAAAACTTATTATAAATATTAAAACTTATTATTAACACACAATTTATTTGTAAATTTAGCCAAGTATATTCTTTATTTTGATATTTAGTTATAATTTTACCTAATCGAACTCATCGGCTGCCAATGTGCCTCCCACCGTTGGGTAAAGAGAGAAAAAGCCTGAGGAAAAAACTCAGCACAGTTTTGAATAATTTATAATTGTATTCAGAATATAAAATTCAGATAATTTAAAGTCCTAATTAAATAAAAGCAAGTTCGTGTAAAATTAAAGGGAATATAGGTATATTACATTTTTTTAAAGATATCCTGTGATTTCGAAATAAGTAGAGACTGTTGTTTATGATGTTGATTTAACTTTTAAGTAGCACTTGAAAGCAGTGAATGTCTGAGGCGCGCTATGTAATACGTCTTATAGCATCGAGCCGCCGAGAAAGAGCGGCAAACTCTGAAGAAAGTAATAGTTTGTCCGGCCGGAAGTATTCTCTCACTAGCGATGGAAGGTTTCATATAAAAGCAGCCTTATACACTTGCTATCGGATAGTTTTAACCGCACCTTGGACGTACACTCACTTACATCATAATGGGAGCACTGGTTAGTACTTATTTTTTTATCTTATTGTATTGGACTCCTAACACAGATACGACAGAAGTAATACTCGGAAGTTATCAGAGTAGAACTATTATGTAAGAGCTCACATAATGTCTTGTTTTTTGTTATTCTTCGCAATGAAAAGAGAACTAGGTTTGTTACGTAAAGAATAAATAAAAACAGAATAATATTGTTTACTTTTCATAATTATAATATAATCCAAATCATGTTTATACAACATACTGTAGGTAAAGGTAAAACGCGAAAAAAATATCAAAGGAAAAGTTGTTTAGTAGTGTTTGTCAGTAACCCATTAATGACTCACTACAGGGTCGGGACCCCTCTCATAATGAGAGGAATGTAGGCCTTAGAACGCCACTGTTGCCTTCTACGGATTGGTGGACTTCACATATCTGAGAATGTTTTTTGTGAACTCTCAGGCATGCAGGTTTTCTCACGACGTATTCCTTCACCGTAAGAGCATGTGATAATTTTAATGTCATAAAGCGCATATAACTTTTTTTACAAAGTCATTGGTGCGTGCCACTGGGATCCGAACCCGGACCCCTCTATTCGAGACCGAATTCCAAGCCCAGGCTGGGAAATCACCGCTTCAGTTTAGTAGTGTTTACTTATCTGAATTTAATTGTTTTCAGTCTCTATTTTTGTGGCCCCTCAATTATGGAGGCCCTGGGACTGTAGTCCCGGTTGTCCTCCCCTTAATCCGGCACTACCCACAGATCGGGCCCTGAGTAAAATATGTAAAATACTTTGAAAAAATACATAAGTAGACTTTAAATTAAAATAAGATGATACAGTGTTTGTAAAATTTCAGGCACGCTACACATACCTACGTTTCATTCTTTATTACGTTATACATATTTATACCGATATGTATGTATAGTTGTCGTGTAGCTGTAGTGTATTTTGCAGTGATTAATGAATTATATTTAAGTAGGTCATCATCAGCTATTAACATCATAATGTTTGTTTTCATTTCAGAAATTAATAATATTACTATGCTGCACATACGTTTGTCTCGCATCACACCATTCTCACATTATACCGGTGGAAGGCTATGAAACTGAATTACAAGATCTTGGCGAACACGTTATTACACCAGAGGCTCCTGTCAAAGTCATCAAAATTACTAAAACCATCGCGGTAAAAGTACCTGTACCATATCCTGTAAAGGTAGTGGAAAAAGTCCCCTATCCTGTACACGTCGCGAAACCTTACCCAGTCCCCGTACCCCAGATAGTAAGAATACCACAACCAGTTTTACCAAAGGGCCACCACGAGCAGCAAGAAAATGGGCATCAATTCGATGGCAATTCCTACGATGTGCATGAAAACCATGAAGCACCTCATCCGAAGGAGTATGAGCCTTCGTCTGAAAATGAATCATTTGATGGTGGTAACTATGGTAGTTATCAAAACGCACATGGCAATGATTACTCTTCACATGGCTCGCCTTCACAATCATACGGAGCTCCGAGTAGCTTTTATGGATCTCCCGGTAGACATGACGAAAATACCGCATTTGAATCAAGAAGTTATGACCAAGCTATTCAAAAATACTTCAATGAAAATAAACACCAGGGTCAAAATGATGGGCACGGCAACCGTTATTAGATAGATGTTATGTACCTGTCCATGTGAAATAAGTTATATGTAAAAAGTAGAATAATCACAAAATTTTAGTAAAATGCAGGTGTTACAATAAAAATAAAGTATGTTTCTGTGATAATTTATCCTCTAGATGAGAGCTTTTTTGTGAGGTTGTGTATATTTGAGAAAGGTAAGATACAAAATAAAGAATGTCAACATTTCTAGCCGAGTAGTATAAGCGTTAAATTGTTGTTAGATGTGTAATATTGTTAATTTCGCAATAAATTATTACAAAACATTTTTTGTACGTGTATTTATTTATCTAATAATAAAAATCTTATAAATTAAACCTTAAACATGTTCACAAACAATAATAAAATGTTAGCAATTTAACAAATTTTCCGTTTTTATAAAAATAATGTTTAACTTTTTAAGTGCATCATAAAAAATAATGAAACAGAAATTAAATTAACAGCCATGGTGTTTATAACTAAGTATAAACAAATAACACTCGTTACAACTACAGATTCAATACCTATTAGAACTGTGAAACACTTCTCTCATTACAGTTACGTGCCTACTGTTTCGAAATATATTTTTTATCAGAAAAAAATGTTAAAATTATATAATTCGCTAGAGTAAGAAAAGTAATATTCAATAAAGTAATAAAGAAAATAATTATATGCACGAATTGATAAAAAATAGGGAAAAGGCATTTATACATATAGGTCAGTTTATTAAAGGTTAACAGTACGAGTATCTACTGACACCAATATAATATGTTGAAAAATTGACTTACTATTTAATAAAGAAGTTTGTTATTTATTTGATTATATTACCAATTATTAACTAGATCAACCCCCAAAAATATTAGTGGAAATTAATGATTGTTTAGTAAGGCAAATATATTAATTCTATTAAATTACCTATTTAATTTTATAAGTACATTTTAATTGTATTTTTGACAGTTTTTCTTTTAAAGCCTATCATGCGCATCTAAGTATATTATGAAATGTGTTGTACATGCCATCCTTAACTGAGCTCTAGGAATTAATATTAATCATAATTAAACATTTGTAAAGATTGGCAGGGATACGAATATTATTGACATGTAAATTAGCTCAAGAAAAAAAGTGTTGCTGTACCAATGTGAAAGACGAATGCGTATCGAAAATCCTAACACATCCTAAAACATATGTATTTTTTTATTTATCTAAGAAAACTGTATACATTTGCGTTTTAATATTTCATATTTATTTTATACGTAGATAATTGACTAGACTTTATAGTCTAGTGATCAGTCAAAATTATTTTTAATACATTGTTTGGGCAGATGCGTTTAGTTATTTCCATTTAAAAACGTAATACTTCTTAATTTCATAGATTCTGCATCTGCATTCTGCAAATGAAATTCCACATTACGTAACAGCATTTTTGGTCGATAACTGCTAAAAAAATGTCAGGTTAGTTAAATTCAATTACGATCTAATATCACTTTCAAACCCTGGTATAATGCAGTAATTTTTATGGAAACAATTTTTTGAAATGGTTAGGTTAAGGTAGCTATAAAATGTCAAGACTTAAAATTTTATGAATGGACTACTTATTGAAACCATGACGATAGCAATTACGAAACTCTACGAAACTACATCTTACATTATAACAATAACACATTTACTCACTATATTAATATAATTGTAATTTTTTTGAAACATGGTCATTGAAAAGTTGGCATTCACTAAAAGTTAACGCTAAAAATGCTAAAATTTTTCTTCATGAAATGGTCTAGCCTCCCAATTTCTCTAGTATAGTATCACTCCTTGTGGTGATATAAAAGTGTTTGATTGAAAGATACATAGTTGAGCTATAGCGGCAGAACGGACGATAGGGCCACTAAAAGGTCGGCGTGTAAAGCAGGTGAGGGGCGCCGCGCGGCTCGTCCGGCCTCTCGTCCTCGTCCGACACGTACATGCGCGTCAGGTCCGACGCCACCGAGGCCGTGTCGCACACCTCACTGTCGTACAACAATAAAGTCAATTATGATACCGACCGACAAATATCATTACACACAATATATTACAAATATTATTATACGAAAACAATGAAACAGATACATGGTAAAAATCTTCTTTTTAAAATATACAAATAACAAATAAGTATGCTAACATTTGATGTTAAATGTTCAGTACAGCAAAACCAATTGTATATGGGACTGTCTGACTCAATTTAAATTGTATATAATAAAATATAATTATTTATTCTCAAATTTGTATAAACAATACCAAAGAAGACCAAATATGACCATTATCAGGTCGTATGACTTCGATTTTTAACAAGCAGATGTGAGTAAATTGAGTGAAGGAAGATAAACAACTGATATACTATGCGAGTTATCCCACCTCTTATTAACTTAAACAGTATTGTAATTATATACATAATATATTATTTATAAAATTCAAGTGTCTAAAACTAACCTGTTGTTACAATATTCCGTATCTAGCGGATCGATATTGTAGGTGGAGGTGTCCTGGTTGACGCTCATAACAGCTGGGAGGCTCAGCACGGGCTCTGGAACCGGCGGGACCTCCGGTATTGGCGTCATGTCCTCATCCTCCGATACGATTCGTCTACAATATAAAAGGACAATTTGTTATTTATTACACTATGTTATTTTTAATTTTCTCATGTGCTAAATCTCTCTCTCTCTCTAAAAATATTTATTGCACATGTCAAGATATGAATCACACAAATTCACACAATGTATTCACCAAAATCAGAATGCATGTGTAAAGGATCATTTCATAATGTTTCGATTTGTTTTGAATTTAAAAATTTTATGGATGACATATGAAACAAACTCACTGGTGAAGGTCCAAATTAAGATTGTACTCCTGAGACTTTTGCACCATTTCCAGCCAGTTAGTTGTGTTCACTTCACCAGCAGACGAGTTGAAAGAAGACCCGGGCCTGTAACAACAAAGAAATACACATTATCCTAAATTAGAAAACGATTACTTTTATGATCGATTTGGAAATGTAGCACACTTCGCCTTGGTGCGGAAAACTTACGAGCTTTTATTAACTAATTTTACTTGTATTTGCGAATATGCATCTCGAACAGCTCTCTTAAACACGATATTTGGCGCGCCAAGATCCATTATTATATTCACGTAAGAATTTTCCTGAAAAAGGAATCCATCTCTGTATAGAAAATAATATAGGTACTTACATTGGAGTGAAATTGATGACAGCTGCCAGATGTTTCTGTTTGTGTACTTGATAGGCGTTTTCATGAGGTGCATTCAAATGATCGTTATTCAGATCCTCTGGTACATTCAAGTTGGACTGATGATTGGAATTGAGGATGCTGCTTTGCGATATATCGCTTTGTGAGAATTTTAACTTAGCTGAAACACAAAAAATAAGTAACATACAAAACGTCACTGCATTTGTTTCATATAAACTTAGATTTATTATTCAATTAATATAATTACATAAATTTTCAGATATTCAAAATTTGGCGCTTCCTTTAAAATTAATATCTCACGCTAAAGTGGCGCCACCCTAATGTAGTGCATTTCGACGGACACTTTTTCATGTATACAGATGTTAACTAGTCTCCTTAGCTCCTTAGCTCTATCCTCCATGATTTGTTTACACAGCCGACTGACGTCATGACCACAGATCAATATGGCGTCCACTGTGACTATAAGTTCTCGTCAAATTACGCGCGAAATTCGAAAATGCAAAATTTAAATGCATTTTTATGGCACATAACGATTGAATAAATAATTTTTGTGTATGTTTTAGTGGTACACTAGTAATATAAAATGTAATAGACACTTTTAAAAATGGGTTAATACCCTATTGGTTGATGGAAGATATTTTGAAATTTTTGTTTTTTTACATCTGTTCAATGTAATGATTCATGCTATGTCCCATATTATTATTGATTTGAGCGACTACACTTTATTTGAACAATTGCTCTGTTTATCTTCTTACTGTTATTTATACTGCGCAATTAACTAAAAGAGTCAAAAATCGGAAAAATCAAATACAAAGAATATAACTTACAAGTATCAATGGGCGATATCTTAGCGGCGATTTCATACAAAAAGTCCGGGGTCCAGAAATGCGGTATCCGTATGAACACTTTTCCACTATCGACTGGCATATGGAAGCCAAGCTTGTGTAGCAGTTGCAAGAACTTCAGGTCTTTGCAAATAGCGGCTTGCTCGCAATTCCAGGGAACCAGAGGTATAGACTGATTCAAATCTATTGAGATAATATTTTTTTAATATACATAATTGTAGTAAGGGAGCCAACAGATTACTCAATCCTAGGTGATTATACTACATTAAGTGTAGGCACTTATGTTCAACCTCAAATAATACCAAAGCATTGTCTGAGGTTATAAGTATGTAATAGGTTCTTTGTCCATTACCTTAGCACTCAGTCTTAATCTCCTCAGCAGTTAATAATTTCAAAAGTTCTACTTCTGAATTATTAATAAACTTATGTTATTATGATAATAACTTTTGAAAATATTGGCAGATGTGTCCCCATTTTACTAAAACACTGTGTGGTTGAAGTACAAGAAAATAGGGCTGTAGAGACTGGAATTTTGATGTGATTTTACTGAATATTGCCATACATACTCAAAATAATATAAATTAAAAAACTTACAGAGTGAATGATACGAAACTGGTGACATGACAGGCATATCGTAATGCTGTATTTCCGATTGGTTGCTATCGAAGTCCATTCGCAGACCTTTCTTAGTTGACGAAGCATCAGTGACAGTAATAACAGCTCTCTTCTGTAGATATATCTTCACACTGCAGGTTTCAAGGAGAACTGTCTGCACCCAGTCCAAAAACTTGGACTTGCCGTCTTGAGCGAGTTGTTCACAAAGCTTTCCGATCTCATTATCTCTTATTTCCTCCTTTATTAAGAACCCATTGCTATTTCTCTCCCTTTCGGTTTTCATAAGCTTGACGAACTCTTCATTATTAATTATAAACTGGTTCAAGAGTTCTCTTATGATGGATTTCCTCGATTTATAAATGCCATCCTCTTTGAACATCTTCACGATTTTGCCGATAAAATCCGGCGATGTGTTACATTGCATGTAATTCCAACTCAATGACGATACTTCATCCTCGGTCCATCTACTCATGAAAGAAATTTAAATCGATATTGGAAAAATTTTTACAAACAAAAGTATTATAGGAAAGATTAATATACTTAGTATGTATTATTAATTAATTAATATAAAATAATGTCTCCTCAACCTCCTCCACCACGGGGTGGTATATATTCTTCAAATTGTCATTTTGTTTCAGTTAAATATGAACACATTCATATATGATCACTAATAAAATACAAATACGATTTCAGATTGAATGTGGATTTCCCTGAGTTTTACTGACCACTTATTAGGTGGTTTGAATGCCTGATTGATACACATATTCAATAAAAATAAATAAATAAACCTTTGTTTGGAGCTAGTTTTGCTGCTGACGGATTTCCTCTTGGTGGGCAATGTTTGGGCGTCACTCTCCTTCCCCTGAGCCGCGGTCGAGCGCTCCAGCCGCTCGAGGACAATTTCACCAGCAAAGTTCTCAGCCTCCAGACTGCAACTCGCACGCCTTTGCAAGGTACGTGGCTTCTGTACAAACGTGTTTATAACGTACTCTACGAGATCTGACCAATCCTAAAACAAAACAAAAAATATAAGCATAATTGTTTATTAAATAAAAAGTAAAAATGTAATATTGGCTTAAAATTGTCTATTGAAATACCAGCCAACGATGCTTTAAAATCTGATAAGTGCTATATTCTAATCAAAATAACATATCAAAGTAATTTAAACGATGATGGAAAACGATAATGATATCTTGATTCGTTAATTCATCAATCAAATTCATCAAATTCATTACATCGCAAATATCGAGTATCGATTTCCAAATGAACATGAATGTCTTTGGATCTGTGGTTGGAACAGTGATATCGCTATCCAGCTCGTCGCCGATATGATGCATAGCAAAGAACACGCAGTTGTTCACAAATTCATAATTTTATCAAGTTATTAAATAATGCATCAACTTACATCGCAAATTTCGAATTCCGATTTCCAGATGGACGTGAATGTGTTGAGGATCTGTGGTTGGAACAGCGACATGAGGCTGTCCAACTCGCCGCCGACGTGATGCATCACGGTGAACACGCAGTCGTTCACGAATTCGCCATTGCCCTCGTAGTCTTCCAAGAGAAGGCCATATTGCGACATTATTTCGGGAGTTGCAAATCTGGAAAAACGTTAGATAGGGTAAGATCATTTTCATGCATGCTTTACAATTGCCAAGAGTGTACGATGTTTCGTACCATTTACTTCAAGTTTCGAAATATCCATTCCCTACTGTAATATGCATTCTACAAATCTCAATAGGGAATTTCGCAGCGTGCAAGGAAAAATCCAAAATTATGTAATATTGATAAATTTTGTTAAAAGCAAATAACTATTACCACTAAATGTTATAGTAGTAATAGTTATTTGATTTCACGCCATGTTTACCCACTATAAACTCAAGAATCCTCACTGCACCGCATCACACAGAAGACTACCAAAAATGTTAACATTTTCACCATTTTTTTTTAAATATGTACTTACTGTTTAACGTGATCCACCATCGTGCCGGTACCTTTGTAATCCGGTGATTTCATAGAACTGTCTAGGAACATCAGCACGATATGGTTAGTCACGACGAGATCCTGAAAATACTATTACTTTTACTTTTACTTTGACATAACTAAAAAAGGAAATATTTTAAAAAGAACAATAAAATAAGGGAATAAGTTGTTTTATGTAAGAATGTGGAGAATTCGTGCGATAGAGATTATAAAACTCTATCTTATTCATAAAAAGACAAGACGTGAATGCATACTTATAGATCTGTCACGACAATATGAGTATGCTCCCTCCATCACAATGACATGGATAAAATAAATATACGCTAGATTAACTAACCTGCAGGTACTGTTTGGAGTGATACTTCGGGTTGTAGTGACGCAATAGAAGCACAAAGAGCGAGCGCAGTTCCTCGGTCTCGCACATTTTCATTTGCAAATTAAGAAGAATTTGCTGGTTGTCATGACCCATGTGGGCGGACTTCTTGTACACTTCAATGGCTTTTACAAATTCCCGAATAGCTGTTACAACCTGAATCAGGGAAACGTCATGTATTCATATACTTACACACATCACAACTAACTATTCTCAACAACAGCCATATATTATTTAGTACTCATAACAGAAACCTAAAATATAGAATGTATGATTGAATATTTTTTCTACAAATAATAAAAGCAATTTTTTGCCTTTAAATCAAATAAAGCAACACTATAAAAGCATCCGTTAAACAATCTATAACATGCTCTAAATATCAAAATTCAGTTCAATAAACATTCGGAAACCCTAAAGATTATACAAACCAAAACGTGATTGAAACACGTGACGGTAGGAAGAGAGACGTAATAACTCACCAAGTGCAGTCTCCTAAGGGAGGGCTTTAAATCGTTGCCGTCCAATTTAATGGCGAGTTCAAACTGTTCGCATATATTGACTCCTTCTGCAGTTAAGTATGACACTATGTCGAAGGAAAGAACTGAGCAGACGTGCTCCAAGCCCAATTCGATTTGTGTTGCAAATTTAAGGAAGTAAGTGACGAGCCAGAAGAAATGAGACGTGTCGATCTGAAGTGCGTGATTGGTCAGGATCTGGTTGTGAATTGTTTTGACCAACGCATTGAAACCTTTGAAAAGGAAATCCACCGTAAACTCTTTTAAGATATTCGATATATCGTCGTCAGTTGGCGTATTGTGAGATAGACCTTGCACGTTAATACTGCAATGAAATGAATACAAAAGTTTAAAACAATTCACAATCTCTATGGGATATAGAGCTATTTAATAAATATTATGTAGTTTAATTTTCTGTACGCATGTTGGTTGGTTATTAAGGTATCAATGGATGAATGACCTATATATTGATAGTCAATACTTACGTAATAAACAGTTTGTTGGTTGCTTTGATGATATTATTATAAAAACTTTATCATCTATACATAATATAATAAAATTGTTGAGCTATGAATTCTATGTAATATTTTTGAGTGAAATTAAGTTTTTCCATGTCAAGACACGCTTCTAAGCCCAAAAACATACTTTTTAAAGTTTTGTCTGTTTGTCAGTAGTACATATTATTATGTTTGTTTGTGCGCGCACATCTCAACAGCTGAACGGATTTGAATGAAATTTTGATCGTTGTTTAGAGGAAAACCGTCCGTAACACATATTACACACATAGGCTATATTTTATTTTGTATAAAAAAAAGTCCCATTTTTCGCACAATATTTTTTTCCCATTTATATTTTTTAATATTGGATGACCGAGCTCGGGTTTTACCTTTGTGTCAGCTGCTAGGGGATGTAGTTATAGTAGATTTTCGCGCAAAATCAGCAGAATAAATTGGGACTTTTTAGTACAAAATTTTAAATCTAGATTGTCAAATGGAATCCTTTTAACTTCGCTTTTGACCAAATCCTAAAAGTGGGCCACGTGGACCAGGCGCGTGGCAGTCCAAGTCGCGAAAAGCTAGTCTAATTATCTAAGAAACTAGAAACTACTTACATTTTAGATTTTCCTCTCTTGACGAGCTTCTTCCTTTTACTTTCTTGCACGGTAGTATTAGAACGAACTTTGGTATTAATCCTCTGTTTATTACTATGAGGCTTCTGATGCACGGGTTTCTTCGATGGCAACTCATCTTCGTTACTGGATGTTGACATGGCCTCTTGGTTTTGTATTTGAGTTCCATAACCGCAGTCAGTGGTGTCGGCTACTGCCGATTTCTTATTGTTATTTGATGACTGAATTGTTGGTGTCGCCGACGTTTTGGTTTCAGAAATAGACGATTTTTCAAGAGTTTTTTTCTATGGGAAAAATATACACATTCTAATGTAGTGAAAGTCAGCTACTTTCACTACATTAGAATGTGTATATTTAATATCATAACAAAAAAAATATAATTACTTTAACATAAAAAAATATTTTCAATATACCTTATCAGGTTTAATATTAGTATCCATTTTGTTGTCTTTCTGTTCGGTTTTCGTTCCTTTTTCTCCACTTTTTGGGGCCATTATCTGCTCTGTGCTGTTGGGCTCATTGCACTTGCCACTGCCCCCTGTATCCGATGAATCGGAGGTCGGAGCTGACGTGAGCATTGGGGACGACGGCATACCTGTATTACATGAAATACGCAATATTGTGAAAAGCCAGGCGAATTATTTGTTAATAAAAATAAAAACTATTAATTTTGTTTAAGCCTTGGTTTCAAATGCTAGACATTCTACTCAATTTTAAAGCTATGCTATTTTATGCCAGAATACACAATCTATAATAAGCATGGCGCCATATTATTTTTTGATATCGTCACACCAATATCTTTTGTTTTGTGGTGGATTTAAAGATTTTGCATGCTCAGTGACTCAAAAATTCACACAATTATTTTTAAGTTACTTCATAAAGTAATTCACAAGTCAGTTCATACATTTTCCGCAACGTGGCGAGGTGCTAATAAACTAAGGGCTCATATACACGAGCGGTACGTTATGAACGGCAAGACAACTGCACCAGTGGGCTTCAGCCGTAGACAATGAGATATGTCAACATCGAAGCTCTGCGGCAGCCGTCATCAACTCTCTTTGTACTGGAGCCAGTTGGAAAATGAATTCCAAAGAGCATGCACTGTTATTATTTTTATTCCGTCGCCGTCGACATAAACGATAAAGGAAAACACGTACATTGTGAATTCAAGAAATATTAATGAATAGAGACCAAGATGGACATTTTTTCATTTATGGATTTATTCTAGAAATCACTTACAACTTCTTCACATACATCCGAACATGCTCTGATTTTTATTGTTTTGTTACTGTACTCTTGTAGTTTATAATTCCAAATATAAGTATTTTTCTTTACTGCTACAATTAGCATTTCTACATCAATATTGTCACTGGAGCTCATTTTATAAATCCGCAACGCGTGCGCTATGCTCCTGAGCTATATTTGCAGTCAACTGACAGAATGGCGGACGCGGCACGCCACTAACACAAACAATTGCAAGTGGCGACATAAATATGTAGGGCGACGTCTGCCGCCTATGCATTGACGGCTGCCGCCGACAGGTGTCGACGGCTACAGTTACCTCTGCCGTTGGCAATGTGCCGCTCGTGTATAAGAGCGCTAAGGTCAGGCGAAGTTATTACGTCGATATAAAAATTATTTTGCATTTCACATAGATATAGTTCGTAGGTAACTAATTTTATTTTTAAGATTTCAAAAACTACCCCTATCTGTTGGTGATGTGTTACTCTCGTTGTCTTCAGAACTTTCAGAAATAGAAGACTCCAGCCAAACGTTAACAAGTTTATGCAGTGTAGCTACATGCTGATCCTTGTATAAAAGAGCAATCAATTGTACCATAGTTACTCCCCAATGACCCTGAAATAAACGCCAACTTTATAAAATTGACTATTAACCTAATTTCTTCTAAGAAATAAACTTACGTTTCAATAAACTAAAATAAAAAAAAGTAAGGTTTACACATCTATCTATTCTCTATACATAATATACATATAATAAAATTGTTGAGCTATGAATTCTGAACATTCTGAACAAAAACTAGCTAACCCCGCAAACGTTGTTCTGCCATATAGTAATCGAGCGGAATGAAAAATTATTATATTACAAAAATGACTTAAAAAATCAGGGTTGGTGATAGAAGGGTGAAAATTTAGGGTATGTATTTTTATTGCCACATTATTAAGAAATAAAAATTTGGTCAAAAAATAAAATAAAAATGTTTGGGGTGGACAACCCTTATCTTAGGGGTATGAAAAATAGATAGTAGCCGATTCTCAGATCTACTGAATATGCATATAAAATTTCATAAAAATCGGTCAAACCGTTTCGGACTTCGGAGGAGTATGGTACTAACATTGTGACACAACAATGTTATATACAGGTTGTTCCAGAAAGAATGGATAATCCAAAAAAACCTCTTATAGTAGGCCTTTTGAGGATCCAGAATATGGAATTAAAAAAATATTTTCCAGGTAAGTAGTTCCAAATTTACGTAACATTTTAAAAAAAGTTAGATATTTTTCATACTACTGTATGTTTCTGTATACCACAGCTACAAATAAATAAAATCCGTTGGGTTTTTGATGTTATAATATTCTTCATAGACTACTCCAATGAATACGAGGGGCGGCTGAAAAGTTTTGAGCCTAGGGTACCCCCACTACCGCTAATTATTTGAGTGATGGGTTACTAGTTGCGTGACATCTAATGAGAAGGAACTAAATAACGAGTTCCTTGTGAAGAACGGGAAAACGGCTAAGGAAATTTTTGAAAAAATGTCTGAGGTTTACGGAGAATCTGCGCCATCATTTGCAACAATCAAACGGTAGGCCCGACTATTCCAACAGGGACGAGAATCGTTAGAAGAGGACCCGCTCTCAGGCCGCCCAAACACAGAAGTCACGGATGATAACATCGCTAAAGTCAAAAAATTGGTATTGGACGATCGAAGAATAAAAATGTGGCAGATAGCTGAGGAGGTAAACATTAGTAAGGAACGAATTGATGACATTTTGCACACTCATTTGAACATGAGAAAAGTGAGTGCGCGTTGGGTGAGTGGGCGAGTTCAACCTTTACAGGAGTTTTTAGACCTCTGTAAGGACAAGTTGGAAGAAGTTTGCACTCGCATTGTGATCGTAAACGAAACGTGGATTCGACAGCATGATCCAGAATCCAAACAAGTGTCGATGCAGTGGATCGAGAAGGGAGAAAAGCCGCCAAAGAAGCTCAAAGTGGAAAAGTCAGCCACCAAGTTGATGGCCACAATTTTTTGGGACTGCGAAGGAATTTTACTAATCGATTATCTTCCTAAAAATACTACGATGAACGCCGAGTACTATGCTGCTTTATTGAAAAAAGTACGCTTTTCGTTTAATATAGATTTTAAAATGGTACAATTCTTAATTCCTTATTATATACAGAAGGAGTAAATTCGACTAAAAAGTTAAATTTTGTAAATTCATTAATATGTCTTAACTGAATGTCAGGATAAGGGTTACATAAAAATAACTTTACATTGTTAATTACCTATATTTGTTTTATTAACATCTACAATAACTTCTTAAATCCAAAATAGTAGGTACTTACCGCGTCAGGTACGGACATCAATTTAATAAGAATTTTATCAATGCTTTGACTGAACAAGTTCCACAATATCTGATTTTGAGCTGAATGAGATGGACCATTGTAGCTGGGATTGAGGCTATTTACGTCATCGGGAATATGTAAAATGTTCCTCAAAAACAATAAAGTATTCGTTACATTATTGCATTGATCCACTGGCAATTTAGCCTTCTGTTCAAAAGCCGAATTCTTTTTCAGAAAGTCAAGAATCACTTTAGTAGTACGCTGGTCGGTCAGAGCCGCTTTTGTAGAACAAAGAAGGTTGTTGATCTCAAAAACGGTATGTCTACCGAAATCTGATTTGGATACATCTTCTACATTGAACAAACATTCAATCGGAGTAGTTAAATGAACGAAAATCTTTATCAGTAATTCTATTGTTTTCTCTTCTTTGGCATGTATAAGCAGGGGAAAAAGATCTTTTTTAATATATTGTCCAAAACTGATGTTCCTGCGATAAGTGCGTAAATATCTATCTTCGGTTATTATATTATGCAAAATTGTTTCAAGCGCGGCTGCAAATAAAAGTAAATAAGTAAATAAATAAATATAAATAGACAAATCAGAAAATGAATTTGTTTCAAGAATAAAAATCAGATATATGAATCACTACTTACTTAATTTGATAATAATTTAGGATCAATCAACAAAAGTATAATTATTACTATTCTAAATATTTTTTTCACTTACCATTGCAGTTTTCATTTACGTGATATCCATCTGAATGTGCAAATCCAAGATTACTAAAAGTACTGTGTATTTGGGGGCTTTGCAAGACCCATTCCATGATTTACCTGAAACAAAAGCAAATGCAATCCTTTATATAAAATTCTCATGACACAGTTTTAGTTACCATACTCCTCCAAAACGGCTTGACCGATTTTTATGAAATTTTTATGCATATTCAGTAGGTCTGAGAATCGGCTACTGTCTATTTTTAACCCCCGACGCAAAAGAAGGGGTGTTATAAGTTTGACGTGTCTGTCTGTTTGTCTGTCTGTGATTCGGTCGTGGCACCGTAGCTCGCGAACGGATGAAGGGATTTCAATTAAGTTTTTTTTGTACGAAAGGTGAGTTACGGCCAAGTGTTCTTAGACATGTTTGATGAAAATCGGTTGAGTCGTTTAAAAGTTGTGGGGGGTAAAAGCGGGGAAGAATAACCGAATGTCTGCAAATATAATCGAGTGGGGTTTCAAATGAAAACGCTTCACGTGCACATTACAAAATAATATGTTCAATGAAAATTGTTGTTATTGTATAGGGTTTTTTTTTTAATTTTCAATTTATCCATATTACGTCCATCACAAAAACGAAAGTTCTTATTTTGAACTTTCTTATAATATTAGTGTAGATGTTTCTCAGGGTGAATGTAGCTTTCCAATGTTGAAAGAATTTTTGAAATAGGCACAGTAGTTTTTGAGTTTATTCATTACAAACATACATACAAAAATACAAATTTTTCCTCTTTATAATATTAGTGTAGAATATAGACTACCACTTGAGTGGTATACAACCAACCTCAATACTTATCGAACGATCCCTTAATTAGGACTCTAATTTAAATGTTTTGGGCTTTAGCGATCAGTTTTAAAGCTCTTCATTGTACATGTACATTACATCTATTTGTGGTTATAAATGCGTCACTCCCTAAAGTGAAAATTTTAAATGTCAAGTGGGGTGATCAAGTAGAAGGCGAAGTTTTCAGGTATTTATGATTAAATCTATTTATAATTACTAGCGGTCGTCCAGTAGTCGAAATTCAACTAAAATTTACTTAAAACGTAGGAGTACATGGAAGTAGATTCTATGTACTTCTACGTTAATATTAAAACGAAAGATTTATAAGGTAAGGTTGCTGACGGACTGCACAAGCTGTTAAAACTTTTGAATTGATTGGTTAAATGTATGTATAAAAAATGAAATACCATAAAATTAGGTCAATTTTAACAATTCAAATTACCTTTATGGGAGAAAATAAAAAAAAACACGTGAAATAGTTTTTTGAAGATGGACTTATTCTATTAACTACAGTTCGCGAGCACTCGTTCTTTTTACCCGACTACGGCGAAACAAAAAGGAGGGTTATGATTTTGACCTGTATGTATGTATGTATACTGGGTATACCCACCTCATCTGTTCCCTCATAACTTCCAAACTAGTTAATAGTTATCATAATTCGACAAATGAGGCGTCGTTGGAAGCCTCTTGATTGTCCGCTGGTGGTTATAGGCTACATGACGTCGCGTCGTGTTAAATTGACTAGAGCGCCCTCTAGGGGACATAAAGTAAAGAAATAAAAAAATAAAAAATGAGTGGGGTACACGACACCGTTAAGATGACATGAGAATTTTATATATAAGAAGATGTAATTAAAATTGATCCACTGCAAGGTCAGTCTCGTCTTAAAATGAGAATAACGCCTTAGGCAGACACATTGATCTGAATTCAGACCTTTCATACCCACTGGATTAGGCCCTAAGGCCTTAAAGCCTTTTATTAATCATAATTCTATTAGTGTTAATTTTAAAAGCATTTAAAAACTGTAACTGTATTGATAATAGAGCAACGATTGGTTCTAGTGCTGAATGTCTAATAATGTTGTTATGCATAAAACATTCCTAGCCTGCAAGTACACTTATGATTTCTACTGGCACTGGCTTTTACCAAAACTCAAACTCAAAAGCTTTTATTCATTATTAGGTACAATTTGTGCACACTTAATGAAAGTCACACAGATAAATTATACATTCTTCATTCATCGGCTTTGATCGCCCCTCAGCGAAAACGTAGACTGGGAGAAAAAAGCGGGCGGAAAAAAATTCCCAGCGCTCTCCTAAAAGTAAATAAAACTTAGTCTATAGTGCCGTATGACTAGGTCCAATAAAGGAACACACGTGACAGCTATCGTGTGTGTCAATATCGTTCCAATTGCCATCCGCTCACAAATAAATATTGATACATGGTGTATAGAAATAGCCTAGTGAAGTTGTTCAATCCCACGCTTTCTTATCTTCTAAATAGTCCTTAGTTTCATAGTCGCACAACCGTTCCTCCGACAAGTTGCACGACTAGTTGCACAACTGGTTGGCCGACAAGTTGCACGACTGGTTGCACAACTGTTTCGCCAAGTTGCACGACGAGTTGGCCAACGAGTCGCACAACTGGTTGACAGACAAGTTGCACGACTAGTTGCACAACTGGTTGACCGACAAGTCGCACAACTGTTTGGCCGACAAGTCGCACGACTGGTTGGCGGACAAGTTGCACGACTAGTTGCACTACTGGTTGGCCAACAAGTTGCACGACTGGTTGCACAACTGTTTGGCCGACAAGTCGCACGACTGGTTGGCGGACAAGTTGCACGACTAGTTGCACAACTGGTTGGCCGACAAGTTGCACGACTGGTTGCACAACTGGTTGGCCGACAAGTTGCACGACTAGTTGCACAACTGGTTGGCCAACAAGTTACACGACTGGTTGCACAACTGGTTGGCCGACGAGTCGCACAACTGTTCGGCCGACAAATTGCACGACGAGTCGCACAACTGGTGGGCCGACAAGTTGCACGACTGGTTGGCCGACAAGTTGCACGACCGGTTGGCCGACAAGCTGCACAACTGTTCGGCCGACAAGTTGCACGACTGGTTGCACAACTGGTTGGCCGACAAGTTGCACGACTAGTTGCACAACTGGTTGGCCAACAAGTTACACGACTGGTAGCACAACTGGTTGGCCGACGAGTCGCACAACTGTTCGGCCGACAAGTTGCACGACGAGTCGCACAACTGGTGGGCCGACAAGTTGCACGACTGGTTGGCCGACAAGCTGCACAACAGTTCGGCCGACAAGTTGCACCACTAGTCGCACAACTGTTTGGCCAAGTTGCACGACGGGTTGGCCGACAATTTATGAGTTATTTTCGGTTTTGATGTTATGAGTAATTTTTTATGTTATTTTGGTTTGGTATTTTGAGGTATTTTATATCTTCCCTTATTAAGGTAGTTTTATCAAGGTCACGCCGCCGAAACGCCGCCGCCGACGACTGATTAGCCACCGGCGCTCATATCTAGTTTCATAATAGGCTTTTCGGCACAGGACTGACCGTGCCATGTTGGTAACGGACGTAATTAATCCAAAATTACATTTGCCTATGGGCTTATATTTTAAGGAACCAGCTTAGCTTACAAACATAAAAATACTGAATATAGGTACGATTTTAAAAGAACCCAAGAACCCTTCTAAGATTGGAAATATACCGGGATTCTAATTAAAAAACTTTTCAAGAGAATTTTGTTCATAACAAAACAGAAGCCATAATAGTAGGTACAGAAGGTAAAAGTTTCGCTCAAGTTGAAAGAAACGTTGACTGACGCACGTTTCATTTCGGGAGGTTAGTAGGGTGAGGTGAGGTGGGTTAGGTGGGTAAAAGCCACCCGTACCTACTCCCTTCACGTAATCAACATTCTCGTTTCATGCCCATGAAGCCCCTAAAATACAAAAGTACCGTTTGAAATCAGTTACGAAGTTGTTAACCACGCAGTTACGAGTGTTTATTAGGTAGGTATGACGCCAATAAAATCGTTTCTATGAGTTTATATTAGTGCGACCACGCAATAAATTATGTGCAAATACATAAAGCATTGTCATATTGTGCATCCACAGAAAAAAAAAATTTATAATAGTTTATTTCATAAAACAATATCGCTTTATCAGATAACACTTCATAGGAGGAGTTAAATTCGTAAACGAAAAGTAAATATTACCTGGTTATCAATTAATCATAAAGTATTTTTGGTCACCAGTGTGGCCAGTAGACCACCAGATATTAAATCTGTGTGTTATTTACACAATATCTGAATTTCGGAACTTTATGAAAAAGCTATTTATTTTATAAATTCCTTTAAGAATTTAAAAATGTTGATATATTCATACCTTCTCTATTAATACATAGTTTAATTAAAATTTAAAAATATATAAAATGTCCAGCGTGCGTTATTGATCATGATCGTGTAACTATGAACACTTATAAGGCCCCCGATGTTGAGAAGAAGAGCCGAGTAATTGCCCAGAGCGGCAAAAACTAGAGACAGCAAAATTGAAAGGCATGTAGGTGTAACACATTAGATACGCCCAGCAGTGGTAGTTTAAATTTAAAGAGCGACAAATATGGATATTGCCCGGAGCTGGAGGCGAAATAGCTGGATTGACAGTGTCCTCTTAAGTTTATCAGGATAAGGCCATGTTCAATTTGTTCCTGCGTACCCGTACGTATAGTTGCCGTCACGAGTGGTGAGCAAAACTTTCATGGGTCGGTTTGACATTGACTGCGCTGCGGTGCACACGATTGGTTCGACAAGCGTCAGTTCGTCAGTGTGCGTCGTCTTTTGGTCCAGCACGTTTTTTCGGCTGCTGTTCATTGGCCGAAAGTATACAATATCCCTACCACTGATAATCTGTGTTCACGACTCATGACGGTCACTATATACGAGTTGAATTCGTACGAACACGCGTCCAAACTGTGCGCGGCCTTAAGGTTCCATAGAGAGTAGAGACGATTATTCAGATTGATGGTAGCGCCCATCCACGATAGTATTATCTTAACAGCTAGGTGCTTTTGTCAATAATGAAAAAGAAGATAATTATTGATTACTATTAGCCCGTTACTCGCCTGTTTGTCTGATTTTAACAATAAAACTCACATTGGAATTGACTCGTCGTAGGATTATCTTTGTAATATTAATCTTGCTGAAACCTCGATGCGTAACTATGTGGAATGTACGTAAACTAAGTCAGTATATAACTCTTTAGAACTGAATTATGCATAACTGGAAAATGATAGCGGTTTAAGTTTACACAAACCCGTAATTCTTAAAAAAAGTCTACAATGCGCACATTTCCTTCCAATGTTCTTTAAATTTCTTTATAATCCTTTATTGTCTAGGTACTCGTAGATTTGAGACGTCGACCACGTGAACGCTAGTACATCGCTATCCTCGAAGTCGATCGAGATCCTCGAGGTCACGCGAGTCGCGTGTACTCGACACGTGCGGATCTCGTCGCTCGCGCTGGAGGGGCGACGTTCTAGCGGTTTTAGCGAATCAACGCTGCGTTTCATACTCGTAGGTATTACAAGTCCGTACCAAGTAATGGATGACAATATTTTCCTCAACGGCATAACATTGTTGTACAAGCCGGCCATTTTTCATAACTACATAATTATGTAGCTTGTTAGAACCATTTCAATCACAGAAATTAGTAAGTATTCCAAAAAATCGGTTGAGGGCCAATTATATAAAGCATATTATTGTACGCCGAAGACGCACAGCATTGAGGTTGTGTAGAGCACTAAATTTTACTCAGGAAATATTAAATCAGCCATTTTTTTTTCATACAAAGTGTCCCGTAATCTGTGGACCATCGTAAAACTGGCAATAGGCCAGGCACTGGCAATATCCATTATCTATCAAAATCACTTAATTTTATTATCCTGGGCCTATTGGTTTTAAAGATATAATAGTTTAAACATTAGTTAAAAGTATGAATTCTACAATAAGATGTTTGAAAGAAGCTTGTGCAAAAAATATTGTATTTGATCTTTCCAATTCGACACAATTTCATGTATATGTATTATTTTCAGAACTGCACAATTTTTATATATCGTTGGTCTATTAGTATGTATGTATGTTTATGTATGTTTGTTCACGCATTATCTCCGAAACTAATTGACGGATCGTGTTCGTTCTTTTTTTTTGCATTTTGTTCAACTTTCAACGTTCAAAAGTTTTATCAAAATCGGTCCAGTAAATTCCACCCGTGATATGGACTTAACTAAAAATTACGAAAAAAAATAAAACAAATTAAACTTACTTACCTCAAAAGAGGGGTGTAGTTCCGAAAAGATCATACCGTATATTACGTACACTTACGTATTTCGACACGCTGATTAACATATTATTATGGTAATTAAAATTGGCGTCAATTTCATTTTCGAGGTCAAAACCCGAAAAAATGGCCAAAAAATTGATTTTTGACAGGTTTTTCTATGTTATTCCAATAAATGTTAATCTTAGAGAAAAATGTTTCGTACAAAAGTTGTAGTTCATACAATTTAACGCATTTTATATTCTATATATTTTTACCGAAATATCTTAAAGAAAAATGTCCCTTCAATGTGTTAGGTTATTGGCCATTTTTTCGAGTTTTGACCTCGAAAATGTGCCAATTGTAATTATCATATTCGTAATCAGCGTGTCGAAATACGTAAGTGTACGAAATTTCTAGTCAACTTTATCCCAAAAGAGTATGAAATAACGTATTTTGTTACCTACTTTTCGCTTACTATTTTTGAGGTTTGTGCCAAAATACCAACCTCAAAAAAAACTAACAAATTTGAGGTCAGTTAAATTAAAATTTTTTTTTTTATTATATTGATATCTCCCTTTGAGGTGTGTGAATTTACATATTATACTAAGAAGAATACATGTTTATTAAGACTGGAATTATGCTATTTTAAAATCATAAACACTATTTTCTAAAACCATTATAGAGGAAAATAAGAGTTTTTTTTCCATGGCAAATATTATTGCCAGAAATACTTCACTAACTGAATCCACTTCTTTTTCATTTGCTTCAATAAACTTCGAATTTATACCCTATTGAAAATCATAATCTATTTCAATGTTGTTTAATTGGAGGATTAGGAAAATGTTATATATTCTTACATCCAAGGTGGTGGTTGTGACTTTTTCGATTTGTTTGTTCGTGGGTGAGGTTTTCGAGATTAATAGATTAAGGATTAAGGAAAAACACATTAATTTGAAAATCCAAGATGGTGGACATGACTTTTTTGAATTTCTAGTTATGGGTGTTGTTTGCCACATTTTTTTTAGAGTGAGGATTACATTAATTTTGAAATCCAAGATGGTGGACATGACTTTTTTGAATTTCTGGTTATGGGTCTTGTTGTCTACATATTTTGGGGTGAGGATTATGAAAAACACATTAATTTTGAAATCCAAGATGGCAGTCATGACTTTTATGAATTTTATAGTCATGGGGGTTATTTCCACATATTTTGGGTTGACGATTATGAAGAAACACATTAATTTTAAAATCCAAGATGATTATATGACTTTTTTGAAATACAAGAACAAAGGGCCCTCAGTTTATTATGTAACATATAAAATATAAATATGTATATTTGAAAATAGCATAATTCCATTAATATGATGACTTCTAGCCTCTCAAACAAGCAAATTTTTGAAAAGGTTAAAGTACTAGGCTATTTATCATAATACCTATACCTGTCCCGTAATCAATGGACCAATGGAAAACTGGTAATGGGCATTATCTATCAAAATCACAAAATTTTATCGTCCTAGGTCTATTGGTTTAAAAGATACAATAGTTTAAACATTACTTAAAACAATGAATTTTACTACAATGATGTTCGAAAGAAGCTGGAATTGTAGAAATTTATTTTAAAAAATATCTGCAATTCACACTGATTCATAAAAGGTAATATTTGTAAATATTTTGAAGTAATAAAAAGAGTTATTCTTTTTTAATCAACAACAGGGAGCATTTTTTTTACAATAGTTACATACATTTATGATATTAATAGTATTGATGGTGAAATGAAATTGTTGTTTTATGTTCTTCACATTTTTATTCAAATTTTCTTATGGGTAAAATCTACCTTGGACTTACACCAACATTTCAAAACCAAAATTAGCCAAATCGAGTTTTAGCAAGACTAACATACAGCAATTTATTTTAATATTAAGTACATAGATAGATGGGAAATCAAAGTAAATTTCTAACCAAAGGTAGGTACTAACTAATAAATGTTCTAAATAAAACATAATAATAATAATGCTTCAATACTGTTCCTGTTGGTACAATACATCCATCTGCTACTTTTGTATCAAATTGCAAAGTAACATTAATGTATAAAAGATAGAGATGTAAATTATTATTTATTTACTTCTCTGTCACCAAGATCAAAGGAACACATATAAATAAATCAAAAAAATTTAACATACGAAATAAATGTTACTATGATTGTCCACTTACCAACTTGTACGCCAGACAGCATTAAGAATAAAAGTTAGTTTTTCTCAAAACGATTTGATTTGCAGATGAACCACTTTAAACTAAACAATTATTCAAGATTTTTCTAAGATTTAAGTTCCAAGAGTTCGAAGAAAAGCAAGAATCCAAACACCTCAGAGAAATTATACTTCCACGACTCGAAGTCTCGAACATAAATAAAAATAAAATAGGTACCTATTCAATCAAAGTTAGGTATGTCCGAACCACGAATCGACTACGAATCGAAAGCAAGTGTGATAAGTATTATGTACGCAATTATTATTGACTCACTGACGTCTATCTGACATTAATTTGAACATTTGAGTTTGACAGCAGTTTTATATGTCATTGACTTGACGTATAGTATTTGGGTTCAGTCAGTCAGTCTTAAAGGGGCGATAAACGTGCGAGTAAGTTCGCGAGCTTGTGGCTCGGCGTCCTTCCTCAGCTCTTGGAGATTGGATTAATAGATAAAACAATGGAAGAATTGCAAAAATAAACCTTATTAGACTGTTTTACAAATGTTCAATACTTCCTTCCTTCCTTTCAGCCCTTGGTAGTCCACTGCTGGAAATGAGCCTCCCCTAATCGACGCCACTCCACTCGGTCCTGGGCCCTCTGAATCCAACGATTTCCCGCTGTCTTCTTCAGGTCATCAGTCCACCTAGTAGGAGGGCGGCCTGTGCTTCATTTGCCTAAACGTTAATAAATTATACGTTAATGTTCAATAATAATGTTAAATCTCGATATATAGCCAGTGCATAAAATAACATGCCGCTCGGCAAGGGAGTTAGCCCCATTGGCGCTAAATAGCCCCATCTGGCAACACTGGGTGTTATGCTGCGTCAAAAATGCGGCTGACAGTATACGAGATTGCGCTCCGTTTTAAATAGTAAGCAGTTATTATAACTGGCTATTAAGGAACGGCTTCACAGTAGGTATACGTACTAAATTGACGTCACACTCTGCAGTGCTTTTCGGAACACGCCCTCTATCTCTCTCTAAACCAATCAAAACCATCAAAGTTTAATTATCTGTGGCTTAAACTGACAGTGACATTCAAGTGCTCTTTATTTGACATTTTTGATTCTTTGAGTACTCTGTCAAAGTTTGACAGCAAACAATCTTTTTAAGTCAAAAAGTGGAAAGGAGAGTGTTCTTTAAAATGGTATGATTAAAAAATCTTAAATAAATCGTACTGCACTATTGTAATCGTTTATATAAATAAATTATTTATTATAGAATTACATGTACAAAAATATGTTTGTTATCAATCAGCACTTATTTTATGCCAATCATGGATTTTATTCATTTAACAAATTATAAACATAAGCATCGGATGGGAAACAAGTCCCGCGTTACTTAAAATTATCCTATATCCGTTAAAAAATCATATGAAAATAAGTACTTTCTTTAATTTCTTAACTTTAGATTTAAACATTTAGTTTATAACTTTTATCTACTGAAATTGTTCACTAACACATCTAACCAAGAATAAATTTTCAATATTCCGAATGTTTTATTTCAGGGGAAGGTAAAGTGCTCCGAGTTACGCACTAAGGATAAGAAAGAACTCTTCAAACAACTTGAAGAGTTAAAGATTGAGTTGACTAATCTTCGTGTAGCCAAAGTTACAGGGGGAGTGGCATCAAAGCTGTCTAAAATGTATGTATATTACTTTTGTCTGTATATTAGTTTTGTGTTTTTCACTTGCTGGATCATTTTAACTAAGGTATAGCACAGAATTAAAATAATTTGATAGTTTTAAAACATGCAGTTAAGTATAGTTATGTAAACATAATATTAGAGATCTCAGAAGCCTGGCGGGTCAGCTAGTACTTAATATAAGTGTATCTCATTCCTCAATCAACTTTTAGGAATCTGCATTAATAATGCTTAATTTAGTATCAATAAAATTTCTTTTTTTTTTCAGACGTGTTGTAAGAAAAGCCATTGCTCGTGTTTACATTGTATATCACCAGAAGATGAAGGTAAACCTCCGTAACCACTACAAGAATAAGAAATACAAGCCCTTAGACCTGAGGCCCAAGAAGACTCGTGCAATGCGTAAAGCACTTACAAAGCATGAGGCAAAAATCAAAACACGAAAGGAAATAAGGAAGAAATCTTTATTCCCTCCGCGGGTGTATGCTGTTAAGGCTTAATTAAATTCTTATAAACTAATTGACATCTTTTCTTTTTTATCATAAGTACCATTTAAAAAAGGTTAACTTTTATCTTCCTTTACTGCACAAGTACCGTTGGCCATGCCCTAACAGAGTTGCAAAACATCAATTTTTATTTAACTTATAAGGGTTTACTGGTAATGTAGCATTCCTATTTCCTAAGTAGTGCCGATGTTAGGGTTGCTGATATCCCGTGTGCTTCAAGCTGGAATCCTCAACATTTGAAATATCTAAACAAATTTTGAATGCTAAAAAATAGTCCGGAAATAGTCTAGTGGTACAAATAAAAAATAGTCACATTTTAGTTTTGGCGTTATAGGTTAGGTTAGTGAGGATTATAGCTGGAAGATCAAGCTGTAATCTTCACCTTTGGTGCAAGCGAATGGTAGTCTATCGAATTTGTTTAGGTTCCAAAAAATAGTCATGAAATAGTCTCAACAACATGCCAAATCTCAGAAATATTGACTATTTCAGCACTTAGCATTGTCAAAATTCGTTTTCATGGAGATTTCAAATGTGAGGATTCCAGCTTGAAGCACACTACATCCCGGGCAAAAATATAGTGGCGCCCATTTAAGAGATTAAATATAGTGTTAATTTTTTGATCAACCAATGTGAAAATATTTTCAGAACTTCATTGTTCCTTTAGATTTATTTTTCCTTTTACCCAGAGCTAACGATGTGGACAGAAAATTTTGAAGCACCTCTTTTTTTATACTTACAGTTTTTGATTTGCCTGAAAACCTGCATTTTTTTTAATATAACAGAATAACTAGCTGACCCCTGTAAATGTTGTTTTGCCATATAAGTTAACGAAAATTATTAAATTACGTACTAAAATGACTATTCAAAAATAGAAGGGTGAAAATTATCCAAAAAATAAAATTATGTTGGGGGTGCACAATTGGGGGTATGAAAAATGGATAGTAGCCCAGTAGACGACCAAGTGGCGCAGTGGTTAAGACACCGGTGCGTTTCGCGGAAAGTCTTTGGTTTGATTCCCAGCAGAGCAGAGATTTGAATGATGAATTTCTGTTTCTGGTCTGGGTGTGTTGTATTCATCCTAGTGTGGGGCTATGAGTGTGAAGCGTTATTTTAAAAAAAATAGCTAATTCTCAAACCTACTGAATAAGCATATAAAATTTCATAAAAATAGGTCAAGCAGTTTCAGAGGAGTATGGTAACTAACATTGTAACACAAGAATAAGATATAACAGCTTTTAATTTATTTTTTTAGTGTTAGTGACTGTCAGTGTTGATTTATGCTTATTATGAACTACTAGAAAAAGAATCGCACTACTTATCAGTAATTATTTTGTTCCACGTCATTTTATGTAGTATTTTGTAAATTAGTAGGCACCTCCTAGACTTCACATTTTGCGATATATTTGGAGATAAAGATGTGACAACATAAACAATCTTAAATTAATGCAACAGACGAAAATAAATAAAAGCTCAATGTAACATAAAAGTTTATTTTAACTTGATACAAGTAATACCTCCACGAGTTGTATAAGATACAAGTAATACCCCCACGAGTTGTTTAATTTTTAGTGAATAAAAACCTGTCTTACCGTTCTAAAACTGGGCCAGCAACAATATTCTACAAACTGACTATAACAAACAGTAAATATCTATGAAATCCAATTTTTGCAATTTTACCTTTACATGACCCCTTTAAAATCTGAACATTAGTATGTATTTCCAAATTAAAAACATGACATTTTAATTTTAAAATAGAACAAGTATTAAATATTAGTTAATTCTAAGTTATGGCACACTTATGTGGTGCACAACCATTGCAATGGATAGCATTTAGTTTAGTTGCCAGCGCCATCCACAAAACTGTACCAAGCTGCGCAAAGTATCTGTGCCTATTATAATACCAGCTCAACCAACAAGCTCTGCGAAAATGTATAGGTACTATCTGATCACAGGCTGCTTTAAAAATTATTAGAGATGCGCCGAATATTCGTTTGGTATTCGGCGTATTCGGCATCTTTTTCAGTATTTGTATTCGGCTGAATTATTCGGTTTTGGTGCCGAATAATATTCGGTTCAAATATTTCTTTTTTTTAGCTACTCGACATGGTATAGAACTAAAAGTTAGATATCTAAGTACTATAACTAAGATATCTAAGTAATTTATCAATAAGTGTACTATTTAAATAAACTTAAGCATTACAAGTCAGACTGGTCTATTATGGAGACCATGCTTTCCAATTATTATAATTATATAAATATTGTATTTTACTCTAAACATAATGTTTATACCATTTGAGTTCTGGCATAATTCTTCACAGTTCCTCATGTTTTGATTTCTTCTTATTTGGAAATGACCAAAATTCTGATGGTAAGCCTTTAACATCTCTCTCTCTTTTAACAAATGCTGTAAATGAGGAAACACAGTTACCTATAAAGTGATTTGCCCTACCAAGAATTGCCAAATCCATATGTGGGTTAGATGGTTGATATCTTACTACCGTAACATCTAAATTTCGAAGGGCACTACTCAGATCTTCTACCATATGATTAAAATCTGATGCGACAAACACATACATTATGTTATTAAACTTTTTGATTGCCCTTTTTATTTGCCTGAAAAAAAAATCATTTTTAACAAAATTGAACATTTAACACATCTCAATATTATTACTGATAAAGTTAATGCAGAATAGTATCAAAAGTAATTTTTCATGCTTGTTTTTATTTATTCTCATTGATAATATTATAAACAACTAGCTGACCCCGCAAACATTGTTGCCATATAAGTTATTGAGGGTTAAAAATCAACTATTAAATTAAAAAATAGCGGTTGCTGATAGAAAGGTGAAAATTAAGGGTTATATGTATTTTTTAATGCCACATTATTGAAAAATAAAAATAAAAAAAATTGTCCAATGTAAAAATGTTAGGTTAATAGACAGTAGCCAATTCTCAGACCTACTGAATATGCATATAAAATGTCATAAAAATTGGTCAAGCCATTTTGGAGGAGTATGGTAACTAAAACTGTGACATGAGTATTTTATATATAAGATTACAATAAATACTTACTTAATTATATCTGATTTTTGTGGATAGCACATTGATAATGTTAATGGCCCTCTTTCACCTTTATATCCAACACATTGTGGAGCCGAAAATAAGCGAGGACTGTCATTAACATGGTGACAAGCTTTATTCCAGTCTTGGCCATTTCTTAGATGAATGCCTAAAAACCCACCTCCACTCATATTTATGGTTATAAATGTCTTTGCCCTGGTAAGAATATCAGAACTCCAAGTTACATACTTCTGTAAATGCAAATTTTCTTCCTGAACAGGAAAACTTGCTGGTGCTCCTGAAATTTTAAAATATTGTATACAGGTGTTTGAGTACTGTAGCTGGCCCTGGTTAATGTAGATGAATGACTTTGAAAAAAATATATTAGACCATGTATTTCAGTGCTTTAGAGTTTAAAATTAGTGAAAGGTGGCAGTGATGCACAAGAAATCAGACTATAACATGCAGTTCTTCAAAATGGTGTAAATAGGCCTCTCATTAAAACCTAGGAATGTGTTGCTTGTGTCTGTATACAATAGTGTCCACTCCACTTCATAGCCCAACTGAATGTTTACTTGTTTATGTTTTTAATGGTTTTATAATGTTTTTTTTGAAATATTATAAAATAAATTTATTACCTGTAAATGCTAAAACAGGCCATGTTTCAGGAGGATATTTTTGTTTCCACTTGTCCATCATGATAGTGTTGTGTGCATCATAGTTCATTGGTCCATAAAATTCAGACCCTACAAAGTCTATACTAAAAGTGTCCCAAAAGGGTCCAAATGGGTTACCAGATTTAGCATTGCAACTTTTATCTTCAAGCCCCATTCTTTGAGTGTAACAGAATGATATACGTTTTTCTGGGGGCCAAAGTGTGGGGGCAATCTCTTTCATAAAAAGTTCCATTGTAATAGCTCTGTGGTATTGTTTTAAAGAGTTTGCATCAAAATAAGTGTCAAATGGCACCTGCCTGGACTTGTCTTCCCCATATCTGTATTCCACCCATGGTGGCAATATAAGTGTTCTGTTTAACCCCTTACTAAAAGCAAGTGCTCCAAGAAAGTGATCTGCTTGATTACCAAATCTACCTGAAATAATAATAACAACGAAATGTTTTAATTTCTATTATAATCAATCAAAAGGAATGTGTAAATTTTTTGTATGTTTTATTAAAGTAGATGTTTCAAAATGGGCCATATGTACCCCACCTCAACAAATGAGAATAATCCGTAGAATTAGGAAGAAATACTAAACTAGATTACTTTTTGAACCATCTTCTTTGTCGCAAACATTGTGTCTCAAGCATTGCATATATCTTGTTTGTCATTTTGTTTTTAATAGTGTAATGTTAACCAAGCTAAAACTGCAAAGTGGTTTAGCAATGTGGGTCAAAGTCTTAATTACACAGCATTATTTTATAATAAAATCTTATTTATGTATTGTAAAAGTAAATACATATTTCTCACCCATGCACGGACAGTAAACCACGAAACCACTAGGATCATAACCAAAAGTGTTAGCAAAGATTGTTAATAAATAAAAGAGAACTATTTTATAGAATATCATACTAGTAATTGCTAACTAATCGCCGGCTTTTTCTTCTTTTAAAATACGATAATTCGATACCTAAATAAATAATAACCGACGTGACAGACCGTTTTGACTTTTGACGTTTTGTTTGACTGACATTCGACATTAGTCATTAATGTACATGCGGTCCACTTGACACACACAACGAACACGCTCACGACCGCAGTTTTAAGGATTGCCAAGTGTTCGGTATTATACCGAAGTAATGGCTGTGCGGTATTTTTTTTCTGATAAATTTTTCTCCTAAATAAACGATTCAACAGTCATATTTTACGCCATTGACATCGACAGCTGGACTGAAGGAAAATCTTTGTAGTTAAACTTTTTTCACTAACTTACTGACTAATATCAAAATAGGAATACTAAAGTTAATGTATTCGATGCCCCCGACTGCGTTAGTGAATGCTGTCAATCATGATCATTAAAAGTGTTTGTATGCATTTTGTTCAACTTGGGAATGGTAAAAATTTCATCAAAATCGGTCAATTCGTTTCGGTTATATGGACTTAAAACTAAAAATTACGAAATAAAAATAATTTCAAAATAAAAAATTAAACAGACATCAAAAAGTATGAAATAAGTTTCTTACATAGTTAAGACCTACTATTTTTGAGGTTGGTGCCAAAATTTAACAATGCTTTTGTTTCAAAAGCATTTGATATTAAAGACACCAACCTATTGTTAAATTATTTTTATTTTTACCCCTGCTTTCGCAATCAACCCTGCTTGTGAGCGTTACTGTCATAAACTCGTTGTTACTGTCATAGAGCTGTACGTCAAGATTGGCATGCTTTATTTAAAAAAACCTCAAGATTCATAATTGACTTGAATGACAATTGAATTGACAACTAATTGACAACGATCACTTCAACCCACGTTTTTAAATGGGATGTGGTGAGCGTAAGTCATGACGTCTGATTGATAATTGAAATGACAATTAGTTGACAACGATTACTTCAATCCATCGCAGATCGGCGCGGTGAGCTTCGCGTCAGCGTAAGTCATGATGTCATAAGTGACGTTTTCGCCACTACCACCTCGACTGCGGGAGATAGTTCCACCACTTTTCATCGTTTTCAACGTCATCTGGAACGCAGTGGTAATGTACAATAGTAGAATTTGTAGAATGACATTGACAATTCTTGGTAGATTAAGGGCGTGTTCTAGTCTTGGGCCTAACCAGTCATCACAGAGAACGATCAATTTAGTTCAAAATCCAATGACGAACTAGTTCGTTCTTTTAGTTCATTAGATCAATTTAGTTCTTTTTTGAAATAATTTATTAAGAACAATGAAATGTAAAGAAAAAAATATAGTTATGATTATGGCAAGTGGCGCAGTGGTTAAGATACCGGTGCGCTGGTTACTGGTTGTAGAATTACGTACTAGATGTCGTTATAATTCGCTAATATATAAGTCGTAATAAGATCGGAACGCCACTGTCTAGTAAAGTGGACGCTAAAAAAATATATAAAGAACTAAGGGCGGGACTATCAATGAATTTGTTCGCATAGTTCACCTAAAGGAGCGCTTTTCCCATCTAGTTCGTTCGCGAAAGATAAGATAAAGATAATTCTTGGTAATGTATTGAAAAATATATCAACAGCAGGGGTGAAGCCGGCAGAAGCATGGCAACCCTGATCGAATGTCAGTCTGACACTTGCTCAAATTTTACCTATGACATTGACAATAAACTGAATTTTTTTTGACAATCACTCAATTCGCTGGGCGAGTGTGCATGGATGGTGTGCTTTCGTGAAACATGTGTGAAAAACTATTAAAAAACAGAAATTGTCAGAAATAATTAGACTTGTAATTGCATGTGTTTTAAATTGTGGGTGAATATGTAAGGACTTGTTTAAGTCTTGTTGAATTTCTAAAATGGATTCCAAATATGCAGCTATTGGTGCACAAAAAAGACAGAAAAGTAACCAAAATGTTAAAATCAAAAGAATGAAAATAAACGAAAATGGTGCAGACTCGTTCAAAACAAATGGACTTGTGGTTCAAAGTAATAAAAAAAAGAAGTCCAAATTAGAAGTTTCTGAAGACATACAGGAAAATAGAAGGCTGTTGCCTGTTTATTCTGTGAGGGACAGGTATTTAATGTTTTGTATGTGTAATGATCAATTGTCATGTCTGGCTTTTAAAAACTTTACAGAACTTATTAAAGGATCAAAATCAAAAATATGATAATCGAAACAATCCTCATTTTCGATGTGGAGTACCTGCAAACATAACTAAACTTGTGAATAATGTATTGTACATTAAACTTTAATATTCATTTTTTTTTAATTTCAGACTTTTACAAGAGATAATAAAAAACAATACAATGATTTTGTTAGGTGAAACAGGCAGTGGCAAAACAACTCAAGTGCCCCAATTAATACATGAACAGCGGCTGGAGGGCTCAGGCACCATAGCAGTGACACAGCCTCGAAGAGTTGCAGCTATCACTTTAGCTCTGCGTGTTGCAACTGAAATGAATACTGAAATAGGCAATATTGTAGGGTAAATAATACAAACTTATTGGAACTTAGTTTTTTGTAAAAAAAATGTGACAATTCATTTGAGATATATGATCTTTAAACTAATTTTGGTGAAATCCCCGTGGCTCAATTCAGCCTCTTAATTAAGGCACAACACAAATTTCAAAAAGAGGATTTCAATAATTCATTCACACACATGCTTCATTTTCGAAAAACAATGTAAACTGCATCGTTGTTGTGAAGTTAGCTTAGCTATTAAGAGATTAAAAACTATAGAGAATTTAAAAAACGCGGCCATGGAAGTGTTGGAAGATGTCAGGAGAAAAATTTAAATGTTCCTTTTGTGTCGAGATATTTAATTAAAGTGAAGTATATAAAATACATTCGAATATTTAAAACATTCTTTTTTTAAATAAAGAATATAATTTTTTTTTATTAAATAACGCTTCACACTCATAGCCCCACACTAGAACTCTGTGTGTCGTGGGTACCATGGACACACACAAGACAACAACACACACACCCTGACCAGAAACAGAAATTTAAAGTCATCATTCAAATCCCTGCTCTGCTGGGAATCAAACCCAGGAGCAACGCTCGGCGCACCAGCGTCTTAACCATTGCGCCACTCAGGTCATCATCAAATCAAAAGAGGTTTAATTGAATAAATGTAAATATATATCAAAAAGTATTTATTTACAACATTTTCTCAACAAATGAGCATTTGAGTATGATAGCGAGATATAATATTTCCTGCCTCATGTTGTGGGGAAAGACTCACTCAATCCTTAAAGTAGGAAATTGTTTCAAACTGTTCTGTTACTCAACACACTCATAACATTAAACTAGCTTGCTAATTGATATTTCAAAAACATTTTAGGTATTCTGTTAGGTTTGAAGATGTAACTAGTCCAAGGACCAAAGTGAAGTATTTGACGGATGGAATGTTACTGAGAGAGGCAGTGGCAGATCCGTTGCTCAAGAAATATTCAGTAATAATACTAGATGAGGCTCATGAAAGGACTGTAAACACTGATGTCCTCTTTGGTATAGTAAAACTAGCACAAAAAGAAAGACTCTCACAGAAACTTCAAAATCTAAAGGTATCTTTATTTATTGTTTAAAAAAAAGGAAATATGTGTAATGCACAATTTTATTATGTGAAATATCAAGTAAAGGCCAACAACAAGGTGTGACAAGATATTACATGTAATTATGTTACAATTAAACTTTTTTTATGCTGCCAAATAGAAAATTGAAACAGTGTAACATTAAAAATCCTTAAAATTGTGTGAATTAATTTAATTTTTTTTTATAGTTACTATAAAACTAAGTTAAATATAATTTCTTGAAATCTCATTTAAAATGAAAGTACCTTAATATATTAAATGAACCTTAGTATAATTTGTACATAATAATAATATGTAGCAGCGGTGATAGCGCAGTTAGAATTCAACCTCGAATCGAGGGATCCGGGTTCGAATCCCAGTGGCACGCACCAATGACTTTGTAATAAAAGTTATGTGCGATTTATGAAATTAAATATCACCTGCTGTTACGATGAAGGAAAACATCGTGAGGAAACCTGCATGCCTGAGAGTTCACAAAAAAAAAATGTTCTCAAAGGCATGCGAAGTCCACCAACCCGCAGTAGGCCAGCGTGGTGGACTAAGGCCTACATCCTTCTCATTGTGAGAGGAGACCCGACCCTGTAGTGGGTCATTAATGGGTACTGACATGACATGACAATAATATGTATAATAATATGATGGTATTGTAAACTTTCAGGTGATAATAATGTCTGCTACAATGGATGTGGACACATTCAGTACTTACTATAACAACTGTCCAGTTATATATTTGGAAGGCAGAACTTATCCGGTTACTATTTACCACTCCAAAATGAAACAGGAGGACTACCAGTATGCAGCAGTGTGTGCCATTTTTCAGCTTCATGTAACTACACCGGCCAAGTAAATTTAATTATTTAATTATGCATAATATGTAATATTATTTTTTATGAAGATATAAAGATTGCAACCCCAATGGTGCTTGTTAGCATAACATCACTCCAGAGTTTTTCTTAACATTATTTTTTTTAATTTCAGCCAAGATTTCCTGGTATTTCTAACAGGACAGGAGGAAATTGAAACAGTTATGAACAATATCAAACAAATAGCTAAGGTTTGTTTATGAAATACTGACAATTTATATAATATTTTAAGTACACATTATTGTAATTATCATCTAAAGCTAATCTCTCCTCACGAGAGCTACACTGGCTCCACTTCCTATTAAAGTAATGTATTTGTATATAATAGATTTATGACAACAGGAGTCTCCAGGCCCGCCTATAAGAGTATGCCCACTGTACGCCGGTCTTCCAGCTGCTAAGCAACTCCAAGTGTGGACAAAAACGTCACCAGGGACAAGAAAAATTGTATTGGCTACTAACATTGCTGAAGCTTCAGTTACAATACCCCAAGTAAAATGTGTTATCGACTCTGGTGTGGTAAAGGAAAGGTAAATATTTTAAAACATAACATTTATTTTCAATGGATCTATAATAATTCTAAATAAATAAATCACAATTGATGTACATTCAAACAACTAAAGTATACTTGTAAAATATAAAGATACACATAAATTTTTAGTTATAAGTATTTGCTTGCAATCCATTAGTGTTCCACTGAAGTTGATGGACTTCATATGATTTTGAAAAAGTTGCAGTTTTTTTATTAAGATTTGGTTGTCAATGCAAATTATTAGTAATACTTAAGACAATAAACAAGAAAGCTATATAAACGACCCATGTTGACCTTAACTTAGTAGTGATTGTATTATTTTGTTTTGTAGAACATGGTGCGCAGTGACGGGCGCGGAGAGGCTGTCAGTTCGCGCGTGCTCGCAGGCGGCGGGCTGGCAGCGCGCGGGCCGCGCGGGCCGCACGCAGCCCGGCGCCGCCTACCGCCTCTACACCGCCGCCGACTTCGCCGCGCGGCCCGCGCACCACACGCCCGAGATACTGCGGTGAGCACCTAACTGCTATAAACTATAAACCCCACATATTATTCCTAACGAGTTGGAACCTTGTTACATTACATTCAATTATTATTTAGAGGGTGCATAAAAATTGGCAGCAATGGTCACCCGTCACTAAAATGGTAGTCAGTCAGTAAAATGGTTCAATATTTACATTCCTGACAGGTGATAGAACTACAGTAGCTTGCATGGGGAGTTACCTTACCGCCACCGCCGCTTCTTAACCCACCATGAAGCAGCGTGATTCATTTTTCGCTATGGAGGCATGTTTGCTATTTGAATCCATGAATGGAAGTCACTAATTTCAATCAGGTGGCCCATCTGTCTAATTAGAGGGCAAACAAGTCCGAACTTGTGTTAGTTCTATTATGATTTACAATTATTCTATTATGATTCTATGTTAGATTACCTTTATCACGTGTCTTTCTGTTATTTATTGCAGATGTCCTCTGGCTGCAACAATGTTGATGTTGATAGCATCTGGAATGGATCCTACACACTTTCCGTTTATCGATCCTCCACCCAAAGATTCAATACAAGCTTCACTGACTCTGCTCAAAGAATTAGGTAAGAAATAATATCCTAATGAAAGATTCTATTTATATTCAATGATAACATTCAAACTAATAATAAATTTAATTTTCAGGTGCCATAGACAATGAGTCGAATCCCAAATTAACAGTACTTGGAAAGAAAATGACTGCATTTCCAATTGATCCTAAGTATTCTAAAGTTCTACTAAATGCCCCAGAGTATAATTGTTTGGATGAGGTACCTGCTTCATAATTATGTTCCGAAATATTAAATAATCTATGAAACTGTTATTAAATTTTAACACTAATTCGAAAATACTTTCGAATTTGGGAGTACTCAAAGGCAATGTTATCTCGAATTAGTGGTACTGTTCCTACATATTCACTAGATTAGGTTAATGGAATACTAAATTTTCATCTATGCTTTTAGGCTCTGAGTCTCGTAGCAGTATTGTCCAGTGAAAATGTATTTTACACACCTCTGCACAAGAGAGAAGAAGCCTTCAAAGTGAAACAAAAGTTTATATCACCCCTTGGAGATCACATAACACTTCTTAACGTTTTCAAAGCATTTTGTAAAGCAACCATGAAGAAGGTAAGAATTTGAGATTTAATTAATTACATATTTTTATTTGGGCCACTTAGATTCCGAAATCTGTAAGAACTGAATGGTGGGAATGCTGTGTGTTTTTTTTTATAGTAAATAAGATGAAAACAGGCGTGCAGGCCACCTGATGTTAAGATTTCATTGCAACACATAGGAGTATCCATTTTTCCCATCTTTTCCTTTCAATCCCCAATAGAATAATGCTAAACTACTAGGAGTACTAGTAATACTATAGTATCTCTGACAACCCAAAATCTTCCCAACATATACACAAAACATGAAAAACTTGCTGCTTCTCAGTGACTAAAAGGATGTTGATAACATTTTAAGCAACATTTTTAATTGTTACAGCAATGGTGTAAAGAAAATTATTTAAATCACAAGAATTTATCCTATGCTTCTGAAGTAAGGCAACAACTATTAGCAGTGTGTCAAAGGTTCAATATGACAGTTACAAGCTGTGGTGCTGCAACTGACCAGGTATAATATGATTCTGAATTTTGTTAATTATTACTATCTGAAAAAATATTTTCTCAGCACGTTTTGTATGGTATGGTCTATTAACTTAATTTTTTATTGACTTGGTGACTGGCTATTTCTGCTAAATAATTGTCGTAAGCGTTATAATAATATTATATTTCATTTCCTTATTTATGCTGCGGTTTAACCTCACCTTGAGATTCCAAGTAACCCGCGTGGACACTATACGAACCGTTTGAACAATTTCAGTTGCTGAAATGCCTATTGAGCGGGTTGTTCACGAACTGTGCGTGGGCGCGCGGCGCGGGCGAGCAGGCGCGCTACGTGACGGCGGGCGGGCTGGCCGCCGCGCTGCACCCCGCCAGCTCGCTGCGCGCGCGCCGCCCGCCGCCGCCCGCCCTCCTCTACGGCGACCTCCTGCACGCCCGCAGACCCTACCTCCTCACCGTCTCCGCCATCCAACCCCAGTGGCTGCATCAGATTGCACCCGACTACGCACGCCGCTGCCGCGCCACCCGGTGACGTACCAACAAACCACGTTGAGGGATTATGTTCTTGCATTGAAAATAGTTGTCTTATCCACCAGCAAGCTAGAAAATACTTGAATAACGTGTGATTTAAACGATCACAATGTATGCGTTCGACTATGGCGCGCCGTGCCCTGGCTTACCGACGGCGCTGCTTTACAGCGCGTTTCTACACTCCCGCCGAGTCTCCCTCCTCACAGAGACTGCCATACGACCACAGTGGCTGTACCAGATCGCACTCGATTATGCGAAACGTTGCCGGGACACCCGGTGACATATGAACAAACCACGCTTTACACTTTGGAGGATATTATATTGTATTACTTAAATGATGACGAGCAGAGTCGACGACAGACATGGCGACCCTTGCATTGAAAATAGTATTGGTATGAAAATACTTGCATAACAGGTGATCAATTTAAGTCACGCAAGAAACGGACTAATTTTGTGGATTACACACGACACTGCCAAGCCATACTCTTAACAGATTTAATTAAACTACACTAAAGACCAAGATTATGATGAGTCAAGGTTATTGTATGGAGAACGATTGATCAGTTGATGAAAAAATATTTGTATAAAAATATTTGTAAGATTAAATAAATACAGGGAGTATGTACTGTGAATGTATTGTTAAGTACTAAAGTCTTATTTTATACCTGCCCAGCTCACCGAACTTTCAGTTAATAAACAGTGTATAAAAAGTAAATAGTGAAAAAAAAAAATAGTGTGAAAAATATGATAAGAGAGATATCGAAACAACTTAATATATCGTATTTAATATGCATTTTCAAATGTCCTGTTATGTCTTTGAAAACATACTCTTTAAACACTGAACATTGAATCGAACCATAGAATTAACTTACAAGCTTCTGAGTCTTACAAATTCGAAGAAAAATGAAATATGTATGTGGTGTTTAGGACATTTATTAAACGGCGCTTCGTGCGTATGTGTCAATATATGTGTGAGAAAATATTGTCGACAATCGGTATTCGGCAACGAAAAAATGTTAAATGACAAAGGGTACAGTTTCGTGCAGAACTTTAACGTTATTGTTATGAATTTCTATATTGATTCGTTGTGCGAGCCAGCTATTATAATATTGTCGGTGCTATTTAGGCCTTAATGAATTATGTCTATTTTTATGCATATACCTATTGTCCGTTAAAGTTAAAATAAATGTTCTTACTGTAATAACCACCAATCAAGTGTTTTGTTGGCTTCTATAATATATGTAAATTCGTTTATTATTGTAAGTATAAATATACAGGTACTGTTAATAAATTGTGAATAAATTGTACCTATTAATTTTTTAATTTCTGTCAAATAAAACATGGTTTGTTAACTTCAATCATGTTTTTTCTTTTACATACCAAATACATTACTATGTTGTGTTTTAAAACCTGGTGGGGCTGGATCGGGACGAGACTACACATTTAAGTAGCTAAAGTATTAACAAACGGCAAGGGTTTACTTTTGTAGTTACGATACTTATAATAACCCTATAAACCTACTCGCGAACGGGAATTTATATAAAAGGTAGAGCCACCTCTGATAAATCAAAATACCCTGCATTATCATGACAAATATGTATGTCACTTTTTTCATATTTGGAATTTAATTCCGCTTGTCACGACTGGGAAAAAAGGGATAGGCTGTTGTCCACCGCCGCCGTCACCGACGGCGCCGAAGTAGCTGTACATACATTTATTAAGTTACATACACTTTATAGCGAGATTCGTCGCGGTGGACAAACGATTGCCATCACGTGATCTTAAAATCGGTTCGAAATAAACTCGTTCTCGTTGACGGTCCGGTGACGGCGGCGGTGGATAAACGTCTTTACGGTGTTACTCAGGTTATTAGGCTAGTTGACAAAATTTGGAAATGACTTTAAAAATATAGCTTGGTATCTATTTTACCCCAAAAATATATTATTTTCAGAAAAATAAGCCATTTTACCTAAGAATTTTGCGTTTTTAGAAATGAACTCCAATTTGACAAGACTGTCATGGCGTCTTGAATGATGTCACGCTTTTCTGATTTGTGTTCAATCATTTTAATATCACGTGATTAAATGGCCAATTCTGCGGATTTTATTTTCCTTAAATAGGTATTGGTAATCTTTAATTATTTTAATGAAAAAAGTGTTTATTTGGTTACTACATAACATGATTAATCATTAGAAACCCTATGCCAGCCGATTTATTCTTAGTGGAAACACGCCTTTGAGCAATAGGAATAAAGCTCATTCAAACTAAATTCTGGAATTCCTTTATAGATTTGGGATGATTGATTGTGGTAGGCATACCTACTTAAATTTGATGTTTAATATAGCGCTGAGTAAATAGCCTACCTTCTTAAAAAACACGAATTTGAGACAGAGTAAAAATAAAAGTTCATAAATCCGCTAAGAAAGACGTGGGTAGAAACAAGTAGGGAATATAAACAATGAAAATCACTTTGTGCCGTACCGAGGACTGAATCATCAAATAGGATTAAGATTGGAGATTTCGTTATGTTTAAGTACTTATTGCCGTTATATCTCATTACAATTTGTGTCGGGAGCGAGTGGGTCCTTCCCGAGTTGAAATAATGCAGTATAATCAAATAGGCAAGGAGGGGGAAGGTATTTGTTTGTATACGAAATCGTTATGCAATGACGCGAAAAACGAGAGCCAACTTAGAAGAAAAGCTTCGTAAGCGAGCTTATTAGAATAATGCGTAAAATACGGAGGCATTGCCTCGCGCTAACGTATTATATTACTAGATACATATATTTATATACTACTTAATTATAATCTTCAAATCTAGTTAGTTAATTTGTCAATTTCATTAACCATACTCAGTCATTAGAAAACTATTAGAAACCTGTAACATAGTGTATCTAAGCCACAGCAGGAGGTGGAGATCCGTTTAAAAATTGTAAACTTTTTTATGGTCAGTAAAGATGTTTGTATCAGTACATACCTACTTGCAAATACAAGTTGTACAGACACAGATATTAGGAATTAGAAAGTATTGTACCTACCTCTCGTATAGGTACCTAATGATATTACATAGGTACAGATAGCGCGCGACTTGAATGCAGAGCTCAGGAATGTGATAGTGCTGTGACCTTATTAGAATTAATGATGACAATATGTCGATAAATTTCAAAATCGTTTTAAGTTTAACATTTTAAATTTAGAAAAAAAAACAAGGAAATTATTTAAAGTGAATGTCAAAATTGTTGTTCTGCCATTCTTCAATACACACGTCTAGAACTTTTTTCGCCATTTCCCGTGCTTGGCTATGAATAAAAACTCGTTTTTTGTAACAGAACTTGATGAACTCTGATAACACGCGGCTGCAACTTGAATATTAACGCGATAACACAGTAAACGTACGATAGCTGTCAAGAAGGACAGCACAGCACTACACTGCAGGCGTGCGAGGCGCGGCGTGCGGACGGCGGGGGAGATGCTCCCGCCCTTCGTCTCAGGCCCCGACTGCATTCAACTCGCGTGCTATCTGTATTTCATTTGCACGTTAACTGCACGGTTAGATACGTTATGATTTTTGCTGCGACATACTTACTGGAAAATCTATAAAAGTGAATCAGTAGTTTATAATTTTAATAATATCAATATAATAAAAATCGTAAGACATTATTAGTATGCACTTGCAAATCGTATTAAAAAATAAAATTTGTACGAAAAAATCCATAATATGCCGGTTTTCCCAAGCACTGGGTGGTATTAATCATTCATATTTCCTGTGTATACCCGAGCCCCTGCTGCCTGCGTGATGGTTGTTTCCTTCCGAAACCACAAGGGAAGTACTCGTATAGGCACGCTACAGATAGATACATACGCTGCTTTATATCGCCGCTATAAATCACGAATTTAAACGGTTTTAATTGTTTTCGATACAGTGAAAAAATAATTATAATATGATATTTGAGTTGCGAATCATTTTCTTCACCATCGATTTTCTTTTTTGTAATTTTAGTGCTAGTAACTACTTTACTTGTACTATATCTATGTATCATCAAAGGAATTGCGGCCAAATATCAAGAGTTTCACAGCGCTTCGTTAGAAAAGATAACCTGTACTAAAACAGAACGTCCCAGGTGGTATAAAATTAGGTATCGAAGGAGATGTAAACTGATGACTGATAGATACGTTTTCGTTTAGGCGGTTTAGGCGTGAATGTGAATTGTTGTCGCGAATCGCGATAGATGCGGGGTGAGAGCCGACGTGCGAGCGTGGAGACAATCTCAGCGATGGCTCATTCAAACTGGCTGCAACGAGCCGAGCACAGATTGAATTGGAAGCAAATGTGCCGTACGAATACTGCCGCCGAATATAAACGGAACCACTCCCGAAAAATATCCCCGAAACCTTTCTCATCAAATAACGCAGGGAAGTAAAGGAAACCTCTCGAATCAATCGGAGGAAACGAACTCTAGTATTAAATTGGTACACATTATGGTGACATTTAAATAGAGTTCAGAGGGAGGTGGAGTAGGTATAAATAGTGTGTTGTGGCTTGCACGAGACAGGTGTGTAATGAGCAGAGGGTGACGCGGCAGCCTGTCGCTTTTCCCTGCCTTTGTCTGAGTCGACAAACTATTGTTTCCATGAGTTATTTGCAGAAAGATTGGTTAAAATACTGACATAAAATATTCCAACTGTTAAAGAAATACGGTTAAGTTGAAAATATCAATTTAAGCCGCGCTATTTAGGTACCTAGTAGGGATTCTTCAAGAAGTCAAAGTATGTCACAAGTATGTCACTATGAGTGTTGCAGACGATTACCACTTGAGATCGTAGCGTCTGCTCATTTTCCCATTCATTATCTGTCAAGAGCAGATAATTGAAAAAAAGGAGCTTAATATGATAGGCTACTTTCTGATAAAATAACTAGCCACTTATGGAGTTTCGACAATGACCCCTTCAGCTGTGCAAGTGCGTGCGAGTGGGGGAGGCTGCGGATGGCTTATTTCCGTGTGTGCGTCCGCGGCCGCCCGCTATTTCCTATCCCTGATAGTCTGTTTGCGTTACGACTTCTTTACCGACCGTCCACCCGCATCCGGTAAATATTCTTAGGGACTCCACTGTTGTGAGAGAATATCCAAAGTAGGAAAATGGTATTAATTGAAAATATAAAACCACAATTTTTTTGATCAAAACTAAAACTGCATCATTAGATTTTTGAAAAATCAATATGCCTAATTGCCTGGACAGCAATCGAACCGGCTGATTTTGAAAAAAATAATCACATCCTGTATTATTACACCATTCGATAATGCCACTAATGAGGAACAAATTCTGCAAAGTAATGGCATACGGCAAACTTAAGGACAGAGCAAATTTTTAACAAAAAACGTTTTTTATACAAACCTTAACTGAATAGGTACTAAGCATATATGAAAATGGTGGCCATTGCTCCCAATTCATAGCTAGATTCAACATTTCAAGGATTGTGTTGCATTAAGCATTATAATAATTCACATTCAACGTTAATAAGAAATAAAAAAAAAAAAAATTTGGCTAGACAAATTGATTTTTCAAAAATCTAATGATGCAGTTTTAGCTTTGATCAAAATCGATTCCCAGACTCCTTTCAGCATTTCTCGCTATTCCTCATAGATTCGGATTTCCCCATCCATGCACACTTAAAAATTCACCTGTATATATAAAAAAAAAATAAGTAGAAAAAATAAAAAGACAAGAACGAGAAAAACCAACATGAACGACGTTTAAAAGCGCATAATTAGTGTCTAAAGATATCTTAGGGAGGCGCATAGTATTGGCAGAATCCTGTATTTCATTAATTACTTTAGTAAAGGGCTACGAAGGAGAGTAAAATGCTAAAAATTCTATGAATGCTACTTCATGCTCGGAGGTAAAAACGTATCTACAATATGAGAACGTACGAGCAGCGATAGAATAATGTGCGACGAATATTACGGGTGACATGTCGCGGCGTTATCGCAGCCTCCACAGCGATAACATGTCTTAAATCACCTCATAATGCGTCGCTAGATTTAACCCTGGGTCTGGGTTGTCTGACGAGAAACTTGATCATTAAAGCATTATGTAGTAAGCAGAGTTTGTGAGATAAGCTAAGCTCCGTGTTACTTAAAATAATGTAAAATATTAAGCTTTCTCTCCATGGCAGTTGAAAAGGAATAAATTGATTTCTTAAGATTTAAACCCTTTTGGGCTTGGGACAAGGAGTAGGTCTGAAGCAAGCTTCACCGTAGTGTTTCAATGCGGATTGGTGGAAATAAAGGTTAGTAACTAACAAACAATTTAAAAAATGTTGACCGATAGAACACAACCTCTGTTTATCATCCAATTTTTCTCCTTTTTGTTTGGCTTGGTAGTCACATGCCTGAGTGTTATAGATACCAAAAAATAAACGTTATTATTTTTAGTTTACTAGTCGTACTATTTGGAACAGTTCAAAGGAGTCAACAGTTACGTTTAATTTATTATTGTTTGTTTTCTTAGAGGCAGTCTGTATAGACCTCCAATTAATTAAATTATGGTCGAACTCGATCAATGGACGACCATTGTTTTTTAATTAAGTAGATACTGTTAAATCTCTTACAGCACATAATGTAATTAACCACTGAATTCATAAACAAGCACGATAATTTGAATACAGGGATTCTAATGAATGTTTACCAATGTTAATGGAGTAGATTATGCACACAGTGAAACACTCTGAAATTCTGCATTAATTTGTATGTTATTTTACAATTCATTATTCAGTGAAAATCTCTAGATTACCATCTAAACTAAAACCTATAAGTACACATTCACAATAAATACAAGACGTTATGCAGGGTGTTATGTACTGTAACATGCTGGATTTACGTTTGTTCTGAAAGGCGATTGGATACAAGCCCGTCACCTAGTTGTTGTCCCACAAAAAATGAAAATAATATATGACCTCAGGATGGCCTCGCGCCAAGTGTTGGCTTCATCGGGATTAAAACCACGCCCTCGAATCAATGCAATACACGATATCAACTATCTTCCTTTCCACTCAAACATTATTGCCTCATAAATATCGGATAAACTTTTTTATTTATTTCCTTTGTTTTTCTATTTTGTTATTATGTAGAAAACCAAACCTAAGCTGAGTTATTTATCATCTTACGATAAGATAAGTTACTCATCCGGTGGTAATATTGGTATCAAAATTACAAACAATATTATGAATCCAAGTACTATTATTTTTTGTTATTTTTAACATAAAAATACACATTGCGGTTAAAAAATAAAAGTGCCCACGAGTTTATAGTAGCTTACGTGAAGAAAATTATTTTCTTGATAATTTGACGGTCCTTCTCCTTTATCCATCTACGTATATACAACCTGCTTGACATTAATTTGTCCACTGTCCATTCAAACGTTTCATATTATAAAAGTTCTGGTGATTATTTAAAATCTCTATAAACAGTAAGGGAAATAGAAATTGATAAGAAGTCATTATCTTACAATAATCCAGAGAAATATGAAACATGTATAAGAATTGGCTAGTAGCCAGCTGCTTTCCTCTCACTAGGTATTACAAAGGGTTCCATACCTATAAGAAAATTGTTCCTAGAACAAAAGAAAAAACTGAGTATTAGCTTTTCCTCATTATGAGGGTTAGTTAATTCGAGTAAAAAGATATTGCATTAACAACAAATCAATTGCGCTCTCAACACAAAATTATTTTTGTAAGTAAACTCAACCAAAAAATCTCTGGGAAAGTGGATACTAACTTTTCTATGTTTATTTCTGATTTAAGTTTTTTATTTTGTTGATATGGAGCGGAAAATAAAACATTAATACTACTTAAGTTGAAACGATAATAAAATAGGTTAATACTGTAGTATAATACAATAGCTTAAAAACTTGCTTAAAATTCTGTAAACATTTTATTAGTGTTGAATGAGGCTACGCTGCTATTCGGATTTCTACGCTTGGTACGGTATCCATCGTAGAGTTCGTACTCGTAGCACAGTTTGCTTGCATAGTATTACCGCCGGGCTGCTTGCTATATTAGCTCTATCTTGGTATATGTAATAAGGTAGGATTTAATGTATAATTCCCTCGTTAAATCGATCTGAATATATTATGAGAAGTTTTATCAGTGTTTTAATGACATTTAATAAACTTTATACAGTTATACACTACTACAACACTTGTTATTAACATTCAGAATAAAGCAATATAATTATCAAGTGAGTAAATGAGGTGACACATAACTTTTATATTATTTTTAAAGACGATTCAAAAACCTACTCAACATAGTAACTTAATTCCAAAATCTAGTCTTTTTTGTTTTTGGTACTAAGTATAGTATAGTTTAGCTTTGAGATAAAAGAGTATTTCTGAGATAGTAATCAAAGAGTTATGTAGATTGACAAATAAATTCACAATGGACAATGTTTTAGAATGTTTTTATGTCAGGATGAGCAGTTGTGGCGTGGATTTGGAATAACATTTCCATTGATAATGAAACCGACAAGCTGCGGATGTTCTTTTATACAATTTCTTGTGAATTATTCTTGAGTTCCCGAAGTTAGTTTGCGAAGTAAAAGAAAATGTTAAAAACTAGTTCTAAGAATTTTCCAGATTGCAAACTATTTTGTTTTTTTATCTTTATTATTTTAATACCAGTTTAATCCAAATAAAAATAACGTTTATAGTTGAATATTAGAGAATAGCAATATCAGTTGTAAAAGTGATTATTGTGATCTTGTATTATAATACACAGAGATTGTTCCTAAAGTGTTGTCTTCTCTTAATCCTCGCCTGATTACCCATGTTGACCCACAGTACCACAGTACCACCACATACACGTTTAGCCAAGATGACATCACATATTAGCGACGCCTCCTACATATACATGTATACAGGGTGATTTGTTATGTGAAGTATTCCCGCCAAGGGCATGTAGATAAGTTAAAAGCAATTATTTAAGACACGTAAAGCTCTATCCAAAACTTAATGGTTTTCGAGATATTTGAGTTTAAATGAATTTAAAGAAAAGTCACATTTAGGCGAACTAAAGTGCTATGATAAAAAAGAACACTTGATATGATTCGGATTTTTTATTATTTCGGAGTACTAGATACTTGTAGCTTATGTGGCATCAAAAAATACATACAACCCTAAATTTTCACCCTTCTATCAACAACCTCTATTTTTTAATAGACGATTTTTAACGCTCGATAACTTATATCGCAAAACAACGTTTGCGGGGTCAGTTAGTAAATATATAAAGTTTACTGATCTACTGGAAAATCTGGATTTGGGAAGTAATTTAGTTATGTAACATAATTGACAAGCTAATAACAACCATATATAAATCGTTACAAAAATGCCGAGACTCTAAGAACCAGTTCTTGACGTATCTACTACATCAAATAGATAATAGCAATAAGACATTATTTAAGTTCGAACCAAAGTAGGATGTTTTCAAACCTTTTCTTATTTTGGCAGAACTTGCGCATCAAAATACTGACCACGCCTGACGTTGCTTAACTTTCTTGATCGCGATCTACGAATAATCTACTCAAGGAACGCTTTTCGTAAACCTCATTCATAATGGCGTAACTAATGGCCTCAGTATATTCTTAAATTATTTTAGTTTTAAGGCTACTTCTGGGTCCGCGGCCTCTCAGTCCGGGGCCCCTGCAGCCCCGGGGCCCGTGGCATTTTGCAAGCCCTGCCACCCCATAGTTACGCCACTGCTCATTCATTTAAGTGTAGCCAACGAAATATAGACCGTAGATCATTAATGAGCATTTACAGCCAACGTTGCCATTCGACATTGTACGAATACAATACATCGAAATGTATCGCAACTCCACTTTTTTCGACAATTCATATTTAAATAGAATACTATAAAATAATTGGAACAGAACTTGAATGAATTTTCAGTAGATTAGCTACTTTGATCCCTTCTTCATTCGCAGCGTTAGCGGCTTAACAACTTTCTGCGGATCCTTGAAGTAGTCACAATATTGACATACGGACATAGAAACTTAGCCCTCTTAATTATATAAGTCTGGCGGTTTGCCAAAGGCTCACTCGCCGCGCATCCAACAAATTTACTGGATAATTTTAAATCCAAAACTCAATAAAGAAAATCAGTTCTTTAATATCGTTTCTGTCAGCGTCATAAGATTAATACGGAATTGTTTTTGATTTTTGAACCCTTTAAATGTAATGCTTCAACACTTGCAGTTTTATGTTAATCGCAACGAGTATGTTTTTTGTTCGTTCAAAGTGGAATAAATTATCTTTTTGTAATTTAAATAATCGATAAGCTATGTATATAAACACAATTACGAGTACATCAAGATTTGTAACGTCCATATTATGTCTGTCCGAAAAAAACTCTCGTGGATTAGGTTTGCTAATCATAAATAGCATAAATTGCGCATAGCTTTGCTGCATAACATCGGCCAAATTGAATATTCTCTCCCATTAGATAAAACAATCAATTTTCAATCCATTATGTTTCCTACCATTATTTTGTGTACATTAATAAATTAAAAAAAAAAACCAAAAGTCGTAGAACAACAGTTGTTGCTTGGTGTTAGCTACCTAGTGCTGCGAGGTTGCTAGTGTTTTACAGGTAAGCCTGTATAGTTGTTCACTGGGGACCTCCGCTAAAGAGCGCTTAGCCACGCGGGTTGAGATTGCTCAAACGATCCAACAAACTTTAGCAACTTTGGGCATGGTCGGAGTGGATGTAAGTGGGACCATTAGGCGAACAAAACTTTAAGCCCTCGCTACTGTTGCGTTGTTGACGACAACTCGTGGAAGGCTTAGTGAGAGGTTTGATAAATATTTCACACTGGTTGGTCACTTCTCTATGGTACTCTACCATTCCAGGTTGATTTGGCATGTTCCTCTCCAGACCATGAGGTCAGTCTTATTTGTAGCATAGGGACGAAAAAAGGATTGCCGTGGTTGCGTCAAGTCAGTTTAGTATAGTAACTTTTGCTTTCACAAAATTTGTAACGGTGACGATAAATTTAAACCTGATAACTTTATGTTTTAATGTTTTAAGGTACCTATGTGAAGGGTCAATGGACCCGGAATTGGTGGACTAAGATACATCCTTCTCAATGTGAGCGGAGACTCGACCACGCAGTGGGTTACTAATATTCTAATGGTTTGCAGACAATAGATGGTGAGAACGTATATCTTATGTTTTTTTGTATCCGAGTACGTTTTTGTTTATTTTATTTGTAATAGAATATAAAAGAAACAAATATAACATAAATTTCCAAGCATTGGGAGTATGTCCGTGATGTATACTGCCCGCGTGACTCCTTTACTGCCCATATAAAAGTTTATAGGCGCTTGTTCTTGGTTTATTATGTGTTAAATATATTTATGTTGTTATAATCTTGGCTCTTTATAATGATTTCAGTTAAAGTGATCAAAACTATTTCAAGCAATTTCAAACTGCACTATTTATAAAATCAGCACAAATATTTTTTGGGACCTATTACAACGCTGTAATTTCGAAATACGTAGCTTAACTTAATTTCTATACAAAAATTTGTTGATATAATGTCACTATTTCATTTTTTTGTATAATTCTATCTATATCCTTATATAGCTCTTACACTGGCCTACCGCGAGGAGCTTTTGGATGTGGTTGAGACAAATCTTATTAATACTGCGTGCCTTCTGTGTCAGTTGCATGTAAGTATGTATGTTTAACTTCCATATAGTATGTTTGGTAAATTGTTTTGAATTAAATAGATAGGTTCCAAAACTTTTTTTATTTCATTAAAATAAATTCAAAGAGGGTCAAATTAATATCAGGGTAAATTATGAAAATAAATAGTAGAATGGCTATATGTAAAGTTCAACTGAGCGCAATTCTATCACTCTCATCGCGACTGTGAGTGAGAGTGACAGAACGACAGAACGCTCCAAGCGTAAACGCCGCTTCTAGCCGTAGTGAATTAAGAACCAATATGTTATTATGCCTTTCTACTTCATTCTTTTTTCTATGGTCTACTACTAATAGGTAATTATTCAGTCCTTGATATTTATGACAAAATCTGATTGACATCCGACTTTTTAACATAAAAACAATTTTAATATCAAAAACGTCCTAAGTGCAACACGCATGCTTGAGAAGAGAAGGAATTGATTACATTCTAAAATTCAAACAAAATTTCGACTGAGGTGGTCAAGATATCATTTTATCGATTGTACATAGTTGGTTCTTAATATTTCAAGTGTTAGAGTAGAACACCCGTATGCCGATAATATTATAATACATATTTTCAAAGATATACATATGTATACATATTTGAAAATCTCACTTTTTCTTTGGTCGAAAAGTAAAAACTATTCGTTACTCCGAGATTTCGGCATTTATTTATATGTAATTTGATGCCGTTTCATATAGAAATGAGCGAAACTGCATTTTTTGAGCCTTTATTGAACTCCGAGTAGTAAGCGCAACTCGAGTAGTACGTGTTTTTGAATTATCTTTCTTAATTTTTTTCTCAGAAACTAAGAGGCATTAGCATTCAAGGTTAGAGTTAGTAGCGTTAGAGGCCATCTAAAATTTGGCGGTAAAAATCTTCTAAGCGTTAGGAGAAGACCTTTTCCCAAACGTTTCCAATTGGAAAATATCCCTGAACTGTTTTAATATTCCGATCGCATGTTTTCAACGCAATTGTATCAATGGCGGCCAATAAACGATTTTTCTAAAGTTTGTAAGGAATATAACAGGCTATATCGGAAAACAAATACGGTAAATGAGCAACTTGGTCTTTTGATTGCGTTTTTTGTTAGATGTTCCAATGGCGCTTCATTTGTTGTGAGATTGCAATGTCTCATATAATTCGTACGTGATAAAAGTGTTAATGACCACCTTTAACGTATTAATTTATTGTTCAACTTGCCGCCTTTTTATGTTTATATATGTCTAAGTTATTACGTTCTGGAGATTGCTATATTTTATCAGATTATTGCATGAAGCACGCTTAGCCTCAGAATATTATAATGTGAATTTTACCCATTACATAATTGAAGATTGAATTTAAGTAGATTTCATTTAATTAAATTCAATTAATTTAACTTAATTCAAAAACTAAGTTAGGAATTAGTTGCTTTTCACTATATTTATATTATAAAATCTATCACTTGAGCGCGACTCTTTGTTTTATTACAACGAGCATATTTGAGGAGAATTAAAGAAATTTCTGGAAGTACCTATCTATAACCTTGGAATGTGAGGACTGAAGGAATGTCGTGATCAGGAATGAGAGAGGTCCGACAGCGAATAAAACATTTTTGTCATTACTTTGTGCGAACCCTCCATTTTGGCCTCGCGTTTTGGTAGGTAGGCTTTTAAATAGTATGAAAATGAAAAATAATGAGGCAAAATTTATAGAATTTCAATTTAATATTTTTTACTCCTTTTTCTAAGTTTAGGGTTATTACCTACATCATAAAAGTCCTTAACGAAGTATAAAAGAACATAGGTAACCGATCTTTCTACTGTGGTACGAGTAAATAAATATTTTTTATATAATATATTATCTTGTTAAGATATAAGATAATAAGTACATATATAATAATCAACTTATCCTTGAACATAATAAATATGCGTAAATCCTTATACTGCGTTTATTTACATCACGTAGAAGATATAATCTACAAACCCTTCCCGAGTTTTCATCGACTCATTCTTTATTTATGAACATCTATATTTCACCTCGTATCGACTTAAAGCGACCGACTGTTATAGGAGCTGAACGGCCCATTGTGTGGCGTGAAATATTATATTTCCTTCGATATTCATAAATTAATACGTAAGAAGCACTCTTCCTATATTTCTTTGTGCTATATGAAACTGGAAAAAACAAAGACAAAACGTATATATATATATATATAAGTATAGAGTTGTTACAAATTATTTAGATCAATCTAACCATTTTTAGGTATGCAAATATTAAGGAGATACAAACTAACAAATGAAAGGCTTTAACTTTTTCTCTCATAGTATCATAAAATAATACAAATCTTTTTTTAAATTCTATGCCGATTTGTCCAATGACATCGTTCGGGTCTAAGAATCTTATCCAGTGCGATAAAAATATAACAATACAATATTGAGATTATGTGTAATTGGGATCAACTTATGCATAAATAAATAAATTTCATAAAAATCGGTTAAATTTCTACTTTCGGAGTCAGTCTATTAAAACTTTATACAAAATGAAATGAAACATAAATAATTCATATAAAAAATTATAATTCCGTTAAAAGATATTTTCTTTCATATTCTAATCCTACTCAAATATTTATGACGGAAGCATACATTAGGTTCGTAATTTTAATAAACTTCTTACCGTTATCATTTCAAGCATTAGCTGCATAAGCTGTAAAATAAACAAGAAGACAGATTGTTTTTAGAAGAGGAGGCCTCCTTGCCGCAATCAGTGCGGCACTGCCAAGGCAGGACGCGGCCCTGCGTTGCGTCCCGCCGTCCCCGTGACGTATATCTACGTCTCTCGGCTGCACTACACCACGAAGCCATCCGACATCGTGGAGTATCTGGAGCAGAAGACGAGGATACGGGTGTGAGCTGAGAAGTTGGAAGCGCGAGCTGCAGTCAACTTCAACTCGTTTGCTGTTCGCGTTCCGACGGATCAGCTGTCCGTCTTCCTCAAGGAGGAGCTGTGGCCGCAGGGGGTCGTGTTCCGCAAGTCCCGCGGCCGTCGACGACCGCCGAACGTCACTGGAAACGCGCTTCACGTCAGCGTTAAAACGTGACCTAATTTTAACCTACAATATTATATGTATGTTAGTCTGTAAGGTATTTATGATATGGGCCTCTGTATTCAATAATACTTGTATTTTTGTTTATATTGCCTGAAATAAATGAACTATTATTATTATTATAGTAACTATTAAGCAGAAGACAGGCAAGCACCTGGCACCTGGGCACCTGATATTCAGTGGTCACTGCAGCTCATGGACATCCACATCCATGCCTTAATTGAAGTAACTCCGGCATTCATACCTCTCCAGCCGACACACAAATGATGAACAGTCATGCTACTTTAAATTAAGAGTTAACGGGGTAAAGAGGTTGGCGTTAAGGTGCTACTATGGCGGGCTACTATGGTACTATCTACCTAATAAATTGACGTAGATAAGTTAGCAGTAGCTATAATTAGTGGGCTTCTTTCCTTTATTTTCGGGATACTGTTAAATATAACGTAATATACCGTAGGCTTTCGGTATTTGCAGGGTACCGGGGTAGCCGGATGTTCCCAATGAGCGAACGAGGGGTGATTAGTGTGGGAAACCTGTGGCATGCATTGATTACTTTACTCATTCCGAAGCAATGCGGGTTTCGTGTTAATGAAAGCTCTTTTACTAGCTTCCATTTCCTTCAATAATTGGGTAGATTTTTGCACACATACTTTTTTTTTGAACCAACTTATTTGATTTGGAGCGTTATGCTTTTTCTTGTTAATATTTAAAAGAATGTTGGGTTCCATGATATTGACCAGATTAGCTATAAATAGATGATTAAACTGTTGCTATACATACTTGTCGAATATACATATTAGTGGAAAGACAAATAAAGTTACTCTTAAAAATATTTTTTTTGCTGATGTGGGAATATTCGTTTATTGAAGTGAAAAAGAAGTTGGCGGCCCTGTGCACTTTTTGGTATGGGTAAGAAATGTTAAACTCATGTCAGGACACGTGACCTGAACGAAAATTCGTAAGACGGAGGGAGAGTGTTTAACATATGGAAATTGAACAAAGTGCATCTATTAATGAAAAAAGAGACGACTACAGAAATGATAGCATTTTTATACTGATAAATAAAGCAATTCGTGAGAAATTATTCCCTAACCATTTCAAAATATTCAAAAATGCACAACGTTAGTAGATAATGTTCAAGTTTTCACTTCTGCCGGCACCCCCGTAGTGCAACCCGTTGTTTTTCTTTTCTTTCTGGTGGAACCACTTCATCATTTTCAACTGCACATAATTTAAAAAAATGACTTAAAGGCACTACTTATATTTCTTTCTTCCTATGGTACTATCAAAATCATAGTTATCAGAAACTTATTTGCAAATCATCATCGCTGTATTTTCGACATTCAGTTCTCATTGGTCTATTGAATAAGCGAAAGTTCATATTGGAATGAATATTGGAAGTCAGTTGCGTGTCCCGCATATCGTAAGTAATGTCACTCATCCAATTATCGGGCGAATACCGCATCATATGCGAATTCATTCGGCCAGTATGGATTTAATCGTTTATCGTGTATGTTACTCGAAATAGTGGAGCTATCTCATTTGACTTTATTCGTAAATCTGTTAAAAGATGCAAATGCCCGAAAAAAACCTATAAAATTTATAAAGAAGCTAGCAAAACATATTAATTTCCTAAAATACAAGGTTTCCATTAAAGAGAAGGAATCCTATTATTGTCGTAGGAAGCGACCACATAAGATTTTTAACAAGAATATACTTCATCATAAGAAGAATATAATTATATTATCATCAATCCACGTACAGCCTTCGAAAACAAATTCATTTATATTCGATTATTTTTACATTTTTAGGAAAGATATGTATTTTAGACATTGGGTAGGTATCATTAATTTCTTCATAATGATCTAAAATCCATAAATACTAATAAATAAAGCCGGCCACTTTTCGATTATTTCAATCAAAGCGTTTATGAAGTGTTGAGGTATTACTGAATTGTACAGAAAATAACTCGTTCTTTAACTTATTATATCTTTTATATTATTATATGACAAAATGTTTACCTACTGTTCTACTTCTATTAAAAGTTTAATTTTATAGCTATTTAATTTTAAGTCTTAGAACAATGAGTGTTGATTGACTGAATGTTGATTGTGATTTTGATATAAAAAATTTCTTTTGTTTATTTTTTTATCTACATCTATAATCTAAGTACGATGTACGAGCTAAAGCGTTGTGTTTATTGCAATTCTTTTGCCGAGACATGGTCATCATTCAAGGACGTTTCTCCCTGTCACTCCACCTGCTCCATCATACATGTCCATAACGTATTTAACCGTCACTAGCTTGGATAATATACCATTTATGCCTTTTATTTGGTCGTATTAGACTCGCACGTTCCTCGAATATCTTATCAGGGTTTTCGTGTGTGGTAAATGGTCAAAACATGATCATTTCATGTTACCGCTTGCAATTTGCGGTCATTGCGTCGTTCTGGGCGGCCGTATGTGTGTTATTATACGAACAATGTTAAGACCATAGGGTAAGACTATTCCGAGATGATGAAAAATATTAAAAGCGGAAGATTTGTTTCATGAATAGTTAAATTATGGAAATAATCATCGAGTTACCTTAAGAAGTATTTATAATCGTTTTATTTTTATTACTTAACTAAAATCTCAATAAAATGATTCAATTAAATTTTCCGTTTATAATTTTCACGTGCCTATGTAACTTTTTTTTGCATAAAAATTTAACCAATTTTCATCGTGAGCCCTCAATATGGTTCTCTGAAATGGGCTCAAAGTTGAACTTTTAAAAGCTTATGAAACTACCAGTAAACTGTAATTGCAAAGTACATAATTAATTTACTATTGGGCCTGGGGATATTTATCTTTTGATTTTAGGTATTGCAAGAGTCAGGTTATGTGATCAGATTGCGTAACAGGATAAGTTATTAGCAGAAGCTTCGATCAACATATTATTATACTAATAATAATAATCGTAAAGGAGCGGTCAGCAATCAGAAAACCAGACGTTTTCCTCATTCGCTGAATTATTTAATCGTAACAAATGAGAGGTTTGTCGACGAATTGATTTCGATGGACAGGTTGTATTCATTATGTCAACCTAAAAATACATATCCCTTTGTATCTCTGATTACGGCGCTTTTGTGATATTATAGTAGAAGGTCCGAACCTAAATCAACCTTCACCGGGCTGATAATAGAATAAAACTTATTTTGTAATAAATTTAGTGTATTAGAGGATATATTAAAAATGGGCTTTCCAAATAAATCATGGACAGAATATTTTTAAATTAAAATTTTAATTTTTGAAATTCGCAAACCTCTATTAGGGCCGAATTTTTTGCAGACAACCCTATATCAACATGTTCATACCCTATATCAACATAGTAGAAGGTGTGCAATGTAAATTATAATTATATATTTTTTTAAAGAAAACTTGCTAGCTCTCTAGCATGATCCTAATAAAATGTTATTGAACATTAACTTAAAGACAATTTAGTAAATCTGCCGACATTCGCCTATTATTTGATCGGCAATTATTTATTTTTATTTATTTACGCTTTATTGTTTATAACAATGGGCGGACTTAATGCCTTGTGGCATTCTCTACCAGTCAACCCCTGTGAATAGCGAGAAACTTATAGACTACAAGCCCATGAACAAAATTTACCTGTGAAATGAACCAACGTGAATAACGCTTAGAAGGCTGTTACCTTATCAGAAAATAACTCTGAGCACTATGCGGTCATTTCTGAGCGGTACACCTGGTACCATGATCAGATAGAAGGGTTGCGACCCTTGGCCTTCGAGCCCGGCCTTGGAAATATGTACGGCGTTCATGGATTAAATATCTGTATATGTATACAAAAGGAACTACACAAATGCTGTACAGTAACAAATGACCTATAGGTCACAAATGCTGTACAGTAATAAATTACCTATAGGTCACAAATGGCGTACAATAAGTGCCGTACATTTGTACGGCACTTAGAACTCTATCAGAACCCAATCATTTGAAAACAATTTTTGAATGATCTATTTGATTTATATGTACTAGTTAGGTACTTTATGAATATTATCCGCAGTATTGAAAATGTAGTTATTATAACTGATATCATTTGTCGACCTAATAAACGGGCAAAAAAAATATTTAAACATATTTGTGAAATTAGTAGATACGTATAACTTGAGTCTTTTGTAATACGTGCTGTCGTGCACAGGAGCGGGTATATATTATTATATGAATAGTTTTGCATCAAAGAATTTTTTTAGAATAGTAGAAACGTTACGTAAGAAAAAAATCTACCCCCATCATGCGGCCTTTTCTCTCTATCACTTCCGATTATTATATAACCAAAATATTGCTAGGAAACTTAACTAAAAACATTTGTTGTTCAAAACTATCCAACTCACCAAGTCACTGAAAAAGGAAATTTAAGGAACTTTAGTCCTAATGTTGCTTGAAACCAGTGCTTTAGCAACTTAGCTACAAATTCTACACTGCGATTCTTAGAGAAGTTTAATATGAGGAAACACGGAGATGCCCTGATTAAAACTCTAATATCTATATAGGTCTGGACTACATTAGGCGCGCCAGTTAAGTCCGAGAATATTGCGGCACCGCTGAGAATACAATACGGACTTTAATTTGCGGCAACACAATAATGTTGCTCCTTTATTCGCATTTGTTTCTACAGTCATTGGTGTGCTTGTGTTTATTACGAACCCAACAACTGATTTGACGGAGTGAACAGCTCATCTATCCATAATAAATATGTTTTAGGTACATAATCTAAAGGAACAATTATAATGAACTTTTCAAATCGTAAAAATAAATAGTAAAAGTATTTTTTTTTTTTTTTTTAATTTATTAATGTACACAAAATAATGGTAGGAAACATAATAGATTGAAAATAGCGTACAAGGGCACTGCTTATCCCATACAGGGATCTCTTACAGCAGACTTACTTTTGTTATTGAAAGTGTGAGAAAAATTTTATGTGGAAACATCGCCATGTGCAGTTAAGCTTCCAAATTCAATTTTGGCTTGATTTGGACTTTCCCTGAAAAAATGGAAGTTACTTTTAGACCCTTATTTTTATATCATGTAGCGTGTAATGTTAATACGAACTAATAGGAAAAGTCTCCATGTTTTGGCGATATAATTTATTATGAACAATTCAACTTTTAAACTCATAATAGAGAACAGAGGGGAAACTATTTTCCACTCACACTAACTCTATTGTTACTCGCTATGCTCATTGGCTGACATCCGCAAACATTCCAGTAGTTTCGTTCGTTCGTTAAAAGCTTCCTTAGATTAACACTTCATTGATTGCTATGTTTAATCTACGGTCAAATTCTACCAAAAAAAAACACATTTGTTTTGTATCAGTACGTATCGTGTAAATCAGTAAGAACTAAAAGAAAAATCTCAATTTTTTCAGGAATATAATTTATTGTGAACTGTTAAACTTTTAACACATAAAAGAGAACACGGACGAAGCTTTTTGTTAGATCATTTAAGTATTTTGGTTATCTTCCACCCACGTTAACTCCATTGTTCCTCACGGCATTCAATGGATGTGTAGTTATTCTCTTGTAGCTAAACATGATATGAAAAGAAGATAAAATTGAAGTTATTTTTTCTTCTTTTCATATTCTTTGCTTAAAATAAGCACATGAACTTTACACAAAATATAAAATACACCAACAAAATTGAAATGCTAAACTATAAACCAGAATTTTTACAGTGCAATACAGTAGATATTATATAGAAATATACATATATTAAAATAGATTTCGGATGAGCACGAAAGATTATATCCGCTAAAACTGAAAGTAATACAGCGTGAATGAAACAAAACAATAAAAGTATGATAACAGCAACAGGTGGCTAAGATAGCGGCCGACAAAGTGAACTCATACCTTTCTTTTCAAATTACAACAATTTTTATCTAAATAACTGGATAAATCTTGTGTTTATATCGTACTCACTTACAGACTAATCACGAAATCGTAATAAAAATTACTTGACAACTTTTCCATAAAAACTGTTTTGGAAGCCAACTGCCAAACTTCTTTTTCAAAGAATTGATGACATCATCATAATAATACTTTATTTTTTCATAGATTTTTACAAACGTACATTTGCATTCAAATTGCATTTATTTGTTTTATAATCATGTCCTGATTCAATTAAGAGAAGCCGTGGCAAAATTTATGTTGTAATCAGAGATATCATCTCGTTTTACATTAATTGGACGGCGCTCGGAAAGGTTTAACGACAACTTGTAATAGAGTGTTAAAATAAGTGTTAATTAAGACGAAAGCGATATTTTTGAAGTAAAATGTTTGCATTCGTTAATCCTTGCAAAAATGTTTTCCTAACTTTCCGTTTTCCTCTTTAAAACGGATCCCAGAATTAAACATTGAAGACTTTTAATCGCTTGGTTCTTTAATTGTTTAGATTTTTTTACTAAAGTGAACAGTTTGAATAAATTTTAAGTGATATAATATAACTGATTAATTATCGTTTATGAAAAATAAATTGATATGCATTTTAGAGTATCAATAAATAGTGACACTAACAACAGTTCCCACAAAAAAAGCACAGCGAAAGAATCCCCTAATCTTAGGTGTACCTTATCTCATGTGTTTAAAAGTACATTGTATTCAAAATACACAGCCAAAAGATAACAAGGAAGCATCCTGTTATATTGGTCTTGAAGCCGGCTGAATTGTTATCGTACTCCATTTTCAAGTAATCCTCTTTTCATGTCAATAAAGCGATGATAGATAAGTGACTTTAAAATGTAATAAAACTGCAGCATAAGGTTCCCAAAGGCATGTGAAGTCCACCAACCTGTACTAGGCTAGCGGATCCGACCCAGCAATGGGTTACAGAAAATGTAATTTAGACGGCCAAACACAAACGTAACGTACAATTGTAACGTAATGTAATTGTACTCTAAATGTAGGTAACGATTGCTTACGTACTGAGTGTAAAATGGCGGCCAGTAGCGCGGGAGCTTCGCGTTACAGCCTTCGTGTAAACGCAAAGACTTTTTTGTAACCAGACGGAGTGACTGTAAAACTAAAACTGGGCTCAACTTTAATAACTTTTCAAAAATAAAAAAAACCCAAGCTTACACCTAATTACACTTTGGAAAATATGTTATTAGTGGTTACACGATTATATCACAAAATATTTCATAAAAGGCAACCTAAAAATAAAAAGACGTTAGGTGTCCCATATTTAATATCATGACTTGACGTTTGACGTTTAAAATCATTGAGTAAGCGATACTCGATTCTGTTGGTTAATCTATTGTCTCTACAAAAGTACTTTCAAAATATTCCGCCAAAAGATAACAAGAAAGGGTTATATTATGTTATTTTAATGGTAACAGGAATAAAACAGTTCATACCATGTTTTAATTACATTATATTAAATAGACCGGTCCTTGTTATCGTCGAGGCTTCGAGAAATATTTACATAATACCTATTTATATACCGATTTTGCTGTCGACGGTTAAAATGCGAAATTGTAGTAATTCATTGCTAAATTGTAGTTAAGGAAGTTAGGAAAGGGTTAAGACAAATTAATTTTCATTTACTTCAAAAAGCTTTTTTGAAGTGAAAACTTCTTTAGCGGCGCTGTACACTCTTTGGGATGGGTAAAGGTTTGTCTAGTAAAAAGTACAGAAACGATTACTTACATGACGTTCGTGAAAGAGGGAAGAAATAGATTGCTGCTATACGAGAAGCTGGCGTTTTTTCCTTAATCCTATTCGATTCAAGTTTTTACTTCTGCGGGCACTCCCGAAGTGCATTTTTAACTTAATTTTATTGCAGACGCATGGCCATGACCCGGCAATCTTCTCTTACATATACTTAGTCGTAGCTTGTGACGACGAAGAGAAATCCCTCAGACGGGTAGATATTTTTATGCTTACCCTTTTATCCGCTTCGGTTCAGTTACACCGACCTATTTATAAATATGAACATCAACTTCGCTTTCTTGTGACCCTCTCGACAAATAAAGTGTTGAAACTTCATATTGTTTACAAGAAAAAATGGCTAATTTTAAAAACATTACCAGAGAATTGTTTTGTTGGGAGCACGAGGCGAATAAATCACTTTGGGTCGTAAATAAAATACTATCTAGATGGTGCCTTTGGGAGACCCGATTTATGAGGTTTGCAACCTCAACGTGGATTGATTTGATGTAGGTATATGTGTTTGTATCAAAACCGACAAGTTTGAACACGGACAGGTTTTGCAGGCCACCTAATAAGCAGTCATTGCAACCTGAAGACCAAAGTGCGGACTGAAAATATTTCGAGAACTACTGTATCTTAGCATCGGTAGTCTGAAATCAATCTTTCTGACAATTATTATTAAAGTAAAAAAGTCACAATCCTAGCTACCAATGACGTAAATAAAGTCCCAAAATATCAAAATGGGCTTTTGACAAATTGTTCAAAGGGAACGCTCGGCGTACATTGTAGACTTTTTGATTTTCAATCCATAGATATAATATCAGGTAAATCGGCTGTCAAATGATAGAGGCAAGACCAAAATGTGAACGTCAAGTAGTGATTTCCACGCTCAATTTCGATATTATTGACTTAATTTTTAAGAACACTGGTATGATTAATTGATTCTTCGGGTAGGTAGATATTTTTAATTGTAACGCTTGAGATTAAAATAAACACCAATTAAACAAACATTTTTTAAATTTATTTTTTCATATAATTTGTTATTATCTTGTAATGAATTCACATACACATTCCAAATACATATTAGTGTGATCAAATAACATGACTTTTTTAATATATCGGTGCAATAAATCTTTTGAATTAACTTTAAAAACCAAACATACATGGGAGCAAAATGGATAATAATGTGTGTTTTCTTACTTAAAGCGGTAAAAACTAGGCACTGCACAATATAATTTAGGTCTACTTACCAATTTTTTCTTACTTAAAACCAGTTATTTTATTAAAACGGCAAGATTTGTTACTGCACTGCAACTGACAATTTCTGTAAACTTTATATTGAAAACAGTGAATATCATAACGCGATGTAAGGGTTATAGCAGCTATATCCCAATTTTCCAATATGAATAAACTTCAGTTATTTTTAGATAAGTAAAGGTACGGGTAGTGCAAACTTTTCAAGTAAATCAGTTGTGGCAGTTCACATGGTCTTAATCTTATAAGTTTAAACGAGAAATTCTTGTATATAATATATATAATCAGGATCTCGGAAACGGCTCCAACGATTTCCATTAAATTTGGTATTTAAGGAGTTTCGGGGGCAATAAATCTATCTAGCTAGGTTTTATTTTAAGAAAATCTTTGAAAACCTGTTTTTATTCGTGTTTTCGAACAATTAAGTATAATATTATATGCGCCATCTAACGGAATCTGTTATAACTACATCCCCTAGCAGCTGTCAAAAAAGGTAATACCGAGCAAAGCTCGGTCATCCAATATTTTATATAAATGGAGCGAAGCCCAATTATATAAACAGCTTTTCTTGCACTATATTCCTTTACTTGTATGTGCATTTAATGTCCACTTTACATTATCAAAAATAATATATTAAATAATATGTTCTCTAAACTAAGGACTTATATATCCATAACTCACGTACAGATTAGAATACATATAGAATTCTTATCATATTATGTTTATAAAAATTAAGTCGTTAAGCTTAAATAAATATAAAATAAATATATTTGTATTTATAGGCAGTGAGGGATAAGGAGGGTAAATTATAAAGACTTATCGATAGGATCTTGGTAGGCATTCAGAAGCTATTATGTCAATACACAATAAAAGCGTGAGCAGTGAGATGAGTGCAAATCCTGGCCCATTAATATTCATGGATTAATTATTCCTTTCATTGTGTTTCGGCCAAATTAATTGAGAACCAGAAGGGAAAATAAACGCGTATATTAGATACTGACAATTTGCTTGTCTTGTTGTTGTAAGTGTTTCAAAAGGACGCTAATCAGGAATGCATAAAGTTTAGGAAAGGAACATCAAGAAGTATTAAGTATTACATATAAATTCTTCTGTGCTGTCGTATTTGAAAATAAGTTAGTTAAAGTGGTAGCTGCGTTAGGTAGTTTAATTTCAACTCACTTCAGTATTACCAATAATTTGAAATAATTATATCATGATATCGCTTTAGTATGTTAAAAGTTTGGTCAATCGCATCAAATAAAGTATCTTCGGCCACCACGCCTCCCTAAAAAAAAGCCACGAAGAACATATTGTTGTTATATCTCACGGCAGGTTATGAGCGTGGCGATAAGGTACCTTCCAGGGTAACCTAATATAGATCTACGACCTATAAGACTTCCAGTGATGAACCTAAATACGTATGTAATTTTTAGCTTTACTTGCACATAATGCAGCCAGTGCTAGTTTCTATTGAATGAGCATTTTTTTTAATCGTTCGAGGTCTTAAGCGCTGACTGAAAAACCGTAAAATGTCTAGTTGTATTTCAAATTTGTAGTTACACTGCGTGTTATATTTTATGATAGTATAAAGCTTCAAATTTTGTAGCTGATTAATTAAAAAGTAACTTAACTTTTGTTCACTATGGTTTTATCACGTTAATACGAGTAGGTCACTTAAAATATTTATTAGTAGGACTTTTGAACAGTTAGCTACACCATTCTTATCTTATACTAATATATAAAGCTGCAGAGTTTAGTAACTCTATATAAGTCCTTTGAAATATCAATGGATCGATTAATTAGATACTTAATTCTTTTGTTTTTTGGATGTACATGGATGGATATACATGGAGGTTGTTGTATATTGTTGTCCGTGTTTAAATAAAAATGAAAACCTTTTTTAACTGTACCTAATATTATGTAAAAAAATTAATGTAAAGAGTCGTCGGGTGAAAGTTAAGTATATTAGTCTTATCTGAGATAACTTGCAAAATTAGTTCAAGGGAACTTGGCCGATTGTCTAGATATTAATAACGAAGCCGTAATTGATCGCTGAAGTTATGATTTTCTTTTGTTGGCTATTATAGTGTGAAAGTATTTTTTTAACGTTGAGAAATTTTGTAACAACACTGCGTTTCCCGTCGTAAAACAAGCATGATCTTGTGTTTTAATTGGAATAGTATGGTCGCCTTCCTTTTTAAAGTTTCTACATGTTCCGTTTTTTAGTTTTACATGTCGCGGTGTTTCTTGCTAAATATTGCAAGTCATATTTGACTCATTTTTCAATTCCACAGTCCGTTGAAGTAAGCAAAATGACGTCATTCTATCTACATACATCTAAAATAGCAAACCGTCTAAGATGGCGGACTAGATCAATATAATATTTTTAATCATTTAGTTATATTTTTAAGTATTCTTTTATAAATCTTATCCTTGAAGTGCATTAATTGGGAGATACATAATAAGAGACTAGCTGTGCCCGCGACTTCGTCTGCGTGGAAATATCTATTAAATAATTCTAAAATAAAAGCTGTTCCAGAAGTTAGCCGGAACAAATAGACAGACAGACAGACAAAAATGGCAAAAATTTTATTTTGGTATGTACCGTGTATGCACCGTACATATGCATTTCGTAAAAAGCGGTTATTTTTATATTACAAACAGACAATCCAATTTTATTTATTTGTATATAGATGTATCTATAGATGAGTTGTAGTTACAACTTAATATTAATCACAAAGAAATTCCTTTGACAAATTTATGCTGCGCGCTTCGTGTATTTTTTTATTAAATATTTTTTTCTAAATTGAGCAGGGAATAACTGTGCATGACACTCACACATTTTTCATATCACCACAATATAGCCCCATCTATCTACAAACTTGTTCTAAGTTACATGGATGTGTAAATTTATAAACCGTAGGTACTCTTAGTTTATTTTTTGAACTTTAGTTACGTTTCAGAGGATGCTTTAAATCATACCAAAACAAGCGGAGATGTTGCTTGCGGAAATATTTACACGAGCGAGAGACGTAGGTACCTTGGCGTACGAGCACGAGTCAGCCAGGGATCACATCCATATTAACATTCGTAGGATATGCATCGCATGTTGGGAAGGCTGAACCCTTAAAGGTATAGTAAAAATCTTTTTATCAGTACCTACACACTGATCGAAAGGCGAAAACAATTTCCACATTAACTGTATTAATTGATAAGGCAGTTTTTTTTATTTTAATAGTTTAAAATGGTGTCAAATATTCTGATATATATGTACCTAAAGCTTAAGAAATTCGCCAGCACTCTGACGAGGATGGTAGTAGTAAATATCAGGTTTGAAAATGGATTAAAATACCATTGGGCCCACAAATATCTCGATATAATAAACTATATGGATAAATACTCGTATTTTTGATACCAAATATTTGAATATAGATGATCCAGCATATACTTAACATTGTGTTAAGCAAATAAATGTATTGGGCAGCGCCCATTTCTGTGGCGTTTGGCGTGATATATTTGTTTAGTACATACAGTACATACAATACCTGAAAACCTTGTCTTTCACAACCTTTACATGTTATGTATGTTGTTAATAGAATTTCAAATAAATTTGCAATTGCGAAACGCGATGTAGTTCGATTTCTTAATACCTGATTTTTATTTTTTTTTGTTCGCTTTTTGCTAACTCGCCGGAGCCTTATCACCTATTTAACTTGCCCAGAAGATTTTCTCATCATTCCGTGTCATTCGATACATCACTTACTCGTAACATCAACATAACAGTTAATAGAAATCACGTTGCAAGTTGCTTTTATTAATTTTTAATTTTATAATACAATGAAGAAAAGTATTGGTTGATATGATATTACCAAGTCCCAAAAATTTCGATGTCGAAGATGGGCACAGCAGCCAGGTCTGCCGGTATGTCGCGTGCTCTTTGTGGCTCGTTTGCATTTTTCCACATATTGCTTACAAACATTTCTGGAACGTAAACATTTCTTGGCTGCTGTGCTTATTATTTAGAATTGTTTAATTTTGACGACATCACATTGTCTTCTTTCTCGGGAATTAGTCTGCGAATGTTTAAGAAGTATACGATAGCATACGATAGAATGTTTACGTTTTACTAGTTTTTGCCTGTGACTTCCTTGTGGAGTTTAAAATTGAGTACAGACACAGATAAATATTTCCTTTTCCTTAGACATTTCCTTTTCCTTAGACAATATTTCCTTAGACATTTATAAAAAAACTAAATTATTTAATCTTCGCCAACTATCTACATATTTCACATGTGTTCTTATAAGAAAAATCTCTTCTAAATCAATTCAATCTAGTTTGCAGCTGAGAAAGAAAAAAATAACTCACAACTTAAGAAATAAACACAAATTTGTTCTACCAATTGTACGTACTAAGGGCGGAAAGAAAACGATTTTGTTTGAGGGAGCACAATTGTATAATAAATTGCCGAATGACTTTAAAGAATGTAATAATTTTAATAAGTAAAAAACTAAATTGAAACAATATATAAGTGCAATATAATAATAATAAATTAATAATATTAGATTAATTAATAATAAATTGTGATATTTACATACATTTTAAATTTTATATAACTTCAGAGGCACATATAGTTACTATATTGTTTTTCTGTGTATCTCATTGTAAGTGAAACTACATGTTTTTTATGAGAAATAAATTCTTTAAACCTATGTAAACCAGGTGATAAAGTATCTATTAACTAAAAAATCATCGATATCCGTAAAGCTATTTTTGCGTGGAAGAGTACCAAACGTTCATCCGTCTATCCTCACCAACATTCGCATTTATAATATTTGAAGATAGCAAATTTCCTTCATATAAGTATATGTATAAGGAAAACTTTCTTTTGTGACTCTACACGAGATCCCAATCATATGGGGTTGGCTACCTATTATAAATGAAAAATTTTTTTTTCAAAAAAGCAAATGCCTGCTCACTTAGTTACTTACTTAGTTACTTAGTTTAGAGTTAAAAACACAACAACGAGCAATAACAATTTGTCAGAAAATAAATACAGAACATTTTATATCCACGTGCAATGCGATGTTGAAGTAAAATACAAATCAAGAGAGAATGGTAAGAACAAAAACTTTATTACGTAAATAATGTCTGGAATGTAAGTTCTTGTTATGTTCTACTGGATAATTGAAATTTACATTCAAATAGCTCTAGTTCCACCCTCCCCGGCACCAGCCGATTCAAATTTGCGTACGCTGTTGTTTTAAGTATTTACATGAATAGGTATTTGTTGTTGATAAGTTTGAACAACGCAAATAAATGTATTTAGCTACAGAACGTAGGTATGAGGTGAATTTGTTACCGTTATTTATGCATAACCTAAGTAGTTACAACCATCTAAAATGGGGTGACAGAAACGGTACGTAAGAATTTCAGGCTCCGCGCAAACGGAAATATTCATTCAATTCAAAAATTATCAAAATGTGGCCTTGAACATAACACAACATTTGTTTATGGGTGGAAATAGGTTATAGTAAGCGGTAGGGATGGGTTATTGTTAGGCGTAGGAATAGGTTATGGTGAGCGGTAGAGATAGGTTAGGGATAGGAGAAGGGATAGAGTTAGGGTATGGATAGTTTATGGTTAGGTATACCTAACCATACTCTATAGAGTTACCCCTAACCTAACCACACACACGAATAGGGTTTACATTTAGGGTTTACAAGTAACTTGAGTAACTCATGTTGTTTTTGGAAGAAACATAAAAACATCATGTGATTAGTCAAGCTCATTGGCGAAAACACATGACGTCGCGTTGTCATAATCCACATTGTTATCAGGAAAACAAATTAGGTCATTTATTTTCCGGGATTGCGAAGTTTGCAACATATATCTGGTCAGATTATAGTTGATAAGCCAAAATATATTACGTATTTATTTCCCTGGATAATTGATTTATTAATGCATTACATTACAGTGTTTGCATTGTGTGCATTCAAAGTTTTTGATAGCATGTTTCACTTAAAGTAAAATTAAGCAATTACATATTTACACATACCTCATATTTAATTTAGAGTAGCACAGCATAGATTCAAATAACCAATCGGTAATGAGCGTCGTACTAAATTAGAAGATTATCTAGAAATGTAAGATAATTTTAAAACCCATTTAACGATATAAATGCTAGATAGTGCTACGAGATATAGTATTAATGGGTTAATAGAAGTCTTAGCTCAAGGTAGCATCGTAGATAAATTGATCCAAAACCTGTTGTAAATCGTAATTAATATTGGGTTCATTGGTCAGAGTTAACAGTGATGTGAAGTGTGGCGGTAGGATGGTAGCGCGGCGTAGCGAAGCGTAGAGTCACCGTAGCACGTTTGTAAAACAAACGTAGCAAGATAAATTTACTACTACTTTTTTCATTTCATGAAAAACACTGATTTTTTAAATTATAAAATTAATTGCCGTAATTATATTATTATTATGGTAATCACGGTCCCGTGTCAATAAATGGTTTATTTATTTGGAAATCAATGAGATTTTTTAACGGTGGGGTGTTATAACGATAAAATTAAATCATGTCAGTAAGCGTTCAGTTTTATACATATTTTAAAATCGGTGCATTTTGTTAACCTACTTATTTTGCTCTGCTAACGTTAGGGTGTAGGGAAAGTAGCGGTAGCGTGCAGGGTGAGAAGCGGTGGCGGGTGTGAGCGGAGCGGAGCGGGTGAGTGTTTGCCTCGCAAACAGCGCACCCTTGAGTACGCAGCAAATATCTCTGAAGTGGCACTCGCCCACGATATCGCGCTGGGCCCTGTTCAAAGTACTAACATCGATGTTACAGTTTTTCAATGCTACCCTCTTCTCACGCAGATTTGATAAAAGTTGATCTTCAATAGCAATCCAACTGGATCTTTCACTCTTTTTGATTTCGATACTTTTTTGAATTTATTTATATTCAAACGTTCGTATTTTGTTACAATTTTAGTGTTAAGAAATTATATTTCTTTTGGCCAGATTTTTGATGCTTAGCGAAAATAAAATAAGATAAACTTACGTGCTTACAACCCTATTAAATAAAATACATATCGTAACATATAGCAGTCTAGTTGATTTATATTTTTTTAATTATTGTCGATCTTCATGTAATTTAACAAAGTGTCACCTTCGACGCCGATGTTACGAGGGTAATGGGTAAATGAAAGAAAATCTTTTCTATGTCTGGTTAACAAGAGCGTGAGTGTGAGCTAGTAGAGTAACATAATATTATTGCGTAAAGGTTTTTGTTACATTGATTCTCGATAAATATTACAAAATATGTGCAATTGTGCACAGTGCATAAAAACAACGGGTTGCACTCCGGGAGTGCCGGCGTAAGTGAAAACTTATAAGATGTGTTCTTGGTGATTTGGACGACAGTTCAATGAAAACACAATTGAGTTTAAGAAAAGAAACGACATTTAATGCTAATAATCCCAATGTCGAATCCAAAATCACAATAATTATAATATTTAGCTTTTTTCTATAACAAAATACACTTATTATTTATCTAGGAGGATTGATTGACTGGAGGCCGCATAACATGATTTGAAGCGTGCCAATTTTCAGACGAACCTATGAAACGAAAACTTTTGCTTTTCCTCATGTTTCTTTATTTATTTAATTTTACAGTAGTAAGCAGCACATAAAATTACTTCTTCAATAATAATTACTTAACTATAAAGTCTTTTTAGTAAAGTCAAGAATAAATTTACATGTTAAGTTTAAAAGTTCAGATGGCGGCCAAATTGGCTGCCGTAATAATAAAGCGGCCACGCCATTGACGTATGAACTCTATCAAAACCAAATTTATATAATTCCTCTAAGTTATTTATGAATGTTTCCTTTTGACAGTTTTCATAGTTACGCATTTTCTTACCTTACCTTACGGATCAGGGTCACGTGTCCTGTCGCGAATTTAACAATTTTTACCCATACCAAAAAGTGCTCAGCTAAAGAAGTTTTCACTTCAGTAACATGAGATATCACTTGTTGTAAAGTATGGCAAGGGAACCTGCATGTACTTTTTCGGGTAAAGTTTTCCCACAAGGTTCTCAGAGGCCTTTGAAGTCAAGCAAGCCGCTAAAAGCCAGTGTGGTGGACTAAGACCTTCTCATTGTGAGAGGAGGTCCGACCTTTCAGTGGGTCACTAATGAGTTACATACAGGTATATTAATTAGAATACACGTGGAATATAAAAATTAGTCGATAGAAAATTTGTTGGTACAAAATGAATGTTCATTTACAAATGGCCTCGGTTATTTAAGCGTACGTACCGCGGGCTTGTTAAAATTGGTTGTTGTTTATGGGCTTGGCGCGGTCTGATAAGCCTTTCGTTATTAATTAAGCTATGAATATAATTTCGCATTGTCCTTAGAAGATTTCGGTTTTGTTATAAGTAATCATTTTTATAAGGTTTTAGAGAACTAGAGCATTTCTATACAAGAGTAAATTGATATATAAATTAGTCACGAACAATATAGTAGACTATCTAATACCCAAAGTATTATAGCAAGTATGCTTATAATAAGCTATTTTTTCTAACTAACGTACTAATATCTTACAAGCTTTTTAAATGGTGCTTATTAATATATTGATTTAATTACCAAAGTGCTTACAGATTGTGTCCAAAGCATATAAAACATGTTTACACCTCTCTATTGCTAAGTAATAAAGTTTTTGCCGTAAAAAATGGTACACGTGGCTTCCATTATTGAGATTGGCTGTGTAGATGATTATTGCAAAATATGCGCATAAATGTATCGAAGGTGAGTATTAGCCATTGTAGGCAGAGCCCTGCTGTCCTCAGAGATTTGGGTATCGATGTTACCTATCACATATTATTTACAGACTTGATACATATAGAGAAACAATTTTTAGATAAGTATACATAGATCGATAAGTAAGCAGAAAAGAACTCAGTACCTATAGGTCGATAAGTTCGCAGAAAATAACTCAGAACTATTAGTTTTATTTCAAAGTTGATTAGTAGGAAAACATTCGTGTCCTTTATGTTATTTTAATTCACTTAATAGTATAATTTTGGCCCGTAAAAAGGTAAGTAGTATTCATAAATTCAGAAAGCTAATAAAATAAACATTTAAGATCAAAGATTCTAAGCAATTTCTCCGTCGAGTCTGAGCTATTAAGCTAAAGCATTTTCTTTGGTGCGGTGAAACAGCTATAGAGAGGTCGTTTCGTAAAAGGTTTTTTCACACGATTCAAAGAGAGCCAAAAACGAGGCTGTAAAAATTTCACTGAATCACGACGGCGCTTCGCACGCTGCTCTAAGAATAAGGACTTTATACATACATGCCTCTGAGGTCGAGGGCTAGAGTCAACCACCCCCAGCCCTGACATAGCTCCTTGTGGCTTCTTTTCATTGCCTTCTTAGAAAGAGAAGAAAAAACCTTTCTGTAAGAAAACAAAACAGAGTTTACAAACGTTACAAAGCTTGTCCTTCGAGCTATGTAACTTTTATCAAGCTTTGTAAACATGACGCGCAGCTAAGAAAGAGTTACAGTTAAAAGCTTTTTTTTTTTTTTCTATGCTCTTCGTTTGTTGTCCACAGACTCTAGGTCCGTGCCTTTTTTTTGCATTAAGTTATTTATCTGCATTTCCTATAGTATATTGCTCCAGAAAAATTCTTTGTCAATTTTGGCCCGGTGTCTCCTTGGATCGTCCCGGGCATTCTTTTAGAGTTTCTGCTATGACTTGGTAGTCTCTGTGGCTGATAGCAGTAGCCAGGTTGTACTCTTCAATAGCAGCTGTATTCGCCTCTATGGCCTGTTTTATGAAGATTGCGATGGCGTCCTCACTGACATCCGAGTAGTAAGTACAAGAGCCTGTGTGTCTGGTGATAGCGACGACTGCATGAGAGACGCTATCATGCACCTTTCCTTTTTGAGGCTTTGTATTCACAATTACTACATTTTCGTAAGTCAGTCCCTGGGCTTCGTGTATGGTGAGGATACGTGATCCCTCACCGGATCCACAGCCCGCGTTTCGAAGTGATGTTTTCTCTGCTTGGGTGTGGACCAGGAACAGGGTGTCTTGCGCGGATGATGGTATTTGCGTGCCCGTGTATCTTTTCATTTCCAGGGAGCGGGTTTTCTTGCTAGAGGAGTAGATGCCATCGTAAACTCCTTTAAGGGCGTAGGCCACGTCCTTGGGGTTTAAAGCTTAAGACTGTATTGTTTTATTATATAAAACGATAAAAATAAGAATATTTCAATATTTAAAATGAGTCAACACTTGTTTATATAAATAAAATCGTAACATTTATAATAAACCTTTAAATTTTTCTTTTAACCTCAAGCATAAGATGGTTTTGGTGGTTCAGACATTTCTTAACACACCGTTAAATATTCAAACATTAACGTATAAAGTAATTATACGAGTCGTTTCTAAGTGGATCGTAACAAAATTATTTAACTTTAAAATACCACTACTAGTTTCCAGCGACAAAATGGTTAGAAAAGTGCCATTATCCCCTTTTTTGTGATTAAAATAAGCAGACCCTAAATTAATCAAAATGCCAAAAAAGTAATAAAAGGTCGGCCAATAAAAGTTGCTTTATTGTCACCTAGCCGAAACACCTGCTGCATAACTAATGAGTTTTAAGCTATTTCAGGTGGCACGAAAACCGCTGGTCGAGTAACATAAGTACATATCTAATTCCTTAGAACTATATTGTACAAGTTAATTGAAATATGACATGAGCTGGTATTGACTATGATTTTTATTTTACCTTTTACACGTAAGTATATCCTGCTTTAACCGAGAATCTCAAACATGAAACAATACATCTGCTGCTACAGCATTAGACTTGAAAGGTATAAATTTTTAATTTCCACTTTCCAACAGTTTTTTTATTTTTATTGCAAAGCAGCATGCACGTCAGGTTGGGCTCATTTGAATGAATGACTGCTAACCAAGTCCCTAATGATAGTCATAAATTTCGTGAGTGCAGAGCAACACCTTCTTCGGCGAGCAATTAGTATTTACGGCAATCAAATCTCCCAAACCAGAACACAAAACATCGAGAACATGCTGCTTTACAATGGAAATACTTCATAAACGGTGTTTCAAAACATAAAAAATTTTGCATACATATTAGTCATTACATTATTATGTGCCATACAAATTTTATTCGAGGGTAAAATTTCTACACGGTAAAGGTGACATATGGGTGAACCAGATGTTAGATCTCAAGAATTCCGATCGCATATACGTGACTCTGAAAGAGTACTGGGCCGAATATTTGAAATTTATTTAAGCGGTCATTTCTGCACACTTCGTCACAAAATGGTGTATTGATAAGAATTTGAGTAACGCCACATTCAAATAAGTACCTAAGTATGTTAATATTTTATAGATACAATTTAAATAATGATTATTATTTAAATTAATATTATCAAAGTGCTTGTGTGATTTAGTGTCTAGAAAAATTCTAAATAGTTTATAGCAATGTTTCATTTCATTAAGTAATAGTAAATGCTTTAGCCACATTTATTAAATTAACGTTTCTTTAGTCCGAGAATTAATCACACATAGTTTTGTTACACCTTGTAACATTAAAAATGAGGGAAAAGTTATTTGAAGATTAGCTCTACGAAATCCCACAACATCTACTTATTGTTAATTAACTTGAGGAAAACTTACAACTTGTTCTTTGATCAGCAATTAAGTGGACGGCTTATCTTCTTTGTATCAAATCATTCATCTAACTAGTCGAATTGATGTACCAATTACGAGTATCCTACTCTAGCATTTTAGTTTAATTTGTCTAACGGCTTGTTGATGAATTTATACGAGTATAATAGTTAAACTGTACAGGATTTCATTGACGTTCGGTAAATTTATAGGTTTTATGTTTTGTGCAGGAATCCTAATAGCCCTTTAGATTACTCGTTATGGTGTTTTTTTAGTTTTATGTTTGTTTAAGGATTTTATCTTTTTTATTTAATTCTTGTAATACAACGCAGAACTGACTATATTCAAATAAAATCATGTCGAAATTTCTTATGATTGTTGCATGAAGAAATAAAATTAATTCTTATGCTATTTTAGCATTAATATTAATATTTTTGATATGAAATATAAAAATATATTTATTTACGAGTATATGCATAAATGTGAATATATGTATCTAGTGCCAATAGGTGAATATATTTTTACAAATTTCTTACATTGTGATACGTAAGAATCCTTTTTCTTCTTTACCTATCAGTCTTTATAGTTGTTTCGCCTGTGGGCCTGTTGTTTTGTTATCGGGCCTGACTAAGCATGCAATAAATTTGTATTGCTTTTCTACATGTAGAAAGTATTTCTCTACACCCGTACTCGAATAGTTATGGCCCACCTCCGAGTGTGTTTTCCTTATCATGGGTTACGCTTCACGAAGCCTTAAAGAACGGTTAGCTTTTTTAATGAACTACTTCATAATGGATATTAAAATGTTAGTCAGTCAACATTTTACTTTGCCAATTTTAGAACTTTTATTTTAATTAAGATTCGTTAGAGTTATGTAAAATATTAAGCAAAAAAATACGAGGTCATCTTTTATTTTTCAAAGGTTTCTACTACTAAAGGCAATGTAAAAAAGTTGTCATCTAAATAAACTGTTGTTAATGTGCAAGATACAAGTATGCTACGTCAGAGCATTCCTGTTTGACGCAATTTTATTTTCAAAAAGATATTTTGCTAATGGATACTTAATTACTATTTTTTTTCTTAAAAATAATTCAAATTTCAGTTGTTATTATTACCTGTGAGGTTTAATGGCTTTATGTGTGATTGCTCTTGTAACAAGGTCTACCTCACATTATTTGTTATGGTTGATTTTTAAAAAGAGCTTTGTTACGCTATCGCTTTCGTTGTCATCTTAAGTTTACTGCAGAAGAGATCTGAAAAACCATCGGGCACAAGAAGAGAGGGCACGTCTTAAGTACGAGCGTCGCGACGAATGCGTGTGTGGGCCGCAGCACCCCCATCGGGAGTGGCGGTGGTTTGGGCGGGGTGTATCGATCCCCGGCGGGCGCGTGCGCTGCGGCGGTGAGGCGGGCGGCGTCGAGCCTCGCCACCGGAGCCCGAGCCACCCGCGCAGTCCGCAGCCGGCCGCCAGGCGAGCGACTGCCGATAAACTTGGCGCTCGCATCACACGACGCGCGACACCGCAACGTTTGACATTTCAGACGCAGCGCGCCAACATTAGAACAACCTCAAACCGTCTCCCTATCAGGAATTGCCCTAGTGTTATCGCTTTGCTCCTATTGGATATTTTCAGTTCTTCGAGAGATTTTTTTTAAAAAACTTTATCGTGAACTTTCAGTTGACGTAGTGGGTAATTAGTTTTGAAAATTCTGACTTTAGTTTTTCAGAGAACGATTAGATGTCCTAAACTGTGAGAAAATTTACTCGGTGAACATCGTTCTCGTGTCGTGTTGTAAACACTAGTTAAAGTGCTTAATTGTCACCGTAAGTGATCGTGCCTGTGACTGAAAAAAACAGAAACCCGGAGCGTAGCCCGCTAGTTCACGGCTCGTTAACTCGCCGGTGAAGAAAACCGAAAAAGGAGGTCTTCGGCCGCGTCCGCTCATCGGAGTGATAAAATTTATGACGAACGGTAAGAAGCCTCTAGTGATAAGGGTCGGGCGCGTTATCGCGGGCGCGTTCTGGTTTCGTATATTATTAGCTGCCGAACGTGATGAATAATCACTGCGGTTCTAGTCCCTTAGGATTATTTCTAGTATCGTATTAGATGAATCTTGAACATCCTAATGGAAGCTTATGCAATATTACAATATTAAAATACTATCACCTCAACGATGTTTAAAGGAATGTGAATGAAATAAAAGATATTTAAGCAATATAATAATAATCAGCATATTATTATATTATTTGTACTTCAAGTTGCTTGTCAGAATTTATTTTAATAGTTACAAATTTAAAGACGTAGAATATTGTAAAAATTATCATCTTTTACATTTTAATGAGTAATTTGTGAGGTTTCCTAATGTGAGTATACAAATATAGACCAAGAGTTATTTATTACTTTGAAAATGCATTTCTTTCTAAATCTGACACGCCTACACGGAGTCCGTAAAGGTCAAATCTATAAATTGACTATGTATATGTACATGCACAATACGAAATGTTGATTGCTTTTATTATATTTAATGTACGATCATACTACACGTACGTTACGCCAACGTTAAATCATGAAGTTCTACAACTTGGCAACATGCTAAATAGCCCAGCGAATGGCTGCGGGGTATAATAAAATAAGAGGTGGGCATTCCACCCGCTTGATCGCTTGATTGTAGGGTTTTGTAGAGCTTTCCTCGTTTAAAGCTTTTCATATATATATATATTTTTCTCGTGGCCGTGAATTTGAAATAAAAATATTTTCTTTCCGATAGTTTTCCCTGTGATTTATTTCTCGAGTTTTGGCAAGCAATCGGAAAAGTGATAAGGTTGAATAGAATTTCGAAGATGGCGCACACTCCCTGAAATAAAAAAATCACTCGAGCGGGCGCCAGACCGCCGCGGGTTTAGATTGTGTGGAAATTTACGAACATGTCGTATGTCTTGCTGAAATATAAGTTTGGAAGTGGGTATCGGGTGAAGAGCGTCTGACGGCTCCGGATCATATGTACTCCCGCTGACCTTTTGCTGAATGGCCTTATTCAAACCTTCAATTTGATATCTTATCGATAATGATACTGATGATTAATGGACTATTTCTCGTCTAAAATTGAGTTTTTGTAACACAATACAACATATTTTGTAAACACGCTGTATATTGCGCAAATTAACGCGTAATACCTTGTTCTAAATGATTGACATAACTAACCTACCAACCAACACGGCAAAACTTAAACACATTGCTCTGTATTAAGCTGTCCTAATTGAACACAGCACTCACATGCAACAAAATGTATGCAATGACAGTGATGTAGGAGCAACTTTTGCATACGACGTTTCAATTTGAACACGGGGTAATAAATATAACATAACTGTTCGAAATTTAAATTATTTTAAAGATCTTTAAGTTTAAATATTGTTCTCCCTGGTTGAAAAATGCAACTGTGGTCCAGAAAATATCTTTTCGAAGCATTCTTTTGCGAGCATAATGGGGTGGGTGTTATTGTCATCCTCGTTCGAGCCTGAGACAATACACCCGTTTTTCACAATGTTTTCCTTTACCGTCACGCTATAGAGGATATTATCAAGAGTAAAGTAGAGCAAATTGAGCTTAAAATGAACTTAAGCTTTTAGATATAAAAAGTAATAAAAAGTTTTAGTTTGACACCTCATAATTATATGACTCGGACTCTGATGTAAAAACCAATATTTAAACCAAAATACCAGACTAATATTTAAAACATACAGTTACGAGATTAACACAAACCAAAAACTCCTTACACAAATATTTAATATCTACATCGCGATCTAAGTTACGGTTACCGGCGCTAGGTTTTTTCCTAGAAATATTTTTATTAAAAATTAGTATCGAACCACTGGCCCATAATTTAGTTTTGTAATGTAGGAACAAACATACAAAAATATTTTTTTTTTCATTGTGATAATAGTAATGATTAATTTTAAAGTTAACATAAGGTACTAAAGATTAGTATACCTAGGGTTCGTATATTCACGGAATAACAATTGACATGAAAAGCAAACATAATGAAATGACACATTTTCTCGTTATTGTATTTCAGTGTACAATTACATCATCTCACTTTACGTAAGACAACGCCAGTGTAACACGACTAAAAAGCTTAGTTACTTTTGGGACATAACGATTACTTCACTATTATTTATATTATGATTATGATAAATGAACTGTGTATCTCAAATCAGTTTTAGTTTTCTTTACTTGTCCAGACTAAGTATCTACAAGTAGTTTTATCTTTATCTGCCAGCGGTACCCAGAACATGTCTGTAAAATAAATCGTCCCATGACGCGGTAAGATCAATTTCGTGTGAAAATTAGGGTCATATTTCTTATGTCTTTTCTTAGGGCTTGCCTCGATTCGTATCACGTTACTAAACCCAGCAAAGAAGCGATCGCACTCTGTTTACTTTGGCTTTACTCGTACATACGAGTATTGCGCACAGAGGAGACTTACATGAGATTGGATATTGCAAAGGATTAAGAGTTATTTTATTGAATAACTTATGCGCGAACATTTGTATGTAGTTAGTTGTATGTTGTTAAATTTGGGATAAATTTTAAAATAAAAAATTTCCAAAAATTATTCCATAATTTGTTTGGATTAGATTTACATATTTCAATTTTACCGTCGACAGTCATTATTTGGAGGGAAAACAATCGTGTCATAATAATGATAGAATATATTTTTTAATTGAACCATATGAGGATGATTGTAAATGGTTATTTTTTTTCAAAATTAGTTTTTTAATAACACTATATTTGTACAGGTTTTATTTGAAAAACACAACTTAAATATTAAACTTTATAAAGTCATTAACCCCTTTGGGTACACAACCTTAAAAATCAATAGTCCTGGGATAAATCGCAGTTAATTGAAATTATTCAGATCCGAGTAATTGGATAGGCTTGAAAGGTTTACGGTGTAATGCGTTCGTAGTCACACGAATTCCTACCTATCGGGGAAATTCATCTTTTTTTTCCTTCGGGGATGTTATACATTAACATTTAATAACAGCCACAAATGGATAGTAGATATCTATCTCATTAAACCGCGTTTTTTGCCACCTAAAAATATCTAAAAGCTGCAAGTAATTATGGTTTATCTGTATTCGGAGCGGCTGAACGAGCATTGAATTATATCTCATGGGGCCCAGCCCGTTATTTTATTCAGTTCGTGAAGCGAACTGTAAGAAGGTGTTAAAGAGTGAATTGGCAGAACGAACGGATGAATGGAATATGCGAGTAGGCCGCCTATTCGCATATTCCATTCATCTGTTTGCTTCATTCGATCGCCAATCGCGACTGAATAATGAATGGCCCGGGACCGATAACACTGAGCGTTTTGCCAACGAAACCTTAGAATTACCTACGAGTATGTGTTAGGCGCCCCGTGGCCGCAGTTAGGTACTATCGTACATCGCGCTCAGCTATGATTTTTTTCAAACGATTTGTTCCTGCAGTAGTATAAGGGCTAAGGGGTTATAATAGCACAATACCACATTTAGGAGGGAAAAATGCAGGAGTTTTTTGTTAATATTTATGTTCGATTTCTACTCTTTTCTACTTTCGTTTGACGTTCGTGGTTGTCTTGTGTAGGATGGAAACTTTAGCGTTAGGTACGCCTTTTTGAAAATTCCTTAAAAGTGCTGCAAGAATCTAATCATGTAGTGTTGTTTGTGGAGGTGCAATTTGCTGGATAAGCTTCAAATTTGAGGTAATAAATTATACATAAATTTTTACCGTTTAAAAGTTTATTAGGATACGTAATTAGTTTAAGAGCTCTCTTAACATAATGATAAACACGGTAACATTAACATAATGATATCAAGGTATTTTTAAACACAAGGAAAGCGATTAATTTTGGATTTTCAATGTCCACCTCTATTTTAAACATCTCATTTGGTTAAAAGCATCATTTGGGTACCCGTTTGTTATTCAAGAATATAATTTCTTGGCTCCCTTTTCAAATATTGTTGAGATGCCGTTTGTATTGAATAAAATATAAGTATTTTTGAGCGTAAAAAACTTTTGCAGTTTTTCTTGGTACGTGGCGAATATAATGTAGCCATTCATTCTGGTCACGTGTCTCGGCGCTGTTTATTCACATTCGCTTTGGCGTACGCAAATAATGGAGTGACTTAGTGAATCATGCGCCCAACGATAAAACTTACGTTTTTAGTAGTAACTGGGTAGCAAACAGGTGATGTCGGGAATGCAATCGTGCAATGGTGGTCATTATAGCTCTTGGACTCGAATGTGCCGGGTCCGTTGCTATTTATGAACATATGTAAGTTACTACTACTGTTACTGATACTTATCATCTGGTTGCTACTTATTCTTTGGGTGCTAATTATCCCTTGGTTGCTACTTGTCCTCATTTAGTAGCAAGGCCTCACTATAAGGTGGTCGCCCATAGTACAGTAAGAAAGTTTTTTTACGGCGGGTCATGACAAGTACGGGTAAGGGTGCCCTACGAGTGACCTTTGTTCAATCAGCTTTTGGAAGTTCAGCTGCTGGACGTAGGCTAGCCCTAATGAACGCGGTTCTAGGCCCTCAGATTCCATCTTTATACTACTTACTATTCTGGGAAAGAACGTGAAAGGTTTAGTAGGTACAAAATTATAAAGTTCACAATTATTTAAAACGAAATTTTCAGTAAAGTTAGGGGAAAAGATTCTGCGAAAAACCTTGAATGAAAAATGTTTCTTTCATTGTTGCGTATGTCCATGACCTGGCTGAGTCTGGTGCTCGCTCATTTACTATTCCAACTTAACAAGACCTACCAACATTCGTACATATTCTTTGGTCATGACTAAAAGCCAGCCCAGTTTTGTAGGAAACCTACTTTCATATTCAAATATTTCTGAACCATCTGACTGTGATACACGAAGCAGTACAGTACGAGTATACTCGTTAAGCAAGGAGACGGTGGAAGTATTGAAGTTAACCATGGAGTTAGGTATCTACAGCTAATCTCATTGTCTAAGACCTCAGAAGTAGCAGTGTATAAAATACGAGTAACTTTAGTTCTCAGTCCGAAATAAGAATTCGTCCATGAAACATCTTAACCTCAGGAACACTCAGGAAAACATAGCCTCCCTGGTGGCTCATAAACACACAATCACAATCCATGGACACTTACATCAAACCTCGATTCGGATACCTACTGTCTGAGGTTGTACACAGGAACGTCGCTACTCTTGTGGACTAACATTCGCTTCAATCTTTGGCGGACACTCATCACCACATATAATTTATTTATGGTGGATTATGTATGTAAGCGGCCGTAGAAGCATCCTCGTGCAAACTTTCATAGTAATACCATCTAACACCGTATGAAAGCTGATACGAATAGACAATAGACATAGGTAACACGCATATTTAGTATGTAATTTGTCAGTCTTATGCTCAGTTTGCTGGCAATGATCTGAATACCCCAAGTTACGTCTATAAAGATAAGAAATTTGTGACTCCGTTTCACCAATCTTGGGGACGTATTTATTTATGACCGAATTTCATGGCTTCGGCCACGATACCCTCGCCCGTGAGAATTGATGATAAAGAATTTTTGTTCAAAAATTATTAGAGCAATTGATTTCTTTTATTGGAGGTCGAAACATAATTGTATGGGCGGTTAACGATTGTCACTATTGCACTTTTTGCTATAGCTATGAAATTTATGGAAACCAAATCTAAGAGGCCGCTGCCAAGTATACAAGAGTACTTTGCGGGAGCTATAGAATTTACTATTTATGAATGGGCTTTAATTTTGTTTCACTCGTCGTAATTCTGGCACTGAAACAACTCACGTCGTTGTGTTTGTCGCATTCGTAGACTTTGGTGGCATTTACAAGCAAAAAGAGCATAGTTTTTGAGCTTTCGCCAATTTTCGCGTTTTTAACATTACAACTCTAGAACTCGACACGTATATAAACAGTTGATTGCAACAGTTTTTTTTGTATTGGCAAGGAACTCCCTCTCCAAAGTTGGAATGCCTGGAGCAGCTTGGAGTTATAAACTGGTCATAAACAGAAAATAATAAGGGATTATGGAGAAATATTTAATATCAGATGACCCCTAAGCTCCAACTCATCTATCAGTTTCATTTGCCGCTTTTCTGAGTATTAAAGAAATATCGTCTAAAAACCCTTTAGCTCGGGCGGAGGCATTTTTGCAATACGATGAAAAGATGTTACTAGCGCGATCGCGTACGCTGATGTAAATAATATTGCGAGGAATTTCCTTGGCAGGCGAGCGCTATGTGTCTGTCGGAATCGCAATAATCTTAAACGAGGATAAGATATTTCGTCTTATTTATTCAAAAGTACATTGATATGCTACTGTATTAAAGTGATAAATAGTAGAACCGAATGTTGATAGCCCCGTGGCTAATTTGACCTCTTACTCGCGGGGTCCGGTTTCGAATCTCAGTGGCACAAAATAATATATCCGCTACTGTAAGTCCCGCTGCTTGAGTATAATAGCCCCAGCGGTATAGCAGCATAAGTCGTCGGTACCGGTTGTTATCGAAACGATAGCACTCGTTAAATCTTATCAGAGGCCCTATCGGAGATTGAAAACATCCGACCCGGGTTGGCCACTAGACCGTTTCTCCAAAAATCCACATTGGGATAGCGTGGTGGAGTATGGCCCAGCCCTCCCCTGTCAATGTCAGAGATTTGTGCCCAACAATGGGCCATAAAAGGGTTGCAGCCTATGTATAAAATTATGTTTATTACATAATTAAAATAAAACGACCGAAGCAAATAATGAAAGTGAAGTTACAAGAGAACTACATCGCAGCACATTATTTCCAATCTAATAACCAGTGACATTGTCGTGTAAAACGCTCGATAATGAGGAAAATAAGAGTTCAAGCTGCCTTTTGCCCTGTATTCCCCTTACCTATTGTAAGTTTCGTAAGTGGTTCGTAACTTCATGAAAAAGGATTTGAGTTTTCACAACATACAACGAAATCTTAACTTTTTTCAACTTCTTTATTATTATGTTCGGTATTGTTCGGTTCGGTAACTTTGGGAAATTTATACAATCGAAGTTTAAATAGAAACCAAAAGATTCAAAATAGGAGGCAGGAGGTAATTTTTTTTAAATTGGTCCAGTATTAACCTAAGCCTATCTATTAGAAACAAACCAACAAGCATACAAAAATGTTAGGGTACTATAAAAATAGATAATCAAATTGACAGATAAACTGTCCTGCAGGTCACGGCCATTTTCACCCAAGGATGTAATAATTTTTGGGATAAAATGCAGGTGTACATTGTACTCTGTTGTGTTTTGCTCTTAATAAAATTATGAGGGACAAACGAGCTTGGTTTCGTTACGGTTCACTAAAAAGGGACTGCTCTAATTGCTTTGAATAATGTAATTATGCCCGTGTATTCATTGCTTAAATAACTCATACAAAACTAACCGAAGCTAAAGGGTTTTGGGCTTTGTTTTTCGGCCCTGTGTTGTGTTTAGTTATATCATGTCTTTGTCTCCCGTCCTACAAGTAGATACCTATTATTAGATTTGCCCTAGTTATAAAATAATCAGTTAAATTGCCCTATTTTTATTAAAATAATGTTATTCCTACATTTAACAAATTTTATATTTTAATTAAAATTTCTACTGAATTAGTCAGAAAACTGTGATTTGTAGATTTTAGCCGACTGCATATCTGCTAATGTCATGTGCGATAAGGCATTATCTACTTTTATTATGCTTTGAATGATGATGTCTCTAACCTGGGAAAATAGAGACTAATCATTCAATTCGAATTGTGTAAAAATTCTAAAGTCTCTTGAACTCTATTTTGTAATTTTATGACTCTTCTTTCATACATGTGTATCTACTACTAGTGGAGTATACACCAAACTTTTGATCACAGCAAAATTCACTGATATAGGACATGCCAACGCTATGGAGGATTGATAGTTCTGTATTCATTGGAACGAATGCAGTCGTTTGAGCTTTGTGTGAATCAAGAAACAAAGAGGAATGAAATAACGCTTGATGTAGGGTTGATACTGCTCCGGAATTTTTGTACATTTAGATATTTTGTAAGGATTTTCCGGTAATTGATTCAGATTCTTTTTATTGGGTCCACTTTTTAATAAAGTTGGGACCTGAAACAATGGAAACTGGCAATTTTCATTTGAAACGAAATAAAAAGTAATTTTTCTCAGAATGGCTTTTTACTTAAAACAATTTATGATATTATTATTATAGATTAAAAAAAAAATCTTAAATTTTCTTGAATACTTACTTAGTCTGGCCATAAATACTGTTACAATTAAAAATGAACAAAATTGTGTTTTTTTGTCTAAAGAAGCTACATAAGTACACGTGACAGCTGCAGTAGGTGCAGTTAAACTGTCGTGAAACAAATTAAGTTTTTGTATTTGCTGGAACCATTCCTTTTACGGTTTCGGCGTGTAACTCTAGTCGACATTTATTATGGGTTGGTAACTTTTGTAGAAGGTAAGTTTCGAGAATTTGTTAAAGGGAATTTGTGTAAGTTAATACTTGAAATTCGATTTCTGTTATGCTGTATGTTTGAAATACAATATATTAAATCACCAAACTAAATATCGAGGTGTGAGTATTACAAATAAGTAATCATTTTCATCTGTACATTCACAACCGCAAAAATGTCTTATAAGAAAAATAAGGCAAAGGAATCATAATCATGACAATCTTGGACATATCACAAATATGTGACTATTTTTGGCAATATGTATACATTGTGTGCTTCGCGTTATTAATAAAAGAATACAATTACGTGTGATAAAAAAACAATTTTGTGTTGGGATCTTTTTCATCTTTTGAGCTCTTAATATCCGCGAGGATAATCTACTGGGCTACGACGGGCAACAGGTGTGTCAATGTAGACTTTGAGCTATGAATTATAATAGTAGGACGTACCCTCAGTGTCGCTAATTAATTGGTTCGTGAACTTTCCTCCCTCTGATAAACTTGCAATATTGCAGCGCTTAAAAGACTAACTTTGTTCGGTTTTCTTTGTAGCGACAAAACATTTTGTAAGCGTTAAAAATGAATATATTATAAAAAGCACTTCTTCTTTTATTATATTATTGGTCCTTCTGGCGAATTGACGATTGTAAGGTAGGGCTACGATGAAGTGTAAGGTCTCCTTTATAAAACTTTTATACTCCTTTTCAGGGTTATTAGTGATAGTTATGCCTTAGAGTTCTCTCCATCTGCGAACTACTCGACTATCTCTATTCATCAGGTTTCTCGCATGTCAATCGATACGCAAGTCAAATTCTGGGACTAGTGTTAAGTAGAATTGGTAGTTTTCTTTTTTAATTTCAAGTACTACTCGGACACAGCTACACATAACTAAGGATTTAGTTAGAACGCCTATGTTGATCGAGTCTGCTCGCTCTTGATAAAGCAAATACATTAGAATTCTGTGATGTATTATGTAAATCTGCTCGTGACCCATTTCTGTATCTCAATTTTTCACACTAAGTGCTCTTTAAACTTCGTTTATTTTAAGGTTATTTATTTAACCACACTGGATGACGGAAAATCTCACAAAAATATTGCGGAGTTAAAATTTTAATATCCTGACAGCCGTGTTAAATGCCAATGTTAAATTCCACTTAACGTATAATATTGTACGAATAGCTAGCTTCTCTGCTTTGCACACACGTTTCCGACAATTATTTGAGTAGTGCTGTTCTGTTGTGCCTGCAAGTGACTCGTAAATACATAGTTAGTCAGAAGGCACAACCATCTTTCACTCAATTACCATATTAGTTCCGCTCGTACTTGCTCTGCGAACACCGAGGCAAACTCGCAAGGAAATTTATGCAAAGTAGGTGCAGCTAACTTTGAGCTGCGTCTTCTTTAGCATATCGTGTACAACGTTAACTATTTCGTACTATACCTATTTAAAATATACCACGAATATTTCAAAATACGTCTTGAAATGATCGAAAGGAGAACCGCAACTAAAAACTGAACAGTTTTTAAGAACACTCGTTAACCCTAAAAGGGAATCATGGTATTTAGCTTTTATTTACCCTAATCATACCTGCTGTGCAAAAGTTTCTCTTTTTTAGGAATGTATTCTTACTTATTCAACATTTACCTTACTATAATACCAATTTCTAAGAACCCTAATCCTTTTAAATGTGTACAACAGAAATTATTTCACGAATTAATATTTGAAGCTCCAGGGCTTTAATTAAAATTGTTGAATTAATTGTTCCTTATTGGGATTTCATCAGGACTCTTCTCTTATTCAAGTTAAAAGGTCGTGATATTTTAAGGGAATCGAGTTTGGAGAGAGTTGTGTCACTTTATTAAATACCAATCGGCATGTCGATTAATATATACACGGTTGGTTTTTACTCGAACAAGCGGGATATTTAAAGGTTTGCATTAGTTACTGTTGTTGGTGTACTGTTACTAGTACTTACTGTTACTACTAGGAGGAGTGCAAAATTGACTAAAACGATTTAAAAGATTTAATGGCACAGTTCTAAAAGTTCACCTCGGCTGGTAAAAGTAGCCATCCATAAATTTGGTCACATGTTATAGGGTCGACGATATCAGATAGTGTGTGACAAAGAGTGCGGGGTTCCTGGAAATCATGAAATTCGTGAGACGTACATACGCAATGGGCCCAAAAGCTAGTGACGGCACTGAACTAGCAAAATTGCAATATACTCGTAAGTAGGAAACATAAAATATATCGGTCTCTTGTTTAGAAAGCAACCAAGTAAGAAGCTGGTGTATTTTAAAGTATTTTATTAGTACCTACACATTGTTTATTGTACACTACTGTACAGAAGATATAGTTGACCTTCATCTTATTCATGTTTGTGCAGCATTTTTCAATACGCGAGCTTTTGTTAAAGAGAACACTGCAAGACAAACGAAACAAATACAACGTATACGTGAGCTTTGCTGATTTCAAGCAACAAAGTTCGCTTATAGATCCAAGAACTTACTTTCCTCTGTAGCGTCATCTGAATATATTTTATATTGTAATTCGTCGTCTGCTCGTAAAATAAGACTTTTTGGTTTTATTATTCTTGTAAGATCAAGGTATCGGATCTCGTTTAAGTTTTTGTCTTAGAACAAATCTGTCAATGAATCATTCATGTCTAAGTTTTTTGGATTTGTTATTGAAACAATAAATGTTGATATGTTTTTGGCTATTGATATGTTTGCCTACATTGCTGCAAAATGGTTTTTAATCAAAACAATCATCATGAATCTGATCTACAATATTCATCTAGATATTGAATTATCTATTAAGTAGGTATATTAGGACATAGACAGAATGATGAGCTTAATTACACGTCTGTGCGCCGTATTAGATACCCTTGTGTAGGTAGATTTCAAGCTATCGGAAAAGTTGAGCGCATCCAAAATTGGTGCGTGAGACCGGTGCGCTGGCTGCAAATTACAAGCGTGTATCTGAAGGCGCGTTAAGCCATCGTCGTCGATCCTGGTTGTTAACGGTAAGTAGAAACCAATCATTAAACCAGGTTGTAAAATTTTATATTGCTAGTAGGATAAGTATGTGTGTTGATTTAAACGGGTTAGCATCGGGTGATGTGGCGACGAGTTAGACGATAGGCCTTTGTCCGACTCCACAGTGATTTAACTAAACACCATATGTGACGTCACCACTTCAAACTTCCAGGCTGATTAGAAGAAGTAGAATAGAGTTTGGTATAGTTCACACAATGAGGCTACTTAGCTGAAATAATAAACCTCCGACCTACCCCCTACAATCATTTCACAAGCCGTTTATGATATAATATTGGGTCATCGTTCGCAATATGTGACGTCACCGCTTCAAGCTTCAAGATAATTAATGAACTGACCGTCTGCGGCGACACTGGCTCCTCAATTGTGCTTCATTAGAATGCGAACAGATGTTGCGTTTAATGCTTTGATTATCAAGCATTACATGGGTTCTGTTATCAATATTGATTTGAAGTTGAACCCATTTACATAATAAACATGAAAATGGAAATCAGCATTGACCCAGCTTGAACTAGTAATCCCTGAACTATCACCCCATGATGATTCTGTATGTATGTAGTAGATTAAAAATATGTTATTTTAGTTTTAGTTAGTATAGAAGACACACTTATGTGCCAAAAAGGTACTTAACAGCAAAAATCACGGTAGCAAAATCCCGCTCAAAGGAGTCGGTTACAAACAAACATATATACAGGTGAAGCTAATAAAAAGCGTGTAAAAATATCCATATTTATGTTTATATGTCCGAGGTGGTAAAATTTTACAAATATAAATAACATACATAGATAGAACGTGCAAGAGACGTGACCTCTTCTTTGCTACTGAGTAGAAAAATAATGTAATGTACCTCAATAAAAATCGCGTTTGCATATTCGTAGGACAAAAACGTGAAAATTTCGACGAATGAAAACACCAAAATTCAGAGGCAGAGGAATTATTTGGTAATAACAGCGGAATCGTGGCTGAGACAAAGCACGCATACAGCCTGGAGGCGCGCGATGTGTAGGTATCTCTACCTAAATTATAGCGATTACGTGGTCAAAATATTAATGTATAGTAAGGGAGTTTTTGCACCCCAAATCGTAATTAAAAAACTCGAATAACATGAATTATTAGACGTTCACATATTTAATTTAATTATTTTTATGTACCAAAGTTGAAAGAAATGTGGATTTTACTATTAACGGCATTATCTGCCAAACAATTATCTCACGGTATATAAATAAAAAATGATACTATAAGACTACTCACACTTTTCACACAAATTTCACAAATTTTCGAAAACTTAAGTTGAGAGGAATTTGTATCGATCGCAGATCTAATTGATATATGTACTTAGGTACTTTTGATAGATAGATTTCCTTTAAGATAATAAATAGTGTCCCACAATTAAAAATTGCGATTGCCAATTAGTGGGGATAAAAACGTGAAAATTTCGCCGAGTGAAAAAGCCCAAAATTCTGAGGGTGATGAATTATTCGGTAATTACAGCGGAACGGTGTCCCCACACAAAGCACGCGAAAAGCCTGAAGGCGAGCATTATTTACCGAAATTATGGCAATATCATAACAATAAAATTCTAGTTTATACCAACTCATTGCATAATTTTTGTTAAAAATACTGAATAGAATTATAATTATTAAATTGCTTGTAATTATTTAAAATAATATTAAAAAGACAAGCATGAATAGGCTAAAAGTGGCTAAAAGTTAAAAAAAGTAAAAAGTAAAAGGCTAAAAGTAAAAAAAAAACGCATTTATATGTGTACTTCCTAACCTATTGCTTTTATAAATGTAAAAGTTTGTGAGGATGAGATACTTACTCTTTCAAGCAAAAACGGCTGAACAGATTTGGATTAAATTTGGTATGTACGTAGTAACTTGGGTTTAGATATAGGATATTTTTCTTGTACTCTTCTACTTTTTATTCCTCTCTGGACGGAGTCCTAAGATCCACGCGGACGAAGCCATTATGCAATTTGTTAGTAGCAGTATCTACCTACCCAATTTTAATGTAGGTACCTATTTTCATACTTATCTTACAAAAAAACTTAAACTAATCCTGAATATTGGAATGTTGGGTGCTCCTCCTGATTGGAAAATTACTGAAAGCTCTCATCCTAAAACTCGATCATCGAATTAGATTTCATACTTTTAAACACAATCAAAGTAATGTAAGAAGAAGAATACCTTCTACTACGTTAGGTTACGTTAGTTGTTGCTTTAAATCAAAATTATTGACAACCTTCCTAATAATAAACTTTTTGCTTATTTTTTTACGAAAAACAAAAGTTATAATGAATATCGGATTCTTCTGCAAAAGGAAATGATGGAATGTTATTTATGAAAAATTAAATAAAGTACTCGTAACATTTTATTACAACGACTCGAATCTTCAGTAAAGCAAATTACATAAATAAATAAGGATAAAAAGATTAAAATTTATAGGGTCATCATCATGTCATTAGGCCATTATCAGGAATAGGAGAATATAGGGTCTCCTCTGAGGAATGATAAGGGTTCAGGGAAAAAGATAAAGGTATGATTATTATTTTATGTAATTATTATTAACGTGACATACTTTAATTCAATTTAACAAAGGTTATTTTATTGAAAATAAAGTACAATAAAATTACTTATATTAATAAGATTTCTTACTAGGTTGAAATAGCTAATTAAATCTTTTGTTTCTTTTAATTATTGAAATGGGCATGAATGAATGGGCATCCAGGGATATATCCTAATTACGCTCTAATTTGGTCTTAGAAGATAAATTGAAATTTAAGAGGTAAATAAGTATCGTCACTTTACTATTAATTCTATGCTGTCTCTGCGGTCTGAAATATTCGACAATATATGATCTGAAATATTCCATTATATTAGTTATTTTAATTACTTTCTTTCTTTCATTATAAGTCCAATACCTCATTTTAACATTTTCCTCGTCTCAATATAACTACTACTTACTAGTTGCTAATAATGCGAAGCTGCAAAAGTGCTTAGTCAACAATCATAGAGCGGTCCATCTACCTCGATTATTTCAATTTCAGGTCATTTCACTGTAGTAACAATCTCTCAGACGGCTAATTGAAACGTTTCGAATGGGTGGCTTCAACAAATTGTTATTTCTTTATAGTAAAGCGCACAAGAAAATATTCCACAAAGGCCCAGTAAACGTCTTTGAAGTCACCGTAACATCTATACTTAGCGTTTCTTTGAAGGTTATCTGGTAAATGTTTACTCAGAAAGTCATTTGGACAGACCAAGTAATATTTAAATGTTTTCGGCATTACTATAAAAAGCTAAAGCAAGTCCGCTTACAAATTCACCCTGCAAATTTTTAATAACTTTCTCAGAATAATAATTTATATATTTTAAACTTAAAATTAATGCTTAATAATTTAATTAATATTAAAATTAAATAAATGCTTAAAATACGTTTCGTTATTATAAAACGTCTATCCCGCAGATAAAATTAAGGGAATATTCTAATATACTTACCTGGGGTGCGTACACAAAATAATTGCGGAAGGTGTTTAATAAACTTCGTCAGGGCAAGTAAAACATACAATTTTATTTTATAATTAGGCATATAGTCCCCATTAGTAACGATGGTAATTAACTTTAGAATAACCAAAGGCCCTTACCAAGCACTTCTCAAATTTGCTTTCGTGAAAGCCTTTAATGCTTTCACGTTTTTTGTCACGTAATGTTACCTTCCACGGTAATAAACTTATTATTTTAAAGGTCTGAATTGCGTTTTGTTATATCAATATAAAATCTTGGGAATCTTGGTTAAGTATTTAATGTCATGCGAGTAACAAAAATTGTAAGTTAATTACTTACTATTACTGAGTGCTATTAATAATCTTAACTAGCACATATGTTTTAATGAAATTAAGCATATCTACTGTGTATATGAATACAATATTGTGTATTATATTTAATAGATTATTCCACTTCTGTGAAAATGCAATCCAACGTGAGCATCTCATACTGAAAATTTTACAGAAGATATTATCTTCAAATATTATAACGTATGGCTTGTTGCGGTTGAAAAATGTACATAAAAATATCGACGAACAAAAGTAACTTAGTATGAAACTATAATATGTACATATGAAGTAATTTTATTACGGTAATAAAGTTTAAGTAAATTCCACCCAGACCCTCATAAATTTTTATGTTACGAGGGTTTACGAGTGTGTGTCACCAGTTTCTTGCCTGAGCCCATTATCAAATTTTTCAATTACCACGATGCTTATGGTTTCTATATAGGTAACAATACAGGCAGTATTTTTATATACTTTCGATATTAAATTAATGATTAATAAGAATATCCGATATATGCGATTGACGATAATAGCGGATCTGCTGCTTGAGATCAGGATTATTCTTAGTGAACTTACGAGTAAGTATTGCTTGTATGACTAAGGGTCATTATCAGGTTTTTAACAAAAAACGTAGCACCAACCATTTATTTAGGAGTTATGATAACTTTTAGGGTAAGCCAACAAATTGATAAATAAAAATCAATTAAAAGCAATCGGGCAGCAATGACTTTTTGGGGGTAACTAGAGATAGGTTTGAAACGTATACTTTGCAAAGTGCTTCGAGAAACTACACAATCTACCGTCCACAATCATAAGATTGAGCATCACCTGTTTCGAGCACAGTGGACAGCCGCAACTGACTAACTGAGTACATTGAATCGAATACTTAACATGCTCTCTATAAACGTTTGATCTTGCAAGCGAATTGAGTGCCTTACGAATTTGCGGATTTTGGTTAGCAACTCGGTACGAGACTCGTTAGTTAGACACATGCCATATTTCGTATTGTTCGTAATAGGCATGATGACTAATTTTCAAAAACTCTTCTATGATATTCAGAAGTTTCTATTATGTCTAAAATATATCATATTTTTGTAGAAAATTAAGGTTTTTGTGTAATAAAATTACATTTAAATTTTAAGTTTCAAATTCATTCCAAAACGCTCGCCCGTGTCATGGCGTCTGTCAATGCGCCACGGCTCAGTAAAAAATGCCAGATCGCGTATAATATGCTTACGAAAAAAATGACGTTAACTAAGACGTGACGTAATTTGACGTAATTCGATCTGATGGGTGTTTTAGCTATCATGGCGGATTGTTGTATTTTGTAGATTTATTTTAACAAATAAATGATTAATCTCGACATTAATAAGATAATAAATACATGTTTCGAAATCTTTGAATCCTATTTCATTAGATCAGATAAATATTTTGGCGATACTTGATTACTGTCATCATGCCTATTGAACGTTGCAGACATTTCAATATTTGCACTGGAAATCAAATTCTATATTGTTGATATTTTCTCTATTTTAAATAGACGAAATATTTTAAGTTTATTTGAAATAAACAAACAACGGTAGCTTTAGAAACCTAATATTTTATCAGCGGAAACCGATAAAAACACGAGTTTTAGTTTGAGCTTTAACTAGTAAGTACAATGTGCAACTAACTACGAAATGAACTTTCCATTGAATTGGTGCTCAACTCTGCATTTAAATCACAACAACGACGTTATTGCTAGTTCTGTGTGGCTTATATTTAAGTCCTGTTAAACCTCGAATACACATTGAAGTTGTATTCAACTGTCGAAGTATTCAACTACGAAGTGAATCAAATTTAACAGAGAGTTCTGTAATTGCCTGGTTCTAACGCAAGTCCCTTGTCCGGCTTGCACAAACTTCGCTTTTAGTTCTAATTAGATATTGATGAACATGCGTAAAATTAACAAGTTAAACTGGCCACGTCATGAAAAGAAAGGGAAATTAATTCAGAATAGAAGATTTCTTAAGATGATGACATTCTTCGACCAGGCGGACAGATGATTTTAAGGAGACATCGAGGGACTGCTGGAGTCAAGACATCTAAAAAATTTGATGGATGGAGATATCGCACAATACTGCAGTGAAAATAAAATCCTAGTCTACATAAAAAATCTTAATGTTAATTTGGCTGATTGCAACCATTTTTATATGCCAATGTCTTATGTTCCTATAGCTTAAACATAAGAAAACGTAGGAGAAATAAATGTCTACGAAGAATGAGGCCATATTGTTTTAATTCGTATTTCTAACAATCGCTGTTACAGCATTGCATTGTATTGCCTGTAGCCTACTAATTAGGCCTCCTACTAAGCAGTAGAGAAGTGGTGCTTGCCACAATTAAACGTATCGTCTTATAGCTTTATTGTATATACTCGTAAACTCTGCTTTGATAACACAGTAACTAGTTGGCAAACGAAATTTGCATGCCTCATGACTTATTAATAGTTAAGATGCGAAAATGTTTGAAAATGAATGTATGTTACTAATTCACATCAGGACATTTATGACACTATAATTGTCTATAGCTTAGCTTATTAATGCATAATTTATCTTTTATCTTTTCCTGGGAAATTTTCAACAAGTAGAAAAAGTTACCGGTAGAAACTAGTAATTTAATAATACAAGACCTTATTTTCAGCTACTATTGTTACAAAATGGAGCTTACTAATAGTGTCCGCATTGCGCGTAAGCGTTCATCGAGGTAAATCACTTACATTACACTAAATAACGCAAGCAATCAAGCTCATTTGAAAAAATTAGTGGTGTGGTCATTTGTATTGAATATGTTAATAGAAATACGAATTATATCTATCACGTTGTACCTAATGCGATTTGAAAAATAATCTGTATCAATATCGATCAAGTGTTCAAGTGCATTTAGTTTAAAAAGATGTAGTCTCTTTTGGGTGGATAAATAAAAGAAAAGCTTAGCCATTGAACGAAATGTAGCGAATAATAAGAAATTTTATACACATGTACATAAGAAAATTTACCGAAAAACATTAGCCAATTAACCTTGACAAATATGGCTATACGAGTATATAGAACTGAAAACCGGCATGCCGCTGAGGACTCAATCTACAACAAAAGACATGTTCGACATCTTTGCTTTGTAAAATAACATGGTATTTGCCCTACAGTAATGGATCTTGTGGGTCAATACTATGTCGCATCAGTCGAATCTATCCAGCCTTTTGAAGAGTTATTCGACCGGTTCCTAGGAATCGAAATCACTGTTCCTGCGCCTTCTTTTTTATAGTCTGCTAGCTGACCTGGAAGGATTCAGTCCGCTATTAATTTGTTACTTTCAAGATCACAAACCTCTTAAGTACAACATAAGTGACAAATATCATAAATCAGTTCAGTCGTTTAAAGTTTCATCGCAGATCAATATTACACGAATTTTTTATATGTAGGTATGATAATTATAGATAATTATACTTCTACCTATTAATTGTATTTTCATGATGAGTAGCAAACTGGTTTACGGGGCACTTAATGTTAATTGTTTACCGTAACCCATGAATTAATACTACAAATGGGATAAAAATCGTATTTGAGGTAGATATCATCCGTGAGCAACGGATTACAAACCGAAATATTAGTCATGAAGAACATGTTGCTTTGCGGGTTATTAGGATGGCAATTAAGAGTGGAGGTAAGTGCCGCGCATGCGCGCTGCAAAGGCCCTATAAAAATTGACTTGTTTAGTTTAAAAATAAATATCACTTTTATCCCGCCCTCCTAATGATATTTATGCGGTGGGGAACAGATGAAACGTTCATTTAATTATCTGTAACGTATTTTTGGTACTAGTACCTACGTAATGGGATGGGCGATCGTGGCCACGGTTTCAATTCGAAGTGTAATGGCAGTAGAGATAAAAATAATTCGAGGACTTTTCATCGGAAAAAGCTTAAACTGATATTGTCTAAGGAAAATGGATTTTTTATGTTTAATAGAAACATTAATACTGAAATATGTACGTGCTAAAAATTTACAGTGCGTTACAATGTGTCTAGTTATTTAATACTTAATTATATCTTAGTATCTCATTGAAATTTTGTGGAAATCATATTAATAGCGAATCTATTAATAAGTAATCATTAACCATAATTATATTATTATCACGAAAATAAAATTGAATAAAAATGCGTAAAAATTAGAGTATAATTATTAAGTGTAATATTTCAATAATTTGAGTACTAGTTTTGGGTATTTGGGTACTAATATTGGGTATTTAAAGTTTAAACCACATAATTTTTTCCTCCTATCAAAAAAGAGAAAGAGTCACAATAACATGATAAATCTGTCATTTGAAACCAATTCTTCACCTCCGATCAATCTCTGTGTTACAGTAACTTAGTTGTACTTATAAAGATTAATACTAAATGCAACAGATAAAAAAAATATTTTCCACTCAATTGCATTGTGTACAATTTGGGTTGGGTTCAGTGCATGCGCCCGCCCGCTCCCTTCGCGTCGTCGCTTCCGATTTCAGCATCTTTGTACGCTTGAATAATCTTCTTCTTACTGTAACAAACGTATAAAAGATGTTTAATTTTTATTATTGCTTTTTTAAGGTAAAAATAAAACTTTAAAAGTAACTCTCCTCACAAGCTTATGTGAGCTTAATATTTTAAATTCATATATAAATTTTACTATTTCGTAAACGTCGGTAATAAAGTAGTAGTTATAAAGTTTTACGAGTATATATAACATAAAACCCACGCTAAACCTTCAAAGCGGAATATAAACCAATGAGAAATAATCTCGTCTTTGTAGATAAAACTATCGAGATGAGCACCGCTGAAACACTAGTGTCGTGAAAGAAACTTGGTCTAGCAGCGAACACTTCGCAAACTGTGGAACAAACAGTTTAACCTGAACACGGAAACGCTTCCTTTGTTATGAAATATAAGAAAATAACTTTATACTTTTTAAACCATTATTAAAGTGTAATGATAACCAAATTTGTTAAAACAAATTACTGTGGCACGGTAGAGTATGCTCCAGACCTACCATAGATGAGGGAAACCATATCCACCAGCGGTTCTTAACGCGGTTCTTGATGCTGCTATAAGCAATAGTTTATAGGTATTTTACGGTATATCTACCTTGGTAGATTTTTAAAATAATCGTATTGGAATTAGGCATACATACCATCAGTAGGATTGGTAAGTACTCTTAAGACTATAAAATTCTTTCTGAACCTGTATACCTAACCCCTATTAAATATTTTGGAAGACGAATGGTAAGCCTTTTTAATATGACATAAAAGTAAATAATATTATAGTATAAATGCAATTTAATAAATTAGATAGTGCATTTAGCATAATTACTCGAGATTTAACCTAAACCCATGAGATTTAACTAAATTACATTCACCGAATTGGAATTGTAACTTATTATTGTAACTAATGGAAACCGATATAGGATCCTGGTATCCTGTTTATCAAGTATTTACGAAAATTATTATAGCAACTTATCATAATTGTAGCTCAATACGTATAATTAAGAAACGTTTACAATATGTCAGTGTTGATTTATTTCACAACATGTTCATTGTTGTCGATAAGTTGATTTACGTGCTGATTAAAATAATTTTAACAGTGTGAAATATCAGGCCATGTTGTATATTTTTCATTCCAAAGTGCCTATTGTCAATATTTATTTTTCGGTGTTTCAGACAGACATTTCTGATTTTATGAAATTTTAAACGTTGTAAATTTACCGAAGTAAGTGAAACATAAAAAAGTTTTATGGTAAAATTCTTGATAACGTCAATATTTGTTTTCGATGATCTCATTTTCTCTTTATCAAGCTTTCCATTGATTGATTGATTTGTTCATAGGGTTTAATGATCTGCTTCCTGAAGAAATTGACATTTCACACAAGAGGAATTGAAAAGCCATCATACATACTGTTTTCACGTCATCCTCACAACATTCAGTCTCCATCATAACAAAAGTACTACTCGTGATTGGGGCGGTTTGTTACACTAAAGGACAAAGATGTCGTCTCTTAATTGTCTGTTCATTTTTCAACCAAAACATAAGAAGTACTTTACGCCAAGTTAAATGAGGACAGCGGTGGCCAAGACAAACTACTATGGTTCTATCAACGCTACCAAAATGGCGGATCCTAAAGCGTTATTATAAGGTTTAAGATTTCAGTGATAGCACGATAATAAATGTGATTATCAAAAACAAATTAAAAACAAAAGCAGCGGACTAAAGTTGCGGAAAGGCCGGACTAGCTGCGATTTAGGTCATGCATCATTGCTTTACGTTGGGTGAATGCAATCGTATGAAAAAATCCGTATGTTAGGGCTTTGGAATCATTTTTATAATACCACCTCAACCCGCGACGTGGACTTAAGAACGTGCTTTTTATTACACTTTATACAAAACTAAAGTGTGAACAGCGGTGATAGCCCAGTGGCTTAGAATTCGACCTCGAATCGAGGGGTCCGGGTTCGAATCCCAGTGGCACGCACCAATGACTTTGTAAAAAAGTTATGTGCGATTTATAAAATTAAATATCACCTGCTGTTACGGTGAAGGAAAACATCGTGAGGAAACCTGCATGCCTGAGAGTTCACAAAAAAAAAAAAATGTTCTCAAAGGCATGTGAAGTCCACCAACCCGCAGTAGGCCAGCGTGGTGGACTAAGGCCTACATCCCTCTCATTGTGAGAGGAGACCCGACCCTGTAGTGGGTCATTAATGGGTTAAAACAACAAAGTGTAATAAAAAGCACAATTTTTGATAATCCAGAGTATAAACTATATATCTACCATTTACATTCAAAGCCACTTTTGGGATTAGGCAAGAAACATCTATCCGTACTTACTTTCGCATTGTTATGGTAGTTGGAGTAGGAAGCAGGATAAAATGACGGCAGCATACGAGCTTCCGGGTCACTAAGTGTTAAAGGGCACTTAAAGGACAAATGGCACTGTAGTACTGTTAGATTATGCTTTTCTAATGCCGAAATGCCCTTCTTAAGTGTGTTTTTCGATTTCGACTGAAATACAATTACTTGATTACTTACAAGTACTCGCCGTGATTATGAGGTCAGTGGTTCGTACCTCCCTGGACGAATTACAATGGTTCTACCACCTATGTGTAGTTAAAGGTCTATGCGGTTTAGGTTACGCGTCGCTGCTTCGCGTTGGGTGAATGCAATCAACCTGAAACAATCAGCACATTAGTTCGTGGGAATCCTCCAATATATTTTGCTTACGTTAGAGCCATGCAAAATTATGTTTAAGGAGCCGAGGCTATCTAGAAAAACTAATAATATTAACTAATTAAATTGTCTTTAGTAGCTTTTTCATGTACGAACTATGGCAGTCCTGCAGTTTCGTACTTTATTTTTAAAATGTTTAAAAATACTTTAAATATTTTAAACGATCTTGTAAGTATAAATATTAGGACATTTTTGGTTCTCAAGTGTCTTAATGGTAAATTAATTAGTGAATCACTGTTTGCGATCCATTAGTGACCTATTGCAGGTTTGGGGCCCCTCTCACCATGAGAATGGTATAGCCCTTAACCCACAACACGAAATAAAGAGAAAAGGTCCATATCTTTATTTGAGGTCCACCATGCTATAGGGTAGCGTGCATGCATGACGTGCGTAACTGCATATTGGTCGACTTCACATGCCTCTGAGAACAATATGGAAATTTTTTAGGTATGGTTTTTCTTTACCGTTATAGTAGATGGCATTTATTAATGTTAAACGCTCACTATTTAGAAAAATACTTAAGTCTCTTATGGTGATTAAATAAAGCAGGTAGTGTTCGATGGTTCTTTCCTAGCATTAGATACGACAGAACAATCATCAATGTTAATGCGATTCCGTTTCGAACGCGGCGTTACATTCATTGTTCAGCACCATTTCATCAGCATTTGATTACAAATTGTACAATAGGTAATAGCCATAATAGGCATAGTTAATAATTCACTTTAGTACCTAATAATATTAATATTGACAGATGATAGAATCAGTTCAGTTCGCTTAGAGATTACCATCACAGTGAATCTGTAAAATAAGTAAGTACTTAAAGCTCTTGTTACTGGACAGTCAGATAAGAGGAATCACCTGGATCTCACATGCATTTTCTTAATAGTGCCTGCCTCGAACATTAGGTAGGTACATTGATTCTTCATGAGCATCGTTCATGGGCTCATGTTTTTTACACTTCAGGCAACCAGTATACTCCTATTATACCTAAAAATAAATAAGCTCTTAAAATTGTACTTTTTTCTATTTATTTTACAATTACGTATTCATCTTTGCAACTTATTTGGCTCTTTTAATATTAAATTTTGTCATAAATTAATTTCATATTACATTTTTGCAGTTTCCTACACCGTCGGCTTTTTTCCTCGTTACTTGAGATTTGTAAAACAAACGTTTAAATGACGTTCCACTTAAAGAAAGAGAGCGTGAAAAAGATTCGTTCATTACCAAGACAAATGGCAGAAAGTTATTTAGCAAATTCTTTTTCTGTTGAAGAAATTTTCATTTTCTGTTTCATTAGTAAAATTTAATCTTATTAGAACGCAGAAAAGGAAAGCAATATCCTGTGGAATCGCTGTAACGAGTGCGCAAAAATGGTCGTTTTTCCGTAGCTGTGGACTAAAGAGGCTATGAAGAATTTCCCCCGCTTAAAATACTGACCACTTTGTAAAATTATAATCCTAACTGCAGTTGAACTGCAGTTGGGATTATAATTTTTATTCCTTCGTTGGTGTAGAAAAATTAAAGAAAGGATAACTTTTCTTTTTTTGTATCTTTGGTATTTTATGTTTAATTTAGGAACGTTGTTATGGTTTTGGTAGCTGATGCGATTTGTGGTTCGACATAGTAGGTATCCAGCTACAAAGTATTCAGATAATCCTCACAAATATACAATACCTACTTTTTTAGAAATAATTTTGGAGATTTATTACACACAATTAAAGTTTAAATACACAAAATGTGGTTAAAAATTAAAATTATAATTATAATAATATCTTTTTTTATGAAACCTAGGGGACTCTTGTGTAATGGAGTTACGTAAAGAAGGCGCATTATTCGAATGATAGGTATTTTTCGAATTGTTTCGGGAAGATCAGGTGCAAGTTGGGATGGGATAAATTATTGTTAAGGTGTTAATGAAAGCCATCACTCAGCCATGTTGGGCTGTCGGGAACTTGGGTCCGAACTACGAAATAAGATTAAAGTGGAGATTGAGTATTATGCTCCTAAACTGATACTTCCGCATTCAACCTTTTGTTTACTACTCCTGAGTATGAAGGAACGTGTAGATATCGATGGGATCGAAAGTGAAATATCATAATTATTTTGATTAAAATTGATTAATGGATTGATTGATTGAAGAGTTATGTATGTAGTGCCTCAAAGAGAAGGTTCTAGCTCATCGGCTTATTGAGAGGTTATGTGGACTTTACATGGCTTTGAGAACTATGTGACAAAAAGTGACAATTGATTTTCAACGCATAATGCACATAGCTTGGAATAGTCTTTGGTGCGTGCCACTGAGACTCGAACTTGGACCGATCTCAATGATATTTTATGAGCATTTAGATTTAGGTGCATAAATCAAGGTTACAATCTCATCGTTTTCACTAGCATGTTTGTTTTCTAGTAAAGCATTCAACACATCACATAACTACCTCACACACACATACTGCACATCCCGCCTCGTTTGAAAGCAACGATAACGATGGGCACGATCGAAAGTGGAATGAGTAATTGCAACAATGGCACAAATATGCACTTCCTTTTGTGTATCAGAAAGTACATAGAGCTGGCAGATATCCTCCCTTTATGAATTAACATTGGAGGAGCCTGATGGAGTATTATTCTTTTGGACCCTTAGCAGTAGCTACTCTATAGACAGATATTGCTTAGTTCGAGAGTATACGTCAGACTGCTCCAATCCCGATAGCGTTGTGACCCATAATCAGATGTAGATTATTTTCGCTTCTAGATATTAAAGTGCGTAACCTATATTTGGTGTTGCTTTAAGAGAAAATCACGAGATTTTATGACCTGATTGACTTACCTTAATGACGACATCAATACACAAACAAATTGGCTCGTAAGTGCCATACGCTCTATGTTAAAGTAAAATAGCAATGGGCTGGCAATTTTTTTCAAAGGACCGATAAATAATTGATCTAGGATAAAAGTCCTTGAATGGCGACTACGATGAGGCCACTTTACGACGATTTCACTAACGTGATACCGGCCAAGAAAAAAAGGCCTCAAGAAGATTGGAGTAAGTTAAAGTACGATATTTTCTATTTAACTTTTTGTGGTAGAGACGCAACAATACGAATTTCTACAGTAACGTTTTTTTAGAAAGGCAGCTACTGACGGTTTATTAAAAGAATGTTTAATTAAACAAGTTTTAGGTTAAGAACTTTAAGAAGGGTTTTACATTAAAATTTGAAACAGCCCATGTGACCTAAATACACAAGTTGTCGGTTAAATCTTTTAATAAGTATCCACTCGTTCATCTTTGACGACGGCAACCCTTTTTACCTTTGACCCTTCATTCAAAGGTTTCGCAGCTTTGGCCGTCTAGTTACTTCAAAGAGAAACTATCTTTAAGCCCTGTTTTATACCTACAAAACGTAGTGTAATACTTCGCCTGCGAAAAGCACGTCTCTGTAAATTGTGAGCTTATACCGAGCTTTGTGGAAAGTGGCTGCGTATTGTGGTCCGGCTGTTTTTCTCTTTTTATTCAAGAAGGAATGCCACATAAAACCTTTATCTGTTCCTTCCTCTATCTTTCTTGACCGGTCCCAAGTGGGTCCTTTACTAGAAGTCCTTTACTAAAACGAAACACTATTACGTAGGTACTTATGTAATCACGTACGCTTGCTGAAAATGTTTGTACTTAGTTTGTACAAAGAATAATACGGTAAACTTTAGCCACGTTTTTCAAGCGGGTCGAACCCCAAGATCTAAGATAAACAATACAATTTGTCCAAAGCAAAGTACCTACCTACACTTATTCGCAAAATACTGATACATTAGATGAAGTTTGTAGAATAGTCTGTTACAACGATTTCAAAATTTTGGGGTACCGAACTCCCTAAAAACTAAATGAAGAAGAAAAACATGCAACACAAAGGATTTTCAGATCAAAATTTAGTACTAATAGGCACCCGAATGGATCGTCGCACGATGGACATGTGACATGCAACGAAGCTTTTAAAAATGTTTCTCTGTGGAATGGACAGAGCGATTTTAAACCAAACTGGTGACAAAAGCGCGAACAAAATAGGTAAGTAAAAAGGTTTCCGCTAGGCGAGAAAACAAAAGTTAATTCGAATGTCTAAATCGTTTGCACAAGAGTACGCTTTGATAAAATTACCCAATCAACATATAAAGTGGCCGGGCAGCGCCGCTTTAAATCACAAAGATTAATGAATATCCCTGATTAGATGCAATAAAACCTTAATGTTCCATTCCTATCGGTCCGAACTAATTGTGTACGACGTGGCAGGAGTTTTTATGCTCACTTTTATAAAGCTACTAAAGTAATGAGTTTGTTATTTGCCTCGAAGTGTGCTTTATTGAAGCTGCCGTCGGATTAAGCCCTCGGTGAACAATGGTAGCGTTAATACTCTTTCATTAATACATTTTCACTTTCCATTCACATCAGTGATGCAGCCAGTTGACTTATATGTGCCTATTTAGCGTTGGAAGCGGCACGCTCACCCGGTTGATTGTTCACTCGTTAATATGCATCATGCTCTCATTCTGCGTACAAAGGAATATCATGCTATGAAAGCTTATGTGTTACGTTGCGTTTCATAAAAACTCGAAATTATTGCCCCTTTTAACACATTACCTGAACTTACATCGCAATTTACGTGTGCCTGAATTTGTTATTTGGAGTTGCAAATTTCCTCGTACCTACGCTCGCATCGAAAAATATAAATTGAAAATTTTAATTCATAAGTTGAGTTTTTACCTAATATTTTCTCAAGATTGTAGGGCACTTCGTGAATCAGAATAGATTCAATTATGAAGTTTCAAGGTAGAAAAGTGACTATTCAATTAACCTAATTATATCGGTCTCAGGGTTGAAAAACACTTAATGCTATTTTTGTTTTTGTATACAGTTTTAGTTCACTTTTCTAGTTTTGTTATATGTATTACCGACAAGCAGAAAAGTAATTGACCCGTTAAATGGTTTTGAAGCAACGATAATATAGGTTCCTTTGTTCGTTTTGCCAAACTCGGCTTTTTAATGTTTTGTCACCTCACTAATATTTAGGTAAGGGCTCCTTTAGTACTTTGGATGATATGTGCAGTTTTGATCTGCCTTATTGCCTTAGACATAAGCTGTACATAACAAGTGTCAGCTACCCAACTCGATGTACCAACACATGTCGCGTTAGCACAATGAGTAATTAATTATACATCTAGAATTCATGTTAGCATGTTTATGAAACCAGTGCGTGATGTGGTATAAATGATATAATAACACTTGTCGCTATATCATCTTGTTAGGTAGAACCAATGGGACCGCTTGCCACATTTCAACGGCTACCCATACCGGTGCATTTGGTTAGTTAAGGTCAGAAACGTGCATCAGTCGTATGGGCCCAGCAAAAAATGAATATAAATCTACATTAAAGGGTTTGGAACTGAAACGTAACAAAGTTCGAGAATAGTTCGATTCTACTTCCTAGTTACATTTTAAGACTACATCTCGTAGCTGCACATCGGGAATGAAACTAAAAGAGAAAATAATAAGTCATAGTCTTTATATAAAAATCACGGTTAAAATGAAATAAAATAAAATAATCATTTTTTTGTGGAAGCCTAATGGCATGGAATTCACAACTGAACCCGTAAAATGACGCTTGAACGTTAACTTTTTAAATTTTTCACAAGCTTACGTTCGACCGAACATCACGCATAACGGTATTGGATTCGCTAGAATTTTAATATTTTCAGTTTGAGTTGATTCCAATATTTCATATTTGAGGTGTGGTTCATTCAAATATATTTTCACTTTATTAAAGGTCAGTAACCGGAACCTGGTTGACCGGTGCGTCGTTAGCGTAATATGCGTAAGCAATTACGCGCTCGCATTTTATTTCCCACAGATAACATCAAAATTATATGGTTTGCTCGCAACCAATTGTGATTTTCGATTCATACAGATTAAGCAATAATAATTGGATTGCCTGCACTAAACCAACACTAGCTGTTTTAAGGCAAAATTAAATGCAGTGTGGGTTTCCCTAATTATTGTCAAAACAAAATTATGCATAAACAGTCGTGTCGAGCGTTGATGCCATATTTGTTACTGTTGATGTACCTATGTACCTATGGAACTAACGAACATATCGAGTGGAAATAATATATAGTTATTGTAATGAAAGTTAATCAAGGCGTCTAATACCATCAGCTCTACATACTCGTACTTCTGAGTAGCCCTTATAATTAAAATATCTAATCTTATTTGCAACTCTAATATTATGTGTATGTTAGATAACTATAAGTGGATGTTAGATACATATTGTTTATCATCAACTTTTAAAAGAATTCAAATATATTTCTTCTAAAAATAATAAATAATAACTTCATTCACAAAATAACCAATTTATCAGCTTCTTTTTTGACACATAAACGAGATTGAAGTAAGTACTTTATGTGCGCCGCGCAAATACCGTCGTCGAAGCATGCCGCCTATCCCCCAGCAAAGTTCCGGGTCGGAGTGGTTATCTACTTTCTTAACTGGGTCATCTGTTGAATTCCAAGATCCACTTCTCTGTACACTGCAACAATTCTCAAGGGTTTCTGTAAATTAAATACGTAATTCTACTTTTTGAGACTGTGCCCGAACATCTTAACATCTTAAAAACATCGTCACTCATTTATGTTTATGGTTAAGTACGTAGAAGGGTACGATTACAGTCAAGTAGGGGATCACGGTTTTGTTGTCTACTCATTTTGTTTACGATATGTCGAGTTGTTCCATTGTTGTTACCGAATGTCTTCTGCTTAAGAGCAGCCCCTTGATAGTTTATTTGTTGTAGATTGTATGTGCAAATTGCGTTTATCTCACTTGAACTAATAGTTTACTTAACTACCCGTGTAATGTTTCTCCTTGCTGTATTCGGAGTATTGCCGAGTAGGTAACAGCAGCCATTACATTTTTCAATTCAATTCTTCTTTACTTGCAGTTACGTAGTTTTGAAAAGATATGTTATAGGTACTGCGTCATTATACGGGAAAGCTCTATTATTTTGCATGCAATTCAAGAAGTATGCTAAAATTGCAGGCATACTTACATAGTAACATTAGCAATTTTGAAAAAAACACCTTTTCACAATTTTAAAGCTGCTAGTTGTTTCTACTACTACTTTTACTACTGTTTTTCTGTAAACGATTAAAATATATTGCTAGTGCCTAAATAATTCATGACGTCAAAGCTCGTTATTAATGATATGTTTTATTTTTATTTTAGCCTACACTATTAGTAAAGCGTATAAATTTCGTATCAAACTGCCTATACATATAGTCACATTTGTGTGTCGACCCTTTTATAAAGCGACGCTCTTCGCCTTTCTCACTATCCATCAACGCTGGTACCCCGTTCTACTTAATGAAGATATTAAGATCGTTAATGGATCCTGATGTAATTATTCCCACACTGCATGTCACCCTAGATAGAGGCGAACGCAATTCATTAACATAAAATGGGGAAAAATCTGTTACGTCTATACTTAGTTAAGTTCCGGGATCACGACGATATTTAATCGTAGTACAAGTCTTTTGTCATAAAATGAAAACATAATAATAATAAGTATATTGGACATACACCATACAGTTTCTCATCATCATCATTTCATACAGAATTTGTTCTCAAAGTGCGCTCTGTGAACATAGGAATGAACCGAATTATTGGACGATGGTTGATCATTTGTATTAAAAGTTGATTTAAATTATACTGATTAAAATCAACTCCCGTTATAAAATTGAACGGTGGTGGCTGTCATTCAAGCTTGTTTTTACCAGGTCCCTGGCCATCTCTACTTGTACAAAGTATATATATTTTAGTATGACTCTTTCCTAGTTTGGGTTGCTAGATGTAGGACATTCCTAAAGGGATTGGGGCCACGTAACCAAGTACAACATTACAATGTTGTATTAATTGTTGTACAAATTTAGATTGTCAAACAAAATAAAAAAATACAGTTTAATTTGTATTCCAGTCGTCAGCAGTTCTATTGAACAGGAATCAGGATTGAGGATTATTCCGAGTCAAATAGCAACAAATGTACTTAACTTTAAATTGAATTTGCTACGCTCAATTTATATTAGGATAGTTTATAAAAGATAAGTTATCAAGAGCACTGAGAGTCCGGTCTGCGTCGTGACTGGTGAACTAAGCACTAGGGATGTTACGGGAGTGGCTTTATTGGATCCGAAGACGGACAATTGATGTGTCGGAGACGGATCGGAACCGTAGTCAGAGGCAGAAAACAAATGCTTAGGGATAGGTCTGTTTGAACTGTATAATAATATGGTATAGTAGTTTTGTATTACTTAAGCTTTATTTAATAAACTAATTATTCCTTTAAAAAATATAAAATTGATTCGGAATTAAATTCAAGTTGATAAAATCTAGTAATATAAAGGCAAAAATTGAGAAGTTCAAAAAAATCAGTCCATTTTGTCGCTGACCGCGGTAGCTATGGTATTTATCCTTCGATTATAAACTAAAGTTTCAAACGACGGACTAGATTTATTGGATGGACGCGAAGTCGGAGTCGGGGGTGTATCATCAATCGAAACTTCCGACTTTCAGGAACATCCCTACAGTAAGCACTGTGAGACGACGCTCTAACAAATTGACCTGCCAAGAAAATGTTAAAACTCTTAATAGCATTACTTGTTGAAGCACTCACAGCTTTGCAGTATTTATTATTAAAACCTTATATTATTAGTAAATGCCTACAGTTCTTTAATTGGTAGAGCTTTTTTTCTGAGAAAAAGTCTTAGATAGAAATAAACACGGACACATAAGTCCTCGACTCTTTTAGGATAAATGTTTGGTAGTTAATTGAATGCATCATCATTTTCAATTTTCAGAACGTTCTTATTACTTATAATAATATGTAGGTAATTCGCTGTAAAATAGTCATAATATTTTGTTTTGCAGTATAATGTTGCGATGCATAAAGCAATAGTCAAAAAGATAGTACTCGTAATAAGTAAGTGCTAAAATCAGTGAAACTTTACTGATACTGGTGACAAGTACCCGGTTCCTGACGGTCGTTTATTACAATGGCTCTACTTCATACGTGTTAAATCTGGTTTAAAGCATGAATTTGTAAGCTTTCATTAGCAGAAGTAATTTTGATCATGTCCTTGAGTATCAAAAGCTGACAGCAAACCTTTTAGAGGCGTAAATAAAATGTCAGGTTGTTATAAAACTTTTTTCAACTACATTCTTTATGCCAAACTGGCTTTGAGCGCGTAGTTGTTTTAGTCAGTATTTTTGCAGTGTACACGAAATAAGAGTTTCCAGAGTTAGGTACAATGATTTTACGTATTCCAATGTAAAACATAGTCGTCAGAAATTTAAGAAATTCACAGAGTTAGGTAATACTGCTAGGTATACTGAGAAGCTATAATGCTTAGTTAAAGTCAATCAGTATGATAATGGAATCACCGTTTCCTCTTTTAAAACTTTTAGTTTTTTCCTACCTATATTCTCTGTCCCAATTCACAAAAGTGCCTTCAGGCTGGTTGTTTTGTGTCAGAATTTTTTGTAGTGTTCACGAAATAATAGATAAGGCCTTTTTACAGAGTTTTAGTGTAGCTCTACGTAAGGAATTGGATTCAACATAGTCTTTCTATGCTCACGTTGCTGATTTTAATATAATTTGTGCAACCATAACAACCATAGATTTTTTCATGCAAATTATCGCAATTTTTTTAACAGGTAGGTACTAGCACTAATAGCGGATTAGAATTATCCGAAAAAGCGTTTAAATTTTTTAACACACCAAGTGGGTAAATCGCATAAAACTGTTATCGGTTTTAGTCTGCGCTCTTTGCTGTCAAGTTTGTTTTTTAGAGGACTGCTAACTCCTGTGTGCACAAACTAGTGATGAACAGTACGCCGGCTATAAAAACAGAAGAAAAAAATCATTGCTGCCACGAATGGAGTTATCTCTGCAGCATTTGGGTAAAAGCTTTATTCGAATGATAGAATTTAAGAATTATCGCTTTGAAATTCTGAATTCGCGACGGCACAAACTTAAGTTATTTGTATCTATGTATGTGTACGTTCTTATATCTATTTACACCTATAGTCAATGTGATCTATCACAGAGACACGATAAGCGTAAAAGATCTCTCTTGTTAACGGTAATCTAGTGTCATTTATACTTATAAGATCTTTGCTACTCCCAAGACTTCGCTGAAGCGCTCTCATGTTAAGTGGATTGACAGACGTCAATTTAACTTTAGATAGAAGAATAGGAATTATTTCTTTTTAACCCCCGACGCATAAGAAGGGGTGTTATAAGTTTGACGTGTCTGTCTGTTTGTCTGTGTCTGTGTTACTAGTTACATGAAATAATCAATTTAATGTTTGTTTGTTTTTTAGAGGACTGCTAACTCCTGTGTGCACAAACTAGTGATGAACAGTACGCCGGCTATAAAAACAGAAGAAAAAAATCATTGCTGCCACGAATGGAGTTATCTCTGCAGCATTTGGGTAAAAGCTTTATTCGAATGATAGAATTTAAGAATTATCGCTTTGAAATTCTGAATTCGCGACGGCACAAACTTAAGTTATTTGTATCTATGTATGTGTACGTTCTTATATCTATTTACACCTATAGTCAATGTGATCTATCACAGAGACACGATAAGCGTAAAAGATCTCTCTTGTTAACGGTAATCTAGTGTCATTTATACTTATAAGATCTTTGCTACTCCCAAGACTTCGCTGAAGCGCTCTCATGTTAAGTGGATTGACAGACGTCAATTTAACTTTAGATAGAAGAATAGGAATTATTTCTTTTTAACCCCCGACGCATAAGAAGGGGTGTTATAAGTTTGACGTGTCTGTCTGTTTGTCTGTGTCTGTGTTACTAGTTACATGAAATAATCAATTTAATCAATTGAGAGTCTTTCAACGTCAGGGATGGAAATATTTTAAAATTAGTTCTGTACACCTAAGTAACTATGTATATTCTTCCTTTGAGGTTTTATAGGTTTAAAAAGATTACAAATCTAATCGTGATAAATTTTGTTAGTGGCTGAATGTTGATTTATGAGTTCTTTAACTTAACCTAGGCAGATTCAGTTAAATTATTAACAGATTCGAATATCCGCAGTGGTAAGAATGACCGGGGCTGTGGGCGTGGGTTCCGGACCTTGTTCCCGAATATTTATTGCTAAATCCTCCTCGGCTTCCAGTATCGACTAATATATTATAATAATATATTATTTATTAAATAGTCTTGTTAGGTGTGTTGTGTGATAGAGGGTAGAGGAGGGCGTTTCTGAGATTTCGTTTTATGCCTCTGAAAGGTTCTTGGCGTGTATTTCTAATTGATGAAAATGTTATTTAAATGTTACTACATCTTTATTATACTACTATTACTCTGTATATGCACGTATCTGGTAACCACACCACAAACCGAAAACACACGACAAGAAAAACACGCCGCTTTACGGAAATCTCTGGTAATAGCTATCTCGGGGAATATTAGGAAAGAAAAAAAAAAGAAAAGTAGAAACAAAAACGTGTTACAGTTCGTGTCTTTAATTAAACTGGATAATTGTTACGTCTGATTTTTCACATGATTTTATGATAGAATTTCCGAGTAAAATAATCATTACCAACGTCAGGGCCTGCCTATTTATAAATATAAATAACGGAGTAATTAAGCTATGTTTGTTTAGCGAAATGCGAGGTGAGTAACCTTATTTCGATTAATTCGCATCTGCTAACATTGATTCGGTCTACTTACTATCGTATTAGTGCGGTGATTTCGTCCACTGTTAACCAAAATTAGCTGCTGCGGTTACGGTAATAGTTTATATGGTATGAATTTAATTTATTTGTTTGATTTTTTATTAATAGTAAACGAGAGACTAGTCAAGGCCCGATTTAGAGGAGCAAACAGAATTATTGCCCATAGGGGCTAAAATGAAAGGTGGCAAAATTGAATTTCGCGAGTGCTCGTAAAGATTGGTTTACTTTTATTAGATACCTTTCTATGGTTTCTTCCGGTCAATCAAAAGAGAGCTGGATCGGGCCCTGGTGCTAGTTGCCAGTTATCAAATGCTCACAGCAGCGTGTCGGACCTCAGGCAGTCAGTATTGGAGAAGTGGCATGAAAGAGCCAGTTTTCTAAACAAAGCGAAAAATATACTTTAAATGAAAGATCTCATGATTTTTTGTCTCTCGAATTATTATTTCTTTATTAAGGTTGGTAATTTCATACGAAAACACCTTAAACGTACAAAAAAAATCAATGAATATACCTTTTTAAAAAAATGTGTCATCTGGCTCCTTCATAACTTATGGGTTATGAAGCGTTGATTAGTTTGACCGAATAAGATGAGTCGTTGATTAGTTTCACCTACCTAATACGTAAATTGGCTATCAAAACACAAAAACTTTCTTACTTAATTACAGGAGTTCATCCTAAGAAGTACTCAGTGTGAACTAAGTAGTTCTAGTAAATATCATCATTATACCATTTTGCTTAAATATTATAATTATGATGATAAAAACAAGGGACAAAAAGATAAAACCAGGCATAAGGAGATATGGCAATGTATAAAATTATCTTATATGGAAAATGTTACGAAAAGTTTGAAAAGTTCGCCCACCAAATCAAAGTAAACAGATCGGTTCTCGTATGTTCAATGAATATCAATTATGTATGGAGGCTAAAAGGAATGAAAATGAAATTGGCTTTAACTCAGGTTATTATGCCATGAAATTTGTATTGAACAATAAATATTGTGAATTTTTATATTAAGAAAAGCCTTTTATGCCAACAATTTAATGCGCCATTTAATGATGCTCTTAAACTCTTAAGTGTAGGTACATTGTCGATTTTGTACAATGCCTACTTATGTACCTATTGACAAGATGGTTTCCCCGTAGCAGTCCTTTATTTATAGGTAACTGCTATGTATGAATATCTTATGTTTATTTAACAAAAGTAACGTAAATTGGACTTTATTCACGACTTCCTTAAAGTGCCCGTTCAAGCTCACCTACTGCCTAGTATCATTTGTCAAACAAATAGGTACCATTTTTTTTACATGTGATTAACATTAGAAAACATCTACAAAATTAAATATTAAAAATAAATTATATTGGCTTCATTTTATGAGCTTCAAAGTTTTTTTGAATTTCCTAGAGATTTTGAATTTTCTCTTTTCTTTATCGGCAATATTGTTGTCAACTAAATTCATTAGCAAGTTTTTTAAAATTTGGAATGGGCGTTTTAATGTGACGAACAAAATTCATTATAACTTTTAAAAGATTCGGTATTTAAAAGATGGTACCTACAACCAATTTTATTATGCCTTTTTCTGTCCGTTCACACGTCTTTGTTAAATAAATTACATAGATACGTTACCTTACCTTATTTAATTTTAAAAATACAACATTGACATTGAAAAATATTTAAAATCCTGATAATACCTACTCACTTGAAACATGAAATTATAGATTGTTTTAAATCAATAAGCAAATTGATATAGAGGTTGCATTGTGCTATAAAATTTCACTGTAAATAAATAACTTGAATAATAGTTTGAGCAACGTATTTCTCTCGGACAGTGACTATCAATTATTATTGTTATGTCAGCTAGGAGGATGCAAATGATGCGAGAAAAATTGTATAGGTATAACATACACTGGACATGCCCTGTGAACAAATTGACAAATAAATATTATTATCTACGATTGTCAGTCATCGCAATTGTAGGTACTATTATTGTTTTTAAAGTTTTTACCTTAAATACGATTACTTGTCGTAATTTAGACTGTCTATCCAAAGTAATTCTAGGATACCTACATGACTCCAAGTTAGTAACTTTACAAATTAGCTTTCTAGACCAGTAGTTTTCGTTTCGCGTCGATAGTCAGTTTGAAACGATTTTTTAAATACTCATACTTTAAAAATTGTAACATCTTTTGAATGGAATTTCCGATTTTAATAATTAAAAAGTATTATATAGGTATTAAAGTATTATATAGGTATTATATCTGGATACTAAAAAGAGGTCCATATTCCATCGAAGGTTTTGTTAACTTTTTTATTGAAAAAGTGTCTATTGTGACGCAACTATAACATATAGACATATACAATCGCAAATTTTATTGTATATTATATTAATGTGCTCTACAAAAGTGTAGTAACTACCTACATTCTTCGTTCCATCATTAACCGTTTTCGCAGCGTACCTACGCGATGTATGGAATTTTAAGTCAATTTTTCTACACCAAATTTTATATACCTAGTAAATTTTTCCCAGACATTTTTCAAGATCGGTCCAGTAGTTTCCGAGCCTATTCACTACAAATAAACAAACAAAACTTACAAATAAACAAACCAAAAATCAAATCTTTCTTCTTTACAAGTAGTAGTAAAGATGCACCAATAAAAGCAGACCGCACAAACGAAAACCGCATCCGATTTGAATTAACAAATGTTTACTGCAGCACCCCCAGGTGAGTTATCATCGTAATATCTATCTAACAACATACACCAATCAAATCCAAACACATCACTGAAAATTGCATCAAAGTCGGACTTCGTTTTGGAGATAAGTGGCAACATAGATTTTTACACAAACACCCTCTCACCCAAAACCCACATGTACCGTCTCCGTACCGTCGCGGGTATATATTTAAAATTGAATGTCCAAATGAAAATAATCAAAACATTAAATTGAAAATTTAAAAGAACCCCCGACACAGTAACGACAATTTTCATTGAACATATTATTTTGTAATGTGCACGTGATGCGCTTTCATTTGAGACCGCACTCTATTATATTTGCAGACATTCGGTTATTCTTCCCCACTTTCACCCCCACAACTTTTAAACGACTCAACCGATTTTCATCAATCATGTCTAAGAACACTCGCCCGTAACTCAGGTTTCATACAAAAAAAAAACTAAATTGAAATCGCTTCATCCGTTCGCAAGCTACGGTGCCACGACCGACAGACAGACAGACACGACAAACTTATAACACCCCTTCTTTTGCGTCGGGGGTTAATAAAGGAACGTCAAGTATAAACTGCTTGTGCTAACTTTTAAAGAAACGAAACACGATTAACATCTATGACAAAGGACAGCGCGTCCGTCCGTACGAAAATGTTTTAGATCCTGATTGTGTGACCACCTTATTAAAATATTTTTTGTTTTTCTTCCAATAAAAATATCTATAAGAATCTAATCTTTGTTACTGAACAATGAAAAAACCCCTGAGATGTTTAAGATTTAGAGAAATATCGGCCGTAATCCGTCCGTAGTCCAAATATCTGAAATCTCAGGAATTTCCAAGTCATGTTAATAAAAAATTATTTCGTATAATTTTATTGTAAAGATTTATTAGTAAAGTAATATAATCGCGAGGTTTATTTTGTAGGAAAATATTGGTTTTTGGTATTTTTACTAGAGTTCAAATCATTTATTAACATATAAAATGTGATAAATGTACCTGGAATGATTAGACAGAAGCGACGCTGATAAATGATACGACCAGAACCCCGAACATCTGTTATTCAGAAGAATAAGAAAAATACCAACGAAATGTTTTTATCATGAAGTTAAAGGTATGCTTTCATCTTTATCAAGTTTCTTCTTTAGTTAATTTAATAAAGGTACATATATACAGACATACAGATACAGACATACATAAATGTGATGCCATGAGTAATAAAAGGCCAACTAAAGGTATATTTAAAATGAACTGTCTGTTTATTAATTCTTGAATAAATAAATCTTTAAGGTCTTTTTACCGCAGTATTGACGTTCGGAAATAATTACTAAATTTCTATTGACGACCTGCATAGCGCAATTATAGTTATTACTAAAGCGCTCTCCGAGGGAATCAATACAACATTTGATTCGATTCCTACGAGTCTTTACCTACTTTTGTAAGGACGCGTTACCTACAGTTATACGAGTATGAGCGCGCATGAAAATGTTAACAACGCATGAATAAACAACACAATCTGTAAACTTGTAAACCAATAAAACACTTCACACGAGTCATAACGAGACTGACCAAAACTCAATCAAGACTGTACAGTGTATACATACAATACTCACTGTATCGGAGTCTGTCTCTGAGGACTAAGGTAGTCGACTTTAATATACGGCGTTGAAAAAAATAACAAAGAGCGAAAAGGAAATCCAATATATTTGTGTTAAAAGCCTCTGCCTAAACGAATAAATTTATTTAACAGACAAAACTTTTAAAAGGAATAGGTGATTAAACACTATCGTGTACGATATAAATTGCATGGGTTTGAACTCGATTGTACATAAATAAGCATTAAAGTAATTCAGCGAGGCCCAGTGCTAAACAAATGTTGTTAGTACAGTTTAATAGTATTTCGGTATTGGATTTATTGTTGTTACATATCAAACTAAACAATTTTATTGCTAAAATTGGCGTACAGAATTTAACAACTAGAATGGTTTTATACATTTTTTTATTCATATTTGAAGTATTGGAATTGGTTGTCACAGCAAGTTTCGGGATCAGTATAAAAAATGGAACGGCTTTTATCAACGCCAAAAATATATAAAAAAAAGTTTTGCACTGAAAGATTACTAATATCTATGGATAATATTTATAAATGTCTAGCCGATTTTGACGTTGATATACTTAATAAAGGAGAAACAGGAAATTTAATTATAAACATTTTATAAGTTTAGTATAGTGCAGAAGAAACATTTTATGTTTGAAATAAAAACAACAATTTTATGTCTAAAAGAAAGCTTACTCGACATTGAACAACGACTAAGCTATGGTTCCTCCTCTCAGACAAAAGAGGTTAAAGCATATTCATTCATCCATGGGTCTCTACTTGACTCAATATCTTTGTAGCCGAAAACAAAATTTCACTATTATGATACATAAGAGTGGTTAAGAATCAGACCTCGAGCTCGACGAGGGTCCGGGTTCGAATCCCGGTGGCACGCATCAATGATTTCTTAAAACCGGTGAAGTCCCCGACGCTGGAGTGGGTCCAATAATGGGTTATTGACATATTTTATGAAAATGTCCAACAAATGAGTATTTTATCGATCCTTTAGAAGATTGACACGTTATGTAAGATATTTGCTGATCTCTCCGTAATACGAGTATGAACCCATTTGTCGGCACTCCGGCCGGATTTTTTGCGGACATTCATTTGGCGACAATTTTAGCCATTACTCAAGCCCGCATCGAGTGGGGTTTAAACGGAGTTCAGAAAATAGAAGGGACATGACTGCCATATATTAAGTACTTGCGTTTTTACTAACTTTTGGCGCTCATTTGAACCTTTGATAATAATATTTTTAATTGCCTATCATGCCACCTACAAAGTAGTCGCCTAGTTCAAGAACTCTCTCTTTAAAGAATTTTGTAGTTCAACGTCAAGAAAGCGATAACTATAGGTATACCTCGATATTGGGCTACAACATAAAGTTTTGAAATAAAAGTTGTTTAACGCCAGTAACAAAACTGTTGTCACAATAAAACGATATCAGTTACTATTTACGGGGGTTACTACAAACTCCTAAAACCATCATTGCTGTTCATGAAACATGTGTTGCCGATGTTGCGTAGACCGTTTAGACCTTGGGGGTTACTACAAACTCCTAAACCCATCATAAAGCAATTTTGTTTTGTTTTAAATTAAAATAAAACATCATGTTTTAAATTAAAACAAAACATCATTGCTTTATGATGGTTTTAGGAGTTGGTGGTAACCCCCCAGGGTATTCTATATCTCATTGTTGGTATGAATTCAAAAAGATATGACAACTTATATATAAACTTTCAAATTTTACCTTACAAATGTAATTTAATGTAAACGGCGTTTAAACAAATAACTGAAATAACTAGTTCGGTTGGTATTTAGTTCTTTAGTAAATAAACTTGTAAGGGTCAGTACGGCTCAAAGTGGCTTTGGCAAATTGATTTTATGTGTATAGCCGACTTAGTTCACTCCTGTATCGGCGACCGTGTCTCGGGAATTCTTCGACGTTGCTGAAAACGTTTGTTTTTGGATAAACTTACTCTGTGCAAAGTAATGCTCTCCACTATTCCGAGACAGCTTTGAGTTAGACGTGCTCTTTAACTTTCATAAAGTACCTAGGCAAGTATAACACAATATACCTATAAAAAGCTATGGCTATAGCACTCATATAAGTTACTACATATTATACGTTTGTTCACGATATGTTTTTCATGTCATAACCTTATTTTAAAAATTTGGGACAACTGTTTTAGATGACTTTTAATTAAAGGAACGTTAACATAGTTTTATGTAGCGCACTGGCTAACTCTAACTTTATAATTATGTGTCGCTAATGATGACGGGCCTTACCCTTTGTAGCTATGGCGCTGTAATGTGGATTAGTGTTCAAATAGTGCCAGGTAGTTTTGAACAAAATTGCTCAGATGAGCTTTAACGTTTCCAATCTATAGATAACAACCAAGACCAACGGCTTAACTGCTTTCCAAATCACAAAAGCTCAAATTTGCCACTGGCGCGGGCGGTTTCATTCATCCAAGTCGGACTGCGCTGTTACGACGTTGCTTCATTTTCGATCGCTTGCAACCCAAGCCATTACAAAGCTACATAGATGGTGGTTTTGACTTCGAAACGGTTCTATCAAAATCAAAGCTATGTATTTTCGTAGTACTAACTAGCGTGAACAGAGGTCCCTCTTAAAGCCGGAGACGTACTGGCAAGTCCTCGGACCACTAAATGAGTTCCAAAAAGTTAAAAACTGTTCACAACCTCATTTGATCAACGTCAAAAATTTCGCTTCATTAATTTTTGAGGCCTATTAAAGAGAATATATTTTTATACCTATTCAATTATTATTAATTAAACTTTAGTCGATGTTATCTTCGATTATAGTTGTAAAGCATTCACTCAAGCCGATTACTGGATAAAATTAGATCACCACTGTTAATTAATACAATTAGTTGTATTTGAGCATCCGCGATGACGCGTTACATGCATATGATTACGGTCTAACGCGGTTAATTCATTTGTGCTAGAATTATTAATTTGCAGTTTAGTCAAGCAGGACTTACGTTTGACATTTAATACCCAATGATTCAATGCTACATTTAATGCGACTTAATAATAAGCATAATTAGTTGATCATAATTACTCTGTATCTTAATATTTCACATGTCATAGTTGAGGTCTCGTCTAACGTCGATATTTTTTTCCACATTCCATTTTTCAGTTCTTCATTACTTAAAAGTATGAATTTTATTACAATTTGATGTTTGAAGAAGCTTGTGCAAAAGTTTTGTATTATGGAATTGAAACTGAAAATTACAATCTGATGACAACCGACTGCATATAGATTATAGATTTTCTTTTATGACGCTGATTAATGCTTGCATTAAGTATTATTATTATGAGCCTCAGAAACGGCTTAAGGCTTTGAATATAAGGCTAATCGTTTATTACTAAAGTACGAGTAAAAAAGCCAGTCAGAAACTCGAGGAAATATCGAACAGATAAGCTTTATTAGAAAATTCCTAATAGTTAATGAACGGTTTAGTAGAAGAGGCGAAGCTAAACGCTACTTAAATAAAGCAAGATTGAATAAAAATTTGTCAATCTTTTGTGATTTCTTTGTGACTTTAATAAAAGTCTATTCTCCTATCTGTAATAATAATTAATAGATGATAGTTGAATTGAGTTACCGTAAGTTAAATGAATGGAATACAAAGTTGGACTCACAACTGAAAAGGTTAATTGGCGGGCGCCATAATAATCATGTAACTTAACGACCTTATCGACGGAACTATCAAGAACAAATTGCGGTCTTCCCGGAATAGGTATGTGGTACCCTCGTACACGTGTTTATTCATTATGATGAACTAGTTGGCAACTAAGCACCTTAGAAATCTCATATTCTTATAAGAGCATGAGAATAATCATAACGTACAATCGGACTAATAATAAACTAATAACATTGTGTTTGTTATATATATACTTTAAGACACATTTACTATATTCGTATCTAAAAGAATTTCATATAGAAGACTTTCACTTACTTTAATGTAAACAAATGAATAAAGCTGGGATCAAAGAGCAACGTTTAATAACAGGGATGCCGAAGCATTTTTATAATTATCTAATTGTTGAAAAAGTATTTTTGGGAACACTATTTTCTGGGAAATTAACGACGCACTGTGTTTGTGGACACAGAAAATTCAATTCTTACCTTTCCTGTTTAACGCTTTCAGAATTATGTACGAAGAAGGCTGAAGAAGCGTACTCGTAATTTTAATCGTAATAATCGTTATAAAGCGTAATCGTCCGAAGCCTATATTATCTTTATAACAGAATTCTATTCTCTTATTGTTAGAATTATATTTGAACTAATATAATAATGCCATATACTTATTAATATTAACTAAGCAAAAGTTATTTAAATATTAATTTAGTCATAAACGAACTTGAGGTTAAATTTTCGTTTAAACTTTGGTGCAAGTTTTACTCCTAGTTCTTATCTCTAAACTTCAGAATGTTTGCCTTAACATAACTGATTACAGTAGTAATTAATACGACGTTGGCAGTAGTGAAACACATTAGGGACAGAGATAAGGTAACGACGAGAAGCTACTAATTTGTGTCTTGCGGGAAGGCTTAAAGACGCTAAGATTTAGCGACTCGCCATTAAGAGGACGGCGACAGTCGGGTCTAGCGCACACTTTACATTTAAAAGACTTAAGTGTCATCGTGCAAACTCTAGAGCGATTTGTTTGTGAAATTTTTATTGATGAATACATTTTAAATATAGCTATATGATAAAGCTATGCATGTAGTTTAACAAGACAAGTTTAATATGATTTGAAATTACAATTTGTAAATAACGTTTTGTGTTTGAGGAAAGCGAACACAATAAAATGCTTGTATTAACATAAATGAAACATATTGTTCGGCTGCTAAACTATATTATAAGTAACATTGTTTTTCTAAAAATATAAATGATTTTGTCGATAAGAAAAGTGGCCAATGTTCTGTTCTGCTATTAGATTAGAATGTTACGTGGAACTACTAATGAATGTCTTTTGGTAAGACTTGAGATTTAGCGACTCACCAGTCATAGGTAACATAGTCATAGTGAGAACTAATTAATACAACAAGACAGACGAATTGTGATCGCAAAAGCAGCTGAACAGTTTGGTTTTAAAAATAATACCTTTGTACCATTAATGCAATTATTACATATAATATTGTCAAGAGATGTAGATGGGAAGATTAAGGGATCAGAACCTAAACTCTTGCTGTCTGCTAGTCCTGCTGCTGAGGACAGCGCCCGTCAAGTCCTTACTTACGAAAACACTGTAGTGGTCGTGAATGTGGTGAGTAGTGGTGACCAAATGTACTGTACTTATTTTTCTATTGTGTTTCATTTGATAATGTGGATATTTATTCATAGATATGTTTATTGTTTTCTTCAATCATTTAAGTAAAAAAATACGAGTACATATTATACAAATACGTGAACAAAGAACTCTCTGCTATTTTTAAAGTCCGTTAACTTTAAAGTAGGATGTATTAGTTAACGTGTACAATCTGCTAGTGTGTGTTGCATGACGGGTAAAGCCGCAGAGATTTAACGACTCACCGTTATTAGGTCGCCGACAGTCGAGACTTTAGTGGGCACTCACTATAAAGTTCAATAATAATATTATTCATTTTAAAAAAGCAAGCGCAATTAGTTTATGAAAGTTTGGTGGATAATTTATTGTCTGCGTTATTTTTCTGTGACTCTACTGATTTCTGTGTAATCGTGGGTCCAGTGCGTCAGTAATATACATAAGGCTGTATGAAGATCCAATACTACATTCAGACCTTATAGATAACAGTATATAAAGATAAATACGTATGAAAGGCGTATACGTAGGAAATAAGTGTGTTGTGGGAAGACTGACGCCATTGATATTAAGCTTCTGATGGCCGTTGAGGACGGCGAAAAGTTGGCTGAATTTATTCTATCTCTTTTAAAAACGACTTGATTTTTACTAATAAATGTTTTAATTCTTAAAACCTGTTTGACTAGCACTTACTCTACTAACAATTTGGTACCAATAACATGAAAGGGTCATGTGTAATTTTTGCGTTTATAAATAACCGCAAAGCAGCATTTTTATCTTTTACACGTTTGAACTAACCGTTTTAACGCATAATTGTAGGATATAATATAAAAAAAGTTTGCTTAGTCTTCCTTTACCTACCGGTTATCAGGATTTATTCATTACGCTACGTTGCGATTGCGTAGCCGGCGCCCTCGGGGACTCCGGCGCTCCGTTCAATCATTGAGATGAAACTTTCACCTCCAAACCGAATAATATTTTTTCACACCTCTTTACCATGTAAATAAGGAATATGTATATTTTATTTTTAATATGATAAAATCGCCGTACATATGCAAATCCGTAGCATGCAGCGTGTCCATGCATACATAATCCTGATAAGTTCTTAGTATAAAGTACACGTTTGGTTTAAAACATCATACTTCCTTCACAGTGTGTTCTTTCTAGATTAAACTATTTTAAGTATGTGAACTTTATAATATATAACACAAATTCACAAGGATGTGGGTCATCTGCCTATTTGCTTAGTCTGTTGTTATGTCACTAAACAAAAATGATATCAAGGCAGTAATTTTGTCTACTGCGTAACTTAATCTGTCTGACTTTATGGTTCTGATTTATTACTTCCGCCTCTGAGCCACAGCTCCAGTCAGCACAACAATTGTCAGTCCGCCTTATTCCACAAAGTCGAGAATTAATTTTAGTGAATTCAAATTTCATTGAAGAAATTCCAGCTAGATGGACTAAATTTTACAATGGCCACGACAATGCCTTTAACAGTGTACAATGCTTTGAAAAGTTTCTGGACCAGTTTAAATCCTCATTGTGTTATGTCATAGAAAGCTCAAAGATTAAAATTTGCAATACATACTTAAATATAAATAAAATATGAAGATAACTATGAAAGGGTGGCGTTCGATTAAAGTTGTTTGTAATAATTTTCTAAAGAATCAAGTATTGAAGTCCCTATAAATCACAGGGCATTTTGTCATATAAAGTCAACAATAACCCCTCAATATGTAAAGTAAAAATGTTATAGAAATCTCGTACATAATAAATTCAGCAAACCCCTCGTAACATTTATTGAACCGAAGTACATATAGAGCAAATCAGCTTATATTCTGACCTTTGCCAAACATATTTCCCAACCGGACGTCGAAAATGGAATAGATGACGTAAATGACAGGTAGGTAAACTGCCGGTCGGGTAAAAGTTCGAGCGAAGTCGTAAATAAATGATCGCAAGCATCGTATCGGAAAAGGGTTGCCCAAATTTGAAACACGACAATGAAACGTCGGTTATACGTCGGCCAATATTGACGGGGTAAAGATTGGGCAGGATTTTGGAAGTTAATTAGTTTAGAGCTGAGGAGAGAGAACGTGGTCGTCGGGCGTGCAAGACGAGCGTGCGGCCATTAAAGCTCTGTGGAGGACGGCACGCCGGTGATTGATGAAGCCAATTCGCCACTTGTCCGGCCGCTCGCTACCGTACGCTAGGGTTGCCATGTAATAGCAGACATTTGTCGCATTTCAGACGTATAAAGGTTTCTATCTGACGTTGAACGAAGAGTAGGTGAAATGTATGTCATTCGTATGTTACCTTTTAAATGCTCATAAGAACATTTTAAAAACTCGTACTGTATTATGTGTACAATGAAGTTCCTTCTCGAAAATCTTATTTACTTGGACTATTTAATTGGGTTCAAATGGGTTAAAATGTGATTTATTAGTGATTTAAATGAACAATTCAATTAAGGCTAGGTTCGGGTGAAATTTCTAGAAAATTGACAGTTTTGGACCTATCAAAAGAGATCTTTCATGGAGACATGGTAGCCCTAGCCCTCGCACCGCGCCCTCTCCGACATCGTTACACCACTCTGGCTAGTTCAATTCCACAAAGCTTTTTTGTTGCAATAGAAATTGAATTTCGATTCGGAATCGTCGCAGATTTGTACTTTGTAACAGCAAAACTTTTATTCATCAGTGTAACGAAATTGTTCGAGTAACTGAAAGCTGTCAAGTAAATACATTTTTTTGCGATTTTAAAATGTTACCCTGAACAATCTCTGTATTAGATGCGTATTAGATGAATTAAAAATTCATTTTCTACCAGTTTTAGCCAGTAATTGAACAGGATTGTCTTGAAATGTTTGTATATCAGAAAGTAGGTAGCGCATTTAAAATTAGTGTAATTATGGTATACTTTGTTGGTTACGTAAAATTTTCATTTGGTTATTTTAATATTTCTAACGCTATCTAATAGAGCACAATTAAACACTCCATTCACTTCGCAAATTAAGTTAAACGTGAAGAGAACCTCGTGCATACTCGTACGAAACTCTATTTTTTTACAACACAAAATACACGTGATGTGAAGCAGCTGAGCCACAGGTTTCATACCAAGTTTTATAACTTATACAACATGAAATTAAAAACTATCGTAGAATAGTAGCTCTACCAGTCGCTGCCTAATAAAAAGAAAATAACGGAGAATTCTCTAATGAAATAAAGAGTGCGACGCAGATGCTACAGGAAGAGGGAACGTTCGTCTTCTAATGAAACCGACGATGCCAGAAACAGGACTGTTGGTTTATCAATTAAGTTTCCTCAAATAAATTCTCCTCGTTCGTAAATTAATTAACACTTTGTAAACACCTGTGCGAGGAGATACATGAGTTAGATAATCCAAGTTTGTACGTTCATCTGGAATTTGGAGGAATAAATTGGGACGCCTGTAATAGCATTTTCTGGGCTGTAAATACACCGTAATGGAAATGAATTAAGATAAGGGTTGGTGGAACATTGCTATTTTGCAGTTTAATATAAGAGCCTGTTTAATTTGTGTCTGTACTTCGTAACTTCTAATTGTGGTATCACGCTTTACATTGCACAAATTGGAGGTTCAATTTTGCGTTGTACAGTGTAGGCAATACAAAAACGTATTAGTTTCAGTAGTATTTTACGAAAATTACTTCACTCTAAGTAATTGATCGTGCCACTTGGTTGGCTTTGTTATTTCAAAAGTGTCTAATTAGTAGCTTTGTTGACAATAGGATAGTTGGTATTTCCATTTGGACAACAAAAAAGCTTGTATAGTTAACTGCCTTCAATATTTTGGCATCTAATAAATATATTCTTACAAGATGTTTTCGTAAATCATGTGATATCTAATCCCTAATCGTGAAGTTAAGCATAAAATATAAGATGGTACGGTTTATGTCGCGCGGTTGAGCGGCGAGCGACCGATCACTGCACACGTCCGCAAGCGCCGGTAATCGCCGAGTTATCGCAAACGGGTACGATGCTCAATCACCTCGGATAAGATTAACATGTTACCCGCAAAACAACAACACCTCGACAAATGCGCCGCCAATGTTTTAAAGCCTTTTAATAACGCTATTAATTACTGTTACAGCATATTATTTATGAATCTCCCGAAGTTCGCTCGAGCGCGTTTCGTCTTCAAAATTGGCTATTACAGAAAGTTTCCAAGTAAACTCTGCGCTACAGATCGTTAGAAATAAGGGCACAATAAGCTTAGCGTCCCGGCGGTAAAAGAGAGCAGAGATAAAATGAACTTAAAATATATATTCGACTAGTTAAGACGTTGCTTTTATGGTATTATTGCACTTTCACGTTCACCTTCTTCTAGCCAAACTACTTTGGAATGTATAAGAATTAGAATGTTTTGTTTTTTTATTAGTTTTTCCAGTTTCATGTTTTATTGTTTTGAACATAATTCACCATCTAGTTTAATGTAATATTACTACTAACCCTGTGAATTTGTAAGTAACATATTACATATATTATTACGTGCATGGTAATACCGTAATATCTTACTTAATTCTTTCTCTTTACTACTCCTTTATCCTTATAATGAGTAATAAAGTTACCATAATTGCATACTAATTATAATATTGCAAATGGGGTAGGATTTAATTATATCCTGGAATCCAAGCAAAAATATTTTGGACGCAACGATCGTTTGGAGTAGGCTTTGTTAAATCAGGATAATGGTTTTAAATTAATAATCCCAAGGTGTTATTAAAAGAGAAAATAATTCAGTGCAAACCTTTTTAATTATGCCCATTTGTTAACAGAAAACATGGTGAGGTTTTTGTAGCTGTCTGGACCAAATTACAAGGAAAATATGAGCGCTCTGGCATAATTTCAGCTGGGCTATAACTCAGGCAGTTTCTGTTGTATTTTTAACGAAATTCGAGGGCAGGATTTTCACACAGCATGCATATATGTATCATATTCGCATTATTCAGTAAACACCTGATCTATATCAATATCTACTGATTTCCAATAAAATAGTTATTTCGCGGCAGTGCGATAGGTATAGTATATTATCACCTCCCTCATAATCCATCGTCCGTTGGTTAAGCAGGTTGCTTATAAAATTTTGCTCTAATCCTCTTAAGCAAGCAACAGTCAGACAGCGCTTTGTTTATGGTGGGTTACGGGCATAAGTAATCATTTAACATCAGATGACTATCATGCTCGTTTGTACTAGATTGATTTAGAGAATAGTGGTACCTACTCGTAAAGATAAAACCACAATAATATAATAATATGTCGACGAGAACAATTTAACAATGCGAAAGTCCAATTTGTAATAACTCTACCTGAGGCATGGAATTTAATCATTATGACATTATGTACTTAATTCGTTGAAAATTCGTTGATTGGCATTAAGATTGGCACCAAGTCGTTACTTGGTGACCCAAATCCATCAAGTCCCTCAGAAGAGGGGAGAGATGTATAATAAAGTGTAATCGGATTGAATATCAACCTAATAAAATTCAGAGAAATCGTACTTGAATCTCGTAGGCAGTTTTCTCGGAGCTCGCAACGACAATGGCAAATTTCGTTTAAAATTGCGACGTTGTTGTCGTGTTTGTGTTCCATTAAATTATACGAACGTCGAGTTAGGTTTGTTAAGGTAAACATTTTCCGTTACCTACTCCATTGTCCAACGCCGAGCTTACACCGCTGATATTTGATTAAAATGGAAATTATAATGGAAATGTTCATCACAATCTCTTAGATTTAAACTTTAATTTTTAATACACAATTACACATATTTCGAGGTTAATCGATCATTCATTCAAATATTTCTTCGTTGTTGCAGGTTAAATCAATGGTGGGTTCGTTTGAACAAATTTCCAACACTAAAAGAACATGATTTGGGTGAGTATTATAGTTGTTCTTTAAATAGTGAGTTCTTAATACAAAATTTTATGCATATTTTCCTGTAATTCAACTGTCTAAATTCTTTATACTGTTGATGTTTAATCATTTTACGTGTTTAAATAATGTTAAAAAAATATACGGAACGTTAGTGGCCGAGAGCGCGCGTGAAGCGTGTATCGGGATGAGTTGGTGGTTGTGGCGGTGCGCGTGCGCAGCGTGGCGGGCTGCGTGATGCGCAGGGGCGCGCGCAGAGCCTGCGGCGCGTCGCCCGCGCCCGCTCGACGGTTGCGCGCGTGATGCGCGCGGACCGCGCCGCGCTCTACGCGTGGCTCGTCTGCTGCGCAGCCGCCCTCTCCTCGCACAAGTACAGCACGCGCGTCGTGCGCACCAAGTACGGGCCGCTGCGTGGCATCGTTGTTCATTCGCACCCACAAGTTGAGGCCTACCTCGGTGTGCCCTATGCTACACCGCCTCTAGGAAGTCTGAGGTAAGTTACTCATTTGTACCTTATATACGTATCAATGAAATTAAATATGAGGTCGTATAGATAGGTGTTGACCCATCTTGGCCCGATGCTGTAATGCTGTTTCTCCTAACCCGTGTTATTATCGCTTTTGGGTCTGTAATAAAATATATGTACGCACAAGAAACCATTGTATTCTATACAAACACGCGTCAAGATGAATAGGTAAAAGTATCTGTAATTTAGTCAATTTAGAAGAAACATCAGGTCTTTGAATTTTTAATACATTTTAAATACAAATAAATCATAAATACTATGCAAACTTATCGGCTTTCTTAATTTTTATTTCAACCATTTCTTAAATAACGACAACCTCCTTATTTATTAGTCATCCAGCAATCATCTAATCCCTCTTACGACTCAAATAATTACATGTGGACATTTGGGTATTTGAATAGGTACATGCCGCCGGTGACTCCATCGCAGTGGCGCATGCCGCGGCTGGCGGACACGGCGGGCCCCGCGTGCCCGCAGGCGCCGCCCTCCGCCACGCCGCGAGAAGACGCCCTGCTGGTACACCCGCGCGCACGGATCCGACAACTCGAGCGTCTGCTGCCCTTACTCAGCAACCAAAGCGAAGACTGCCTATACGTCAACTTATACGTGCCAGTTAACGGTAAGTATATTTTTTTACTTTTACTTATCAGAACATTTTTACTTTTAAGAACATCAGCGAGAGTAGAGTGGCCGGCTGTCTGTTGAACAGATTTAAAAAACCTAGAGTCTCCCATGGTCGACCTTTACTAGCCGTCGGATGAGGTTAGCGGAGGATCAACAGAACGCCGCAGTGATAATTGATTATGATAATTATCAACAAAGCGAAATAACAAAACACGAATTATGAAATAAAATAAGGAATTATATTGTAGATACGAATGTAATAGGAACGAGAATTTCTATTCTTATGTTCCATTCATTAGGAGGAATCCAAGATAAATTACAAAATTCTATTACATACATTTTAATATTTCACGTAGGAATTATTTATTGTTTGAAGTTTCAATGACTTTTTTCTATTTCACTTGCCGCCATAACAAAGTACTTACGTTCCGGCGATAACGAGGTCTATCTGCTCAATCCGCAGTACGCCGAACTCAATTCTGGCCCAATTGCTTTTCTTATTATGGCAGCATCTGATGTCTGGAATGGAACAATAATATCGTAATGGGGCTTTGTCTGTTAGAACGGTGGTTCTCGCGGCGCCCGTTAATCCTTGCCAACGGCTTATTCATAATTTATTCACGCCATTTCACCGCTAATTCACTGCCCGTTAAATAAGCCGCTCTTCAAATATGTATCGCAATGTTTTTACAGAAAATAGCTGTAAAGTACCTAACGCGTTGTTTTTAAAGATTTATTAAGTATCCTGTCGGAGATACTTCTCAGCGACCGACTCAAGAAACGTTAGGTACTATGAATCGTATGTTTTTTTCGATATGATGGCATGCCATACGATGTCAATGGGTGGTAAATAAAAGCTTCATAAGTAATGTATTTAATTAAAATTTAACTTTTAATTGTTCATTATACGTATAATTAATTCTTGTGTCTATTTTTTCGTTTGTTATAAGTAGGTATAATATTTTTTTTTGTACAATAACAACCAATAACATGATAAAAGGTCATAAGAACGACGTTCAAGGGAAGAAAGAAGAAAGAAAAACGAAGTAAGAAGAGGGAACTATATTTTTAACGGCTGCCGAGGCCTCAATTCCGTAGTGCATTGCAGTGCAGTTGGCCCCCTGCAAGCAGTGCGGAAGTGAGGCGGAGGCAGCCACTTCGTCGGAGGCAGCCAGCGTCAGGGAGACGTAGCACAAAATGCGCCTAAAACGAATATGGAAATAGATGACAACGGTATATTATACTTACTTTAGTTATATGTTTTTCCAAGTTAGTAAGTAAGCAGTGTTTGTCCAGTGGCTAAATTTTTTTTTGGGTTTGCTCAGTTTGTAGCAAGTGTGTACATTGTAAAGTAATTTGAATATCTATTTTATGTCTTAAATAAAAAGCATTTGTGAGTCAAAAATATATCAAAACTAGGAATCCGGCTTCTTACTAATAATAATATAATTTTTAGTCTGTATGCTACAAGATTAGAAACTAATTCATGCTAAGTGGCATTAAAATTTAGGATACAATTCGTAAGTTGTTCAAAGACATCCAAATACATTCAGAATGTCTGTTTGGTATTTACATCCTCAGTAAACTGCACTTTGCGTCTAGACACAGAAGGAATACCTAAAGGAATTCGTTGTCAATATCACAAATAATCACAATATAACCCCTATTGCCAACGCGTTCCAAATATTTCATGTTATTAAATCTGATCCGTTGTTTAACAATACGAAATATTTTCGATCGTATATAATTATATTACCCATGACTTCTGAAAATCCTATCTGTCTGCTCCTTGATTATGTTTGTTTGTTTCACAGAAATCTCATTGAAAACATTAACTAAATACTTCTTCCAATTTAATAAGTAAGGGCATATTGTTAAGACGTCGATGAGGCCCTGGGTTCTTTTCTCAGCGGATCAAAAGTAAATTAGGAGTTTAAACTTTTATTTGAGCTATGTATGCGCTTGTCTTGTGTTTGTCCATGGTAACGCTATATATTCCCACTAGCCCACGACTTCGTTTGCGTGGAATTTAACTATATAATGTATTTTAATATATCGTAATTCTAAAATAAAAGTAGCCTAAGTGACTCTTTATGACATCAGCTATTTGCCAACGAAAGTCCCGTCAAAATCAGTCCAGCCATTCCAGAGATTAGCCGGAACACACAGACAGACAGAAAAAAATGGTTAAAAAATGTTATTTTGGTATATGACTGTATATACTGACAAGCATATGCATTTAGAAAAAAGCGGTTATTTTTATATTACTAACAGACACACAATTCTATTTATTTGTATAGATATAGTATTTATTTATTTTCAAAGTAATTAAATGCAATATTTTTCACATATGGACTGAAGGTGAGAACGAAGGGGCGGGGCTGCCGTGCGTGGTGTTCGTCCACGGCGAGTCGTACGAGTGGAGCTCGGGCAACGCGTACGACGGGACCGCGCTGGCCGCGCACGGCAACATCATCGTAGTCACTATCAACTTTAGGCTAGGTGTTCTGGGTAAGTCACAAAAAAACCGATTTTTTTAATTCAGACATACCTAACTCAATCAAAGATTAAATCACCAAAATTTGAGACGCATCGGTCAAGTAGCTCACCCGAAGTTTAAATAAAGGATTAAAAACTAAAACCTCATATTTTCTAATCTACCACAAGCTGCATAAGCGATCCATTCTAAACTTTATTTGATTGAAGTTTTTATAAACACTCGATTCGTGTAAATTCGAATAAGATCGGTTAATTCGAAACATACAAAAAACCATACATTCACATACACACATACATATACATATACACAGTAAGAATGTTTCTAAGGTCAAACATCTGGATTTAGTAATATTTAAATGTTCAAAAATTTTATCGTAATCAGAGTTAAATAATTTCAAGACAGAATAAAAACAAAGTTATGCTTATATTAAAAGCTGTATGACTGGCCCGCAAAAATATCTGGTGCACTTACTTAAACCCAAATTCTATTTGAATTAAATTCTACATGCCAGTGGAGTATAGGCAATCCACAAGTATGCGCTCTCATGCAGAATCTACAGTTTCTCGAAGCTTGAATACAGTTACGAGTACCTGCAGTATTTGAGCAAAATGTACGGTTATATTGGGTACATCAAATAACTGCATAATAGGAGTAGTTACGTTTTGTGATTGAGAAAATGGTTTAGCGAGCTCGCTCGTTTCACTTTAATGAAGTGGTAATTCCGATAGTATTTTGTCATTATAGAAATATTTTAGGTATACTTTTATTAGTGGTGGTTGTTTGCATTTACCTCGGAGAAGTACCTACTATCGTGGCCCCCATAATCCGCCATGAAAGCAAGTTCAGCAAACATTTATTTTATTGCTATAATCCTAGCCGTCATGAAAAGCACACTTGCAACATACACACGCATAAAACCTTTGTTATGACTTCGAGCTTGTTTGGGGATTGACGCTATCCACTGACCATTCCATTGTAGATTACGCTATTATGTTTAGTTGGTAAGGGGCATGATGACGCTTAGGTTAATATCAAAGTCTTTATATTGCAAAAGGGCATGCAGGCTACCTGGTCCGCATCCAATCTCAAATGTAGAAAACAAACTTGTGTGGTGTATGCGGGTGCCTGGCTACTTATGAGGATATTAAGATGTTTGCTTTAAACAAAGCTGAAACACAAGACATGCTGCTTTACGACGGGTTAAAAGCCAGGCAGTTCCACCACGGACGAGCTGCTAGGGTTCTACCACCTAAAGCAGTTTGTTTTTGTTCTAGGTTTCTTAAAGACTGGTGGTAAAGGTTCAGCGCAGGGTAACTTCGGGTTAATGGATCTGGTGGCGGGGCTGCACTGGCTGCGGGAAAACCTTCCCGCATTCGGTGGCAACCCAGAGAAGGTCACGATCATGGGCCATGGGACGGGCGCGGCTCTGGCGAACTTCCTCGCCGTGTCACCGGTTGCTAGAGGTAAAACTTTTGTCATAAATGGGTTAGATTCGTAGAAATATCTTCAAATTATAGTGGCAACGTGCATGCAATAGTAATAGAAATAGGGCGGGAATAAAAAACAGCTCTCGAATTTGATTTTTTAATTAAGTAAAACAACGTAGATGCCGTATATTTAGTTATTATGAGTACCATCGCTCTACCGCCTACGATCCGGATCTACTACGAGTACCATCGGTAAAATGGGGTTTACGAGTAGGTACCTACTATGGGTCTTAAAATTTGTGATGACTTGCGACTCTAAATTTTCTAGTTTTTCCTATGTTTTGTCTTTTATTCGTTTTTAATTCCCACCGACGTTTCAAATTATTTTACCTTAATAAAACGAAATAAATTATTTTAGGTTCAACCTCCTTGCAGTACCTTGATAGTCACGTTTAAATATTATAGATAAGTACCTATACGATTCATAATGTTCATTACGATTCGTACGATTCATAATCCCTACGAGAAAATAGATATTAATAATAACCATAACAATCCATTATAATAGCCGTTGAATAAAGACAGCGGCTGCGGCTTTGACCATCCTTTCACGAGTGACGCATGGCCAGCTATTGTTCGTAATTAGTCCGCTCTCAGCCAGATTTCGTTATGTTTCCACTCTCGCTTAGATCTTTGCGTAATGAGATTATAATGGCCATACTTTGAATGCATTTAAGGGGCATTTCCGTAAGTGTATTAAACGTAATAAATAATGTTGTAGGTAAGGATGAAAATTTAGAGGGTAAGGGGATCAATATTTCATGTTGAACCCGAATTGCTTGCTGCCTTTCTTCAGATCAATCCTTTTTTCCTTGAGTCAAAATCCATCTTAAGACAAATAAAACAAGCCCAAATATTATGATAGACTAGCTGTGCCTGCGATTTCGTCCGCGTGGAATTCTAAAATAAAAGTACCCTAAGTTACTTCTTATTACATCTGCCAGTGAAAGTGCCCTTAAAATCGGTCCAGCCGTTCCAGAGACTAGTCAGAACAAACAGACACACAGACGAAAATTGTAAAAAAAAATATTTTGGTAGATTATCGTGTATAGGGTAACCTGGTCTAGGAGTACGCATCCGATAAGAGTACGCAATACCAAAAGCCGAGAAGTTGCTTACGATGCGCGGCTAACTTCAGTCTTATTTTGATGTCATCTGTGTTAAGAAGTGCTGTGAGAAAAAAAAATCAAATCCGGATGCAAACACAGAAACTACGTAAATTTAAAGATTTTTGCTCAAAATGTTAAATATTTTTAATATTTTGGAAGTATTTTTGAGACAAGAATGAAATTATTTTGTAAAAACGAAGTAAACTGTAGGGTTTTCAAAGAGGATGCCTAACGCATACAGCGAGCGTAATTCCTGTCAACGCCAAGAGATGGCGTTGAATTTTGATCGTTTGCAATTTGGCTAGTGTGTGTATGAGTACGCAGTTATGTACCTTATAAGAGTACGCGCGTACTCTTATACGCAATTATTTTTATTTGCTCCATTTTCTTACTTGTTCTTTATAAATATAGGTGCATATTATATAACATGCAGGTAATTCTTTAATTAGCCCCCCTACCACTAGCAGACTTTCATAGAACTAACCGCAAAAGAGCTAAGTCAGACTGATATTTTGAGTGGGTCTCCGTACAAGCTGACTCTCGAGAAGTCTTTGGCTTCAAAATAATGTACTAAAGAATATACCAAAGAATCCTCCTAAAAGGGCTAAAAAACCTTTTAAAGTGCCAGAAAAACTGGCCAAAAAACAAGGTTTGGAGATGACCAGCATGTACTGAACTATACTTAAGTAGACCCCCCGCAGAAGACTGGATAGGATGTTCAGTATGCTCCGAACGCTGGCATGAGGCTTGCACGACTTATGAGGGTCAAGGAAATTTTATTTGCTACCTTTGCAAGTAAAAAAAAAGAAATGCACGACCCGCGTACTCTTATCGACGTAGACGCGTACTCTTATCCAATAGTACTTGTAAGAGTACGCAATTCCCATTTCTGATTATTTTTCTAATTGTGAGAGAAAAAGTATAATTTTGTTCTTTTTTGTATTATTTTATGGAAGATGTTTAAATTGTAGATGTAATAAATGCCAAGTTGATTACCTAGACTTCATTTTTATTTTTTTAGAGTATTTTAAACCTTAAGTGCGTACTCCTAGACCAGGTTACTATACGTGCAACATAATAATAAATATGCATTTAGTATAAAGCGGTAATTTTAATATTACAAACAGATTTACAATTTTATTTATTTGTATACATAATATCATAGTCATAGAAATAAATAAAATTGGTGTGCGTATCCGTATCCGTCTCCAGTATTAGATAAGATGAATATTGTTATTGATTCTTGGTAAGTAGATAAGTGTGCAAAGTTTCCTTTAATTCCTACATTTGCAATATCAATGAAAATAATGTTTAAAGGTTCCTTTATATACTCGTAGCTACAGGTGAAGCCTATACAAGCGTGTCAAATAAATGCAAAGTGAATTTCCTCGATAACGTTTTATCTTTGATCACGTCAATGTTACTCCATCGAAGTGGCGGAATGAAATTAGGTTATTTGTTTCAGAACTACTGAAGCGCGTCATCTTGTTAAGCGGATCCGGTCTAAGCTCGTGGGCTTTGCAAAGAGAGCCACTCACAGTAAAAAGAAAGGTACGTAAAAGCAAATTAACGGCATATTGAGCTAACTTTGAACGAGAAGCTGGAAATCATTTTAGTGAATTTTGTCTTTTTGTCGACCTTTCGTTACCCTCATACACTTTTATGGTCCGTCCTCTAGTGACTTGTGCACTAGCTTTTATGAATATAACGTTTAATGAAAATGCAAATACTTACACTACGTGTACTGGTATTTTAACTTAAAGAGTTTTCCTTTTATCAGTACAGTACCTTTTATCAGTTGTAGTTAAGAAGTGGATTAGAGTTTTAAGTGTTTGTTAAACTTTGAAATAAATATTTGTTTGAAACTTATGTTAAAACTTAGGTACTATTGTGATCTCAGCTTACAAATCCCTCGTCAAAATTTACTTAGTTTGAGAAGATATAACGAAAAGTTATCTGACACTTCACAGCTACTTGTATAAGTTGGTGTTGTTATACGTTCGCCGATTCTGCATACCGAATTAAACAGGAGACTCCTTCAAAACTACTTACAAAATTAAGCGTAACTAACTACTGTGGTGTTTTCGAGTATTTGATGTTAGAATTAAACTTAAGGAAGTTACTTGAGATTTAAATAACACTGGAATTTAATACCCATACCTTATTGAAGTGAAGATATTTATAAACGGAGGTAAATTTTCAAATTAACATAGTTAGGTAGTATAGTTTAACACATTGAAAGTTGAAGTACGAAATTTGTGTACTTTCTGAGTTTGCAAGTCGTTGAAGTCAAGCTTTGGTTGCTAGAATAATTGAGGTAACTGCATATAGGTACATGACATCCGTAAACGTGCGTTGCTAGTTTTTTGATATAAACTGAAAAAAAGCGGAAATAGCCCAGTGGTTTAGACTTCGGGCATGTGAAGTCAACAAACACGAATTAGTCAAGCGTGGTGGAATCCTTCTCGTTGTGTGAGAAGACCCGACCCCGAAATGAGTCACAAATGGGTAACACAATAGGTACGAGTATATAGTTACGAGTAGCAAAGCGATCCCTGCTAGGTCAGCTTGTAAGAATATGAAAACTATTGCTAAAATGAATGTCAATTTATAGGTAGCAGAACAGACCGGGTGTCACGGAGACCTCCTAGAGGACGACTTAGCGCCGTGTCTCCGCAACAAGCCTCTGGCGGAGCTGTTGGCTGTGCGGCTCGGGCCACCACGCTTCCTGCCCGGCTTCGCGCCCTTTGTCGACGGCACTGTCATTGTTACTCCATCCTCGGTAGGTATTTTACGCCGGTATATAGGCAGAATATTGCTTGTCAATTTTGAGTTTGATGCTTGTTTAGGTGGCTTTCTTCCTTCCTATCAGACCTTTGAAGTCCATCGCTAGACGCCGGCCTAATCGACTGTTGCTTGTTGCTTTTGTTTTAAGCTACTTTGCTTACACTTTTACTTACACTTTCAAAAAAGGAGTAGAAACTTGTGTTACTCGTGTCAATAGTATGTATGAGTATGAATATGAAACTCAACGTTTAGGCAGTCCCCAAAACAAAGCAATATTATGTAGACTCTGTTTTGATTATTTAAGGATATTTTTTTTAATTTATCATACTTAATCCAATTTTTGAATCGCGTCATACCGTGTGCCGCCACGGAAAGGTGCAAAAATAGACATTTCACATCATTTTTTTTTCTTAGACTTCGATCAGTATTATTAGCAGATTATATTGATGTATGCTCTTTTGCAGTCGCCGCCGCCCACGGACAACTCGCGGCTGGGCGCGGGCGCCGCCGCCGTAGCGTCCGCCGCTGGACATGAACTCGCCGACTTCTCGCATCGAGAATTGCTCTTTGGACTTACAACTACTGGTAAGATATGTTAGCTAGCTGTTGAGGTGTTAATCTACAAATTCCAGTTTATTTATAATGTAATTTTGATCTCTATTCGTCTCCTTATCATTGCATCGTTTATTTTATCTCTAAATAGAGAGAGAGATCTATAAATATACTTTAGTTAGTAAATGAGTAGCAAAGGGTCTTGAAGGCCACTTGATTTTAGTGGCCACTCCTACCTTTAGTAGTTAAGAAAGAAGGTCGGATCAAATAAAGAGTCTTAGTGAAGCGTTATACCTATTGTTTATTGTAACTTCTGTTGTGAGGATAATATTCGGTCCATTGTGAAAAGATTTAAAGGGAGTCATCTATGTTCATCACTTGAACCGGTTATCAACCCGGCTGGGCTTAATTTCAACAAACTAGCGACGGCTAGAATGTAATTTTCGACGAGAAATTGCTATCTAATCTTTACAAGTCCGTTAACTTTGGGGCTGTCGTACGTTTGGTACGGGCCACTTGTTTTATGATAATAGTAGTATCGGCGATCGGCGAGCTGTAATGCGCAAGGGTTTTAAAGTATTAAACGACTATTGGCTACGCAGACAATTGTAGGTAAACCTCGCTAATAGTTCCCATTAAATTGTCGTATATTAGTTATACTCGTACAATACGACGACGCGTGGCTTCAGTGTGATAATATTAATTAAAAAAATTAACTTAGCAACTAACTAAGGGGTAATAAAAAGGGAAAAATGAATTGAGCACCACTATCTTGACATCCGTTAAGCATCTAAAAGCTAAAATTTTACAATTCATCGCGGAAACGTGTTGAGAAATTTTCTTGTTGAAATATTAAAATTTTCACCTCTACTGTGACACGGCGATGCAAAATCCGGAGACATTTAGCAGAACATCGTACTTTTTAATTAAATAAATGTGAATGCGGCAGTGGGAGATCATAAATTAATGCAAATGAATGACATGCCATTACTTGCAGAATCGTACTTGGAATTCAATGCCCAAGACTTGGAGTTCGGCTTCAACGAGAGCCGGCGAGATCGTATTCTGCGCACCTTTGTCCGCAACGCCTACTATTACCATCTGAACGAGATTTATTCCACTCTCAAGAACGAGTACACCGACTGGGACAAGCCCGTGCAGAATCCGCTCAGCGTGCGCGACGCTACACTTGAGGTAGGTTTTCCATTTTCAATTTCATTTTCATTTATGAGGAATTGAAGTCTATTACTCTATTATATCAAGACGTAGTTATACCATACAAAAAAAAGTGAAAGCAATAAAAAAATTTAAATCTCTTAGAGGCAAGCCTAATAAGAGACTCTTATTGTTCGATACCTACGCTACTGTATCAATATTTATATGTTTATAGTCTGTTACGGAAAAATAAGTTTTTATTATTCTGAGATGTGTTGCTATACAGCAGAAACGTTGAAAAAGTTTCGTTTCATCTTGAAATTCTTTACCCTTACATTGATAAAATGTAAATTTGTATGTCTTTCTTTAGTAATTTTATTTTTTTTAATTGCAATATCTTGATATGAGTATGAAGTAGGTATGTATGTGGCTTTTAATATATTGTGGTTGGAAACATACCCATGGGTGGTCAGGGCGGCGTAGGAAACTTCATTAAGTACGTGACTGCAGTTTTATGAATTTGTACTCTGGCTATCAAGTTTTATAGTTCAGACGTAAATTTAAAAATATATGTAATATAATAGTTATTTGTGCAAATATATTTTCTTTCTATCTGTCTTGCTACCTTGCTGAATCAAATATTAACTTATTTACTTAGTTTAGAAATGGTCTTACTACTTTATCATAATATTAAATACAATAATATACCTACTGTTCTCAATTCAAAAACTAAGCGGAGATCCAAAGCAATAAGGTGAAACAATAGCTAGTCTTCAAGCTCTATGAAGCTTTCGCAGTCGCTACGTCTACTCGTATATACCGCGGTGTCGCCGTCTCAATATCAGCGACGGTCTTAATTTGAACCTCAAGTGGTTCTGAACCCACCGCGCCCGTCTCCCGCAACGCACAAAGGCAGTTAATGACGCTGCCGTACACTGAATACAAGATGGCCGTTGAAACCCTTTATGGGAAAAGACTCGCATCCTCCTGTAAAAAATCCAACGTCATCATTGTCATAACGCCACAATGCCACGCCACCTCTAGGTGGCTATTTTTTCTAATTTTCTCCCGTTTGTACGGTAATTATGAGGGCCTTTGAATAGAGTGCGCCCGACTTACTCCAGGTAAAGTATCTTTTGTTTAAAATTATGTTACGATGGCGTTCGAGGTAACATTTTTGTTTTAGAAGATCTCAATATTTCATTCCAAGGCTGTATTTTCAAGTATAATATGGCAACTTTTGTGAAGTTCTGAAAGTATAAATTTATTATTTTCGCTGGATTACGCTGCCCCAACATTTAAAAATTCCTTCTTGCAATTACGACGGAATGTAAATGGCGTGAATGGATTTAATGTTCAGTGAATAATTTCACTGTAAGTAATATCTAATCAAAATTTAAGAAGTTATGTGCATTTTAATATATGGAAGAGTAATGCACGAATAGATAGGAATATGATTATAAATTTATTTGATTCATTATTTCACAAATCTATCTATTACCGTCTACGCGTCTGTCTCCATTTAATAAAGAAAAAAAATACAAACATCCGAAATTATCCTCTGAGGTCCTCCAAACCCTTACGAAGCTGCTAAAGCTATTAGGATGACGTTGCATATTAAATATGTGGTCCCATGTACCTAAACTTATTTATGCCTTTTCATAAATTAGGTTAAACGAATTTCTATGTACTAAGATTAGTAGGATATAGATCCATATTCGATTCAATAGTTATATATTTGTTACCAGGTGCTAAGCGACGGCCGAACAGCGGCTCCCCTCATACGCCTCGGCTACTTGCACGCATTGAGAGGAGGCACGACGTACTTCACACATTTCCACCACCTCTCGCAAGATAAGGATTATCCCCAGGTACGTGCATAACAATAGCGGTCGCTCGAATACCCGAGTGAATTTAAAGCAGGCCCTGTTTAAACACTTGCGGAATTCTAATACATCTGAAACTAAGTAGGTTTGATCATTCATGGTGGTTTTTATTAGGGATTGTGCTAGATTTATAAAAAGCTACTACTTATACCATTAAAAGCAAATTGATTGCTTTGGGCAATAGTATAAAGCGCATTTACTGACTTATTCACGTCAATTTTACCATCAAACAGGTATTCGCTTGTTCATTATTTAAGTCACAAATACTTGATACGTTATATCACTGGATAAGATAAATTTCTCTGCTCCTTTATATTAAAGAGTGTTAGCTTTAGTCTTCGCATTGTATTGTGTTCTAACAAAAAGGTTGTCTGGCAGAAATGAAACCGTCTTTATTATTCTAAATAACCTTATGTGTTTATCCTGGCGATTAAACATTCCTAATATTATGTTACATTATTGTATTGTTATCCTTCAATATTATTTGTTTGTTAGCGACCTGGTTCGGTCCATGGGGAAGAGTTGCCGTATTACTTGGGAGTTCCGCTGTCGACTACACATCACCAACAGAATTTTACGCAACAGGAACAACGGGTGTCGAAACTTTGTATGCACTACATCGCAAATTTTGTTCGATACGGGTGAGCATGAAGTTTATACGTTTGTGCAATTCAAAAAGACCTGCTTAATGCAATAGATAGAGGAATACAATTTAAAAGATAAAACTATTTCTTTACTTTTTATGTCAATTCGTATCTAATACAAAAAATATTGAAAAGATTTTAGTAATATTTATTAAAAATTAATACAGTTACTCATGTAAACATACATGTAATACATATTGCTATGGACGATGGCAATTTTTATATCTTGGCTATTGAAACCATCATAATTATTACTCATAACATGTTCCTGAAGTACCTATTAATATTTTTATTATTTTCATCTAATTGGGTTAGTTGGAAAAGACATGCAACTAATTGACGTGGTTTTCTCTTAGCAACGCAGTCGTAATCATTGAACGATGCTACGATAATTACTGACAGAATATACCAGCAAGCACTTATAAATTTTAATAAAAATGGCAAGAGTTGTACATTAACTAAATTTAGAGCGTGCTCTACAAATTAATATGTCTCAGAATACGTAGATGAATTAAATTTATTAAAGATAAGACCAAAAATTAATTAGTAAACGTATTGTAGATTGTGTATTTCAGTATTCATTCAGGTATAACAGTATTATACCGAGGTTGTCGAAAATTAAAATGAATTGAATGTAAAAGGATACATCGGGAGTGTAAAATAACTTCCATCCCATTTAATTTTCCCGGCTTAGCGGGATGTAATTTAAATAATCTGATAAATCGGGCTTGTAGACATTTTGCGACTAAAAACTTTTTATGTTCAGGGGCTATGCGGCTTGATGTGTCAAAAGATATCCGGGAATGGTATAATTTGCAATAAAATATTTCGACGTGAAAACTTTCTTCCTTTGTCTTGTTCGATGAAAATTACTAACGAAAGTGATATTATTACCTACTGTATAAATAATGGAGGTATTTTTCAGTAAGTAAGAAATACAGAAGGAACGCGTTTATTTGCACGAAATTATTAAAAACATTAGTTATGGTTTTAACGTATTTTTACAAATTATAACAAAGATGAATGAATGAAGTTCCTTATAATAATAATGTATCACTTTCAATAGGATTTACGTATATTAATCTAATATAGGAATCCTAACGACCCAAGTGCGACGCCACCGCCCAGCCCAATGCTGGGCGAGACCGTGCAAGTGGGACCAGACCAGACCCCGTATTGGGACACGTACGACACCATCAATCAGCTCTACATGGAGATTAGTAAGTAAAATAAACCTATCTATAAGTGACTTTTTTGTAGATTTTACCTAATTATGATGAATATACAATGCACTAGGTATTACTGGGTAAATATTGCTGGTAAAAAATAATTATTATTATCGTATTCTATTCTATTCGAATAAAGAATTACGATCTACATAGGTTGTTAGATACCACCGTACGGTATCTACAAATAAACTGAATATACGGTATCTACAAATAAACTGAATATACTTCAGAGCCTTAATGATAGTTTATTTTGAAAGCTAATTTCTTAACCATCCAGCACCTGTTGAGTTTGCACCCCACTGTTCAAGGAAATGTGGTGCTAATGAAACATTTCTCTAGCGATTTTTTATGCCACGGTCCTAAATTTCGAAAGTATTATTTAAAAAGCCTTATTCTACAACCATTAAAGCCACATCGTCGCATAAAGCTGATGTACGATGATGATCCATTAAAAAGTTTGAGGATCCCCGTGTTTGGAGTACCTTTTATATGCAATTTTGTTTTAGGCTTGGTGCTTACATGTCGTGGAATCTATATCTACAGGGCATCGTATGTAACCCAGCCTATGAGACTTTGTTTTATTGCCGTTTTAAGACGTTTTCTGTAAGTCACATTTGCAAGTGTCCGCTTCCTTGCACGTAATATCTCCTTCAGATAGCCTATCTCAGATATGAAATTTTATTTCATACTATGTTTCGTGGGAAAAGTGCTGATCAGTGGTTATTGCTACTTTGATATATCGGTATTAAAACAGGCGGAATGGCGTGTTCCCCGTAATATTGTAATTGCTATTAATCCTCGCTTTGATAAATTTATGTATGTGTGATGACAATTAAACATGGAAGCTGTTGAAGCAATTACAGTGGGCGTCGAACGTTAAGCGTTAGATATTTATAACCTAGTTGTCCTCGCTATTATGCTGCAATTAGTCATGAACCTAAACGTAGGTACTTTGATTTTTGAAACTCCACCTAAAACGAATTTATCGCCGTTATTAACTTTTTAAATACTTATTCATAATCATAGTCATATGTTTTTACTCGCAACAGCCCATAAGGGTGCCGTGCCATTAAACATCAAAATGTTTCATTAAAAAGTTTGAGGGTACATTTACGAGCAAGGATCATTTGTTTCAATTTGAATGTAGAACATTGCGCGGGAGACCGGAAACGAGGAGTCACAACTGCGGCCACAAGATGTCACTGTTGTGGTTATCCCTAATCCCGCAGTTGCACCGGCCTGTATCCGGCGTTACTAACTTCGCATTGAAATATTACTTTTTAGTACTAGGTACTAAAGAGTTCCATAGAACATAAAAATGTAGTAATTAAAGCGCTTAAATAGTTCATCAAAATGTTGATGGTGCTCTCGATATGAGAATTTATTTTAATGATGTTGGCACCAATATTTAATACCGTGGCTATATTTTTGATGGTATTCGTTCAGTTATCTCTTAAATATAATTTTGAGTGATGGTGATTGGTGATTGCATATTTAGGTAAAAACAGCCAATTAACAAACTCTTTCAGTTTAAAAAATATTTCAATTTTTTACTATGTCCTAAATTTTAAATGTCGAATGTTGCGCAGGTGGAAAACCTGAAATGAGGAGTCACTACCGCGGCCACAAGATGTCGCTGTGGCTGTCCTTGATACCGCAGCTGCACCGGCCTGGGCCCGACCTGCCCGACGCAGCCATGAGACATCACCACTTTCAGGATGACAACACTAACGAAAAGGAATATTATGAAGGTAATCTATTGGACATTTAAAAATCAATTGTATACTCTCACGTAGGCAGTGTGTAGAAATTATGTCGGGCGCTGATTGAAATTATCATGAATGTTGATGCAGGTGCGGTGAGACCACAGTCGACGTCGCGAGCGCATGTGCCTCACGTCGTCAACGTTGACGTCGGTCGTGAAGCATCGCGAAGCACGCCCGCACCGCGCTCGTCGCCCAAGCCGCCCCCCGCGCCGCCCGCGTCCACGGAGTGCCCACCTAACGCTTCGGCCACCCCGGTGCAAAACGACGATGCTCTTCTGCGACGCCTTGCATCGTCACACTATCAATCCTACACCGCAGCCCTCACGGTCACGATCGCCGTCGGCTGCTTCCTCCTCCTCCTTAACGTTCTCATATTCGCCGGCATATATCACCAGCGGGGTTCCCGGCCGCGAAGACACAAGGACGACCTGGCCGAGGCCGGCAGCTCGTCCTCCTCGGACAACTACGACGGAAAGCTAGACTATGAAGTGCACGCGTTCGACGGCAAAGGTTTCGGTTTCGAGTGCAAATCGGCTCACGTGCCCCGCAGTTCGGGTTCGAAATTCGACTTGAGGACGTTATCTGATTGCGGTGAGCCCACTTTCGGTGAGTACAGTTGTTACGACGAAAAGCATCGAGCGGCTCGTAGTTCGTTACCCGACGTGAGCGTAGGTAGTGCGATAGAAGCGGGCAGTGTCGTGTGCATCGATACCCAGAAACCGGATATACAGAAAGTGGAGGGGCGGATCCAGGATGCGGTTGGTAGGACCAGCACGTTCGAACCTCGCGTTGTGGACAGTTCTACGCAGGTGAAATTCGGTCCGGGGCCGGATTGTGTCGATGGTGCGGCAGAGTCGAACGGTGACTCCGAGTCGTCGGCCGCGGGAGGGTCGGGGATCCTCAGAGTGCCGCCCGCGCCCACCACGCCCGCCCCTCCCGGAATAATGAAGAAGAGAGTGCAAATACAAGAGATATCAGTATGAGACTTGGACAAATTGGACACCGCTGAGGTGGTTGTGAACGAAAGGACAAAGTTGTGATTTTAAACCCTAATCTAATCGTGTAAATACAGTTTATTATAATCATTATTATACAAATGTATGTACATAATGTAAACGTCAAGTAAATCTAATACTCTTATGCTCTACGACCTAAGGCTCAGCCTTGTTTGCAAGTTGTGGTTGTAAATATGTCTGTGACCACGTTCGACTTGCCATAGGATCGAGGATGTAGGAATATGTTAACAGTAGATGATATTTCAACGGTTCCTGAGTCTCTGTTACTTGCAACTTTCCTAAATCACTCAGTTGGTTTTTTTCATAAATCGGATATTTCTGTTTTGCCAAAATGTAACGATTAAAGTACATCTACTGCTATTCTATTCCAGCAAACTATAATACTATAGTATAACGAATAAGTAGACTCTTGTGAAAGTATCGGTGAGTATAATAAATGTGAATATAACGGTAATTAGGTAAATGCGAACGGGTCTTTCGAACCAATTCACACAATTACATAATATGTACATATAAAGTATACAAAATATTATTAATAAAACTGAACAATTATGATTTTATCGAAAAAATATAACAAAAACGTAGTGAATAATAATTAGGTATTTAAAATATTGCATATGTTGTGATTTTTTGTAAAGTTACTTTAAGTGAAAAGTGTGTTAATTTGAGTAGTTTTTGATAAGTAAATGTTGAAAACTAAGTAGTATAAATAAATCGGCAAATGGACGGGTACATGTACTAAGGCACTGCATACAGTTTAAGAACGGGTCAGTCATTCATCAACTAAAAGTATTTAAAGGTATACAGGGTAATAGACCTCAACTGCGTAGAAGCATTGCACTTTGAATTTCCTCACATCTGTCTGTATGATTATAATATAGTACCTAGTTATACTCATGTGCTTGGAGTAATATCCAGGCATGAAATGCGTATACAGAGTGTAAGGTAAATAGCCCCTTGTGAAGTATTTGAAACTTTATAACAGTTCAGAAGATTGCTGCTCGTAAATAGTACAGTTTTCATACTGTTCATTCGTTGCAAAAGGAGGCTTTAAAATACTTTACATGTCATCCAATACGAGTGTCTCACAGACAAATAAAAATGGGTCGTTCTTTGTGAGAGGTGACAATGATTTTCGGTAAGGCTTAATTACAGCCAAGAAATAATTACAAAATATTTGAGAGAATCTGGTTCATTCTTTTAAGTTGTCGAAATTTCTTTGTTCGCTTAAACTACAAATGAAAAGCTTTAATGTGCAGAATATAGTAACTGAATTACTAGTGATTTTATGATGATTATTAAAATATAGATGTTATTTTATCTCCAATGTGTGATAGTTGGTTAGAGTAGTGAGTGACCTCGTCTCGCCTCATTGTCGAGTTTCTAAAATAATGTCAGACTGATAAAACATACTTGTCTCCGTAGGAATACTGTGTTTTATTTTATTTATCATGCACTTAGTTGTATAATGTACTCGTCCAAATTTTTATCTTCCCAGGAATTGATGATGATCGAGAAATCGATGAGTGATTAATATTTAATATTGAATAAATTTATCCACTTTGTGACAAAATGTGACTGTTATATTAATTATCTAACGAATTGTTTTTAAATTTGTTTCAAAAGTTTAATAGATAAGTGTCAAGAGTGTTAGTACGGAATTGATGAATACTAGCTTATAATTACTACTAATATTGAATGAAATAACATTGTTATTATTCCATACGTTACTTTTATATTCGGTGTTGATCGAAAACTTAGATTTTTTTCAAGTTTTAACAGTAGGTACTGTACTTAATGCTTTGTTGGCAGTGTGCAAGAATGTAGACAAATGTATTGACTGATTTTAATGAACATGCTTTGTAAAATTTGTGTTTACCTTGGAACTGGAATGCCTCTTTATAATGCTTTATTTTCATTTATGATCATAGTATTTTTTTGTGTTTCGGAAATTGAGTTTCCAGTGTTAATGTGTTTCATAATAATTTTTGGTTTGAATATGAATGAATATTGTAAAAACACCATTTTTTATGCTCACTGTGGATGTCGATTGGACACAACCGTCGCAGCTCAGAGTATATGTGATGTAGGTACCCAGACTAATGTCAGAACCAATGTTAGTTTTTTTTACTAAACAGCTCTATGGACGGGATCGGTTCGCAACTCTGATGTGAGGTGGACCGTTCTCGTTTTATTCGGTCAGATAAACAAGCGATGAGTTTGTTTAGTGTGCTTAAGCGTTAGACTTAACTAGCAAGTATGGCCAGTATACCTTTACATTTGCCGTCAAAATTATTGTCATCATGATTTTCCGGATTATTACAATTTGATTGTTTTGTATTAATAAGTACTGATGGGATTCCATATATTAGATTAAATATTATTATTGCTTATTTGAATGGTACTGATAATAATAGTTATAAATACAAATTTATATACAACAATTAATAACGATTAATATTATGGTTAGCGGATCGAGCTGAATATCAACATTTTGTTACAATTTGGTGTTTAAATGGAGTGCGTAAAATGCGATGTCAAATAAACATTTGGAATTTAAAATAGTTTTGATTTTTATTTTTCCCAAAATAGTATCATATCCGATCATCATTGTATTATGCCTTCACTAGAAGTTTTCTTCAAGGTTTAATTACAGAACGGTATAATATAATACAATATTCAAATTTTTATAAAACTGTTTTGGAATTTAAAAATTCAAACATGAATGACATACTAATAAAACATACTTATATTGATAGATTAAAAATTAATAAAAAACGTTAAAATTGATGTGTACTTTGATATAACAGAGAAATTGGTTCTCGATGAAATTTTTGATATAATTTACAATATCTTCAGTATGGGATGATACAGGTATTTCAGTTTATAGACAGGAGCATGTTACTCGTATGTGAGGTATTTAATTTGTGAGTTGCGTGCCTTGAAAGCAAGACAGCTTCCTATCGTTTGGGAATATCTTGTGGCATTTCACTGAAGTGTGCTCCTCTCCTTATACAATACACATTTAATTTAATGATCCTACAGCCATTGTAGCTCGGGGAGGTACCTAGTCGCAACAATCTTAATTTGCCTTCTTTCAGCAAGTTTGTGTGTCGGTTGGCGATTCATATTATTCGTTAGTACATTTAGTTGCTAGAAATTCTTTATAAGAGGTGACCATTCTGACCATAAGCAACGCTACTTTATTAGGTAAGTTAGTCTGATTAACCTATTATTGAGTCACTAAAGGCCGGATCTCGTCTCAATATGAGAAGGATGTGAGCCCTAGTTAGTACACCACGCTGTTCTGATGCGGGTTGGTAGGATTCATTCATTAGGTGTACCTAATAAATTGTTTCAAGAAATCCCCTATTCAAAAAAAATATTGTTGTTGTAGAACGAACACGTCAACTCGCTAAATTGCAAAAGTTATCGAAGACTGGAAGAGAATTAGAAAACTTTTATAAGGCACGGAGATGAGTATGCGTTTATTCATGTTTAACGGGATCTCCTATGTCGTACTATAATATCATTAACTATACATCAGTAAAAGTGGATGATATATGAGTAGGTACGTATGGTAGGTAAGTCTTACCTATAATACGAGTACCTACATAGATATTATACACATTGGTCACTTATTGAATTGCAAGTTTGAATGAGAATAATGATAAGATAATATAGAATTAATTCCATGTTAAAACTGTATCTGAATCCCGTAATTTCTAAATTATATTATTAACTTATCGTAAGGCGAAATTGCTGTTATTTGTGTGGAAGAATTCATCATCTTCTAAATTAGAATAAAATTAATTTTGAGGGAATATTCATTAGTCTACACCAAACTTCCTACGAGTTTGTGCGGACGAGTTTTGCGAGTCTGAAGTAAAACTTTTACGCTTAATTTGAAATTCTTCTTAAAACACTACAATCTGCACTTTATTTTAATCCTGTTTGCGTTTTGTTCATGAACTATTTTTTGCGGACATATTCTACATTGAGATAGTAAGATTAATTTTTTTCTTTCTATACGTTAAATAGCACGATATTTCTAGACATTTGTACTATATTTAATGTACTGAAATTCAAGAATTTGAATTTCCTATACCTATTTATGTTCAAAGCAATTAAATTCCAAAGTAAGACGCAATAATTAGAAATGAAAAAATGCAAGTAGGTACGTTTGTACGGAGGTAAGTTATAATAAACATAAATTCACGATTCGGTCCCACAACATTATAATATTTCATAAACAGGTCCTTCAAGCGTGTGGATTTATGTATGTTGAATTTATAATGAGCAAGAGGGGTTTGCAAATGTTTTCAGATGTGGAAATAAACCTCATAACTTCACTTATTTCTACGATACGATGAGTGAAAATTGTAATTGAGTTTAAATTTGAGGCTTCAGTGTATGACACAGTCCACGAGCCAAGTTCCATTAAATAAACACGGGGCGTGTTCACCGGCGATAAACATTTAAACATTCCCAAGTTACCGGAAAATAATTGCGTTTCCATTCGGACATGTGAACGTCCGGCTTGCAACGAACGGAGCGAGCGAATCAAGTGGACCGCGAAACCTTCAAATTGAATTTTAAGCATCCAATTTGTTTGCGCGTAGCCGTCGTCTGTGCCAGGTTGTACGTATGAACGCAGGCGTAACGCACGCTCGCGATTTCCCACACTCGTAAAACGATTTTTGCCAGCCACCCGCGACCCCTGACCGGATTTCGATGAATTATTTATGTATCGGACGCATGCTGATACAGACCGCCACTATGTTTACGAAATTATCGTAAAATTTATATAAAATTATGCACTGTAATTTACAACACGTGAACAGATGAACCCGAATTATGTGTTGCCCTGGGGTTACTTAAAAATCAATGATTAAGGTATGTTTATCATTTAAAAGCGAATATCGAGTCATCAATTGTTTTAAGGAGTATTTGTGATGTTTTGTAAGACGTTAAAAATCGAATTAACGCAGTTATCGCTTTTGTAGTAGGTGGTCTGGTAGAAACTGTAATAAACAAGCAAATACATACAAACAAGGAATATACCTACTTACGATTATTATTCTGCCTACCGCCACTAATCCCTACCAATAATGCATCAAATGTCACAATCTCAACCAGCATTGTCGATTCTCATTGAGTGTACCGCGTACGGTATGTATTCGGGTTATTTGAACAGCACTCCATCAAGAGTCGACCTGCGAGAGAAATTTGGCACGAATAGGTATGCTCGGATAAAGTAAAAAGACCCGGCAGGCTTTTATGACTTTTATTTGAGTTACACTCCTTAGTCAATTTTAATTTTTGTTTCAACGTAAACTTAACATCAATGACTTCGTAGAAACCGTAGCACCCCGTAGCCTTTACTTTCGACTACGACTAATACGTAGCGTCGTAGATATAATAATATTAACTACGACTATTCTACTCGGTTGCGAGATTTGAAACTTTTGTAATTGTTGGGAGCTTTTTATTAAATTCAATTTATTTTAAACTTTTAGAAACCATGATATCGATATCAGTATACAGGGTGAATTTTTCAATAGCGAAAATGCTGAAAGGAGTCTGGGGACCGATTTTGATGATGAAAACTAAAATTGCATCGTTGGATTTTTGAAAAATTAATATGATTAGCCAGTAATCGAACCATAGATTTTGAAAAAAATCAAATCCTGTAACGGTACCTACATAATATATTATTATGCAAGGCCACAGTAAAAATAATTTTATGAAATTTATAAAAATTACAGGCACGAGTATCTGCACACAAATATTTATTCATATTAATACATTCTTTACGTACTTGGTATGTGAAGAGGGCATACAAAAGTTTTCTTGTGATAAAATTAAAAAAGGCTATCTTAACAGAGAGCAAAACTTCCAAACGTTTAAGAAAATACAAGTTGAGACCGACTTTTTTAATAAAACATTCTATAGGGTGCCTCGTAATAAAAGCAGGTAGATACTTTTCCGTTCTTTTGTAAAAATATAAACTTATTTCAAAAATGTTCATGGAATACTGAAAATCAGGCTGAAGATGTAAATTGTTTGTTTTTATACAAGAGATTTAAAAATATCTGCAATTCACAACGATTCCGAAAAGGTAACATTTACTATTATTTTAAAGTAATAAAAAAGTTATTATAATTAACATAAGGGACCATTATCTCCACAATATTTCCATACACATTTTCCATTTACAATCACAAATTGTAAAGTGATTTGATTAAGAAATTTGATAGATAGCCATGAACTAAATAATTTTTTAATGTTTACGGATTTTCACAAGAGCTGTGCTACATAGGGACACTTCTTGTGTCGCCACAAATCTACTCTAGTGCACACTGTTGTATTTACAGTGGAATATTTCATATAAATTGCTAGGATAATCCATTTTCATTTCCGCTTAAAGGACCGCAAATAAAGAATGCTGGGAGAAAGAACCATTCATAAGTGAATGAGTCATGGCCTAGTAAAAGAAGAACAGTAGGGTGTTTTATACGATTATTTGAATTGTAGTGTAAAATACCATAATATTATCGGTAAGCTTCTCTTGTGGCAGAAAAAAATTGATATTCTAAGTGACTGTAAATGAATGTGTGAATAAAACAGCTCCAATTTATTGAAATGAAAACTTCTTTAGCGGTGCTGAGCATGTTTTGGTATGGGTAAAAATTGTTAAACTACCGTAAGGTAAGGTAAGAAAATGCGTAACTATGGAAACTGTCAAAATGAAATATTTGTAAATAACGAGAAATTAAAGACTTTTGTTTTCATAGAGTTCATACGTCACTGGGTTTATATGAGAAATGGCGTGGCTGCTTTACCTATTATTGTTATACGGCAGTGAATTTGGCCGCCATCTGAACTTTTATACTTTACGTGTAAATTCATTCTTGACTTTACTAAAAAGACTTTATACTTAAGTAATTGTTATTGAAGAATTAATTTTATGTTCTGCTTACTACTAAGTAAAAGTAGATAAAAGAGGAAACACAAGGAAAAGCTAAAGATTTCGTTTCATAGTTTCGTCTGAATACTGGCACCTTTCAAGTCATGTTATGCGTCCTCCGGTCAATCAATCCTCCTAGATAAATAATAAGTGGTTTTTTTTTACAATAAAATATTTATTTATTCATTAATATTTTAACCTTTCATTTAGTCATTATTTGTATTTATTTTATGTAAACAGATTTTTATTATTTTAGGCTCAGGAATACACAATAATTATCAAATTACTAATGTAATATCGCAATATAGCTTACTTTTTAAATACAAGGTAAATTAATATGACATTCGCTTCTGTGTCTTACAACAAATATTATTTACATTTATAATGAAAGTTATAACAATATAGATTTGTTATAGAAAAAAGCTAAATATTATAATTATTATGAATTTGGATTCGACATTGCGATTATTAGCATTGAATGTCGTTTCTTTTCTTACAGAGAAACTCAATTGTGTTTTATTTGAACTGTCGTCCAAATCACCAAGAAAACACATCTTATAAGTTTTCACTTCTGCCGGCACTCCCGGAGTGCAACCCGTTTTTTTATGAAAGTTGATTTGATTGTATATCTGAGTTATGACGTTAGTGCATTTAATTCCATTTCCTGGTATACAAATATCAATAGGTAACCATTTAAATTTTAATGAGAAGCAAGCAATTACCTGCAAGCTTGCCAAAACAGTAATTTTAAATACTTACTATATTAAAAAAATACTCGCAAAATTTCCGTTTCTACAAACGGAATTAATAATAAAAGTGAGGCTTAAACAGAGATTTAAATTTATTTAGCAGGCTAAGGACATAAGAAACTTACTTTTCTTTTTGTCCCGCCCTCATAAGGGTGCGGTAAAGTAAGCTTTAGTGGCCGAGCGTTCGTGTTACCTCCTACATAATTTACGCTTGCCTCAAACGTTCACGCTTAGTTTTATAGCTTACACGCGACACCTTTGATCTGCTCGCAACGAAATTATTTTTTACGACTGCAATTTACTTGAAACGTCTCCGACCTTACTGCCACGAGTAATTAAATATTTTACGGGTGTGCGTGTGCTTCAGGAAACATTTTCTCACCTTTGTCTTTTAAGAATTAATTATTCTGAAAAATATTTTTTGTAGTTCAAAGCTGTTAATATAGGTATTAATCCATTTAATATTTTGAAACTGTGGTATATTATTTATTTTGTATATTAAAACCAAACGCAAAATAAAACTGAAAAAAACTGGAAACATTAATCTAGTTTTTTTGGCTGTCGATCGGTTTTAGTGAATACCATTGGGTAAAGAGTTCCAGTGGCTAAGTTTCCATATTAGCTCCTACATAGTTTAGTACAGGCCATAATTTCATATACAAGAGAGAGTAGGAAGAGGAGTATTATAAGGTTCAAGAGACTGTCGTTTATTTGTACATTTTTATATCCGCATCTACAGCCCAAACGGATGAAATAATCCCTCGATGTTTTAAGGATAAAAATATTTGAGAGTTACTAAACTTTTTTAGTGTAATAAGAGCGAAAACCTATGCAACTATTAGGTTAGCCATTTTAGCCACACGCACTACATGAAAATGTAAGTCACGGTGTTTTCCTTGATCGGAAAAACATTTACCAATTTTTGGCTCGTAAGCTCGACTAAACTAATTGCCCGAGGTCAACCCTGAATCTTCCATTTACAAGTCAAGTTGCTCCCATGTGAATTATTACCATTCGATATTCAGCTGACGTTAGGATCGTATTTGGAGTTTCGGGGTTAAAGAAATTTCATCCCTGGGTAATTTATTCAGATAATGAATACACTTTGTTCAAGTAATTCTCTTGCTACAAATTTATTCTTTGGTCTCTGCGAGAAAGGTCTTGCAATTCATATTGTAAATAATTTTTCTGTGTTCTGTTATGAAATTTTTAGTATTTGTGAAGTGTCTCGTTTTTGAAGTTTCTTTATTTGAATCCTTTCCACCAGCCCGTTCTTGTGGCACACACAGGGAGGTTTCATTTGAGATCTCTGAAAATATTAAGTGAAAAATTTATTAAGGTATTCCAATCGCAAAGAAGTTCATTTCTTGATGTATCGGAAGTTTTAATAATGAGTAATGGAACAATTAAATACATAAATATATATATATATATATGTATAATATAAAAATAAAACGTAGCTTAAGTACAGCATTTACGAGCCGTATTTGCCCCTTCATGTGGATAAACGAGGAGACAAACGGGAATGATTCACTTTGGATATACTATGGTTAAAATAAAACTATTATTGAATGTGTTAATTCTAATCATTGTTTGTCCATGTTTTATGTGGAATATTATTTCACTTCACCTACTTCCTATCAATACAAAATTGACGTTTTTCATTATCGAAGGAGCTATAACTAAGTCCCACGATATACATATATAGATAGAACCAAGGCTTTTATTATTAACTCAGGGATTACTTTATTATGGCTCTCAATTATGATAATGCAACTGCAATTAACCCGGGCCGCTTAATATTTTATTGTCACGATCAAAATGTCTCATTAGTTTCCTTTTTTAGATGGTAGAGTGACCGTAGCTCCTCTGGGGAGTCGGCTTCTTAAGTATTAAGAGTTATCACTTAATATTGACTTCTTCACCCTGTTTTTGTTTGTTGTGAAAATTTTCTTGTGAATTAATTCATTTAAATTTAAGGCCTTTAAAATTCTTTGATGGCTGGATAATATTAAACAAATTCTTACTATACTTATTATAGCCGTTGCAATATTATGTTTATTATTCAATTAACCTTACGTTAATACCAATGTGCAAACCGATCTGGATCTATATTTCACATTATACATTAATATATTTAGTTAAAAGCGCAACAAAATGTTCATTATAATATGGAAATCACATTTATTGGCATCGCACTGATACGAATATCAAATTATTATATGGTGAAAAATTTCAGTCAAAATTTCCAGCAACATTCACACTTGATTAATTTTTAATTAATTAATCTTTGTAGACGGACGGTACTTATTAAATTATATCATGTAATTAAACGAATGTTGGTGTATTTTTTATATCAAACATGATGTAACATAAATAATTTATAAAATGCTTAAAACAATATTACCCTGCACTAAAAAGTATACTTAGATCGTTTAATACGGCATAGAGAGGTAGGAAATATGTTTGCTAATAAAATTATGCTCTATATAATCTAAGGGGAAATTCTAATCCAAAAGATGAACTGAGTGTGGGTGTCGGGGGTAAGAGAGAGGGGCATAATGGTTTATATAAAGATTTATATCTTATTCTTATTATCGCGATAAGTATTCAATGAGAGGCCCATATTAAAATGTGATTTGTGCCATTCAGATGATGGCAAACAGAGTAATATAAATAGTTAAATGAGACCTACGATTATGGACTCATATTTAAGAGTATATCTTTTATCCAATATTTTTTAGCTAACATAGACAATTTAAAGTAGATAATTGACCTCTGGGACCGAAAGTGATCATCTTTAGGTATGAGGACTGCGAGTATGTTAATATAAGTAAGTTTACATAATATATTTAATACAGCCCTAACTGTAACATTTTATGGGAGCCGATTTCACTTGTCGATGACGTTATAAACTTCCGCCTACTGGCAGTATACGCGTTTGATTCCAGCTGAAAACGACGGGATTGTCTCTTCTCGTTTTATTACAGTATAAAACGCCTTCTTATGTATTATATGCGACGCTTTTTTGTTTATTACTTACTCTCGCCGCGTCTCGTGCGTTGATTTAATCGCGCGTTAAGAAATGCCCTCATAAACAGCGTATATTGGATGTACACTAATAAAGATTACGCGTATGCTATTGTGTATGTGTTACGTTTATCTCTCTTCTTCTTGTCAGACTTTTGCAGTCCACTGTTAGACATACGGGGTCCATTATCAATATAAATTTAATTGTTATTAATGGAAGCCATAAATAAAATTTAAAAAATATATTATGTACTCGTAGATACAACAGCAATATTAACGTCAAGTTTTTATCATTTGTACGTTCATCTTGTATTAAACAAAAAAACTTTAACTATAAACTAAAGTAAAAATATCAAACAGTACGTGCAAGTTATAGCACTGCCTCTATGTATAGATAAAGTATGTACTAGTAAAAAGCAAGTTTCTAAAAATGGGTCAACTTAGATTGAATTGGTATAAAGTAAAAACGGTTGGAAAAAATCGCAAATTCACTCAATGAGGTGAAAAGGGAGGACTTCGGTGAAAAGGTCGCGGCATTTAAACCAATAATAAATATTATGATCAAATCCCGAGTCTGCAGCTACGGCGAGACAGCTTGTATTAAAACATTTAGAATGAAAAATGGGGCAAGAGACATCGTAACCGTCCTCTAAGTTTCTTTTCGAATCTATTAAAGGGAAAACTTATCGTATCCGAACCCCGACCAGTGTCGTCGTTTACTATCACTTAACTCATTTTTATATTCGCCATTTTGGCTTGCTTGCTGTCCCAGATTCGCCATGAATACAGAGTAGAACCCCATAATACGATACATATCCTACTTTGGTTGGGTCCGTACTTTATATGAGTTATTTACATGGACTTCGACGAATCTGTATAGATATTTCTATTGACCTAGCATTTTACTACTAATAACACTGTATACTGAATACTACAGTTGCCAAAGTGTTGAGCTATCTGGGTAAAGTTGTTTTCATTTTAAACAGAAACAATTAAAAAACCAACAACGTTTATGTTTTCACAAAATCTATGTATAAAAATATGTATTTAATAAACTTTATTATGGAAACTTAGAAAAACAAACAAAAATATTGTATTTAAAGCAACATTATACTGACTTGAAATATTTTGTCTGAAATTAATCAAATATCAGTTACAATTACTTACAATATTAATTATCTTAAGTGATTTAATAATGAATGAGGGCGACAAATACCGGACGGACCTTTTACAGCTTTAATATAGAAACAACCATTTATATATAATACGGACCGAATTAACCGAACTTTTGGCAACTTCGGGACAGATAAGTAAAGTTTTCGGGTTGATCATTTTATAACTCCGCGTGTAAAGCACTGGATCGACAACTGGTCGACCTTTCTGAATCAGCGTAGGCACTTTATCGAATAGTGTGTAACCGAAATCCAGATTAAGGACAGTGGCGAGAGCAACAACAAGCGACGGACCTCCCTCTGAGATTTAAGTAATGGCAAAAGTATCGTACGTATTAGTACCTTTCTACAGTTTCTATGGTTTGTGGGACAGAAATTATGAACAATAAATTATGAACAATTTAGCATTGTCTTACTTTATTTTCCTCCAGCAGCAGTTAAATTTTAGTTTTGAATGATTATAAATTCAATATGAATCAAAGGTTGTAAATTACTCATATTACAGGTTCAATGTAAATGTATTAACTATAAATCAAGAACTATGTAACTATTTAACCAGACGTGCAGTCGTGCAGAGTATCCCCACTTTCACATCCCTTCTTTCCTTATGTATAGCACATTCTCTAAAGTTCTTTACAATGTTTCCTATACAATAGCATGGCCTAAAAAGAAGTTTATATTAGATGTATAACATGAGGTCCGATATAAGTTTTATAAGTCCATAAGAAAATGGGAAAAATACGATGCAGATGTTCGCATTACTCACGACGAGGCACTCTTACTTTGTCTCCGTCACTCCAGATAATGACAGGGTGATTTGACATGTTTTTCCTCTAGTCGCTATCTTTGTTAAGTCGTTCCCTCAAATAGGATCGGTACACCCTCGCCCGTCATGTAGAAAATTAATGTAACAATTACGGTAGAAGAAACTTATATTAATACTGTGTACCTATTAATAGCTTCGTGTTAAAATATTTTACGTTAATTATTGTACATGGTGTCAATTAATTGATTTAAAAAGTAGAAAATAGATTGTAGAGCCATTATGGCTCACCGGAGTATGCATTTAAGTACTCATTTAGTATCGTAGATTTTTATCGTATTTGAAATTGGATACTGGTAATCACAGGTTGCATCGACAACGAATCAGGTGGTCCGCATACGATAGCTATTTTAAAATACATCTTTTTTACTGGAATTGGGAGTAGTGCAGTGGCGTGCATTGGAGGTAGGCACTGAAGATCTAACTAGTCGTAGGTACATCTAAATTTTCGTTTGACCTAAAATAACGATTGTTAGTGATTTCCTTGTCACATAATAGATAATAGAAAAATAATATGTAATGCAAGGCTAGAAGCCAGAAGCTACGGTAAAGGTAGGCACTGCCTACCTTTTCGTCTATGGTATGCACGCGCCTGGAGTAGTGTCATATTGACAAATAAGTTATGTCGAAAGGAAATAACAATATTTCTAGCGGATCAGTTATAAATTCTAATAAATTGGAAGTGGATAACAGTCGTACTTTATTGAATAGTGGAAAACATATAAGTAGAAAACATATATGCAGAGTATAAATGAGGTGCAACTACGGTGTAGAAAGCGGATAACATCTGCTGTAGTTAAAAGTCGAAAAAACAATAAATTCGTTGTTTTTTGTAACTTTTAATTACTGATTAATCTTTGTTCTCTCTAACATTCGGTAGATTTTCGGTAGATTAGAGCGAATGGACTGTACTTGTGTTGCAACAATTTTGCGCTGCCTCGTTGCACTAGTGCACAACCAAAATCCAGCTTACAGACGGTAGGGCAACGGCGACCACGAGAGGAGCAATAAGGCGTGGAAAGCGGTTGAGCCTTGCTTTAATTGTCAATAAACGTGCGTCCCGGGCCGCCCGAGCCTGCTCCCGCCGAATAATTAACCAACTTCCGCGATTTTCGAGTTTGTAAATTGCCTCATGGTCTCGTCGACTCGCGTCCCGGTTTTCTGAAATAAATTATGCGCGCTGAAAATTAATCTTAGTGATTCAAAAATGAAAATTTTCCCCGACTTTTTAAAGTTAAACGCTCCGGCTTGTTGTAGTGCTTTAAAGACTCTCGGAAATAGTCTTCGCGGGAGATTTTTAACTGGCTTAGCATGTTTAAGTTTTTGTGTTTAATCTTTATAACTAGCTGCCGGCGGGTGGATATAACAAATGTGAGCAGATTTTCATTGTGAAAGTTCTATTCTTTACTGCATTATATCGTCCAGAAATGTTAACAGACTTAAAATTGAAACACTTTATACGGATTGCGATTAATAAACTATCAATATTGACTGGAATTGTATTTCATTTTTTGGCAAATGCGCTATTAAAATATGCTCGTATCCATTTATATATTCTATTGACTTTAACTTTAAGAAATTTAACTCACTGTAAACTAGCATCATTTTAGTCGTTGTGTCGTCTGTTAGCAACATTATAAAGAATTCTTAAGGATTCAGGTTACCTCGTGTTTATCTTATCCGCCATAGTGGCTGACATCCATGTGCTAAAACACACATGTGGTAATAAGCTTTATATGTGCGCGCCACGGGAGTTCGAAACTGAACCGCTTGAGTAAGAGAATGAATTCTTAGCCACTGTGCTATCACCGTTACGGTTCCTTATTGGAATGTTTAATTTCGTACCTTACAAAGGAATGCATGTGACTTAGTAGGCAGAATTGCGGGCGGCTTGCAAACGCGAGCATAAACAAAAAATAATAAGCCCACGCTTTTCATTAAAATGTAAACAAGCTTCCATGTAATTTGCTTTGCGTGAATATATCAGAAGAGATCGTTGCGGTGCTGGTAGGAACACACAAAGCGGTGGAGCGGCCGTCACTGAAAGTTAGTATCCCATAAACTAAATCTGCGATACTAAAACCAAAGTGTAACAATTTTCGGCCACATTATTTGAATTGTTATTGAATAATGAATTATCTACTTTAATTTTGTTATTTGGCTTTGGCTGTAAATTGGCTTCAGTTAATATTATTATTCCACATCCTACAATTGTGAGAGGAGACCAGTCCCTGCAATGGGTCATTGATGTGTTGCAGATAATATTATAATGTACCTTTAGAATATCGTCGTAGAAGGTATATAGTTAATGCTCAATTGAATTAAATGATTTGATGTGATTTAAACGCTAGTAAACTACCGTCGCTAGTAACACAAGGGGAGTTGCCAATTGGTTTAGCTAAAAAGCTTGTTTCTTGACATTAAATACTTGGATAAGTGATAAATAATTAATCGTGAATTACAAGTAGGTATAAGCATCCATCGAGGCATGGATAGCGATGGGATATGTTTGGCTAATATTCCTGTCATTCGATAGCAGCAGTTAAAAGCCGAAGGTGTTTGTAAATTATGAGCAACTAGGCGATAATTATTTCCATCGACCTGCTTTGAGACAACTTTTTGGAGTATACTCCGACCCACCCCCTGTTGTAGGGAGAGACCCGTTTCCAGAGACGCAAAAAGTTTAAGGACTTAACTAAGTGTACTTAGTTTAGATACACCCCTTATAATAAACCCTATGTGGTCGCAACTTCAGAAGATCATAAATACGAATTTGTACGTAACAGTGGCTAGGTAGTTCAGTCATAACAGCAAGATAGGTTAACATTATCTGAGTACGTGACTTGCTTGGGGATTGATTTTCCTTTGTAAATTTGTATACACACCTTAGTTGTACCTACCTATTCGGGTCGCCTTCCCTTATTATTAGCTAGGCTTTCGACTACTATTGCTGTTACCAAACGACAAAAATCAAATTAATTTAGGTTTAAAGCTATGTGCCTGTTATTATGTAATATAATCATACATATTACATATTAATAACAGTTACGGAAATCCATTATAACTTTTTATAATTTAAAATGCTGAGTTAAGTTTAATAAATATGTTTTAGGATTTGATGAATTGGCAATGATAATGTAGGTATGTATCTAAAATGAATACCTGTTTTATTTATCTTTTAGTTGGTTTTATTGTTTTAACAATGTTGAAATATTCGATGTGTCATACTTACGTTCGGTTTATCTGATCTTGGGTCAAGAATAATCCGCTTTATAATTGGCCCGCATAACGTTATGACTTAATAGTCTGATAAAGCCTCCATGCGGACTCATACTCTCTGTAATATCCACAGAAATACTCAGAAATGACTCAGTGTTAATGTCACATGGTGCGACTACCTACCTCAACTATAATAAATTTTCCAAATTGGTGAAGTAAATAAAGCTTTTTTATATTTTGAAGTTTGAGCATAAATAATGAAATAGAGAAAAAGGAATAAAAGTGGTTGCAGCAATTTGAAATAAAAATATGCTCTACAATCAAAAGCTTCTAGTGAGTACACATTAGTGTTCGCAACTGGGCGGCTTCAATAATTCCGAGGCTTCTGTTACAGTAGGGCGTAGCAGTGCAGCTCGAACAGGAAAGAGATTTTTGTTTTTCTTTTCTCTATAAATATTTCACAAGTTGTTCGTCTGTTTGACTCACTCGTGCTTCGACTTACCCTGCAAATTATTTTACACACTTGTCGACCCTCGTCGTGGCACTACGATAAATTGTGTCTGATATAAATTTCATCTCACTCAGACTATTAGAGGAAAACGACCTTGAAATGGGGTATGCTGAGGCATTGATTTTCTGTCAATTAAGTATTACTCCGAATAGATCTGATGTGCGTAATACAGTTAATATTTGTATTGCCACGAGAAGGCACAGATATATTGTCTCAATAAGATAAAATTGATAGGAGTCCTATTTTAAACAGGTTCAACATCTCTGTTAGTGTAGGTACCCACTAATTTCGTGGAAGAGAATTTTTCGATAAAATAAAATAATGTCGCATCAGTGGTAAGTAATTATGTACTTGGGCCTTAATTGTTTAACTTTGTTAATATACTACCAAAGTAATCCTATAATGCTGTCAGCTCACGATTGCCTGAATAATCCTATTATTTGTGTTACCTGTTGTTATATTATTATGTAAGTATATAGCCTGACTGAAGTCTAAATAGAGTTTTTGCAGAATTACCTATTTATCGCATCAAAAGTCCTTTAATATATTATAGTATAGGGTTTTTAAAAGCAAACGCTAAAATTTTCAAACTATATAAGAAAGCGCATTTTACAAGTACTTTTACGTGACGCTTAGACTGAAAGCATAGCTGCGGCACTCTAGCACGAGCCACAGACGTACTAGTCCCTATTCATTAGGTTACACACACTGTGTACTAAAAGGGTGCTCAAGGCTTACAGCAAAATGCCCAGGAAAAGTAAAATCGCACGCAGTATAGTAGATACTCAGTTTTTCACAATTCAAACAGGGTTTTAACGCTTCACACACTCATGGATTCTCTCACACACTCTCGCCTCTAGGATTCCCTGTGGCGTGGATACAATGGATACACACAAAACAATGAAGCAAACACTAAGACCAGATACTAAAATTTAAAATCACTGTTCAAATTTCTGTTCTGCTAGGAGTCAAACTCAGAACATTTTCCGCAGCGCACCGGAGCATTAAGCACTGCGCTACGCAGGTTTAGGCAAAGGCGATAAAAGGTATTGGGAAACGAATTAGATTACAGCACAAATAACGACCTACCCTTAAGCCACAATGACATTTTGTGTAGATACTGTTAAAGATTGGTTTGGGTCAAAATTTGTGAGTAGTAGCTATTTATTCCACTGGTAAGTATGTTTATTTTTATTTTGCTGCGTAGGTAGTTAATTTTTTGACTTTCATCAAAATTATTATTACCTTACAAACAAATCTAATTTTAGCCCACCTAATCCCAAGACTATATGAATAACAGGCTGATAATAAATCGGATCAAACTATTTATTGAGTTGCGAAACAATTTATTTTTAATAAATAAATAACTAAGTGGAACGGAAGTTGTATGAAAACTCATGAGTTTTGAAATCATGTGAATGAAGCTGGTTTGTATAAAATAAATAACGGTCTCTAACTATTTGTAAACAATTTTGAAGGGGCGAAAATTATTATTAGTTTGATAACGTGCTAAGTAAACTACATACATTTTTACATCTCATTGTAAGTAGAATAATATCGTGTAGTAAGAATAATACATGAAGCACATAAACATCATGAGATATTCCTACAAAAGTATTAAAGGATATAAACCATAACACTGGAGGTTTCGTAAAAGTTGAAGCGCGAGAAAAGCGATCCCGAAGATGGGAACGAAGTGAGACCTTGTACAATTAAGTTGAGACTTTAAATTCGTCAAGACTACACGCCACTTAGGGAATATGAGACGGCTATAACTCGCGCAAATGAAGGACGGGCGGATCAGAACGGGCGGGAAACGTAATGGAAGTGACAAGGGTTTCTCGAAATGATAGAAGGAATTCCGAGGGTTGGTGGAGGAGCGGGTTTTACGAGTCCCGTCGTGGATATCAGCCCACGCCTTGCGATATCTAAAACGTACCCGTAATGCGGTTCGGATCGCTGTTGGATTTAAGCACAGCACGATAAAAGATTTTCTTATGTAGCTTTCGTCCTTACCGACCTCTTCGCAGTTTGTGATTACGAGCAAAATGGACGACAGGAATCCGAGATAAAAAGAAGAAAGGAACGCATTGCGTAAAATTCTTATTTAATTTCAATTAGAATTATTTATGTGCAAGTTATAAGATAAAATTGTAAATGCGTAACATAAAGTAAAACGTGAATTAATTGTACCGTTGTGTTCAATCCCTTAATCCTGAAACAGTAGTTCGTGTCCACGCCTTGGGGAAGAAATAAACGAGCCCATTGTCCCGAACTCTTGCCCAACCCATTTTAAGATAGACAATACCTATTGTCGTACAGTCAAATAATCCCAAATTTGTACGGATGTCTTTCTCTCGTGCAAACTTTTCAGACAAGTTAATTGAGCAGTGTCTTAGAATTTTACGAGTAGGTACGGATATAATTGGGTTCGAAGTTTGGCGTTGACAAAATTAATATATGAAATAATTTGCTTAAAAATACGGACAAAGGAAAGGGACATCAAAGGATGATATCAAAAGTGCCAATTGCTCGCAAAGATGGCCGCAGTACTATGAACTAGAACGTAAAGCCACTTTTATAGCAACTCTCAAACTGCGCTCATAAACTCACAAAGATACGTAAACATAAGACGTGTAAATAGACGTTTTATACCTATTTAATAGAAAATGTGTAGTGATTGTAATATGTATTTACAAAATATTAAGTTCCACTATGATTTGTCTAGTTACGGACTACGTAGTTATACGACGGACTAAAAGTGCTGAATATCCTCGTTCTTTAAAGATGCTTGATCTTTCGCTACGCACACAATATTCTTGAATAGTATAATAATACAAAATAATAAGTCAGACACAAAAATTCACGCAAGTGTGAGTTCGAATGCTACATTGCATGATATGCATGCATTAATTGCGTCTCTTAGCAGCTCATCTTTGTGCCCTACTATTGGGTACGGATAACACCCGACAACCACAACCTTGCCTAGGTTGTGGAACTTACTCTACTGGGCCTCTCGACTCGAATACGATTGGAGACACTACTGCGCACTAGAGACCGACCAATGTTAGTTGTTGCTCAAATTCTCAGACGGCTAAGAGTTTTGTCGGCTGTAATCTACACCAAGATCGACAGCCTAATCGTGCCCACCAAAACACGAATGTAATAACGCGCGTTTACTTTACCTTCACCTTGAAATTAATATAAATTTCACGGCAGTGCGTAAAAACTGCACGCATCTTCATGTTTTATCTGTATCCCAGTAATACGAATATAGTACCATATTACATCCAATTTCTATTTCTCAATGTGTGTCTATGTCAAATTCCGACACGCGTCAGTCGAAACTCTCAAACTCGAAGCACAAAGCGATATCGTGGCCACCCCGTCGCTTCCATTGCCGTTCAAAATTTTGATATTTGCAGCTATAGATACTAGGAGATTGACTCCATGAATCAATCTGTTTTACCTTTCAATTAACGTTTCTCGGCAGTGCGTTATAACTGCAGGCATCTTCAACGTGTCAAATTCTGACACGCGTATGTCGTCTATTACTGAAGCTTTGTTTTGTTTTGTTCATCGCTTTCATTGTTATTCACCGCGTTAGCACACCTCCGCCGCGAAATCGCGAAATAGCGAAACTGAACTTTTGCACCGTAGTCCGTTGTAATACGGGCGAAACATTCAAGCATTTCGCGATTTCGCGGCGGAGGTGTGCTACCGGGCTCATTAATTTTGGATGTTTAGTATTTCTTTATGATTGATAAGAGATTAGGTATGTTACTCGTGATTGTTTTTAAGATGTCATCAGACAAATTACTTAATAATTAGTTAATTAATAATTCATATATGGGTTTACGTACCCTCATTTCAACTAATAGCTTTAATGAAAAATGGTACCTAACCTACATATGTTAAAATTATATTAAGCCAAGAGATTTTTTATCGAAATTGATATTCTGTTTGTGAAGTACGAGGGACCGGTAAGTAATTTCAACATTCACTTCAAACCGTTGAAAACATCGAAAGCATCGAAAACTTCAGAACGTTTTAAAAATTTTCGCAAACCCTTTCAGCAATTTAGTACACGTACTTTGTAACTCATCTTTCACGAAATGTGGCTTCATTTTAAAGGAGAAGTACGAGAAGCATGTCTTTTCGCAGGTGCAAAGTTTTGCCTATGCCTTTGCCCAGCTACGTTCTCATTCTGAAAGTAGGCAGCAGATTGGACGTCAACTTTTCTGTTTTTCACAAAAGACACTGCTAGGTGTACTCAAAAACTTATGGAGACAACTTCACTCATCCGTCCGTGAGCTTTTATGAATAGGAAAAATATTTCCATTCAAAGGAATGCATAATTATGAAAAGAACAGGCACTTCGTGTTTGTAGACTGGTTTTACTTCAGTGCCTCCAGCATAAACACTACCGTCAAAGTATTCGTGTAGTTAACATGTGCCATTAGTATGGAAGGCACAGGTGTAAACTTTTTGCAGAAATACTGGGGGCAAGCTAATAGCGAGGTACATTTTCATACAATTTGAATGCGATCGTAAATTTTACTATAATAGATCGCGTCAATTTTCCCTACAGTTAAATAACAACGCTGCTGGTACGAAATATGAATTTACAAGTAGCATATCAGCTACTGGATTATCATGTACCTATAGATATATGTAATGGATCTTTAATTGAAATAGTTTATCACATTTTACCCGTTATTGCGGGTATTGAATTATTAACATTAAATAAATTGTGGTGATCCAGTTTTCATAATATAGACCACAGTACATAACCCGAAGGACAGATTCTCATAACAGCTGTTGATCACCACAATTAATATCAATTTAAGGTATTCAAATCTTCATTATAACGGCTGGTGTATGTATAATAATAATAGATAGATATAGAACCGAAGTTATGTTTGACATAACAATACGCTTGGAACCTATAGATTATGGTCCAGGTTGCGTTTATGCGGAATGGAAAAAAATGTCTCTTACAGCAGTCACAGTACTTTTATTCAAAATATAGTTTTAACAAAGCAAACAGGCTTCATTATCTCCTTACGGATATTCATTTCACAATGAAACCAAAGCAAAATAAAAATTCCTTATAAATCTAATTATTGAGACTTAGTTCCATATAACTCTTATAATAAGGTATTTTGATGAAATTCTTTTAAAGGTAAGCCAAGTAATTCGGACATAAAAGCGAGAGAGTGGAAGTAGTTTTTGATATAATATATTGACGAAGTTCTATAAGAAAAGCAGCATATTCGGTATTTCAGCACCATTTACTTTGCATGCGCTAGCCGTTCTGTCACCGATAAACGATCGCGCGGAAAAGTTGAAATCGTACTCTTAGCCTTCTTAGTGGGCTCATGTACGTGACTGGGAATTCGTCTCTATGCTTAAACAATTGCTTTTCTTCCTTTCATTGTTTTTATATGTAGACATTTATTTTATGTGGTTGTTTATGTGTCATATCAAATAGAATATACAAGCCGTGTGTTAACAACTTTATGTAGTAAAAATATATAATTTATTGTATTAGGCATTACTTCTCGGTTACTTTCTGTTACTTAATTCCCTATCTTTAAGGTGGTAGATCCACGCTGTTATGCAGTAATATAAAGACAAAGCAGTAGAAAAAAACAACGGGTTGCACTCCGGGAGTGCCGGCAGAAGTGAAACTTATAAGATAATATGTTTTCTTGGTGATTTGGACGACAGTTCAATTAAAACACAATTGAGTTTCTCTGTAAGAAAAGAAACGACATTTAATGCTAATAATCGCAATGTCGAATCCAGAGGTGTAAAAGTAACGAAAAAAAGCGAACCCGTATGTATTCGTTACTTTTACAATGAGTACTCGTTACTATCTTATCGTTACGTTACTCGTTACTTAAGATACGTCATTAAAAAACATATGCTATTTATTCAGCTGCGTGCCAGTTTTTAAATTAACCTATGAAAAGAAAGCTTTCGCTTTTCCTCATGTTTACTTATTTATCTTACGTAAGTCACATAAAATTACTTCTTCAATAACCATTACATAACTATAAAATCTTTTTAGTAAAGTCAGATGTTCAGATGGCGGCCAAATTAGCTGCCGTAATAATAAAGCGGCCACGCCATTTCTCATGTCTCCCCAGTGACGTATGAACTCTTTCAAAACTAAAGTTTTATAATTTCTCTAAGATCTAATTAGACGCACTTTGTTTACCTATAAATGTTTTCTTTTGACAGTTTCCATAGTTACCATCTTACGCATTTTCCCTTACGATCAGGGATCTGTCGCGAGTTTAACAATTTTTACCCATACCAAAAAGTGCTCAGCACCGCTAAAGAAGTTTTCACTTCAAAATTATGTTCACAACTTTACATTGTATACATTTTGGCTACTAATTATGAAAGAGTAAACAATGTAACGACAACAGAACTATGACATGCGTCAGGAAGCAACACTACAAGTGACAAGACAGAGCGTGCACTGGCATAAGCGAGCACGTCGCACTCGACACGCGGCTACGTGACCGCGCAGACAGCCGCGCTAATCCCATCTCAAGATAACTTGCCTCTATTATCTTATGCAATACATACGAGTATGTTACATATGCTAAATGTTTCAGACCTTATTGCATATTGTATGAAAATAGATAAATCTTATAGCATTCAGTGTGCATTAGTCTGCTGTCAGTCTTAAAACAGCAATGTACTTATTATGTGTTCATGAAGAGATAAGGTATTTAATTTCTTATGCTTATTCAGAACTCCTTGATTAATCAGTAGATATCGAAGAACTAAGAACTATAATTCCCTACTTACACCCAGACAAAAAAAAACTCTCCATGAAGTAGGTATCTTTTTATTCTAGTTGCATAAGTTTTCATTCTTCACGCTTTCACGCGGAATAGAAAGCCTACTTTTACATTTCCAATACTACTCACAAACAACCACATAAAGATAACCACCTACATATAAAAACAATGAAAAGAAGAAAAGCGATTGTTAAAGCATAGAGACAAATTCCCAGTCACGTACATGGGCCCACTAAGAAGGCTAAGAGTACGATTTCAACTTTCCCGCGCGATCGTTTTTCGGTGACAGAACGGCTAGCGCATGCAAAGTAAATGGTGCTGAAATACCGAATATGCTGTTTTTCTTATCGAACTTCGTCAATATATCAAAAACTGCTTCGGATATAGCGCTTTTACGTCCGGGTATGTTGGTTAAGTTGTATAAAAGTATCTTAAAATAACACAAGCGAGCTAACAAGTTTTGTGAATTATAATCTATTGAATACTATGTAGGTAGCTTATCTTAATTCCCTCATGATGATTTCCTTCACAGTAAACCCAGAAAATTTTTATTATAATATATGTGTATAAGAGTCTACTAATAACTATATATTATTATAATTTTCTGTATTATTGACTTTAATACTGATCTTTTCGCCTAATAATTAAATTACTATTTTAATTTTTTGTTGTTGTTGTTTATGAAAGGTATCTACGAGCATATCATGGCTTTGTTCATATTGGAGTTTAACATTCCTATGATATTATTACGAGACGTAAACGCTAGCTTTAGGCGTAGAGCTAAATTTAAAGCTCTAAAAAGCTTTAATAATGTTAATGTAAAATTAATAATAGTAATCAAAAGCTGTTACCTATAATGTGAGATTTATCCATCCGTCACCCACTTTGTATGTTGTGGTCTACTATGTAAATTGGCACACCGCAGCATTTAATTAATTCAATATTTCGAATAAATTTCTAAAAAATATTAATATATTAATATTAATTATTATATTTTATTTTAACCTATTTAAAAAAATAGAACTTAACGTACTGTGGTAATTGAAATATAATAGAAGTGTTTATCTAGAGGGACGTAAACGTAAAATTACGTAAAACATGATGATTTGTTTACTGTAAACAAATCATCAAATTTAAAAAATATGTAACCGGGTGTTATTTATCGAACAATATATATATATACAGACAGTTTACCTTTTACTTTTTAGGTCAGTGTCGGTTAGGCTTTTGAAATCGGTATAGATTTGGTACAAAAATAGTAAATAATATGAACTAGGATGTAGAACACTGTTAGTTGCTTTATATTAAAAAAAAAACGTAAACTGATGCAGATACAGCTGTGGGCAAAATCTAGAGTCAAAATAAAAACATACGGTTTCGGAATACCAGTAGCAAAATGGCCTTCGCGCAAATGCTAAGTGGAACAGTTAGACATTCACAGAACGTTGTATAGCGACAAACCGTGCATTGTTTCTGCCAAAAATCGTGGAATGGGTTTTCAGGACGACAACGCTTTCTTTCTTTTTTGAGTGATTTTGGAAATTCATTCAAAATAGCCACCATGAATTGTTCATACATAATTTTCGAATTGGCTGATGTCCATTCTAAATGAACATTAAAGGTACGATTGGTATTAATATAATATAACTAAACCATAGTTTAGTTAATACCAATCGTTAATTAATTAATAGAAGGCTAAAAATTGCAACTTCACAATAAAATTGGTTGCTTGTATGCAATTTTTGCAAATCTACCAAAAAAAGTTTACTCTCTTTTTTACTATACTTTTAGAAAATAAGGTTTATCAGAATATCCAATATTATGAAACAAGTACAAGTATTCTTCTTCATTTATGAAAACTACGAAATAAAAGCAATACATACCAAGAAAAATAGCAGATTTGAGATTTTGTGAGTTCAGAGAGAGACTAAATAAATGAAATATATAATTATATTGCTAATTATACCGCCACCTATCATTCTTATACTGGCAAGTAACCAAAGTTCGATTTGACATTTGACGTTGGTTTTAAAATTTTATAGTGTAAATGTAAATATAATATATTTGGTCCAGATAATGAACCTAGGAATAAATAAAATATTATACATATTTATACGTTATGAAGAAATATTCGAAATTTATTTTTACGTCTCATTAAAGGCTTACAATTATAAGCTATTTAGTTTGATCGTGACTGTCATGAGTGATTGTGATAATTTATATTTTAATTTAAAAGAATCAGTGCACATAATAATACATATCATACTCGTACGTAGCTTCCCTCACGTCTTACTTTTATTATTATTCGCAGCGTCCACATCTGGACTGGACGTTTTGGTGATAAAACGTTGCTTGAAAATAATAATATTTTCTTCTCAGAATGTTATATTTGTTTAACAATATAGTAATATTATAACTTGATGTTAGATTCACTTGCACTTTACACATGTGACGTTAGCATTATTTTAATTTGAGAATTTTGAGACTCCTGATAGAGTTAAAGTGCATTGTTTAAATTTTTTAAATAATAAATATAAATCCTAAAATAATACAAACATAAATCCTTCAAAACTTCAAACCTTCTTCAACCATGCTGCTGCTTAGTATTTAGCTCCCTATATTGTTTGACCCCCGTGAGGTCACAAATGCGACTCGTATAATTTTTTAAACTCGTATAGATAATTTAATTGAAATAAATATATCAATTAAATTTAATCTACACGACTGAAGTCATACGCGACACAATTCATGAGAGTCGCGTCGTGACTTAAGATGCTTTTGTTGCGTCGTCAACATCAAGTCTCAGTTACGACGTAACGCTGTTAGTTTTGAACTTTTAAGAGATCTTTATTACCTACATCAGTGTCGAGTCCAGCTAGTCTGGTATTTACAACAATACAACTTATGTAATATTACTAAAGATCAAATTATTCTCGGCCATATCGTAAACTTGTAACATATGAAGGCCAAGAGAAGTCCGCGACTAAGTATTAAAGTTTAAGTTAATCTTTGTTGTAAGAAGTTAAGTTTATAGGACTGCAATTTGAAGCATTGATTTCTCAGTAGCCGAGCGAAACAATACTATGATGTACGTGTTCACGAAGTTAGGACGTAAATAAGAACAGAGGCGATTAAGTTTAGTTGTGATAATGTGTTACCACTAGCTTAGTTAATGGCCTCGACACTAGCGAGATACGCTAATGGTTAATCGAGTTAATCGACATATAGGTACTATGGTAAAGCTGAGAGAAATCTATTAGAGTTTCACAATTTTGAGCATGAACTTACGCAGTTTCGTATAGTAGTCGTATTGACCTGCCATTAGTATGGGAAGATGTCAAGACAGACTGTCATATGACATACAAAGTTTGTATGTCATATGTCAGTCTGACTTTCTTTGTAGGTATTACAAACAGTCTTTGTATTACAAACGACTGACATTTGCTATACGAACACTTCGACGATAGTGTTCATCTTCACGGCACTGATAGGAACCTTAATGTTTCGTCTTAAATTGATTGTATCCTCAAAAACTTTAAAAAATCTATAGCACGATTTTATGACTAAATATAGCAACGTTAGCACCTTAGGATCAAGGCAGATTGATTAAAGACTACACCATAAATTCGTCCCCTCCATAACGATTGCTGCTGTCTTTACAATACTACGTCGTTCTATCTTGTCATCTATTTTCTGAATCTACCAGGCTTCTGTTAGCAGCTTAATCCCTGTACTACGAAAATCTATTATAGGTTACTTATTTACTTAGGTACTTTCACAACTGCCGGAAAATTTGCCAGTCAACAGCTTTTTTCAAACCAAATGAATGAACTAGATATTTGTAGACTCATTTAAAAAACCTTATTTAATCTAGGTATATGTATGTTATATGGATTGCATTTTAATTACATCTCTGTAATAAGAATCCCTTCCGTCTGTCCAACATCAACCGCTCTTGATCTCGAATCTACTATAACTATTGCTCTTCAAAGCTTAACGATGTTTGCCTCGTTAACTAAGTTTACAAGTAAGTAACGGCCTGAGTTTATGTAAACCGAGTAAAACGAGTTATGTACTCAAACGATCGTATTGAATATCCGTTCACTTAATCTGGCTGTACATTTTATATGATATTTAAATTTTTGTATAAAAGTGTTATTTTTATTATCTCGTTTGGTGAACAATACCTTTGTATTTAAACAATTCGAAGAAAATAAAATCAACTATTTTTGAAATATTAACGTAAAGTATGTTTCAATTTTAAGTTTGTTCATAAGTAAGCGGCGGTGATAGCCTAGTGGCTAAGAATTCAGCCTCTTACTTGAGGGGTCCGGGTTCGAATCCCAGTGGCACGCACCAATAACTTAAATGTCACTTGCTGTAACGGTGAAGGAAAACATCGCGAGGAAACCGGCTTGCCTAAGAGTTCACAAAAAAAAAGGTTCTCAAAGACATGTGAAGTTCACCAATCCGCACTAGGCCAGCGTGGTGGACTAAGGCCTACATCCTTCTCATTTTGAGAGCAGACCCGACCTTGCAGGGGGTCATTAATGGTTTACAGAAGCAAAAATTTGATTGTATCTATAATATTGTTAAATAGAACGTCTGATAGGCAAAAGTTAATATTGAAATGGGACAAATTAATGATGTTATTTACTTATTGTGCGTAATGAAGAAACTTGTGGATTCCACCGAAAAGGGTCCATCAAATAGAAAACTTTAAAACCTTTCGAAATTGCCCGAATTGTTCTTAATGTAACTTATTTAATTTTATATTTTTTTATAGACAAGGTTTTAAGGGTATATTATGTATAATTTCTATAAAATAAATCAGGCAAAGTACCTATGTATAGATTGCAAGCAGACGCTTGAGGATAGGTAGGTACTATAAATTCTAACATTTAATTTTTGATTTTACTCTGATCTTTATTTGCCAACTGTTTAATTAAAAATCCCTCTTTATCCCCCTTTGTTCTTTTAAACAACATTTTGGCCACGATTATAATAAATTTACATAAAACTTGGTCTTAAACTGGAAAGATAAAGTAACTTAGTAAGTGTCCATAATTATAGATATTTGGAGAAATAAGAAAGATCTCCTGCCAGGACCGCGGTCCGAATACTAACTTCTGGAGTGATACGTCTTCTTGAGTGGTTAGTCTCGGTTTGATACGTGTGACGTATTCTATTGTATCCAATATTCGTTGTTTGTGGCTCATATTAAGTACATAGGTTGGTATCATACCGCTACAGATAATTACTTTTCATGAACCCAATATGTAGTTGTTTGAGCAGAAGATAACTTTTCATATCACTAACCACTGGAGGGTTGTAGGCCTTTTCGCATTCAAAGGATTAAGGACTTTCAAAGGTTAAATGTCTCGAATTGCGAGAGAAATAGTATATGAATACTAATATGTTGGTGAAGGAATTTAATATTTGGCTCGGGACAAGAAAGTAAGGGAATTCCACACCTGAATGTCATGTATGAATTGCGAGACTTGCGCTGAAAGGGCTGAGCATTTCTTTATGAGTTCCCAAGGATTGGGAATGTTTATGAGTTAGGTAAAACCTTTATATTGCTTGTGTCACTTGTGTGTAGCAGTTTAAAATCACATTTTTTACATTAATGTTACCTTTTTAGTATATTCCGAACAAGTCACATTCGTTATTCTATTTTATTTAGAGTATAATAATGTACGTATATTAAGTACTACTAGGTTTAAAGTTGGTACTTGTGTGTATATTACGGAAAAGTAACTTCAGTAAGAAGAAAAGTAAGTTCATATACCAGAAAAACACTTCTGTATAAACTTTGTTTAGGTACCTACTTATTGTAGGTATATCACATGTTTCTATAATAGCAATTCATTTGTTCAGTTACGTAGGTTATGTACTTAGGAATAAATACTTGTTAGATGTTTACAAGCAAAACGTGCATGTAATAGTTAAGCGTACTACCAACATAAAATTGGCGTTACCTGCAATCTGTGAACCACCGTTTATTTTAAACGCATGTAAGTTTTTAGACAAGCGCTTAAAACCCCAAAAATGGGCTAGATTATTTAATAAAATGTTCCCAAAACTTTTCTCGTTTCAAAAAGTTTTATCAGCAGAAAGTATTAAAATGTAGAAGGGCCGTGTGTCAGTATAATACTCGTCGCTACGTACCTACGTAAATTAATTCACATTGTTTTTTACTTTAATAAATGTTCATAAATTTGAAACTTTTTGTTGGAAAGTGTTTTGTCAGAGCTATAAGAAATTTTAAAAGAACTTAACATATTACAAGCTACAGGAGATTTGTGTAACAGACCTTTAATTTAATCTTGGTTTAATGAATAATTTGTCTCATTTTAGCTACTGAAATAAAAGATTTGGTTCTCTTAGTATCTTGGCATCTCGAAGGACCTCAAGGAATTATCCACTCATTTTCGCGTACACTAGATAGGTACACTAATCTGCATTCAAGTAGCGTGGTAGAATATATTAGTATAGACCCGATAAAACTCCTTGCCCAGTAGTTTACACTTATTTAAGGAGAGTGGCTAGTGGTAATGGGTCTAGTATAGGAAAAGATATTCTTTTATTTTTTACACATCGATATATAGTATTGTAGCTATTATAAAATAGGAATGATAGCGGTAATCTCAAAACTATTGGTAGAGCAAGTAGATGTAAAATAGAGATTAAAGGAAGTAAGTTAAATTTGCGGATGACTTAGCTCAGTAAACAGACGTTTTGATACCGATTTAGATGAAAACCTTAGGTAGGTATGAGAAACTAAGTTTTACATTAAAATATTGTTTCCTCAGTAAAGTATTGAATCTACTGTTGAAACTTATAAACTTAAAGTTAAAGGGATACGTGACGTGTTAACTACTCGTATCTATCCGGTAGAGTCTTTAGACGTCATCTCTTCAAATTAAAGCCTGCTTAACTTAATTCGTAACAACAAAGATTAACTTCTGAAGTTATATTGTTTGTTGGTAGTTTCAACTGCAATATTGTTTATGAGGAATGTTTTTGGAGAAGATATCAAATCTGTCTCATCATATTTCATTGTTTCACTTCATTTTCTAAACTTTTATGACAAGATGCTTTATTCCTAAACATTTCTGACATTTATTAAACATGAAACTTAAATTAAAGTGTCTGTGATTTCAAAGTCACTAGGTACATGGATATAATATAGTTATTTACATGATATTTTATCCGCCTCTCTTCAGTTTGCCGGGGTAATCTTAAGAATGGCTAAACCGTTTTTCGGGATTTAAATAAAATAATATAGGAGTTTGTAGGGCGACATATACATATATAGGATATAATTTATCCACGAAATACTTATTTAGGATTATATCGTGAAAAACCTTTGAATTTTTTTCTAAAATTACGTCATATCGTCTACTTCCACTTAGTCAGTATTTCGTAAAGAAATAATATTAATTACCGGTAGTCACTTTCTACTATGTGAGGTCACTTAACTATACAAAAGCTGCGTCAACAAATAAAATAAACAGTTTTAAAAAAATTAGTCGCTTACTGAAAAAAAATTATCTGTTAAACGTAGTAACAGTAACGTCGTAAACGTCGTAGTTGTAACTATTAAAATTGACAAACACAATCGAGCAAAAGAGAAAGATCCTTTTCTCGAAGCAATTCAGGCCATTTTCAACCCCCTATAACTCCATTGTGGATATTGTATAAACACCGTATATTTCAAATTTCATTCAACTTGAGCCAGTAGTTTAAGAATTATAACTAGCCAAATTTCTGAATTTGTCACTCACTCACCGATCAGAAAAAATCTAAGACCGATAATCAAAATTTAGAATACAATCAGTGTTGAGTGTATAACTCGAGGAAACACTAAAAAAAATATTGCAATTTTTGTCCAGTTTTCTAGATACACCAACTGCATAAATAACTTTGTAAACCCATACAAATGATATGTATTACGTGTGAGATACAGTCTGCTTTTATGCGATGGTCAAGTCAATCTATGGATACGATGATATGGATCACGATCTCACAACTTTTTACGGTGTAAGAACTAAGTTGCGAGACTTGGTTTTTTTTACAAGTTATGTTTTTGATGGCATTCGATCTTTCACGCCGTCAACAGGCTTCTAAGTAATACAAATAAATAACGTCTACTAATCTTTGACTATACGCTACGCCTAACGTTCGGAGTAAAACCATTAGTATGATAGATTGTTCGGAGAAGTGAGATTTCAGTAACTGAGAGTGATAAATGAATTAGTCATCATTTTTAAACACTGCAATGAGTAATGGACAGCTTCATTTCCCCTCTGATAATAATGAAAAGATTTTTAATTTGCATAAGTAGTCATCAGTGACGTCAACTTTTAACTCAGATTTCTAAAGCTGGTAGACTCAGTTATGAATAAAAATAAACAACAGCTTTAAATATTATTTATTTTCTGACTTGAAATTTTGATTTTTATTTTGCAGTTGTAGTGTTGCAGTGTTTCACCTAAATATCACCTCAATACTGACAAGCCATTCGTGTTCTTGTGCTATAAAGGATATTTGTTTTTGTACAAGGCGTTGAGTCAAAAAGAGGTGTTATCCTTCTTGATATACAACTAACTATAACTGGTTAAAAATAACAAAAAATCCTATAAGATGTAAGTAATCACATTAAAAAAAGTTGTGAATCAGGGCCTTCTTCAACCGATAAAAATACTTTCTACGTATTATTTACGCATAAATTTTCCTATAAAGTAAGTAGGTATCATTGTCAATCACGCGTGTGCGTAAACAAGTAATCTAATTTGTTTTTATTGATGCCTTGAATACATTTCCTTTGGCCTCGTTACGTATCTAGTCCGCGTTTATTTTATTGTCGGGTTTATCCATGTACCTACATGTATATCTACGTGAACAGAGGTAATTTTTCATTATTCCAAAATAACGTTGTTATTCTATATTTTATTATTCTATATTCTGTTCAAAATGTGCTATCATGGACAAAAAGATGAATTAAATCATTGTCGACAAAATAATTATGAATATTGTAAGGTAGGGTAGGGATAACAGTATTTTTTGTTAAAAATTTTTTTTTCCTTTTTTAAAATGTTATATTAGTAACCATAGTTAAGTTTATTTCACCGATTACTCAGGATAGATTAGGATAAGATAGGATAGGATAGAATAGGATAGAATGGAAAACCGTTTATTTAAAAAAATAGGTAAGAATAGATTAATAGCTAAATTAATAACATGCTGCTTTCCAAAAATCATCAATCAATCATCTAAAATGATTAAATAAATTCCCATATTTGATGCTCTTCAATTTAAAAGTAAAAAGTATTGAAAGGTTCAATTGATATCTCTGACCGCTTCCTTCAATAACCAAGGATTGAGGTTGTCGGGATCGGAAGTGTGGAACCAATTCTTACGGAACAACTTGGAAAGCTTTGAGCGTTATTTTATTGCCTACCGTCTTTTATAAACAGGGAATACAACCTACCACAATATACGATATTTAATTGGTGTTGTAAACACTCAAATTTCAAATTTTAATTTCGATTACCTATGCACTATTTTATCCACAATGTAGACGCACGGTAGAGCGCCATTCAAACGATTTTCAAATACTTTTGACCATGATTTATGGAAGCGCCGTCATACTTATTATTGTACGTCTGCCTGTTTGCATGTTCTATTAAATTAAATTAAAAAGAAAGCCTTTTGGATAAATTAATTTTATTTAAAAGACTTATTGCGGATTATAATACTTTAATATTCTTCGATAAAAGAAATGGTACTCATTCTTTATTTTAGAAGTAAAATGCAAAAATACATTAGACAGTGCATTTCAAGTTGATAGCTCTAAGCCCTGCAAGATTGCGGGAGACAGATATATTGGAAAATCCGTTGAATCCTCTCCTCTTGTCAAATGTCATTTCCATTTAAATCGTACTAGGTATTTAAATTGGTTCGAATTGAAATGGTATCCCAGACTATTTTCTTATATAGAAACATGATTAATGTTAATTAAAGACTAAGCGTATAAAGTTTTTAATAGTTCTAATATTGTTAACAAATGATAACCACATTTAAAAATGAAATTATCTTTTAATGTCTCGGTGAATAATATTATGGATTTTATAATTGTTCTTTTTTACAGAAGTTGAACTCAATCACGCAAAGGAAATACGTTTATACTACAAAGTAGCTGCAACCACATTTGCACATGTTACAAATAGTTTAAGTTTTTATAGGAAGCTATTAACCTGTCTATGAGTAGGTAAACGAGAGGCAGCGGCTCATTGTTATGTTATTGACCTGATTGATGGAGATTACATTGAGACGGGCGGCGTCGACAAATGTCACTATATTTCGTCAACACTACAATCTCCGAAAGTAACGGTAAATCTCTGTCGAGTATGTGTGTCTTCTTTGTTTTCCCATCATCACTTTTTGGTCGAAAATTACTGACATACCGCGTACGTCACTTTTCTTAATTGAGATGGACGACATCTTGAACCACTCGAGAGAGTTCACAGAAATGTTCCAAAAATAGAGATATAAAGGGACGGATTTCTGAATAATTTTTTGAGAGGACTGGCATTTCATGACCCTAAATTCTCGATTGCGTCTTTTTGTTATTTTCAGTTCTACATACATTCTTATGTTTATGTTTTTCTTCCGTCATTTTAGTTGATCGATAGAAAATGTAAATAAAAAGCTTTTGTATATCTGACACACACACGATAGATTCTTAATAGACAAGTGAACAATAGGAACAGGTGTCCTCTCAATAGTGACAGGTGCGAATGCGAATGGGAATCCATCAAATATTCACCATAATGACTCAATTAATACACTAAGTACCTGTTCCCTGTTGTACGTTTCATAATTATACAAAATCTTAATCAGGTGACCCAAATATTTAGGTATTTAAACACGAGAATAAGAAAAATATGTTGTTCAATTACATTTCTAATGTTAAATTGTTTTAATTTGATAAACTAAAAGCTGAACTTCTACCTAGAAAATTAGTGTAACTACTACAAACACACCTCTAAGTTCAATGTGTGCGAGAAAATAAATCTGTAGGAGAGGTCGTTGGCAAGACATTCGCTTGGAATCCTACCAAATTTAAATATCGTCTTTCGAAAATCGTAAAGATCACATTACGCGTGACAAAGGGTACTGCACCTTTTACTAAATTTGATGAAAATTAACAGTAAATATAGAACAGAGAGCCTCGTGTCGTATCTACTTCATAAAATATTGGTACTTCATATAAAAGTAAGCATAAGCATAATATACCTACTAGCATTAATGCAGTAATCACAACAAACAATAATTCTAAATTATTCAGATAACTTTGGTGCAAAGTGCATGAATGTGTTTAAATAATTCTATTTTGTAGCTTATTTGGGATTAGTTCAGGTATCACACTCACGCTGTATACGAATTAAGTTATGCTTTGGTCTAAAACCAGTGATACCATGAAATTTATTGCAACTGTAGTTTCAATGGTTAATTAAGCCAGTTATCGCAAGGATTTGAAACCCAGATTCGAATAACATAAATAATCACTGAAGAGTGTTTAAAGCTATCTATTGTATAAAAGCCAATAAAGTTGTTTAATACTAGGTACTATTAATTTGTTTCACTCATGGAAATGACAATGAGGTTCGTTACATGAACTTGGCTTAAACATCAAAATTATCTACATTATATACTTACTACGAGTATATCGGTTTTAACTTTATTTAACGGTTTTTGAGAACATTTGATTGGTTAATTTGGTTTTTTAGATGAATCTGCTAGTTTCTGTAGCTTAATTATAATATATAATTTACCAGGATGGAATGAATACCATGATTCTGTTCCCAGGTTAAAATTCTATATTTACTGTTAAAAAACATCCAGGGCAAATGAAAGCACTTAGGCTTCACAAAATATATTTCTTAAATAGCCGCTAGATTACTCTATTCAATAGAAACCCTTTCATAAAATCCAAATTCTATTTCCAACAAATATAAGTATAACAATAATAATGTGCCGTCCAATCCCACCTATTTCTGATTGAACAAATCCTAAAGCTTTCTTATTACTAGTGGCTTTTCAAACGAGGTAAGAACGAACGATGTCCAGCCAATTTCACTAAGTCCACAATACGCGAACATTGTTACAACTTAAATTTATTTTTAGTTCAGAGATGAAACAATACTAGAAATTTGTATTTTCTAAACACGTTTCGAAGAAAAACTGTAGTAGTATTAGTTGTAGTTGTAGTAGAATGGTTGATTTAATAATTTTGAAAAATTAATCTCGGCACGCAATTTCAATGCTATTGAATTATGTATTTGAAGCTGATTTAACTGGTAGCGCTGTTTCAATATACTCTATGGCGGATGATATTTCTGAAAACCCGCTAGTTTTCTGTAATATTTGAAGTATAAAAATTACGAGTATCATACATCTTAACTACCATGATGTATGAAAGGTTAACTTAGGTTAAGCGCTGTTTGGCAAGGAGCCTAAAACAAGAGTCGCAAAGGATCGCAGCCCACGTGCTGAGTTTAGGTTCAGTATAAGTTATATACTTCTCAAGTTCCTATCCATATCGTATGTTGGTGTGTTGTCACATAGGAAAGCTAAGACTGTGACTTGAATAATGAAAAGCAAGCATCACACCGAATCGCAAGAAGTCAAGAAAACGCTGATTCATGGTGGGTTACAAGCGTGGCGATAACCTAACCTAAATACCATACCGCTTTAACCCATTAAAGATAGGAGTGGCGGTGATAGCCGTGGTCGTACTCGGCCTCTTGTTGGTCCGGGTTCACGGCACGAAACAATCACTTCACCTGTAACGTTGGAGGAAAACATCGTGGCGAAACCTGCATTCCTAATAGTTCTAAAAGGCATTTGAAGTCTACCTACGCGCATTGGTCAGCGTGGCGGACTAAGGCCTACATCCTTCTCATTATGAGAGGGCCGACCCTGCAGCGGACCTTAATGGGTTTAAGACAATGGCTCTGTCGCGTAATAAAAAATAAGTTGTTTTGTGTGATAGATTCAAGAACATGTCGGTAGATACGTGAACATCCCCACAAACCTTGGTATTTGTAATATTAGTAGAAAGTATCTTCTTTCATTGAACCCCTTTGGCGCTACGCTAATTAACGTACCCGTATCTGCTCGTATAGGATGATACAAAGGCTAACGTCGCAAGTTAATGCTAATTTAATAACATAATGAAGTTCTTGATATAAGCACAAAGCGAAGGATGTTCTACGAAACCTATGAACATGTAATTGTTTCGGCATGTTTTTATAGGTATAGGTGTTTATGAAGTAAACAGAAGTTAGTTCACAAACAAATAAACTACTGAATGTCTAATGACCACGTAAACAGACTTACTATAGGTATGGAGTTGTAATTAAAATTAAGCATCGTATATCGATAAAAGTTGTTGGCTGATTGGAGTCCGAATTCAAAACAGGTTAACAACCATACCCAACCATTTAAAACACTATTAAAATTATCAAATAGTTAAAGCTTTACATTTAATTAGTATTTATTAAAACTTTATTAAATAGGATGGCGAGAACGCTCAATTAATTTTAGTACTTATTGAACGTAAAAAAATATACTTGCACGCAGAATTATAGATATTTTATATTTTCATAATGAACATCAACTTCAACGTTTACAGCGCTAATTTAAATTTCATAAAGCTTAAATGCGGTTTACATTACACTCATATCATTCGCAATGTGTGCTCTCGCAACTCACGTCCCACGGCAACAATTACACGCGCTCACTCACTCTAAAACCGAAACAGTGACGTACATTTACGCTTTGACACGTTACGTAGTCGGCTATAGGTGTGCTGTGCACCTTCTGAGCATTCCTAAAAGCAAGGACTCTGAAAAATTGATTTGCATGAGAGTAAAATATGTCACATGTGAAAAATTTATGTTTATCATTTTTCATGTGTCGAAAATTAGTCAAATATTATCAATTGGTTAAAAATTAAGACATATAAGACTCGCGTAAAAATTATGACGCATTTGATTAATGAACAAATTAACATGTGGCAATTAAAGCCACGTCTGAAAACAACTAAAATAATAATTATATTATTATATTAAATACTTACTAGCTTTTGCCCGCGACTTCGTCCACGTGAACTTCAGGATTTGGTCACGAGCGAAGTAAAAAGGTATCACAATCCAGATTTAAAATTTTGTATTAAAAACATCCCTATCTATTCTGCTGATTTTACGCGAAAGAAATGTCTGCATCACTACAATGTCGAAATTATGAATCCGCCATGCTATCATAATTAAGTGATTACCGCTAAAAATGCTTTTTGTGACATAAAAATCACTTTGGCAGACCGTGTACCTACTATGTGCATACATCTTTAACGATAGGTATCTCCCAGAGATAATTTTAAAGATCGTTGATCGTGTAACCTCGGCACTACTTGACCGACTGAGGTCAAGAGGGTGGATATCACACAAGATGTTATTGTTAACATGATAGCTCAAAGCCATGCCAAGAATGTTTTAAAAGAGTTTAAAGCTAGGCCTTGGGCCAACTAGCTGACAACAACCAGCACTTTTTCTAGCAATTAAACAATTTCAAATAAGTACTCGTTGTTAGTAGGTTAGTAAGATGAATGTCAGCAGACCTAAATTTGTGAATCTTACAACTTTTTCACAAAATATATGTAGGTACGCCATAATTATATGCCATATATGTAGGTACGCCAATATTAATATTTTGATTTTATTCAGCACGTCAGTCATTTTCCTTACAAATAAACATTTTCGTTTTTATCAGGACGTTGCATTGTCATTCCTACTATTGTGTTGTCCTTCCTTTCGACAGTTTTAAAAATAAATACTTTCTTAAACATTTAATAATAAAATTATTTCAACAGATTCGCAGTTTGTGGCTAACGGCATTTTATCAGGAGCTTACCCGCTGTTTGGAAGACACGTAAAGCAATCGGCCCCGTCAGTTGTCATTAGATTGCGGTGGTAAGCCCATGTTACGAACTTGAACGCTTCCGGTAATTGGTTTCCCCACTAAAGCATGTAAGTTTGGCAACATACTGAATCGCATTCCAATAATATGAAAAGAATGATTCTGTATCATAGTTATACTACTATACTAAATAGTTATAGTAAATTATTATTATGTTTACGTTTACGAGTAGAAAGATTTTGCTAAAAATATGACATAAATAAAACAATTAGAAAGAAATTTATACATTCATGCTTAATAATTTTACGGTAACACTTCTTTCTGTTTTGAAATAATTTAACCTAAAAATTAAAGGACTTCGAACGACACACAATGTAGTTTTTTTTATCGCCCTAAAGTCACAATGAACTGGAGCTTTTATTAAAGACGTCCGTGTGATAGCACAATTGGAACTCCTTGGAAGGAACTTGCTTCGTAGTTTTAATCGCAGGAGATCCCACCACCTCCCCTATTCCAGCCATAAATCAAAAGCGCTTACATTGTTGTGGTAAATTTTACATCCATGCTTCAAACATAAAATAAAATTAAGTGAAAGTCGTAATTTTATTATCTGTGAAAATAATATTTACAACTAGTATAAGTAATGAACATAAAAATAAGTACCTGTTTACGTAAAATATATTTTTATCTAATTTTAATTCAGTAAAGATATCCAAAAGCTGCTAAAGCCTCATTTGTATTTTATAATATACCAGGGATACCATACGTTTGATAGAGTTAACTGAAATATTATTCACTACAATAACATCGTTATATCTATAAGTTGTTTACACAATTGAAAGTTTACTCTTAAAGATCACTTCCTGCTCTACAATTCTAAATTGATGTGAGAATTACTGCTACTAAGTTTAAATCAGAGTTAATAAGATTGCCGAATTCATTTTGCGTAAGGTATGAGCTTTTCACAAAATTGTTTCATCTTCATAAAAGATCCGGCAAAGATTGGCTTTCCACAAGGTGCCCTTATAATGGCACTCGATGTCGCATATTGCGTATCAATAGAGATTTCGCCGGCCATTGATTTTGTGAGGACTCTTTTGTCGAGCGCCACGTGTCGGACAAATAAAACTGCTGCGGACACTTTGCTGCCCGCAAATTGGATTCACTTTGAACTCTTTAAGTCGTGATATTGCATTTCACAGGGTTACGAGGCAGGACGTTTGCGTATTGCGTCCTAGGCCGGGAATGGACATTTTCCCAGAACAGAGCCATAGAGTATCCTACCCTGATCTAATGATGTTTGGTGAAGATGAACATGAACCATTCAGAAGAAATTCGACGATGTTTAACTGCTGATGCGCATCAATAACAACTGGGGTTGAGGAATTCTCCAATGCAAGACAGTGAGCGTATTAAGTCGCTATGACTTAATGCTTACACTCAAGACCCAGATAGTGCCCGTTTGTAAACAAAAAACCATTTAAAATTATTTGTGAATAAGACTGTCGTAAATTTGCCACAAACATAAATAATGAAAATTAAAATGAAAAACATGCATTTGCACGGATAAGGATTATAATTAATGCATTTTGATAAGTATCGATAATAATTACTAATATCGGCATTTACCTTTTCATGGAGACAAGATACTAATACTAAGCGCTATTAATCTAATTAAATTCTGTATCTGTATAATGAACATGTTTTAAAGCCGTCAGAAGAGCCTAATGTAAAATATTCCATTAGCTGTGAAACGTCTATTATTTGAATATCACGGGTCGTGGCGCGCGGTCCGCAACCATATGCGGTTCAGTTGGCTAAATGTAGCCGCCGCGAGGTGTATCTATTGGGCAGTTTTGTTGAATTTTTTTTTTATACATTTTGCGTTTCTATCAATTTTTATATAGTTGGAAAATGCACACAGCAAACAACCTTAAAACTAGGTAGGTTTGAAGAGCTTTGCTCATTTTGAAAATAGATTTAGTACCTTCAAAAATGTTATCTATTTGTGTATTCAGAATTATTTTCATTTGCAAGCGAAATACCACGATTGTTTTTACCAGTGGTCCAAAGTATTAATTGATTATCTTGTTCTCATCTCTAAATAAGTTTACATAATAATACCTGTATATTAAAAAAATATTTGTTACATAAAACAGAAAATCTAATGTGCTGTACTCCCGTACAAGTCTACTAGTTATAATTTGCTGTCAGTGATCATTTGCTGTTTAATCAATTAATACATATTTAAGTTCTGAAAGGGCATTTATCTAGCCAATTTAAAAATAGTACTTTGCCAAATTTACTCAGAAAATAGCAGTCCAAAGACTATTTCGGTACAGTAAGCACACTCTCGATGTTCATGTAAACATCGAAAACCGCATACGATCTGGTTCGGCTATACTGTGCGCTATTTAATAGTAAGGGTGGGTGGGGCTTATCCTCAACGATATTTATTTACTCTATGGCTTTACGCTGTCTACCGAAGCTTCCCAGGGAATTTCGCATATACGATATTTTAGAAGTCTTACCTTTGATATTAATTTGAGAGAGAGTTAAAAAGATTTGAGACATTTAATAAAGGCTTTCAAATTGCCATCGTTTGGTGGATATTTAGATTTATTTTAAAATCTTTATTGAGTTTTATCTTAAAAAACATAACATAGATATATATATATATATGGTGGATAATCGTACTGAAAAATATCTCGGCTTTATATTTTTAGGGGAATGTGAAATAATAAAAAGAAATAATACAACTTACCTCTGCGCCAGCCATTCTTAGCTTAACGGCAGCAAAGACGTAAGTAAGACCTGGCCAAGGTTTAGCCACTCGTAATTTCTCTGAAGTCTTGATAGCTAAATAGGCTACTGGGAAAGCATAGGGATCTTGGTTTGAAGTTTGTAGCGAAAAATATTTCAAGTTGCCGTTGTAACGTAACAACTACACTTACAGCCAAATAGTGCACGGCAGGATCATTCGGTTCGGGCGAACAACATTATCTATGTTCCGGCAACCGAACTCCGTTTGCCGTAAATGTACACTCAGGATGCAAAATACGGCAACAAAAGATAGAAGGCCTTTTCGTGTAGCATTACACGTTTTCTTATTCCAACTTTAGGACGGAAATATTTGCTGCAGTCCGAAATTTTATACATTATTGTCAAAGACTTATTGATACTTATTATAATAACTCACTCTCGCTCTTTGCTATTGGTTGTAAAATGCGATTTGTTTTTTTAAATTAAAATACAGAAGACAAATACAAATGAAATACAAATACATCATTTTTCTATAATCTTTGGGAAAATTCTTATGAGTAGTTGGCATACCTCATAATGCCTCATAATTTAATTACAATTGATCGGTGAATGCAAGATTTATCTCACGCTTATTTTCTACTTTTAGTTCGGGTATTTCTCAACTATGAGCTACTTTAGTATTCTGCGTGTAGGAAACAGACACATATGTGAAGGGAATGTCAAGTCCCTGCACTGCAATAGACTTGGGTTTTTGTTTCATCACTGCTGGATGAAAGCCAGGATGCTCGAGAAGACAGTCGTGCGCTTTACAGTGTGCGATTTACAAAACTAGGTAAGTCTCCTTAAAGGTGATGAAAAACATAGGGAGGACATGTGAGTTCCTCCAACGTTTTTTGCTTTAGTAAAGCTAGTAAAAGCTAAAGTTTTAAGCACAGGAATTAACTTAAAGATTCGATGAATTTATCGTTGTAAAAGTGAGAAATATTTTCTTTATTGTTATTGTCTTATAAAATGCACCATGGGGAGCGAATGTTTCGATCGCACGAAGTCAATCCAATTTGTTGCTAAACAGAGCGAAGCAGTAGATACTTTTATCCAATGGTGTTATTAAAAACTTAGGTTAGGGCCTTTATGGATATTTTAATTACATATGTATATATTTTAACTACAACGGAAGTTTAATGAACTTAGTTAAAAAAATGTTTATGACATCAACAAACCACGAACTGCAGAAGACCCAATTATTTGTTCCGCGAAGAGTTCATGTGTAATGCAATACTAGCGACCAACTATTTAACTAAGTATATTCACTAGCGACTGATCTATTTGTCTCGCCAGCAATCTGGTACTACAGTGCCTCAGCACGTGCAGGTATACGATTCCCACAAAATTCTCATTCAAGCAAAATGAAAATTCATCCCCTTTTTTTTTCAACATTTGTTGAAAAAATTTTTTGTACCTACCCAAATGATATTACGAATATTAAACACCAAACTTCCAGCAACGCAACTTCGTGCTCATATTTACCTGCATCCCGGGTAAACAAATCCAATTTCGTTCTTAATTTCGATACGCTTTCAAATTGAGTTTGAGAAATTTTTCCGCTATCTAGTCACCCGCTAGTTTAAAATAATTATATCCAGCTCAGGTATCTTGCAAACCGTAAGACTACGTGGATTAACTTACACAGAACATTTTTTAATTAAAACTTTCGAGGCGCCATCAATGGAACTTGGTTATTGGGTTTCTTTTATGGTATTAACTGGAGATTGGTATTTATTGCACTTTGGTGATCTTTAAGTTTTAATAATTTTTTTTATTTTCGGTTTATTATGTAAATCAATTACCTACTGTTAAAAACGAAGCCGTAAAATAGATACTTTATTATTACGATATTATTCCAAAACTGACCGCTGACATGTTTTTAGGATGAAGAACATTATTATAATTTATTTATTATGTTTTTTAAAAATCAAGAGGTATAGTCTAGATCCACAGCTATATAATTGCTTTATTTTCATAAATTGCTTTTAACATAATTATGGGTTTTCTTAAGTAGGTTTAACCGTTTTATTAGCTGTTATCTGTAGTCTTCAAGTACAGAAAACTGTACCTACCTCGTGACCCACTCATTGTTTTTAATTTTGAATTGATTGTTGACGTTCATGGGTGAGCTACACAACTTAGATAAGCTTTCACGGTCATAAAAACTCTTTTTATTGCTTCTCTTTTGTTTGGTATTTTTACGATCAATTATTTTAATCTTCTTATTGTTCAGTACAACAAAATGAAAGTCAGTTAAACCTTGTGTTTGTACCTACTACCTACCATTCCGTAAAAGAAACTTTGCGCAATAAATAACAAATAAAATGTAAATAACAATTTTTTTTAACTATATTCATGGGAAGACCTTTGTTCGGAAAGCAAAAAATTAATAACCAAACTTTGCAGGATGAAGTGCAGGTAGGTACTCATAGCATATTCTGTAGGCTCTCATCAATTTAATTTTTATTTTTTTATTAGCTCTACACTTTTAAATGATTTTGCGTTTTTGTCATTTAAATTACGCACTTTACTTCACTTATTTTTTATCAATATATTAGTTTTCAGTAAAATTGAATGTTTTTAAAGGAAAAATCTAAGATTTCTTATAGGTAACACAAATAAATACAGCGTTAAAGGTAAGCGTAACGGTAACCAAGGTAAAGGTAACCAAGTACAGCGTTAAAAGTATCATCACTGATGATATTAACGGCAGCATTGAAAGGATATTGGTAAACTTGCTCATTTTGTTTCCGAAAATCCCGGTAAAGTTTCCTGGAAATTGAAATAAACTTCTTTTCATCCTATATTGTCTAATAGTCGCTCGGGGATCATCATTATCTCAAAGCTCATTAAGGCGGTGAACATGTCGAAGAACTCGTGAGAATGCGGTAAGAGTTACACTTTAATGTAATCAGGCAAGGGTCTGAATATTTCATTAAAAATTTTAGTGTATATATAGAAAGTACCCAAGCAGTCGGTACTTGTAACTTTGTAAGTCCGAAAGTACGAGTATAATTTTGGCCGTAGATAAGGTTATGGTTCCAATTTCAGGGGCGCGGTCGCTGTCATTGCGTAACTTTTACTGTGTTAAACGGAAATCTATTACATTATTTTCGTAATCTCCTGGTGTTATGCTCCTGCGGTTCTTGAAACTTACGGATACTTAGAACCACCAGGACCACTTCAGAGCCAAATAAAAGCCAGATTTTTTCCTTCACGGAGCAACATGCGCTTGTTACATGATCAAATGTTATGGTTTTACCATTGAGTACGCTACTAGTAAGATGAAATTGTCTACAGATTAAAAAAAAACCCAATTACATATATTCTGTTATTATAAATTCATTGAACTATCTGAATATCATATTCAAGTTCATACGTGATGACACCAGAAGGGGGCGTCACTTTTTACAAATTTATGTATGTATGTATGTATGTACGAGATCGGCATGATGTGCAGTCTAGATGGCTAATTCTATTAAGATTTTAGCTTAAGATGTGTCTATGATACTGGTTATATTAAAACTATAGATTCTTTAATTTTTAGTACAGTGCCTTAATTCACGACTACTCTACCTCCTAACTGATCCATAAACCAAAAATCCGTATGTATGTGCATGTGAAGATATTTCCGTTTGACGTAAGCCTTTGTGACGTAAGGTCGTTGAACTTTTAACTAGCTTCAGTATTTTATCGCTATTTTAGTTATTTATTATTAAATGGAATCTTATCTTAATAAGATATAATTTAATAGCGTTTCATTATCTCAATTTAGTTTAAAGCCTTTATTTAAGGTATTGGTTATTGAAGTGAAACAATATCAACATGTCTTTACACTTAAGAGTTGCATCCTCCTTGCCAGGATCGAGCAAACTTAATGAATTTAAGCGACCGGTCGGAGAGTTTGTGATGTTAGGACGTTAGGCCAACTCTTGGCGTGATTCCTATTGCAAAGCTGAAACTATGGACAAAGTAACTAAACGACACTATAACTGAACAGCCCAGTGGATATGCAATAACAGAAACGTATGTAGTCTGTAAGAGTGCTTAACTTATAAAATTTCAAAACGTGGCTATAACATTTTATATCTAGGTACCTATAATGTCATAATAAGAACACTATGCTTAAACTTAGTTTATTATAACTCATTAAAAAAAAGAAAACATTGGGCCTTCAATACTTAGAGGTACCTACTTTAACTTCGAAATTCCCTGGGCACTGAAATTAGATGAAATTTTGCCTCGAATCTTTTGTTGTTTTAGGCTAGATGGCAAGGTTCTTATGGTAAAACCTTTTCATTATGCCTTTTTTAAATTGTTTTTATTGGTAATGATATGATATTATTGAAATTGAGGCCTAGCTATTCAATATCGACAATTTGCGCATTTTTAAAATACCGACTAACGTTTTTGAGAATTATATTAAATAAATGACCACCACACAATATGTTTTGATACATTATTATTATATACACACGTACATACGAGTATATAAAATAACGAGAATAAGAATAAGAAATAACGAGAGAATAGAGTGCGAACGAGTATATAAAATAACGTACCTATATCTACGTTTACTACGAAAAATTTCTAAGCAGATCGCTCGTTGTTTCGCTACTTAAGTTTTAAGTATCAATTACCATTCCTTACAGTTTTGGAATTACTTTGAACGTAAGCCGCGGTAAGACATCCAATCTCCTGTTATATTAGGCTGGATGCCAAGCATTTTAACCTTTACCTCCTTTTACTATATCTTTCTTGACTTGGTGATGCTTCGAAATTATAAAATAAATTAGGTACGTTTATACATTTAGTGCTTGTGAGTAATGGTTTAATATTTGTTTCTTTTATGTCCTTACTTGTTGCTGGCGTTGAAAAAAATTTTCTAATCTTTAACATTATAATATTTTTTGTACAATATTGGGTAACAAAACGGAAAAAGTCATGCATGTAACTAAACGAAAAAAAAGAGAAAAGAAGGTCCGACATATTAGACATTTTCTTTATTTATCTTCTTTACTAAGTATAGGTTTTTGCTTTTTAATAAAACGCCTATCAACATTATTATACCACTACCCTAAAGTTCTCAGGAAGTGTAGCTTTAAGACTATCTTATTTTCCTATTCTGCACAAGACGTATAGTATAAGGTTCAATTAAAAAACAAAATAAATAAACAACTCGATACGTAAACCTGATACGTAAATGGAATATTTTCAGAAACCTTCTATCTTTTCATCTTTCCACAAGTTATCCAGCGTTGTTAGTCGTGGCCACTAGCCAAAATTTACGTTCACTCGATAAGTCTCAACTTGATAGACGCTGAATAGCTTCACGGACTGCGGTGCTCAAGATTGCTTTCGACGAAATTTTTATACATATTATTAAGCACCAAACGAAATGTGTACTCGGATTCTTATTCTGTAACCTACTCATTCTACGTTTTTAAAATTATTAGATGTATATTGAAACGTCTGAACTTTTTAGAGACCCCTTGAAGGTTTGTACTTGAAGGTCGTAATACATTGACTTTTGCTCTTAAATCAATTTGATGATCCATATAGATACAGGATCATTCCATTTTGATGATCCAAGTGGTCAGAGGGGTATAATAAGTCGAATTTCACTTCCACTTCGCTGCTACAGTGCAGATTGTGGATATTGCCTATTACGCGATATTCCCATCGAATGATTCTGTGCAAAATTTTACGATGAGGCTCTACAACGACGGCCTAATTCATTCATAATATCGAGAGCATGATTTTAATATACATACTATTAATTTGCGGCTGTAAAATGGTCAGTCTCATATACCTACATAATTATAAATACTTGTTGCATTACACATATTATTAAAAATGCCGTAGCTTTCGGGGCTCTGTAGCTAACAAACGCGCAATCCTCGTTAATATTTTCGAGGGCATTACTCATGAAACCGTGCAAATTAAAACTTTGCCTCTACCAAGTCGTTAGACTATGCATATTTACCATACCTACAGTGAAAGTACGTTGTGAAAAGTAAGGGTTCAAAACCGGACACTGTTTCCCACAAATATTTACGCGGCCTTGTTTAACTTACTTGCTAAATACAAAAGCACAAAAATAGAATAACGAATTTTTGCCCTATGAAGGGTGCCTTTTTATTCCGCTTTTGTTAATAAAAAAAGTGCTTTGCTAGATCAAAAATTTCCGTTAAAATATTTGCGAGTATTCGCACGACATTTTTACATGTGAGTTTTGAATAAAAAACAATTTTAAAAATGAAATAATAAAAGTGAAACATAATATTATATTTTTCACAACTCAATACCAAATCAGCTTGTGATACCGCGCCGTGCAATCCTCATTAAAATAAAAATGAAATATTTATTTTTGATATCTCGGAATTCATTTTATCTACGAGTATGTATAATCATGAGATGATGTGTTAATGTCCCTTGCAGCCACACGTCATAACTCGATATGCAGCTCTGTGCCTCGTCGCACAGTGCCGCGCGGTGCCAACAGACTAGCTGCCTGCATGCATCCGTTTACTTGTTATTTGCAAAAGCCGCCATCGAAACTTGATTAGGTTTTTATACTCTGGTAGTAACAAACAATCGTGCACGATGTTTATTTGTCATTGAGACCCATATCGACGGTCCTAACTTAGGCACAGTTTAGTCACTTAGTACTCATATGAGTAACAAACTTGGGTCTTTATTGGTTTACGACCAATGGATATCCAAGTTGAATTAAATCCATTAGTATGTATATATTATTATGCCTAAACTATAAATCAGAATCCAGTTATTTATTTATTTTTATTTTTTATCCATTTATTTATTTATTAAAAAAAAAAAGACGAAGTATTCCTGGTAACGACGCTTTCTAACCGAAATACCAGACATGAACAATATGCATTCACGGCGAGTATTTAGATAGCGTTACTTCCCTAGCCGAGCTACAATGGCTCTATCACTTAAAAAAATTACCTAATATACTCTTAGGTATTCTCTTATTCTCATAACATCGAACCTACTTATTATGTGTAAAAGAGCACTGTGGATTACAACTTTGTAAGGGACTGTTGATGTTTACTTGTAATTAATATTATTCTAGCGGTCCTGTAGGTGACGATGAATGCTTTTTACGATCATCTTTTTTGTGTTTTTTATTATTTTACAAGGTTACCATAAACTTAAGATAATCCATAAACTTAAGATAAACAAGAAGAAAGTCTTCCGCTGTTACGATCTTACGTTACGTACGTTAATACTATAATAAAATAGGTACCTACCGAGTATAACATAGTTTGATTTTTAACCAGAAACTAGCATCAAAATATTAATTGCACCGGTTTCCTGAGTTCATGATCAATGCAGTAGTTCGTTATAACTCGATGAGAGACGTAACGTGCTTTGTCGCCATGCTTCGATATAACACGATGTATTTTGCTAGCCCTATCTGCCGACTGCCTAACTCAGGTTAAATACTGAAATGATAATTAGGCACTTCGTCAAAACTTATATATTGTTTTAAAAGAAATTTCATGCAAGGTACATAGGTTTGGAATAGGACAAAGAATAGTCGTGGTAGCAATAATATTATGTTAGATATCTACTAGCGGGCTTGGCAACATCGCAACGTTAAAATGACGAGTCAAATAAAATTTTCAACCTATATAAAGAAAAAGATTTGAACCTGTGTTTCAGTTTCCATAAAGAGTGATTTTGCTAAGTGGGCCGTTTCGGTATTAGTGCATGACATAAGTAACTATAGGCATCGGACGCAAATAAATATAGTTTAAGCTAATTTTGGATATTCCCATTCATTCATAGTTAGCTTGAAATTTTTTGTTTGTTTGAAAAATATTAAAAGTCTCAGTTCGCTCTTTAGTATTATTGGCATTCAACCAAAAAATATTTAAATTCCCAAACAGTACTTTTACCTTGTCACGAAATTTCAGTGACATGTAGTATCATGTAGTGACAATATGTAGTATCTTGTTTCATAGGTATACTTGTATATAGCATTTGTTAGTGTATAATATTAATGTGGCATCCGAAGCAAGGAAGCCTGCATATTGATGTGTTATAGTAGGTAACCCCTAAGGGTGTCCTAGCTTGGTTAAAAGCATGGCATATACATAAGTACACCAGTCAGGGAAACTATGCGTTCTTTTTTATTCAAACTTATCTGTAGTATTTACAAAGGACTAAAATGTACGTAACCATATAAAAAGAGGGACTTTATAATGAGACTGAATGTTAGAATAACGGGGGCATTTCGTTTCCAGATGAACAAATCCGTAAAACGAATGAAGTCTCGGAAGGTTGTTACGAGGAGTGCTCTTAGAGCGTCGGTATGTTGTTAATATAATGAGGTTACAATGTATTCTAACGGTTGGAGGAAGCTTTTAGTCGAAGAAAGCTAAATGGATTTAAACGCACCTTATATACTGCAAAATATGTAGGGAATTGAGTGGTTACGGATTCACAACAGCTTAAGTATTCCTATGGAGAAATGTAAATAAACGTAATCTGATTTGAATAACTGTGAACATGTTAAATTCAATCTATTGAATGACTCCCAATTGGACAAACGAATTTTGGCAGTTCAATTGAATTTGTAATCGAATATTTTCTAGGTTTAAAACCTACACCTAGCAAACAAAATATTATTATTTGGTGTAAATATTTAACCTATTTTTAAACTTCGAGTAAAGAAGATATTGTTTATTTAGTCGTGGAACTTTACAAACTTTTTGTCACTGAGAGAATAAGTCACAGACATTTCAGCAACTTTTTTTCTTTTGCTTCAAAAGATCGTAGTATGCCGTGAATTCAAAGGTACTTTAGAATTGAAGTAAAGCAGATATTTAGGTTTTGGAAGTCCAAAAGTATCTTTGCTCCATTACGTACTGCACTCGAGGATCATTTATTTGGAAACTGTTTGAGCTGGAACCGGAACGAGCGGATATCGGCTTATAAATCAGCCACTGCATCCGTATCGAAAATAGGACAATACAAGTCTACTTTCCGACGTAACATACTGCAGAAATAAAAAGGTAATAGAGATAACACTGATAAATTAACTGCCCTTTTTACTAGCCATGGAAATATTTCCTCCTCACAGAGGACAGAGGTAGGTAAGGGCCGCTTTTATACCTAAAAGCAGTCACCGAACTTGGTTGCTGCTTATGAACTCATCATCTGTATAACATATTAGTGACCCACGGCGAGGAGTGTCGCAGTAAAAACTGTCCCTTCTAGTCTAGAACTCTTATTGGACGCATTAATTTTCCTCAGGCCTATCTACTTTTTTTAAACAGATGAAATAGCGTTGAAATAGATGACCTACTTCCTACTTACAAAGTTATTTTGTAAGCAACTGAACTTCAGATATCGATTCGGTATTTCCTCAATCTAAAATAGTTTTCGTCGTTCAAAATAGCAACGCTAGGTTTCGCTGCTATTCTTGTCAAGGAGATACGTGTTCTGCAGCCGCCACCTGAACCGGTCCCAAATAAGAAATTCTGCAACAGTGTATCGAGCTTGAATACATTTACTGAATAAAGAATGCGCTGTAAAGTTCCTGATCACGAGACATAGTTGCGCAATAAAGACTCAGAAGGTTAATATATTTTTAAACCGTATTAAAAGCTACTTAATTTTACAGGTCGATAAAATCAAAAGTCGATAAATCAATCGAACGATTGAAGTTTGCCCGGGAAGGCACTAACTTCACCCTGATACCCAACCCTGATGTTTCACGGTTGGGTATCTTAAGCTGTTGCTTTCGGTAGGTGATTCGGTAGGGAAGGTGCCATCTTACATAGTCCCAAAGTAGCAACTGCAACGCAGCCAGCTACAAAATCAGTCAGAGCTCTGATGGTCTGTCGTGGCGGATTGAGGGAAGAAAGTTAATTTGTAAATCATATTAAATATATCATGAAATAAGTAGTCAGAAATGATTGAACAGTCAACAAGAAATAATTGAGGAAATATAAATAAATTGACCGGAACAAAACGACATACTACGGAAACAGCCATTTTCGTGCATTTTTAGTTAATTTTTTTAAACTGTTTATAAAATTGAGAAGTTTTAACTAACAAAAAATGTACGACATTTAAAATGGTAAATTTACTAATTTAATACGTATGGGTAATAAAACTTTTTAATTTCGTGTATACGGATTGCCGAAACATAAATTATCTGTAACTTGTCCTGGAAATGTAGAACTTTAACTGAACTGAAATTTAACAAACGAGGCAAGTTAAGTGTTAAGCATCTGGTTTAACAATAACTTCTCAGAACTCGCATTGAATAGGAAAGCTCGGCTATGTTTTTCAGACCAATAACGGCCTACGACTAAAACGTAGTCGCGCAGTCGAAGTTTATCGCGATAAAATCCTAAATTTGCGACACCGACATTTCCTTAATGTGTGGCCCCTGCTTCGCCAAAGTACCAAATAGAAATAATAAATATTTGCATATTCATATTAAGTGTAGCCAGCTATATAAATGTTCATACACTGACGTTCCGCCGGAAAAAAATAAGACGGAAAATTTTATTCGAGTATCATAGAAAAAGAAAAAGAGTGTGTTCACAGTTAAAACTTGTTCAGAAGTTTCATATTGTAAAGACACAATAATACTGTCGGTACAATTTGGATATGTAAAGACAATAGCAATCAAACATAACAAAAGGAATATTAGGGCAGGTTACATACCTGCCCAATATTCATTTTCTTATGTTAAGTTCAATTGGAAATTTCCAATAACATTCTGAGCTGCCTAACTTGTAAGTCACTTCACATGAAGCTACTGTAGCACACTGCGCTAGCATCGCTCGCGGGCTTCAACCTCACGTTTCGAATAACCATTGTGAGCTGTTAAGTAAATTCTGAGTACTACCGCCCCAATTGGCTCAGTCATCAGGTCTAAGTTACAGACGCACTGAATATTCATGAGCCGTACAAGTATCACAAGTTAATGCAGTCTTAACTGTTATAACTAAAACAAGTTAACAAGAAGTGTCTTAAGTCTGATTTCACTGGCGAGTTAACGATGCAATACGACTTTTTAATGACTAAATGAGATAAATAAATTGAACTGAACCATTTTGCAATGAAAATCGTTAAATTACTTCATTACTTTTAATGCGAAAAACTGTATTAATCTGTGAAACCCAATACCTACAAGTAAGTCTAAGTACCTATAACTGTATTTAATTTTAGGAGCCTTCGTATACTTATCTATTGTATTTTGATGGAACTTCATGTTAGCTATCGCGCACCAATCTTGTGCTGAGATTATATCCTTCTCACTGCAAGAGTGGATCCGACCTTACAGTGGATCAGCAATGGGTAGAACAAGGGCCGATCACTTGCAGTTTTTCCATTAAAATGCATTAGGAAACCGAAGTGGTAAGTTCCACATCACCCTATGTAGTACTGTACGAAGAGTTTCGTGCCTAACGGGAATCATAAAAAGGTTGCAGCCAATACTTGTTCTCTCAAAAGTCGTTACCTACTCGTTATTTTCAATTCCGATTCAATTGACGCATGTAGTGTTGCGCTTAATTAGTTTTGTTTTTACTGACACTTAATCCTTTTTAATTGTACTACTTTAGTTGAGTGTCGTGCGGTGTAACGTTTTATGCGTATTCCACATGCTTACCAAGCCCCATGTCACATTAAATAGGTTTGTATTTTGAACACAATGTACCTACAGTCCCTTATTAATTAATGTTATTTGAAAACATTAATATTATTAGTACGCTTTTAATTGATTACCTTATTAGATTATTTTATTACAATTAAATTATTTACAGTTAAATTCAAAGAAAGAAGTGTTGTAAATAATAAAATATGTAAGTATACAATTTGCATGGTTTTTGTAACTCTAGAAGAAATAGACATTTTTAAACAATCTGTGTCTTAGCGCTAAGCCTTAATTAAGTTTGGTGTCCTCAGCTTCTAAGACAGAGTTTTGATGCATAATGAACGAATAAATTAGCAAATATTAGAATAATTTCGATAGTCAAACTAAAGGCATTGAAGTTTTTAAATGCTTAAAGTATTTTGTGATTTTCAAATCAATTCAAATCAAAGACTTTTATTAACCCCCGACGCATAAAAAGGGGTGTTATAAGTTTGACGTGTCTGTCTGTCTGCATTCAATTTAGTTTTTTTTTTGTATGAAAGGTGAGTTACGGCCGAGTGTTCTTAGACATTTTGATGAAAATCGGTTGAGTCGTTTAAAAGTTGTGGGGGCTGAAATTGGGGAAGAATAACCGAATGTCTGCAAATATAATCACGAGTAGAACTTGTACCTGACAATGAACGTCATACATGAAAGAATATTATAAAATATATCTTACCTACATCTGCTTTTACTTCCATTGTTTCCAATTTAATATCCAAATTAAGTGTTAATTAATGTATTAATGATATTCTTATATATAAAATTCTCATGTCACAGTTTTAGTTACCATACTCCTCCAAAATGGCTTGACAAATTTTTATGAAATTTTATATACATTATTATACATATTCAGTAGATCTGAGATTCGGCTAACGTCTACTTTTCATACCCCTAAGTGATAAGTTTTGTCCACACCTAACATTTTTATATTATTTTTTGGACAATTCTTTTTTATTTTTATTTTTCAATAATGTGGCATCAAAAAATACATAAAACTTATCAACCCTATTTTTTAATAGTCGATTGTTGACGCTCGATAACTTATATCGCAAAACAACGTTTGCGGGGTCAGCTAGTAATTTTATATAATTATTATTAATGTATAAAATTTCTTTCACAAATTCAAAGTCGCAATACGTTAATAAAGTCTGGCATCAGACTGGACGGGAGAAATGGACTGGCATTAACAACAACAATGCCATAGGTACTTTGCATTCTTTACAAACCTAATTTTAAGCTTTAATAGTATCTAATAGACATATAAGACTGATATCGACAAATCTGCGACCTATTTTAACGTTGTAATAAAGCCATGACTTCAGAAACTTTTATTGAAGTCCATTCGGTTGGGATTTAGAGGCTGTTAGCGTCATATAACCGTAATTTAACCGTTCTTACTGGTGTTAGCGGTATGTTTTTAGATGGGTACCTATGTATATTATGTGACATTCATATGAAGCCTTTAGATTAAAGTATTTGGGAATATACTTAAATTATAAACGGTACAGGCACTGTTGATCGCCCGGGGAAGTTGATTACTGCCACCCTCTTTACCCGCCCAGCAGCAAGTTCTTCATATCTTCCCCTCGGTGTGGTATAATAACAATCATAGTACCAAATTAACTATTCTAAGTGTGATTTATGGTTACGATGTTGTTTTTTAATTCACGCAGATGTAGATTTTGGCCCATTTTTTATCAATCGCTGTTCGATTTCTATTGAATTAAAAAAAATGTTTTAAAATGAGTAGAGGTTATCAAACCATTAATTACCATTCATAACTTTGAAACGTATGTCTATATGTCTTATCGTTTCCAGGCTAACTAAGAAAAAGTACACATGTTGCGATCTTGCAAGTGAAGTGCACACATAAACACACATTCTGTTGAATGTTGAATAGTAATGCCGGCACACAGGCGCGCCGACAAGACTCGGCAGCGAGTAGGGGATCAGGAGACACTCGGAGCGTCATACACCTATTGTACCCTACCCCCCGCGCTTACCTGCCGCCACCTGCCTCTCATTGTGTCTGCCCCACTTTTTAATCTGGAGACGTCGAATAAAAGCACAATACGACTCCTCAGATACGTCTGGTTGATACTCGTTTTTCTTTTAATCAAGGAATAGACGATCTGCGACTCTTAAATGAACGCCCATTGTTTTCAGTTAATATTCCTATTAGCACTTTTATCTACTTATCGCGGATGTAAGGTGAGATCTCGTAACGGGCGTCAATTTTTAATTCACGGAAGCATTTAATGAGGAACGAAACAATCTTGCCTTGATTACGGCTCTAATCCTAATGATCCAGTGCCGTAATCAAGGCAATATTACGAAGTCAGTGCGTGGTAGATTTTAATACATCAAGAGATATAAAGAAGTATACGAGTATGTGGACGGCAGGGCGGAGGCGATATAAGATCTCGTTGCTGGCTCAAAGATCCGTGTCATGCTAATGCTACGTCGTGCGAATAAAAATTGTATCGTAGCACTTACGTAGCACTTCAGTGGAAGTAGAATTGTGAAGCTGGAATCATTTATACGTATGTGCAACATGATTTGGAGCTTTTAACATCAATGTTGAAGTGAAACTTTTGCTGTAAAATTTTAAATTAGATATTTAAATTGAGTAACTTGAGAAGTTATTAGTCAAGTTTATTACTCTCATACCTTACTGTAATTTGTAAACACATCACCTACGAGTGTTTGATATACATTAAGGAATATTAACAGACATAGGCGATATGTGTATGTAACAAAGATCATGTCAATAAGTTATACATAAGCTTATTGTTTGACTGAACCCAATCAAAGCGTTAGTTGGGTAATCAATACAAACGTAGTTCACATATCAACGACTCTTTAATATTTAACATAATCTCTAATCCTTTACAATATTAACTACGAGGTAATATTTACTGCAGCGGTGATAGCCCAGTGGCTTAGAATTCGACCTCGAATCGAGGGATCGGGGTTCGAATCCCAGTGGCACGCACCAATGACTTTGTAATAAAAGTTATGTACGATTTATGAAATTAAATATCACCTGCTGTTACGGTGAAGGAAAACATCGTGAGGAAACCTGCATGCCTTGAGAGTTCACAAAAAAAAATGTTCTCAAAGGCATGCGAAGTCCACCAACCCGCAGTAGGCCAGCGTGGTGGACTAAGGCCTACATCCTTCTCATTGTGAGAGGAGACCCGACCCTGTAGTGGGTCATTAATGGGTACTGACATGACATGACAATATTTAATGGTGAAGTGAAGATCGTGTCAATAAACTTTCATGGATTATATTAAGAATGATTACTTATTACAGTTACGAGTATAAATACTACGAAGGACGTCACTCCAGTTGTCTGTTGTGAGATAATAGAAATAGAATTAAGCATTACTTTGTTCCCTCGTTACATCAACAAAACGTTTCACAATACACAGCGCGCCGACAACGCCTAGACAAAGTTTTTGTAGAACGCATACGGCTTTGTATTAGCGACAAAGCCAGGCGACTTGTTTCTCTTAGACCAAGAGCTGGCAAACACTTTTTGTTTGAGGCATCATAAAACCATGTTGAATCGATTTTAATTTAATAACAGAACAGCAAAAATGCAGACCTGGCTAGGGGTTAAGGAATTTAGCTAATCAAAAATAGTGTTTGAGGCAAGTTTCTGTTTAAAATTCCGCCATATGGCCTAAAAATACCTATAGTCAATTTTAATTATAAATACTATGTTGCAAAATTTTCAACGTAAATCATACAGACGCCCGCCCGGAGACGCCTGACGAGGTTATAAACCCGACTCTGTGTTTTTTAATTTTTGAAAAAATAGTTTTTTCGTCATTTAAGTCTTGGCTTAAATCCCATTAGCCGCCAGAGAGATATAGGTACATTGTTGTTCGGATATTGCAAATACTAATAATCGATTCAAGACGATTTTATGATACCTCAAACACTTCTCGAAAATGTCTGCCAGCTCTTAGGCTATCCGGAGCTTTTAGGCGGGGAGTTATCGTACCACCCGCAAATGTGAATTTACGCTTTGAAATTTGAAAAATTAAAAGCGACATTTTGAATGTAATTGCGAACAGTCTTTCCACAGACGGCGCGGTAATGGCCACTCCAATACAAAATTGCGCGGTCTTTTTAGCCAACGCTTCGTAAACACTCATTTGTATCTAGTATTTGCAGTGTTCTTCACTTCTATTTAATCACTACCTACTGGATGCTCATTATAATGTAATCACTTAAAATCACAATCAACTCAGAGAAATAGACTGGTACACACTTAAAACGGTGTTTTTAAGGAATTTCCCTTTAGCTTTTAAAAGTAGGTATAGGTCGATAGTATAATTGTATCATAGTTAAGTGTAACACTCAGGCGCACTAACGACTGAGGCAGCTAATTTCCGTCTGTAACAGAAATAATATGGATAACATTTAATTCTAAAGAAATGTTTTTTGTTACAGATTTCAATCTCGTTTTACTCTTAAATTTTTTGCATTAATAATTTAAACAGAACGCATGCCCTACATTCTTATGTTTATGTAGTGCAGGTTAAGAGAGCCTAAAAAGGATTTGTGTTAAAAGCTTAAAGGAAAGACTTTTTTCTGTTATATTTCTTAACCGACAATTTCAGTTGTAACGTTGATTGCACAGAAAGAAAACCTTTTCACAGATAACCGCCGGATTTGAGAGAAAAAGAATTTTCCAAAGAATACTTAAGCCTTAATTGCAAGAGTTGTTTCAGTATGGCGACCGACGAGTGACGAAAATCACTTGCTATCTAATGCACTTTCCATTTCTATAGCAACAATGTGCTTTTCTAAAAGGTTTTTGTACTTCAAGACAGAATATTCAAAATATTTCGTTCGCTTTCTAAGAAACTAGACAGTCCGCGCGGCTTCGCCCGTGTGGGTTTTAGAACTTGCGGTTATTGTGACTAAACTATGATAGTTAGATATGTGCTCTCGCGGACTTTTTTGTAGATTTTAATAAGACCTACAAACCCGTAGTACACCATTTTGTTCTTTTGTCAATAGTTTTTGCAGCGCACGCATAAATATGTTTCGATTCATTTTTCTTACGGATCCCTAATTTGTTTGAAAATAAAATTTTGCCTATAACCTTCATCTATAAATGGACTATCCAACACTGAAAATCGGTCCAGTAGTTCCTGAGATTAGCGCGTTCAAACAAACAAACTCTTCAGCTTTATAATATAGTATAGATAGATGTGATTTCAACGTATATGTACCTAAATTAGAAAAACTTAAAGATCAAGGGATCTTAATGCATATACTTATCTTAGGGATCTAAACGAAATCAGTAATGTTCACTTTAAATGTGTACTAAGGGTCAAGGCCAGTATCCAACTGAAACAATCTCATTACTTAGGTACTTATTTTAAGTTACTTTGCCGATTACATATTTTACTAACGATGTAAGTGTTTGCACTACTTTAAAACTTATTACGTTACAAATCTTGGCAAGTGCTCTAAGAAAGCTCGAATGCCTCGACGAAATAATGAAAAACCCTAAATGAATGTAAAATATAAATTCATTCGTCTGAAATTTTCTCTTAACGGCATATTAACAGTATCAAACAGCGTAGATTTGCATTAGTAGAGCTTAGATCATTACTTAATAGTACCGGTTAGTTCGTTAATGAGCGAGTGTGCTATTTGGCATTTTGAATCCTGAGCCAAGTGGCATCCTGCCCGAGGCCATTCCGCGATCATTGCAAATAGACACGGCTACATTGATTGAGGTCCTTTGCCAGAAATTCGTTTAAATCTGTCCAAATTGCCACTGTAATGTTAATCTTATGACATTTAATAAATTAAGAGATGATAGTGTGTAAAACATATTTAAATAGCTTTTCCTTGTATGCTATAGAAACATAACATCGAATCTTACTTACTGGTGGAAAGGAACACAATACATGAAGAACGTGCTGCTTCGTGGAGGGTTACGGGGACAAGGTACTTTCTTAGATGAGCTATCGTATTATATATTGGCATAACCAAAACACAGTAGGTATCTACCAAAAAGCGTGTTTAATTATTTAGTTTAGACATACCTAGGACTAAAAGTTTTCTAGGGCTTCAAATCATACCAATCTTCTCCTAACCAATCTATTAATTATTATTGAAGCCGCGTAATTGATAGATAAATCTATTGATAAATTATTCTATTTTACAATTAACAAACATTTAGGGGATTTGTGGCAAACCAGAGCTGAATTTTGTTACTATTTGACTCGCTGCACTTTCGGCAATCGTTGATGCAAAGTTCTATTGTCACGGATAACAAAAGTAAAATGGTACAATAGTTGTGACAAACCGCTAGTATGTATCGCATTCGTAAAATGAACAAATACTAAATATAAGTACTTCAGAATATTTTTGTCATGGTTCTTTCCTTTCTTACTGGTTCTATATTTTACAAATTTGGTAAGCAAAAATAGTAAAATGCAGCAGTAAATAACACCAAAACAAAATATAAATAAGCAAGAGTAACCTTAAACATAAAATTGCTACATATTTTGGTTACAGCAAATGCAATATGTGTATGCTTTAGAAAATAAAAACTGTAGATACGATGCTCTCAGAAAATTTGCATCATACTATTTTTATGAAAGCTTACGCCTACAAACTAGGCTACTTCTATACTCGACCACCTGAAGTTAGGCCGTTCCCACAGGAGCGTCCTAAATTGGTTTTTAGAGTGTCAAAGGGACACCAGCTATTTTAAGGAAGACGTAATTAGGATATCTGTGGGTATTTAATTCTTTAAGAAATGGCTGGATAATGATTGACTCTTCAATTTTTAACTCATTTTAAGACTAGCACGCTCGTGCTGTTGCAATTTGGTAAATGAAAATCGTAGACCATGAAAAACGGTTTCTTCAATTTATGAGGAATACCTTTTTATGACTTACTCTGAATTTGACATACCCACCATTAAATCTTTTGAGACACGTTTCATGTCCCTTTGAAAATGTCACACACGAGGCGAAATTTACGCCCAAAGCATTATTCTAAGAGTGCTTTGGAAAAGAAATCGACATCACTCACGTAACATTCCCATTTGTAAATGGTATTCAATTCTGTGTCAAAAGATTTTGAATTTAGTTAGGATCTAGAAGGCACGAATGGTTCCGAGAATAAAATGTTGAGCAAATTTTATAAGATTAGTTACTGTGTTTTTTAATTTTATAAAAACAGCATATAGAAATCCAAGCCCTCTTCATGGTTATTGGTCATTAGAACCAGATCCAACATCATAGATACTCATTATAACGTCTGAGGTTTACTACTGATAGGTAAATTCTTTATGGATTGCATTTGTAATTATATACTCTAATATATTGAATAGAAAATACTTGTTCATAATAGGTACAACTAATACCTTTAATAGAATTCATAGTAAACACATTGTAAAGAGCTATTGGACCATAAAGTAAAATTTCCGCAAGAGGAATTACTAAAATTTGGCTCGAGCATTCATGACCTTCCTTCTCGCGGGCGCGAAAATATTCTCGGTAGGTTTTAGGCCACTTATTCAGATGATGCTCGTGGCTGGGAAAAGCCAAATTTTATTTTTAATAAATTTTCGTGATTGTTCTATTGTTAGATACTAGACTCTGCTTGTGACTTTACTTACCCAATTTATTTAGATTTTTATCTATATAAAGGGATTTGAGTGAGTACTAACAAATCAACCAATAGGAAGAGAGGAGGGAATGGGAAATATACCGGGGGAAAAATAAATATCGAAGTATGTACGTAATGTATGTAACATTCGTATTTCTACTAATTTTATTTGGTTTTTTTCTGTGATATTGTACACTGGTTCGTTCTCGACTTTGGTTGGATTCTAAAGAGGATTCTCTTTTTGGGATAAAAGTGAGCACGATGGCTTTAAAACTACTACACCAATTTGTTGATTTAATAAGGTTTTAAACACGGTGTAATAGGCACAACCTTAAATAGGACTTTAAATATATTTGAGGTTTGGGGAAGCGATTTATCATCGCTTGTTCTCGTTTGCTATTTATTCATTTAAAAGAAAAAAGTATAGCAGATTTAAGAATATTTCGCGAATTTTCCTCTTTTTACCAGAAGCTTTCAAAAAATCATGTTTCCTTCGACTTAAGTTGCCTCCTCTTTCTGTGACGACAAAAGTTAAAGTAAGTACGATTTCAATACAGACACCCATTTCGTATGATTTGATCGAGCCTTTGATCCGAAAATTAAATTTGGGCGACAGATACTTAGCTATTGACAGACACGTGCTCAGATGGTTCTTACGATCTAGCTGAAAAATCGCTATTCTCATTCGCGAATACTATAAATGTGAAGGTGTGTGGTGTATATTTTTGAATTTGCTTTTCATTTAAATAGAGTTATAGGTCGAAATTGGCTTTTGCAGAGAGGTCTCAGAAAGTATCCTTTGTTATCTACTACTTTACATTTTTACTTTGATTTTAACAGCATTACTGTTCAGTGGCATTACACGAATTCCTATCCACAGTAGTGGAAAGAAATTCTATGATGGGAAGTGCTACGTTTAATTTATTTTTCAATCTCATTGCTAATTGCTTGTACGAGTAGCAATAGAAGCTCTACACAGTTCTAAGATATAATTAAGCAACAAAAGGTAAATATGAGTAGAACGGTATTGAGTTCCTCCCGAGTATTGTAGAGATTCCGAGAAAATGAAACCATAAAAGCAGAATTCAAATTGGCGGTGGGAAAAGTAGATCTTAAATAGATTCCGGTAGACCTGACTCAAAAATTTAATGAATATCATTAATCAAACCCCGAAAGCGTATTTGCAAATGGTATTAATTTTATAAAGTACATTGTATTTCACCAGTATGTAGCTACGGCACTTTTACCTAAACGAGATAATAATATTCATTTTTGAAACTTATTTTTTTACAAAAAGAGAGAATCGAATTTAAAACATTATATTGAGTACATAAGGGGATAAACTGCTGTTTCTATACATTTTTCACATAACTGACGCACGAATTGTATAAGATCGAATTTCAGTTTTGCTGAATAAAATATTATCATTTTCAAAGTGAACTATGGAACCTGGTAGATGTATACCTAGGTACTTCTACACATTTACAAGGTAAGTGAACGGACGCCCTCTTACGCTAGATTAAGCACACTGTAGGAGAGTTCCTTTTTTGCATTCGAATCCCTTTTGGGAAAATTTTACTTCAACGATATTCTAATCCCCCGTTATTCTGTAGAATCCGATTATGTCACTATTTTCGTAGTTTAAACGTTTCACTTTGCATTGTATTTCTTATCTTTTTAGTGCATTTTTATTTTTACAAATTAAAGCTATCGTGTGCGCTCGAAATTGAAACAGTTTTGAAATAATATAATTAATATTTTGAATATAAAGAATTTTCTTAATTTACATCTACAGTAAACTGATAAAATAATTTTTACAGATGTAAACTTAAGCGCAGTATTATTATAGGTCTTATCTACCAGTATAGTCTGTCTAACTTGCTTTTCGATTTTGGTAGAATGGTTACAATACGTTAAAGTTATAAATTTATAATGAACTTAACAGAAGAAGAAACTCTTTGCACATCATAAGGCCCTTCTAGCAGCATGAACGTAGCCAGCCATGGGCTCAGGGTGGGGCAGATGTATTTTTTTGTGTTGACTGACGACTGTCGAGTTTGAACTTTCTTACGGTTATTAAGTATTGTAGTTAGTACCTAGATTATATAGATTTAGTTTTTTAGGTTTAGTTAGGTACCGTCAGAGCCAGGGTGTGCACCAACGAAGCACCCCACTGCACCCCACCCTGCTCCACCGTGGCTACGTCCATGTGTAGCAGGGTTAGTACCTATTCAAATAAAAATATAGCACATTATCATTATCACGAAGAGACCTTAAATAATATTCAACACAGCGATAATAGTGTTAAGCCTTTATTGCTAACTTAATTTTAAATATTTACCATCGTCTTTGTAACGTAATTGCCCAAGTTTGTTCAACAAACCCTTTCAAAGCCTTCTTCGACCAGACCGAAGACTGTTTTAAGTCAGGCAGGTTGAAAATAACAACTTACAAGCACTTAAATTTTCATGAGTTTTCCGAGCTAATTGCATCGTTTTATACAGAGCAAGTACACAAACTTGACTTTAAAGTTTCATTTCATATTTTATTTATGCTGGAGTGATTTTCATAAATCTTTGGTATTACGAATTCCAAATCCAATCACGCATAATATTTTGTAAGGCATAACATTTTTATAACAATGCAACAGGAATAAATATAGCTACCTATAATAAATCGTGAGTATATAGACGCCCACGACAAAAACAAACCAGTAACAGATATGTTTTGATATATAAAATCAACAACGCTGGGAATCGGATCCTCCCGACATGGATTCGATTCACAACGAATTATTGGGTTAACCACTGTCCCACACGATTAGATGGACATCTTAAATAAATAAATAGTACCTATTTGTGGGACAACTTATTCACTTTTTTTCTTTTTCCGATCTTATATCTACTTAATTTCATAAAATAATCAATCAATAAAATAATAAAATCTCATATCCTAATCCAATACCAAACTTTGAAAGGAGTCGCTCATCCGTATAACATACGTAGGTTAGTAGATAGATAACCGTGTCGTTTCAAAGAAAAACTCACAAGAAAATAGGAGGCGCAGTAAAATGGGGATTTTATCTGTTGGCCGTAGTTGGAGATACCGACGGACGTCTTTGCAAATTTTGTAGCAATCCGCTAGGGAACTCGCAGCTGAATACAAGCCTGTGGGCAAATATTCGTCCAACAGATGTAGCTATCCTGATTCACCGCAGGCACTGAAAGGAGAACGATCCAATCGAATTCACTATGTTGTAAGTGTATCTTGTGCGTACTCATCCTAATAATCACTTTCATAAATTATACGATTATTTTATTCTGCACTAACACTACATTTTAGTACCTACATCGATACATTGAGTTATAATGCAATGTTAATCGCATGACTCATTTTTATTTTCATTTTATTCGCAATTAAGGCGCACTTAATTCACCGAAAATATATTAGCGATTAAAAAATAATTTATTTTATTATACTTGCCTATAAATAATAATTTCATCATCTCCACGTAAATGTATTAAACTTCGATTACCTTTTAAGTTTAGAATCTCACAAACAAAATTAAATTCAGTGAATATCTTAAAGAAACAGTCATAACTAATCACTTTTAGAACAAGAATCTACCCTTCGTCCAAGTTCGAACTCTGTAAATCTAATCAAACCATAAACTTAGTGCTAAGTTTATTAATCGAACCATCATGAACCGAAGACGTTTAATCTTGGCGACCAGCATCGCCACAAACATGAAGTACCTAATTTATCCACATAGTAAAAACTTAAAAAATCTTAGCGTTATAACTCGTTTATACAAACCTATAGCTTTTGTTTCGAATGGCAGTTTAACATCGATATCTCGATTAGTTCTGTGCTAATTAAATATCCGAGATGGTACAACTATGCCATGCTCTTTACAATGATATTGCTAGTAATTTTAGAGCAAAAATTAAATGTAATTTTATTTGCAGCGTCAAGTTTGCGTAAGTAATACATCTTAACAAATTTCGTAACTATCCGCCGGGGAACTCTGTCGAGTGCACAACTCGCAGCGGAAGAATTTTGTGGTAAAAGAATATAGTTTGAAATACAGTCGGCTTCTATACATACTTTACTAGTATATATTTTACCCATTTTACTTTGCTACGAAGTAGCCTTCGTCATTTTACTATTCTTCCATTGAGCCAAAATATCATGTTTATACAATATACTCCCATGAAAATTATTTAGGACTAAAATGTTTTCTTCCTACTTCCCGACAACATTTTCTTATTTTACGGAAAAAATATTGAAACGAACCACTAAAATTTTAAATTAGTAATTCTTAAAGTAAGTAGCTTAATCTTTTAAACTTTTCGACGTTAAATATTAAAACGATTTTTCGTTTGTCTCTACGGAGCCAGCTTCTCCGAAGTAGAGCGCCAAGGGACCAAACTACCATACTTTATTTACAGACGACGGGTTTTTTTTACTATAAAGTCCATTCCTCAGTGTCAAGCTGGCGGTAATATAAAAATATTAATCTTTTCTCCTAAAACTTTCGAACAGCAATTTTACGCTGGCCTATATAAATTCATTAATATTCATCGTAAAACGCCACAAATTCATTTTTTCGACATTGATATATGGGCTGCCCGGCACGCATGCACAATCGTGCCTAAATGCCACGCTGTAATCATTTTACGTACTATCCAAAATAAAGGTTGTTTAAAGGACAAATATTAGGCTGTTTTTTTTTTGAGATTTTGATACTAGTTTGAGCACTATCGTTAGTCAAATTATACACTTATACACACAACTTATATTTAGCTGCAGAACATGAAGGTTGATGTATGAAATGAAGCTACAATTATTTTTTTTTAAATAAACAAAGACTATGTTTAATCATGATGGATCTTTTATGGATGGATGTAATTCATACAATATCTGGAAGAGATCATGGCAAAAGAAGCGGATAAAGATTTAAACTTTGAAAAGCGACATAAACAGGTTCCAAACACTCGGAAACACAGTTTCTAAACACAAATTTTAGAAACTGTGTTTTCTGTAAAGTATCAAAGGGTAAACTTACTGAAATTTATACACACGACGTCAGACACTAGAGCTCCCGTTTAAATCGTCCAACAGTATAATATAAAGTTTGTCTCGTTCAAACTTAACTAAATGTAAATCGTCATGTCGTGGGGACGCATATAAGAGGCAAATTGACACACACGTGCCTGCAATCTTGAATTGTTCTTGCATCCTTTGAATGATTTGGGAACTTTGACTATCTTCAGTCTAGTTTTTTAACTTAAAAATATTAAAGAATTTTCCAAATACAAATTCGTATGTTGTATCGTATGTAGGTATATTATAAAATATATGTATATTCTTGTATATTATTGTCATAAATTATTTGAATATTCTTACTTTGTTGGAAGGCTGCATGCCATCCAACAAAGTAAAAAATCCAATTTGCAGAAAATTCGTTTGTGCGTACCTATTATAGGGATTCGAACTTGGACAGAGTAAAATACCGAATTCTTATTCTCCAATGGTTATCACCGCTTCTCTATAAGTGTTAGGTAATTTTGCGAATATAATTTTACTTATTTCACTTTAACTGATTTCACTGTATTCAGCCAATATAATAAGATTGCTGTGCCTTTACAAGTGTTAACTTGCATAACTTTCATTTCAACTCAAACGAAGGCATTTAAACAGTAATTTCGATCGCAAGAATACTAATAAATAATAATTTGATCATTTTATTGTTTTCAGGTTTTACAGCTGCAGTAAAGATACTCGTAAATTGTGTTGCAATGCAGAGCTATTTCCTGGTATTAATACGTATTGGCGCATCAAGAAACACATAAATTACTCGTATATAGGCATCACAAATAAATTAATCAATGACTTAAAGGACCCTTAGTTTATTACAATTTCAGGTAACATATAGTAGATTAAGGATTTCATCAAATATATAATAAGGTAATTATATTATAGGTACTATCTCCTCGTGTAATAGGCAAATGCATATTGCTTACTAGTCGTCCTAGTAAGTGCACCATTTTAAAATCCGAATCCCGAATCCGAATCGGATTGACCAAATATATGAATAGGATATTAGGGACAAAAATATAAAGCATTGTGTACATCATTCAACACGTGAAAAATATTTGAAACATGGTTTATAAGCAAAGCGAACCTTTTAGAGAGCGACTTAGCATTCAGGCGAGCGAGCCGGCTACTTTATACACAAATATTTCATTGTAACATACGAGTGCCGCAAATAAAGCGGGAATTTTTCCCTACGCTTTTTCCCTGTCTTTTGAAGTTGGTGCTTAATTAAATGAGTCACAATGTAGTGTCGTATCATTTGTTTTGCGATATTTAAAATGGGCTTTGTATTTATTGTAAAATTGAATTGAAAGAGTTTTTATACTAACGAAGCTAGTTACAAACAGGTGGCAATAGCATGCCACCATGATGTTTGTGTTACTTAACGACTTTAAAGATTGTGCCATTATTTTAATGAAAAATAGGATTGCCCTGAATTTGAAGGGATCTAACAATTGCTTCTCCTTAATTAAAATAAAAAAATAGTCGTAAAACTTCTTGCTTAGCGGTGGATATAATATAATAACTGTGGCCGGCTCTAACTAACAGAGCTGCAATAGCAATTTATTGTTTAAAGTAAAATAAATTAGATAGTGAAAAATAAAACAAAAGTTTTACTGACCAAATTATTTTTTTAACTTTTCTTCTTCTTAAGGTGCCTCTCCAAGTTTCAACTAGTGAAGGTTGGCAATAAGCTTGCTAAAGTCGTCCTAAACATTTTTTAACTTTTTATGAGTTTTAAATTTCTAGCCATAGAATGATAGAATTTAAATCATATTTTGAACAACTAAACAATATGAGAAAGCTAAAACATTCGAGTTCAAGCCAGCTAGAGGACGTGCCAAAGAAATATAAATATCTGCATAATTACCACATACAAACACCCAGAAAACATAACCTTCTAGCGCAGACGAGTAAAAACCCATAGCAAAACCTACACGTCATATTTTAGTACACACGTTATATCTGGCCATTTAAATTTGGGTGCGGTTATGCAAGCATTTTCGGTCAAGTCGCTTGTAAGATAGCCCCTTCAGTCAAGATAATGCCTTTGAACCGGGACCATATTTCCGTATGAAAGCTAACATCGCTAGCTAGCAAACATCTGATCTTAGGTTACCAAGGTACACGTAGTCACGTAGATCATAAAGTTAAAGCATCGACTATCTAGTGATTTTCATCTTGTACCTTTATTATAAGTATCTAGTATCTCATGTTTCTTAAGTTGAAATACTTGTATTTACGTTGTTCAATTTCGTGCAGATCTTAATCTTTTATATGAACAATATACTTATTTTGAGAGTTAAACTCTCTAATAGACATTATGAAGTAGCAGAATAGCCTCTTAAATATTTCCATGTGTAAAATATATACAGTATACTTAGTGTATAAAATATACACAGTTACAAATATATTTCTTACTATCGACATAATAATGAGTGATGTTGTAGGCTATTTAAGACAAGTGATGTTCACAGGCAGCGGCAGAGATCCCTCGGCACACAATTCACATCGAGCGTCATTCGGCGATGTTCAGCTTCAGGGCACTTGTTTCACTTGACGCTACGGAATTGTTTTTGTCATTATAATAAAGAGATCATAAAATTATGTATACCCTTACTAGCAATCAATAAACTTTACTTCTAATGGACTGATAAAGTCGTATCTATAACAGAAATCGTAAATATAAATTCGTACATGGGTGCACTGTCACTCAAGAGGACTAAGATAGTCCCTTAAAGAAAATATATATTTCTAATAACCATACAAACCAAAGAACACGACTGCTATTTCACGCCGGCTTATCAGGGCTAGGATGGTGCATGCTTAGGCGTGCTCCAATGATGCTATTATTGAAGGAGTAGGTCGTATATTATTAATTATTATGAGTAGAGTGACATTGTAGGCTATGTTTTAAGACAAGTGATGTTCACAGCCAGAGGTATAAAGTCTTCAGCACACAATTCTCACCGAGCGTCATTCAGCGATCTTGAGCTTCAAGCCTTTCAAGTCGTCACTTGTCTCGAATTGATTGACGCTACGAAATTGCTACGAATTGCCCGGTAATCTGCAATGGCTCTGTAATTTTGTCGAATGTAAGTGTTCAATGTACAATTTTCAGTTCTTGTGATGATTTGTAGACTATTGAAGACAAGTGATGTACATAGGCAGCGGCAGAGTCCTCGGCACACAATTCACACCGAGCGTCAGCCGGCTATATTCAACTTCAGGGCACTTGTCTCGACGCTATGATCACTTGACGCTATGAAATTGCTATTCCTGTTATGATAAAGTGACATGCACTGACCTTATTAGGCAATCAAGAAACTTAAAGAGCCTTTTATAAATCAAGAAAAAGACTTATGTGGAGTACAAGGTGTCAGAATAAGCCTTTGGAACTTTTATTACTATAGTGGTAGCGTATAGGGATAGCGTATAATAATATGTATGCATGTTTCTTGAAATAGAATAAAATTGTCATTACTATTATCTCAGAGTAGGAGAACAATTCATATAATATACCTAATACTTGTCCATTCCAACAATAGATAGGCGTCAGACTGAAAACGTCTCTGTTATAAGAAATTGCTATAGTGTACCTAAGTAGACACGTTACTGAAGCACAAGTGAAAATAATAACAAGAAAATTCTAGCTTATAACTTTTGTGTCGTGTGTTCTAACTGTTTACTTCTTCTAATATTTGTATTTAAAGGTGCGTACGTACTATATAACATAACATGTTATAAAACGATCTTACAAAACATGTTTCAGTAATGTGGAGACTGAATGTTATAAAACATGTTATTAAGTTATTTAACAGGTTATTCTCGTGTCGACGTTGTAAATAGCACTGCAGGAAAGAAAGAAAATAGCATACAAGTTAGAAATATGACAATTACCCCCTATCTTTTTTTTCGCGACCTCCGCATAGCCCTTTGTTCCAATAATGAAATTATCGTTACATTTAAAAAATGTAGCAAAATACCTACAATTTGATTTGAAATTGCATATTATATCTAAAATAGCTTAGGGGCACGCTTAATTTCAGTGGATGTCGCGCTGACCTCCCAAGTCAGATACGGCATAATCCCGGCCCGGCGACGTCTGGAAGCGCGCATTGAAAGCAGCGTGCTTAAAATGGCTCTTCAAAATGCGTAGACCAAGTTTTATGTAAGCGTGTTAAAACGAGAACTGTAATCTAAAATGATCAAAGTTTTAGTACGAGCTATTTTATGGATCACCTATCTACATTATATAACGTTTTTAATAAATGAGAATCATACCGACCATCAGTACTTAAATCACTATTACCGATGAATATATATCAACGTCAAAGCAAATCACATTGGGTTAGCTGTACAATTTCTAAACAAATGCTACACATCTAGAAATTATAATTTCACGTTTGAACATCGGGGACGGATTTGGTATCGTTGGGTTCAATCCTTGTAAGAGTAGTTAAAATAAATTGCAATCGTATTTTTAAAGACACGAAATATTATTTCAAATTGTATAACTTTTAGGGCGCAAAAATAAAGAGATAAGTTACCTGGAAACACAAATTCCAAACAAAGTTTGGTAGAAAGTGCAAACCCAAGTTAAGTCGTGGTTCGCATTAAAGACGGTATCAGAGCCCTCGCCAATGAAAGTTCATTTAATTAGTGTTGTTAGAGTCGCCGTCGTCACAGTCCGAAGCAAACTATCCGTTCTACACTAAACTGCAACACATTTTGCATTCATACTACCAACATAAACAGTAAATTAATACAGTCATTTTAAATTACAGGGTTTTCCGAAAGCAAACTATCCGTTCTACACTAAACTGCAACACATTTTGCATTCATACTACCAACATAAACAGTAAATTAATACAGTCATTTTAAATTACAGGGTTTTGAAACTGTCTTTCAGTCCCTACATACAACGTGCTTCTGACGTGCGCCTTCGAAATAGAAAGTAAAAATGAACTGGCAACATTGTTCGAAAGACCGATAAACCAATGAGGCAGAAAGACTCTCGGACGGCGACTGCGTTTGCACAAAAGAAGTACAAACTGCATGATCACGTGGCCTTATGATTTGAAGATGACCGTGTGGGAAACCGTTGTATTAAGAGGGTCCAGGACCAGAGGGAGTGGAATACAAATTTTAGAGAGGTTCAAATTTATCAGTGAATGGAGAGCTTTTTTGATGATACTGCGCAGATAGCGCGCGATAGTATTGCGCAGATTTCTTCTTGGCCGGTTGGAGCGCTCGACAACACGACAAGATTGGTAAAGCAAATTTCTGTACAAATAGATTGAGTATAATCGTTTATGAACTGAGGTTCAGTTTCTTGCCTAGGCTATTTTTAGCAGGCATATAAAATTATGTTTCCAACAAGCTGCGCAGTGATACAACTGGATAGGGTAGGTTGTCGAATTAAATACACTGTTCTTAATATTTTAGCATATTCCAATTTAAGGTTGAAAACAACCCTTCTTTGTGTCCCACTTTTGGTACGAAGGGTATTCGCATACGCTGCTTCCATGGCGGATGTTTTTCAACCACCCAATGAGTCTTCGACAAAATTCAACCACTACTATATAACAACGACATTCATCCGACAGCTATACTATTTAAAACAGCTATGCAGAATATCAGATCATTCATAAGAACAATTAATTTTTTTCGAAGATGTTGAAATACTTGGTGCCTTGAACTGAAGCCTCAAAGACTCGTCGACTTTGCCTGTCACCAAGAGTAACGAAACTGTCGTAATGTCTGCGAGCAATATGGCCAAAGTATTTAAAAACGCGGTGCAGACAGGTAGCGGAAAGACGTTAGGAATTTTGAATGTACTTGAACAGCTCAGCATCTAGCTTCTCCAAGCGTCGAAAATCAACACCTCCGAATTCAACAGCAAATCACAAATAAATCTATCCTCTAAGACCTACTAAGTTTAATATAGAATTTCTTGAAGTAAGACGAAGTCTTACAGTATTTTATTTAAGTAGTTTCGGTATTTCAGGAATAAATGAAGACCCTCTATAATATCTCCCTAATTTGCATAGCGTAATTCTCTTAGCCGCGGCGAATTGCTGACAGATCTTGTGGCGCTGCTCTGACAATAATAGATGGGATGCCGATTCAGAGGAAGCGATAAATACACTGTATTGGACGTGTTGATCAATTGTATATATTCCCTTATGGCACAATATGTTATTAATAACGAGCCAACCATATAGGTACCTAAAGCATTAATTCTAATTTTTCTGCCCATTTATTCAGAGATGGATTCTTCTTAGTACTCATTTCTGTGATGGTAAAATATAGTTTTTAATAAATGGATAATGATAATAATATTTAGGTATAGAAAGAAAAATCAAGTGTAATTGTTGATTTTTCTACGCACAAAACTTCATAATATAGAGGACATGAAGTACTCCGCTACTGTATTTAGCATGTTATTATTCATTTATTATTAAACGATAGGTACCTACCAGGTTGGTCTAAAGTATAATATTAAGTAATTTATTAAAGTTTTAATAACCATTCTGTTATTGATTAATAGTTGAAATTATTTACATACATTCAGAAGCAGTTAATATACGATAGGATTCGATAAATATCGACTATTTAGAATTTGATTTGCATTTAAATGTACGTTAAATTACTGAATGATTTTACATAAAAGCGTTACAACTTTTATGTACATACATAATGAATCCAATTAACAGGGTGGCGGTAGGGTATTTTCCCGGGCAAGTTATGGCGGCATCGTTCGAGGAAGGTCAAAAACAATGTAGGTACTTAATAAATTTTACAGTTTAGCTACCTTAATATAAAATTTAAACCTCGGTATTTAAAACGAATTTTCTTCTTGATTCGTTATATGCTCAATAAATGCTCAATAAAATAGTCTCCTTCAATGTATCTTTGATTTGGATCCCACTATCTCATGGGAAATAAGTAGAAAGAAAGAAATAGCGATATATTAATCGTTATGTAGGTATAATAAACTAGACTGTGCGCGCGGCTTCGCCCGCGTCGATTTTAGAACTTGCGGTTATTGTGACTAAATTATGATAGTTAGATATGTGCCCTGACGGACCTTTTTGTAGATCTTAATAAGACATACAAACTCATAATACATCATTTTGTTCTTTTGTCAATTGATTTTTTTTTGCAATTTGCAGCGCACGCATAAATAGGTTTTTTCTTATGGCTCCCTAATTTTTTTTAAAATAAAATATAGGCTATATTATATACTATAACCTTCCTCTATAAATGGACTATCCAACACTGAAAGATTATTTTTTTAAATCGATCCAGTAGTTCCTGAGATTAGCGCGTTCAAACAAACAAACAAACTCTTCAGCTTTATAATATTAGTATAGATACGAGGTAAGGTATTATACTAATATACTAGGTACTACTAGGTATTATACCTAGAACATGTTCCTATACTAGCATTATTCATACAAATACCAAAAATGTTAACCTTAGTATCTATCTTATATTAGCATACCTAAAAATGGTAAATATAGATTGATCTAAATCTAAATTTGTAACAACTTTATACCTATATTTGTGCAAATAAACGTTTTCTCTTTTTCTTTGTCTTTGTCTTAAAGTATTTACTTTGATATAAGATTTCAGAGCTTCAATATTTTCTTAAATGGAAACCACTAATAAAATGCGAATCCAAGCCAAAAAGTTATCTGGTGTAAATTAGTGTATACTGCAAAGTGGCATTTCGTTGGGCGTTTGTTGGCATATAAAGTTGTGCTGCTGTGGCACCCAAACACATGAAGCTCGTCGCATAAAGTTGTTAGCGCAGAAGTTTGCCTGGTTTCAGTTTCAGTTTACTCGTATACATAGAATTCAATATACGTTATGTAATTTTATCAAGGAAATGCTGCAACCATTCCAATGTCCAGCTGAGTAATGATTCAATACTTTAAAACCCACACCGAAAAGGCTGACACTATTCTATCATAAAATAGGGACATGTGTGCAGAATTTTACCATCCAATTCGTTTGGTAAAGAAATCAGTATTCAGTAGTGACGCGACGATAAATTAAAAGTCGCGGAACCGAGTGTTGTCGGCGTCCGGGAAAAAATTAAATTCCTGCGGAACACCGGTCATTCGCTGCGTGCACTCACGTGCGCTTGTCATTCCCCCACAGAACATGACGCGCTCTGGTTGATGCTTAACTTGAAATAGTTATGGTACATACATGTTTCCTCCTTGTTACAAGATATCATGCATCTGCACGTGATGGTAAAGCTTCACCTGCTGGTATCTCACTTCTTTTCGTGGGTTAATCATGTGAGGCAAACATGAACACTCAGTTTCAGGTCTGGGTTGATAAAGGCTATGTTGAACTTCTACTAGCTGAAACCTTACGGGGTACACTTGCTAATTTTTGCAACCCCAACTGCGGAGGCCCTCTAGAAGAATCTCCTTGTTAATGGGATGATGGGATGCAGCTGGCTCTTTCTCATCCCATCTGCTTTGAGAAATGCATGAGAATACTGCTTCCTCAAGGCACAAACGTCAATATTAGACGGTATGGGGCAGGAGGACGTGGTCATTCATCTCCGACGCACCGATTTCGTACTATGGATTGGGAAGTCAGAAGTTGCCTTCCTCTACCGTTCTGCCGCTTCTTTCAGCGAACCAAACACATCCAAGCTCCAAAAGGGGTTAAGGCTCCAGTTTAAGTAATGAATGGATGCATTCTTACTTTGAAAGATAAGGTGTTGGCCTAAAATTTGTCACTTTAGCATACACTCGTCCCTAAAGAAATCATCACTGAGTTAAAATGAGTGAGCATTTAAATGAGAAATTTCTCATTTAAACGCACCTAAATGTATATTTAATTCCAATTTAATGTATAGTAGCTCTCTTTAATTATGGACGAATTTATGCTTCTGCTATCTTAACGTTCTATAGCGAATATTTTACACTTGAACTAAGAATTTACATAACTAACCGAAAATAACCCTATGTAGACATTCTAAAACATTTATATGCGGCCGCCCAAATGGATTCAAACAAGGTGTAGAAATAATTTTGCAATTTAATTATTATTTGTCGCCTTCACGAGCTGACGAGCAAAAGATCTAAAAGGGTCGCTAAATATATTACACAAATTTGGAACGCCTCCAAAGATAGCAACCCTCTGTAAATAAGAACCATTTCGTTATTAGATTTCATTGTAATGCATTTAAAATTGGAAAATTAATTTAGTGTCACTAGAGTCAGTAGCATTATAACTTAGAGGGCGCCCATCTGCTTATGACACTTTTATAGTAATTGAGTAACAAAAGGGCACACCGAATGATGTTAAGTGGGCATTGCAGCCCATGGACGATCTCAAATACAGAGATAAAAATGCTATTTCAGGTTGCATGCGGGTGTTTTGCTACTCATAAGGACTAAGATGTTCGCCCAACCGAAACACAGATATATGAAGAACATGATACTTTACGACTCGTTAATCTTAACCAGCTGGCGGTAAAATCCTTCCCCCGACGAGCCGTAGTAGGTTCTACCACCTAAAAAAAACGTAAATTAATATTAAAGAAAGAAAAGAAAAGTATATTTGATTGAAAATATAACTATAGCAAACCTCGTTAATTCGTAACAGCGAAGCCTGTTACGAATGAACAACTCCTTTCTTTCCCTTTATTGTTACAAGACCCACGCTTAAACAGTGAATTCTTCTCAAGGTGCAAAATAAATCAAAATGTATCAAGCACGTTGCAAACTACAAGTTGGATGGCACTGAGTGCGTGATGCATAGCGTTAGCAAGTAAAGCAAAGAGTCCAGTGGACCTGAAAACACGTTTGGCGCACCGCCAGTATACACCGACAGAACCAAGCCCCTGCTTACAGCGCTAAATGCTCCCAGAAGTTAACACAAAGACCCCAAGTCTTCACATTAACCTCTATGAACGGAGCCGTAAGTAATCTGAATGATCTTGTAAAAGCTGTTTTATTAACAAAATTAGAACCGATTAAAAAGACATTCTCTCTCAAAATAACCAATCTAATTAAAAAGAATCATTTAAATACGTAACGCAATTTCAGTGAAAACGGATGTGTTAAAAACGAAAGGCAAATCATAATTTATAACTTATACTTTTATTAATTTTGTATTGATCTGAGAATCAACGGCCTACATAGTACATACCTCCTACATTCCTATTTATTTCCATGCACTACACCCAATACCACCAAATACCTAATAATATGTATTTTATTATCAAAACAAAATCGAAAAGTATAATGTGAGCCGTGTTTGAGTACACAGATGCGACGCCTTAATACTTCAGCCATTGTAATCCCGCTACTTATGCAGGCACATCTCAATACTCTTTTTGCTATGCAGTCGAAGTGGGCGACGCTTAGCACCGCTCGAAGCTAAGGCGCTGAATAAAATTGATGGCTTCTGTAAAGTTCTGTGTGGGGATACGTCTTCTAGCTTAATTCACTCGACTCGAACTCATACAGTGCTGCGTGCTAGCTTGTCTCCTGTCGCATGTCATGTCAAAATAATATTTTATATTTGTAACTGTATAGACATATTATTAAACTTCATATCGTAATTTAGGACTTCCTATTACTTCTGCTTTTGATAAATTGTTATCATTAATATACGAGTATGTATGTATGTCATTGTATGTATGTAGCTTGTTATACCTTGTTGTCCGTAAACTGTTATGCGCGTTCAGTTTGTTTTTTATGAGATGTGACCCAAACCCAGCGAAAATAATACGTGTGTGAATGTAATACGGATCGAGTATGTAGCTCTGGATGTTTGCGCAAAAGTAACTCATATTTTTTTAATAGGTACGTATCTATTAGGTATTATTTTGATAAAAATATAAAGATACATAAATAAATCAGTTTTTGTAGAGGATCGTTATTAAAGTAAATTCTTCGCAATTTTTTCAGTTCACGTTCGATAAAAGGATTGAATTTCATATTCACACTTTCTACCACAGAACAGATAATTCTACCTATAAAAAAGTATGTAAAAATGTAAAGTGTTTTATGTGATATTCAATTCTGTGATTCACTGCATCGAGTAAAAGTCAGCCAATTTTATTTTGAAGTTATATAAATAAAAATTCAAATATCAGCAAAGGTGCTCGTGTTTTGTGTGAACCAATTTGACCGCACTGCACCGCGAGCATTTTTAGTTTAAAATGCTGACCCTATATATATATATACTCAAAATTTAGGTATAAAAAGTCAATTGAAATGATAAAAAAATATGATATAATAATATATGCCTTGGTCATGAATAAATTAACGAACACGTTGGTTTAATATTTAATTTAAATGGAGAGCGATAAATTTGTCATTTTAATCGTTTCTAAAGGAGCTTTAATTGGATAGTCGCATGGAGCAAAAACATATTGTTAGGACGGAACAAAGGGTCGTCGGGTCACGTGTCGTCCTAAATATCTGTTACCTGCGTCAAGTTAGAGTACCTATTTGAACAGCGCAATGGCTACCCAAACCGTAAAGAATCGGCTAAGGAACGTGAAGCCCAAATACCTACACCACGCAGTGACGACAGGAGACGTATACTCGTAGAATAATTAAAATGATCGTATAGTTCTTAAAATAACCTTATTTTGCAAATAAATACTAAATATACACACAAATTAAAAATATGTGGTCAATATGCACAGAAATTAACCCTCGTAACTCTTTAATTAACTTCAATTATTTCTTGTCTGTTTACAGCAAAAGTCTAAGACACTGCGGTAAATTTGAAGAGTACTTTACAATGTTCTAGGTTGTTCATAAGTACCCACAGGGGTACGAAACAAACAAGGGATTGTTCTTGAGCTATTTGGAGAGCTTCAACTTGGTAAAGGAATCTTAATTACGTACTTGAGACCCAAATATAGTCTCAATTAAATCAAATTAAAAGCGGCAAGAGACCAGAGCGTAAGAATTCGATATAACTCTAGACACGAGATAGTGAAGGGATCGTCGTAAGGAAACCTACAAACTTATAACATGCATGCATGAGTTCTACCTAATGTTGTTAAACTCCACACATCCACTCGAAATAGCATGGTGGTGGACTTAGGTCTATTTCCTTCCCGTTATGAGAGTAGATCCGATCCAGGAAATCCAATGTGGCATCCAGCAGCTTGTATTACATAAAACAGGTACCATGTTGTTGATACCAGGAGTATACCAGTAATTTGCATGTTACCAATCCAAACTCATTTATTTTATACTGAAATTCAACTCTATTCCAATTGCTCAAATGCAAAGTTATTGGATGGCATATTCATTTTGTAGATAATTATGTATTGTTTAATTATTATTCTTACTTTTTTCTAATCTGTTTCTGTATTAAATAAAAAACTATTCCAATGTACAATATTAATCTTCAAATTGTAAATCGTCACCACAGTGAAAGTGATCGTAACCACACAAATATGTAAGAAAACACATTGCGATTCGAAAAAGAGTTTCCTGTCATCCTAAATATCTGTTACCTGTGTCAACTCCGCCCCTGCAAACTAGAGACCGTAAATATTTGTTTACAAAACGTGCTCCAACGTGGGTCAATTTGGAGTAATAAAAGCACAAGACGGTCATAGAGGGTCCCAGCATTATATAAATTTTATAAGCTGTTTGGAGGTAACGGAAAGATCTTTTTGTAATACAGAAGTAGCTAACGACCAAAATAATTTTCTTCATGAATAACCACATGATGTACTGAAACAAATAAATTTATTTATAAACAAATAAATATGTTATTAATAAAAAAATTTATTCGCAACATTGAACGTAGATCCGCTTTTTATCGAAAACTCTGGAAATCTATTTTGTGAATGAATAAAACCTAAAAATACACTTAAATTTCTTAAATCTTATCTGAAAACGTACGCAGGGGCCCATTCTGTCAAACCTTGGTCTAACCTGACTGCAGCCACCTTTATAATCATCTAATTACGAGGACATGGCCCGGCTAGCGCTGCTGGGATCGAGCTCTGCTTTTTCTACGGGAGCTTTAACAATTTTATTCCCTTTAATTACCTCGCAAAATTTTTGAAAAAATACAAGCTCCTCCCATTTATTTTTGTTTTCACTTAACAAGTTTAAGACGGTGATGCTTTTACAGCACTATTAACTTTACATCTTACGCTTCTTATTGGTGAAAAACAAGGATACTGCATACTTTGATGTTCCTTCAAAGGGTGATAGGAAACAGGTGTAAAAGTTCTGGAGGAGCTGAAGTCTAGCTCATTTCCTATCAATCTATGTCTATAATATTCTATCCTATATTAAAAATATATTAACATGCTGATCTTGTACTATAATTATGTTTCCAGTAAAATCAAGCTAGAGTATACGTGAAAAAAGTTTTGAATAAAATAAAATACAAATTATTAAATATATACTAGTAAATATGTTCTGAATTTTGTCCCATTCACAGTGTCATTTAAAAATGTAAAAGGTAGATAGTAACTCATAATCCCAAACCATGCTCTAATCCCATTGCCAGCTCCGTAATAATCTTCTAGCAACGAAGACACGGACCGACACAGCGCCGTGCTCTGACGTCGTGACGATCCGGGGCTCTGCTTAATCTGTGGAAGCTTTCAAATGCTTTGCTTGCTTTGCCCTGGTATTTTATAGATAACTATTTGCTTATTATGACATAAAACAACGTGAACAGAATGGTTCAGAAATCAGTTCAGTTACATTCAAATAAGGGTGCGGAATGGATGTCAGGAATCCCAATATCTATTATAAGCCAGTTAATATACGAGTAAGTGCAGTTGATATCTTATGCTACTGCTAGACGGTTTATTTACTTGACGCATATTCAAATAAACATGTAAGTAGTCTGAGACAAAATCTGAGATGGGATGAATTACAATCACAAGGATAAATTAACCCTGAGATAAATTACACTGTAATCTTATTAGATTAGGTTATAATATTATTATAACCGATCCTTAAATCAGCTTATTTGACAACCAACTTATAATTCTGAAAAAATAGATCCTCGTTGAATAGAGAAAATAGAAAAGCTGTGAAATGGAACGGGTGGCATATATCCCATGAGAGTAAGTGCAGTGCAGTCAGAACATGTTTATTTTGTAGCGAGGGCGGCGAATGCTTGGAAGTGTCGTTACAGATTTATTGCAGCTATTGAGAGGTACGAAATTAAAAATACACTGGAAAATTGAAACACAATTCACAACGTTGCTAGATAACACACTTTTCCGATCATAAATAGTGAAGCAACCTTTAAGAAAAAGATTAAATGAGCATTTTCTTCCATCTACTCTTTGGAAACTTATAAGTACCTCATACTGATTCAGCGGCAGTAAAAACCTACCAGCGTGATTTTTTACGTGTCTATTAAATCTTTCATTTTTAAAGCATTATGCATATTTTATTTACTATGGATGCATTTACATTTTTATTGGCTTTATATATTTGTCAGAACAATGAAAATAAAACTGAATAGGCTATCTCTGTCGCTTAATCCTTTCCATAAACAAAAAGTAAAAAACCAAACTAAATGAGAATTCGATGTTATTTAAACCAATGTTCCCGCTTGTTACCTCATCGGCTGCCCTAAAAGAACGGAAATTAAGCATAAAATGAGGTTTCTCCTGCCTCTATTTCCAGCCGGGTTTAAGGAATACGAAATGTCGAGAGCGCATAATCAGGCCTATTTACATTTTGTTTAGTCCACCTCACGCCAGATGCCAATACCAGCGGTATCCATCGGCAACCGTGCCATTATTTAAGGAGGAACGACAAACATATTTTTGAAGTGAAACCTTCTTTAGCGGCGTTGTGCACTTGTTTTGGGATGGGTAAAAAATGTTAAACTCGCGTCAGAACACGTGACCTGATGGAAAATTCGTAAGACGGAGGGAGTGTTTAAAACATGGGAATTGAACAAAGTACATGAATAAAAATAGACGACCACATAAACTATAGTATTTTTTACCGATAAATAAATTGCTTTATTATTTCCTAACCATTCCAAAATATTCAAAAGTGCACAACATTAATGTTCAAGTTTTCACTTCTGCCGGCACTTCCGAGGTGCAACCCGTTGTTTTTTTATACATGAACACTAACTCTACATTGATTTCTACAAAAATGTTTTGTTTAAAATCGGCAGGCTACACTATGGTACCAAAATGGCATTCGAAGTTTGGCAGACGTGATCCGACGTCTATAGCGACTAAAATAGAGGGATTTTAGGTATGTGGAAAATTTTTATTTTTCCAAAAAAAAATTCTGAAATTTTCGCTTTAGTTTCGGCCAAGCTAGGTTAGGCTTTCAGCAGTCAGTCGTGCTTGAGACACCATGTTGCAATCGAGGTACCTAAACAACCCTTCAGTGAATCAAGACCATGATTTTACATTATAACTAGTATATACATGGAAAATCTACAAAAAAATAATTGTATCAGGAGAACTCTTCAACTTGATAAAATTGTTTTCCGTAAAAAACACAATCTGAATAATAATAGCTAACTATAACTTTACCGTAAATAAAGCTAAGTGTGGATATAGGTAGCAGTATTTCGCACAACGCACTTACAAAAACAAAAATAAATTTGTATTTTCTTCTTACCAAAGATCAACCAAAATTTCTGTAACTGTTTGAATGATCAAAATACTTTTCAAGACGACATCTCGTCGTATTTGCATTAGGTAGGGAAATCCGCCGAAACAAATCGCCGACTAGCGAGTAGCGACCTCGCTGTCTATTACAAAGCTTTGCAAATCACCGTCGTAGGACCTAAACAAAATGTTGTTTTCATTTTCAAATATTTTTTCAATATAATAAAATATTTTAATAAATTAACACAGTAGATTTATTTGAGAAATGTCTTACAAGGCTCTGGCATCTTAATAGCGTAATAATATTCCGAGAAAATCCTAGAAGAGATTGCGATCCTTAGCGATAAAGAAGCATTTTCTGTATAAAAATATTTTATTAGCAAAATGAAATATGCTGATTTAATTTGTAACTTTCTTACAAGTAAAGAAAATCTGTATTGTGTAAGTTGAAACAAGATAAAGCATTTTACGTTTGAATTTATTTTCATTTAACCTACAAATTCATCGTCCATATTAAACGTCACAAATTTAATCTCGTAAAGCAATGCAATTACAGAAGATTCAGATTCTCTCAAAATCCCGCTTTGCGTTAACTGGTTACTTTTTCTTTGTATACATACGCGATTATGGAAACTGCGAGAAAAACATTTTATAATCATATCATCATCATAATTCATAATATATCATTATATAAAAATCTTTCTTGCCGGGACAGCTACTACATTACACATTACAGTTTGTTAGAACGTACTTATTTCTGAAGCTATCATTCGGATTTGTTTATGATAACCATATTCATGAGGAAAGCTACGGGTAACTTTTTATTGTAGAAAATTTGCTTGTATTTTCTTAGAAATCATTATTCTTATTTCTGTCACTTTAAAAAAAGTTTTTTTTTGTGGAGATGTTTAACCGGCTGCAGGGTGGGTTATCTACACGTGTAAAATTGTTTCTTCTGGATGACTGAGGGATCAACGTACAGCCTAAACCGCTGATCGTAGAGATCTGAAACTTGGAGGGTGTGTTCTTTGTATGACGCAGTCATCCGATAAGAAAGGATTTTTTGAAATTCTTCCCTTAAGGTGGTAAAAATCGGGGAAAAGATTGTATGGGATGATGTGATTCCGTCATCCAATCTACTTAAAATTTTGCATAAACAGAATTATTTATTGATGGAAGGCGTGTTTCGTATTTTATTGAAACTCATCGCCTAACTCTGTTAAAAAGGGGTAGGAAACTAGGAAATATAGCAGTAAATATTTTAAATGTTGATGTTTCAACGCCATCTGTTGAAATGTCTGTGAATTTTTTTAATACCTTGATAAAATCGATGTAGTAAATAGTTCATTTACTATTCAGAAGATAGCGCTGCTTACTTGGCACGTAAGAAACAACAACTAATTTTATTTTTTATTTTTTTAACTATTAATGAAACAGATAATATCTACCAGAATGTCCGCAATAGTTTAAATATGAGAAGTATAACATAGACAGAATACAGGTTTATTTTATAATAACCTTAATGTCTGCTAAGATAGGACTTTTGAAAAAAATATTGTGGCGGAGGGTGGGGAGGGGAAGAGTTACGTAGTTCTTACTAAATATTGAAATCAAGTATCGCATTAATAGGGGAGGTGAACAGTATTGGTGTTAAAAGTTTCTGGCAAAAAAAACTAAAATTAAAATAATTTACGGTAAATAATAATGCCCGGTTCACATTATTCCAGTCAGTAATCCAGCTAGTAAATCCAGTCAAGTATTAGACTGGATTGACTCGCTGAAACAATTATGCGAGTTACACACATAATAATTCATTTCCCTTCATTATTTCATTTCCCATGTTATTGTTAGTCAGGAGGTATAACGACCGCCACATTTAAGCCGGGCACGTTTTGCAAAATATATTTTTTGCAACAAAGCCCACACATTATCAACTATAGTGCTTCCTACTCTTTCTCCGCGTACTTTCTATATTTACCCTTTCATAACGTCTGTGGTTTTGAAGTGGTTTGCCCATAGCTTGTCTTTGAAAACTGTACTGCGGCTCTCTTTTCATATCTCCGCTTCAATTTCGTCGAGCAATTTATATGCACTTTGTAGCCGCGGCCGCTCAAAAGCACCTCGCCGGAACGCTTGTTCGTGAAGAGTGCTACTGTTAAACACGGTTTTTTCTGCTGAAGAAGTGTCTTGATGACGTCGTTCATAGTTAATGAGCAGCTAGTATTCGGGAGGGGGGGGGGCGTTACAGTGCAAATTGCCCGCTCTTTAGAAGCCTGCCGTTTGCCAACTCGTTTGAAGCCGGTGTGGCGTGAAAGACGCTTCCGACCGCACGTTATTGTTTACCTCCGGAATGACTTCCTTTTACTAGAAGATTTCCAAGATAGAGACGAAAGGCGATGCATCTCCTCTTTAAACAAAACATACCTGTAGTTCCATAAACATGCCGCTTGCGAAAACTTCTTTAGAAACATATAAAAAGCTATGGCAACTTCCCTTTTCTTGAATCCTTTTTATCCTAGCTCTACAACAGGCAGTTTACATCAAGATTGAGTATGAATGTTATGTCAGAGCTGTATTTCAACATGAGAGGTCTCTTGGAATTATTGCTCGGTATTTTTTCCTTTGAAACATCGACTACATTTTTTTATTTAAAAACTGTAGCACTGGGAAAACCTGTAGTGAAAATTTATATGCATTTAATGATTATCCATTTCGCACCTTTGCTGTTTCCTAGAAATAATAAATATGCCATAGATGTGCTGTTTTAGCGTTCAATAATAATAATATATTTAATTATTGTTTCTGTAGAAACCTATAGTTATCAGACTTTTATATGATGTAATTTTTATTTTCTACATTTATTATTCCTTATTTTATTCTTGAATATCGTATTATATTGTTATGGTATTCTATGTCGATATGATACGATGTTTATACATGAAATTTTTATTTTCTAGAATAAAAATGCATCGTAAATATATGCTACTTGAAACAAGTAGCAATTTATTCAGAATATCTGATCCCTGCGTTATAATAAGTATTTTTTCTAAATATCAAGACAAAAGAAAATAAGTACTATGTTAACTGTCAGATTAAAAGCAAAATTTTGTATTTAACATTGTACGTTCGCCGAGACGAAATCCCGGCTACCTGTGACCTGACTTAGACGAATATGTAAGCAGTTTATGTCACCTTTTTGGATGTAAGAAGTTAAATCACCGGGTATAATAGACTGAAGAAGAACGATCCGAAAAAAATCGAGTGGAGTATAAATTTTATACACGAAGTAGTCACCTAACAAACAACAGACAGACAAATAGAAAGATCACTTTACTTTCACATAATTATGATTTTATAAGCAGTTAAGTCATTGGTGAGCGCTTCTGGAATTTGAACCCACCTTGACCACTTTTGACCTTTCATGTCACCAGCTGAGTTTTCAGCCACTGGGATGTCACCACTTATGTAAATACGCTATACATAAGTGGTGACAGCCCAAAAGATACACTCAAATATAATAATATATACTAACCAAGTAGTACCTACTAAAGCACAATAATACCTGACGTCAAGTAAAATCACGTGAAATGTTATATGCATGTGATGTTTTGCGTACTAATGTCTATTAAATACTTATTTGTCATGTTTATATTTTTCTATTTGAATACGAAGTTACTGAAATCGTAATAGCTGCTTGAAAAGAGTGTCAATTGATGGTAATTTTCATCTTAAATTTGCTAGCGCGCTTTATGCACGTCCCTACTACCAACTACATATTTAGTCATCTAACTGTAAGTGCAAAATTAGTCTGTACCTGCTGATCGTACAGAAATTAGTCCAAAATTATTATCTTCCTATTTATTAGTATACCTAATTATTAGTATACCTTACCCTAATATCTGCTTTAAGTCTACTTCAAGTTTTTTTGTTGCTACAGAATATTTTATAAAAGAAAAATGTAAGATACTATAATAAAAAATACGCCTTAAATAACAGCTTTTTATTTGTTTTGCACTCTCTATCATCCTTAAAACAACAGCTTTATTCTTTATCTTAAAGTTGCTCAACAAGTCTATAGTTCTACTTTTGTAAACTGTTTGCAAAATATTTAATGCGAAATGAAAACCACCTTCTTCCAATTGGAAAGTTGTTTTTTTTATGTCAAACGGCAGGCTAACGAGCAGACCTGACCTAACCTTGACCACCGCCAATGCTGGACAAGGAGATTATGATGGAGTGGACTATCTTCTTGAGGGACCACAGGTTATAATCTTGTGTGGTTGCCGGTTCGTGATTCAAGACGACAATCTTTTATCTGGAGATTGCTCTGAAATTGAGGGATAAGAAGACCTCATCGGACATTTAATGGATAAGTAGTCCTTTGTTCGCCTAGAAGTCTATAATATATCGCAGTCGGTCGTGATGACGAATTATTACATGCCATAATTTGTAACACTTGCACATTCCCTCAAAAAACTGAATAGTAAGCGTTTAAGAATAATTTGATACCACTTCTTGCGTCAAAGTAGATAATTATGCAAAAATATCGTAATATTTAATGAATGGTTATTGAAATAAGAAAGTGTTTAACGAATTCAAACGTTGGTTCTAGCTATTGTATGTACAAAAAGAGTTTGTTGGAGCAAACATAAAACAGCAAAAACTTTTTGCTCACGTATTAAGCTGGTTTCCAACAAATTTGGCAGATACTTGCACCTATCCGTAGCACCTCTGTGCACACGCCAGTTCTCGGATTGATTAGGAGCGATAGTTTTAGAACAAAGTTGGTGCCGACATAAACCTACAACAATTTCGGATATGGTTCCTGATTACAGATCGTATGTAAACCTATTGTAGATATACTATACATTCCGAACATAAAACGAACTGTATAGCTACTAAGGTCAGGTGCAACTAAGACTACTAAGTCAAACAGAGTGACCGCTATCTCTTATGTTTGAACTAAGTCATTGACATTTGCGCCCAATGTGACATCCCATGGGGCTAAGACCTCTTCTAGGTCTTATTCTAAATCATAGAACTAAAATGCCATAATCTATAACTACAGCAGGTACTCTAACATTGCTTGGGAAAGTATCGACACCTTCACAATGCAAACTGTTGTTTTTTGAATCAGGAGGTTGCAGAGCCTTATTGATCGTGTGTATTTTTTTTGTAAGACTTGTGGGGCCACAATCCAAAAGTCCAGGCTGGCCACTATGGCCCCGGGTCACACAAGTTCTAGTTCCTGTCTGCACCTGTGAGTACATTGCTACTAGTCAGTAACCCATTAATGGCCCACTACAGGGTCGGGTCTCCTCTCACGATGAGAGGGATGTAGGCCTTAGTCCACCAAGCTGGACTACTGCGGGTTGGTGGACGCTACACATTGGTACTTATTAGCAGGGCCGGATTTAGAAGTCTGGAAGCCTCGGGGCAACAAAGGAGTGGAGGCCCCTTGGTCCCAAATTATTTTCCAAATAAAATCAACAATTTTTTTCAGTTGAGTTTTCGAATAAATAATAATAATAAATTGCAAATGCTTATCAGGGCCATTTGATATTTTGATATTTTACTGATTGCCTAATTGATGAGAACAAAATATTTATTCTAATTTCTGTTAATATTTAATGTAATCATGGTTGTACAAAGTACTGTAGGTAAAGGTAAAACACAAAAAAAATATGAAAGGAAAAGTTGTATACTAGTGTTAGTCTTAATTTAATTTTTTTCCGAAGTCTATTGTGGGGGCCCCTATTTTGTGGAGGCCCCGGGGCTGTAGCCCTGGTTGCCCTCCCCTAAATCCGGCCCTGCTTATTAGGGCTAAAAGATTTGCCTCAAATAAAGAAGCTCCGGCGCTGTTGCTTCACGGCGGGTTGTTGGGCTCTGTAACTTTTACAAGTATATACGAGTAGCTCTCCGGCTTAATTTTATATTAAATCTTCTGCTTCCATGCATTATTTTGTGGAGCGGCAAATCGTCATGAGCATTTTTTTCTGATTCATAAAAGTACTCGTATATTGGTAATTTAGTAACAAAGTACTACTAACGCCATCTGTTAGCACTTAGGCAATACTGCTCTCAGCAGACTGCTTAAAGTGAACGGGGTTGCTGAAACAGCTTCCACTATAAAACACGGAATCATAAATAAATAACGCAGTAACTTAAGGATTTTTTAATTTTTGTTAAAGTACGAGTAATTGATAATGACCGATGTTTATTTTGCACAAATCATAAAGAATATATTGTAACAAAGATATGAATAGTAGATACAGTATTACATTAAAAGCATAATATAGACATTTAAAACACAAAGTACACTTCTACACACATTTATTTATCTGGTACGCATAATAACATTACGTGCGATAGTCATTCTTGACAGGTTTCCAACGTTTTATCTTCCGGTGATATATCTAGCAAATGCACTTCTCATTCGCCATTAAAATCATATGATACAGAAAGGGATAGATTGCAAATAAACCTAAACGTCTATCCCGTAATGTTTAAAAACATTAACAAGAGCGTCTCCCGAAACTAAAAATAATTATTCCATTGAAATTGAGCCAACTATCAATTGGACTAACATGGATCAGTTGTCTATTTTCTATATAAAATGTAGGTAACAAATAGTGATTGTCGCAAAAAAATTAATCAATATGGTAATTATTTCGAAAGTGTCCTTGATTATCTCTGTCGCACAAAAAGTAATAGGTTTTCACAAGGGAAAATACCATTAGCACGTGAGTGACATTGGTACAGTTGGCAACGAAAGTATTTCCTCAAACATTTTATGTGGGACAACAGACTGCGATCATCAAATTGCTTCATTTCGTTGTTATGTCTTCAAATAATAGATTGTAAATGCTTTTTAAATTGGCATGTTTAATAGTTTAAACTGATGCATTCAAATTATTTACTGAAGGAGCACAATCGTTACATGAAATTTAATGTAAACCTATTCATTTACATGCTTAAGCATACGACCATAATGAGATTTTAAGAGTTTTTGAGGAAGCTAGTGCAAAAACAAAGGTAATTACAAGGTTGCTGTTAGTAGATAAAATTATTAGATAATAAGTAGGAAAATAATTTAATCCTATTCCACATTATTATTACTTACTAAGACCAAGAAAATGTGCCGGAAACTATGTATCTACCGGCCTTTGTAGTGTAGTAGTATATCGTCTTAGTTTATAAATCTGTGGTCGGATTGTTTTCAGAACAAGAACCAAAGCAAAGTGCAGTGAACCGCCGACGGTTGTTGAAAAATTCTCAGTGCAATATTTTCATACTGTGTACTGTGACACTGTGTCAAAACTCATTGACTGGTCATTTATTCGATGTCCAGTGATTAATATAAATTTTCAATACAGCAATTGTGTGTAGTGCGCATGCGACGTAATTTATTATTAGAAGAACAGTAAACGGTACTCTTTAACGGACGCCTTTCAGACTGGACATAGTGTTCGCTCTGTTTACATTTTTTTTTTGTATTAGAGGTGCTCAGCCCTCTCACCGATGTGACATTATAAAGGCTTAATTTTAATTAAAGTTCGCAGTGTTATAGTGACATTTAGAAGAGATGACGAATGATACTAGTGACCTCAGTAAGTGTATTGCATCTATAAACTACGAGTACATAATCTGATTTAAGCATAACTTAAATCTTTATTTTCCTTCGTTAGTAGTGTTTTTGTTTGTACTTATTTTGTATTATAATTATTACATTATATGTAAATTTCATTCTCTTTATTGTTAGATAATTTCGATAAGTTTGCATTTCGCCATCCATTTTACACTTTTAAAAATATTGCCCCGTTACATTTCGTGTTATTTTACTAATAATAATTAAATAAAAAACATTTATTTTATATGACGTTTCATTTAATTATTTATATTAACTCTGCATAATTAACTATATCAAACATAAATACTTAACTAAAATTGAATAAATGTAATCAAACTGCGGGGGGCAAAAAGTGCGTTGATATAAGAGTTGATAAACAATTGATTAAATTTATCCGCATGAAATTTCAGACAAAAACTTGGATAGCGCTTCAGTGAATAAAGAGATCAATTCTGAAAGTAGTTACGGCAAAACGTAAGTAAGTATTAATTGCCTATTTTATGTTAAAAGTAATAGTATCTATAGAAAAATAAAGAGGCGGAATTCTTATTAGAAATTTAAATGCAACTAATATGTAAAAGTTGTTAACAAAGACAAAGATGACGAGTGCAGTTTTTTTTTTAATTTAAATACCTAGTATATCCTGACTATAAAATCTGAAACAAACGATTAGTTCTTTCTTTTAATTGACTCCAAAAAACAGAATTTTCTCATTTCTGTTATATTTTTTGCAGACATAAAGATGACAAGAAAGATAAAGAAACCTGTATCAATAAAGCTTTAAGCGTCCTGCCTACCGCTCCCGAGCTGAGACAATACGCAGGTGTTCTAATTTGTGGTGAGTAAAGCTTATTACATTAGATAGTAGACCGCTTACTTCTACTTACTTTAATGGAATAGAAATCCAAATAACTGAATGCTCACCTCAATGGTATATTAATAAATATATCTATACCCAACGGTTTATTAGGTCATAGGGACATAATGAATTGGATGTGTTTGTTGGCCTTGTTGTGTCTATAGCACACACGACACAAGAAATCGTAATATAGGACTATCATAATAACGCGTGAGGCTTTATCTTATAAATTTTAAATTTAAAAGAGATTAAAAGTTGCAAAGAATTTATTTTTATGGTAATAAAGAGTCAAGTTTTTATTATTATAATAATGATAAAAAATAGTATTTACTACACTGACTGAAACGAATGATACTATTAATATAAGGCGCAAGTTATATTACAGTAACATACGAGAACAATTTCTAATAGTGTTTAATTGTCTTGATGATTCCTAGTTGCTGTGGAACTACGCACGGCAATAACAATTAAAGTTTGCTTTTAGAAAACATACGAACATTACAGTTAAGTATCACATGTCACTCTTTTGCATAACACTCAAATTAAATAGGTTTATATACCTATTTGTATTATTTTATTTGTAACTTTGACAATAATAACTGCAGTAATGGCTTAGTCAGGTAGTATTTAGGTACTTTATAGTGTTTCTATTCTATACCTACGGTAGGTCATCGCATTAACCCATTAGTGACCCACTGAAGAGTCGGGTGTCCTCTCACACTGAGATCGATAGCCCTAATTGTTAATAAATAATGTTCCACCTTATCAGAGACCTTATGAGTGTTCTAAGACATCCAACACCGACTGACCCCAACTAACTTGGTACTTGGGTACCTTCAATCCGCAATATTACAAGCAACACGTAAAGTCACGCGTCCCGCTATTGTTACTAGTTCTCTAGTGGAACCACTGATGCTGAGACTGTCCTATTACATAACTATGATTGTATTAACTTACACTTTTTCAACTTTTTAATTCTGTGTACTTTGGATACCTATTTCTTATAATTATTTCATCAATAAATTAGTCCAGCCAACTCTAAATTAATATTTTAATTTCAGGATTAACATTATGGGGATCACTATGGTTTGTGTTCAACGATCTCGTGATACCCGGCGGATTCGTTTTCAATATGGCCGCTGTAGCAGTATCCGGCTACGTACTGGGTCATACCTTGGAGAGATTCACAACAATTAACCCCGTAGTGGGCATGACCCTTGCTGGAGTTATCTTCAGAAATATTGCCCCGTGGAATCACCTCGATGATCCAATCGCCAATTCAATTGATTTTCATTTAAGGTGAGGTTGGTTTTTAGTTATGTGTTAAGTTCATTGCGAAAAGCTTAACGTTTTGGTTTAGGTATTATTGATATCACTTATATGTATGTAGATACCTACATATAAATCAAGTTTATTACTGGCGCCATACATTCAAAGAATATGATTCAAATAAATATTTTAAGTCCTCGTGTTAGTGAAATAAATATTAATGCTTATAAATGAACGCCTTATTCATATTCAAGTAGGTGACATACGTAAGGTTTGCAATTGACAGTGCGGTTATTGTACATTGAATTCATTTGATTTAATCGTACCGATAACGTAGTAAAGCATACATTAAAGTTATCAACAGCAACCTCTGGATATTTTTGCAAAATTGAAACACAATCGTTTGACTAAAGCAAACTTATAACACGCTATGAAATAAAATATTAAAAGCTTCCTTCGATTATTAAATTGGGAACTTATTTATTGGCAATAAGTTTCAATATCATTAAGCTCGTGTGAAATTAATAAAACAACAAATTTCTTGAAATCGAGAGGTCATTCCAACTCACATTTAGGTATTCAGAATTTACGTTAATAGGGCGATGATAATAAAATATACTTAATATAGTTAAAGTATTTTACAGAAATACTTTTACAAAGTCAGTGTGGGTAAAACATAAATGTTTGAATCGGAAATCCATTTAGGAAATGCAACGGACGTAGTTGTTTTGTGCAAAACAATGTCGATACTCGATACGTGCAATGTAATTTATTTGTTCCAGGAGAGTTTACCCAGTGGTCATTCTGACGAGAGGTCCACTAAGCTGGAATTGGGAATACATAAAAAATAATGGAGTGAAAGTTTTTTCATTGGCTACTATGCCTTGGATCATCGAATGTTTGTCCACGGCTTTATTGACGCACATGCTTCTCGGGTTTCCCTGGTTCTGGGGTAAGTGGATATCTAAAAAAGATAAATAAACCCACTTAATGGACACGACAACAAAATACTCGTATGTATCATATTATGTTATTGTCGAGTCCGAAATATTTTTTAACCTTGCCGTGTTTTTGCTTCATTTACACAAGATACTCGTACCTTACTTTTTAAATGCTAGCTCTCTAATGTTTTTCTGGCGTCATATGAAAATTGATCCGTCTTGATAGCATGACATTGGAAAAAGACATTAGAATTTTATAATATCGTTAACTGTTAGTAAAGCAATTATTAACCATTTTATGTATTTTTAAACTACTGCGGTATTTATTGCTACTATAATAGTAGCTAGTTCAGTTTAGGGCCATAATTTTATGCTAGCTATTTAGCTATGCATCAGTCGCCATACATTTACAAATTTTCTAACAAATCCCGCAAATGTTGTCGGGCCCATATGCTATCTTGTTAATTTTTTTACAAAAACATTAGTGGTAATTTAATAATATAATAGAATCAAGATAAATAGAGGCCATAAATCAAGTATCTTCAGCAAACGTTACTCCGTATTACCTAAAAGCAAGAAGTGAAGCAGCGTGGAGAACATACCGCTTTACGCTTTACCCAGTGGCTTCGAATCCGACATCGAATCGAGGGGTCCGGGTTCGAATCCCAGTCGCACGCATCAATGACTTTGTAAAAAAAGCTATGTGCGCTTTATAAAATTAAATATCACCTGCTGTTACGGTGAAGGAAAACATCGTGAGGAAACCTGCATGCCTGAGAGTTTACAAAAAAAATATTCTCAAAGGTATGTGAAGTCCACCAACCCGCAGTAGGCCAGCGTGGTGGACTAAGGCCTACATCCCTTTCATTGTGAGAGGAGACCCGACCCTGTAGTGGGTCATTAATGGGTTACTGACAAGAGGGTGGCAGTAGGTAAACCAGTGTTTCTCAACCTTTTTTAGGCCATGCCCCACCTTAACATTTCTACATTTTTTATGCCGCCCCTACATTATTTTTAACCTTAACAAATTGTTATGCAGCACAAGATATTATATATATTTTTAAGAATTTGCTTTTTTTGTTAAATTTGTCACCAATATCTAGCATTGCATTTAAATCCATTGGCCCGCTGTGGGGCGTGGGCCCCACGTTGGGAAACACTGAGGTAAACGATCCGAGTCAATAATCGATCCGAGAATCCAATCGCATACAAAAAGTTTCATCACAATTGGTCAAACTGCGCCATCCAACTAAACTTTCAAGGAGTTCAGTACGAAAGAACAGAACAGAAAAACAGAACAGTAGGTAATTGTAAACTTCTCATATCGTATCTTAAGGGTAATTGATTTTATTTGTTTATTTATTTCAGGTGTACACCTTGGGTCTATCTTGGCGTCTGTGTCTCCAGCGGTCGTGGTACCGACATGCATGGCATTCAGTGCACGTGGGTTGGGCTTAAAGAATAAAATCGCATTACTAGTGGGCAACGCTGGCGGACTCGACACGGCGTTCACGGAAGGCATGTTCGGAGTTATCAATAGCGCCATATTTTACCAGTCGCCGCCCGCCTACCGAATAGCAAAGGTAAATTTAGGCGAAAATTTTGTGGACACTAAACTTTTTCAGATTTTTTTAACAATTTTTACAAAAAACAAATATTAGAAACAATTGCGTACAAAAAAGAGATGGCAAAAACGTCTAGCGTATTTGCCTAATAAATATTCTTTCAGCAGACTTGGAGTAGGCAGAACTTGGAGTAAAGAGTGTTAGATAAGCATTTGCACGAGATAAGATAAACTTATACTCGTAAAATATATTAAACATACTAGAGCGGGAATTTTATAACACTTACTAATACAGGTATAAAAGAAAACTAAAATAAAAAGAAGAAAAATATGAATTTAAACAAGAGAAAGAAGTACAAAGAGAGATGTTGAGATGATGATGATGAGAAGAGAGATAGAGTTTTTTGACAAGTTTTCTTTGAAAGTAGCGATACTGTTACAATTTTACTTTAGTTCAGTACAATTTTTCTTGGTTTTGAAATATTCATAAACATAATTAAACATTCTATTCAAAAACTTGAATGCATACTACATTTAAAATAATAACAATAATGACGAGTTGAAACTAAGAAATTTTCTGGTGTTAGAGATTTTTGAAGTCTAGGGATGGTAAAAATTTTATTGTTGAAACCTATGTATCGTAGAATCAATAAAAAGGTACTACTTAGCTTATATTACAATTAAAGTAAAATTGGTCAATAATTACTGTAGATACTTCCTGGTAGTGTCGTAGGTATGCGTCGTACGCGTAAGGTCAACCAAATTGGTTTTGTATTTTTAGCTTCACTGATGCAGAAACAACGTCGCTAACGAACGAAGAAGTATTTTTAAAAATACCTCTTATTAAATCTAAGCAAAATTATTATCTGTGTTATTGCTGCTGCAGCCCTTTACACGTCCAACAACCGGGCACGTACCATGTTTCAAGGAGCGTAGTCTAACATACGAGTATTGCTTAAATATGAACTGGGATGTGTACACTTACCTACAATTTATTTCAAAATGTAATTCATAAAAAAGAGTGCATTCAGAAACGAGTGAAAACTTAACTTCCAATATAATTTTATTACGTGCTAAAACAATATCTAATAATGAAGTCAGTTGACTTGAAATATTGATGACGTATGCGTATAAAAAGGTATGAAGATTTTCGTTTTTGACAGTTCAGTAAGTATCTTTTCAATTAATTTTGAGGTCACAACCATCACAACCCCATTTATTGATGGACATACGGGCAAGTGGTCAACTCGAGTCAGATTTTTAAGTCTGCGGCGGTTTTGCCGGTCCCATCCAATTATTTACTGCGCCCAATGTTGCTCACCTTTTTCGATCAGCGGTCATTGATACTGATAAATAACATTATGTATAGGTATTACATGACTTAAGTGACTATAGATAAGATAATGGTAACTACGGGTAACAAATTGATCTATATAAACATAATCATCCATAATAATGAAAAGTCATAAAGTTTATCATTTTATAATTATATTATTGATATTTACAATATCCCTTAATTCCGTACACCTTATCGTTTCGCGATGTCAAATAAATGCATAAAGAGCAATTAATAGCAAAGTAAATCGAATGGAAAAAAACAGTAATGTATGAGTCCCACAAACGACTTAAGTACCTAGGTATTCTGTGCTCTAATGTTAAGTATTTGGGATATTATGATAATACCAATAACCAGCTGTGCTGTTTCTCCTAAAAAATAAACAAAACTGAATACTCCGTTATTCTATGCAGAACAGATAACTACTTAGAATACAAACGTAATTACTTCCTACCAAACCTTTCCGCACTCTACCAGTATTCATAAAACGCGCAATCGTGATCTGAATCTAATGCAATCACCAGTACGCATCTTCAACAGCTGCTATGTTGGAAGCACCCTTAGAACTTAAAAAAAGAACTGCAAGTTAATTTTTTTATTGTAGATAAGTAGCAAACGAGCATACAACCAAGTGGCAAAGTGTAGAATCCTATCTGAAGTACAGAAGTCGTAGGCGGATGAGTTTATACGCACAACGTCTAAGATTCGAAGTCTCTCGACGTGAATAAATAATGCATATTTGACATCTGAAATCTATTGACATGCCAATAGGTATCTGCTCAACCAATCGTAATTCAATTAATTACCTAATTTAACGCAGTTTAGATTTGGCAACTAGGTAGTCTCAAAATGGTAATCGTTTAGTTCTCAGGAATAACAACGCATTAACTGCCAGTTATAATCCACGGCGGGAATCCAATGGTTTCCCGCCGTCTTCTTCGGGTCATCAGTCCACCTGGTCGGAGGGCGGCCTGTATTCCTTTTGCAATTACGTTATCGCAATTCGAGGACCTTACTCCCCATCTTTCATCAGTCCTTCCAACAACGTGGCCAGTCCATTGCCGGTATAATTTTCATACTTTGAGGGCTATGACGGTCACCAGGGCGTTGCCGACCTTAAAAGACATATCTATCGTGGTATCGTGTCCTTTTTGAAGAACCTCAAGTCACTCTTCACCGAAAATGTCTTTAACCTTGATCACCCGATCAAAATACAGACATTTATTTTTTTAACTCGCTCTGTAGTAAACTGATTTGTAAAAGTAACACTGAGTAAATCAAATCATAGAAATCGGAATTGTAAAAAACACACTCTCAAAGTCACAACAACTGTTGGTTCTACAACCAGTTATTTTAGAAACCTTGAGAAATCTTAAAGTTCCTTTTTTTTCAGGCCCTTCTTGCGATATTCGTCGGTATCGTCCTTGGAATCTTATGGGGAATACTAGCGGACCTGGTCCCTCATCACAGCGATTTCTACGCGCCTACAATACGCAGTCTTCTGATCTTCAGCGGTGGACTGCTAATTTCCTATGTCGGCGCCTACTTTGGTTGGGGTGGTACCGGTAAGTCTTGGAGCGTTTTCTTTTAGAATGGTTTCTTTCCAAAAGGAAAACATAGAATAAGTGAAAACAGAGAAGTTTCGAAAAACATCGATATAATAGTCGCTAAAAAGTGACTTTTTAGTAGGTATGACAAGGGTCTCATGCTCAAAATATCGGACTGGTCAAGATATACACACAATAAACTAGGCCACACCCATGTTATTTTTAAAGTAGAATGAAAACAATCTTACGAATATTATAAACAAACCTTTTGCAACTATGAAAATGAATGTGACTATCGTATACAAATAGTTATTTAGGTCTGTCTGATGATTAGCGTGTGTCAAGAGATTAGCGCATTTTAAAAAACAAACTCTTCAGCTTATTATATTTGTATATAATTTTACAGTTTATTGGCCAAAGTATGTTGCATTCTAATATTTCATCATAAAAAACATAATATTTGGTTTACTATAAAAAGTATGGTTACCCCAATTGAAGCATTTAAAATTATGAAAGCTACAAGTATGTACCTAACTGTCCATAAACTTTATTGGCTCTTGCTTAGATAACCTTACCTATTTAATCAAGTACGTACCCTGTGCACACTATGAGTGTATCAGGAAATCATCAATAAATCCTGAACAATTCTCTTGACGTGATATGAGTTCAACCTTCATCTTTCTTCATATACCTGCTGTGCAGAGTCAGGTTTTCTTTTGATCAAATCGATAATAAAGGAGCAAAAACCTAATTTGGCTCCAGAGAATCCAGGTGTCGACAGTTGCAAAGTACGTGCCTCGCTTGCAAACGACACGGAGTACACGAATGCAGTCCGCAAGAAAAACCAATATTAACTAGCTACATTTATAGCAAAAGCTGATCAAATATATTGTTTTTTAAAGGAAGCGAACGAGACTATACATTTGTTTATCCACCTATGACGGAACTGCATCTTATTACCCGTATTAACGTTACACAATGGCTTTAATCTGTATGTATAAAGTACCCTGTGGCTGCAAGCCTTTTTATGCCTGTTAGATACGTGTTTCTCCGCACACTAAACGGAGGCCTAAACCATACTTTTCCACCCTGCCCCAATACGAATTGATGGCCAAAGGGTGTCGGTCGTTTTTCAAACCGCCCATCTTCCGACAATCAATTGGTACGATGATTACCAATTAATTGTTACCCTTCAAAGCTCAGTAGCAATAGACTTTGTGATTCACAATGACCGTAGTAAAGAAGTCCTAAAAATTATAGGAGGTCCCCATACAAGAAAGTTTTTTCACCGTTTTTTCTTCGTTGCAAATGCGCGAATTGCACGTGCTGGTTTTATAAATAAGGCCTTTTGTGTGCACGGAGGCGGGAATCTTTCAAGTGTTCACAAGGTTATCTTGGATTTCCACAATGTAATTTCACGTTGGTGGCCTGCCTCAACCTTTTGAAGGAATCTATTTATCTCTGTTTTAGTACCAAACAATATCTGGTATCCATTGCCTTATCTCTAATAATTGAAACAATTCAGCACCTACTTAATACGTGAAGTAAGTGACCTGATTTTTTCAAATGTCAGCAACAAGACATTATCACAACTTAAATATGCTCTACTTATCCGACAAGCAATAAAAGTAATTTACTTTATTAGTACTATTGTCTAAAGTATGTTCATTTCATTTATTATTATGAGTATAACATTAATATTATGAAGAATGAAGCCGCAACATTATGAAAAAGGAAGTGCCACACTACTTACCGCCCCATTGTTTTAATATTTTCATATGTTGCGAGTAGTTCTCTTTAAAATATTTATGTTTTATGATATTATTTCACACAACATTAAGGTACTACAGTATCGAGTCTACTATTACTAACTGATACTTGAATTTTCCTAATGTTAGGTACATAGATGCTTGTGTGATTTGCGAACGCTTAAAAAGCTATAAACAAGTTAATTATAATAATTTAAACAACAGAATTTACAAGAGAAACTTAGTACATTTATTTATACGTGGTTGAACAACTGGGGTTCATCCATGGTACCTACCACTATCCTATCCGGAGACACTGTTTTGAAGATAAATAAATAACGCTTCGCACTCATAGCCCCACGTAAGAGTATTTACTGAAAATGTATGAAGATACTCAAGTTACGTTACAAAAATTAAAATGAATTACTTTGATTATTTGAATTTTTTTTTTCATTAGGCTTTCAATTCATTCGTGAAAATTGACAAAAAACGGGTTGCACTCCGGCAGTGCCGGTAGAAGTGAAAACTTATAAGACGTGTTTTCTTCGTGATTTGGACGACAGTTCAATTAATACACAATTGAGTTTCTCTGTATGAAAAGAAACGACATTAAATGTCGTTTAATAAACGCAATGTCGAATCCAAAATTACAATAATTATGATATTTAGCTTTTTCTATAACAAAATACACTTACCTATTATTATGAATGTTTCCTTTTGACAGTTACCATAGTTCCATCTAATTAGATCATTTTGTTTATGAATGTTTCATTTTGACAGGTTCCATAGTTTTTTGACTTTCTGTATGCTTCTATAGCTGCGTCTCGTTACGGTGTTGCGAGTCCAGAGATTTTATCTCATCTAAAAATATGCGTACCGTGCTAAAAGGAGTTAACACTTCAACAATCGCTTGTTGCTATCTTACATGACTAAACCTATCATTGTCTGTGACGTGTAAAAATAAATCTACTGTCGTTCTGCGTTGTATTTGTATATTATCGCAAAGTATTAAGTTTTACAACATTTACGTTATAAATACATACATATTTCCCTTTATCACCAATAATAATGTTGCTCCACGCTAATTTATTTGATCGAACGAGTCTATTTTTGGAACACAAGAAACAATCTCGCGTCTCAGTCAATCAACTCAGATGCCGCTGTAAATGATTTGCGGGACTCCTTGCTAGCCTTCATCTCAATTATGTTCAATGAAGCAGATTGGCATTTAATACTTTGTTATAATTTTTTTCAAAATTAATATAATGTTAATTTGGCAAAGAATTGGTATGTATAATATTAATTTGGTACCTACGTAAAATAGCGTTAAGAATGATAAAAGAAAACGACTTTAAAAAAATAAAACATTGTTTATTTTCTCCTTGTCTCCTGTCAATACTTTATTGTAATGCAATACCACGTGTAATGAATCCGAAATATGTAGTTACTAAGATTATTAAGTCAATTTCAGTCTCACGGTAAAAATAGTTATGACGAATAAAATTAAATTTTAATGGGACTATTTTGGAATAACAAATTTTAATAATATTGCAAAGCCCTATTACCTAGATGACGGAATTATGGCCAAATTTTGACTGGAATCCTATAATAAATTCTAACTAGCATACAAAATAATCGTTTAAAGTGTACAATTTTATTAATAGGTGGTGTAGCAATAATGGTTTGTGCGGCTACGGCCTCGACGCGGTGGGCGCGGCGCGGCTGGGCCATCAACAACAACCCTGTCTCCGAGGTATACAAGCTGCTGTGGAGGATTATGGAGCCCATGCTATTTGCACTTAGCGGGTACTACCTAGAGGTAAAACTATAACTACTAACTAATACATAGCTAATGAACAGCAAATGGTTTTTACCTATAGGGTTAACAAAACGTAAGCATGAGATATTATATAGAGCAACAAGATGGTATAAACAAGATTTAGCTTCCAGTTTCCAAGCGTCTTCAAAAGTAACAAGACATCTATAACACTCGCATGTAGGTGTTTTAGTAGTGTGTACGTGTCAACAAAACATAAGAACAAGTAATAAATGTCGTTTTACAAAACGTTAATTGGAACTAAATACTGTTTACCTTCCAACGACGTATAGTGACTAAGTACAAATTATTTGAGAATATTTTTCAAACTGTTTGGCTGATTCGTAAATTCTTACACAAATTTGAATTTGAATTGAAAATTTAAAATGGATTGGAAGCAGATGAATCTTTCAGAGAGAAAAAATGGAAATGGTAAAAAAATTGTTCTTCACTCCGAAGTTACAAACACCGTCCTAATCAGCAACCCATTAGTATAACCTGTCCATTGTGGTCGGGTCTCCACTCAGAATGAGAAGGATGTACGCCTTAGTCCACCACTTTGGCGTACGGGTTGATATACTTCATGTGCCTTTGAGAACATTATTTCCTTCATCGTTACAATAGGTGATTTAATTTATTAAAGCGCAAATAAATTTTCAGAGAGTCATTGGTGCGTTTTACTGTGATATGAACCTGATTCCCAAAAATTAGGTCCATATAACCCTCTAAACACATTAGGTACATTCAAGGCGACCATCTGGTCACTGATGCTCTGTTTTCCTTTTCCTTCCTTCCTTATTTTCCATTCCTCAAATACCTACATAAACAATCAGAAAATAGGTCTGGTCCCTGATAATGTAAATATTATAAAATTTATCCAGAATTGAATTTACGTTTGACGAGCGTGGGTCGGTTATTCGATTGCAATATTACGCGACACGCGCCGGTGCACTGTGGCGCACACTGAAATCTATTTACCTAGCGCCTCGAGTCAACACGAGGGAGATAAGGACCAGTCTTACAGCTTACTCATGACGACTTTTAGAAGCTATTGTATCGACACAGACATGTATATGGATTATGACGTTGACAGTACCACGTACAACAAAAGCAGTATCATCAGTTGCCGCTGTAGTTATTTGTTTTGTTTGAAATCTTTTTGGAAAATGACTCCTTTCATGTTACTCTATTCCCTGTTTTCAACTTCACCAATTATCTTAGTAGTGATACATTTTTGAATACTGAGTACAATACATCAATGTATACCTAAATACACCACCTTCTGGCATAGGAAGAAGTTTTATACGAAATACGTGTTACATGACTAAGTACTTGAAGAATTAACAAGAATTGCATGACTGTATTAATTGGGAAATCACCCGCTATGTTAGTTCTTATTACATAGCGTCATTGCATTGTATAATCTTTGTCAAAAGTGTTATCTTTCTTTAGCACTTTTTTGTGTGATTCGAGGATTATTTGAAGTACATATGTATAAACAAGTGTGTTGTACATAATTATTAACGTAAATTATAAATCCGGCATGTGTTAATCTTTTATTATTTATTTTCTCGTCAAATGGTTCCTTTTAGATTATTTATTTACTCGAGTTCTGTAATCATTTATATTGATTTACAGTTGCAAGTTTAAGTAAGGAGTAGGCAAAATACTCTTTCATTTGATATGGAGCTACGCAAAAGAAACAAGTGATATCATAGTCCGTTTTTTTTCTTTGAATAAGATACTCCCATCCCCAAAGATATTGCCATTGCGAGTTCTCCAAATTTGAACTGATTGATAATTCATTATAAGGAGCACGTATTTACAATTTTTACAATACAGCACGTATTTATATTTCCATCATTCCAACGAAGGAAAATTCTGGACATAGACCTCCGTAATTAACATTATTTCGCCCGATAATAGAGCATATTTTTAACCACTTATTATTCTTAAAATTATTAATCTTACTTGAATCTATGTGATAATCTAGGACGTTTCTCTTGCATCTTGCATCTAATTGTAGGCTCCCGTTGTAAAGCCAGAGAAATACCACAAAACCTTTATGTAATTGTCGAATTCGACACAGAGGCTACATATAAAATATCAAATTATTTGTTATTTATTCCCTTTAACAAATAAGACTTTTTACCAGCTTATTGTTTCCAGATCTCCCAAATCTCGCTGCAAGATTTTGGAATGATAGTTGCGTGCATATTCTCAGCACTGATCCTTCGGCTACTGACAGCATTCCTAGTTGCTATCAGCAACGAACTATCTGTGAAAGAAAGTTTATTCGTCGCCGTAACTTGGATACCAAAAGCCATTGTCGAGGTAAGTTAAAAATAATATAAAGTTTATCTTGTATTCTGCATTAGCTGACTGCGGTTTTTATTATTAACTAATCTTGGGGCATGTTCAAAATTATCTTGATTAAAATATTACCCTTCAATATGTATTACCATAATTATATTGTACTGTAATTATGAACATAAATCTAGGTTTCTACAGCCTATCTGAGTAAGATAGAAAGGGAACATTTCTGATGAAATTGCGATGCTAAAATACCAGAACCGACGGTGTGTAAACTTTGTAATAACTCGAAATAGTCCAACCATGAAACAGTCTGCAAATCTTAGCATACGATACATTCAAAGCGATACTAAGATGCAAATAACGCCCAGAGCTATCGAGAAACGTCTCTTACAATATTACTGCACCGAGGGCAGTTTCAAAACGAATACTTGCATAAATACTAATATCTGAAAACACTGAACTCAATCGCTTAACATTCAATAAAAGACATGGCAAAGCTACGATTATGAACGAGTGTAATATGTGTTCTAAATCCTTATATACTTTAAGAGAGAGTATAATTAATAATTGGGAGAGAGAGTACGTATAATTAATAATTGGCCACATCAATGCTTAGCCACTGAGCTATTACCGCTTTAAAAGTAATGTAAATTGCCTTAATATGAAGCAATCGAAAACCAATAATGGTATAACTGAAAGTTATCAGATTGTGAAGGAAGATATTTGCGGATCCTGTCATTTGATATGCGATGCTCCCAACTCCGTATACAGTACAAACACCAACATCGTTTATCAAAGTTACTCAATGAAAACATTTTCGACCTCTCTATCTAGTCTATCTAGTAGATCTACTTTTACCATTGACTAGATAACATCAATAGTGGTGACTAAGTCTAGTTTTATTCTCATCGCAATAAAAACGAAATTGAGATTTAACAGCCCATGTCTATAAAGAAACATATTGTTATTTTTCAACATGTGATACACAATATTTTTAATAGCAATATTGATATATGATGAGAAAGCCCAGTTAGGTACATCTGATATAGAATCAATTAATTAGTTAACGATTTCGGTTGCTAGTAATTGTTATGGGTATTATGAACTACGATTGTCTGCGTTCAATATTCAGGATTTCTTTACTTAAGTTTCAGCAGCTTTACAAATCTGCTTTTTATTACTAGACATATCACTTTCAAAGAAGATCACTTATTTCTTGGAAATGACGGAGCGGTTCACACAACTTGTACTTTAATACTTCTGTACCTATTAACTTTATGGATTCTCAGAGTTGAGTGAACTACAGAAGTTGGGTAGCATCAGATCAGCTTACATCTGCATCGTGTAGGATTATTTTAAAACCTTTTACTTATAAAGTAGCTTCCGGCATGTATCTATTTTCATCATCATCATCATAATTAAGTGTTATTGTTATCAGACTGGATCTTATGAAGTACCGAAAAAATCATATCATTTTCAGTTTCTTTCACATCGTCTACAACCTTGTTGTAAATTCACTGCAAGATCTTGTCTCACAATCGAAAACGGATTCTTAAACATATTTTTTATCTTTTCTTATTTTTCTTTATAAAAGTAGGATTTAACCCTGTAGCGAATAAATAAGATTAACATTTTAACGAATTTTCAACCGGAATTTTAATGTCACGTTATGCAAAAATTTAAGCAGTCAAATTCATGCATAATAATGCGTGGTCTATTAACGCTTTAACTACGGTTACACCCGAACGATATTGATTACTTAAAAAACGAAGGAAGATTCTTAAATCTCGTTTTTCTGTAGCTTTGTTCCAACAATATCATTGAAATATAAGATGTATAGAACGACAAAGTTCAATATTGCAACCATTGAAGCCTGAAATATTCCTGTGGGACAGTTGAGCTTCGGCGACACGGATCCAGCGTTGTCAAGCATTACGTTTCACGTTTAGCCAGTCTTTGTTTTAACCAAATATAACTTATCCATGTTCATTTAAATTTAAAACATATAAAGACTGATCTAAGATATTAAAAAAACCTTCAATACATTCTGCTTCGATGATATCTCCAATAATTTAAGATAAGGAGATGTTATTATAAAAGAACAACTATTTATTTTATAATAATGATAATTATGATGAATTTAGACGTAACATCGCCTTAACATTCAGTCCGTAAATAAGCAAGTATAATATTTCCAGAACCATTGAAATTCGAAGCCCGTTAGTAGGTAAGGAAAGGTCAGACCCAGGTTCCTCGATGAAAAATATTATTCATAACTTCCGTTTAACCTTATGATTCATAACTGTGCGACAATTTTAAAATTATACTAATTGGTTCATCAAAATTAAAATACTCGATATTTCTAGAACCCAGGTATTTCTACAGTAAATGAGTAGCGAGGAGCATGGAGTTCACCTCATGTTAATTAGTTATTGCAATTTACCTTCAATTGAAATTCTTGAGCTATGTCGGTTTGGTTGTTATTTTAAATAATATATCACATAAAACCATTCTTGAAAAAAATACAAATTGCGGTTTGTTCTAATTTAGTTTCATTACCTGTCTGCTAAACGTTGGACTTTGGTTTGAGTAATTCTTGATAATATTGTGTTCCCAGTTATATAAAGTATTGAATTTCTTCGCGGGAGAATGAAATTCAGATTATAATTCAGGTGACATAACAAACGTATCCACGTTATACAAGCACATGACAACAAGAATTTATTATTGTGGACATAATAACATCAAAATTCAGAATGGCTAGTTTGAAGTGGCACAAACGAAAACTCGTTATAGCCGTTATTGAAATGAAATATTCATTCAATTGAGTCGTTAACTTCTTTAAATATGAAATTAAAAGCCCTTCAGTCGTTCCAGGAAGGACGTACATGGTCGCCTGAACGTAATTAGACGCGAGGTTAAGGAAATTGATGTGTAATTGTTTTATTGCCGGCTCCACGCAAGTGCCATTAATCATACCGGAGCGGGCAGTCTGACTGCGCTCCGCCCGCCCGACGATCGTTACCTCATAGCCACTTCAACAACTTTTAAGCTAACAGTGTTAGAACGATAAATGCAAAAAGCGGGGATAGCCTACTGAATAATAATTCGGCATCTTTCTCTACGGATACGGTATCGAATCTGTAATTCGGTGAAAGAGGAAACTGGTCTAACATTATGTATCAAATATTTTCCGCCCGCGACATCATCCACGTTAACCTAATAATGTTGACCCGGAGAGGGATAAAAAGTATCCTATATGATAATCAATGTTATATGCTACTTGCATACCAAATTTCATCCAAGTCTGTTCAACTGTTTTTGCGTGAAAGTATTTAACAAACATCCATCCACCGTCACAAACTTTCGCATTTATAGTACAAGAGGGTTAAGCAAAGTTGTTTAAAGTTTAACAACGCTTAAAAAACAACCGATGGGGAAGGAAGGGCCTCGAATGGCTACCACGTTTAGGTAAAAGGAGCACAGGCCACCCTCCGACCAGGTGGACTGATGACCTGAAGAAAACAGCGGGAAACCGTTGGATTCAGGGGGCCCAGGACCGGGTGGAGTGGCGTCGATTAGGGGAGGTCCATGTCCAGCAGTGGACTACCAAGGGCTGAAAGGAAGGAAGGAAGGAAGGAAGAAGCAAAGTTGCAGAAAACAAATAGACCCATCGGTATTTCTTCGTGCACTTATCTGTAAAGGTATGTAAAGGTATCTCAAATCACGTTTACTGCATTTTTATTTCCGGCTATGCGATGAAAATCTCACGGGAAGCCATTTGTAATTTGTTGCGATCCAACATCCCTCTTGCACCTTAACATCACCTCTTCCATATAACTTTTAAGTGATCTTTTCATTAATGTGTGGGAATTAGACCGTCAGACCGCCAAGACGCCGGTAAATTCACTTAGAGTTCTCCACACGCCGGCAGGCCAAGCAATTTCGACTCAAGCTCGATTAATTCAAAGCATATAAACAGTACCTTTTAGCAAAACAGTTTTAATTAAAATATATTACGGTTGCTATACAAAGTAACGGGGTATATTATTACTGCGGCAACTTTTTAAAACATTTTCAAATACTCTGTAAGTTCCGTTAAAATTCATAAAACATTCCATTTCACGAATTCCAAACGCAATTTAAAAATGTTTTTGACGTTTCAGACCGGATTTTGAAAAGGAACGATTTTTTTTTAATCTAAATACTTAATTGCGGAAGGGGAAACAAACCAAATGGATCTAAATTAAATTTAAGAATTTCTCACATATTTTTTACACACCACTGTCAAATTCTTTGTTACTATTGTACGTAGCCTCATTCGCTGATTCATTATTCCTGACCTTCGTATTATGTATGTTTCCTCTTTTCTTATTCATCTGGTGTAAAGGTGGAAGTTATTTATTTTTCTGAAAAGAAACCAATTTGATGTTTTTATGATTGCTATGAGTATATGCATTTTGTAGCTCCACTGGGAAACTAAAAAAATGTACACAGTACAAATAACGTTTTCACGTGCAAAGATACGAAGCAATACGAATAATATCTGCGTCACGAGCTACCCAATGGGTCTGCAAATGACATTGACAAAATTATAGAAAAAAATATTTAATTTTGCTCTATAGAAGAGGACTAGGGTATATTTCACTAGTCAGGCTTCACGTAAATAATTATAATATTTTCGTTAATTATAATATATAAATAACAAGTCGAGCAAAAAAGCGGCACCGATTTACCATCCTTTTCTCGAAGCAATATAGGCCAATTTCAACCCCCTATAACTCCATTGTGGATAAAACTAGGAGCCTGAATTTTTAGTAGCCAGGCAGGTATTGTATAAACACCGTATTTTTAAAATTTCATTCAATTAGAGCCAGGATTTTAAGAACTATAGTCAAAGTTTCTTAATTTTATCACTCACTCACTCACTCACCGATCATCAAACAGAGAAGCTTCAAATTTAGAATACAACTAGTGTTTAGTGTATAAGTCGAGGAAAAATTAAAAAAAAACCATCAATTTCGGTCCAGTTTTCTAGATACACCAACTGCATAAATAACTTTGTAAACCCATACAAATGCACAGGATTACAAAGTTACATTTGCAGTTAAATTGACAAAACAAAAATAAATGAGATACCATCAAAAACAATACTTTTAAAAAAACACAAGTCTCGCAACTCAGTTCTTGCACCGTAAAAAGTTGTGAGATCCATGTATGTAACCATAGCTTGACTTGGGAATCGCAGTAAACAATCTAATAATTTCATATAATACATATATTATTATGTCAAGTTGTCTAATGTATCAATTTTACGTTACCGTCGCTTAAAAAATAAGCATTTAACCATCGTTATTCAAACCTCGATTCTTGCATTAAATCAGTAACGTCAATAGTTGCACGAGCAAGTAAAGCAAAACTTCGCGAACTTGTGATCGAAATTCATAAACGCCGATACGGAACCGAACTAGTCGTAGGTTATTGATTTCAATTAGCGGGAATCTAACGTCTTTTGATGCAGAAATGTTGGGATGTCGAGGGAACCGTTCGATATAGTTATAACTATACAACTAAGTGATTGAGAGGGTATGACGGCCTCCGGTGCGAGTAATTAATAGAGTTATCTTGGTCAAGCGCACGTAGTTAGGTCACGGTAGTCTGGGCAAAGTTTTATATTACAGAATATCATTTGATGCCCTGAAAACGCTTTAATGTTTTATGGTTAAATTTATGTTACTTTACAGTCCTGATGAATTTAATGGTAACGTAAAGTTGTAAGAACTAATTATTTAATTTTTTTACACTTAGATGCAAATATCTGGTCAATTTACTATAAAGTTTCAGCCTAAACCAACCGAAGGTACCTAACAGTAATTTCATATAAATATCTACAACCTGTGCAAAGAATACTTTATAATTCCGTCTTTATCAATATTTACTATTTAGTTTGAAGGATCACTCATCTTATTATCTTAGCAGCGCAGTAGAGTACCTAAGCCTTTGCTGTCGGGGAATGATTTGTATCGAGCAGAGGAACATAAAGAGGGAAAAATAATCCAAAAGTTATTACCATATTATTATGCGAGGTAATTAAACACGATGGCAGTATATTCACCGTCGACGTTCTGAAATCGTGATCGAAATTCATAAACCTCAATTCCAGCGCGGAATCGACGGTCGTACATTACGGATTTCAATTAGTGGAAGTACTGTCGTTATGGCATCTTCCAATCGGGAAGCGGTGGAGGCGTAGTGTCTTATGTATGTAGGTAGGTAGACATAGTAGAGATTCCGACTTTCGAGTTGTTATGATGGCTTACGGCGTCGGGTTAGCACTTAAATATATGTATACAATAATAAATATAGGCCCTGAACAATACAAATATTATACAAAATATGTTAAATTACCTACTTACTAAAACGCTTTGCAGCTTTTCGATTATGTTCCTCTAACTGAAATTTTTGTAATATTTTTATGTCCAAAAAACGAATTAACACTACCTTAGACAATTATTATTGCAATTCCGCTAAGCTCCTAACTATGTTGTTTTGGGCTGAATATTTTAGAACCCAAATCTATTTATTAAAGAGAAAAGGTACAGACCCATCAAATGAATATAAATATTTAGTCCATGACCTGTATAAATAAAAGTAATGTGGCGGAAAGCCTCACAAAAGCTCGACAGGCCAGGCACAGTATTTTAAGCTGGATTTTGCACCAAAAACCACATATCTGGTCACGCTACGTGTATCGTAAACTATGTGCCATGTTCGTCATACTTTAAATTCTCCTGCTGTGACCTTTACAACAGTTTATACTTAATTACTTACATCCAATTAATAGGAAAGTTTTCCGTTTCATAATAGCAGGTTATTTAATAACCTACCATAAGAGCAAATCTTTATAGAGCATGTACAGGTATTCGTAAAAAATAAATTATTGTAAGTATCTAATTTATGTTTCAATCACACCCCCCGACTGAAACACAAGGCGTGCAGAACATGCTGGTTAACAGCGGAGTCATAATAGTGTAGTTACTTAAGATACACTCTTTGAGCAACCATCCCATAAACGAGGAGAGGCCCCTTGAGATTATCGCTGTCGTGGTCGTGGAAGAATGCGTAAGCATGCCCGGGGTCCGACCACTGGCGGAGAGTGGAACACCGTGGGATTTTAGACGGTTAAAGTCCGGCATAACCCTGTCGGCACAGACTGGATATCCATAACTAATAATAATAATATACTATAATCCAAACTCCATTAGTTATCACCTAGACGAGTCAACATATTTATTTCTTAACTTATAGTTCGTATAGTCAACATTTAATTACAACAGAATATTTCAGCCGAATATCCGGTTCGGAAAAGATTAAACCGAATAATATTCGGTATTCGATTATTCGGTGAAACCACTATTCGGCGCATATCTAATATTTACCCTCTAATTCAAACGGCAGTATTTCACGTGTTGATATTTGTTCAAAGTATTTAACTGTATAAATAGGGTTTATATGAGGCATATGACTGTTATCAACCTGCAACCGCGTTTGTCCTTGGATCTCAAGTCAAATAGAGCTAATGATGGTGATAATTATTATACGGGTACAATAAAATTATGCGTTCATGAGGTAACAATGCGACCGCTTTTGTGAATAATGTAATTTATACACGTACAGATTTCAAATGTTCCGCAGACTTGTATTCCGATTTATATTTTACACGTAACCACAGTTTTTGATACATACATTGGATCTCAGAACTATTTACGGACTGTGTTGCGACACTTGGGTTTTTTACAAGTTATGTTTTTGATGGCATCTCATTTCTTTTTGTTGTCAATCTAACTGCAAATGTAACTTTGTAATCCTAAATATTTGTATGGGTTTACAAAGTTATTTATGCAGTTGGTGTATCTAGAAAACTGGACCGAAATTTTTTTTTTAGTTTTTCCTCGAGTTATACACTCTAAACACTAATTGTATTCTAAATTTGAAGCTTCTATGTTTGCTAGAAGTGCCTTAGAATTTTGATGATCGGTTAGTGAGTGAGTGACAAAATTAAGAAACTTTGACTAGTTATAATTCTTAAACTACAAGCTCAAATTGAATGAAATTTGAAATATACCGTGTTTATACAATACTTACCTGGCTACTAAAAATTCAGGCTCCTAGTTTTATCCACAATGGAGTTATAAAGGGTTGAAAATGGCCTGAATTGCTTCGAGAAAAGGATGGTAAGGCCGTGCCGCTTTTTTGCTCGACTTGGCGGATAGGTACACCACGATTATTAGTATAACTTGAAAATATATGTGTTGACTTATTTTCAGGCCGTTTTGGTTCGAGTGGCAACTGATTCACTGTGGACCGAAGGCACCACGAGTCAGGACGTACGCATCGCTAAACAACACTCGAATATAATTGTCATTGCTGTTCTAATAACGTCGACATTGGGATCTGTACTCACCACAGCCCTAGGACCTATTCTGCTGTCCAACGAATCCAAAGTGGCTCCCCAAGGTTTGTAATTGTATTGCAATAGATACAATATTGTTGACACGCACTTTACAACTTCGGTTTAAACTTATCACTCTTATTTCTCATGGATCTGTTATTTTTCTGCATTTATTTTTCATGCATAGACTGTAAAAAATTAAGTAAAAAGGTGCATAGGTAGCAAATTGTCGACATCATTTTCCACTCTGTTTAAATCAATTGCATGAGATACTACCTACTACGTGTAACTGTAAAAGACTAAAATACTACGAACAACATCTGATGAAAACTACATAGTTATACATATGTCCCAATAATGTCCACTACTCAACCTCAAACTCATGTCTCTTTCCCCCTAAATCTCTCCTACTCTTTTTTTGTGATTTTTGATGTCAAATGGAATTGTTTTTATTACAGAATTCTACAGAAAGCAGTCATTATCTATTTTACCGGAGCCAGCAGACCTCATCAAACAAGATAAAACTCGAAAAGTCTCTTTTCAATTTATAGACGTGTAATAAAAAAATATAATCTACCCCTTGTTTCATTTAAATTTTTTACATATTATATATTATAAGCAATAGTAGTATCTTAATATGACATAACCACGATTGTTATTGATACTTCTTGCATAATATTATTATCAAAGCCGATTTTTGTTGATTGAGTTGAACTGTTTTGCGGTTTAGATAACGAGAAGTCAAAATGGAAAATTGGTGTACGACTTTTACATCTAATTATATTATTGGGTCGTCTATCGTCCAATAAATCATTAAGAGGTCAGTATTCTACCGCTTATCAATTCACTAGCTGACACGACAGGCTTTGCTCTTACTTATTAAAGGAGTATCTTACAACTTCAATCTAATACTTTAGGGGTTAGAATCTGCAATATTTTTAGCTGACGTCTCCTGCTCGTAGACTGCATTTGATATTCTTTAGTCTGTCAAGTATCTCCACACACACATACACACAAAAGCTTTTGTCCACAAAAAATAAACACTTTTACACGTTGCAAGTATTAATATTATTATGTTATTACTAGCTGACCCGGCACACTTCGTTTTGCCATTACTTCAGTATTATTCACAGAAGCTTAAGAATGTATCAGATGACTGCCTATCTCTCTTTATACGAAAACGGTAATAATAGTATAATTGTCAATTTACAATCAATCAAACATCATACAACCGTTTTGGTTCTGCCACGTTGTTCGATACCGCAGAATGTTTAGGTATGATTTGATTATTGTCATCTTTATAACACCTTTATTGGTAAAGAGGAAATTATTTTAAAGCCCATTATTAGAGTTAAATTTTACCATAATCAATTCAATGCATTGTTATGATGCTAACAATGAAAGGTCCGTGCAAAACATTTATGTAACCGTCCTGGTTCTCACGTCAACATTTGTCGACACAATGGCAAATTTAGAAAAAAAATTAAGTTATTATGGGTAGATATGTAGGTAAGTATTGACTGTTTAACAATATTTATACATTTGCTTGTTAGAATCTTTGTAAAGTAAAGAGTCTAAGCAAAGTAAAGAGAACAATCTTTATTCAGTTTATCAACTGAACTGATTGAACAATGTTTTAACGATTCATTAATATTAAATTAATGAAATATTACATATTATATAAACGACTCTATTATGTCATTATTTGTTCCTAATTGAAAGCTTAAAATGCAAATAATACATCACAAACCACACTTTTGAGGAGAACCACGAGTAAGTAACATTACCTTACTGCAAAAACACTTTTACAAGTAGGTACGTCACGCACTACTTTAGCAGCTGCTTAGTAAAAACTCAATACAAATGTCAAAAACAAAATACATTTTTTGGAAATTGAAATACCGTAACACTTTGCATACAGCGCAAGTATGAGAAGCACTTTAAAATGTTTTGTGTACAAATATTGGATGGAAACATGAACGTTCTTAGTATTCAAGGAATGTTGAATTTCTTTCCAACTTAGTACAAAGGTTTCGTTTCCTATATATAGAATCATATTACTGTTAACAATGAGAATAACAGACAAGCCTAAACAACAATGCAGATCAAGTATAATTTCTTTATTATGCAGTCAAAAATCGTTTTCCGCCTCCAATCAGTCTCTATCAGTTTTCCTTAATATTTTAGTGGCAAAGAGCATCACAAATTTGTTCTTCGTACAGACGCGTCAATAGTGCTTAATTGTCGACTACGTTAGGTACCTACCTACATGAAATATTTTATCTATTTTAGCCGACTTAAAAAAAGGATTATTATTCTGTTATTTTACAGTAATTTCATAATTCTTATCTGTTTTTAATTGCATTGTTAATTTATTGAAAGGCGCTAGTACGCATACAATATCATACATAAATTTATTGATATAATAAAAATTCTGAACATACATTATGTTTATTTGGGTCAACCGCACTTGTACGCCATTGGCGATTAATTGGATGAATACAAGAATTATTTTACTTTGTAGACAAATGCAGTCTCTCAGAGGTTCGGCGTGGTGTGCGATAATCGTCGCGTCTAGAGTTTTCGACTAATCTTTCTTCAAGATGTTAAAAGCCTGGGTAGTAAACGACAATTGCAAGTATATTTATTGATTCGGCCCATAGCGTTACTTGAACTGGTAGCTCGGAGGACGCTCGAAGGCTTTCCACGACCGGCCGTAAACAAGTGAATTTATTTCAAGTTTAAATTTAGAAAAAACTTTTCTTCTTTCAATAGTAGTGGGATATATTTTTAATTAAAGTAATTTTACATGTAATTGATATTACTTTCATGGTAAAAATTAAGAATCGGGGCTAGTGTTAAATTATTTTCAAATAAATTTTGAAAAGAACCTCTGAAAAAGTGATATTTATTTTTAAGAGTGCCCATAACCGTGATAAAATTTATAATTTGTGGCCAGTGATAATAAACAAAATCTCAGTTTCCGGACAAGCCACTATGATTCAAAGTAAGTCCCCACACATTTTTTATAATATATTTTTTTATTTTCTTTTTTTTTATATACCTATAATTATATAATATAAACTGTAACAAACACTAGAGAAATACAAAATCTATTTTTTATTTTCCTCTAGTGTTATACTGGTATTGGAAGGTGTTGTGTCTACTTAACTAATAGGATGTAATAGTATGATACTGTACTAGTATGATGTAATAGTATGTAGGTATATGAAAACTCCTAACAAAGAGGTAATTTGGTGTCATAAAATATTAGCTCTATATTCCCAAGCTTCGTAAAGGATTTGATTGGATGTGATTCGAGGAAATTTACTTTTTTTCTTATTCTAATTGTATTGAATAGTTTTAATTATTAGTCACTGGTTACGTTGATGGACAGTGAGCTCACTAGGAGGGCTTGTGGGGTGCAGGTCCTCATCCGCCTAATACTTACCCATTGGAGGTTTCTCCTCCCCCTTCCGCTTTTTAATATTAGGCACACTACGCTGGCGAAGGGTGATTTGGTGGAGGACCAGCTTCTCATAAACTGATTACTCAGATAAAAGTGAAGGTCATGATCAAGTTGTAGATGATTAGCTAAATTTTTGAATCCATGTTTATGCAATTTTAAGTTGGCGATAAAAGTGGATTCAAGGATTAATTTTCGTAAAGGATTTACTAGATTTGGTTGTAGGATATTGAATAGGTTTTCAAGATTTCCATTGATTTCCCGGATCACGGTTCAAACCCAAATGGAGTCAATTGTTTAAAACCGCACTACTTTCATTTTTGATTTAAATACACATTCGATAAATATCCTCCTGTTGAAGAAACTATCCATCTGGAGATTTGTATTGGGATTATCTGGATACTTGTACGTTCATTGAATAAGAACTTTCCAGAAAGTACCTAGTAAAACTCAAATTTAGCTAATCCTTTTAACCTTTAAATGTATTAAATCCTGTTCTCTTAAACGATAATAGCTTTTATTTTATGACGAGATCAAGGGAAATGATAATGAACAGGTCTGATATCATATAACAATAAATTATTATCGAGGTTCTAAACAAAGTGCCCGCTATTTATAGTCTTTCAAGTAATTCTATATTTAGGTACTCATGGTATAGCAATTTTATTTTGGTACTAAAATGAGTAATAAAAATATTAATAAAAGGAAGATAATATCGGTTGTAATGTGACGAAACGATAGGCAAAGATGAGGTGTAATCTGAATAAATTGCTTATCCGTAAAGTTAATCCGTAGGTATTGTTTATTTAATATACAATATCTTATATACATATATAAAATTATCGTGTCACAGTAACCACACTCCTCCAAAACGGCTTGACCGACTTTTATGAAAGGTCTGAGAATCGGCTACTGTCTATTTTTCATACCCCTTAGTGATAAGGGTTGTGCACATCTAACATTTTTATTTTATTTTTCGGACAAATTTTTTTTATTTTTATTTTTCAATAATGTGGCAATAAAAAAATACATACAACCCTAAATTTTCACTCTTCTATCAACAAACTCAATTTTTTAAAATTCCTTTGAGTAATTTAATAATATTTCATAACAACGTTTGCGAGGTCAGCTAGTAATAATATAATATATTAATGTGAATGTAATTGTAATGTAATTGTATGCGAATCACATCATTTTCAGATATTTATTTATTAAGCACTACCTAGACGTACCACACAAGAAATAAAAAGATCATTCTAAGTGTTCTCTGCAATCAAATGTCGATTGTCTTAAAATAGCCTCTATTATTGGTCAACCGAGGACGATTAATTTTAAAATAACTTGTATAAAACGTGGCAGCTAGTTAAGACTTAATAAAGCCAGCATTTTAATTGGTCTCTTAATTGTTATTACCACATGTGTTCGCATGAATAACGCACGTCACTGGCTAAAATTCTTCAATAAGTTGTCTTCTCAAATGTCATGCAATAAGTGACATGTCACTAACGAATTAACGATTTATCATTGGTTCGTCAAAATGCGACGGTTAAAAATGAATTTATATTCATTTTACACACTAGACTGATTTTAATTTATACTCTCACACGTAATGAGTTTGCAATGTCATGACCAATTGAGCAGTTGTACCTACTTGAACTTCAGTAAACGTAAATTATAGATTCATATTTTTTCTTTTGAATAAAAATGAAAATATAGTATTTATTTGCATTATAACAATTGTGAAAACGAAATGAGCATAATATACTAAAACCAATTATAAGATAGAATAAAAAATGAAATGGGCATGAACACTATAGGAACTTTAAAAATAATGATTGTCCCTAAGGTTAACGATGATTGAAAACCATTCTTAAGTCATATTTATTATTCAAATATATAGTCATGTACCTACCTATACACATATATCTAACATTCAAATTAATCATTACTACAAAATCTTACACATTTATATAATACAATGTTATTAATTTTTCATATAGATGTTCTATTATTAAATCTTATACTTACAAATGAAAATCATATGACTTGTCACATCATCCATCAGTTCACAATTTCTCCACAAACAATGTTTAAGTAAAGGCTACGTCACACTCATAGCACATGAAAATGAATAAAGGTAATCGCGCTAATCTCCAAATCCAAATATTTAACAAAACTTTGTGTATACAGCAATTCGTTATCTTTTATCAGATGCAAATAAAACATCTTGATTTTTCTATAAACTACGAAGTTTGCTTTAAAATTGTTATTTGTATGCACAAATTATAATAAAATTTATTAGGCAAACAATAAATAGGACAAAAAATTAAAGTGAAGTGAAGTGGTTTACGAGTAGGTGCTAAATGTCACTAGGCTTATCTTGATGTTTCCTAATAGTAGATATTAAAAGCTATCTATTGATTTTTTCTTTATGTTACAGAGAAGCTTCTCTTCTTTAGGGAAAACAATTGCCAAATTACCTATCTTGAAAACAATTCGAGAAAAAGATTCGGCAACGGTGTGGCATCACTAAAAGAAGTAGCTATTTACTTAACTACGGCAGATATCAAAACTCTATATGATAACTATCATAAATAATTTAGTTAATGCCTTTACGTTATTATCTTTGTAGGCTTCGCGAAGATCACATTTTCTTTTTGGTTTATTAACACAACGAGAACAGCAAAGACTTTCGTTTTAAATGTTCTCTGCAATTTAATGCATATTAACCTAAGATTTATATGCTGTAGTCAAACTAGTGTAATTGTATGATACAATTCAAATATACAGTGGCCGTGTTGTTGCTGGCATACATACATAACATTTTTCACAGGTTATAAGGTTAATGATCCACAAACAATACAATACAATACTCTTTATTGTGCACATACATACAAAAACAGTTAACAATTAAACGTGAGGGACAAAAAACCCAATTTATCGCTTACGAGCGATCTCTTCCAGACAACCTTCTAGGTAAGGAGTTAAAGCAAGAAGAGAAAAAGTTGTAGGTAGGGTGCACGAAATGTGAAAGTATAGAGAATTTAGTACAGAGCAATAGTGTATAGTACAAAATGACGGAATAAGAATATAGATAGTGAATATCAAGGAAGAAAACTGTAGAGGGATAAAATAGTAGCGACATATAAAGGCAGAAAAGGAGTGTTAGAGTTTGTGAAAGTGAGCTTTGACTTGGTTTTTGAAAGAAAATAATGAGTTTATATAAGAGTATCTCGGATGGGTTTGGGTAAGGAATTCCAAAGACGGACGGCGGAGACATTACAGGATTTGTCATGGAAAGAAGTACTTCACGAGTTGTATCAACACTAACGGGTTTTTCGCAAATATGTGTATTTTGAATTGAAATCTTCTTTTAGCGCGGTACGCATATTTTTAGATGAGATAAAATCTCTAGACTCGCGACACTGTTACGAGACGCAGCTACTACTTATATAGAACTAACTTATATAGATGCATATAGAAAGTCAAAGCAACTACGGAAACTGTCAAAAGGAAATATTCATAAACAAAATGCGTCTCATTAGATGGAACTATGGAAACTGTCAAAAGGAAACATTCATAAATAATAAGTTTATTTTGTTATAGAAAAAGCTAAATATTATAATTATTGTGATTTTGGATTCGACACTGCAATTATTAAACGACTTTTAATGATTTAAATGTCGTTTCTTTTCATACAAAGAAACTCAATTGTGTTTTAATTAAACTGTCGTCCAAATCACCAAGGAAACACATCTTATAAGTTTTCACGTTTGCCAGCACTCCCAGAGTGCAATTTTTTTTTGTTACGATAGGAATCTACTACCTAGGTATTAATCCTTATCTAAATAAATGACTCCATAATTAGGGTTTGTTTCAATACTTATAATAACACTTTTTTAATTATTAAAATTGTACTTTCCATTCAAAACATAACACGAGTAATATAAAATGTGAATAGTAAATAAAATAATTTTCCTGGCTATTGACGCCAAACCAAAACTACTGAGTCTAGAAGGCTTAATTTTGGAATGTAGGTTTTTAATTGTCTTTTTAAAACAGAATTTTAACTTTAAGAGGCATGACAGGGTAAGGGTATTTTTGTATGAGGGTTACGTAAAGAATATGTTTATTTATCATTTTTATAGGCATCCGATACGAGTAAGCTCGGATTTTTGGATTTTTTTAGGGAGAGATAAGAAACTTTGGGTGAAAGTTGGAGTCACTAACTTGGAATCTAGAAGTAGGTATGATATACAGTCTAAATTATGTGCAGGGCGACGCCTGGACCGGGTCGACTAGTATATGAATTTTTTTTTTATTTATTAGTTAAAAATTAATCAATCCTATTTATTGAAAATGTATCACTGCCATAATAAATACATATATCTACATATGTACTTATTCAACAATGAGAAGACAACAATCGTTTGTACTACGAGTACCTTCCGTTATAGATAACATTCAATTTATGCAATCTACGAGATTAATATACCAGTAAAGTATAGTTTATTCAAATTGACATTTAGTTGCATTCAGATACTTTGATTGATTTTATAGAACTAGATATTCTTCATGCACATGCTCAGCGACCTCAATAGTGCCTCACAACGGGTAGGTCTTAAGATGAACATGGACAAGACGAAAATCATGTCTAACGTCCATGTCACACCCGTACCAGTGGTTGTTGATGACACTGCTCTCGAAGTTGTAGACGAGTATGTTTACCTGGGACAAACGATCCGAATGGGTAAGTCCAACTTCGAGAGAGGTCACTCGAAGAATCCAACTCGGCTGGGCAGCGTTCAGGAACCTAAGACACGTCTTGACGTCTATTATGAGGTATATGAGTGCCTGAAGTCAAAAGTTTTCGAGCAATGTATGTTGCCAGTGATGACCTACGGTGCCGAGACGTGGTCCTTTACTGTGGGCCTAATTCACAAGCTCAGAGTCGCTTAGAGGGCAATGGAGAGAGCTATGCTCCGTATTTCTCTACGTGACAGAGTCAGAAATGATGAAATCCGTAGGAGAACGAAGGTAACTGACATAGCTCTCAAAGTTTGCAAATTAAAGTGGGAATGGACTGGCCACATCGTTCGCAGGACTGACAACCGATGGGGAAAAGAGGTCCTTGAATGGCGACCACGTTTAGGCAAAAGGAGCACAGGCCGCCCTCCTACCAGGTGACTGATGACCTGTAGACGACAGTGGGAAACCGTTGGATTCAAAGGGCCCAGGACCGGGGGGAGTGGCGTCGATTAGGGGAGGCCCATGTCCAGCAGTGGACTGCCAAGGGCTGAAAGGAAGGAAGGAAGAGGAGATATTCTTCTAAAACGTTTAAAACTCACTCAAACCTTTTACTCATTTTAACGTCACTCTAACATGTTAATCGACACAGTAACTTGATTAATTTCATTTCACCTTGAATTGTAATTACTCGTATGTCTTCAAAAACAGAGAAAATACGAGTACTTTCAACTTAAAGTCTCAATAATAAAAATAAAAATAAATAAAACTTTAACCACATTATGATACTTTCAAAGTGACACTTTTCAACTGCGTAATAGGCATGATGACTAATTTTCAAAAACTCTTCTATGATATTCAGAAGTTTCTATTATGTCTAAAATATATCATATTTTTGTAGAAAATTAAGGTTTTTGTGTAATAAAAGTACATTTAAATTTTAAGTTTCAAATTCATTCCAAAACGCTCGCCCGTGTCATGGCGTCTGTCATTGCGCCACGGCTCAGAAAAAAATGACGTTAACTAAGACGTGACGTAATTTGACGTAATTCGATCTGATGGGTGTTTTAGCTATCATGGCGGATTGTTGTATTTTGTAGATTTATTTTAACAAATAAATTATTAATCTCGACATTAATAAGATAATAAATACATGTTTCAAAATCTTTGAATCCTATTTCATTAGATCAGATAAATATTTTGGCGATACTTGATTACTGTCATCATGCCTATTGTTACAATTATTGTTTAGAAAAGAAATGTGTAATTGTGTATATTCAAATTCCTACACAAAAAAATTATTTATTTATATTACAATATTTGGTATGTGCTCCGCGGGATACGCTATACGGGATGATGCCGACATCACCCTTTCTTCATTACTGACATCACCCGTTCTTGCCTCGTACATGCAAATTTTGGAACCGTCTTCCGGTTGATGGTATTCCCACAGGATTATGACATAGGGTTCATGAAATAGGGCATAAAAAAAGCTCTCCTTAATAACCGGCAACGCACAGGCGACCGTGCTGGTGTTGCACGTGTCAGTAGGCGACGGTGACCACTTACCATCAGGTGGCCCGTCTGTCTGTTTGCTTGCTCTACTTAAAAAAAAAACAATCAATTCCACTGCACTAATGTTTATAATGTGGTACCTATTAGTTAATTACAAACTAAGTTAAATGCACACTTCGTGAAATTTGGCCCTCGTTGATTTTTTGATTTTCTACCTACTACATTCACCACTGGTTGTCTCAGTTTTTACAAGGAAACAAAGGCCGTTATCATTCTTTATATTTGCATTACTATTTCTTATTGTATTCCAATTCTTTGGAGGTTTTTAGTTATGAATCATTTTCTATTAACTAAGGATTAAAATACATCGTGATTTTTTTAGATAAAGAGCCTGCGTTCGATAGCGGTATCTACGTAATACACCAGAAGGAAGTGAAAACGTGAGTAAGTACATTATATTTATAAGCTAAATTTAGCATTGCCGTGTACCTCATATCTCCTTATGCCTCCGCTAATTAATTGCTCTACATTGTTTTTTAATAATAAATCAAACTCTCATGAACGAAGACGACAGTTTACTTGACGGGATCACTAGATGTGGAAACCGTCACGTTATAATGCAAAATACTGAGTAAGAGTATTTCTGCAAGTTTTTGGTTAAATTCAGAATCCAAATAAAAAATATTAGTTCAACTTTAACTGAGTGATATATTTCAGATCATACTCGTCATCCCCTGATTCGGAAGTTAACAAATTCGCGCAAGGCAACGACAGTGTAAAAAAGAAAACATGGCAATCGGACTCAGCGGCAACAATTATTCATTATTTTACGTTAGTGCTATTGGGTAAGTTTAAATTAATTTGTACATTTTTTATTAAACAATTTGCAGTTTGAAGACGTTCAAGTAGTATTTTATAGCTCTGTATAATGTTTTTAAAATCTTAAATACTCGTATCATAAGCGCAATGAAAATAATTAAGGCACTCTAAATAATAATTGATGGTTATCTAAACAAAAATATGTATGTACAATTATACAACGTTATTTTTCTGATATATATTATTTATTTAAATTAAATGTAAGATCGTTGAGTGATTTTTTTTTATAAAATTACTGTTGTGATTGGTTCAGATTTCTGCTCAAAACGGGGTTCATTAAATTTGCCAACTTATTACAGATATTAATTTATTGTCATAATTTCCAAAATTAATGTAGTATTTTATACATGAAAAATAGCTTACTTTATCGAACGACGAATTGGAACAGCGATACTTAAAAAAAAACAAAATTAGAAATTTTGAAAAAACCCACGACGGTTATAATAGAAATAATTGAAAAGGATAAAATAATTAAAATACCCCCGACTTGAAAAACAAGAAATGAAACCCAAGAAAATCCGTACGGGGCTGCCATTAAATGAACTAGATTTATAGTAGTAGGTAACGTTAATCATTTGGAGATATTTTATTGCTATATTTATTTATACATATTTGTTTTGGCAGCCCTCGGGTCTTTATTTATTTTTATGAGAACTGTAAATTTCCATAAAGTAAAATTATTGCAAGATAATTATTTAATATTTTTAACAATATACGAGTACATAGGTATGGTCGGCATACCTTCCTAGGTTAGAAACGCACTGCATTGCTTACCCTCTCATAACTAGAAGGATTTAGGCTTTAGTCTACCACAATTGTCAATTGCGGATTCGTAGACGTTGCCTAAACCTAGGCAAGGTCTACCAATACTTTATGATGTTTTTCTTCGTCGTTTTAGGTTTTCTAGCGTGGGGCTTTTTATGGTGCGTCTGCGGCGACGGTTGGAGATGGGACGGGCATTATTTCAAAATGGTTGCGGTAGCTGGCGTGGCGTGGGGGTCCGGACAGGTGCTGGAGGCATGTACTACACTGCCCCCTCTGCTGGCGGCATTGCTGACGGGAATACTGGCTCGCCACTTCGGCGTGCTGGACATGCGTCAATACACTCACGTTGACTCTTTTTTGAGGTAACTGCAACTTTTACTCTTTTATACGTACCCTCTTCGCATGTAGCTTTAGGAGATGTGGTTACCGGAGATAATTCGTTCAAGATAAACATAAGATTTTAGACCACCATCTTGCTCCCACGAGCAGCAGCGCAAATACGAACGAACGCCCTCCGGGTGTCTATGGGCTGACATCCACATCAGGTTGCATGGCCAATTGCTCCCCTTTTACTTTTCAAAAAATCTCTAATACTACCAATATAGAGTTTTAGTTTTATCAGTGTGTTTGTAGCGGACCATTTATTTGATGGCGACACCACTGAAAATAGCGTCAATACAGTGGACGTTTCGCATGTGTCCAATTGTCCATGTCTTTTTTTTCACTTGTTTCGATTCTATTGAAAACCGCGTTGCAGGCACACAATGCTATTTTTAGGGTTCCTGGGTTAGCAAAGAAACCTTAGTTTTGTACCAAATATGTACGGTACAGTAAATTCAAATATTTACTGTCAGAAAGAGAAGGGATTTACGAATATTTTGTTTCTAGAGTACCTATAAGCGGTTTTCCATTACCCGGCACCGGTGCCGTGCCGGTGCCGGGTAATGGAAAAACGGCCTATCTCTTGGTTTTTTATTTCGTTTCGTGGTGTATTATTTTCAGTAATTGATTCGGTGATGTTTGGTAGTAGTACCTACGGAGGTTATATTTAACCTAAACATTGACTTTATACAACGAGATATGTTCCGAAAGCCCCGAACAACTAGGCAAGCCAGAAGCTACACAATCATATCTCTAAACGGTCAAGTGCCAGATTTGCTCATATATGTTCTATTTTCATTATAAAATGGTTTGGTTTACTTGATTTGTAATAAAGTTATTGTTGCTATGCTTGTACGAATGCAACATTTAAAAAATTTCATTTATCACTGTAAAACTATCTATGTTGATAAAAATTCTAGGTATTGGATGTTTAAAATTTCAGAAAACTTTACCCTGTAGTGATCTTGGGTAAAGGGTCTTTAGGCTGGAATACTGACTACATGAAGGCCAACTGGCGAAGAGTGGTGAGACTGGGCGTTATTCCTTGGAGCGTAGAAGTCACCACTGTAGCCGTATGCGCCCACCTACTGCTCGGATTTCCTTGGATTTGGGGTATGTTTACATACATATACATGAACATTACCAAAAAGTACAAATCACGTACAAAATTTACTTTTTAATCCAACCAATAGAATTGCTTCATTTACCTAGCCTCGCTTAGCACACCTCTGGTGGAAACGGCTTAGCGGAGCGAGGCTAGGTAAATGAAGCAATACTATTGGTTCTTCAAAAACGCATACCACGCACATCTCTGGTGGAAAAGCAGCTTCCTGATAACATCGCGTGAACATGTTGTAAGTCAATAAAGACAAACTAGACGTCATTATCTACAAATACACTTAACGCTAAGAAACTATAAATTACTTTATGCCTTTTAAATGCTAATTGCATAAAGGTTTATAATGCAAGAGAAATTAAACAGACAATGTTTTTAAATTTCACATTTAAAATCGGACACACAAAAATAAAAGAAAAAAATCTTCATTTGCAATAATTTAACAGCATGTTAGATAAAAATCATGTTAAATACAAGTCTCATGAGATTCCTGATGAGGATAAACTTGTCATTTCATTTAGAATCAGTTGAGCATATTGTAAAAGGAATACACATCACGCCGCATTTGCAACTGTAGCGGGATTGAAAAGTTTTAAAAAACGATAACATAAATATGCCAAGTCAAAAGACCGCTTTGAAACTGCGATTCTATACGGGATACATCGCGCGTAATAAAATAAAATTTGTCACGAATGCACAACACAATGGGGCGCGATATGTGTGCGGTACAAAGCCAATTCAATAAATTTTACGATGGAATTCGTATTGCAAAAGATTTGAATGCATTTTCGCCGCATGACGTGCTTTACTAGACGTCGAGAGGCGCCGGAGCGATATTCGGGAGAATGCGAACGGTCTTTGTGGAACCGCCTCCACATAATATTATCTAGGTACTACCCAGTAGGTAATTAACTACATACCTACCCGCATCGCTGAAAGGAATCGCAAATACTCAGAATTTCAAATATTCCTATTTTTAAACTGGTGTAAAATTATAACAATATAAATGTGTGTTTATTAAACACATGTAATTAAAAATATATTCGGACCTACGTTTTTTAATCGCTAACATTACAAGATTGTGTATAATTCTAAAAAAATTAAGTACCTAATAAATACTCTAGGATTGACATAAAATTATATTTGCCGCAGTAAATTTAATGTGAAACACCAAGATTAAAAACGAAGTGGATTTATAGATGGTTACAAAATTAAAACGTGGACTTTAAATAGATTTATCCAGCATTTATCAACTGTCACCGCTTCAGACGTTTCTATCAACACAAATGAAAGCACTGCAGAGTTTTCCACTTGAAATGCGAGGTTTTATTACAAACTTATTCTGGCCTGATACAAACTACGTTTATAGTTTGGTATCTAACGCTGTGTGTCTGCGGGTCAAGATAGCGGACTTGACCTACATTTTTTAGACTCTGCATAACTCAGTTTTAAAAGACACACGGCAATTAGGCCATCTGGTCATCATTTAAAATATTCAACCTTATGAGAACTTGTATTCATAAATTGGCAAGCGTACCTTAATCTTATGCTACAATTTATGCCAATTAAAATTACGATTTTAAACATGACTTGATTTTGTGCAATATGAAAAGTATGCTTTTGATGAAGCTTAACAGGAAAACCTGAGAGGATGGCTGCATTGTATTGTATTGCAGTTACTACGGTACAATAGCTGCTATACCTAAATTATGAAGAATCTGTACATTGTACATTGTTCCAGGCTTTCTGATGGGATCAATATACTGCTCCGTCTCTTGTCCTGTGATAATGCCTGTAGTCCAGAAACATGCTAAGGACGCCGTAGGAAAACAAAATTGGCCCCAGCTGGTATGCACCGCTGGCGGTATGGACACCGCGCTCAGTGTCGGAGTATATGGCATCATCTTTAGCTTCATGTTTTATGAAACCAACGACATCTATAGATATATTAAAGTAAGTACCAAACTACCAACTTTACAATTTAAAGTTCAAACTTTAGTGTTATCACTGTGTCTGACATAGATAAACAATTATTGTAACATACGGCATCTTTGACATACGGGATGAAATAGACATTAATTAATTATTATTTATTAGTTACAACACCAACAACTCAATTTTCACCTCATTGTTGGGTATGACTCTCTTCTCGCACCTCCAGTGTACGAGTGTGAGGATATGTATAAATGTCTTAATCATATGTTTTCCCAGTTATTATTGTTCTGGCAAATAAAGTTAATTTAATTTTAATTTAATATAGCTATGGAATGTGGCTGTCCACGGACTGCAAAGACCAATTAATGGTAGCCTGTACGCTCATTGACTCGTTATCTACTAGTTGGCGTGCTTTAGTAATATTAGTCTTTAAGATAACTCTAATTACGGGCAAAATTCTGACTAGCCTTGTGGAGCTCAAAATAGTGCTATCATTTATAAATTTAGTACACTAAACTAACTACAGTGCCACGTTTAATGTTTATAATCAACTGACTGGCAATTCCACGTTTATTTAGATTCGATTCATAAATTTAACAAAACTGCTTAAAGTTTAACAAGTAAAGTAAAGTCATTACAAGTATCCACATACTCTAAGCCACGGTGCAATTTGCAACTTAAAAGCTTTGTCAACTTAACTTCATCGGTCTCTGGTAACGCCTGTTTATTGGAGAACAGTACATATTTGTCAGCAGGTGATACTCCCGGAAATTTCCAGAGCACCTCGTTTAAAGGAATTTGCAATTGCACGCTTTTCAGTTGAAAGTAATAAAACACATTCAATTATTTAATTGCTCAATTTTTCAAAGAAATCTTTTTAAATTTGCATTGCAGCAATTAAAATAAATTGCGGCACTTTTTGACAACACTTTAGTAAGGTAAAAAATTAGTTATTACGTAAGAGAAAAGTTCATAATATAAGATATCAATTAGCAATAAAATATGAATAAGATATTGTATAAGGTATACAATGTATAAGGTTTTGACTTGAGTGGAAAAATTAATAAATAATATTATGAATGATCATAATAACATTGTTATAACAATTGTCATAATTTTATTTGCTTTATAAATTAATTTAATAAAAACAATAACTCTTTAACATGTAATATTGTAACTTATAGAAAATTTAAAATAATAAATAAATTACATTTAACGTATAATTTTTACTTTCCATAATGTTTTAATCAATTATTTTTTACTTAAAACAATATTATTCTTACAAGGTTTCGAAGTTCCCTTACGAGGACTTACCTACTACATACTTAGACCGTAAAGGCAAACCAGCATGTATTGACTTTTAGTCATTTTGCATGCAATATAACACTTTACTCAGCACTTTAGTGGAGTACCGCTGCCCACTGGATTCTCGTAAGAACATCCGGACTTTCATCAGTGTCACTCTGTTTGTAATTGCAAAAGTGTTCCGTGGAACCTAGGACAGCTTTAAACGTGGAGAATTGCAAAATAGTTGCAAAACATTCAGCCGGTACCGCACTTGTGTTCAAAAGACGGAAATTCTAAAGCTCGTTGTAAATTGAACAAGACGTAACGGTCACACGTAGCAAAAGATTTTGTGTCTCACCGTTGGGCATAGGTCTCTTTCCAACAGTGGGACATAAAAAGGCAAATAAGGACCCCTATATACGAGTATGGGAGAAGTGCTATGTAAGAGCCAGTTTTCTAAACAAAGCGAAAAATATTCTTTAAATGAAAGATATCATGAGTCTTTGTCTCTTAAATTATTATTTATTTATTAAGGTAGGTAATTTCATACGAAAAACCTTTAAAAATACAAAAAAAATCAATGAATTTACCTATTTAAAAAAATGTGTCATCTGGCTCCTTCATAACTTATCGGTTATGAAGAAGCCGGTTTATATTTTAAAGTGTAATTGCAAAAAATATGCAAAATGAAAATTACTGCAGTATTAAAAAACAACAAAATGACAATTTGTTAAAAAAAACTACAAACATTTTTAAGAATTTTTATATTCTATTAGTCATTATAATTATTATAAGTCATTCTATCAAACGCCTTAATCTTATTCATAAACAATTATTAAACATATTATTCAGTCATGATTATTATTATACAATCTTAAAATATTAGATGCGGATCCTTTTTTTAATAATAACAATAAAAAAAATTAACAAAATAACAAATCTTATCTTCTACCAGAAACACCATACAAAGAGTCGGCTCCTTCAAGGCCTATACCCGGCTCTTTCATAACCTATTCTTTAAATAAATATAACCTTCAAAATAACAATAATATTAAAACTGTTTAAGCTCAAAAACGTATCAACAAGGCCAAATATATGCACAAACTCACTTTATAATCCGTGTACCTATATTTCTTTCCAATAAAATACCAAAAAATAATTTAAAATAAGTAAAATACTTACTTTTTAATGCAAAAACCTTTTCTCGATATACCGGCGTCCAATGGTTTCGGAGAGCTCCCAAATCTTTGTGGCAATTGACTACCGTAGACTACTACAGTCTAGTAAAGTAACATAAAGTGGAAAACCCATTATAAAACAACAGAAACTAATTACGTAGTATCAAGAACACACATGGAAGTGAATATACCTTTCAAAGGCAGCTTCCATTGTCTAGAAAATTATAAAGATATTCCTAAATAAAAATCGGAAAATCTACTCTTAATCGCCGTTTAAAATTTAAAAGCTTTTATCCATCTAAACACACTATTACAGCGGCCTTTCAAAACACCAATCATTTGGCTTATATCGCCCAATTGACGCCTGACAAAGGTTTCTCCTTTTAAATGGTAATTGTTCCTTTCAGGATTAAATATTTTAAACGCCATGCATCCAACAAAACAACCATTTTAATATCAATAATACGAATAGCCACTTAACGTCCAGTTAGTAACTGCTTTTGTACTACATTAATAAAATGTGGACTGCCATAGAAATATATCCGGCACACGGATCGTATGAAACTGTATTAATTAACTGCATCAGTGCAGTATGTGCATTGTGCAACCTAATTGAATATTCTATTCGTGCAATTTTCTTGCTTTTCTTTTCTTTTTATTATAGGCTGGACTCACGTTATTCGCTGGCACCGCAATTGGAGTTACCTGGGGCACTCTGGCGAAGTATATCCCAAATTCCAGGGACAGCTACGTCACAGAGCTGAGGATTTTGTTCGTGCTGATCGGTGGACTATTCGCCAACTCCTTCACAGGGATGTTCGGCTGGGGCGGCACTGGTAAGAGTTTTAATGATTTCACCGTTCGTTCCGCTTAAAAAGAACGAATGGGACAACTGTAACAAGCTTTTGTGAGAACTTCGTGAGAGCTTTCTGTGTGAAGTTAACGTTTGCTAGCTTTTAATGCGCGCTGTTTATTGGAAGTTGCACCAATTATCTGTTTAAACAAATGGAGTTGTGGCTCCACTGCAAATGTATGTTCCATTTATAAAGACAAGTTTATAATAGAGTCATTTAGAACTTGCAGTGGCTAAAAATAGCAATCTGGGTTCAAATCCCAATGGCATGTACCAATAACTTTTAGGTATAAGCACATAGCGTTTTACAAAATTAAATGTCACCTGCTTCAATATTAAATACAGTTGCTTTGCGACTCTTTTCATCTGCATAAACGTTCAGTTAGTTACCGTTAAATTAATTACATGCAGGTGAGGCATATGAACATAAAAGATCATCTAACCTTTAACTGAACGCCCTTTTGGGGTCTTTCTTTACCTTTGCCTTACTTTACTTTACCCTCCCATAAGAAGTTTTCTTTAATCAAGTCCACACAAAAAATTAAATGTGCAGTGATTTTTACACACACTAAAAATTACAATAAATATTTCCTCCCACACGTTGAAACCATAAAAATCGTTCTAGGACTAGACGGTCTGTAGGTTATAGTGTATTTTGATTTCAGGCGGCGTGGCGGTGTTGGCTTGCAACGCTACGGCTGCAAAGCATTGGGCGAATAAAGGTTGGAAATTGAACCAAAATCCCGCCTCCAAAGTGTACCGCATCCTGTGGTCCAGCCTGGAGCCCATTCTATTTGCATATACGGGAACTTTCTTTGTGGTACGTATCCTCTTTAATAAAATTGATTTGCAAACTTAATAAGTTAATAGTCATGAAAAGTTATATCGACAACTATAGGCATGAGACCTACGTAAGTATATCTATATTACGTAAGTCTGTAATCTGTTATTTATTTTAATAATGCTCTTTAAGCTCAGTTTCATAATAATATAGTTGCACTTGACGTTCATTGGATATAGTAACTTGTATCATTTATGTTCGTATCTAATAAATAACGTTCGTTAATAAATAATTAAATGAATGCATGCCTTTATATTGTTAACAGTAAGTGGATGAATCTTTCTTAAACCTAGTCGGAAACCCCATAGGTATTCAAAAACATGGATAGACCACTAGCCCGCTTTATCTCTACGTAGTATACCTACTTACTCAAAGCCTGGTACCCTGTCTTAGGGAGAGACCCGTGCCCACAAAAGTGGACCATTAAAGAGACTGGAAACATTTTTATATACGAATATCTCCACATATCTTAAGTTCATCGCGTAAGATGCTAGATCTCCAATTCTACGAGTCACCGTATTCGCTGTGAAATTTCCTCATAATATTACTTTTACGTTATTTATTCAAAATGCGTTTTGTACAGCGACAACCTTACAGCAGCTGCTATTTGTTTTTACTGAAACTTAGTTCTAGGAACTAAGTCGGCGACTTGTTTGTTCTCTTTGAACAGGCCACAGGAAACTAAGCGCAGAGAGCTAGGCGCCCAAGTTCTTTCGGACGATGCATGTTACATGAATTTTGCTGTGATGATGCAATATAATACACTATATTGCACGACTCATACAAAAAAAAATAATAGAAAGTCGTGTATTGAAAGCTGCTTAATCGCTTAACTTGAACTTGCTTGGACCTTTCAAGCAAGCAACTTTCAAAGTTTAATTTGTATGATTTTGTGTATTAGACCAATACTATTAGTGGCCTTTTTTTCTATAAGAATAGGTAAGAGTGTAGAATTAAAAATGATTGGAAGAAAAAATAATCGAAATTTAACCACTATGATACGCGATCACAAGATAATTAATTACTATATTATAATCCAGTAGCTCACTCCCTATCTAATCTACATTTACGACCTAGGTAGGTAGGTACTATAGGAAACAAACGTTCATTTTTTGCGACACGGCTTGCATGCATAATATTGTAGAAAAACAAATTGAAATTGAATATGAGACTAATATGCATTAATATTTTTATGCACTTTCAAAATAAAATGCAAAATAATGCCATGCGACGGTTTTAATAATATTTTAAGTCTCTTTAACTTACACAAGGAGTGACACGTATTTTAATTGCAAATACAAAGCAAGGGTTATTTTAAAAATATAGATACCTATTTACCTAAAACCAATGCCTACTCAGGTCTCAGGTTGGGCCTTCCTTCCGCCCAACAGATGTCATACTTAAGTAGTTTGTTCTTTGGTTACAGATGCACCATTCAATATCAGACACGATGCTCACAGGACTGAGCATGCTGCTGATTTGTCTCACTATAAGGCTGCTCACAGTATTCATCGTGTGTTGGGACCTCAAACTGAAGGAAAAGATTTTTGTTTGCTGCACTTGGATACCAAAATCTATCGTTGAGGTAAAGCCCTTAATATCGATTCTAAGATATCGATACCCTTAATATCGATACGATTATACCATGTCATGGTTTTCCTCAGCGACAGGTAGGAAAATGAATGAAATGTGAGTGATTTGGTCTAAATTTTAAAGTTGTTTTTCATCTTTTTCTGGACAAACTTTTATCTTAATAGCGAAACTATTTACAGCTTCTAGTTTTTACAATCGCGACTTTTCGTTTTAAACGTTACTTTTAAACGTTAACAACATCATTATATTTCAGTTTCCCCTTGAATGTGTTTAAAATCTAACCACTAGGCATCTTAGTGATTAGATTAGAACATTCGTTTATAAATAATTGACTCAAATGTAGATTGCAACAATATAATCTTATATATAAAATTCTCATGTCACAGTTTTAGTTACAATACTCCTCCAAATAGCTTGACTGATTTTTATGAAATTTTATATGCATATTCAGTAGATCAGAGAATCGGCTACCGTCTATTTTTCATACCCTTAAGTGATAAGGGTTGTCAACACCTAACATTTTTATTTTATTTTTTGGACATTTTTTTCATTTTTATTTTTCAACGATTTTATTATATGTATAGATAATGTGTTTTATAAAATACACACAACCCTAAATTTTCACCCTTCTATCACCAACCCCTATTTTTAATAGTCGATGTTTAACGCTCGATAACTTATATCGCAAAACAACGTTTGCGGGGTCAGCTAGTAGGTATATTATAAAATTACCGTAGAGATACAAACAATGTTGAAACCCCGTGACATTGTTGACTCTCGTTAAACTACTAATACGCAATCGTTTTGCACTTGACTGAAATGAATTGCCTTCACTTCACTTAGCTAATTAGTCCCCTTGTGGACTTCTTAAGTGGGAAAATTTATTAAAAGAGGGGGGGGGAATGAGAGTTGGAGAATATTGCATGATGTAAGAAAAGGCGCCTGCAAATAAATTAAATACAGAGGCATACTTACCTACTAGTTAAACGGATTTAAAGTAATTTTGATTTTGATAATGATTTTATTAAGCGATATTTCAAAGTCGGTCAAACGTCATGGGTCGATTTACGAGTATTAGGGTAAATTAAATTAAATCTTATAAAATAATTAAAAATTAAATGTAGGTATTCTACTTATACCTTTAATTTGAAATTCCATAATACGACTCAGATACAGAGCCCATTACAGCCAATCTAAAAGAAACATTCATTTTTATTTTCTTTTTATCTTGCAACTCTAGTACTACACCAACCTACTAATCCTACCTGCTGAGGCGAACAAAACAAATCATATCGTTTTAGCCATTTACTATTTTTTTAGGAATTATATATTTCTAACAGTATAAATTTAATGGTTACGTATTCTTCCGTATTTACAGTATAAATCTGTCTACATTAATAACGAGTTCTTTCATGTTATTTGTAAGATTTTCGTATAGATACGCGAAAAATGTTGTTATTAGGATGATATTTTTAGCTTATATATCAACAATATCACTCAGCTATTCCCAGGATAATCTAAAAAGAAAAATTTTGGAGTGTCGGGAAAGTACATCACATCCGCCGGCTTCGGCAACAAAAAAAGGGAAAACCAGCCGCCCCCAGCGAATTCAGTTTAATTAATTTTATTAGGGGAGAGGCTGTGCTTTTTTGCACGTCGATTAAATTGTTTCTTTCCGTCGGATCCGCGTTATTTTAACGTCTTAGTAACTTTTAACTTTCCTTCCAATTGTAGAACGACGAAATAATTTAAAGAAATTTGCAATACAATTATTACAAAATAAATAAAAAACAACGGGTTGCACTCCGGGAGTGCCGGCAGAAGTGAAAGGTGAAGGTGTGTTTTGTTGGTGATTTGGACGACAGTTCAATCAAACACAATTTGAGTTTCTCTGTAAGAAAAGAAACTACTAATAATCGCAATGTCGAATCCAAAACCATAATAATTATAATATTTAGCTTTTTTCTTTAAAAAATACACTTATTATTAATGATTGTTTCCTTTTGACAATTTTCAAAGTTACTTTGACTCTCTATATGCTTCTATAGATGCGTCTCGTAACGGTGTCGCGAATCCAGAGATTTTATCTCATCTAAGAATATGCGTACCGCGCTAAAACAAGTTCTCACTTCAACAATAAAGATTATTTGTTTACTATATCCACGGAAAAGTTAAAAATGAAGAAATTTGATCAATAGCTTTCAATAAACCGAATATCCGATTCTTGAATATTAAATCGATTTCTGTTCGTTAAAAGTGCACCCGGAACACCTCTAATGTCAGTGACTGAAAACTGAGTACAAATCATGTTTCGTGGCCTCCAATCAATCCTCCTAGGTTGTATATATAATAATATAATCACGGTATTCTGTCAGTGTCGCACGAGTTACTTGGACATTGTATGAAGCCTACCAGAGGTTTATTAAACATTTTAAATTCATCAAAATATATAAATAAATAAATCAAATCAAATGACATCAATGCACTTCAACTGGAATTGCTAACGCTTTAAGTAACATTGATTATGGCTATTGATCACTTTTGTGTTTTATTAAACCAGGCAAACTGTCTCACTACAAGTTCTAAATATCTTTTTAAGAGGATAAACTTCCGAAAAGCGCATATCGCCGATGAATCTGAAATTTGATATAATAACGTAATTTGACCTTCTAATCACGAATATCATAACGAAATTTGGCGCAAACGCCAAAATAGTCCAAATCGGTTAGGAATGCGATTATGCACACCGAACGAAAAGAGGTTCTCCTACGTTTTTCAACTTTTTCATATTCAAAATGGCGATTGCGCCAATTTTCGTTATGATAGTCGTGATCAGGAGGTCAAAATACGTTATCATACCAAATTTAAGATCGATCGGAGGTATGCGCTTTAGGGAATTACCTACACCCGTTTTAAGATAGTAAAAACATCAAATGTCCTACTTAAACCTAACATTATCTTTATCTTCCTACTTCGCAAGAGGCAAATCGTGTGGCAAAATGTTACGTAGTACGGTGAATATTACCATTTATTGCGTCTTACGGGCAGGAATGGTGCCATATTGTTGATAGCGCTGCACGCTGATACCCCTTTCAATTTTATACACCTTACCGGGAATATTCCTTTTAATTTTTAATTGATATCATCGGTTTATAAACTCAATAGTCCGAGAGCTGGCACCAATTTTTGGTAACTACCCAAAAATTTGAGGCAAGCTGAAAACTTGTCTCCTACCTCTCCTATTATCCCCAACACGGAACTGCAGACCTGGCTGGTGAGTAGCGGGGCTAAATCAACCCCCAAATTAAAAAAATAATAATATTAAAACGAATTAATATTAAATTAATTTTAAATGACTGTAGTTTAATGTTCAAAGAATTTAAAAAAATTAAGCCAGACGATTAAATCGGGGTTTTAACATTGCCCAGAAGCGTGCAAAAATATTTTGCAAATAAATATAATAAATGTATTTGAGGCAACTTGAAATTTTAATAGGGTATTATTTATAGCTCAAAAAGACAGATCATTTTGGTGGGACTTTCCACCTGCCAGGTGATCTAACAAATTATGTATAGGTGCAAGTGAGTCGTGCTATAGAGAAGCTGTAGTGTGAGAGAGAGGTTTATCGGCAGCTGTCTGCGTTCTTGCTTGCCGCGTTACTATTGGCTCTGGGTGAGGCCACGTTACTTACAATAACCATGAATGAGGTTTCTATGTGGAATTTTGGAATAAAAAATAGACAATTTTGTGAATTTCAGCTAAAATCGATTTATATTAAAATGATTGTGTTGATTTATGCACTTATGTTATTTACATATGTCATATTTAATTTAAAATTAGATATGTATGTCATATCTAATTTTTTTATCATAAAGTAGAAAGTGTCATTCAAATATCTGCTCTACCGCGTATCTACTGGGATTGAAATGTACTAGAAAAAGCTCTAAGATCTTTTTGTAAAAATCTGCCAGTTTTATGTCATGTAGAAAATAACTGCGTCAATGTACTGAAAATTGCAGGAAATAATTTAAATATTTTTCATTTTTCAGGCAGTGCTGGCTCCGGTAGCGATAGAAACTCTGATGGCGTTAGGCACTCGTGACGATGAGAAGGTTTACGCAGAGCAGTTTCTTCGTCTGATTGTGCAAGCAATTCTTATCACCACCCCCATCGGCTTCCTACTCACGAATCACTTGGGGTCTATGCTGCTGCATAAAAATTCTAATAAGGACTGTGAAAAAAGTAAGAAAATTGTAACTGAAAAAATGAGTCATTAGGCGGTAGAGGCATTGTAGCTCACCCAAGTAGGTAGCTCACCGCCGCCCTCATAGCCCGCTGTGAAGCAGAATATTCTTCATGCCCTGCGTTTCAGTTGGTGCGATGAACTTAGTAATTTTTTCCTTATAATTAAACGAATTGAGTAGATATGTACTAGCATGTAGAGATCTACTTTCATGATTATATAGTTCCGTTACGTTAATAATTTGAGTAATGTTTATGATAACACTATTATTTTACAGATGCAGAACCTGCGCCCACCAAAAGGCAATCCGTCGAATCTCGCATCTCATTAGATGTAGACATTCGTTTATAAACATAATAATATTTATGCATCAAGCATCTCAAAAACCTTAGGTCGACACTAAAATTGAATTGGCGTACCTACGGCTAACTGTTCTTAGCTTAGACTTTAGATCGAACTTAGATCGAAACAAATTAGCTTACCTATTTTTTGGTTTTAATTAACGTAAACTACTCAGTGATGCACTTCAAGAATATTTCATATTTTTACATGTTAGTTTTGTAGCTATATAATATATCTAAAGGTGCATCCATTAATTATGTGGGGTAAATTTAGCGATTTTTCGACCTCAACCGCCCCTCACTGAGATGTCGTGAGATTTTGTTCGTCCCCTTAGCTTATGAGGTATTTCACAAATATGTATTATAATGTTAATAAATAGATACTAATCTGTGTTTTTTCTCGAAACTTTAGAAAAGTTTTTGGAAATGTCGTTTCCTGGTAGCATTTTTAATACGGCAGACGCGTCTACCGTAATTTTACACTATTCCCAGCAAAAAAAAACGTGATACCTATATACAAAGATCTTTCCCCCATTTGATATTGGGTCAGAGTAAGCTTAGCACCCCACCTCCTGAAAAAACGTAATTAATGGATGCCCCCTTATAGGTGTACCTAAGCCTAAACAATATTCAGTCTTCGTGTTCATATTTTATGACATTAAATCTATGTATAAGTCCCGGCCTAACCTTCACTTTAAAAATAAGGCTGAAATTAATCAAAATCTGATCAAGCAGTGTAGGAATTTGTTTTGTCTATGTAACTTTTGAATTACCAAAAACTCTTTTTATATTTACCACCATCCAATCCCATCCAATATCCACTGTTAATATCATTAATTTCTAATAGGTATTTAATTACTGATATGTTCTTGTCTTGTGTCTATGGCACCCGGGAATCCAAGTGATAAGTATGAAGAGTTATTTTTTATATGTCACAAGTTATGCGCTTTTTTGGATAAAACGTAATACGAAAGCAATTGACTGCATGTACCTACAATAAGTATAATGTCTATATTATGGAGCGATATAATTTTTTTACAATCGCAGGTATTCACCTGTAAAAAGTTGCTTTTCTTACCTCACAAATTTTAATATTCACGTAAAATTTTAGTTAGCTGTATTAGGTGCCCCTAACATCATTAAGTTTGCAGAAAACTATGAATTTATTCATTGCAATTTTGTGTGCAATTTTAGTTTTCTATGCCGATGTATTACTTGTAAGTACATTTTCAGCGTAACTTACACTTATTGTAGTGTATGTCACCATGTTGTGTGTGATTGTGTAGGTCACATTGTTAAAACAAGACAAATGCATTGCTTCGTGAGATAAAGAACTAAGCTGTTACTAACATATTCTGTATAAAGCCTCAAAAAGACAAAATAACAATTATCTATTTATCTAATTAGTGTATTTAAATTAACGTTGTGCCATTAAAACGTATTTTCTAATTTTACTAATTTATTACTTAAAACGAGATTATTTATTTCCGTCATAAATACTTACAACAGTCCATACTTAGTTAATTTATATTTGTTATTGTAGTTTAATATATGTTTATCATAAATGTATACAATAAATTGTAAACCTTGTAACTAATTAATCAATACCATGGGTATCTATTAAACTTTTTTTAAACAGTTGTTAAACCATGTTGTAATCATGGTATGTATTATTTATAATTTATGTAAAAAGTAAGACCAATTTTTTATATTAATAACATTTGTAAATAACAACATGATTATGTACCTACTGTACTTATTTCTTGTTACCTATGGTTTGTAAAAATATTTTTGTATAACAAAAAAATACAATATAAATACATAAAATATAATTGTGATTGTTTCATGTTTTCCTACTTACCTAAATATCTATAGCTTTTTGTATTAGCAAGTTATCTTTGCAGAGATATAAGCACTAAGTTCTTATTACATACCAATTATTATACACTTGCTTATTGATAGACAAAATATACAATATACCCTACTAATTTGGATGGGGTATTTAAATACGGACTATCCGTTTTCTACTTTTTATATAATATTACACATCAGACACTGTTCTTTGAAATTATTACACAAATTCGTCAGATTATCATCTAGGTATATCTTATGACTATAATTTCATAAATTAGCAGGTCACACTCACACAACAATCCGACTCCAAATTTAAACTTAACCTGTAAATAACGCAGCTAAATCGAATTATTGAAATATCATTATAGGTACCATGAGTACCCAAGGCCTCAACTTGTTGTAAAACGAGCTTCTCACTATTTGTATCGCTACAAGCTTCATCAATCTTAATCTTCGAAATATGTAAGATTTTTTTCGTTTTTAATTCAAAGACTTTTTTAATCTAATTAAATTCTTTACTAGGCAGTCTAAGAGCAGAGCCATCTAAACGTATTCCTAGAAACTACATTCCCAACATGCGCGCCACCTAACGTGAACACAGAAAATTAATAGACGTAAAAGGCAAAGTTGGTTGGCATCAGCCTAATATTTATAAGCTCCGATAGAGGGCGTTGTAATTATAAAAAAATCCATAGACGATTTTTTGACAACTTAATTGTGTAAACGTAAAAATAAAATAAAGCATTCACAGTGTTAGATCGTAACGTCACAGAGTAAAATTATCATTCCTTGAGTCCTGATAATAATGTATCTAATTTCATCGTAATATTCAGCAAATGGCAGTCATAATGGGGAAGAAAGAGTACTATAATATTATTATAAAGAAACACACACGATGATTTTACTAAAAAATCCACACCAGAAGCTAACCTTTTTATTTTAATAGAATAGGTTGCTTGTTTGATTCAAGTTTTTCAAAAAATGTAGAGTTATCTGGCGACATTACTATAGCATCCGCTCTACACGTTACCTTAATCAATGTATTGCACTTTTTATCTCTGCTATATATTAATTTGTGAAGCGAAAACTGCACCCCTTTTTCAGCGTATTGTGAACACGGGGAGTGTGACATGTGGCATAGTTAAAATTTATGTATAAAGATAAAATTAAATTATCATATTATGTCTTTATTGTATTGCTGTATAAATAACTTTTCATCCCATCTATTCGAAAAGTACGACTTGGTTCGCCTTTAAGTGCCCCCAAAGGTGGTGTTCTCTATAAGAAACTTTTAGCGGGCAGGAATGAGGTTTTCCTCCTCTTTATAAGTTCCAAATTCAAAAAGTGAATCGAATGCAAATATTGTTTGAATAAAGACGACAGAACTACAGAACTACAGCCCGCGCTTTTGTCAATTTTCACGGATTGTTAGAAATTAGCCAGATTCGGACATTATTTCAATGTTTTATTAAATAATAATATGTATTACAATAGAATATCAGGCGCCTTTCATTTTCTCATAGAGGGTGATGAAAAGTAGAGTGTATCACTCGGGACAAAATATATTTTTGGCTCGGGCGATGTTCTTTGAATCCGTCGCTACGTTCAGGATTCTACTAAAGAAACCCTCGCTACGCTCGGGATTCTAGGTACCTATAGAATCCCTCACTTAGCACTGGATTCATAAAAGCGCCCTCGCCGTAAAAATATCATTTTGCTCCCTTGTGATACAATCTACTATTTCCTTTCCGATGTATTTTGAATTTTATCAATTTGTCCACAACTTTTAACTAACTACTGGAGCTAGCAGCGGACACAAAAGAAAAAAAAATTATAAATTTTAATAAATTGAGGAACCTAAAAATTAAATTTAATATCGACCAGTACTACACTAGTAACTATACTAGTACCTACAAAGTGTATCATAATAATATCTAAGTATACTAAGTATAGTAGGTATGTCAATCCTAAAATTGTTGGAACTTCTTAGGCTCACAACATACGAATCAAGCTATGTTTAAAACGGTCATTTAAGAAAGTTTCTCATTTCGATTTACGATGACACACTATGTGTTTCTTTTTCAAACTTAATTTAACAGTAAACAAAATTAATTTTTTTATACATTAAATAATCTACTTAATTCCATATTATGGTAGGTATTATTCTAGTATATATATATATAAATAAACAGATGTTGACAGATTTATGTTGATGAAATAATTTCGTTCAATAGTAAAGAAGTGACAGGTAACCAAAGAAACCTATCTAATCTAAACCTATTTAAAAGACTACTTAGTTATCACTTTTTGCAATTCATTGTAGTTTGGAGACATTCTAAAAGTGCAATATTTCAGAGGCAATATTTTAAGACAATATTCTAGAAAATTTCTCTCTCAGTTTCTACATCCACACATAATCATCTATTAAAAACTTATCCTCAAACATTATTAAGTGTTGTTGCCGTTTTTTATAAATTTGCAAGGTGTAAAAAAATAAAAAAGCGCTAATAGCGCTTCATTCCTCTGTCACAAGTTTTCTTTAATTAATATGTGGCGACATCGAGTATTTAGAAGCCAGCGGCGAGCGCGCGCCAGTCCGACCAAGCTCCGGCGACCGCCTGCACACACTGTCAAAATATATTACACCCATTGTAGAGATCTTTTAAACTGTTCTAAGTGTTTGTGTAAATCCTGAAACAAACAAGTCTACGGTAGCCGGCACCACGTCACCTCCGGCTCAACGACGGTTCAAGGTTTCTACGTGATCGCATCGAGGTGCTAATATAAAGGGTCTCCGCTGTCACGTACTGAAAACAACCGATTTCTATGTTGTTTTTTATGAGTGATCCTTCCATCTTACCTTCGAGGAGTATATCTTATCTACGACCTGTCAATAAGTGGCACAGACCTAGTTCCGATCGTGCGTGTTTTTTATCGAAATCGGTAAGCCTGGCGCAAAATTCGAGTTTCATAACGGCAACGATGATTAAATGACTCTTCGTGTAAAAATGAAGACCCGTGACCATCTGTCCAATCAAAGTAGTAAATCGAAAAAGCAAGAGATTAAAGTACCGAAGCAAGAAAAAAAAGGACTGAAGCCTGACGTGCGGAACTTGAGGAGATCGCCGCCGTCTAGGCAGCGCTCGAAGCGATCCGGCGTGGAGGCGGTAAAGCTACACTTGCAGGCCACGGGCGGCACCGGAAGATCTTCACGGTCTGCTACATCGGTAACGCAATTTATTTATCATATTCTTATCCTAAATTCTGAAGTATCTATTTTTCTAAAGTGGTGTAGTCGATGACCTTTGAGATGCATAGGTTGATCAATAAATACTCCTATGACCACATGTAGGTACCTACTGTAATCAACAACAATGACAAAACATTATTAATCTACTGCAGACCTATAAAATAATCCATTTCGTTTTCTATGCATTTTCTCACAGATGCCTCTAATTAAAAATCACGTTTGCCGCCTAATTTATTTTTAATTAACTATTTTGATACAATATCAAGGTCAGATTCGGTCTGATCAATCAAGGACACCATTAATTCGATTGTAGAACTGCCTATTTCAGCTACTAACAATCTAGTTGGTTGTTACCTATTACAAATGTTTTATTAAATAAACAAGTTTAAACTTGGCAGTTGTCACTGAGACACCGTGATATGGGTTTCCTTAAATGGGAATTAAAACTTAAGAAGTCCTTTAAACGAGTTCGATGTATTACGAAATTACGGTCAAAGATGCTAAGAGCGTTGTTGAATACTAAATTTAATTCTCTGACAGAGCAACAAAGTACCTTCAATCGACCATGACGCCAGATACATGTGATTCGTTTATCACATATTTACGAAGATCGTGACAAATAGAGATTATCGACAGTTAAGCTTATCACCTTCAAGAAAACATGAAATAATGAGAAAACTCATGATAAATACCTATATTTAATACTTCTCAATGTACAGAACTTCTTGAAATTTATTTTTTGCACTCCATGTTAGAAACCTACGAAGGTTATAAATTTCCTAGGAAATTTATAAACTAGCGGATCTTGTTATTTTCCGGTGACATATATACAAATATTGGTTTTACGACTGCAATCAGTGGCGTGCCATTGTCTGTATACGAAAAAAACGCATATTACGCTTACGCTTAGCGACTTTAGGCAGAGATCAAATTTATTTAATCATTGTATCAAGTGTAGTATCATCGTAAATAAGTTGTAATTCAACGTTATCTTGAAGTTAATACCATAGAAGTTATTTGGAGCAAATCAAATAACAAGAAAAATGCTTAAGTTTATGAGCCATATGATATGCCTTTGAATATTTGACTTTTTCGAGATCTTGAAAATCCTGTTTTAAATACATACAATAGGTCTATATAAATACCTATAATATAATTCTGAGGCTGCAATAACAGCTGTAACATTTACCTACACGTGGAACTCTTAATTAATTCGTAGAGTAAAGTAAAATAAAATCGGATCTTAAAAAAATAATTAGATGTTAACTAGTTACTATAAAGTACTATAAAAAAATAGGTAGATATTTAAATTTCTTTTGTTATCAAATACAGAATACATGTATTTTATTTTATTTATATTCCAGTTAACATAACAAACAATAAATTGTTACGAGCAAAGCTACATGTTTGACAATTTAACTAGTACACTATGAACTGCTTATTAATACCAGGTAATTAGCGATGTACTACTGAACGACCAACAATACGAGTATTTCTGATTCAATCCGCCGCACACGACTTAGAGCTATTATTATTTAATTATAATGCTAAACACAATTATATATTAATAAAAATTACTTAATATTGAGAGTATAAATTATGATTTCAAAACATTAATCACATTGTCAAATCTCTTACAGAAGTACACATTATGTTGTTATAGATTAACTTAAACTCACCTTTGATTATGACAATAATATTTAATTTTCTAAATATACCATATTTTGCAACGCGTACCTAGTAGTGTCTATAATAATTACGATACCTAATTATACTATATTTTGATATAAATATTATACTTATTACTATCTAGTGTTGTTTAAATAGCTATGAGTAGGAACTATGTATTTATTTAATTTTAACTAGATTAGATAATGTTGGTCACTTTAAAAATACAATTTCAACTCATGCATACTATGATGCGTTAGTCTAGTCTACGATTGTATAATAAACATTTATTTCAGTCAATATATTCGTACCGTATGTATAAAAGTATAGGTGTATAGGTATATGGATGTAGCATTAAATTAAAAAGTCAATATGACCTACTATGACAATTTATGTTGTTAAATGTTGTCTCTAAATTCCATGTACTTCTTGTTATTAGGTTAACCGTTGTGTAGAGTCGGTGAAGACGTTAAGACTGAAGATTATTTACTCACAGCGGCCAAAATCCTGCAATATCAGCACTGAAATTAGTTACTAACGGATATAATATTTATACAAAATTTTAAAATTATAAAGGTTTATATGTAGGTACTCGTAAACCTTTGCGCAATAATTGCGCAAGCATGTAAAATTGAAAATATCAATAAATTGCTTGACATATCTAGATATGAATGTAAAGCTGAAGCTGATCCTTAATTTATAAATATCTAACTATATTGTGGATGATCTACTAATTACATAGCTCGATGACTACCAATGTAAGCGCAGCTAATAAAACTGAGCTTTAAAATATAAAACTTATGACAATAGTCACCACATTTGATTGTTTTACATGGTATCTATATCCTTACTAGTGGAAGTAAGTGCAGTCTGTTTGTCTTTGTCGTTTGAAACTGCGAAACCTGCGAAACGATTTTTACAGTTTTAATAAAGAAATAGATGAAGCCTTAGAAAAGGTATGTCCTTTCAATACTTTAGAAGATTAAATAAGGCACTAAAGTTTGTAGACAAATAAAACTATATCTCAAATAATGTAATTATGTACAAAATTAAATTTTTGTTTCTGAAATAAAATATGGTACCCGAGACTAAAAAAATATAAAAATAATTATATTATTTCCGGTTAAAAAATATTCTCATTTAGAAAATAACGTTACATTATATTATAATTAATTAGTCAATCTCCATAGATTATTATCTTGTATCCATATACATACATGGATCTCATAACTTTTTACGGTGCAAGAACTCAGTTGCGAGACTTGGATTTTTTTACAAGTCATGTTTTTAATGGCATCTCCTTTTTCATTTTGTGTTGTCACTCTAACTGCAGATGTAACTTTGTAATCCTATACATATGTATGGGTTTACAAAGTTATTTATGCAGTTGGTGTATCTAGAAAACTGGACCGAAATTGCAATGTTTTTTTAGGTTTTCCTCTACTTAAGTATACACTAAACACTAATTGTATTCTAAATTTAAAGGTTTTATGTTTGTTAGAAGTGCCTTAGAATTTTGATGATCGGTGAGTAAGTGACTGACAAAATTAAGAAACTTTGACTAGTTATAGTTCTTAAACTACTGGCTCTAATTGAATGAAATTTTAAAAATACGGTGTTTATACAATACCTGCCTGGCTACTTAAAATTTAGACTCCTAGTTTTATCCACAATGGAGTTATTTGGGGGTTGAAAATGGCCTGAATTGCTTCGAGAAAAGGAAGGTACGGCCGTGCCGCTTTTTTGCTCGACTTGGTAGATAAACTACATTCGCAGTAAGTATTGTCAGAAAAAAAATTTGTACATGAATTCCCTGGAGGTGCGAAAAAACTCTGGACTAGTAGGTAGGCTATAGTCTGTTCGAATAAAAATATCACACACTTGTCATTCAAAACAATTTGGTAATCCATCAATAACAAAACTGAACGAGAACACTTCATTCAATCTGTCACTTACAACGAAATAAACAGGGAGATCAAGGTTTTTTGATAAAATCTTGTTTGATTAGCATTTATCTGTGTCAGAAACATGGAACGTTAACAGATCAATACTTATGCACATAAAATGAATCCGTTGACCCAAGAAGGGTCCACAATCCACAACATAATTTCAATTTCTCTGGATCTGAATGTTCTACAGAGATGAAAAACGTATTTTTCTATATTTAGTATATAAGTATATACTAAAATATATAGAAATATTTAGTATAAATATATAATATTTTAGTAGTATTTAGTATAAATATTATATATTTATACTAAATATAGAAATATTTAGTTTAAATATTATATACTAAATATTTCTATATATAGTATATAATATTTCATATATGTATAGTATATACTGCCATCTATCAGATTAAAATGAAAATTTTGTATAAATTTTAAAGTTATCCACTAACCAAGCTTTAAATTATTGCCGTCAGTTGCAGTTGTTGTGTCATCAAGTAACAAGCATCAAAACAGACAATACTTCACATAAATTTCCACTATTACGTGTAGTATTTTATTTAAAAATTGTTTCATAAAAATCACAAAATTGAAAAAAAAAGCTTTACTGCGGGCACAATACATTTAATTTATATTTAATTAATGGTCAAATACTGCATACTTACCGTATAAAATGTGTAATTTATGAATTTATTATTGACCTTTCGCCCAATTGGTGCCACTGCCCACGAATATAATTTATGTTACACTAGTATCAGTCTATCGTCTCGGAGCTTGGAGGAAGTCCTTGTTAATTTATTTTTGTTTCATACGAGGGAAGCCCAATCATCAGAACCATTTGATTTTGATATAATATGGAAATATAAGACTATTATGAACGTACGAAATAGACAACCAAAAAAATACCTACCTCATTTTTGCCATCAGAAAATACCTATCCCGGAAGCTTTTACGCACGGCAAATTAATTTTGTAGAAACTGCGTGAAATTTTGAAGCATAGGAGTTTACTCCCAGACATAAAGATGGACATTCACGACCCTGCCATCTTATTGCTATCGCGCCAACAATGGCGTGATGTACAGTCAGAGATCGTGAGTTTGATCGCCTCTTAGCATTACGTATAACTCTCGATTAAATTTGCTTTAAAATCGATGTTGTCATGCCGGACTATCAAGTCACACCGGACGAAAACACATCTACTCGTACGAATATTTTGAGGCGTCGTGCGGGATATTGTGTATTGAAATAAAACTAGACTTTGTCGTCAATGTGCTTTTTTCTTGTCGTCCATCGATTTGACTTCAATTTCAACCGCACCAAATGGCGCGACCGGGCATGGCCCACCGTTAAAATATTCTGATATAGGTATTTATAATATATTATAAGAATTTTTCAAAAAATGGTGGATGTTTCTTTTTTCTTTATGCAAAGACAGTTGTTAGTATTTAAATGAAAAGTAAAAAGACAGTTTATCACCAGGACTAACATACCTTTAGTTATCCTTCTTTCTCTCTGATTCATCGGCTCTGAAGCAAAATTCCAATAGATAGTGCCATCACTTTACTGTTGGTTCAAGCAACATTACATACATATAATTCATCACTTTACAATTACGTCGTAGGGGATCTTGTCATCATCTTCCTGAAATATTTAACATTTTCCTAAAAGGTTTCATTGGTCACAGTTTTCAGTCACAAACAGATGTTAAGGTTTATAAATAGTTATTACCTAAAGTATTTATACTTTGTAAAATTATATATTCATACCATATTGTAGTACGCGCACCGAGAAACTTTACCGTTTATTGTTTACACGTGACATGTATAAAAACCAAGGAAAGCCCACAAAATTCTGCAGTTGCGCAGGAGCAGCTTCAAAGATTTCGACGTACCTATAACTATTGTATGTTAAGCCGATCTCGTGACTGGTTGTCATTTCCGATATGTCTTAAGTGCTTTATAGTGGAACGAACTAAAACTTACCATATACACGTCGAAATAAAACCTGTCTACGATTATATTATTGGTAATTGGAAAATACCTATTCTATATTGTTGTTGAATAGGGTGCGTTTATAGATAAAATTAGAGGTCGACGGAGTTGTGAAAACATCGACATTGTAAAGCGCCCTTATTTGTATTATGTAGTACCTATCTTAGATGGTAGCGAGAGTACGGCGCGACTGCTCGACGGGATTAAATCTTCGATTGTTTCGCCTACTCCCTTATCTTAAACCACTTGAAGCACTTTCGTCAACTATGATATCCAATTTGTCAACGAAACGGATCAAACGCTTATAGTGTTTAGTGAAATTAATTCGAAATAATTTCATACTTTCGATTTAATACAAAACTATAAGTGACGGTTTGGAGATTGTTACGTGTTGAATAGTGAAATTAAGACAACTTCACGCAAGGTACGTGTCTCTATATTATTAGTACTTAATTATTTTTAAAGAGCGGTTAACACGTTATGTGTATATTTGTTGCTTACTATACCTTTTGTGTTAAGTATTGCTATTCAAAGTGTATTATTGTACTCATACTCAACGTATTATTCAAATCTATATCTTTGTGTCACTCATTATTTCTAACAATATCTATGCCAAAACATCGAACAAAATTTTGCCATTCTTATCTTTGTTTCACTCTAAACTGGTCTTATGGTATTCTGTTTATTTTAATGTCTTTTTATAAATTGATACTATGTGAACTTCGAGTAGTACTAAATATGGAGAAGTGTAGTGTTACATTGTAAGTATGTTTTTAATTTAATCAATATTTTTGATTGTAAATTAACCTATATGTCATTTGATCTATTTAAACAAGGAGTGTATTTTAAAAGTTTGCCTACTAGGTGTCAATAGGCGACCGTACCACTTATAATCGGGTAGCTGCCTGTTTGCTTGATGTTTTTATAAAAAAGTGATCGTAAGGTGCTTCTTCCCCCATCCCTTTGACTAGACTTAATACGACCCCGGCTAAGACAGACACAACCCGGTAATCGTTTATACATTTTTTTTTAATATTTTATTGTATATTTGTTTAATTTTTTAGCCTGATTTAGAGTTATCGTTGTACGATAGGTAGGTAGATTCTATATTTCAAATCAAATTATCAAGCAATAATTGAAATATCATTTAGTGTAACATATTGCCTATTTAGTGTAACATATTGTTGCTTATAAATGTATGGTTTGTTTTAAAAATATTTACATATACACACACTTGCAGGTAAATAACAAATATCTACTAGATGCTATGGTTTGAGAGGTGACGTAGAGGTTATTGATGAGGATAAGGTTTTTATTGATTGATATCAGAAGTAATGTCACCATTCCCTGTTGTATAAATTAAACATAATGTTGTATAATGCAATATATACAAAGGTCAAGTAAATGAATTAAGAAATTGCTGGAAGGACGCCCTTCACTGCCTACAAATACGCTATCAGAATTATTATCTTTTAATAGAGCTACTATAGAACAGATGATTGCCAAGGTCTTTTAATAATGAAATACGATTAAGCCTTTTTCAATTTAACTACAATATCACACAATTAACATCTATTTTAAACGTTTTAAATGTTTTTGTTGCTACGAGTATTTACGTAGTTTCTATTAACTTATTCTTTTGGACCTTTTCTTGATATTCTATTTGAATAGGTAAAGACGAAACAGTTTTGCAACATTTTATCCTCTGTTAATCAAACATTTTTTTTCTCGATTTGTAAGATTATTGTTATAGACTAATATGTAGTATTATTAATAAAAAATATTAGAAAAGAACGTTTTTTATAAAATCATTAGATGGGCCTTTGTTTTGATAGATACCTAAATAATAACTTCATTCTTGATTTTTTCTGTATCTTCTTATTTTAGTAACATTTTGTATCAAATTTAAATCTATGATCATAAACATTACCGTACCTGGCAAGGATAAGTACCCCATAACATAACGGATAATGACCTCCATACATGACGTGTTAAGAGTAATGTAGCATTGTATATATTAGTATTTATCTATGATGTAGCATAAAATCATAAAATGAGTGTTTGTCATAAAAACTCAATGATTTAAATAAAATTTACGATGACAGTCAGCCGGCTTACAAAGATTCTTAATAATGGCGTTCACGTCACGCAATTGATTTAATACGTAATGATTAGAGCATATTAATTACTGAGGAAAACGTAATTAAAACACTCATTTTCATTGCAGTTAAGACTGATGATTGAAATTGTGATTTGATATGTAGAAATAGCTCAATTTTTTTAAAGGAATGCAAAAAATGAAAAGTATACACTTGCTCCAATTTTACCGTAAAACATACATGAATTAATACTTAGTTCATATTGAATGAATTTGCTGAAATTTGCCTATGAATAGATTACATTATCAATGGATTGAAATAAAAGAATAGATCTTACCTGATCGATTGGTTTATATTAAGCCTTATAATAACTTCCTATAGAACACAACGTTAAAAACATGAATTAAAAAGTGTTAAGTAAACACACTTAATTTACCCAATTCTTTTTAAATTGACCCTCTTAGACTTTTGAATTTTGTAATTTAATAATATCAAAAGGCGTAGACCAGGTAACATTTACATATCTACGTACCTAACTAATACTTCATTCACCAGCATTTATCCTATAAATGTGTAAAGTAGATTAGCGTTTAGCCCACGATTTGTCTAATTGAATCAATTGCGATTGATTGATTGCAATTGAATCGGATTGTCAGAATGGAAAACCACAGTGAAATCACGGTAACTGTTTTAAAACTTACTTAGAAATCCTCTACAGAGTCTGCAATCCTCTCGCCTGACCGTCTGTCATATGCTTGTGCCATGACGGGGCACAATTATAGAAAACGAAATATTTTGGCATAATTTAAAATGCATAATTAATGCATAAAACAATGCTTCATATATTCCCTATATTGTAGACAAAGCAATAAGTTTTAAGTTATCAACGACGATGTTTTCGTGGAAATATTTTGGTGGTGTTAGTGGAATAAGTCAAGGGAACTTAAATAGTGTGCGCGCTCAATACACGTACTGAAGTATCTTCTCATAAGAGGACATCCCTGAAGACATGCAAATATTTTCATGTGTGTATAGTTTTGGTCAACATAATATCACAATCGGATAAACACTTAACGCGCGTTCGTGAAAACCGATAATTCAAAACTTTGCTTAACATTAGGTACCTATTTGAAGTGTGAATTGGTTTACAATTGGCAACGGTTGTGGTACCCAAGGCGAGCAATAGCACCTATTAGTGGAGAGCCATTGCGTGTCATCACTAATGTAGGTGCACGACACTTGCAGGTTCGCCCTCTATCCCGTATTGAATTAGTTTACTCTCGACTTTTAAACGATACGTTCCGCTCTGTGTAGTGCTAGTGTTGCTCTCATCAATAAAATGGTTTGTATACAATAACAATTATTTTTTTATAATTAACGGTTCAATTCTTTACCATTTCTAGGTTTAAAGAATTACTGAAATAGAGTATTAGTTTAATTTAACTATCTTCTTAACGCTAAGCAATAAAGTTTTTATCCATGCGCTCTATTTAACATGGTTGAATGCACAACCGTCAATGTTTGTAAACAAATATATTGTCTTCTCGGTTTGATTGTCTTTACGTATGCGTAAGTATTTTAGGAAAGATAATTTGAAAACCTTGTTATTATAATTTATTTAATTATTTCATAGAGCAGCTAACGGTAACACTACTAAAGTTATAATTAAAGTAATCATATCTTACTTTTTTAATAATTCATTGCCATCTTATATGTTGCATCTAAATTGTAAAGATGCATGTTTATTTAACGAGAAGCAAGGAGCTATTCATTGGTTGATTCATAAGTACTTATCATAGTAGATATTTTACTTAAATAATTAACTTCGGCCTATTATGCAATACAAACATTGTGTCCTGTTTCAATTAAGAACATTTTAGGAGTCGTTTAACTGTTAAATTATAACGAAGATGTCAGCAGAAGTAATTATAGGGTAATTACACGATAACACATGATAATGGTGTTCGCGTGATCGTGACCACGGCTTTAGTACAGTAGCTGAGCGTAAACATACGAGTGCGGGTGTAACCCCATGTGAGCGTGTTTATGTCTTCAAGAAATGATAACCACATGGTATTAATGAGTACATAGCGGTGGTAGCCAAACATAGCGGTGATACCCCAGTGGCTTAGAATTCGACCTCGAATCGAGGGGTCCGGGTTCGTATCCCAGTGGCAGTTATGTGCGCTTTATAAAATTAAATATCACCTGCTGTTACGGTGAAGGAAAACATCGTGAGGAAACCTGCATGCCTGAGAGTTCACAAAAAAAATGTTCTCAGAAGGTATACATAGGTAACTATACAGTAACATATTAAACTAAATTGTTACTATGTACCCATGAAAAGTATTATTTTCTCCCAGTCTTAAATTCCCTGCACAGTCTTTAACAAATATTTCGTGATTCGGTTGTTTCGCTACGCCATTTTCTTCGCTGATATACTAAAATTGTAAATATTACCAAAAACAACTGTTCTATATAGGACAACGATTGAATTGTTGACAGTCTATTGATTTGTGGAATTGAAGAAAACGTAATGAGAACGATAAATGGAGCTATAGGTAATTGTTATTTTTTCTTTATCTGTTGAATATTTTATTACTTGCTGACTTATTTACAATTCACAAGCAATTAAGGACCTCAAATATGAACTTTTAACCATGTCGTTTAAAATTTAGTTACCTTTTCTTTAAAATCTCTGTTTCTATATTTAGTTCTGTTTTATTATTTAATTAAGAATATGCAAATAGTAACTTCTCCTTAATTTTTTTTTTTAACTAAATTTGAAGCATAAATGAGTTATTATTCTCAGTATGACACCTGTTTTCATTTTCCGGCCGTTTTTCCTTCCTTCGGAAGCTAGCGTACGCGTACTTGAGTAAGGCCATCGTCCTTTATCAGTCGTTGAATTTCGTAATCATAACAAACTAACATTGAATGAGCAATCCAATTAATACTGTTGTAGAGCGATAAGCGTTACGCGACCGAGTGGCGACACCGACGTCCCGAGTCGAGAACAAATGAGTGTCAGTGAGTGATTGGGAACTCGTGGTCGACTCCTCGTGAGAGATCATGTGACTGTGATGAGTCCACTTAAGCGAATAAATACTCGGCTTCTATCCGCAAAACACTAATGTCAACACTTATCGGTTTACAAATTTAATTCTGAATCGATGTCATCTGTAAACACTTTGATTGTTTCAAGAATTCTAAATAAATATTTGTTTCTGCTCTTATTAAATTAGATATATCTGTTTGCATGTGGCTCACATCTTGGTAAGGCGATATTTAGATAAGTATTTATTACTACTGAACAAATGTTACGTATTCGGGGGCTACTTTATTAAAATCATAAGAGGAACTGCAGGGCCAGATTTAGAAGTCTGGAAGCCTCGGGGCAACAAAGGAGTGGAGGCCCCTTGGTCCCAAATTAATATCCAAATAAAATCAACAATTTTTTTCAGTTGAGTTTTCGAATAAATAATAATAATAAATTGCAAATGCTTATCAGGGCCATTTGATATTTTGATATTTTACTGATTGCCTAATTGATGAGAACAAAATATTTATTCTAATTTCTGTTAATATTTAATGTAATCATGGTTGTACAAAGTACTGTAGGTAAAGGTAAAACACAAAAAAAATATGAAAGGAAAAGTTGTATACTAGTGTATAGTCTTAATTTAATTTTTTTTCCGAAGTCTATTGTGGGGGCCCCTCTTTTGTGGAGGCCCCGGGGCGGTAGCCCTGGTTGCCCTCCCCTAAATCCGGCCCAGAGAGGAAGTGAGCCGAATTACTGATTACCGGTTTCAAAAACCAATCTATGAATAGCCCTCCTACAGTATACTTAGCAGACAACGTTTGTTACTTTAACCTTATATAAATACAAAGCTATTAATTAAAATATCTTGGTAAAGTTACTAATCAAACCGCAGTAGGGCTGTAATATCCGAAGAAAAGTTTTGGTAATTTGAAACCCACCGCAATATTAATTACTTAATGATTAATCCTTTTGAAGAGGTTTAATGTCATTAAAAATGAACCAGAATAATTTTTACTTCCAACAGGTATATTTTTATGATGAAATAATGAGTGCGAGGTCTTACTGGGCATTTTGTTGCAGGATAATATTTATGTAAATTATCCTTAAATAGATAAGCGTCGACCTTTGGTCAAGAACAGAATTGAAGGTGTCGGTGGATCAACCAGATACCTAATTATTTATTTCTCAAATAAGAAAAAGTAATAAAATCACACTGTTAACATAAAAAAGAATATTATAAAAGTAATCCTTTTTAAGTTTTTAAACATAGTTAAGTATCTCAAAATGGAAGTATCTACGGACCTAAGGTAAAAGTAGTCAGTAGGTATCTTGATTTCATTTGTTAAAGCTGGCAATCATCGAATTGCTACTTCTAAAGTAATTAGAAGTCATTAGGACTGACCGCTGGCCTATGTAGTGGTTCTGTAAACTAAATACGCGTATCTAACAAAACATAATAATATCGCCGAGTCACTCTTTGGATTGAAGGTATATATCAATAAAAAAAATTAAATGTACTTATTATAATTTTAAATTCTTAACTATACAACTAAAGGCTACTTTGCATTTTATGGTGGTCATACTAACAGCATAGCCGACGGACGACTTCGCTGTTAGTATGATTATAGGTCCTCCACCCACTCCAGTTGTTAGCTAACTCATCTCGGATATCGTAGTGCGTCAAAAGCTTTATCTTTGATAAGATATGTAAACTATCTATCAATAATCCATCGACGTAAGAGTATTATCTACTATTCAAAATTGTCTCCTTGACTTGAGCTTGCGTTTTCTTTTTGGTACAGTACCGAGGAAAATTGGTACAGTACCAAATAACCTTACCTATACATTAATCCTTAAACTGTAAAGCATAGAATCTATTTATATGATGCAAATGAGCATTGCTGGCATAATTCTGTTGACACCAAAATCATTTTAAATTTAGTAATAAATATTCACATTTATTTTCAATGAAACATATTTCTGTAAAATCAAACAGTTCTTTGGCAAAAACGTTATAATAGGCTGTTGTAGTTGTAGTTGTTGTAGCTGTTGTATCCCTTATAGTCAGACTATTACACGAAAATATTTTTTGTCAATTAATTATTTTGTTTCCTATTTTGTTTTATGCACTCTACCGCCATCTACATAATTATATTTCTGTAAGACTCCTGTCTAGGCGGTTGTCCTGAAGAAATCGCTTTTAGCGATACGACCGCCGATTGCGTTTTCCTGTGCTTTGTGTCTGTTTGCTCATTGTGCACAATAAAGAGTTTTATTATTATAAATCATTTCTTAAAGTTGGTACTAAATGAAAAGCAAGGTATGGGGTGGTCTTCAATCTTTCCGACCCAAAGGCGTGTAGCGTCTATCACAATTACGAGCCGGGCTAGCCGGGCTATCCCTCGGGTTGGTCTCGTGATTCTGTTTGCGTTAATCCGTTGATTGCCACTTAAGCTTTAGGTAACTCGTTATAATATTTTGCAAGATGCCGGTACGGTAAAGGCATTTTTGCAATCGCAAAATTTTTATTCAAGTTGGTAACATTAACGATTTGTAAATTATTAAAACATTGACGTTTTAAGTATCTACGTTTGACAAAGAAACCATTTCTTTACCTTAGGTACCAATAAGAAAAGAGTTGATGGTCCCTTTGATATATGTAGTTCGTGCAAAGAACACTTCGCAAATTTCAAGCTTTGTCTGAGATTATAAGTTTATGCCACTTCAGAAAAGTAAGATGGTGAACTCGAATCTGGGGGCACGGCAGTGCCCCCGCCAAGTCGAGCAAAAAAGTGGCACGGCCGTACTATACTTTTCTCGAAGCAATTCAGGCCATTTTCAACCCCCTATAACTCCTTTGTGGATAAAACTAGGAGCTTGAATTTTCAGTAGCCAGACAGGTATTGTAAAAACACGGTATATTTCACATTTCATTCATTTTGAGCCAGTAGTTTAGGAATTATAACTAGTCAAAGTTTCTTAATTTTGTCACTCACTCACCGATCATCAAAATTAAAAGACACTTCTAGCAAACATAGAAGCTTCAAAATAAGAATACAATTAGTGTTTAGTCGAGTAAAGACTAAAAAAATTGCAATTTCGGTCTAGTTTTCTAGATACACAAACAGCATAAATAACTTTGTAAACCCACACAAATGTATAGAATTACAAAGTTATAAATGCAGTTAGATTGACAACACAAAAATAAATGAGATACCATCAAAAACATAACTGTAAAAAAACCAAGTCTCGCAATTTAGTTTGCACCGTAAAAAGTTGTGATATCCATGTATGTATCCATAGATTGACATAATATATAAAATTCAGCTTTCCTAAAATGACGTAAGGTAGCATGTCGTTTTTTCACCTTCGATACCTGCTGTAAAACGGCACCGCTTTCAGCTTAGTGAGTGTCCATTCCTCAAGTTTATAATATTATACTACCGACCCTGCAAATTTCATATCTCCTAAAATGACGTAAGTCGGGGGTGACTGGGATCTCACTCTATGAGCAGTAGATAGTTTCAGCCCAATATTTTAATATTTTATTTCATGAAAAGAAGATTGTATCTTGTTTCAAACCAGAATAAATATGTAATTAATTCTATAGCAAAACTGTTATATTCAACAAAAATGGAAATAAATTACACCATCGCTACAACTTAAATAAAAGGCGCGGAATCAGCCATTCAATAATCTAATGGAATAAGGGATGCTCATCTTCAATAGAGTATTACCTAACTAAGTTAATGCTTGCTCAAACACCACCCTAACATTTTGGAGGGGTATGGTAACTAAAACTGTGACATGAGAATCTTTCTTATATATAAAATTCTAATGTCACAGTTTTAGTTACCATACTCCTCCAAAACGGCTTTACCGATTTTTATGCAATTTTATATGCATATTCAGTAGATCTGAGAATCGGCTAACGTCTATTTTTCATACCCCTATGTGATAAGGGTTGTCCACACTTAACATTTTTATTTTATTTTTTGGTCAATTTTTTTTATTTTTATTTTTCAATAATGTGGCTTAAAAATACATACAACCCTAAATTTTCACCCTTCTATCAACAACCCCTATTTTTTAATAGTCGATTTTTAACACTGGATAACTTATATCGCAAAACAACGTTTGCGGGGTGAGCTAGTTTTATTAAGAGATAATAATAGTTAGAGTATACTTAGTTGCTAAGTTGGTGAGTGTGGAGGTTTCACGGCTGAAATACATGAAGCTCCGTTCATCTGAACGTAAATTCAGTATACGGTTTGACAAGGCGCTGCCCACGCGCATACGCGGACTTTTAAAGTTTCGCGCCTTCAATAACAGTTATGGAATTTTAGAGGGTGTGTGATTTTTTTTTTTCAAATACAAACGTTTTAGCGGGTTTTAGAGGGTGAGGCGAAACCATATTGAATTGTCTTGCTTTTAAATTTTAAGACGTCTCAATGTTTTTCACTTTAGAAAGTATTGATTTTTTTTATATGGAAATTTGCTCAAAAATAAAACTATATATACCATAAACAAACGATTAGATCAACAAAAACCTATAATGATATCACTCTTAATTTAGCTTTAAGAATTATTAGATATTTTAAGGGCATATAAAAGACCCCCATACATAAACTATTGTACTGATTTCACTTACTATAGGTTCATGTAACCCAATAACTTATAAATTATGCAACTGAGAGCAAATAATGTACACGTTTTGTAGCTATCATCCTTGCGTACCAATATCTGTAAAGAAATATTTCCATTAACCAGCTAGTTTTCGAGGTATGTAAGAAAAACTGAAAAAATAATCAACTTTTTGATTGAAATCTGTGAAACCTTATGTATTGTATTACATTTTATATTGAAAAATTTACAAAACTTTCTATTTTATGTGATAGGTGAAAAAACACCTTTTTTATCTTTGTAGAACATTCAGGTACAGAGAAATTGCCATTTCAAAAGGAGGAGGGCTGGACTAGAGATTAAATTATCGCTAGTTCGAAGCTTAATACCCTGTATATGTAAAACGGGTATAAGAAAAACTTGGACATAACTTAATATAAAATTATTAACTGACCTAACATTAAATTTATAAGCAACGACTGGGAATTATAAACAACTCAAACTTAATTTCAGGTACGAAAAACAAGCATACGAATGACAGCCATAAAAGAATACCCATTCGACCTCAGCGACCTACGGAACCAGCAGAGCGACGTGGTGGATACGCGGCCTGCCCCTACGCAGGACCAACCCCCTTCAATATTGAGCTCCGTCTCTGCCACGGGACCCGCGGCACGTGTGCCCACACCCGACGGCAAAAGAAAAGTGTCAATTATGGCTGACCAAGGCAGTAAAGACCGAGAAAACCTACCTTCCGAAAGGTAAGAATAAAAAATATTATATATTACCAGTTAGGTTGGTAGAGATGCAGATGATAGTTATTGAGTAGCTAACCTATTAAAAAAATTGTATTTAATATTGAAAAAGTAATACCTACGTACTTTTTAGACAGAATTTTAGTGAGTCTACACGGTTGTGGGAAGCGACCGATCTCCGGTTGTAATTCTCAACTTGTACACTTTTTAAAAATATTTAAAGATGGTAGAGGGTTCATCTGGCCTCTACCAACCATTATCTTCATAACCAGCCGTACCGTACCGTAAAGCAGCACGTTCATCACAAAAAACTCTGATTGGGCACTTGACTTCATGTTTTCATGGTGTAGTTGCAAAAAAAATGTTTAACAATCCGGATCAGGTTTTTTTATGTTATGTTTTTTATTTGATTTTTCTTTATCAATCAGAAAATTCTTAGAAAAAAGAAAGAAAGAAAAAGATTTATTTACGCAAGGTGCAAGTATCTAGTATCTAAGATTTTTGTGACACTTGCCGCAAAAACATCTTTTACAATCAGTCACAAAACATATTCTTATATTGGTAATGTGTTCAATCATGGAATAAATAAACAGTGAGATATTGGAGATATTTGGGAGTAATATTTGGGATATCCCAATTAAATATGACAACTGTGTGTCCCTACTCTGAACCGATGTTTTTATTTACGGAAATAAAATATTTCTTTTCCGCCGACCGCTTATTAGAAAACATTCTGGGACCTGACCAGGACCATAATTTTAAACACTAAATTTTCATTTGATTTTTCTTGATCAAACATAAATTCCCTACATATCGTAGTTGAACATCAAATTTTCAGGTAGCACTTAAGTTGACCGGCATGTCCGTTTGCTACTCATAATCACTACATATAGTCGCTTCCCACTAGGGATGACGATTCTTTCGATCGAATCGATTCATAAAAAAATCGATCTCTAGAAAATCGACCCACAGATTCAAATAGGTCAAAGACTACTAAACGTAACTTTTGGCGAAGGCGAAAAAAAACAAAAAATGAAGTCACGATTGACAGATTCAAAAAGTTCAAAAACTACTAAACGTTTTTTATTAAACAGAGTTGAAATCTAAAAAAAAACGGAGTCAGGAAACTAAGCACACAGCCATCTCGTGAATAGAAAAAATCGAATGTCGATTCTCTAGGGTGAAGTATCGATTCACTGAATCGATTCAATGTTACATATATTATACATGAATTTATTTATCATTTTTATAACATATGCGCATATCCGCTACGAGTTAAGACAGGATTTCCAAGGAGTTAGTAATCGTGTATATGTAAAATAATTGATACAATTATTGCTAACTCCTACTTCCTGCACCCAAAATTTTTACATGGGCTTGAGAATTACGTCCAGACGTAGATAAGAAGTAGGTTAACCTGATAACATTATCTGCGTTTACTTGAGTTATAAACAATTTGCGTGACCAATTTGATCGAAATCAAATCATTTCATAATTCTACTGTAAGGAAATTGTTTCTGTTTAAAAAGAGGTTATTTATGTTATGTATATATTATATACTTTGTGCGAAGATCATGGATCGATGGAGTTGAAACCCAAAAAATCGATTCACATACTTATGGGGCTTCAATCATGTGGAAGGGCAATAAGCTGAATGCTTAGTACGAGTTCATACTTAATAAGAAAACTGATAATTAGGTTAAATGGTCGGCCTGTATCTAACGCTTATGAGTAGTACCAAAAAGGAAATTAGGAATACTTTATCTTCTTCCAATGGTTTTCTGTCATATTTCTCTCTCTAATTAAAATTTTTGAAATCTATAAGAACTCTACGTTATTAATTTTATTATTATAAAATAATTGCAGTTTTATTCAGCTTTTCTATAACTCGATAATTCGTCCGCTCAATTAGGGACTAGGTATAAACAAAAAATAGTAATTTGCACTAAATGGCTGATTAAGATCTGTAAAAATATTAAACACGCTAACGTTATACTCAATAACCGGTACTATGGTTTCCACTTTTTTTCAACTATAATTGTAACAAAAAAATACTAGAAAGTAATAGAAATTCTATAATAATGCTGTACACGCATACTGTTAAAAATCTTCAAGCACAGTATATTGGTTTTCCCTTCTACACACCGAAAATTTATTCGACGTCACTCTACATGACTTGATGGAACTCTACCACTTCTGAATATGCAATGAGCAAGCCGACCGTAATGTTTCATATTAATAGTGTCCCTTTCACTCATACTCATTCGATATAAAATTATAAAGATTCATACGTCAAGGATCACGTGAGTATATTTTGGTGAAAGGCATAACTAGTAGTACCAAACAAAGGAGACCTATTTGAACATACGTCTGCAAGGGAGACCTGGCGGCTGGGGCGTGATACCGGAGGTCAAATTATTTGGACGTTCTACAATTCGTAAAGCTATGTACGTACAAAGAAAACGACATGACTCACACAAACAAGGCTGTCGTAATTTATAAATACCAGAGTCACGTGCTTTTAGTGCCCATTGTACCTACTATACCTACTATTGGTACACTCATTTTTAATTAAGTGGATTTGAAAATCTATCCACTTAAGAATATCTTTTCAATAAAACATACTTTGTTGTACTGGGATCTCTTAGTATAATTATTGTTAACAGAAAAACGTTGGTTTGGGGACTAAAACAACTCTGAAGTGACCATCTTACTCGTAGACCTCAGAAATAGCACCGCCATCACTTAAATCAGTATACCTACTGTCACCTGGTCCAGGGACCAAGAGTTGCAATGACTTTGATAATATTCCAACTTTTTAGCGCCAAGACGCTCGTTTGCTTCTTCTGCAGAAATTGAAATGCAGTTCAAAATCATTTAACTGGTCCTTAATGGTGATGATCAATCAATCAATACAATTACTTATGTTTTCTGTAATATTTAGGTACAAGGTGTTTATCACACAAATTCCATTTTAATTCGTTTATTTACTTAAAATGTAAAAAATATATTAAATATATTAAAATGCTAGAGGTACTACTTCTCCTGAAGGTAAAACTTTTGTTTAATTTTACTGACCCCATAATGAAAAAACACAAACGCCTACTTGTATTGTCAAGCAATGTTTTCGAACACACTTCAAGTAGAATTGCATTTAAGGCAAAACCATAATAAAATCGTAAACAAATTTTACAAATTTGGTCCAAAAAAGTCGAAATAATTTAGATAAAAGCTAAGAAATTAATGCGGGAGAGAAGTTTGCCGGGTCAGCTATGAGTATAAAATCTACTCGTATATAATCTACTCGTATAAGATACAACGATAATTTGCGCCTTTGAAACCTTTAAAAGTTGACTAAGAGTTAATCAAACTATTCTCTTTAGGTTACCTAATTATTATAATATTTGGTTAAGGTAAGAATCAGGTCTTATATAATTTGTGTACTTAATTTAACATTCGGAAACATGTTTATAGAAAATCTTGCGTCTGAGTCCCTGATCTGATCGTTTCTACGAATAATGTAATAATCTTGGTGAAGAGCTACATATTATTATTTCTGCATCAAGACAAAGACAAAACGTTTGTTTGCACAAATATAGGTAGAGAGTTGTTACAAATTGTTTAGATCAATCTATATTTACCATCTTTAGGTATGCAAATATTAAGGAGATAAAACCAACAAATGAAAACTATGTAAACAACTTAATTAAGCTAAATTAAATACTTACTTTAAATACGATCATTTCTTTTTATTTGAATTTTAATATTTCATATACACTACTTGGCATGCAGCATCACAGCGGTGATAGCCCAGTGGCTTAGAATTCGACCTCGAATCAAGGGGTCCGGGTTCGAATCCCAGTGGCACGCACCAATGACTTTGTAAAAAAGTTATGTGCGATTTATAAAATTAAATATCACCTGCTGTTACGGTGAAGGAAAACATCGTGAGGAAACCTGCATGCTTGAGAGTTCACAAAAAAAAATGTTCTCAAAGGCATGTGAAGTCCACCAACCCGCAGTAGGCCAGCGTGGTGGACTAAGGCCTACATCCCTCTCATTGTGAGAGGAGACCCGACACTGTAGTGGGTCATTAATGGGTTAAAACAACTTGGCATGTAGTGTTTAGGATTAATTTATTTAGTTGTTTTACCTAATCGGACTCATCGATTCAATTGGTGCCACCAACTATTGTGGGTCGAGAGAGAAGAAACCGAAGAAAAGAACTCTCAACACCGTATGTTTATTTGTTTAACGCGCGGAGACACAATGTAGTTTTATTAAATTTTGTTATAAGATTTTGAACATTTTATTTCATTGCCAATTTTAGTCATTACATTCACTCTCCCTATACCATCGTATAGACATAAGGAAGCACTGGGTGGGGGCAGCTTTACAATACTGTAATTTAAAAGCCTCATTATTATTTTTATTTATTAAAGTTAATTTAATCAATAAGTATTTTATTATGTATTCTGATAGAAATTCGGCCACAGAGTAATACACTTTTTCTGTTAGATATGTTTTGGTCCATTTTTAAAATCTACTTGGTTTTCCTTATTTTTAATTGAAGAGAGACTGCCCTCTTCAGTTTATTACATATTTTAGGTCCCATGCAATAAACACGTCGTTTATACAATTTTGTTTTAGAAGGGGTTAAGGGATACCTATAAGGGGAAGGGAATAAGGGATTAACATTTTGCTATACACACATATATTTCTTTTTTATCATTATAGAAACTTCATAAATATATAGCGAGGAAAGAGTTAACAGCTTGGAATTTGGAAGTGTGGTTTGCATACAATCAGTTTGTCAAAGATGACAGATAGCTCTAATACATTTTTTGTGCTTTAAATACCCTATCCACTCCTGTTGCATTACCTCAGAATATAATCCCATTATTAGCGTACTTATCTAAACTTCTGATTTTTTCCATAATCATTTAAAAATTAAAAATATTAGTAAGTACCGCTCAATTAGAAGAACCTGATAGTGAATACAAGTTAGTCCGTACTCATAAATTGTACTCGGTCTCAAGCTAATTCTTGTGTTTCCGAGGTTTGTCTTTAGGCGAAGATCTATCACTCTTATACAGTTTCCGTCTTTATAAGTAGTTACCTACTTCCTTAATACTAATTTCAACTCTTTACACATAATATTTTACATTCCTTGTGTTTAATGCTCTGGATTAAAAGATTTGTTATTGCTAGAAATATTCAATTAGAGACGACCCTCTTAGTCTTCTCGAGTAGCAATGCAGTCACGTTAGTAGGTCGTTTGTTACACGTTTACCAAAAAACTGTTTTATCAATTTAATCAATGTTGAATTATGACAAAAATAACAATTGTTCGTTGTTATTGCCGGGTTCTATTCATCGCACATTATTGAATAGCTTCGTGGCATATTGAAATTTTCACGGTCCCTACCCATTGTTTAATTGTGTTTTCATCACAGAAATTATGATTTGTCTATTTTGAAACTAATCTAAAAATCTGTCATGCACTTTTTGGTATCCAATGGGTAAAATTGTTAAACTCGCGAAAGATCTCTAACCTCAACAAACTGAATTAAAGTTTAACGCTAAGGCACAAAGTTGAAATTCTATTGCAGCAAAATATCGTAAGGTAGGGAAAGATAAGATGGTAACTAATAGTCACTAACTATGGAAACATTCATAAACAAAGTGCGTCTAACTAGACCTTAGAGAAATAAAATAAAATTGTGGTTTTGATAGGAGTTCATACGTCACTGCGTTTACATGAGAAATGGCGTGGCCGCTTTATTATTACGGCAGCCAATTTGGCCGCCATCTCAACTTTCATACTTAACGTGTAAATTCATTCTTGAATTTACTAAAAAAGATTTTATAGTTAAGCAATGGTTATTGAATAGTGTTTCAATTGAACTGTCGTCCAAATCACCAAGAAAACATTTCTTATTAGTTTTATTGATTTAGATTAGTTATAATGTGTAGGTTGCATAGGTATATACGTCATTTGCTTACTCAGCCTGTAGGTACAATAGTCGATGTTTTAATAAAATTCCAGTACCTCAAACAATGCCACCACATCCGAGTACCTAACGTTGTTCTGCGATCTAATTTGTTATGGCCATTCGACATGGCTAAGTACTTCTCGATCACTATACACATCGTCAGCGTAACGTAACAAACACACATTCTAGTGAAACAGTGAAATTTTATCAATTTTGAAATACATAGGTATTTAAAACAAATAATTTTTGAACTTAGACAGAACCTTCATGGTAATCAATCTGTAATATTATATCATACATAATAATATTTGGTAGATCGGCTGTCAAATGAATCAAGTAGTGATTTCCACGCTCAATTTCGATATTATTGACTTAACTTTTAAGAACACTGGTATGGTTAATTGATTCTACGGGTCGGGTATTTTTGATTATAACAAAGTTGAATTTCTATTTGAACGCTTGTGATTAAAATAAACATCAATTAAACAAAAAAAAAATTAATTTATTTCTTCATATTTTTTGTTATTATGTATCTTGTAATGAATTCCATTTCAAATATTTATGTGATCAAATACCATGACTTTTTTAAAACATATATCGGTACAATAAATCTTTTGAATTAACTTTAAAAACTCGCATTATAAACCATGAGAGTTTTCTTATTTAAAACGGTTACAACTAAGCACTGCACAATATAATTTGAGTTTTGTAAGTCTACAGTTATTTTATAAACGTACGGTTATTTTGTAACGACGGCAAGATTCGTTACAATCGTTTACAGGGCGTTACGTGTTACGAACAGGTTACAGGACTCGTATATCTAACTCGTTCTAACATACTGTATTCTTAGTCATTTCTCTTTCACATTGCCAATTTCTAACGTAAGTTACGTAGATCTAATAGATCTAATAGATCTAACTTACGTTAGAATTTAGATATAATTCATCAAGAAAATAGTGACGTAAACCTGTTTTTGACCACAAACCTTGTTCAACTGCCATCCCTTCGGGTTATGAGGGACCCCGAGTTACCAAACTAGACTTATTAACCGACTTTAACCATTGCAATCAATCAAATAAATTATGAGTTATCATATGTTTTAAATTATTAGCTTATGATTATTATTTATTAGTACTATCAACTAACAATTTAAATCCAAATTCTTTTTAGTCGCTGGAAACAAACCCGTAGGATTTTTTTCACCTCGTTCCAAAACAATGTGTTGTTACCGGCCGAAGAAAGAGTGTGTGTAATATGCGAATCGAAAGAGTGTGTGCGAATGCTGTCACATACGTTGTTTGCTTAAAATGTTTGTGGAAGTGTTGTAAACAGCGGCTCGCTGGCACCGCTCAGTAGTCACCTAGCCACCTCGATGCGAACGCAGTTGCTGCCCCGGGCTCGGGCTTAGCATGCGTTCCTATGGCTGAGGGCTTACAATTGAGCAATTTTTCTGCACGTCGGCCAATGACCGTACAGCCGGCCGGCGAAACTAAGCGCACCGAGGCAGTCACGTGTCCGGGGTGAGGCGCGGCGGGCGGCTTAACTCGCATCGCAGCCGAACCTTCTCTTATAAGATGCACACTCGCTGCGGCATAGGTGTGGACCGTGCTGATCCGAGCGGCATGCTCCCGCGCACGCTACCCGATACTCACCTACACTAGTACCGCGCTTCTCACAATAGATTCCCAGGTGCCATGTAGGATGTCTCACAGCAGCCTCAGCTGTCATTACGACAGTTACCTTCAGTCCGATTCATCCCTTGAGACAGACGCACTCAACAGACATTGGTGAGTCTACAATGTAAATTATTACACAACACCTATTTTAAAAATATAATTATATTACCCTCATTAAAATTCGTACCTAGTTCGTATGATTTACTTGGGTTACGCCGGTGCACTAAATAAGCGCAAACATTAAGGAATAATCGTGAAGGTCATATAGCTATAATTATGTATGCAAATTTAATTCATAAAAACTTATCAATTTTATTGTATCAGTAATCCAGATAAAAAGCACTAACACCGCATCGAACGCTTAGGTTTCTGTCTTTAATTCTACGAAGCGTAGGTATTAAGCTCGTTTCGTAGCCCTCATGACCCTCATGTTACCGGCTCCAACATCCAACCTCACGCAAAGTGAGTTCACTGATATAGAAACTTAAAAAAACAACAAATATTATTTATACTGCTACAGGGATGATAAAATAGATTGGCATTATTTCCTCAAAAGTCATACGTATCTGTAGCTATTTGCGAAGCAACTACCGCTTATTCCTTATTCTTTAAGCGTAGCTCGTTATACCTGGCTGTAAAAACACTAACTTAGCCAATATGTGACACGATTAACCCTGTAACAATCGGGCAGGCAGCCCAGGTACAAATACACGGCAATCCAGCCTCGTCGCACCACACCGCCCATGCTGCGGCCTGCGAGCGAGCCACGCGCGCCATTCAGCCCATTCAAAACTCCATAATCATTGACCCACTGTGCGCGTAGTTTTCCATCTATAAAGCGTTTAGCCACGCACTCACCTTGCGTTACAAATTACTCAATATCACTCGCAATTATACACCGATCGTGACATTGTACACTTTAACATTTCTTTTATACTATACTATACATAAACACGCCAATAAATGTAAATATTTTTTTGTGTGAATGGAATAAGAGATATCTAATATATTAGAAATTTGAATGGCCGTTAAGGAGTTACCTACCTAATTTCAAAAGTTAACGATTATTTCAAAGGCTCATTAAGCAATAGGCATTAGGGAATGCAAATGAGATTGAAGCTCAAGCGAGATCTCGCGAGATTATGAATACAATTTCGCGAGATCTCGCCAATTTCGAGATCGCGGGAGATTGGTAATTCTGTGTGTTTTTGCAAATATTCACAATATTTGATAAATTATTAAAAAAAATTATAAGCATTAGAAGATAATCATCTATTTTTACGATTTGTCTACAATATATTTTTATCACATTGTTTGTCGTATCTGTCTATATTTTTTTAATTCTTCTCTAAGTAGTAAACTTTTACGTAGGTACGTATTTACTATATCTATCAAATAAAAAATAACAAAAACAACAAGTATTATCTTCTAGTATCAAACAAAAATCTTTTAGTAATGAAACAGTTTTTTATAACATACAAAACAATGAGAAGCCAGAAAAGATTAAACTTAACATCTTAATTGAGTTGACTGACTAGTAAACTGAGATATTAAAGATTGGTCATTTGATTGGTATGTTTGTTCGCTTCGAATAAGACGATTTTGATTCGTAACAACAAAAAAATAATTTAAGTAACACAGTTTTATGTTTACTCAAATATCATTTACTGTTACGTAAGTATATAATGTTTACTTCGTTCCATTTCCGTCTGCATTTAAAAGTGAAAACGAAATAGTTATCAATACAAACTTGACAATCCTGTTTGTCTGCATTTACTCAATAGTGACACATGTTAAAAACAGTTTACTATAAACAATCGAATTAATTCAATCATAGGTACATTTGGTTAATTATGAGCTCTGACCCAATTAATTAATCAAATGTAGATCATTCAATAACCAAGTGGCTAACCTATTTTCAATTGAAAACCTCGCTCAAGATAGGTGTAAAGTAAACTTTGTTGCCTACGAATAAAAATACATTATTTCGACGCACAATTTTCAGACGTTTTATTGGTTTTAAAAGTAATGATCTTAAACGTAAAAGGTTACTTAAATACGCTTTGTATACATAAAATTATGTTTTGTTTTTTCGTCATAAACATTGGTGTAAATTAAACCTAACTACGTTAGTTTTATTCAAAATCGATATCAATATCTTACTTGAAGCCTGAAGGCAAGCAAAGAATTAATAATAGTCTTAGTTCTCGTAATAACATTTAACTTGTATCAGACATTTTTATAGAAACATAAAGGTTATCAGCACTATATACATACATAGGTACATGGTACCTTTACCTATACAATTAAGCGCAATCACATTACTAAACCTTCGAGATCAGTCATGATGGATTCATATATGGTCAGGCTTGTTTAACCTCGCCAAGCACAGGGTCCCAGTAAATAAAAATATTTATATTGACCTTGAAAATATGACCCACTCTTATAAACAATTGGCGTTGCCAAATTCACATTTGATATTGATTTATAAATTTTATAGTTTAATTCAGTGATACTATTATAGTAGTTTTATTAAAGGCTTTGGTACAAGTTGCGTAACCTTGCCCAAAAATGCCATAATCCTTCGCATTGCGATCGTGTCGAATGTCAACTTAATAGCGTACTAAAACAATTGAAAACTTGATACAATAGTAAGTACCTAAGTAGTCAAACGTGAGTGATTACACTCGTACTCGTAGCCGTAAGTGTCGTATATGTATATTTTCAATTAATCCTCTTCCGGCAGTTGCTATATGCTATCAGACATTTGTCTTGAGTTATGATGACACCGAATGTGGCCGAGATGGTTTTATGAGCAACGAACTTGAAGTCTATGTTTTTGAATTTGATAAGTAGGAGACAGAACCGGAATATGAACTGAAGTCGGAGACAGCATAGAAATTTTAAGCTGAAATATATGAAACCATTTGATTATTTAAACCAGATCGATACATCATACATTAATTCTCCTTGCATCGTTTTATTTGTCCATCCAGTGTTCCAGACACTGAAATACAATAAACCAAGAAAGTAATTAATTAACCAGAGTAATAAGAATTTTTGTTTTGTTGTTTCAGGAATGGCCGAGTATCAGCACAAGCGGAGGGGCCTTCGCGCCGAAAAAGCAATCTACATAATGCCATGGCGGCAGAAATGGACACTTCTTGGGGTGTGGATTGTTTAATAATTATTTATTCTACCGTACTTATTATATGACTCTTCCCTAAATCACTTTTCTGTGTGACTATATAATATTATTGGTATTGTTTGGAAATACCTACATAGATTTACCGACTTAATAATTAATTTAATTAATTTTACCCATGTAGAAATATACTACCCCGTCTACTATTTAATTGTAAAATAGTTCTAATGTTTCATTTGAGATTTTTGGGGGGAGAAGTTTGAGGAGCACTCACCTCAGTCAGTGCCTCGGACCGAGGTACTCGGTACTCTATGTCGTTCATGGGGCGGGCTGAAGTGCATTATTATAATAAGAAGATGACGTGCACGCTTCTACATATATTTCACCTATTATAAAAAAAACATAGCCTACCTAACACTTTTTCATGAATATTTATTTCTTTTCCACCTCCTTGTAGAGAGGGTAAATTATAACCCCATACGCGGGCCTTAGCCAAGCCTTTGGGGAGGTTATATAACAGTAAGTGGGGTATATGTAATTATGGACGATGTAAGAAATTATTATAATTAATTAGTAGATATTTTAACATAAATGCGCCAAAATTAATAACGTAAATTAAATCAAAATTATATGAACATGCTGTACAATGCACACGTATAGATCGAAATTTATTAATTATATTTGTCGAGAGAAAACAGCAGCTGTTCTAAATAACTTGAAGACACGTGTTGGTTCCCAAGAAGTAATTTGTTGATCGATATAATATTCTTACCTGCTCAGTGTTCTAAGTCTCCTCGTATATGTTTCACAGAACGACCAGCGCACATCGAGGGCAGATACAAGAAATATTCTACCACATCCTCAGTTTACTCTAAGAGAGCATTATCACATCAAAGTGAACACATCGAAAGGTAAATTTTGAATTTCGCTGTTTTTCAATTCTAAACCATGGGTGCTCCGGATGCAGGTGTATGTTGTTTGTAGACGTTCGTTGCACTGTAATTGTATGTGCTTGTTCTCGAAGACATCGAGGTTAATATGAACCCACAGTTTAGAAAAGAAATTAGTTAGTATTTATTTAATAGTTTTATAAGTTCATAATCCAATGTGTACAAATATTGCCATGGAAACTCAAGTGCACGTATCCGGTCTTTTTTATTCCATTGCAGTGGGGTGAACGTTTATAATATTCTTTAACCTCGCATTATCCAAACGGCTAGAAGCCAGCTGTAAGACACCATCGTTTATAAGTAGTCAACATTCTTTATTTAAAACTAAGCAAATGAAACGTGTTTATATGTATCTATTGTTACCATACTATTTAACAAAATACTTTTAAAAAATTAAACCAACTTCAGAAAAGTATGAAATAACATTTGCTACCTACATAGTTTAGGCCTGCAATTTTTTGAGGTTCAAGATCCATACACGCTAACAGGCTATGACCTTGAAGAATTTATAGGTATCTAACCTCCGTCTAGTTACTCTCGTACCTATCTTTATTCTTTTAAAGCAGAGGAATTTTTCTTTTAATTTAAATTAGCTCGTTTCCAACGGAATCTTTTTGATGATCTTCTTCATCTTTACAGATCGTGGTGGTACGCTTGTTGTCAAAAGTGTCATCAGACAGAATCCGGAATACCTTCGTGGGAGCCTCCACACTGGCAGAAGATATGCCCCTACCCCCTATGCCCATCTTACCGGCAGTTCGCTCAAACCTTAGCAGTATTTCTTATTGGTAAGTTTATGCAAGTTATGCAAGGTGTTTTATACTAAGTTCTTTTAAAAAAATCGAACAATATTCATCATTTTAAAAAATAGCAAGACGTCTTGATCTACATTTAAGTTCTATCAAAATCGGTCCATTTGTTTCTGTTTGACAATTGTCTGACAAAAATGTCTAAAACTGTCAAAAGTTATTGCTGTTTTATTTAAATTTTGATATGTATAAGCTGTTATTTCACAGTAAACGAGTTACTTACATTTTATTTATAATACTATCAATCATCTGACTGTCGTTAGATATACTTAATTTTGCACACATTAAACATTAGGAATTGACACTACAAAAATATTATTATTATTCTCTCCAGGTGTAATTTCATGGGTCATAATCTGGATAGTGCTCGGAGATACCGCCGCTCCCGGAGGCCAACTGTTCATGCTAGCAGTTCTTACTATCGCTGCAAATTTCGGAGGCTGGCTCATTCTGAAGATCACTACGCTGCCGCAGCTTATAGGCATGCTAATAGTTGGAATTGTTATGAAAAATATTGGCTTCGTCGAATTTGATACAAGCTATCAGCATGTATGTTCATATATAAGGTAAGATTTTTTTCCCGCTGATTAATAGGTGAATAATCCTGTAACTAATGTTTTGGCTTCCATCACCCCCCTCATAGAAATTCATGGTCATTTTTTTAAATTTTATTGAATTTTAAAAACAGAGTTTTGTAAATTAATTGTAAAATATTATAATATCAGATATGTACCTGTAATATAACATATATAACATTTCTGAAAGGAGAAATACATGCTTATAGGCATTCTCTCTGGCTCCGTAGTTAAATCTATCCACTTGTAAAATTTAAAATCGTGATGTTAATGTCAAAATAATCATGACGCTCAATTACTTTGAAATTCACTTCCATAACTTCCGCGCACCCTGCACCTTGCAGCCCACTTGCAGTTGCATTATACATACGAGTATGTATGGGTATCATTTCTAACAGGTTACATTGTGTAACACAATGTCGGTATGTGTCAATTTCGCAATTTTCTTAAGGATATCTTGTCTGACAAATATAACGAACGTTACGTGATCAAAAATTTTAGGTACTCCTTCCTCATGTCGTGTGTTGCCTTCACTTTCTTGTATCATGTGATTGGCATCGCGTGACAAATGTGAGCTAATGTTACGCGACGCTCTCCTCCTTAAACGCGATTCTGTGTAACCCCTATGCGAAATAGTGATAGTCCTTAGATAGGACCAAAAAAGGTGCAGCAGCAACGATGCAGGACTGCATCAGTTTGCATCAGCGTCTACAACCAATAACACCACAATATTTTTATGGGACTAGATAACACATAAATATATTCCACCTTATAAATCGCTGTAGCCTGTAATTGAAGGTCGCCAAAACGTAATCGGCCTTAAAAGAGCCTTTAGAGCGCTTGTATATGTCCGTTCTTTTCACCGGCTCATAATGAAAGTGTGTGCATGAACCGGACATCTGTCCCGCGAACAATTTACGTCGGATGCACCACCGCTTCCCCTCGGCGCGACGGACACCGGTCCGGCGTAAGAAGAGCGGTCATCCACGCCAGTGTATTGGTCCGTGTTGACGCTGCCGGCCTTACAAGGATATCCGTTTATTGACGGTCCCTTTTCCGGTGAAAAAAACGGACATATACAAGCGCTCTCACGCCGCTTTTGAAGAATCCAGTGTCATAACCCTGACAAAGTACCTCGGGCAATTATTAATTACCATTGTTTTTTTTTTTTTCAGAAAAATAGCTTTAACCATAATCTTAACACGGGCGGGCTTGGATCTAGATCCTATAGCTATGAAGAAGTTTTTCCTCACCGTCATAAAACTTGCACTTGTTCCGTGGACCTTCGAATGCATTTTATGTGCCGTAATGGTTAACTTACTACTTGGGTTGCCTTGGGATTGGGGTAAGATTTAAAGATGTTTTTAAACCTATAAATGTTATTAGTTCAAGGACAATGAGTCACAACAAAATCCCAATAGAAAAAGTAAACAAGCTTGCAAGGCCACCTACTGCTAAATGGTCACTACAGCCCATGGACAGTCACATTCGGCTACAGCGGCCTATTTTGATATTTAGCGCCCCGGGCCACTTTTATTTATTTATTTATATATATAACGCTTCTTTTGGCCCTAGAGTGCATACGCCCTTACCCAGCCACAATTGAATTGGAACAAACATAAATTCCTGTTGTGGGTGTAAATTAATGCCTTGCCACTCCAACAGACTACGTGATCCTACTTACTAGATTTACAGCCTCATCTTGGCTCCAGGGGCCCTGCGCGAATTACAATGGGTCTACCAATTCTATCTCCCTTAATTGTTATGTTCAATTTAATTACTAACACATTGTTTGCAGCTTTTCTTCTCGGTTCACTATTCGCGGCAGTTTCTCCCGCTGTTGTCGTGCCATGTCTATTCCGTCTTCGGGGCAAGGGCTACGGTGTGTCGAAGGGAATCCCGACGCTCGTGCTCGCCGTTTCTGGTATAGATGACGCCGTCAGTGTCGCTATATTCGGCATCGTCACCTCGGTTATGTTCTCCAGCTCCTCACTTACCATGAATGTTGTACAGGTAGATACTTGTTACGCTTACAATATTTACTCATACTTCTATATCATCTTGGCACGCGGTACTGTGTGTGATTGTGCTTGTAAGTATGCAGTTTAGCACTGTGTGGTAATCGTGACGACCCGAGTGGCTCAGTTGGTAAAGACGCCAGTGCGCTACGCGGAGGGTCCTGGGTTCGATTCCCAACGGAGAAGAGAGAATGATGAGTTTAAATTTCTGTTTCTGGTCTGGGTGTGTAGTGTTCTTGTCTTGAGTGTGTCCATGGCGCCCACGACACAGGGAATCCTAGTGTGGGGCTGTGAGTGTGAAGCGTTATTATTTATTATCGTCTGCGCTGGTGCACGTAAACATAGTGCCTCGTGCCAAGGCGAGGTAAAAATCTGTTTCAGCTCATTAAGTCACCTTTAATCAAGTCTTTCAAATATCACCAAACATACGACACCAAGAACATGCGCGAGCGAGCTACAATAACTATACTTAATAACAACATAATAAAAACAAAATTTTCTTGGATTTCTTTTTCAGGGTCCTTTGAGCGTTATTGCTGGGACTGCATTTGGCATTCTGTGCGGGTACTTAGTGAAGTTCGTCCCGGAGCGAAACGATGCATTCTTGGTGCCTTTGCGAGTTTTGCTTCTTCTGACAGGCGGGCTTGTTTGTATCCTCGGGTCGGAGGAGATTGGGTGGGGTGGTAGTGGTAAGTTAACAGAATTTAGTTTAATACATGGTTTTATCAACAACCCAATAGTGACCCACTGCCGTGTAAGGTTTTCTTACAATTAGCACTAAACAGAAGGCCCGTCGTGCTGAATTACTGAGAGTAGGTGGACATTTGAAAACATTATTATAGAGCATATGTGGCACTTTAAGGAACCTGACGCTTAAATTTAAAAGACGTATGTACCTATAACTAAGAAAACATAATCGGTACGCGCCGCCTGAATTCAAACCTTTGCTGCTTTTTTATTCTTAGACACAATTTATCATACTAGTGTTCGCCTAGTAGTCGAAATTCGACTATAATTTTTAAACTGTTCTGCTTGTATGTACATCTCCGATAAATTTAAAACGAAAGATTTATAAGGTAAGATTAATCTACTTGTTGCTGAATGGTTCACTCACTGTTAAAACTTAGAATTGATTGGTAAAATGTATATTAATTGAATTTAAAAACGATGAATTACTATAAAAGTAAGCCAATTTTAATAATTTAAATGTCGTTTATGGGTTAAAGTAAAACACGCAAAATCGCATTTGCAGATGGGCTTATTCTATTCCAGATCGCGGGCACTCGTTCCTTTTTTAAAAACATGAATTTGTGTGAATTTCGCGCGCTTCCATTTATTTCAATAAACTCTTTTTTAATTTACATTTTATTATCTCAATATTTTCTCAGATTTAGTATCGTATTGAAAAAATATTACAGTAATAGATAAAAAATGGATTCATAGCCTTAGATTCATTCCCTTTTAGCCTATTTATATATATGATGATGATGATGATGATGATTTCCACGTTTTATTAACTATTACTATGTTTTGCAGGACCTTTGGCAGTAATTGCGTTTGCTTTCATGGCTTGCAAAAACTGGGCAGAACTTGGCTGGGAGATAGAGGACAACCCTGTGGCTACTGCCTTCGAGATTTTCTGGATGTTCTTCGAGCCCATGCTGTTTGGCATCACCGGCGCCCAAGTCGTGGTAATTAAAAAAGCTCGTATTATGCATACTGAGTATACCTGGAAAATTTTCTTTTCAAAGCTTCTGGGTATATTCTAACGAGTGTAATTGGCAGTATCCCGAACGCACCTTATATCTGGCAGAAAAATAAAAATGGGCCGAAAAAAAGCTTTTGGGTTTTATCTAACGAGTGTAATTGGCTGGCAGATTTCAGAGTTGCCGCCATACCTGATGCTGGTGAGCACCGGCATCATCTTCACGTGCATTATCCTGCGCGCGTTCGTCACCAGCGCGGCGGCGGTGCGCAGCAACCTCAACATGAAAGAGAAGATCTTCGTCGGCCTCGCGTGGATGGCTAAAGCTACAGTACAGGTTAGACATTTTTGTACTTATAAATTTTGTGGAAGGTTTATAATAAAGACTTTTAGCAGCCAGCAGCTAGTGTGATACCATACCAGAGAAAAAGGAAAATTGGGCTGAACTTTTTAAAACGTTCAAAATTAAAAATAGGCCTAAGTAGTAGGCTTAAGAACTGTCTTCTTCATATTTTATTTTGTTAAGCATAGGTTCACTTCATAGAAATAGAGCGGGAAGCCTTGACAGACTTCCATTCCAATACAGCAGCTGCTCTATTACTAGATATACGTAGGTCTATCACCAGAACAGAATACAAAATATGTTACCTACTTTATCGTCCAGTATTAATTTTTACTTTATCGTTTACCCACTTTATCGTCCAGTATTAATTTTTACTTACTTAAAACCTTACTTTGACTGTTAACTCTGTTAACTTCGATAAGAAAGGAAAAATTTAATTATCTGTCAAATTTAATTTTACTATTTTTTCAAGAAATTATAAATAAATTTTCATTTTTCCAGGCTGCGTTAGCACCAGTGGCTCTTGACGAGGTCCGAAAAATGATCACCGATGACAATCCCTTGACGGAGCTCATTGACTACGCGAATATCGTCATCACTATCTGTATCATGTCAATCGTGATCACGGCGCCTCTCGGAGCCATCATCATCACCATTGCTGGACCCCGGCTACTTTCCAAGACCACTAAGCCGCCTGTTCTTGAAGGTAAAATCAAAAATACTTACAACCTTTGCTTAATTAGGCTTAAGTCAAGTTAAACATTTTGGAAATGTCAATACGATTTTATATCCAAGGGCCCCTTCCAATGAATTTGCCTCAGGGAGCCTGATGTATAGTTATGCCACTATCAGTGAGGTATGGCTGCCATAAGTAGGCGGTAAAGCAATAAAAACCCCGGGGATTTCCAACTTACTGCCACCCCCTTATCCTGCTGTTTTGGTTGGAGAGGTGCGGTTGTCGGAGATAATTTATTAGCTGCGAAAATCTTAGTCATTATGAGAAGCAACGCACCAACATACGACGTCATATTCAGGATTTCGAGGCTAGACGTGAGAGTCTGGATTGTAGAGATCAATGCATGTAAATATAATATAGTACTTTAGATTTAAAATTATGTCAGAGTCAGAAGAGCGAAATAAAACAAATAAATGTGATTATATAATTATTTATTTCACATAACTTAATATTAACAAGCATCAATACACAGAAAACCTTCGAAGTAGGCTCATTAATTTCACACAGCTGTTAAATGCTCGTAATATTTTCTTTAATCAACTACGCTAAGAAAATTCATTAGGTTGATTCTTACGAGGGTCGTAATAGGATCCGTTATTCTTTGATGGGTAGAAAAAGTTACTGTTATCAAGAGCGCCATTATAATTGTTTGGGGGTGAATTTGGTTTATTCCAGTCATAAACATTAACGGATGTACTATTATTTTGTGCATAGGGATTACCGTAATACTGATTATTCGGGAACGGTTTGTAGTCATTACGATTGTTATAATTATTATGTAATCCGTTTGACGGATTATACAATTGAGGATTTAATGAATTTTGTCCGTTGCCTTGAGATCCCCTCCCCCAAGTATTGTAAGAACCATTGTTAGGATATGAAGGATATTGTAATCCAGGGACTGGTTCATGCATGCTAGTATTATTTATGCTAGGGTATCCACTTTGAGGATTATAAGGTGGCGCACTTGGGTATGTATTATAGGGCCGGGAATTATTATTACTTGCGTTGTTAAAAGGGGGATGTGAATAATTACGATTATTAGGGTATGGAGAATGGGGAGAGAAATTATTATCCATACCATTAACGACATTTCCTGGATACAATGGTCTGCCAGTCGACGGGGGATACGTGTGTTTCATACTATTGTTCGCTCCTGGGTAAAATGGTCGTGGATAGCTAGGGTTAGTGCCATTATTTGTCCCGCCTGGGTAAAACGGTCTAGCATTGGGTTGTAGATAGCCAGGGTTAGTGCCATTATTTGTCCCGCCTGGGTAAAACGGTCTAGCATTGGGTTGTGGATAGCCAGGGTTAGTGCCATTATTTGTCCCGCCTGGGTAAAACGGTCTAGCATTGGGTTGTAGATAGCCAGGGTTAGTGCCATTATTTGTCCCACCTGGGTAAAACGGTCTAGCATTGGGTTGTAGATAGCCAGGGTTCGTGCCATTATTTGTCCCGCCTGGGTAAAACGGTCTAGCATTGGGTTGTAGATAGCTAGGGTTTGTACCATTATTCGTTGGGCCGGGATAAAAACGTCTACTAGACGGTGGAGGATAACTGGGGTTCATACCAACGTTTGTCGCCCCTGGGTAAAATGGTTTTGCTGTTGTTTGAACGTATGGATTTGATCCATTATTTGGCCCTCTTGGGTATTGAGGATAGCTCGGGTTTGTTCTATTGTTTACTGCGCCTGGATAAAATGGTCTGGTAGATGTTTGTTGAAAATAAGAATTATGGCTATTATTAGCAGAACGATTATACTGAAACATACCATTATTATAACCTCCTGGGTTTTGTTGAGAGTAGGTTTGATTATGGGCAGGGTATTGAGAATTATAATTATTGTATGGATATGGATTCGGTCCGCTTGCTGAAAAATTTGAATTATATGGGGGCGTGGAGTAATTGAAGCGATTCTGATTTGCCCCGTTTAAAGTTGGTCCATGCGGATACGGGCTCGTAGCATTATTATAACTATACGGTCCATAATTTCCATAAGCTGATTTCGTCGGCAATGTAGAATACAGAGGTGAATATCCTGGGTTAACCTGGCGGGATATTCTAGTTTGGATCAAGGGTGCTTCGATACTTGTAAGTTTTTCTGCGTACCGTAGTCGGTCACGTTTCCAGTGCTTCATAAAAACACTTTCAATGTCTTGTTCTTCTTCATTTTTTCCAATTAATTCATTGTGTGTAGTTACAAGTTCCACGTGTGTTTTCTGTGATTCTTCGGTCTTGTATAGGAGTGGAGGATCAATGACGTGCTCAAAATTGTTTTGATTTTCACTTAACACATCGTTAACTTCAACAGCACTGCAACTGTACATTTGACATATTAGCGTGAAAGCATTGAACAATGCTACATAGTGCACTGTCTGAGAGGAAAACATTGCGATGACTAAAAACGTAAACGTAACGAGTGTCTCACTCGGTTTACACAAAAATATACCTCCTTATCTAATCTCCTTTGACCCTATATCGACATGTTTACTAATAATAATTTATAAGAAACGTACCTAACACATCTTATTATGCTATCAGTTAATTTAAATTTAATAAGCTGAGACGCCAGAACAAAACAAAAATCGTGATGGAATTTACTACGTAATTTGACAGAATCATTTAAAAAAATCATTAATTACGATCAATTTTCGACCCAACCACTAAAAAGAGGACTAAGATTTTCCCCTCAAATAAAGTCAAATAAAGTCTCCGGCAACCATACCTCCCCAGCCAAAACGCAAGACACTTAGATATTCTTCAATTTCTTTGGTTGAGAAATTAGCGGTAAGGGCGAGCTGCTGTGGCTCTGCCACCTAAAAACATAAGAAGGGGCATAAAAAAGTTACAGCCAGCCCATGCGCCAGTACTATCGCCAGTATTATCATTGTTACAGGCTGGCGCCGATCACACCGGCCGTCCATCCGCGACATTTCCATCATCGACGAGGAGGAGATCGCCGAGCGCGATGCTGAGAGCGACCTGGCGGTGCACTCGGACAGCGGGCCGGTGACTGTGCTGCCCGCGCCCACCGCGCCCGCCGCCGCCGCCGCCGCCGCGCCCAACGCACACAGCACCCCCACGCCCGTCACTGTGCAACCCAACCACCGTACTTGACGCCAAACCACTGTGTAAGGCCCGGACTTCACCAACGAGCAGACGATACCACCCAGTTGATTTCGCTCGCAAAAATCAGAAAATCTTACTAAAACTACTGAAAATCAGAAAATTCTCGCTAAAACTACTGAACTCAAGGCAAAGCTTGAAAGCCTGATTTAGAGATGAACTCGGAAGTACTAAGAAATTAAAATTTTTGGGCCGCTAAAAGGACACCAATGAAACTAGGGTACTTTCGATATACATTCGCTTTAATACGAGTATCGCCACTAAATAGAAGTAGGTAGATCCTTAGTCTACTGCTATACGAGTATCTACTCCTTTATGAGCACGAGTTCAACGATGTAATGATTCAGGTTTTTTAACAATTTTTTGTGTACGATTGCTTAATTTGCTTATACCTACTTATATTAATCGCAATATTGTAGCAAAGGTAACGTACGGAATGATACATTATAAGTAGGTAGGTACTTACTATTTTTGTTCCAGCAGACTAACTATAATATGTAAAAACAGCGCACCACACAATCTAAACGCCAAGTAAACAAGTACCTTATTTAGCATTTTTACATTCATTTGACTCATAAAACTCGTAACTTAGAGAAATACTACAAATTACCTTATTAATGGTTCACTTTGTCAGTGACATTGAAACGGAAGCAGTAAGGTCCATGCTTACTTTTGTCGCATAACTCGTAAGACTTAATTGTTTGTACTTAATTGTATTCAAATACAGAATACAAGATGAAATCTTAAGATAGGAGCAAAAGTATTATTTATATGTAGGAGACTTTTACCTTGCTTTATTTTTGAATTTCATTCCAATTGAAAAAAGAAATAATTAGGAGTCGTAGTTTACTATAATAAGTTTATTTTTTATCATGAAAAACTACTTTAAAATTGTAGTACGTATAATTTGTAATTATTAATTGTGATAAATAAATATAAATTGTATTCTTAACAACTTTAATTCAAATTTTATTATCTTAGCCTCGCCCTTCATATAATTTACTAAGATTTAACCGTTACCAGTCTTAACACTGAAGTATTAATTTATAATTAGTTGATATTGTATTTTATTTATTTAATACATGTAGATAGATAACTGTAATAAAAACTAGTGTGCCTTAATTTGTAAAAAAGTTTTTAATCATTGTAAACTTAGCTTTTATTTTGTAAAATAAGTAGGCTGGTATTTTAATATTTTATTATATTATGACTTCCGGGAAATAAATGAATTACCGGAAAATTTTAAAACAATAATTTTGAATAATCAAGGTTAAATATTAATTTATACAAACCTTTGTTGTTTATATACTTTAGCATATTATTATGAATATTAGTGAGAATTAAAAAAATATAGAGTAAATTACCTACAGAAGTATTATATGAAATTTACATAGTAGACCATTTAATTGTAATTTTATTTAGGTAAGTAACTATTTGTTAAATAATTGAATTATCGTTTGTTTAAATATGCTTAAAAAGCTGAAAATGATAAAATACTAGAAATAAAAAGTACCTTATTATTTATCAGATTGTCTTTTGTTTTCATATGACAACCCAATCGCAATTCCGACAAAGGTCAAATACAGACTGTGGTGCTAAGTTGTGACCTAATTAGTCACATTCATATTGTCTAAATATACAAAAAACAGATCGTATTATATATTAAAATAAACTATCGATACAATTATTTGCAAAATTTATCAAGCTCTGCAATCAAGTCGCACGTGATCTAAGTATATGTACTTAAGACACTTTATGTTAGGTCAGGTATTAAAAATACACAATATATATAATAGTTTTCTCATTTTATTCCGTAGCGATTACTGTTCAAAATTACAAGTTTACAAGCGTAGGTAGATCACTTCTATGTCACTTAAATTATTCTTCCTTTATCCATAAAATTACGTACTTATTTTAGATGGTTCATTAACTTAATCTTTGACTAGATGGTACAGTTTTACTTAAACAAATAAAATTAATCTAATGTACTTATTTTTTATGAATTTAATGTAAAGAACATATTTAAAAAATACATACCTACGCATAAAATTACAGTGCATATTACCTACAATTTGTGCAGGGAAAAGTTAATATAAAATCTCTAAAGATTACCAAACCCTATTAATACTCAAAATTAAATATTTTTATACTTTTTTAAAAATCTTTCAATTATTAGTTAGATGGCACGCAAATAAAAGATAAGTGCTAAATAAACAATTTTCCTTTACTATAATACTTACTATAACCCACATAACCTTCCTTTTTAACCCCCGACGCAAAAGAAGGGTTGTTATAAGTTTGACGTGTCTGTCTGTCTGTTTGTCTGTCTCTCTGTGATTCGTGGCACCGTAGCTCACGAACGGATAAAGCGATTTCAATTTAGTTTTTTTGTATGAAAGGTGAGTTACGGCCGAGTGTTTTTAGACATGTTTGATGAAAATCGGTTGAGTCGTTTAAAAGTTATGGGGCTGAAAGTGGGGAAGAATAACCGAATGTCTGCAAATATAGTCGAGTGGGGTCTCAAATGAAAGCGCATCATTTGCACATTAAAAAATAACAATAATATGTTCAATGAAAATTGTGGTTATTGTGTCGTGGTTTTTTTTAATTTTCAATTTAATTGCTTATGTCTCAACAAAAATAAAATTTGTATTATTCTTGTAAGCGAAATAACACGAGGGGATACCATTTGCAGCAAATCTACACTTATATACTTATAATATTATAAAGCTGAAGAGTTTATTTGTTTGTTTGAACGCAATAGTCCATTTATAGAGGAAAGTTATAGGCTATATTTTATTTTGAAAAAAATTTGGGGTCCATAAGAAAAATTAATCGAAAACCTATTTATGCGTGCGCTGCAAAAACTATTGACAAGAGAACAAAATGGTGTACTACGGGTTTGTAGGTCTTATTAAGATCAACAAAAAAGTCCGCGAGAGCACATATCTAACTATCATAGTTTAGTCACAATAACCGCAAATTCTAAAATCCACGCGGGCGAAGCCTCAAGCGAGCGAGAAGCGCTCAGTCTAGTTACTTATAATAGTTAAATATTAATAATAATTATTGGAATTAGCTTTGACTTTAATGCGGGTTACTGTTGAGAAGTTTGTTCTTTAAGAACTAGAAACTGCTACGCATAGTGTCATAAAACGTATAGGTACTTACTGTACTTATTATACATTTTTCTCATTATATTTCATTTTAAATATTTTCTCAGTAAACAAATATTTTGTGCATGGATAACTTGTATTACTAATTTACTTAACTATCTATTCGTAGTCCTCTAAGTAGATACATAGTCTCTAACTCTAACTCTCTAACTCTACTTAAGTACATATTCATAAAAAGCATAAAAGCTCACAGATCACCTGTGGCTAGGCTCATAACATTTTAACTAGATAGTACATAAATAAAGATCATAAAAATTCTAGAAGTAGTAGGTAGTAATAAAATTTTCACGGAATGAAACCAAAACAATATGCCAGCTTATACAATATCCTAGAAGTTCTAAACTACATGTACTCCAGATCAAATTTAAAAGTTTATTGCCGATTCATAGTGAAGTCCCATGTTCAAACTTGTTTTGGATTTGAGGAAGAAATTTTCAGATGTGCACGTTCGTCTGAGCCGATTGTTCTTGACAGGAATGTAGACGACGTGCGTCCAGATGAAGCCGTGCCGTTCTTCAGCGGATCGGGTTTCTCCAGCCCTGGATATTAGTATGAGTTAATAAAGTCAAACATTCAGTGATGTATGATAACATGGCATAAGCGGCATGCAACAATACATTGACCGAATATTCAGGTACCTTAAACATGTTAAGCACATTAAATATTACCACACTACAAAATTCAGTGCATTGATTGCTCATTTATTCCTCTAAAATATTAAGTTGGGAATTCCAAACTTTTATTTTGGGTTGACCTTCACTGCTTTGAATTTATTAAGGATTATTATTATAATACTGCAATAGAACTATTATTGTTACGATGATGATTCACGGCATATCGTTATAATATAAGGATGCGATAAGGCGATAAAGGCGGTTACCCGAATTTATTATTAACAAAAGTATAATAAGATAATTTTATCAAGTATTAATTGCTTTCAGGCTTCGCGTATCATTGGTATTTATTTCAGAAGAAGTTAAAAACAACAAAATAATGCAACGAACTTAAGAATAATAAGATTGCTTAAATTCGGAAAATCGCTGGGGAACGGTGCTTTAGTAACAGGATTACGTAAGCCGCAATACAAAAGAAAATTAACATGATAAGACAATATCGCTTATAATATTAATATGTACTTGGATCTATCGGGGTCCGAGATAAACCTGAAAGAACATAACATGGTTTATGTTTCAATTTCCAGGGGGGTTACTACAAACTCTTAAAACCATCATAAAGCAATGATGTTTTGTTTTAAATTAAAACAAAACATCATGTTTTAAATTAAAACAAAACTTCATGTTTTAAATTAAAACAAAACTTCATTGCTTTATGATGGTCTTAGGAGTTTGTAGTAACCCCCGTGGTCACTTTTTAAAACCTAAATACATAGGTACCTTCTTGAAAAATATATCTAAATTATATTTCATTCTCAATCGTTTAATACAATGGAAGAACAAGGTACAAGGTCGTATTTGCTCCCAGTCAACCGGATTTAAGAAATTCCACACTTATGAAATCAAGAATTTAAACAGTTCATAATATAATAAAACAGAACAATATTGTTTTTTAAAAGCTCACCTAATCGTTTCCTGATAAGGTAATACAGCTTGGGCTTGACGACCAGAATGAGGAATATGAAGACGCCTTGTAGTTCATTGATGAGGTCTACGATGTTCCACAGCCATGGTGGTTGTTGAACCATGGTTGAAAGCAATTCCGACACCCAACCAGCGCCCATCACAATCCACAGTTTGCCAGTCAGAATATACCTGTATAAATGTACATAACTTTAATTAGACGAGATTGCCAAAATGTCTACTTAAGAGATCTCAATTATTGAGCAACCAAAACTGATAATAATCTTTATAATTATTTTGTACATTTGGAAAATATCGACTTTTATCTTCCTTCAATCAGACCCAAAATATATTTGTCTTGTCGCTTAGTAGTACCTAGTTCCAGAGTAGGTCAGTCGTTTTAGTCTGGAATCCTGCAAGAGTTCAGGAAGTAGATCCTCGAATAGGTTTGAAACTAATTGAGTTTATTCCTCCTAGGATTTTACGTACAACGTCAACGTATCGATCTTCCCAAATGTATCTCACTGGTTACGTTTTAGTTTATTTTTACCGAAACGAAGCTGTCTTAAGCGAACATTACATAAAACAGTGCCGAGGAATTAGCCGAGACTATAATATCCTCTTAATACACTTGCAATCCCATTACTATAACGGTCTATTAAAAGAACACAGACACGAAAAACCAACCAACCATCAATTCCCACATCACGTACTCGTACTAGGAATCAGCAGGATGCATTTGTTAATAGACATCCAAGTTTCAAAACATTGAGTCTATAAATCCGATGAGCAAAAAATAGCAGTATCAACGGATGGTTAAAGAAGTCGTTCAAGAGATAAAATTCTTTTGCATAAAAAAGTGATACTAACTTGGCTCTATCGATACGAAAGCGTTTTTTAGCTCGATCGCCCACTGATCCAGCCTGCAGCCGATGAACCTCAGATTTGATTTGAGCGCAATGCCGTGCGGTCAGTAGCCATAGGACGAAGTTAGTGCACGTAAAAAGACCCATCGGCGCTACAAATAATATGTAGTGTGGCCAATCGTTTTCTGTATTTTGAACTGAAAGTTAAAAAAATTTAAAATACACAATAAAAAATAGCTGTGCAGTACAGCATAAAAAAACAAATCAAATTTTCTAGACATACCTACATCGTGCGTGATTAAAATTGACTTGATTAAAACAACAAAACTGTGCTCAGAATGTGCTAAGCTCCATACATTTAAATAAGCAAAAAAATACTTTAGGTACTTACTGGATCCAAACCAGCATGCTCCATCACCAATATTGGAATCAAGATGAACAGACACTGGATATTGATCTAGGAGATAAGTTATTGTGGTCAGCACAATCGCAATACTCCAAGCATATAGGGAGTACCAAATAAACCTACGCCTCTCCGAGGACGATTTACGCAAGGGTTGCACATTTCTGACGCTCCTAAAATCAAGCACACAGTTAGTTATAATAATATGTACAAAATATTATTTTCTTCAAAATCAAAAATAGATGAATGAGACTGGTGACTCACACTTCATTTCAAAATTGCCCTTGAAATTGATTCGAGTAATTTAAATCGAGCATGAGTCAAACCGTTGAAAAGTAGGGATTAAAGTAATGGGCTTCTTACGCGCACTGCTGTAAGAATATACAGGAAGTTTTTAACGTATTTATTTTGAACATTTAATTAATTAGACTTTTTTTAATAAACAACAGTTATTTGTGTATGAAAGTGTAGTCGTAGTTTTAATGCATTCTTTCATTCAATATTAAAGCTACAAATGTCAAGTACTTCACTGCGTTAGCACACCTCCGCCGCAAAATCGCGAAATGCGAAACCGCTGAACTTTTGCCCGTTTGGCGAAACATTCAAGCATTTCGCGATTTCGCGGCGGAGGTGTGCTACCAGCGTAAAAATAATAAAAAATCTCAATGTTATCAAGTGTTTTCTTTTATTATGGCATTTTAGTTGCAGAAAAGAGACTTTTCTTCTAATTCAATCTAATTCAAATATCTTGAAAACCGTGCAGTTTTGGATCGGGCGTCACATGGTTTAAATGATTTCTGTTGAGCTTATCTACATGCCACATGTCACATAACAAATCACCTGTATATGTAGGGAAGTATAATGAGACAAAAAATAGATAGGAAAAAGATGTGGTAAGAGGAAGACTGAGTATTTGCGTAAAAAGATTTTTGAGAATAAATAAGATAAGTACCTACATACATTTACATAAATACTTATACAAGCTTGGTCGTAATAATATAGGTAATTCAGACTTAATGGCATTTTCGGCTTTAAGGGTATTTCTGTAACACGTTGTATAGGTAGGTATAGATATTACAGTACCTTTAACTTTAACTGAACAAAATACGAAATTTAAGTATATTATATAAAAATGAAAACGACTTTTATTCATTCATTTCAAAATACTTTTATTTATGAAATTCAGAACGAAATTGTAAAATATCATTTTAACGGCATTATTATTATTACTTGGTAAAATTAACTTACTTATGTAAACATTATTAGGTTTATTAATAAAGTAAGTACATGCAACGATTTTTCCCACTGAATATAATATATGTATAGGACTATCCTATCGTTGAGGTTAAAGCATACGTAAATAATTAAATATTAGAAATGGACTTTTATAATGTGTTTACTTAACCAAATGAGTTATATGATTGAAATAGGTTTCGTGTTGAGTAATGACTGTGGAATGATTTTAAATTGGTAGGTACCTCCCTACCTACATTATAATAATAATTTATTTCAATCGTTGGAATATGACTATGCTTAAAGCTCATGCTTTGAAAAAGAAACCTGGAAGGACTCTTACAGGTAGGCTGTTCTAATAACACCCTCCATCATTTTATTCCACATCTACAGTCTAGATAACTGGTAGTGGTTACTTTGCGCGATCAAACGAATTTTTTCATTAGGATTGGTTTTTGTCAGTTTAATAACAAGAAAGTGCAGCGGTGATAGCCCAGTGGCTTAGAATTCGACCTCGAATCGAGGGATCCGGGTTCGAATCCCAGTGGCACGCAACAAAGACTTTGTAATAAAAGTTATGTGCGATTTATGAAATTAAATATCACCTGCTGTTACGGTGAAGGAAAACATCGTGAGGAAACCTGCATGCCTGAGAGTTCACAAAAAAAATGTTCTCAAAGGCATGCGAAGTTCACCAACCCGCAGTAGGCCAGCGTGGTGGACTAAGGCCTACATCCTTCTCATTGTGAGAGGAGACCCGACCCTGTAGTGGGTCATTAATGGGTACTGACAATAACAAGAATAACAAAAAAACATGTACAAAATAATAAAACAGTTTGAAAATGTGGTGGTGTGTTAACTAAGGATGGCTTAAGTATATCCAGCAATGGCCTTCAAATAACTTCGTATGATTATTTTTGATATCGCTAAAACACAAATAGGTATTTAACAAAAACCAAATACTGCTGACTCCACAATTTCTTTTGTTATCGCTAATATTCACTTTTTAATTACGCAATACATACTGAAAAAAATAATTGTTTTTTTATGAAACATAATACCTAAGCCACAAAGGGGTTATAAATACATTGCAGATGTGCATCCTCAGGATATGTTAAACAGAAGTTCAAACGTAAAAACACATACCCACAGTATTGTAGTGTGGGCCAGTATGTTTATTTACGTTATTGCTATTAACTTGATGATAAATTTGCGAACAACGCCCATATGGTTTATTGTTTAGGCGGTAATTTAAAGGCAGATATGAGAGGTCACGCTACTACCTAAATTAAGATATTTTTCATACGGCATTGATTAATTGTTATGTTCTGAATTTTAGTCTTCTTACCACTCGGTTGCCTCAATTTTTGCCTTTTCAGTTGGAAAACTTTGGTTAGCGTAAATATTCTATATGAGGCGGCTATGGCTGCACGCAAACTCAGGTAAAACTGAGTAAAACATCTATCTTTTTTTAGATTTTTTGCTGATTTAATATTAAAAAATCTTTCGGTGTTAGCAGAGTCTCAAAGCTGCAGCAACGCACAAGCTCATTCACATAAGCTTATTTTTATCAGATACGTTTCGTACCTAGTCCGTTATTATGAATTTATCTAAAATCATTACAAATTCTAAGAATCCTTCTCAATCACCCAGACCCAAATTATTCGTAATTCGGTGCCGCAACCATACAACAATAGACGTCCCAAAAGGCCAAGGTAATTAACTAAGTAAATATACACGTTTTATTACTGTTTTATGTCGAATGACATAATAATAAAAGTTATAGGTAAATACTCGTATACAAGTAGCTATCTATATAGGTACCTATTACACCCGGTAGGTAGGTATAAGTTTTTCTTGCTATTATAAAATATGTAAATCTGAAAAAATTGTTTTTATTGGACTGGCCCCAATTTACGAGGTCAATAAAAATCTAAATGATGATACGAAATTGTGACTTTTCGGATGATGCGAAAAGGAGCAAATAACAGCTTCTCATTTCTTAAACTCAAGTAAAACGACATTAATACGCCTATTACTAAAATGTCTTAATATATTGTCAAGTATCACTTTTTGTGAAGTGTCACAATTTTTTTAGTATACTCGTACACCTTTGTACCAAAAGAAATACTGAGAAAGGAGTAGATGAAGTGAATTATATGTATACGTTATCCCTGGTGTCGTTTCCCTGCAACCTATAGGTTATAGATAGGCTTGATTATAGACGATTACGACGCAAAAGGGAAACTGAGATTAATTCGTGATAATATGTATCTGAAATCACGTCGACATGTTTGTGATAGTGCAATTATCTACTAATAAGCGATTTAATAAAAAATCGATTAGCTACGCATAAGTTGCGTACAAAGCTTGTTATTAGATAATAGTTATAAGCGTTCATGCGTATAAACAAAGAGCTGAACGTTAACATTTGCATGAGAACTAAGCGTAAAATATAGGGAACATTAATTAAAATTATTCTAACCTACTTGTTTCGTTGTACAAAACCAAATAGTTTTTATATAATGAGGGTGTAAAACAAAAATTCCCAAATGACATGCGTAATGAAGGCTCGCCTAGAAAAATAACAGTGCTTGAGAATACAAAATACCGTATTCAGGTATTCTCTACATTAATACGTGAGGCAAAAATTTTGGGTACAATTTACAGCTCAATACGCGGACGGAGCAGCTTGAAATTAGGCACAATTAAAGTTTATATGAAGAAGAAGTCACAAACTCCGATATTTTTTTTAATAAAAAATAAATTTTATCAAAAATATACGCCACACACACTCTGTTACGCACTGTAGGTACACGATTCTGTTACAAATTTTAATTTCAATAAATTGCAGTGGAATTTCGACTAATTGACAATCGCTAGTTTTTTATTAAAATGGTCATCTTTTAAATATTAGGCTGCGTTTCCACCAGAGATGTGCGAGGATGCGTAGCGAGGGATGCGTTTTTGAAGAACCAATAGAATTGCTTCATTTACCTAGCCTCGCTCTGCTAAGCCGTTTCCACCAGAGCTGAGCTAAGCGATTAGAGTCCTTTTCATGAAAGAAGTCCCCCAGACCCAGCGCTCTATTCGCGCCACATAATCTTGCCAGTTATGCGAAAATGTTACACCTACTTTACATTTAGACTAATTATTTATTAATAATTACTATTTCCTGAATATTTAGATAAAACAATCTAAGCTCTTAATGTGTATACAATTATTACTGTTATTTCATTCACTTAAACCCATACCTAGGTACTATTACAATATTTCAGATTAGTGAAACATGTATAACTATATTTCTGTTATGTCAAAAGTATATTGGTGGTATTCAATCAACGTACAGGGAAAAGATGAGAGAATAAGGATATACAAAGATATTAAATTTTTTATTCAAAGTTTTAATGAATAATTGTGATCAGCGGCCATACTAACATCACTATCGGAAGAGTGGATGGAAACAGAATCAGATTCTGTGCCACTATCACTAGCCTTAGCCGTATAATTATTTGGTCCATGGCTTCATCCATAAGGCGGTCATTTCTTAAATATTACTCCTCCAAATGTTTCACATGGTTGCATTGAGCTGCCCAATTCCGTCTATTACGGAGGAAGCGTAATAGACTCAATTAAATTATGAACAATTTAAAATAATAGTAATTTTATGTTTATTAATAGCTTCATTACGTGTTAAATTTTGTCTCTTAAATAAAAAAAGGTCATATAATAAAACCCCCATCAATACGGCAAAAATTCATTATAATATGGCATTATATGGCCGACCTGTCAATTTAGTTCCACAAATCACTGCGGGACTTCTTTCATGAAAAGGACTCTACATCTCGGCTCCAGAGTCCAAACTGTTAACATTGATTTGATTTCGTTAAGTACATAATTAATATTGTATACACTTGCAATGTATAGGTAAATTGTATAATTATAATAGTATAATTATCTCGTAAAAAAATTGGTATTTCATCCTTATCAACATGATATTTATACTATAAAGTTACATTTTTTAGTAGAGTTTCATTATGAATCTTTATTGAGCTCACCAAATCAAGTTTCGGCGGCCTGTCTCTTGTGGGATTGAGAATACCAATAAAATCAATTATATTACCCAGAATTCCCCACACCCTAGCCTATTATTAACGACAATTTATTGATCTCCATCAATTTTGATTGCTGACGTACGAGTACCTACCCACCAGTACCTACTTGGCCAACTTGGTTAGAGATCAACAAATATAAAATATTTTTTTCTCGTTCTTCTTTCTGCTCTTGTGATCTTTATAAAAATTATTTATGGCAATTTATAGTGTTCATGACTCGTTTGTTAATATTTTTAGGTATATCGACAGTGATGATGTTATTAGGAAATTCCAAGTTTGGTTACTTAGGAAGTATTGCTCTTGAATAATAATGAACATCTTATTATATGAAATTCTCATGTCACAGTTTTAGTTGCCATACTCCTCCAAAACGGCTTGACCGATTTTTATGAAATTTTATATGCATATTTTTCATACCCCTTAGTGATAAGGGTTGTCCACAACTAACATTTTCTTATATTAATAACTTATAATCTCGATAACTTATATCGCAAAACAACCTTTTGCGATATAAGTTATCGAGATCAGCTAGGAATAATATACTGCCTTCTTATTGTTCTTGAAATCTGAGATTTATTTTCAAATGTCAGTAACCCATTAATGACCCACTACAGGGTCGGGTCTCCTCTCACAATAAGAATAATGTAGGCCTTAGTCCACCACGCTGGCCTAGTGCGGGTTGGTGGAACTTTTTTTTTCTGTACTCTCAGGCATGCAGGTTTCCTCACGATGTTTTCCTTCATCGTAACAGCAGGTGATATTTAATTTTTATAAAGCGCACATAACTTTTTTACAAAGTCATTGGTGCGTGCCACTGGGATTCGAACCCAGACCCATCGATTCGAGGTCGAATTCTAAGCCACTGGGCTATCACAGCTTTTACGAAGTGTTGGTTTACGAATTTTAAAATATAAACTTATTGAATTTCTATATCTAACCCACATAATAAAAATGACTATCTCGAAAATACTTATAACATCACTCTTACCATTCTAGATTGACGTTTTTGTAACCACGCTAAAAATATAATGGGACCATTAAAATTACCACACAAGCCCTCACAAATTTAGCGCTTATGACTTATTAATACTTGGGAAAATAATAGTATGAGTAAAAAGTAGATTTACGGATATATTATACCTATAATAGATTTCCTTCAAAACCCATGGGTATCCATGGGTAATATTAGTACCTACTGCATACATGTAGATAGGCAGATTGGATTTCGAATTACGCACTTGGATGAACCAAATCCTCCCACGTTATTAGGTTGAAGACGATTAGTCACAATGGTTTAACAACAAAAATCTACATAAATATACTGTTTAATATATCAAATATTTTGATCAGATAGCTATTTCAGATCCGAAACGATTATCGAAACTTCGTCACGTTTTTCATTTTCTAATCGATTTTATTTTAATATAAGACATAAACAAATACGAATATGTATAACAAATCAGATAGCAATTGTATCAAATAAGATTATAGTAAAAACAGTTTTGACAGTCTCTTATAACATGCTAATACTAAAAAATGTTCAAAATTCATTTATTTTATGATATTATTAACCATTATTATGATAAAAAAAAAATGTTCTCAATGGTGAAGGTGAAATGTGAACTCCACCAACCCGCAGTAGGCCAGCGTGGGGACTTAGGCCTACAACCCTCTCATTGTGAGAGGAGACCCGACCCTGTAGTGGGTCATTAATGGGTTACTGACAAAATTTACCACTGATATATTTGATTTTCAGATAAAACTTGTTGTCACTCCAAGCTTTAGTTAAAACTAGCACTAGAGAAACGAATTTGGGATTGCAAACAAGACATAGAATGCCTTCAATGGGCTAGGTTAGGTTAATTTTTTTTTCTCCGAGCGAAGCGAAGCGGAGAGGGTGACCCCCTCTCCGCTTCGCTTCGCTTCGTGACAGACAGAAGTCTAAAAACACAGAAATCCCTTCAACGATGAACTTTGAGAACTGATTTAACTGACTCGCTTCGGAAAAACGCGTTTTGTCTACTAAGAACTAGTTTTAAGGTATATTCAATTTTGACCATTAGTTTTAACAAAGGCATTTAGTAAAAACTAGTTATAACTAGGGAAAACGCGTTCTATCTAAAAAATGGTTTTAACTGTAACATATTTATGCATTTATTACAAGGGTAGCAGAAAATAAGAATGTTTAAATGCCTCCTAATGTTTCTTTACTGCACATTTGTTAACAAAGAACCCACCTTCAAAATATTTAAACTACTTACCTATAACAGACGCAGCTTCGAAAGTTTTTACAGAACTGTAACGAATATACTAAAAAACTAGACCGACAATATGAATGTAAACATTGAAACCGCCTTGTCGGCAATTCCTAAAAACTGATGATCAAACAAGCGTCTACACTTTTATTAAACATAGGTACTCGTACATATTCAGACTCGCTTAGGTATGAGTTTATAGAATTTTAGCGCATTAATGAAAATTTTAAACAGGACCAGGTGCTATTATCAATTTAACAAATATTTCCTTTAATTACACAAACGTAAATATACACAAAGATTAATAGTAATTAATCTTACTTAAATATACAATGTAAAGAGGTAATGTAATTTTTGCCCGTCTCTTTGTCTGTTCATTTGTATGCGTCAAACTCAGATATTTCTGACAGCATTTGAACGAGACTTGGTACCGTAATCATTGGAATTTTCCTGATAACGCCATGCTGCCTCGGCAATATGCTGCCTTGGTTCTCCCGAGAAAATCAAAAACTACTTATATATAAAAACAAAAAATAATGAAGCAGTCTTAATTAAACTTGTTATTGGAATAGTAAAAATCTTTGGGCAGATATAGGATTTCCATTGATATTCTTAAATTCAGATTCAGACCCCGGTAGCGTACTACAATTCGCTATGTGTAAATTTAATCCGTACTACTTATCTATACTAATATTATAAAGATGAAGAGTTCGTTTGTCTGTTTTTTTGTTTGTTTGTTTGTTTGAACGCGCTAATCTCAGGAACTACTGGATCGATTTCAAGTTTCAGTGTTGGATAGTCCATTTATAGAGGAAGGTTATAGGCTATATTTTTTTTTTTATTAGGGATCCGTAACAAAATTGAATCAAAAACCTATTTATGTTTGCGCTGCAAAAACTATTGACAATAGAACAAAATGATGTACTACGGGTTTGTAGGTCTTATTAAGATCTACAAAAAAGTCCGCGAGAGCACATATTATGTTACTTTTTACCCTTCTCTGCACCTTCTAAAACCTCTGCAAGTTCTAAAATCCACGCGGGCGAAGCGACGCGCACAGTCTAGTAATATTATAAAATTAAATGTGAATGTAAGTTTTTTTGTTACGCTTTCACGCAAAAAGTACTCAACCGATTATCATGAAACTTTCAGGAATGGCAAAGCTGAAAAATAGGTATGATGTTTTACTCAGCTTGTGTAACACATTTCCTTCATTTCTCACCGTAAAACTACCCCAGCCTATAATCGTAAACAATCTTAATGCCTTTGTTATTTTGTATCGATTCTAGTCAGAAGAAATGACTAACAACATTTTTAAGTGAACAATGGATGAATGGACAAGCACATTAGGAGTATAAAATGGATGGTGAAGACTAGTGAAATCGCGAAGTGGGAACTATCTATGAAAATGACAAGATATTATGTCAAGGTGCTGTATTATTTAGGTACTGCAGCATTCATCTTTATGTTCTAAAACAAATGTTTGTATGTATACTTAAAAATCAAGCCACCATGCTGCAACAAAACCCGAGTCAACGATTTATTCTAATAAAATCGACAAGATTTCGTAAATTGTTTAAATTGGCACAATAGCTAATATAAATCTTACCCAAATGTCCACCATATGTCGAAACACATGACGTGTAGCCACGCAAACGCAGCCATGAATCCGAAGTAGATGGCGTATCCTGTACAAACAATTTCAAATAATTTTACATACTATGGAATAACCGAATAATACATAGAGATACCTCACAATCTTTGTTATAAATATCGTAAATTTTACAATTCACCATAATATATACGATCGAATATCGAACATGTTATATTTTAGCCACTTACGAGTATACACCTACTTTTCGTTACTGCATCTAAGTTTGTAGGTTCTGCTTATTCTACGTTCTTAATTTTGAAATTACATAGAACATACGTGGGAAAAATGGGTACTGATTTCTTGCTTTCATTAAATACAAAGGTCCACCAACCAGAATAAAATTTGTATTTACTCCCGCTACTATTTTCATTTCCAGCTTCGTATCTATTTCCTTGAATAAATCTTGTTATCTCGCAGTTACAATAAATACACGTAGGTATGTGAAATATAAACTAATAATAAAAATCAACATCAACTATATTTGCAGTCTTGCCAATTAAATTTATAATTTTACCACATTCTTATTTCATATTCATAGACTACGTGTTCGTACGTTGTTAAGTAAATGGGTTTGGTATAGGTACAGACTACCGAACAAAAGGAATTTCATTTTCATAAGCTTCGAACACACAAGATAAGTTCTAAGATTTCTAAGATGATAAAATCATTAAAAAACGGTAAAAATAAAAGCAGTAGTAATAGGCTCAAAGTTTTATAATATATATTTCAAAACTTTATTTATGACTGTCGTGATAGTGTAAACTCGAGAATGAATCGATTGGCGACAACTTTTTATGTTTAAATTGTGAAGTTTTTCTGAAAACTGAAAATTTTAAGGGTTCCACAGAAATTTTATCGTATTATATGCTTAGTCACAGTGAAGCGTGGACGAAGCGGCATCGGTGTGTATTTTTAAAATGAAGTTCCACAATTCCATAATACAATTTTTTTCCAAAAGCTTCTTTCAAACATCATATTGTAGTACAATTCATACTTTTAAGTAATGTTTAAATATCTCTTAAACCAATAAGCCTAGGACGATAAAATTTAGTGATTTTGATAGATAATGGTCTCCCCTATTACCAGTTTTCCGTTGGTCTACTGATTGCGGGACACCTTTATATAGATTATCGGATTGAAATTCTAGCGAGCACGATTGACCGCGGCGAGGACGCCTTATGTGCCCTGACCTTTTCTCCTGACCTTTCCGATATACTTAAATTCCGAGAATTTAGTTATTGAGATTAAGCCAAATACCTATCGCAAAATATTTCGCTTGAACGAGATAAACTTACAACTTATTTGCACAATTTCATTTTAGAGACTTTACATGCCTAATAGGAAGAATCGATAGGGATGATTTATTGCAGAGGACTAGCGTTTAACGTTCTTTCTGTTTGCAAGGAATAATTACTACCTATTCATATTTTTAAATATTATTTTTAACTTTGATTGTTTAATATTAAAAAGGCAGTAATATAAAAATGTTTTTACAAAAGTAATTAATAGTAGGTAAGTTATAATTATAAACAGAAATGATGTCAGAACTTTTACACAACTAATTTTGATATAATAATTCCCTAAAATTCCACTGTGGAATGTCCGCTAAAACATGAAGTATCATTTAATGTCTTTAAAGATGAATTAAACTATGAATTTGAATATTTTCAAGCCAAAGTAATTTACTTGGTTTCATGACATAAAAGAGGACTAAGTAGGTATGAAAACTTTGCGCTTTGAAGATTCAATTGAATAAATTTCACATTGACTTGTTTATCATAGGTTTATCACTTGTGTAGGCATATTTAGGCTTTAAAGTTTTTAAAATGTATGCAAATATATTTACATTTAATTTAATTATTTAGTTCTGCTTTATATTTATACGGAACCCAGAACATTGATGAGGTAACGTTTGTATTTGATCTAAAGGGGCGACACTGAGTCTTTGTTTATTTTACCAAATATTGCGCCATGAATAAACGTTGCAAATGAGCGATGTGTACATACAGATATAAATCCATTCATGGCACGGTAATATTAATATAACCGTGCCATGACTGGATAGTGTAGTGCTCATAGTGTTTGCCTAATATTCATTGTAGGTTCTTATGACGGTGCGGGCGGCAAGAGTGGGAGCTCGAACCGTCCAGCTAGTGACCCCGGGAAGGACGGCGAAGTGTGTGGCTGCACATCGTCGTACACATCGAAGGATGTAGGGGAGACGATACGAAATCTCCCCCGGGATGAGTCCTTCAAGGACGCCACGCAAGGGGGCACCGGTGCGTTCCACTGGAGATCCCGGAGCCCCCCACATGCGCAGAGAAAAGCCACCGAGGGGGTTTTGGTGGGTAAGAATCCCACATAACCCGGAATCGCTCCCACGGCTCACCGATGAAGGTTTCCCCCCCGTCACAAAAAAAAAGGTTCTTATGATGGAACAACACCCCAAACATTAACACTATCGTCAAAGCAAGTATTCGTATTCTGTCACCTGCAGGGGACAAAATCGGGGGACAGATAGGAATAATCCTTTTTAACACGCGAATGACACACTCATTAGTCTGACCTTGACCTACTGCAAGGTCGGGTCTCCTATCACAATGGATGTAGGACTTGGTCTACCACGCTGGCCGTATGAGTGTTGATGGACTTCACGTGCCTTTGAGAATATTTTTTGTGAACTGTCAGGCATGCAGGCATTTCCTTACGATTTTTCCTTCACCGTAACAGCAGGTGATATTTACATTTATTCTTTTACAAAGCCATTGGTGCGAGCCACTGAGATTCGAACCCGGACCCCTCAATCAAGAGGTCGAACTTAGCCACTGGGATATCCTTTTAATTTTTAAGTCACTCGTGTGGGTAATAAAATTGAAAACACACGGATCGTAACAAAAATGTATAATTCTTACCAAGGAAGGTGCAAAGGGGGACGTCTTCCACGTTGCTGTACTGCACCCTCGCCAAGCAGCAGTAGGCTAGGAGCATCATGCTGACGTGGCAAATCAGGTTGCGCCCGTGAAGATTCCGCAACTCCGGTATTGTCACGTACACCACCAGAGTCAAAGCCAGACATACACACGATATGGTGATCACCTGAATTCAATAATTAATATAATCATTAACTCATTAATTAATATTTTAATTTAGGTACTCATTTAAATAACTTTCCCCTTAAGGTCAACTTGGGTAACTTTGAATCCTGATGGTAACTTTAACCACACCCTAAAAAAATTGATTCAATTTTGTTGTTAAAAATTTGCTAGTCAACGCCATAATACTACGACATTATTAAAGACAATAAGCAGAAACTTTTAAACATAACCATTGCTTATAAAAAATTGTTCAAAGTTACCCGGTTGGCTGTACCTACTAGCAAGCGAGCTTAAAAGAGCGTAATGCGTTAGTACCTGGGTGTAACCGCTTGTAGTAGATTAAATTAACGCTTCGGACTAATTCGAAGTCGATGGCGCCGGCCCCGATTTTAATTTACGGATAATAGGTACCCATTAAACCTCGCCGGACGCTGTCTAGATGGTTTAAGAACATCGGACACGGGATGTCCAACCCAACAACGGCCATGATTCAGCTCCAGGGCGAGAACCATGCCCAGGATTGGGACACAAAAATGGCAGCTAATGGACGTAATGTTAATCTCATTTCACAATGTCAAACTCACACCGATACGTCGATTATAAAGTGTGTTTGAACAGTAACAAACAACTAGATACCAGATAAATATTTGTTGCCTTCATATCACACAGTGACATGATTTTTAACATATTCGCTAGACTTAATCAGATAGGATTATAACTATGAAATGATTTGATCACTTACATACTACTCGTATAATAAGCACATAACCTATTTTTACATCATTAAAACAAGTCTTTACGTCTTACCACAAAAGAAATTCGAAAGTCCTTTATCTTCTTCTCACGAATAAAACAGAGTACTGGACTTTTGAAGATGTCATTATCACGACATCCGCGGCGATCAAATACTTCCAAGCAGTAGCTGTTCGTCAGTCCTAAAGGTATTTCCATTAATCCTTCTGCAGTTAGTTGGTGCTGATCTTGTGGCACCGATTTATTAAGTACATATCTTCCATCCGGACATTGTAACCCCGCACGGATCCCCATAGTATCTGTAACATCACGCTATACGTTAAACTCTTTCATAAAATTGTACACGGTGCATTACAGTATCTTAACAGACATAATTATACGGATTTCTTTCAGTTGTTGTAATGCAAATACACATAATTGGCATACTGATCGGCGATGTCAGAAGTTTTTTGGATTTTTGGATCAATGGATTTTTTGGGACATCGCCTACTGATCTAGGCCGACCTTCATCTCAAAAATAATCTACATCTACACTTCAACCTCTACACTAATCCCTACTTAATCTTCTTCTTCTCTCTTATATAATTAAAATTCTCATGTCACAGTTTTAGTTACCATACTCCTCCAAAACGGCTAGACCGATTTTTATGAAATTCTATCTGAGAATCGGCTACTGTCTATTTTTCATACTTACCCCTAAGGGTTGTCCACGTCCACACCTAACATTTTTATTTTATTATTTGGACAAATTTTTTTATTTTTATTTTTCAATAATGTGGCATCAAAAAATACATACAACCCTAAATTTTCACCCTTTTATCACCAACCCCTTTTTTTAATAGTCGATTTTTAACGCTCGATAACTTACCTATATGGCAAAACAACGTTTGCGGGGTCAGCTAGTAGGTATATATTTATAAAACTACTCAACCAATCATCATGAAACTTTGTACACATATTCTTGGAGGTTGAAACAAACGGCTGAACATATTTGGATGAAATTTGGTACACAGATAGATCATAACCTGGATTAACATATAGGATACTTTTTATCCTTCTCTGCACCAAGCTCGAAAATCCACGTGGGCGAAGCCGCGGGCACAGTCTAGTAATCTACACAATATTATAAAGAGGAAACATTTGTATTTTTGTATGTTTGTAACGAATAAACTAAAAAACTACTGGACCGATTTCATAAAATCTTTCACCATTAGAAAGCTACATTCAGCCTGAGTAACATAGGCTATATTTATTGCTAGAAAAGATTAGGGATCCTTACTAACTTAAGTAACGTAACCCAAGGTGTAAAAAAGTGCCCTAAAACGTCTTTAGTCGCATGCGCTGCGGAAACTACTGATGAAAGAACAAAAGTATGTTCTACAATATTAAAGAACATATCAATATCTACAAAAAACTTCGCAATACTATATGTCCAACTATTATGGTTATGTCACAATAACCACTTTTTACAGTTTTAAAGTTAATAGAAATACCGACCAAAATTAGACCATGTTATTCATACTTATGTTTAAATCCTTATCCAAATGAAAAAAAATAACGCTTCACACCAGGATTTCCTGTGTCGTGGCTGTCATGGACACACACAAGACAAGAACACAACACACCCAGACCAGAAACAGAAATTCAAATTCATCAATCAAATCTCTTCTCTGCTGGGAACCTAGGACATTCCACTCAGTGCACGTCGTCAAGTCGAAATAAATCATATTATTATTGTTTTCAAGACTGTTTCAATTCATATCTAAGATTACTTTTTGAATTATTCAAATCGGCTATTCCATTCAATAAAATCGTTTACCCAGACCGAACATTAACGCGACACCAAAATTACTTTAATTGAACTTAAAATTTGATATAATTATATTATGTAGGTGGTTGGCATTCTAAATATTAAATTAAAATAATGGAATCGAGTGCCGGTTTTTAGTTGTTGGAGCTTTTTCATTGTAAGTAACGTGTTAAAGTTGTTTGGATTTTTGCAACGGACTTGGTGGTGAAAGATTGTGACTCAAAGAAACTTTGGATATTAGGCAAAATAATTGGCAGAGCGAAGCCTGCCGGGTCAGCTAAATTAACATATAAGAACAGGTTAAATTTTCACGAATAAAAATATATTGTTATTCCTTCGGAGGTTATCATGGCGTCGATAAGGTTAAGATTAAAACATAATATCATAACGATTTATTTTTGTTATTAGCGTTTCTATCAATGATAATAATCAAACAAAACATTATTTTAATTTTATAATAGCAAACTTTAAACGACTTTATTAAGTAGGTAGCAGGATTATTTTCATGGACGATTTTTAAAAGACCACTTTTTTACCTAAATCGGTACAACTCCTAATTTCATCCAGTTTATATAAGTGAGTGTAGCTTGTAAAGGAATAAATGGAACCGTACATCTTAATAAGCAACAGTAGTCATTAGTTCATTACACTCATAGGTAGTAAACTTGCCGCTTCATTGATCTAATTTTCCACATTTGTATCCCCCATTATTACGCACGCTTTTAGCAAATTAGCGGCCCAGAAGCTAATTAGGCGGAGGCACTCGATACGATATCGCTTTACTTGTCAGATATTAACGATACATTCTGATATCCTAAAATAGATACAGATCTTTTTTTTTACTGTGCTGAGCGAGCAGCCAAGCACCCTAATCGTACACCTCTATCATAATACATCGGTTTATCCACATTACTCTGAGCTATTACTATAGTGTTCAGTATGTATGATATATTACTTTAGTTAGACAAAATCATTAAATCATTTCATTCGTCATATAATTCTGAGTACACTACGAGTACATACACTCTACATGAATCGTAGTCAGAGTAGAGATTACTTACAAAAACTTGGTTACACGAGCGACCAGCGTGCTTCGGAGCCATAATGTGAAACTGTCAACTTAACAAACCTAGCCTGAATTATCTGCTGTCAACTGTTGTGTCTGTTGTTTTTTTCCCCTAAACTTTGTTTCGTTAATAGAAAATTGTGGTTACTTTGTTAAATAATTTTGAATTCTTAGACATTTAATGTGTACCATTTCAAGTAAACACTTTAGGAATTTGATCAAATCACTGGTTTTAAAGGAAATAACCCTACTGAGTTGTTATTGTAACATACTGCATGGTTTGAACTTGAACGAATCCCTGTTTCTTCATTTAAATTATTCTGATTCTTCAATTAAAATTTTTAGTAAACATAATATTATGTAGATTAATATGAATAATAAATTCATCTTACCCATTAAATGTTCGTTCTCCGCTAATAAAGGATCAAAATAATGCGACATGTTGAAGAACACATCTTCATCGCTATACGGTGTGCAGTCACTGGCTATATTTCCACAACTTCGGGGTTTGAAGTAGTATCCCGAGGGACAGCATTTCCTCACACAAAACGCACCGTACGCTGAACAGTTTCGAGAACAGATTTGGGCGATCAGCCCATCACTATCGTAATCCCGATCTATACACCACTCTCCCTGCGTTAATTTGCTCATGTACTTGGCATCTCTACTATTCGTATGCAAAACACTTCCCTCTATATTGAACGAAAAGTTTCGACTGTGTAGATCAAGAGCATATTCATCAAATTTACACGGAAGACCAGTTTCGACTTCGTATATGTAATCACCAGGCAAACCGATGTGTCTTAGTAACCACTTCTCATTGTTTTCTTGGTCAGTATCTCTACACATATGATATACCATATCGTAACTCTGGCCTTTTGGACAGCATTTACGGAGGTGATCTATATTCAATTTAGAGCTAAATTTTATTTCAGTCTCTGTTGCATTGCACGTTAATGTAACAGTTTTTGGAATGTTTTGTTTTAAGGAATCATTGACCACTTCCGCAACGAGTCTATCGTAACACTTATTTTGCCACACAAGTAAATCAAATTCAACATCAGTGTGGTGAAGCATTAACAAATTGTCACAATCCATCGGTATACTATGTTGAACATCGATGCTTTCTCCGATTAGAAGGGGTGGAACAGAAATATTATACGCATTGTCATCACTGTCGATACACTCATATTTTTCACTGTATTCCGTATCTAATTTGTAAATTTTAACTAGCGCCTGTTCCCTCGGACAACATTTACGGAAGACCGTCGCGTAACCGTCACCAGAATTATCAACGTTACCGGTACCCGCCGATGCACTAACGAGTGCACTTACGACAAAAGGGAGCAACATGTTTCTGTTCTAGAGCTCGTGTTCCCCTCAATATTTCAAATATTTTTTTACAACAGGTGGAGGGCGTCGATCGTCGCGGTCAGCATTGTTTACACGACTGACGACGTACATAGGTGCCGTCCGGTATAGCTCGTCGACGGCGGCTGAGTAACGCGGTAACGCCGGCCTCTGAGCTTCTCTGATCCGCGGCGGAGGCTGCTGCGCCCTTGAAATTGTTGACGCGACTTCCTACAAATGTCTAATGCAGCTTTTCGTGAACTTTATAGGAAATTGGTGAAAATCTATGTATTTTTATGCTTGGGCTTTCTCATATTGAAGTACACTGAAGGAACATTCACGTCGATTATAGTACACATAGGCACACCGTTAGCTTGTCAATAATACTGATACTAAAAGTACGCGCAGTTACTGATAATGTGACAAAGATGACTGTTTAACTTCTTATCAATATTGATAAAATATGAAGCGATTGATTGATTTCTTGGTAGATAATAGTATTCTTCGTGATAAACATGCATGAACTGTGGTATTTGCACAAACAAAAATATTTATCGGATCCAATAAGGTTCGAAGTATGATTTGAGCTTGTAAAATTCGTAGCTACAGCGCGACGCGGAAAGAGCAATCGACAACTTTATATTCCGCCGAGAAACAAACAAAACTCGTAGATATTCTCCTAAGAAGAAGTCAGTATTACATGTGAAAGAGCACGTGTTCAAGATAATGTAACTGTTGGAAGAATGGTAAACACAACGTAATAAGATTAAGAACCTATAGTTTTACATTTTGTTGTCTATGGCGCTAGTTGTACGCGTTAACTTGTCGCTGATTTTAATGTCACCATTTTATTTGTGCAATATACGTTAGTTATTTTTCTATTTTCGGTGTAGAACGTTGGTCGAGCGTGCCAAATGTATGCTATTCGAAGCTAATTTAAAGGAAACATATTGGGCTGAAGCTGTCGTCACAGCAGGCTATATTATTAATCGGTCACTATCATGAGTTTTGAATGAGGTAACGCCATATGAAAAATGGACTGGTTAGAAACCAAATATTTCACATTTAAAGATATTTGGTTCTAAGGCCATGGTCCATGTTCCTAAGCAAAATCGTTTGAAATGGAACCGTAAGTCACATGAATTAATTTTTAGCCCACAAAAATTAATTCATGTATTGTGGAAACACAAAGGGGTACAGAATGCATGACCCGGTTAGTAATAAGATGGTAATCAGCAGGGATGTGATTTTCATTGAGAAAACAGGAAATATAAAAAATATCACACAGGAACCTGTATCAGTGCCACAACTTACTTCAATTACTCTTAGTTCTACTAATGATACATTAGAGTGAGACAGCCTGCAAAATATCTCACAAAATGATACATTAACACCCACGAATGATGTATTGTTTGATAGCTGTAATGGTTCTGACTCCACATATTATCCAAGTACAAGTGATTATGATGAAAGCAATATCAATGATGATTTTCAGGTAAATATCACTTTAAGATCACATCAAAGGCGTAATATGCAAGAAAATAATTGTACCTATGTGTCTCACACAATTGTCAGATCCATTAACTGTACAGGAAGCACTATCAAGTACTAATGCTACAGAATGGAAAGAAGCAATGGATGAAGAATACAAATGTTTATTAGAAAATGATACTTGGGAGTTGACTAGTCTTCCACCAGATAAGCATTCATTACCAAGCAAATGGGTTTTTAAGAATAAAACAAACGAAATTGGTCAGTTAGTTAAATACAAAGCTAGACTTGTGATGAAAGGGTGTTCACAAAAATTTGGAATTGACTATACTGAAGTTTTTTCACCTGTTGTAAGACTTGCATCCTTAAGGTATTTGGTCGGATAGGCTCTATCAGATGAATCTATTTAATCCAGTCCCATTTTGTCCCACTTCGTCGACTTTTTTAAAGTTATGGTTGCCTAAAATATTTGGTCGTATACTTCCGTGATAATTCAAATATGGTACCCTATGGGTTCGGCGCATGGGACCCATTTTGTGGGTTCCATGTTTTCCAAACCTATTCAGGTTTGCCTTAAAGATAAAATTTACTTAAATCTGAGTAAAAGTTTAGCAGAGCTACGTACAGGTAATCCACTTTGAAAATAACCCAAATGCGTTTTACGTCACTAAGCAAATGTGCATTTCAAAAGTTGACTTGACTTGACCATCGCATAAAAGCACAGTGTATCTCACACGTAATACATTATTATGTATACCTAGGTATTGAATTAGATTGTTTACTGCTATTGCCAAGTCAATCTATGGATACATACATGGATTTCACAACTTTTTACGGCGCAAGAACTGCGTTGCGAGACTTAGGTTCTTTTACAAGTTATGTTTTTGATGGCATCTCATTTCTTTTTGTGTTGTCAATCTAACTGCAAATATAACTTTGTAATCCTATACATTTCTATGAGTTTACAAAGTTATTTATGCAGTTGGTGTATCTAGAAAACTAGAAAACTGGTCACTGGCTTGAAAAATAGACGGGCGCTCTATTCTCGCCAGCGTTGGCAGCCAGCGCTGGCTTTGGCTTGGCTTGAAAAACTTACACAAGACAAACACCAAGCCAGCGTTGGCCAGCGTGTAAACTAGGCATAATGCCTAAAAATACAAAATTTCAATTAATGTAAAATTTGAATGGAATAATATATTAAGGAAAACGCGTAAAAAGGAATACAATAAAACCATGATTTAAAAATCGTGTTGTATATTTTTAATGTACATAGTTAAAAATACCTTATATAATTTCCTAATTACTTATTAATTACACTATTGTTGACTTGTATATTGGCACTTTTTAATATCAAACAGTACATAAACCTTACTAAACCTATTGTGACGTACCATGAAACTTGAAATTATTATCGTACAATAATTTTTTGCTTTGAATAATATAATAAGTATAGTCAATCAGAAAGCTATTTTAACTGACTTATCTGCCTGTGCTTTTTTGTGCTAATTTATATTTAACACCTACTAATCATAATGTTCAAATAAACTTTCGATTCCGATTACAAATTAATATATTTTTATTAATGTTTGTATTTTTGTTGTTACTTGTAAATTACTTGTATTTTTCATAATATAGATACATATTTTTCATGATGTTTGTTGAATGACATAAATCAATTCATTTATGGGACACAATAAAGACATTTAAAAAGTGATAAATCAATAAAAGTTTGGTAGATACAGGTAAAACAAATAATACAACTATTCTCGAACCTCGGTGGCACAAAACCAAAGCGTCAAAACACAGAGAAATTTTTAAGTAAAAAATTTATTTCGTTATTCTATCATTTAAATATGAACATGGCATTTAAAGTCTAAATTAAAGCAAAAAACGAACTAATATTGTGACTTAACTTTAAGAAGCTTAAAACTATTCAAATCAGTTCCATATCATTTGAACAGAAAATGTTTTGCTCAAATCTCAGACTAGTTTTAGTTATTAGCCACAAATACGTGTGCTTAATGGCAGCCACAGCTTTTAACCACCATATTCTTGTACTTGCGTAGTATAACGTTGGAGTCATCTGTGTAGTAGAGCACCGAAATCGCCGACAACTTGATCGGAGCACACGATGGTTTTGGAACCTTTAACATTTGAGTTTACATATTTTTATTTATTTATTAATGTAAACAAAATAATAGTAGGAAACATAATATATTGAAAATAGCGTACAAGGGCACTGCTTATCCCATACAGGGATCTCCTACATTACAGCAGACCCGCAAAAGGATAGTTGAAAGATTGAGGCAAACTTAGTGCACACTAAAATATAATAAGAAAGATAATACATACATAGATATATACATACTTATTTTTAAACAATTGAAAGAATGTTTCCTCAAAATTTAAGCCTTGTAGTAGGTTAAAAATGCCGACGACAGCTTTGCTATCGTATGGCACATACTTGCAACCGTCAAGATGGCAAGGTTGGTAATTTTTTACACTTAATCATAGGTAAATCATAACATATTAAAATTGTAGCCTAGTAGAAGATGGATAAAAAATATTATTTTTTTGCATTTTCAAAAATTTAAGGGACGAGGATTCAACCGCGAGATGCCTGCCAGATCGGTACTTTCTAGATTGACCAATAAATAATAAATCGTCATTAAAAAAAATTCTAGCTTTGTGGGAAACGGGATAGTCAGATGGTTCAGTAGCTCTTCCACTAATACTAATGGCACACGTAACTATACAATGCATTCTAACGTCCATTCACGACATCTTTAAGACAATGACTGGGATATACGCAGCAAATTAACAACAGTGAAAACAATAAATATGCAAAAAATAAGAATAAAATACCTGGGTAGGGTTCAAAAGATGGACAAGAGTTTGTACAATGGCGTGGTTAGTGGCATTTTTATGCGCATTGAGAGGAAAGTTGCATTCGCCACTGCAGTAGAACGCGCCGTAGCCGTCGGGAGCTATGATCCAGTCCTTAAAAAGAAAATCTTTATTTAAAAAAGTCGAAATGAACCTCAAAAACTTCACGCTCTAAATACTTATTTGTGATCATGGTTCCGTCCATTATGCCAAGTTTACACGAGGCCAGCGTTGGCTTGGTGTTTGCCTTGTGTAAACAGTTTTTCAAGCAAAGCCAGCGCTGGCTGCCAACACTGGCGAGAATAGAGCGCCCGTCTATTTTTCAAGCCAGCTTTGTACCAACCATAGCTATTGATGAAATCGTCAGGTTATGTAGAATAAACCATGGCCCATGTTACGTAAGCAACATTCTTTTAAAAAAGTAAAATTAAAAGAAATCCATCTTTTGCAATCAAACTTTTTTTGATCTCAAACTTTTTTTGATGTTTGTATACAAGGACTGACTATTGCTGAAGTTAAAGCAAAAATCAAAAGTATACGTATTCAAAATACGTACTACTTGGAAATCGACAAAACCAAAAAGTCTACAAGATCATTTTCTTATCCAAATATCTAGTTTTTAACGATATGCAACATCCATCAGTACCTGCCACTCAAGATCCTTGAAGCTAACATACAAAGTTTGTATTTCACAACTTCTCGACGTCCAGTGAGATGTATCTGCAATAAAAGCATGGAATCAATTATTAGGTGGTTTAAATAAACAATAAAAATTTATATGTTCAGTCTCAAGAAATTAATAACGTATGCTGTGCATACAAGTTACCAAGTATCTTACCTAGGTCTGAACAAAGCTTGGAGGTACTGAATTTTTATTGTAGTGTCAATAAGTTTGAAGCATAAAAACTATATAAGGTTGGTGATAAATCGATGATAATGAAATAAAAACTCAGTAGGCCGTGCGTGTCTCGTGCGTTTTTTAGAGTTTTCGCTCCACGTAAAATATAATATAGATATTGAAAAAAAATTAAAGCTTTCTTTTCATTGGCGCAAAAAAAATTCGATCGGTACAGTAGTTGCCAAACCATTCATCAGAAACAAGCAATAAAAATCAAATCTTTCATCTTTACAAAATTCGTATATTACTCAAAGTATATAGATCATACGCTGGATTTTTGCGACGAGTCCTTAATTGTGTGTTTTGTATAATACGTACACGGTATGAAAGTGTGCGAACGTGCGTGTGTGAAAGTGTGCCTGTCACAACAGTTAGTTGATTTCTACGTGTCGTTCCACTGACGTCGACTGCATGTATTCCAAAATATCTATTTGCCTCTCTCACACACGCTGAGTACCTATTACGCGACAAATATTACGTTTTGTTTTTCCGATTTAAAAAAATACAGGTTGATGTTTTATTTGAATTGAATAACAACTAACATGTAGATTCAACAATAAAATTTAAGAAAATATTTTGTAATAAAACAACAATTTAATAGTATTTTACGTGGTAAGTAAAATTACGTATCTTTATCAATATCTTATATATTATTTGGCATTCTTTGAGTTGATTTTGTTAGATTTTAGGGAAAGGTTTGTGTTGAATCGTAAAAATATAATCATAAAGTGAAAAACAGTGTAAACAGTAAAAGTATACAAAGATTTCGAGTAGAGTGTTGCTACAAAAGTATAACACTACCAAAGATACATAATATATTTATAATAGCGCCCCTAGTCGCGTATTCACAAACTTCATGTACATCAAACTGTTTGGTTTATAATGAAATAAAAAAGCTAACCTAACCTAGAAACACACAGAAACCTGTCTATTTAATTTAAAAAAAATATTGAACATACTGTATATGGAATTTTCATTAAATTGAACACACACGCATAGGTCTTTTGGTTTAAGCTCAGCTTTGCATTAGTGTGAGTGGGTCCCTGTGTCAGGCGTAAATATCGTTAATCATTTAGTCCCGGCCAATAACTCGTAGACTGCTTAATAGAGTAGAAATAAGAAGCCTAGTGATCGGCTCCATGGGTGGGTTGAGCAGTGGCAACATGATCTTAAATATTTTCTATTGGGAGAAAAGCACTCGAAAAAAGTATTTTTGTCATGGAGGTAACATGGAGAATAATACAGGGTGTGATTTTTTTTTTCAAAAACAATGAGTTCGATTCCTGACTAGGCATATTGATTTTTCAAAATCGAACGATGGAGTTTTAGTTTTCATCAAAATCGGTGCCCAGACTCCTTTCAACATTTTTCGATATTCCTCATAGTTTCGGATTTCCCCATCCACGCACACTTGAAAATTTCATCCTGTATACAGGTGTCCCGTACAGTGGACCAACGGAGAACTGGTAATAGGGGGGCCCTCTACCAAAACCACTAAATTTTATCGTTTTAGGCCTATTGGTTTAAAGGATACAATGGTTTAAACATTACTTAAGAGTATGAATTTTACTACAATATGATGTTTGAAAGAAGCTTGCGCAAATACCAGTAATACCGTTAATACCAATTTTCCGTAGGTTCACTGATCACGGGACACCCTGTAGGAGATACTATACGTAAATTTATTAACTATAAATTTGGTAAGAACCTGTAAGAGGATTCCTCAAGTAATTCTCTGAATAGCCATGAGTGCGCCATCGCCTGGCTTCCCGCTTCCTCCTCGCCCCAGCATCACCGCTGCCTAGCTTTGGGGCGTTCTTGAAGTACGCCACCAAGAACGGCTGCTTCCCTTCCGCCGCGACTCCCCGAGCTTCCTCCAGACCAATCTCTTCTGGCTTAACATGTCGTTCTGCAAAACGTATTTATGTATCATGTCACCTATCATGTCATCGTACTAAATAATCAAACCTACTTTACATTACCTACTTCTCTTATTAGTACCGTACTAATAAGAGGTACTAATAGAAAGAGTAGGATGTTTGTATAGGTCAATTCTTGCAATTTCAAAGCTAAACAACGAATTGTTTTGAATTTTTACACACACGTCCTACGGTGGACTGGTCTAGTCAAGACTTTCTTAATATACACTTCCATGATATTATTTGTAGGTATGAAATGAAAAACTTTGTGCCAATGTGTGCAGACTGAAAGCAGCAAATAAAAAAGAATACAGAAAAAAATGACGTCATTCTTAAAGCAATTTGAAAGGCCATTTATTATAATGAAAAATTAGTACAAGTTGTACTAGCAATAAACATAGTCGCAGGTCGCAGAGAGGGATAGTACCGGGTTGTGAGTGTGGATGCATCGTAATGAAGAAGCCTTGGTTGTCGGCGGGCGCACTGAGCCACGTCGCGAGCGCCGTAGTCACATTCAGCTCGAGCCACCCTTCCGCGCCAGCGCTCGTGTTCACTGCCGCTACCCGCTCCAACTGAAGACTTCTGTAATCATCACAGTACGCCCCGGTTATCTACGTACACACTAGCAATATGGACATGCCATATACATTTTACCAATCAATTCAAAGTTTTAACAGCGAGTGCAACCAGTCAGCAACAGGTAGATTAATCTTACCTTATAAATCTTTCGTTTTAAAATTATCGGAGAAGTACATAGAAGTAGAATAGTTTAAAAAAATCATAGTCGAATTTCGACTACTAGGCGAACACTAGTTAGTAATAAAATTGTGAGCTCTACTAAACATAACTTGGCATAAAGATGTGATGTGGTAACGTGATGTGAGATATACACACATTTACTTTACAAGTTTCATAAATTTCGACTCCAACTAGATCATAGCCTTTTTCCAGTTAGCAGTTCTCTTTCACAGCTAACCTTTTTAAAGCCACCAGGTGGATTTTCGCGTGGCAGTGCCCACAACCTTTTTTAAAGACTACCAACACTAAGCCGCGTTTAAGGTAAAATTACTGCGTAATTCTGGCACTCCAACTATTAACATGCCAAGTTCAAGCACAGTTGCTTTAGGTTTTCGTAGAAAATTTTATGTTAATTATATTTTATAAAAAAAGTACTGCGCGGTGCACGCCCCTAGTAATCTAGCGCTCCTAGTGATAATTCGCCTCTGACTACGAGTTAAATTATTACGCACCCTAAGTTATCAACACTGAGCACCCGATGGGCCACCACTGTGTAAAGGCTGGTGGGATCTTCTGTATGAGAGGCTGCTTGATGCAACCGCAGCTCGGCGCCAAGTAAAGCAGAGGCGTCGCCCGGTGCCCCAGCCACCTCGAACCAAACATGCCTGCCATGTCCGTGACGTAACGCTCCCAGATGATGCTCTGGAAAAAATATTACAAATTTAAATACATACCGGATTATTATTATATATTAAATTATTATAATATATTTAATTATCATTATATATTAAATATAATAATATATTGACCGGAGAGGTTCAAACCGCCGCCGTGAAGCTAGTTCTTCGGGTATTTAAGTCGGTTATGGACTGTTGTTATTAAAACTATTAATCGTAGACATAAAATTAAATCTTGTAATGTAATTATTTAGCGCATATAATCAATCTGCTCGCTCACGAAACCAAAAGAAAAGTCTGTCTAGAAAGCTTATACCTTTTCTACACTAATATTATAAAGAGGAAAAATTTGTATTTTTGTGTGTATGTTTGTATGTATATTTGTAATGAATAAACACAAAAACTACTGTGCCGATTTCGAAAATTCTTTCACCATTGGAAAGCTACATTCAGCCTGAGTAACATAGGCTATATTTATTGCTAGAAAAGATTAGGGATCCTTACTAAAACTTAAGTTACGTAACCCAAGGTGTAAAAAGTGCCCTAATACGTCTTTCGTCGCATGCGCTGCGGAAACTATTGACGATAGAACAAAAGTATGTTCTACAATATTAAAGATAATATCAATATCTACAAAACACTTCCGGATACTATATGTCCAACTATTATCGTTATGTCACAATAACCACTTTTCACAGTTTTAAAGTTAATAGAAATACCGACCAAAATTAGACCATGTTATTCACACTTCTGTTTAAAAATCCTTATCCAAATAAATCATATTGTTTTCAAGACTGTTTCAATTCATAAAGATTTTGGAATATAGGTTGGCATTCTAAATGTTAAATTAAAATATTGGAATCGAGTGCCGGTTTTTAATTGTTGGAGCTTCTTCATTGTAACTAACATGTTAAAGTTGTTTGTACTTTCGCAATGGACTTGGTGATGAAAGTTTGTTAATCAAAAAAACTTTGGATATTAGTGAAATTAATTGGCAGAGCGAAGCCTGCTGGGTCATAGTTAATAATCTTGGTATCATCTAAGGCACGATTTTTTATAACTAATTTTAAATTTAGGGGTAATTAAGGAGATAGAAGGTACTTCTTACCTACTTAAGTATGCAAAAAATTAAGTATAGAAAAGGATTTTAAATAATTTATTAATATATGTAAGATATACTTACCTGAAGTACATGCAGACATCACTACAGATATAGTATAGCTTAAATATAATATATCATTTATAGTACGAAGAATATGTAGATAGGATAGCTACTTAATAGGCAAAATAGGTATTAAACTGAGAAACTAGCTAGTAGATATGTATACCTACCTATTTGTTATTGTTGTACACGTGCATGAGGAGTTAAGTTACAGCCGGTTTAATGAACACCTGTTGTACCAACGTTGCACAGTTTGCCACTTTTAGAGATCAATTTAATTGGTTTATTTTATCGTCGCCCACATTTTTTAAAGTTTACAGATTTCTAGGTACCTACGTACGTTGTGCCAAAATTTGACTCCAAAAAAATTTGAAAAAATTAAACCGACTTCTAAAATACCTAAATTACTAGCTGACCCCGCAAACGTTGTTTTGCCATGTAAGTTTATTGGAGCGTTAAAAATCGACTTTTGAAAAATTGGGGCTGGTGATATAAGGGTGAAAATTTAGGGTTGTTTGTATTTTTAATGCCACATTATTGAAAAATAAAAATAAAAAAAATTGTCCAAAAAATAAAATAAAATGTTAGGTGTGGACAACCCCTATCACTTAGGGGTATGAAAAATAGACAGTTACCGATTCTCAGACCTACTGAATATGCATATAAAATTTCATAAAAATCGGTCAACCCGTTTTGGAGGAGTATGGTAACTAAAACTGTGACATGAGAATTTTATATATTAGATAAATTTTATGTAGCTGGAAGTATTTACTGACATACTCTTTATATAATGTATGTAATTCAAAATGTTTTTAAAGGGCATTAACGGCTAAACGCCCGTATCAGTTATTGGAAGTTTGGAAACTGAAAGAATATTCGATATCTACTAATCTTAACTTAATAAATTCCAAATTTATTTTTTATTTGTATATTTTATGAAACGATTAATGTCATTTTGCTCTATCTACTTACTTATTTTATTTTCATCGACATTTATATTGCTGCGTATTCCTTTGGTAGTATTTTTAAAAAATTTTTAGTGTTTTTTTCTTAAGAACCTATTTTTATTTCACTTAAGTTACAATCCTATGTTTACAAGTAGTGCAGTTTAATAAATTAAATATATACAAAAAATAAAAATATCTACAGATTGAATATGCCATCCAATAGCTCCGCTTGCGGCATGGTGCCCAGAACGCTGGCAGCGTTACCCCGTTGAACGGCAAGGCTTATTTTTTGAGCATAGTAGCTGCCAGCCCTCCGGTCACCCGAAGCGAGGATAAGCCGGGATAACATGTCCTTCATAAAAATTGTTATACTTTAGTAATTTATTTTTATAATAAATTACAAAATTAAATGATGCACACAACCGGAAACTGGTTGCTAACCTCTGTAATATAATAGATATGTACCTACCTACTTAATATGTCTCGCCCGCCAGGTCATAAAGGCGCCGGTAAATATAAATAGAAAAAACCGTCTCCATCTCAATCAAAAATTATTATATCATTATTCTGGAAACGATATGAAAGAACCCGCCGACAAATAACTATTAGTCAGAGGCATGCAGTACTTTTTTACAAATATTTAAGGCGCTCACAACTGCCTACGATTTTGAGGAATCGTGCATCTTCGGCCCGCGGCTCCCTCTAATCCCTCAAATTTTCAAATGCGCCACTTAAATATGAATGGAGCGGACTAGACTAACCACAGAAATATATCTAGATAGAAGAAACAAGTTCAACAATTTGTAGGGAGACCGAGCGTGTAACATTTTGCGTAGGTATACTCTGACGCCACGAGGGTAATTTAGTGATGGACAAACACATGCCGCGTCAAACGATTCAAAAGCATCGATTAGAACACGGCACACCGATTCTATTACCGATATTCGATAAGAACCGAGAGAGGAAATGATGATTAGTTTCGACAGAGGAAATGAGAGTCTCAGAATTTCTAATCGAAAAATATAAATGTACCTACCGAACCAATAAATTGCATTACATTTGTCAGTACCTACTATAGCCACTGCAGTTGTTTACCTACAAACGTAACATTTTTATATACTTATGAGAAGTCCTTCAAGAATAAGTCCTTCTCTGAAGAAGATTGACCTTTTAGCTGTAACACAAATTGTATTATATTAATAACACAAAATAGATCACACACAGACTTACGCATGAACGCACACACAAAAAAAAACATAAAGCTAAATATTTAAAAAAATATTTAAGTAGCTTTATGTACCTGTTCATCATTTGACATCATCACTACATCAGTAGTCGGATAAGCTGTACTGATTACTCGTCGGTACTTTGATGGTAAAGTAAAGGTGTCTTCGTAGAAATGTATAGAACAAATCCGGCTGTTTTTTGTAGGAAATCTTTTTTAATGAGGGTCATTCGGAAAACTGAAATTAAATTGCTATATAATGTAAACATAACCTGTTTGTTATTTAATAATATATTTTTCATCACATCTATTCGAAAAGTACGACTTGGTTCGCCTTTAAATGCGCCCTAAATTGGTGTTTTCTATAAGAAACTTATAACGGGCAGGAATGAGTTTTTCCTCTCGCTTTATAAGTCATCTAAGTCATAAGACATCGAAGTGTTCAACGCCAAAGAAATCGAACGCAAATATTGTTTGAATAAAGACGATGGAACTACAGAACTACAGCTCGCGTTTTTGTCAGTTTTGACGGATTGTTAGAAATGAGCCAGATTCGGACATTATTTCAAACACGCAGAATATATAAATCTACAACAATCTGTATTCTTAATAAAACTGTAAGTAACAATAAATTTTCATAATTGCGAAAATGTCTCATATGTATAACTGGCTTGTCAAATTAAAGCCGCAATGGAAAACTAGCATTAGACACACAATCGCCCGCTGTATGAAAATAATAAAAAAAAATGTTTTCTAATTTAATTAATAACATATATTTTCGGACAAATAGTACTTATCTATGAAAGGGAATACCTTGATTAAAAGCTCCAACTTTATTGGTGGTGTTAGAGCAGTTAATTTTGTTCTTAAAATCTGACGTCGTACGCGGACGCAGTCGGTAGTAGAGTAGAATGAAGAGCCGTCGTCGAGGCGAAGTTTCGCCACGCGAGGTACCTACTCGTACATACACTTGTTGCTTCTATCTAGATATATTTCTGTGAGACTAACATATTTTTTACTATTTTTTACTATACATCGTAAATTTTGCTGGAAATGAACAGAAAGAATAACAAATTTGCTGAATTAGCAGTTGTCAGCGCCTTAAGAAGCTATGAGTCACGTCTACCTGTAGTTTTTTAGTCGAAAAGAATATCGAATGCCATTGTTTTAACTCTCCAACTTTACGATGAATAGGCAAACAAATATGGGATAATTGTCTGTGCACTATATGAAAGTGGCGTTTTATATGTAACTTACCTCAACGGTATTTTTAGAAGTAGATATTAATTTAAATATTCGACAAATAAATATAGATTTGATGTAATTTTATGCAAAAAAGTATTTCCTTCCTTCCTACAGTCAATTAAAATGGATTATTGATTTAATTTTTCTACTAAATTAGCCTTAAATTCATCTGGGGACCAGGGTCCGCTACTTGAAATGTGTGACAATGAACAATTGATAAGGTGCCCACTGAATATCATTATTCCGAGAACGTAAAGATTATGTGACCAGAAATAGCATTTGCATTTATAAACATCCATGCGTGTAAGTAAGTATACATTTTGTATGACGTTTATTAAGTGTGCACAAATTGTACTTGATAATGAATAAAAGCTTTTGAATTTGTCCATATTATTATACTAACATTAGACGCCTTCACAAAAATGATAAAAAAGTCCTTGTATGTATACAGGATGTCCCGTAATCAGTGGACCAACGGAAAACTGGTCTTAGGCCTTTTTTGTGACAATGGAAAACCTTCATAGGTATCCGAGAGCCGTGGGAGCGACTCCGGGTTATGTGGGATTCTTACCCATTAAAGCCCCCTCGATGGTCTTCCTCTGCTCATGTGGGGGCTCCGAGATTTCCGGTGAAACGCACCGGTTCATCGTCCTAGGCCTAAGGGTTTAAAAGATATTATAGTTTAAACATTACTTTAAAGTATGAATTTTACTACAATATTATGTTTCAAAGAAGCTTGTGCATAACTTTTGTATTATTGTGAAAAGGTTACTTTAAAATCTTACTTAGTAAATGTTATCTTTTCGGAATCAGTGTAAATAAGGTAAGTACAGATATTTTTAAAATAAAGTTCCACAATTCCATAATACAAATTTTTAGCACAAGCTTCTTTCAAACATTATGTTGTAGTAAAATTCATACTTTTAACTTTTAAGCAATGTTTAAACGTCGATAAAATTTAGTGATATTGATAGATAATGGTCCCCCCTATTACCAGTTTTCCGTTGGTCCTCTGATTACGGGACACCTTTATATAATGCATAAACATTTCAAGATCCTAAAAATAGCTACTCACTTTTACTTTGAAAAGTCATGATCAGGTCGCTTTCGTCGATAGCCTGCTGTTCTTCGCCGCTAAGAGCCATCTCCGAACTCCGTGTTGGACGAGCTTGTTCATGTTCTTCTGCTAGTTGCTTGTAAACATCCAATAAAAAACTTGGTGCGGAACGATCCAAAGGCGGTGTCCGAGATCTCCGCGGCCTTTCGCCTAGGCCTAACAATTCCAGAATTTCATGCTCGACAACTTGTCGTTCGTGTCGCGTCATAGAATGATGTATCACAGTCTGATCCACTCCATTGTCAATGTATAGCCCAGAAAGGGCTGCCTCTGTTAGTCTAGTAAACAACAGCAAAAAACTCGCGCATTGCCACGCCGTCTCCGTACCAGCCATGATCACTATTCCCTAGAGTTACCTGTGTACGCTGTCAAAGCGCTCACACTCAACTAACGAACAATTTATGTACAGTACAATGAGTCGGTTGAACTGAGAAACACGCGACTGGACTGCCCGCAGCCACTGAACCTGCCCACTCAAGGTGGGCCACCGGCCGTCGCCGCCGTACTCGCCGCGACTCCCCGCCTCTCCTCTGCCCTCTCACGCCATATTATAAGCAATCTTCGTTTTAATTGTAAACATGTAACTATTAAAGCGCCACCGTCCGCGTCGGAATAAAAGGCGTGTGTGTACGCGCGTCATGCTAGCTGTCTACAACATATATTTTTTTTAGTTTTACAATTTTAGGAAAACTTACGGCTAAATTGAACAGTTTAGTTAAATTAATGGCACCTGATGGCCAATTAAAAGTTTTCACTTAGGTATATCTAAAACGAACGGGCTCTCCGTATATTACTACACTTACTTACTATCTATTAAAGAATAATAATTCTTTAATAATTCTTTAATAAAGAATAATAATTATTTAATAGATAGACTAGAATGATTATACCGAACGAAATCGTTTTTTTACGTCAAAGTAAGTACTTACTTTTAACTTGACTCCTGTCTACAAATTCACGATCTAAAAGTCTGGTAACAAAAACCTTGTTCAATATCATTATGTGCGCGTACCTAGAGTTTAAATGTAATGAATTGTTAATTATATTAGAAACATTAGAAAGTTTAATTAATACCTACAGATACCTATAACTAACCGACTCTTTATTGATGTAATAGATATAAAGTATTCGTAAGTAAGAAGTGTACCTACTCGTAAATGTACGAATAGGTATGGGTGAATTTTTCAATTGTGCGTGGATGCGGAAATCCGAAATTATGAAGAATTGCGAAAAATGTTGAAAGGAGTCTGGGAACCGATTTTGATGAAAACTAACATTGGATTTTTGAAAAATCAATATGCCTCTAGCCAGGAATCAAACCCGTTGAATTTGAAAAAACAATCACTCGGGACACTAGTAGATTGTATCACAATTGTGAAGGATTCTAAGTAGAGTAGGTAATCTTTAGTCATGGACCTACAACGTAGCGACGGATTCAAAGTCCGTCGCCCGCGCCAAAAATATTTTGCGCCCGAGTGATACACTCTACTTTTCATCATCACCCTCTCTATGAGAAAATGAAAGACGCCTCAAATTCTATTGTAATATTACCTATTATTTAATAAAACATAGAGTAACAACTAAATTGAAATTAAATAGTACCTATCTGAAAATAAAACAACTAAAAATCTATATTATATATATGTGTGTGTGTGTGTGTACAACTATAAGTATTTACATTTGAGACATTTTCGCAATAATGAAAATTTAGTAGGGTACTTACAGTTTTATTAGGAACGGTGTATTGCCATATAAGTTATCGAGTTTTTTGTAGATATTGATATGTTCTTTAATATTGTAGAACATACTTTTGTTCTATCATCAATAGTTTCCGCAGCGCATGCGACGAAAGACGTTTTACCTGGGCACTTTTTTTACATCTTGGGTTACGTTACTTAAGTTTTAGTAAGGATCCCTAATCTTTTCTAGCAATAAATATTACTCAGGCTGAACTAGCTTTCCAAGTTTTTGAGTTTATTCATTACAAACATAAACACACACACGCACACACGCACGCGCACACACACACACACACACACACACACACACACAAATGTTTCCTCTTTATAATAATTATTATTAGTGTAGATAGGGAATATAATATAAAATCTACAACAATCTCTAATAGATATTGATTCCTGCCCACTTAAAAGTTTCTCATAGAAAACATCACCTTTGGGCGCACTTAAAGGCAAACCAAGTCGTACTTTTCGAATAGATGGGATAAAAAACTCATTCCTGCCCACTTAAAAGTTTCTCATAGAAAACATCACCTTTGGGCGCACTTAAAGGCAAACCAAGTCGTACTTTTCGAATAGATGGGATAAAAAACTCATTCCTGCCCGCTAAAGGTTTCTTATAGAAAACACCACCTTTAGGCGCACTTAAAGGCGAACCAAGTCGTACTTTTCGAATAGATGGGATGAAATAGTAGATTGTATCACAAGGGAGCAAAATGATATTTTTACGACGAGAGCGCTTTTTTGAATCCAGAGCGAAGTGAGGGATTCTAGAGTCGAATCCCGAGCGTAGCGAGGATGCCTTTAGTAGAATCCTGAACGTAGCGACGGATTCAAAACGAAAACTCAAATTCAAGACGAAAACAGTAATTTTGACGTGCTTTAAATCTATTTCTTATAAAAGTGATACTAAAAAGTCTTTTATAATAACTACTTCAATGATTTATTACATTTATAAAACCTAACCCATTGAAGGGATTTCTCAGTTAGAGACTTCTGTTTATTATTGATTATGATATATAATCATCTTGAAAATGGTATAACTGTCTATGCTAGATATAGTCCGCTCAAAGTAAATTGTTAAGGTTATACAACACTTATAACAGACTAGCTTACCCGGCAGGCTTCGCTCTCCAAAAATAATTTTGCCTACTTATCCAAACTTATCATTTAAGTACCTTAAATTATTTTAATTTTAGTTTCTTTTTTGCCAGAAACTTTAAACACCAATTCTGTTCACCTCCTCTATTAATGCGAAAATCCAAACAACTTAAACTCGTTAGCTACGATTGAGAAGCCCTAACCATGATTGATCTAAATAATTTGTAACAACTTTATACCTATATTTGTGCAAATAAACGTTTTGTCTTTGTCTTATCTATTTATAGTGTCTATGCTTGGGGATTTCCCGTCAGCTGATTCAAAATTGAACAATTTTATCATTTTATTTTTTCATGTTGAAATAAAAATAAAAATTAGCATTATTTTTGTATTTTTTACCTATCTAGCACTATTTGAGATGTCATTTAGCACCCATCTGAGATATCGAGTTGGCAACCCCAAACATGACTGTGTCAAAATGAAATGTTATTTAAAACAAAAACACTTGATATATTATATGAAAATAACTTTCTATCCCTTTTTAACACCGTTAGGCGATGAATTTCAATAAAATATGAAATGCATCTTCCATTAATTCTATTAAAGAATGGTTATGCAAAATTTGAAGCACATCGGACCGAAGAACCATGTAGTTCCATACAAACTTTGCCCTCATACCCTCTTAGGGGTCGAAATTCGGAAAATTCCTTCTTTTCTGACGCCTACGTCATACAAAGAACACACCCTCAAAGTTTCAGATTTTTACGAGCAGCAGTTTAGGCTGTGCGTTAATTCTCAGTCATTCAGGACAAAGGATTTTAATTATAAATGATATGATGATTATGATAATAACTTATGAAGATTAATAACTTTTACTTCAGTAATGTTTAATTTTTATTAATTTTAGTTAACTTTAAGTAAAATTTTACATTTTTATTTTTTTCAATAAATGATCTTAATTATATGACCATAACTTTACTGTATGAGGCATTTAATAAGATGAACAATATGATGAATATGTACTGTATTCATAAATGCGGTACAGCTCAGTAGAAGGCACACAAGAACAAGTTTGCTAGTCAATATGTCAGTTTAGTAATTGTTTTAAAGTTTAAAATTTAAACTTTAAATTATAGTTGGTAGTATGAGAATGAAAGTACCACTCTCACTGCCATGAAACTAACAGATCTCGTCAATTCAAATTGAAGATACCTATATGGTATTGTCATTTAAAGAGTCAAATCATTGGAATAAAATCTTTATTAATATAACCTTAAAAGTAGTAGTTTTTAATAAATGTATGCATTACATAGAAAACCAATCACTTAACATATTTCTCCATAAACTTTTTGTGGAATTCTGATCTCAGTGAGTCATTGATAAATGTGTTGGGTTTTTTTTCAGGTTCTGAGCGTGCACAGTTTTTAAAGACAACATCATCGTCCCATCTTCTCTTGACCTGCAAAACAAATTAAAACATCACAATAATTTACCACTAAGTACTGGTTTTTCTAAGGTAGTCTATAGTAACATTACAACCCAATTTAGATTTGGATTTATTTGTTTTACATTGCATTACTACATGTCTCATTGAAAACTCCTTTTTTAAAGTCGGTTAAAAAAGTTGAGATTCATGAAATTACCTTTAGGTCATTTTTTTGTCCAGCTGCAGAGTAGTTTAGCAAAGGATTTCCTGACAATATATTTTCCATTCTTATCCTTTCCTCTTCTTGTTTTCTTTCAGCTTCCTGGAAAATTAACAATTGTAATTTAAATTGAATCACATGAAAAAATTAAAATGACAATATTTTAAGGTATAACTAGCTGACCCCGCAAACGTTGTTTTGCCATTTATAAGTTATCGAGCTTGATGAAAAATTATTAAATTACTAAAATAACTATTAAAAAAGGGTTGATGATAGAAGTGTTAAAATTTAGGGTTGTATGTATTTTTAAATGCCACATTATTAAAAAATAAAAAAAATGTTCAAAAAATAAAATAAAAATGTTGGTTAGACAATCCTTAGAGGTATGAAAAATAGATAATAGCCGATTCTCAGACCTACTGAATATCATTATATATTAATAGGTGAAGTCAAATCAGTTCAGAACAATTTTCTCTTTCGTTTCTCAACCAATTTCCCTCATTTTTTGTTTGGTAGATATCTGAAATTAAGGAAAGTCCACAGAAAAATAAATAAGATACCATCAAAAACAATACTTGAAAAAAATACAAGTCTCACAACTCAGTTCTTGCACCGTAAAAAGTTGTGAGATCCATGTTTGTATCCATAGATTGACTTGGCAATCGCAGTAAACAATCTAATCATTTCATATAATACATAATTATGTATTATGTGTGAGATACATTGTGCTTTTATGTCCGATTGGAATAAAACAAAAAGGTACACATATTATATACCCTTGATAACACTATGCTTAATTTGAAGAAGGATTAATATAAGGTCTGATACACATTTTACGTATTTTACGTTTCTTTCTTCAGACGATTTAATATTTTTTATGAAAATAAAAGCGGTTATTGTGTGACTAAACTATGATACTTAGATATGTGAGTATAGATAAGTAAATAAGTAATAAGTACAAATATAAAATTCTCGTATCACAATGTTAGTTACAAAACAGCTGGACCAATTTTTAATGGAATTTTTTATGAATATTCAGTAGGTCTGAGAATCGGCTACAGTCTATTTTTCATAGCCCTAAGTGATAAGGGGTGTCCACCCCTAACATTTTTATTTTAGTTTTTGGATAAATTTCTTTACTTTTATTTTATTTTACAAAATTTTCACACTTCTATCACCAATCCCTATTTTTATTAGTCATTTTAGTTTTTTTAATTTAATATTTTTTCATCCCACTCTAAAAGTATTAAATCAGCTAGTATTAAAATAAAATCTTAACCCAATCTTATTCGCATTTTTTTAAGATTTCTATAATCACAATACCTTTTTGGCCTGATCGATGGCTCGCTCTTTCTTTATCTTGTTCAGTTCTGCAAGCAAGGCAGCAGTGTCATCATCTGAACCATCTGAATCAGATGAATCTCCTTCAAGGGGGTCATCAGCATCTAAGCTTGCAGCGGGCACTTGATCGATTTTCAACCTCTTTGTCGGAGGTTCATTTTGTCTTCTAGCACCTGGAACTTTTCCCTCCTTCTCCCTATCATCAAGCTCCTTACGGAAATCTCTGGAGCGTAGTTCCTCTGTTGTTCCTTGACCTTGCTCTCTGTAAACAATTTATCTATTTATATGCTTCATAGTATGTTGTCCCAGCTAAAATTTGGGATGTTCAGGAAAATAAGGGGAGCTTTAATAAATCAAACACCTTTTTACAGTGAACTAGTGGACACCCAGTAATCGATATTCTACGCTAATTTACTAAAACTTTCTCCTTCTATGTACTTCTTTGATAATATTAAAATGTAAAATTTATAAGGTAAGGTACCTGTTGCTGACGGGTGCCACATGCTGTTTACATATTTTTGAATTGATCGGTAAAATGTATATTATATGAATTTAAAAACAATTAATTACTATAAAAGTAAGCCAATTTAAAAATTCAAATGAACATTATAGGAAAAATGAAAACGAATTCAAGTTCGCGGCCACTCGTTCCTTTTTTTAAAAATACTAATTTGTGTGAAATTCGTGCGCAGCCACCTGTTCAGCCTATAGTAATTTCAAAAAATACTTTTAATTTACATAAATTTACATAATATCTCAAAATACTATTCTCAGATTTAATAACGTATTGAAAAAATGTATCAATAATAAAAAATGAATTCATGTGACATTAATTTCTACAATATTTTTAAAAACAGAACATTCTATGGCATGGCAGATAAACGTAAATTTTTAATTGTGCACTTTTATTGTTAGCTTCAATACTTTTGTGACGTTAACATTTCCAAGTTTACCATCATTACCTTCAGTATCTACTCGTATTTTTATCCTTTCATGCTGAACGTGAATGCACCATCTGCACCATGCACCACCATAACCTGTTACCTAATCTGTGTTTGTAACCAGAAGAAAAGATATCACTTCAAAAATGCTTGTCATTTTTGTGTAGGTGTGTGTGAGTGTGTATATTGTGTGTAAAAACATATTGTTGTGTGCTTGCTGTGTTTTTTCATTAATTTAATATATTTCCAATGTATTTTACTAAATTTAATTAACTGGGCTATCACGGCGGTGATAGCCCAGTGGCTTAGAATTCGACCTCGAATCGAGGGGTCCGGGTTCGAATCCCAGTGGCACGCACCAATGACTTTGTAAAAAAGTTATGTGCGCTTTATAAAATTAAATATCACCTGCTGTTACGGTGAAGGAAAAACATCGTGAGGGAACCTGCATGCCTGAGAGTTCAACAAAAAAAAATGTTCTCAAAGGTATGTGAAGTCCACCAACCCGCAGTAGGCCAGCGTGGTGGACTAAGGCCTACATCCCTCTCATTACGAGAAGGAGACCCGACCCTGTAGTGGGTCATTACTGGGTTACTGGCAATTAACTGTCTGCACAAAAAAAAATATTTGGACTGCTGAACAAAATCAATAATTTAACAATAAAATCGTAACATGTAAAATCAAGTTTTTAGTTATGTAAGACATAATTATTGTATGCCCGCATAGGGTAGAGTGTTCTAAACTTATTATAATTTTTGTAACATCTTTCTCATGTACCTTCCTTCCTTCCTTCCTTCCTTTCAGCCCTTAGTAGTCCACTGCTGGACATGGGCCTCCCCTAATCGACGCCACTCCGCCCGGTCCTGGGCCCTCTGAATTCAACGGTTTCCCGCTGTCTTCTTCAGGTCATCAGTCCACCTGGTGGGAGGGCGGCCTGTGCTCCTTTTGCCTAATCGTGGTCGCCATTCAAGGAGTTTTTAATAAAAGTATCCTATGTTACTTCTAATACCTCCAAGAATATGTGTACAGTTTCACAGTTAAATATAATACAAATAATTCTGTATGTACTCAACATAATAATAATATGTTGTTTATTTTGCAAATTGATAGAGCTAATTATGTAGCTATAGCACAACATAAACCTGTATAGTGTATGTATAAGCATAAGTGTAGTCAGCATAAGTGGTGAGCACAATCTTAATTGGTTGGTGTGACATAGGGATGGGTTATTCTTGCCAAATCGCATACCATGGCTTTAAAGTATATCCACCTTCTCATACCAAGTACAAAAACCAGGTATCAAAATACTTTGAAAGTATTTTCTGTCCAGCAATGTAACAAGTCGAATTTTTGAATACTTGCTTCCTTGCAAGTTTAAACCTTATTGTTATACAGATAAGTTTAAAAATTTATTTATTTATTTATTTACGCTTTATTGTTTTATAACAATGGGTGGACTTAATGCCTAATGGCATTTTCTATCAGTCAACCCCTGTGAATAGCGAGAAACTTACATTTACTTAATATTTCAATCAAGGTGTATAATACTTTGAAAGTATTTTATTTCACGCTTAAGCATAATCTGAACCTTGTGTATGAATATAAGATATAATTTTGCATTTTGGAATTTTGAAGTTTAAGTACGGGCTAACAAATTAACGGCTAGATGTTTTCTCTAAATGTGTTTCGTTAGATAGATAGGCTGGTGAGACAACATACTGGCTGAACTCTACTTGCATCTTGCTCTCAGATCTACGTGACCACTAATTGAAAGGGTATTGTGTGTTCTATTAATACATGAAATAAAATAGGTATAATACTTCAGTATAATATGCTTGGTAGGTAGGTACACAATATTATTATAAATAAGAGTATCTAAAAAAATTACCAACAGTTTTAATATTTCATCCCCAATTGGGTATACAATAGAAAATATTATGAAGCCAAATTAAATTAAAAAAAAAACTACACACCATCTCTAGTTTGACATTGACGGCACTACAGTTCACGTGGTTGGTTTGTCGGTCATCAGTTTGTCAGTGTGTGGTGTCTATCTATGGGTCCAGCATTTTTTTATGACTACTCTACATTGGCCGAAAATGATTATCTGGTTGGGGTGTAGCCTTCGAGGCACTATGGGACCAGGGACTTAAAAAATTTCATCAAAAATTTCAACCCTATATAACCCCTCTTTTTTATACTACCAATGGATAGAGGAATCTATGGAGGTCAACTTTGCTCCAGGGCCCACTGCTCTGAAGTCAATCCTCGCGGAGCTGGAGGGTAAAAACCAAAGCTCATTATGAAAGCGTCTGAGATTTTCATCGGAAATTTTCAACCCCGTAAAATCCACCATTTTTAATTATATTGTGTCAACAATGTAATTTGCAATTTATTTTGGCAAATGCATGATATTCATAAGTCACCTAGTTTTTGAGATAAAAAAATTACAAAAAAATATATTATTCAAATTTAATTTATATCTGTGACAGAAGTCTAAATTTAACACAGAAATCCCTCGGCTAGAAAAGAAAGAAAGGAAGGCCACGCCTCAGCCGTGTTTATTTATAAAATAATTTCGGTTTTCACATGCCAGCTCCGCGAGGATTGACTTCAGAGCAGTGGGCCCTTGAGGAAAGTTGACCTCCGTAGATCCATCTATCCATTGGTAATATAAAAAGGGGTGCGTTGAAATTTTTGTCCCTGGTCCCATATAAAATAAAAATAAAAAAAATATATTTTCTAATATTATTTCTACATCGCCTATAGTGCCCCAAAGGGTATACACCAATGTGCCCCGAACCCTACCCTCTGAACGTCAAGTCACTGCATTCTCCTATCAGTCAGAAAGTATCATGGCTAACTTGATGCTTTCTGACTGATTAGGAGAATGTCATAAGGCTGATTAAGTCGTCCCTTTGTAACTGTTAGGTAAACAAAAGTAAGGTTTTTAGGTAAACAAACCTATTCATCAGGAAAAGGGTATAGGTAAGTATAAATAAAATGGTGGCTAATAAGCGATATTTCGTAACCGTACGTTACTTACCGATATTTCAATTTCGTATGCCCCGGAAGGTCTCTACTAGAATATTGACGAGATATTGCACTTAAATCTTTTTCGCCTCTACCCTGGCCACCTCGCGCAGGATCAAATGTAGGCCTCGCTGCTGTTGTCATGTTGAGTCTTCAGAAGCAAAATGTCACAAAATAAGATAAAATGAAAATCACTTGTGTTTGCGTAGTAATCTACTACTTAGACGGTAAAATGATAATGCAAGATTGCAAGAAAACAATCACAATCACAGTGGTCTAATATGTGGTGGTTTTAAGTTTTAATGCTACGGCTACACTAGCGGGAGGGAAACGCCGTGTTAACTATCGGCCGTAGTAGACCCTTTAAGGGCCTTTAATTTGTGTTTGACTTTTTCGTTTGCGTCTGTAAAATAAAAATCCATTCATTCATATCACCACAGATTAAGTACCTGGCAGTGCAGATTAAGTATTACTGTATTATGGTTCTACCACAATACCACATGATTAATGTTGACGTTATTTAAAGTGTTAACGCTGGTAGCACACCTCCACCGCGAAAACGCGAATTAGTTCAGTTTAGACATGTGTTCAGTTCCGAACTGAACTAATAAATGGCAGAGAGAGACGCAAGAAGAGATGTGAGCGTCGTCTACCTCACGGTCAATCGCGTTAGAACAGGCAGTGTCGCGAATGTTTCGTTCGCCCGTCACAACTGTTCTGTCAAACGGTGGCGAAACTTCAGCGGTTTCGCTTCGCTACTTCAATTACGCGGCAGAGGTGTGCTAACGCGGTAAGCGGGTGATACACGTTAAAACGCACGACTGTAACTAGGTGAGGTAGTTGAAAATTATGTGGATCGATAATAATAATTCTCCTCGTCCTCGTGGACGGTGTTGCCAACTTGGGGGTTTTCCCCAATTCGGAAATTCCCAACTCCCAATTCCCAATTCGGGTATAAGTAAGATATGGGATAAGTAAGTAAGCAAAGGGGTATTTTTAGGGGCCACATTTTTGGCCCACACAGGGGCCTAGGCCCATACACTAGGCCCTAGTAAATTGTACCCCTAGTGACTAGGAGTACAATTTTTCGACACATTTTTCAGAAGTTACCTTTTTAAGGGAGTTTTCTAGGGGGAAGGGATTTCTTTTGTAGCGGTTTTTGTAATCTAAATTAGATCATCGATTGAATTTATGAATTACATTTTATGAAGTTTAATATAAACATGTGTATTCACTAAATAAACCTCCAATCCATTGTTCAAGGGTGTATTTTTTTTTCTTTCGATTTATCCTTAAAAAATTTTTCAAAGCTAGGGTGATCTTGACTAACTGAGTGTTAGGGGGAAAGAGGGGGATTTCGAGATGACGCTAGGGGGGGCGCTCAGTCGAGGTTGGCGACACTGGTGGATGACAATAATTAATGAAAAATATTGAAGATTGTGACTTGTGAGTGACTTGTCATTTGTCGATTTATTTTGTCATTGTCATCATTTAAAAAATAAAATTATTATACTACTTATACCAAAATCTCCTCATTTTTATAATAAGGTAAATATGTTTTTGTAGTGTACTTTTTGAATCCGTAATATTGAATAGTACAAGTTTAGTAATGCTAGTTAATGTCCTATCACACGAAAGTATTGTAATAATAATAATTGTAAAGTGAATGAATACACTTCGCTCGACCTCCGCCATTTTGAATTGATCATGGTCGCCTCTTGCCCTCTTGCGTCGTTGTTTCTTATATTTATTACAAATTTGCAAGGAAATAGCTCTGTTCAGTCGAATTTTTGAATTCTAGTGTTTGTTACATGACTTGATTATTGTGATTCTGTAGCTGTTAATATATTACAGGATGGCGGAAGATTTTGATGTTGAGGCTATGCTTGAGGCTCCCTATAATAAATCCGTAAGTATTTTGTTTCTAATTATAGTATTTGTTTCAAATTATAACCAATTTGTGTTGAATTTTTAAAGCTTTTAATGGATCTTAAATTTATTAATATTATTTTTTCATCTTACAAATTACTTTCAATGCAAGAAGCCTATTCTTAAGGTTTGGATATCTATAAATTACTTTCAATTTTATTAATTCGATTAATTAGGAAATTATAAGAGGAAATGAATTTAATCAAATAGGTATATAGCTTCGTAATATTATACATAATTATATAGATGTTTTTACCAAGTATAATTTTCATAATGCAACATACAAAAAACTGCCCCTTGATATGCTATACATATTTTGTGAATCAAGGGGTTTTAGAGATTTTCTTATTTTGAAATATATAATCGTTAATAGGATCTTTAATTTTTAACATAATCAGAATTAAATCAAGGATCAGGATAAGGATAACACAGTATACTCTGCTACAAGAGATCTTGTGTTATAAGTGTGAAAGGTTAATCAAGCTTTGAAAAATATAACTCATATGAATTAACTGTGCACCTTGCGCTGAGACGTCATTCAGACGGTACAGTAAAGTACCGTTTGCAAAAAAAATGAGAATTTTTACTATTGATAAAAGGTCGGTTTGATAACACCTTCAATATAAGAGTCCTTGACTCGCTATGAATTGTTTTGCCCATAATGTTTTTGATACAACCAACATGCTTCAATAACACGTTGAAAAAGTTCAAACTTAACAAAAACAACAATCCACAAACTTAACAAAGCCAAAACTCAACAGAAACAGTAATAACAACAGGAGATTTAAACCATATTTAGGGGATTAAAACTAGAAATGCGCAATGGTAACAAAGATGCTATCGCTACTGAATGCTTAGGGCGAATTTGGGTCGCGCGCGGGGCAGCGGGAGAGGGGTCACATTCCAGCCTAGTGCACAGTTGATTCGCACAAGTAGTACCTACAACCATCTATCATGCAATCACAATTATTGAACGCCTAATAGAAGTATAGATATGCAAACATGATGTAATAGACTTTTTTCATTGTGTCAATCTATATTTTATATTTAACTGCTAAAAGTTGTATTATCAACAAATTTCTGCCACTGTTTTGTCTATTAAAGTTGGATGGCAAATTTTGTTTCACAACCATGGTGTCTTTCTTACCTCAAATATTATAACTTGATTATCTTTCATTATCAAATAAATACATAGTGAAATTGGTATATTTTGTTCAAGAGCTTACGTAAAATACAGGATTATTGATAATTTTAGTATTTGTATAGTAGAAGACCATCCATCCATTTAAATTTATTACAATATACATAAACATACAGTAAAAAGGAAAGAAAAGAATGTGTTTATTGTTGACTGTTACATGAGTAAGATGTTACTCATGTAACAGACAAAAATTAAAATAAGTTAAGAACAGTCTACCCTATGCGGGCATATAATAATCATGGCTTAAAGTGCTTAATTTTATATTATAATTAATTACAAAATAAGTTATGATAGTTTAGCAGTCCAATTATTCAAGCAGTCCAGTAGCTTTCAAAAGTATTTTTCATCCCATCTATTCGAAAAGTATGACTTTGCTCCCCTTTAAGAAACTTTTACCGGGCAGGAATGAGTTTTTCCTCCCTCTTTATAAGTTCCAAGTTCAAAAAAGGGCTATTCCTAATATAACTGTAAGTAACAAAAAAATTTCATATTTGCAAAAATGTGTCAAATGTAAATATAACTTTTTAGTTGTTTTATGATCAGATACTATTTAGTTTCAATTTAGTTGTTACTCTATGTTTTATTAAATAATAATATTACAATAGAATATGAGGCCCCTCATAGATTTTCTCATAGATAGTGATGAAAAGTAGACTTGGTATCACTCGGGACAAAATATATTTTTAAGGCGACATACTTTGAATCCGTCGCTACGTTCAGGGTTCTACTAAAGAAACTTTGACTTGGCTACTTGAGATTTTTCACGCCTTTCACACTATTCAAAAGTGTTTAAAAAATAAATAAATGATCATTGTATTTCATATTTTTGTTTAACTAAACCATTTAATATATTTGTCAAAATACTTTTGAGCACTACTTTATATTATTTTTACCAGTCTTATGAAATAAAAGAAATAATAAATGAAACATAATTTTCGTGTTCTGAAAGGAATTAATTCTTTAAAACAACTTTGCTTTATGTATGTCATGCCTAAAAACCTACATTATGTTACTGTTTATAGCACTAATGATAAAAAAATTAGGGCTAATCTTACATCTATAGTACAATCACATGCTGGATGTTATTGATCTGATTGTAATAAAAGCCAATATTGCTCACAAATTTCAATATCTGTATTTTAGACTGTATTGTGAAATAATTTTTAATGATAAAAAAACCTTATTAGAAAGAGTTTTTCAAAATTCTTTATTCAAAATTACCAGGAATTTGACAGTATTTTATACAAATATGTAGATAAATTATTTCAAATTGTCAATTCTCTTTACTTACTAAGAGTACTTTATAGTACATTCCTTAAAATTGTCAGGAGACTACCAATAATATTAAAGTACTGATCTAATATATCAAAATATAATTTAAAATTCTAGTTGCATTTTCTTACAGTAATCTTTGGATAGGGGGTTTTCTACTACTATTTTAATTAATTTTTGCTTGAAAATTAGTATAATAATTAATATTATTATTACTAGGATAGGTAAAAAACTATTCAAAGATGTTACAATTCACATAAACATTACTTTGTGTAATTATAAAATTTATTACATCTTTAAATAGTTTTATTGGTTAAAATTTTGAAACAAAATTACATTTCGTATCGTTTCTTGTATTTATAGAACTTTGTGGTATTAGTCCAGCATACTTCACCGACCTGAACAATACGAGGTATCAACTAATTTTTTTTGGTATACTTAATATTTTTTATAACTTAGTTTTTTGAATTTTTAAACTCAAAAAGATTCATAAAGAGAAAAGTGAGATGTTATGGATCACTATTTTAAAGGACGATACGCTGATGCGTGGTAAATCTTTTGCAGAATTATCCCTGTGTGATGTTAGTGCTGTATACATCCCTTAGTCAATGGTATAACGGTAAGTTTTAACCAGGGAAGCAAGACCAGCAACAAGTTGGATGATCAAGAGTGTCTATAAGTGCCAACTTGTCTAGGAAAAAGATTAACCTACATTTATGTCCTTTCATCAACATCATTATTGATGATATGACACAAATGCTTGCAATACAATTAATATAAATAAACTAATGCATTTTTATTTATTCACTTGGCGTGTTGCTGTGGCGCTGCTTCTACCTTGTGCTTTGTGTGACAGGATAACACGTCCTCTTCAAAGCATCGTTCGGAAAAGTATCCTGATAAGCACAGGGACAAGGAAAGAGAAAGTAGTCGAAGGTAATCTATCCTGTTTAAACACTCATTGTTTTTAATTTTTACTAATTTTTCACTTGTAATTTGCCTTTCATTGAATTTTACTTTGATGTTGATAAAACTTACAGAAGGAGCCGGTCAAGAGATAGGAGAAGATCACGTGAAAAAGATGCGCGACGTTCAAAGGATAGGGATGATAAAAGGGATAGGGACCGCGAAAAGGACAGAGATCGTAGAGACAGAGATAAAGAAAGGAGTCATAGAGACAGGGATCGTGATAAGGAACGTGAACGGGATAGAGACAGGGAAAAAAGGCGCAGCAAAGACAAGGAGAGAGAGCGCAGCAGAGAACGAGAACGAAGCCGTGATAGACATCCCTCAAGCAAAAGGGAGAAAAGCAAAGAAATGGAGCCACCCAGAGGAAAAGAATATAGGTCTAAATCACGTGGGGTTGAGCCTAAATTAGAAGAGCTACCTCCAGAGGAAAGAGACTTGAGAACAGTATTTTGCATGCAGTTATCACAAAGAATTAGGGCTAAAGATTTAGAAGAATTTTTTTCTTCTGTGGGTAAAGTTAGGGATGTAAGACTAATTACTTGTAACAAAACTAGAAGATTTAAAGGTATAGCTTACATTGAATTCAAAGATGCTGAATCAGTGCCATTGGTGAGTAGTTTTTATAACCAAATAAAAAATTGTGATTAGTTTAAGTGTGATTTTAACATAAATATATTTTTACAGGCCTTAGGATTAACTGGGCAAAAGCTACTTGGCATTCCAATTATAGTTCAGCATACTCAAGCAGAAAAAAACAGAGTGGGCAATACTCTGCCAAATCTTGCACCAAAAACCAGTAATGGTCCTACACGACTTTATGTTGGTTCATTACATTTTAACATCACAGAAGACATGCTACGTGGTATTTTTGAGCCTTTTGGAAAAATTGATCACATTCAACTAATGACAGACCCAGAATCTGGAAAGAGTAAAGGATACGGGTTCCTAACGGTAATATATATTTTTTTCATATATTATTGTGAAATATAGTTAGTCTAGCGCGGTGATAGCTCAGGGGCTTCGAATTCGACCTCGAATCGAGGGGTCCGGGTTCGAATCCCAGTGGGGCGCACCAATTACTTTGTATAAAAAGTTACGTGCACTTTATAAATTTAAATATCACCCTTGGATTAAATCAAAAAGTAAAGATACGGCACTAGCGTCTCATGAGTGCGCACCTAAAATTAGGTCCATGGACACAATTCCACTTTAGTCGCAATTTGGCTAGCTATTGAACTACATGTGCGCTTAGAACACAATAATCGCGGATTTTCTGTGTTTAAAAAGGTAAAACAATGCCTTCGTGTGCTTTTAAAAGGTGCACAAACAGCTCAAAAACGAAAAACAAATTCCACAGCATCTCTTTTCATTCGTAAGTTCACTTAAACTTAATTTTTACTCCAAATTCACTGATGTTTTTGAATGAAGTTCGCCATTTTTATCAAGAAAGGATAGCAATACAATTAGATCCATGTGTGAGCGAGCGAGAAATATTAGTTACCATGCTCCTCTGAAACGGTTTGACCTATTTTTATGAAATTTTATATGTATATTCAGTAGGTCTAAGAATTGGCTACTAGAAAGAAAGAGTCGCCCTCTATCAATTTTTTCTCACATTAATAATGGCAGATTAGAGTATATTATGTCCAAGAACGACACGTTCAGTTCTACGCATTTATTTTATAAACGACACCAAATAATCTGTTTTTTTAAAGTATTTTATCAGAAAAAGTATTTATAAAATACTTAGATACTAAACAAAAGCATTTAAATACAATATCCTTTCTAAAAAAAGTTTTTTAGATACAAGGTGAAAATACCTACGTATTTAGTATCTTGTATCTATATTTCAAAACCCGCCATGTTTGTTTACCAAATAAGACAGGGGAATAAAATGGACTATAGTTGTCTTCATGGTTTGATTTTTTACTTTGGGTGCTGTTAATTATGTTATAGCAATGAATGTAATGTATTAACCTAATATTTATTTTGCAGTTTCACCATGCAGCTGATGCAAAAAAAGCTATGGAACAGTTAAATGGTTTTGAATTAGCTGGTAGACCAATGAAAGTGGGCAATGTTACAGAGAGAACAGATGGAGGAACAAGTACACGCTTTGATGCAGATGAATTAGATAGGGCTGGAGTCGATCTTGGAGCAACAGGTCGACTTCAGCTTATGTTCAAACTTGCAGAAGGGACTGGATTGCAAGTAAGCATAAAAAAACTAAAACTCGTCTATTAATGGCCTTTCTAATAATAATAAAAAAATGAGATTAAATTATTTGGACAAATGAAAAATGACCTTTCCAATAATAATAAAAATTTGAGATTAAATTATTTGGACAAATGAAACACAAATGATAAGACATGCTGCTAAATAGACAATAAATATAAATCACACAAATAACCAACACAATAATATAGTAAATACTTGTTTAGAATTGTTTAAATTTATTTACTGAAACACTATTGGTTATTTAACAGAGTACAAACTTGGCATAATAACAAATTGTACTGGCACAAATTCATAACGGCTGATTAGCAAACCCCCTTTTGATATAATATAATCTGCAAATCTTTTGGATGGACTAAATTCAAAGCAAACATCACAGATGCTTAAAAGAGTAAATTGTTTTGTACTTTAAATTATGTAACATGAACATTTGATGACTTGAGTGGCTCAGTGGTTAAGACGCCAAGCAGAGTTTTGCTTGATGAGTTTCAACTTCTGTTTCTGGTCTGGGTGTGTGTGTTCTTGTCCTGTGTGTGTTCATGGCACCCACTTAGCACTGGAAGCATTATTATAATTATTATTATTTTGTAGATTCCACCTGCTGCAGCATCAGTGTTAATGGGCTCAGGCTCTACTTTAATTACCCCTCAACCACAGGTCGCACCACCAATAGCAACACAATGTTTTATGCTAAATAACATGTTTGATCCAGCCACGTAAGTTTTACATTGTCTTCTTTTTCAAACTTTTACTCTTTAAAAGAAGAGTATTTTTATGATATATTGTGTCATCTTATAATGGGTGTGTTCCACCTGACGTTCACAACGATCATAATGCTCCTTTAGTAGTGGAACTACGTCACTTATGTCGTCATGACGCTGACGCGAAGTTCACCGCCACCCATCTAAAAACGTGGGACGAAGTGATCGTTGTCAAATGTCAATTATACTGATGTCAAACACTCGCTGCCAAAATTTCTGCTCGCTAACTCGCTGCTATAAAATGTGGGACTACGACAGCGATTACTTATCTCTCTTTCACACTTACAGGTCTAATGGGGAGGCGTAGTGTAGCACCGTGCAGTGTAGTGTCGATATTAATAATATAAATATTTTTACCACAAATGCGTCATTATTAACTTGTGTTAATTGAATATTGAATGATTTTATCGTCGTATTACTTCCAGATGTCAAATGACTATAGGAGCACATTCGGAAAAGTATATTATTTTATACTATCTATACAAAATTTGTAAATTACCCTCACAGAAAAATTAATAAATTGAGTAAGTTAGTATTTCTTCTGCGAGGGTAATTTAATAAATAGTTAAAATTCGCGCGTGCAATTACAAAATAATAAAGCTGTAGCAAACCGTATGTATTCGTTACTAAGTAACGGGTGCGCCATAAAGTAACGTTACTCACGAATGCATTTCGTTACTCGCTATTAGTTACAAATCACATCAATATGTCACTTATGATGTCATGACTTACGCTCACTCGAAGCTCACCACGACCCATCCAAAAACGTGGGTTGAAGTGATCGTTCTCAATTAATTATGGTTGGAATACGTCATGCACGCTTCGCAATCCGCGAAATGGCTCGAAAACAAACAGAGCGTTCACGAAGCGGTAACATCGATTGTCAATGGCGTAAAATCTCACGGTTGAATCGTTTATTATGGAGAAAAATGTATCAAAAAAAAAATACCGCACCGCCAATACTTGGTATAATACCGAACACCTGGCAATCCTAAAAACTGCGATCGTGAGCGTGATCCTTGTGAACGCTTAATGGAACGCACCCAATGTGAACTTCATTTTACCAAACTGCTTTAAATTAACCTGTCCGTTGCCATTTAATTTGGCAGGAAATCGTGTGAACATCATGGTCATCAATTCATTTTATCCATGTAACCTGATTGCAAACCTCACTGAGCCTAGAAAATCACGTAACCAATATATTTCTACCATCATTAAACTATACCTTGAATAAAAAGTAGGCATATAAAAAATGAATTGTTTTTTTTTTATTTTGGTCAGGCTTTGCATTCTATGGAGAAAGGTACATGTGTAATATTCTGAAAGTGACTTCTAAGATAAAAATTTTTATTTACAGTGAAACAAACCCAAGCTGGGATATTGAAATCAGAGATGATGTCATAAGTGAGTGTAACAAACATGGAGGTGTTTTACATGTATATGTGGATAAAGCATCACCTCAAGGCAATGTATACTGTAAGTGCCCGACGATTGCTACTGCTGTGGCTTCAGTAAATTCTCTGCATGGACGGTGGTTTGCTGGGCGAGTTATAACAGCAGCATATGTACCACTTGTCAACTACCACTCTTTATTTCCTGATGCAATGACAGCACTCACATTGCTGTTACCAACTCGGCAAAGATGAAATGTGTTAATGATGCATTTACTGACGATAATAAGGAATTATAATTTGAAAAAACTTGGTGAACTGTTAATCTAGAATATCTAGTGATTTCTTAATTTAAGTCAATAAAATATCATAATTATTACATTTTCTTTATTACTTTTCACTCTCATGTCTTCTCTTCGAAATAAGGCCAAATAAATAGGTTAACACTAATTTTAGACTCTAAAGAGGTTATTAAATTTGATATGATACGAGCGTGGAGCGTATGTGAGCATTGAGTATAAGTCTGTTAGGATTTATAATAAAAACCAAGAGAGACCAAAAGACTAAACTAGATGAACTACAGATAGCGCGCGAGTTGAATGCAGAGCTCAAGAATGTGGTAGTGCTGTGACCTTATTGGAATTAATGATGACAATATGTCGATAAATTTCAAAATCGTTATTAGATTAACATTTTAAGTTTAGAAAAAAAACAAGAAAATAATTATTTCAAGTGAATGTCAAATTGTTGTTCTGCCTTTCTTCAATACACATGTCTTTTCGCTATTTCCCGTGCTTGGCGATGAATAAAAACTCATTTTTTGTAACAGAACTTGATGAACTCGGATCAGTCATTATTAAAAACGAAAATAACATGCGGCTGCAACTTGAATATTAACGTGATAACACAGTAAACGTATGATAGCTGTCAACAAGGACATCAGTGTGCTTAGTGCGAGTTGCACAAAATTGTTCGAGTAACTTCACCGTCGCGTTAATCGAGCGCGAATACGTCGATTTCTATGGGATTGAAGCAGCGCCATCTTGTGGCTAAGATGACAAACGGAATTGGCGCTTAGCGTATAGTCGATTAACGCGACGGTGAAGTTACTCGAACAATTTTGTGCAACTCGCACTACGCACACAGCACAGCACTACACTGCAGGCGTGCGAGGCGCGGCGTGCGGACGGCGGGGGGAGATGCTCCCGCCCTTCGTCTCAGGCCCCGACTGCATTCAACTCACGTGCTATCTGTACAACCGCGTGCAATTGAATCGACTCCAGCAATTTTCCGAAGGATCAAACTTTTGTATCAGTGTGCGGCTTGAGTCAATTCAGTTGCACGCGAGTATACATACATAATTATGTACCTACTATAGTCCACTTTTACACTTTTCTCATTTGGTATAAAATATTAGCATCTCTTATTTTATATAAGAAATTATATTTTATAGAAGAAATATCCTTAAGTTAGTATGGACTTTTAACACTTCCAGGAGTGCCAATAATTATACTAATTTGTAATGCCAATTACTACGCCTTATTGCCAATCTATATATCATTCTATTATAAAGAAATAAGTTAATTTGATTTTTGGGCTATTAACACTTGTATTTTCAAACTAAATGCAACAATTTGTAAAAGGTTGACTATTAAATTCTGTTTAAACAATGAAATTATAACACAAGTTGTTAATTCATGCAAACTGTCTACAAATGTGGCTTTAGGTGCCAATAATTGGTGTAGTTTACCCTATATGAGCCGCGTGGTCATCTCTATAATTGTGAGTTTGCGCAAGCCCAAGACTTGCACAAGTATCCTTGTAGGTGTTTTTTGTGGTCTGCACATTCACAGGTCCAAGAAGGCGCCTGATTCTGTAATGTATGAAACCGATGTACTTCGGGCGCGTCACGACACGCCAAAAGTAAATGTGTTCCGGCCTAAGTCCCAAAAGATTTCGTGCTGATATATCGTGTGACATCAAACTGTACGTTATTTCATGAACGACAACCTTAATCACTATACCATAAGGCACACAATAGATTGTCACGATATTTGACTTTTAAGCCTTTTTTTACTTTTATCACGGGTAAGACACGACTTTACCGCGATATGAGCGTCATACAGAATCAGGCCCAAGATGACAAGATTGGACCTGGGCAGTGGGCTTGCACGGTTGACACAGATCCAACACATAGAGGCCTTTTGATACAATTTAATATGATTATGGAGTACACATGACGGATACCATCCTCGGCCACACATTCGCACAATCTATCCATAAGATTGTCCCGAAGATGGTCCCCGTCATATGGACAGAAACTATAGAAAGGAATGGATGGACATTAATAATTATGAAGGAACTATTGTGATTTGTGATGGAATATAGAGGTACTAGTAGATGGGCTATTGCGGACTACGGGGTCACATGTCGTTTAGGTAATTGGAAGAAAAATTAGGCAGGTGGTGACTCGCCGCCCACTGTATTTATTATTATTATTTTGTGTGTGCACATTCACAGGTCCAATAAGATTGAACCTGGGCAGTAGGCTTGCGCGAGGACACGGGTCCAACACGTAGTGGTACACAAGGCGGATACCATCCTCGGCCGCACAATCCATCTATAATACTATGGGGTCACCTGCCGTTTTATATATTATAAGAATAATCGTAAGTTTAGGCAAGTGGTGACTCGCCGCTCACTGGACGGGCTCCCTCTAAGTGGCGCATGCCAGAAAGTAACATGGTTGTGGCCGGCTGAGTGGTGTCGAGAAGAGCGGTACCGATTTCACCATGACAGGTGTTAGCCAACCGAGAGTGGATTTCATCATCCCTCGGTCTCCACTGCGCCTACCGGAGATGAGGAACAGGGGACCTCCCCTGGGAGCACTCAGGTCCGTGGTGTGGATTATTCCTATTTGTCTCCCAGTTTATTTAAAGCGTTTTTTTGAAGTTTGTTAAATTTTCGTCGCTATTCACTAGCTAGTACCTTTAGGTACCTAGTTCACCAAAGGCTAGCCACAAGACTCCCTGCGGGGTTATTATTATTAATCACTTCTAACGGCTTGTTCAAAAGTGGTGAATGTGGCTAATTTGCCGCGATTCCGAACGAATTCTGGCCAAGTTTGCGTATATAGCCGTGGTTACCTACCACGGCTACGATTCCAGGATGTGGAGGATTAGTGCTCGCCTCAGTGGTCACGAGCATCTTGAACAAGTGTATAGTGATATCATCAAAGTTATGAGTATAATACACAGGAATATATAAAACAATCATTTATTTTCTTAATAAATTTTAATTCCATAAAATAGGTTTATATTGCTTTTATCCAGTCCATTTCTAAAGTAGCTGGACCTTTTTGTTTTATTGGTTGATACACTCCACCATACATTTGAATTCCAATACTAGTAATTTGAGATATATCGAGAGTCTCATTGTTATTATGACGTTTTCCTCTGTAGTACGCTTTGAATTCTGAAAAGGGTAAGGTGCGAACCGAAAATTCTTCTTTTGGTGCCTAAAAACAAAATATAAAAGCATATTATGTATATAAGTCAGAATGCGATATTTTTATGTTTGTAAATAGTGATATTTTTTTATTGTTTGGTATGTATTGAAATGCGTCTAGTTCTCAGCTGCTTAACGAATTATTGTGAGCATCTAAACTTCGGAGGGCCCGTTGGTCCATAACAGTCGTGAAACGAAATAAATGGTTCCAATTGTTCGAGGCTTATTATTCACAAGCCCTATTATAATAAAATCCATAGATCCGGACAGCAATGGCATGCGGTTGAGTAAGCTAGAGGCCTCCCCATGTTGGAAGTGCTGATTCGTGCTCACTAGTACCTTTAGGTACCTAGTTCGCTTTTAGAAAATTGTGCTTCATCGTTGTCTCTCAACTAAGCCTTTACCAATTAAATCATAGTTAATTAACAGCAATTCTAACTTAAATAAATAGGACTTAAAAATAAAAGCATCCTAATTTTAGATGTTCCATTTTAATATCCTGACATCTTGACATATACTGTAAGTGTAATCAAATATAAAAAGCTACCTGAAAATACTGTTCAAATGAATAGTTTGGTTCATCATTTAATCCTTTGTGCCTTAGAACTACTTTATATCCATTGAATTGTCCTTGCCCTCTACAGCGTATTTGTAATCTCGTAAAACCTGTTAAGTCGTAGGCCTTGATTGCACGTATACCGGCAAAGCCAGCCCCATTTAATTGAGGGTTTAAAAGCACAAAGAATATTGCTCTTCTATATTCTGTATTTTGATGTAATACAATGGTTGCCTTAGACATTCCCACACTGCGCACTGTGTCAGATTGTTCTTGCCAATCTTGAACATCATCAGTTTTTGTGAAGTCAAATATGTACTGACCTTCTGAATTTGATACATTGCTGAAAAAAAACTCATTTTTTATTTTGTATAATTACATTGCAAATTTTGCAATGTTTTGCTCTGTCGAAATGTGATTCAAGATCTTGATTAAAAAGCAAAACATAGGCAGAAATTTGATTTGATTTGATTGCGCGGGAAAATCTTGCATACAGTCTCAAAATAACGTTTCCCAGGTATGAAACCTAGATAGACCGATTTTTCGCCTCTGAAAACCCCTATAGCACCTACAAGTTTCTAAAATACATCGTGACATTTTATAGAACGGCATTGTTAATCTTATATACAGGATTACCTGTAAAACATGAGCAACCTCGCAGCACTAGGTAGCTAACGCCATAAGCTATATAAACTAGCTGACCCCGCATTCGCAAACGTTGTTTTGCCATAAATATGTTATCGAGCGTTAAAAATCGACTATTTAAAAAAAAGGGGTTGGTGATAGAAGGGTGAAATTTCAGGGTTGTATGTATTTTTGATGCCACATTGAAAAATGAAAATAAAAATTTTTGTCCAAAAAATAAAATAATAATGTTAGGTGTGGACAACCCTTATCTCTCAGGGATATGAAAAATAGACAATAGCCGCTTCTCAGACCTACTGAATATGCATGTCCTATCTAAGGTCATTTATTACTGTACGGCATTTGTGTAATTCCTTTTGTATGTATACATATACAGATTCTGATACTTTATCCATGAACGCCGTACATATTTCGAAGGCAGGGGTCGAAAGCCAAGGGTCGCAACCCTTATCTCTGACATCATGGTACCAGGTGTACCGCTCAGAAATGACGACATAGTGCTCAGAGTTATTTTCTGATATAGTAACAGCCTTCTAAGCGTTATTCACGTTGGTTTTCACAGGTAAATTTTTTCCATGGGTTTGTTAGTCTAGGAGATTATGTTTACAAAATAATAATGTTAATACTTTATTACTGTGTGTGTACTGTACATACATACTTTATAAATATTAATCATCGTTAAATTTATTTTGACTATGTTAACAATAAACAAATAAATTATTATAAAAATAAAGATAAACGTTTGTCTGAAAAATAAAATAAAAATGTTAGGGGTGGACAATTAAAACACTTAGGGGTATGATAATTAGATATTGTCCGATAATCAGACCTACTGAATATGCATATAAATTATTAAAAAATAAAAATAAAAATTTGTCCGAAAAATAAAATAGAAATGTTAGGGGTGTCCCTCTTAGACATGAGAATTTTATATTAATGATCTTTACCTATGACAATATTTATATTCTGTACAATATTTTTGAGTGAAATCTTTCTTAAAATAGAGCTCACTATGAAAAAATTAAAATCTAAGATGACCGCCGCCACAAAATGGCGGATTACATATTTTCCGCAACTACCTCAATATGGGTATCAAATGAAAGGGCTTGATTAGTAGAATAGAACTCATTATGAAAAAAAATGAAAATCCAAGATGGCCGCAGCAACAAAATGGCGGATTACATATTTTTCCGCAACTACCTCATTATGGGTACCTATCAAATGAAAGGGCTTGATTGGTAGAATAGAGCTCACTATGAAAAAACTGAAAAGCCAAGATGGCCGCCGCAACAAACTGGCGGATTACATATATTCCACAACTGCCTCAATATGGGTATCAAATGAAAGGCTTGATTAGTAGAATAGAGCTCATTCTGAGAAAATTAAAAAATGAACCGTAGAATGAGAAGTATCAACTAACAACAAAACTAAAACGGTTAAAATTAAAGTAAAATTAATAAAAAAAATATGTTAAACGGTTTTATTTACAATAAAAAAATGATGTAGGTTAAAAGCTATGATGATGTAGCTAAAAGTTAAAAAATAATTCGGTAAGTCCTAGCTAATTTGGGGAATATAACATGATTATTTTAAATATTCGTACTATTAAAATATACTTCTCGATCGACGTATCTACGCCTAACTGCAATGTGAGCGCTCCCATAGTCGAAGGTCACGAGTTGAATTCGTACGAATCGTACGAAAACGAGTGCAAACTGAGCGCGGCCTCAACCACGCTATTAAGATTTCTTACCAAGAGTATAAGAGGCAAAATTAATAACCTATGTTCAGATTATGGACTGAGAATTACTGTTTGAGCGATCGATAGACGTTATTTTTGTGAAGATATTTGAAGGTCTGGAGAGTGGCATAGGCTATTTTCTAAAGGTCTTACTTAACAAAACAGTAATTGGGGGTTGGATTATGCAATAGACATTTTGTTTGTAAAAGAAACTAAAAACACAAAGAGAGAGAGTGAGATGCTTCTCGATAAAAGCACTATCTTCGACATTTAGTGATGCAGATATTTATTATGCTTTCGCGTAAAATCATCAGAATAGATTGGGATTTATTTAATATTTTTTTTTAAATCTGGATTGTGATATGGAATCCTTTTTACTTCGCTCTTGACCAAATCCTGAAGTTCACGTGGACGGAGTCGCGGGCAAAAGCTAGTGTTGACGTAAAAACGTTTCATACCTACGTCGTAGAACGTTACCGAGGAATCATCGAATCGAAGAATGTATAAATCAGGAGTTGCCAATTTATTAACTCTCGACTTCAAATTCATTAGAAAAAATGCGGTTAAGAAATTAGTAGGTATTGCATCCTAGTCATAGGAATTATTTTTCCTAATTTCTAATTTCAAAATGTTATACTATCTTTCATTATTAAGCTTTCTATATAGAAAAGGAAATATAATTATTATAGTTATAAAAGCCAGTCTTCTGAGTCTTCTCTGACATGATACATAGGCAAACCGACTTGACCTCAATATTAAGTGTTCTGAAACATACCCTTAACTTATTATTATTGTCTTATTTTATGTAGATAGTATATATTAATTAGCTAGGACCTTACCATACAAAGTTATGATTCTACATGGACAATAATTTCGCCTGCTGATACAATAAATTATATAGGTACTTAAATGTATAGTCTATATTTATAATGCATTTAAATTTGTGGTCAATAAATAGGTGATTAGTTCAGACTCACCAATTTTCACAAGCTACGCTCAAAATAAGTGCACCAATTAGTAAGTGCACAAAATGAAACGTCATTATAAAAGTATTTTAATAAAAAATGGTTTTATAACATCACTGCAATACACAATGTAATGTTCAAGCTGAGTTATACAACGATACTCTACAGTAGTACTATCAATATGTAAACAAAGAAACTTGGTAGGGGGCTCATATTAAGAAACATTTAACTCTCTTATCTTTTTATACCTAATGTTGTTGACGTCGGTTGATGTCAGTATTAGGCATCATCTAAAACCGATTTGCTTTATTCTTGTAACAACAACTTACCTAATAAGATAATAAGGTTGGTGATATAAATAAGTAAATTTACCTACGTATAAAAACTATAGTTCAGGAATTAATATTTAGTTTAATGACAAAGTAACATGTAGGTTAGTTTAGTAACAATACGATTTATAAAGTACCTACTCACCATTTCTCAATATCACAAACAATAGAGTCCTGCAGCTCCTGTTTTACTGCGTGCATTTTGTATAAGTATGTTAGAACCAAGTACGAAATAGATAGATATTAGATAACCTCTTAACGGTTTTAAGTTTTAGTTCCTCTGCGTCGCGTAGCCTCGACTAAACATGGCAGATAAGGACTTACTAAAATGAAGAGTTGGATATTACCGTGCGTCTGATAATTCCGCGCATCAATGTATTGCTAAAACTCTTTTAGCAATATCCAGGGCTTAAAATTCATAGCCTGAAACGCTTACCTCTCCCTGAATGCACAACCAGTATTCTTATAACTTAGTGGGTACGTTTGTTAAGAATTCAACTATTATGTATTAATATTGTTCAACTATTATGTATATTCTGTAAAATTAATGCCCAAATGGATTTGAATACACGATTAATTTTACTGTATTATTTTGAGGTTATAATAAGAAATTATAGACTTTGTCAATTCCACGCACACGCCCACGGCACAGCACGCGAAATGTTGTTTGAGATGGGTAAATCTTTGAAAAAAAGAAGTAGGACAGAAAATATTAGGGCTACCTACTTTAGAGGTGGAAGCTGTAAAGCTAAAAACTTTAATGTCCTAGAATCTACATTATGAGATCGGTTAAAATTGGGAGACGATTATCGTAGTAATTTCGGTATATTTTTTTATTTTTTATAATGATCTTAATATCATTTATTTTTATTTATTGATTCTGCATTTCTGCCCTTCTAGTCTTCTTATGATGCACACTAAAATATTAAATAAATTTGTTTATTTTTCTTAGAATTTTATGGTAATGATATGGGCACTGTTCTATCAAACCTCTGCACGGTATTATCAAACCATCTCTATCTAGAGAGATGGTTTGATCTATCTATCTATATCTATCTATCTATCTAATAGAGATCTATCTATACTTAGGTAACTATTTTCTAGTAACCTTTTTTAAATATTTTGCCTTGCTATATTTGGAGCTAAACAGTCTTAGTCTATCAGTCTTCCGGCTGATGTATTCCCGCAGGACTATGACATGGGGTTCTTCAAGAAGGGCATAAAAAAGCTCTCCTTCATAGCCGGCAACGCACTGGCGACCCCCCTGGTGTTGCGCGTGTCAGTAGGCGACGGTGACCACTTACCATCAGGTGGCCCGTCTGTCTGTTTGCTTGCTCTATTTATAAAAAAAAATCTGTACTTGCATTTTTGAATCTGTAGGTACATCAATCTCTGTCTGAATTCTTAGGGGCACGGTACATAATATCCAACTCTCCCGTTATTATGTAAAACAAGTTCATTATAAAAATAAATTAATACGTAGGTAAGTACACCGGTAAACCACACTATAGCTACACACTGAACAAGAAATATTTATAAAACCGTGACTGCTCTGGTATTTTTAATAGGTACTTAATACCTACATGCAATTACGTGATATTCCTACTTGTTTGCTGCTTGTGCCTGTTGATAGATTAATTAAAAAACATCGCGTATTTATAAAACAAGACAAGGTTATTAAAATTTGTTTTAGGTTGTAATACTATCGCAGCCAGATATTTAGTCAATATGATAATTTGAATGGATATTTGCATATTCTGAATCCAAAAAAGCAACAACTAAGTCCGTACGTTGGAATGGCCCATTTCGAACTGAATGAATCAATTTTATGATTTGACTGGCAGACGACATCGTCGATAGAAGTCGACACCGCATGCGCTCTGGCTAAACCTTTCTTTTGCGGTTCGCTAGCTAGCTTAACCAAAGTTGATAAGTATACCCTGTACGTATGTATGTCAAGAAACTCAACGTCAAGCGGGCACAGGGTCATAGGCTAGGTTGTAACAGTCTTATTTAATCAATATGGTAGATAAATAAATACGCATAGATTTCCAGACCCAATAACCTTTATTTACAAAATATATGTAGGTTAATATAATTTTGTACATTTTTAATATAAGGTACCTAGGAATTAAAGATCCGACCAAACAGAACCCATTATTAGCGTGTTCCAGAGCGCTTTTTATACGCCGCTGGAGCTTAACTACTGTTAAGCTCTAACTGCTTATTTGTATTGTTTTAAGATGACTGTAAGTACTACAATGTCAAACTTCCCGCGCTAGGACGATTAGACGCCAGGAGTTGTAAATATTTTCAAAGAATTTTACTTTAAAGACATTAGTTGTGTTTTATACTGCAATATGACCGAAAATTGGTTCAGAAACACCTCTGCCTAGATCCAAGGATTTTCATAACAAAAACATACTTACACAAACCGCAGAAATTTTATGAGTGGAGATCATTTGGTTCACTCACATAATAATATAAACAGATCGCCAAGTAGTCGAAATATACATACATACAAATAAATAAAATTGGAGTGTAAGGTTGTAATATAAAAAATTAAAAAAATTTAATTTTTAAAATTAAAAAATTTTAAGTTTAACATTTAAAGTTTAGAAAAAAACAAGAAAATAACTGTTTAAAGTGAATGTCAAATTGTTGTTCTGCCTTTCTTCAATGTCTAAAACATTTTTCGCCATTTCCCGTGCTTGGCAATGAATCGTTTTTTTGTAACAGAACTTGATGAACTCGGATCAGTCATTATTAAAAACGAAAATAACACGCGGCTGCAACTTGAATATTAACGCCATAGTAACACAGTAAACGTATGATAGCTGTCAACAAGGACAGCACAGCACTGAGATGAGATGCTCCCGCCCTTCGTCTCAGGCCCCGACTGCATTCAACTCGCGCGCTATCTGTATGTATCTTTAAGTTGGCATATTATTTTCAATCTGTCCTACCCTTGTCCTACCCTTACGCGCAATTCCATAATTGTGGAATTCTAGCCCCATTCTACCCTGTTATTTGCACAGTCACATTATGTATTTCACAATAGGTTATTACGGCCTATGTCAAAAAGCTTTTTATATGAATTCGTAAATCATAAACCCATAAAAAATTGGAAAAAAAATTTTTGCAAACAAATATTATGTAAAAAAAGACTTTTCAATTTAAATTTCAAAAATTCCTGCGAAAACACGGTCTCGGCGCTGCCGCCATGCTTGTGACGTCACTCGCAGTGTAAACAATACATCTCAGTAAAGGAAGAAAGTTATACTCCATTGTTTATTTACACTGCTAATGACGTCACGCCGATAGCTTTCATGGCTTAAGGCGTTTTTGACATTTGAAAAACAGATTAACAAACCTGAATTTTAAAACTGAAATAATAAATGTATACTACATATTTTAGAACAGAAATCACCATTTTTCACTTGCTTTTAACAAAATCTATCAATATTACATAATTTTGGATTTTTCCTTGCATGGTGCGAAATAATACCCTATGGTTGAAAATTATGAGGTCAGACCAGACCAAAAAAGGAAATGAAATGGAAAATGGTGGACCACTCTACATACCTACACATGCTGAACTTTTAGGATTAGGTTATTTTTTTATTTCCTGAAAAAAAACATTAAGTAATAATTGCTCAAAATTATGGTCTGATTTCATGGTTTAAGTTTTCGTATAGCTGCCCTTACACCCTGTTTACAGTAGTATTGATTTACAGTTTAATTTTCATATTTTCATCTCATGTACTAACTTATAAATTGCATTTATTTTTATTGTAGTAAGAAAGTCACAATAAAAAAACGAAAAAAAAATGTTTCTTGAATTTATTATTACTGCATAACGTCATCCACGCGTCTGCTGGGTAGGGGTGCTCAGGGTGGAGCTTGCGACCGTGACCTTGGCGCGACCAATTGCGTGTACGCGTTTGTTTATGAAAGAGTGTAAGGCCTCTTTTCCATTACACGGTTTCTCGCCGTGAAAATCTACGGTTAATTCGCCGCGTGTAGGCACGGTCGTCAGTGTGGTATGGATCACTATATGAGCTTGTCGACATGCACGGTGGCGCCAAGGCACGGCGCCGCGGCCGCGTGCGCCGTGACTGCCCCTCGGCGCGCCGCGTCTACGCACGGCGTGATTTTCACCAGTGTTGTATGGCAGTCTATCGGGGTGTGTCGACGGTGCCGGACGTACGCACGGATTCGTGACCGCTTATATACGCTGTTTCGCGATTTTATTATAAAATGAACATAAATCAAGAATTATTAATTAAATCTTTTTTCTAAAATCGGATGTATCCAAAACCTTACTTCCCTTTTTTTTTCTATTTTCTTTTTCCTATATATGTAATAAGCAACTATAATCTTTTTTTTCGTAAGAAAATTCATGACGCAGCACGTCCTACACAGCCCGAGTAAAAAGCGCTACTAGCCAGTACTTACCAATGTCTCGCGCGGTGATTTTGCCGTATCATGTACAAGCTAGCACGTTTTTTCAACCGTACGGCTTACACACCGTACGTTTGAACAACCGTGTAATGGAAAAGAGGCCTAAGGCCTCTTTTCCATTACACGGTTTCTCGCCGTGAAAATCTACGGTTAATTCGCCGCGTGTAGGCACGGTCGTCAGTGTGGTATGGATCACTATATGAGCTTGTCGACATGCACGGTGGCGCCAAGGCACGGCGCCGCGGCCGCGTGCGCCGTGACTGCCCCTCGGCGCGCCGCGTCTACGCACGGCGTGATTTTCACCAGTGTTGTATGGCAGTCTATCGGGGTGTGTCGACGGTGCCGGACGTACGCACGGATTCGTGACCGCTTCTATACGCTGTTTCGCGATTTTATTATAAAATGAACATAAATCAAGAATTATATCCTACACAGCCCGAGTAAAAAGCGCTACTAGCCAGTACTTACCAATGTCTCGCGCGGTGATTTTGCCGTATCATGTACAAGCTAGCACGTTTTTTCAACCGTACGGCTTACACACCGTACGTTTGAACAACCGTGTAATGGAAAAGAGGCCTAAGAGTTCGTTGTATTCGCTTTTATTTGTATGCGTAAATGGAACCAAGATCCAAGCTGTTGTAAATTTTGTAGGAGAGTTATTGTTCCATAGTTTTATTATTCGTAGCTTGACAGCAAATAAACCGAGCCACCCGCGATCTGTACCTAATACATCAGATTTTCTCAGGGAGTATGAAACTTACAGCGATCATGCTGATGCTGATGTAATTAAGAGTAACTTAGGCTACTTTTATTTTAGAATTTATTATAATTATGTAGTTTAATTCCATGCGGACGAAGTCGCGGACACAGCTAGTCAATGATAAAAGAAAGTGAGAGGATATGCCATAAGGTCACATGAATTGAAGCCAATTTGATCCCCATAGTGGTGTCGACTCCGCCCAAAAGCAGGGTTGCCAGTGATTTTCCAATTTCGCCACAATATTTTTTTTGCCAAAATAATATCTAACAAATCTAATTTAGCAAGAATTTATAAGTACTAATTAATGATCGCCAAGTAGTCGAAATTCGACATGGCACGGACGAGGAGTACAAGAGGTAAAAAGAAAAAATGCGTTCTTAAAACATTGGGTATTTTATTCAGCAGCACCAAAGCGATGAGTCCTATTGAGTTATCTAGAAGTCCATCATAGTTAAGTTTATTTGAATTTATTTTTGAGACTTCATTGTACGAATCCTATTCTTTCTACAATGAAGATTTAGAGATATTCTACAATGGTCCTTTGTTTACATTAGAAAAAGTCAAACCGTCGATACATAAAATTACTTTACCGATTATATTGACCTCCTCAGTCCCCCACCCCAGGTAAGACCTTCTGGCCAATGTATTTTACAGATAAAATACACCAAATTGACTACAAACTACATTTTAATAAGCATAATATGTAAGTACTAATCAAAAACAAATTGTGTAACACAATTTAATCTATGCCATAAAATTAGAGTCAGGGGTATCAAACTTATTTTAAAGAAATGAAAGAAAAAAATAAAGAAGTTTTATACTCAAATATAGGGACCGCGCAGAAACTATAACGGGCAGCACAAAACGACAAAACGCCACCAAGCGGTTTAAAAACGAAATTGGACTGTTGTGGACTACTTTATCATATTATTATGTTTTACTTATGTGATATGTCACTTAACCAATAATAACTCAATATTTGAGTATAATATGTATATTTAGAATAAATTGTGATAAAAATTATGAAGTGTGGTTTTTGTGATAACAAAAATAATCTGTGAAACGCTAACGTTGATGTTTTTCAATTTCTAAGAGTATTTGGTCCAAGAGATTTTCAATAGAAAATTTGTTGAAATATTTTAAGGAAGTCGAGGATTTTTCGAAAACATCAAAGCGGTATCTATTATAAAATGAATGCCAGGAATTTTAATGTTGTGTGATAAATAAATGTTGAAAATAAAAACCCTTTGAACATTTGAATTAATGTTAAGTGTATTTTTACACAATCATATTTATTTTTATATACTATGTATTTTATTCTTGGGGTATTGGATCCATCCATCAATACAAGAATATACTTTTAATGAATATTTGAGAATACAAAATTATTTGTGATACACTTCTTAAAAAGTTAACATACGATAGTAATCCAACGTATAAAGAAGGATTTAGTTCAGATATATGACACTAGATGGCATTTCGCCACGCACAGTCTCAAGTATAAAGTTGTTACAAATTATTTTAATCGATCTAATAAATCACCCAATCACCCCATGTCGATACCCATGTTGGAATATTCAAAAAAGCGGTGCCTACCTGAGTTTTAAAAATTTATGTACTTTTCATAAGCTTGGTTCATCCTAAAATGTCCCGAAAACGATAGCCATGACACTTAGTCATGCACTAGGCAAGCGTGGTGGACTAAGGCCTACATCCTTCTCATTGTGAGAGGAGACCCGACCCTGTAGTGGGTCATTAATGGGTTACTGACAAGCGAATGTCAACCGCCATTTTATGAGTTTCGACGGCTTGAAAACTGGATTCAATGGCTTGTTGACATTGTCGAAAGATTTTACTAATTTTATTGAACTTGCGAAATGTTTTATCCTTATTTTTGTAACGTTCTGTCAATATTTACGTACTACCTAATACTTCCATAACAAAAAATGTTTGTGCAAACAAGGGCCTATCCTCACTTTATCTTTAATCATTGACTATAATTTATTGAAATCTGAATTTGACACGTAACACGTCATATTTGTCTGACATTTGTGCATGTCAAAGTACTCATGCAATTCTATGATGCAGTTATTAATTTTAGATTTTAATTATTATTGATAGACTTAATACACATACTACTTATACATATAAACATTGTATAATGTGTACACTGATTAAATTAAAAAACAATTATTAAAAAACAAAATTAGGTACCTTTCCTTTTCATACATGTTCTCCATCATAAGGCATGGCAACATCGAATTTGTGCCCTGCTCAGTGTTGAGATTTTAGAGTTAAATAAGTTGAATATTCATTGCCAGATTCCCCTGCCATAAATTATAACCTAATCCTTACATTCCTGGTGTAAATAGAATAGAAAAAAACTTAAAATCTAGTATTTAAGAGCAAATATTATTATTAGGTACCACCACCACTTATGCTACCTTTAAGAAATCCGATATTTCTTAAATATCGTACTATGAATGGTGTAGCTGTTAATGTAATGACCATTCGTAGTGGCGCAAAGACTTTATGTACTGCATATGCAATAACAAATGTCCCTGCATTAGACGTTGCAATTTTTGATAATGTTCCTTCTCCAACATTGAAATATTTCAAAATCCCCACCACATCTACTCCACTGAAAAATAAAAATAATATTTTTATTAATGTTAATTTCAGATAATGTTGACTGTACTTGTACTATACAAGTACAAGTACAGTCTAACCTAACCAAAGATTTTGCAAATTTGCCATGTCCTGGAATAATTTTAAACTAATTAATTTTACTGACTCGAATAATGATTGTCATATTTTTGAGCAAAGTAGCTTGCAAAAATTTGTTATTGACAACTTTATAGAAGAGATGTATAGGTGTGGCCATATCAAGGGCGAATGTAATGCCACTTTTGAAAGTGTACAAAAACCCTGATTAGGCTATACTTGGATATAAGTAGATTCCTATTTACTATCCCTACTAAAATGTACTTGCACAATCTATTCACTCTTGATGCCAAGAGGTCCTTCCCAGTTGCTCGTAATAAATAGCATTTGTTAAACCTCCAGTGTGCAGTAGGTGGTGTAACTACAAATACAACTTACATTAACATTTATTATGTAACTACAAATACAACTTTCATTAACATTTTATTAATGTTATATAAAAGTGGTAGGATAAACAGCGTTTTTTTATTAAAAATATTAGTTTGTGTTAATAGAAGCAATCATGAGAGGTTATAAATGTCATACTCTTCAAATATCTAAATCAAATTGGTAAGTATATGTAAACACATTCTTTATAAACATACCTAGATACAAGAGCATAACATCCTCCAAGAGACAGCAATGATATAGTAACATGAAATACTATTACAGTGGAGCCATATTCTTTTACAGCATTTTTGAGTTTATCTTTGGCACTTGATGGGGGACTTGGAGGATTTGTGTCTGTACTCATGTTTCTTGTTCCAATGGTTACAGCTATGCTTTGAAAAAGTTAAACCAATAAAATGAATTTAAATAAATGGCATTCAATACCATGTCCTATCAACATCATAATACAAGAACCATACAATAAAACATTATCTTATCAAATCTTTGTCTCTGTAATCATTAATAGATTGCAAGTTGCTTAGAACACATCTCATGCACAGCACATTTCATAATAAAATACTTTTTTATTGCAACAAAAGATATTGTGAAGTTAGACATAAAAGGACAGTTTAAACTATAAAAACAAAAGATACCAAGAACTTCTTTTAGTGATGGTTGTTGTTTTTGGAAAGCAAAGAATCTTACAATGAGTAAAGAAATTCTTTCAAATTAAATAAGTGTCATAAGTTATGGTATAACAAGGAAAAGGAAATGGACACCAAATTTTAGCCTCATCTAATTAAAATTAAAATTACTAAACAAAATATTGTTATAGCTAAAATACGTCTTTACAGATTTTACTCATAAAATCCTTTTTAAAATATAAGATATTTAATTTTATGTGTAAAAATTGGTTAAAAATCATATACTTTATATATGTATAACAAAATAAATTAAAAGCTATTTATACTATTCCATTTATGGGTTGTTAAAATGAAAGGTGACAAGTAGCATTAGTACAGGTTTGAACAAAGCTAATAAATAATAAAACATACCATTATTGAAATGCTTTGCCCGATATTCATTCCTTAATGTTAAATAATGGGCACTGTGCAGGTGATCTGAGAGATACTTATATCCCTGGCCCCATTGTGATCCAGGCATGTTCAGGTGAGTATGATTCCCGGTGAAAGGACTTGGTACATTGCTCTGCATGGATGAAGACAAGCTCACTGCTCCACGGCAGTCATACTTGTTTACATGGGGATCACTTTGGACTGTTATGTCAATTTTAAGAAACTCTTGCTTTGCACAGTAGCTACTGATGACAGGTCCCGAGATATCCCTCTCCCTCAGTGGTGAAAATCTACTCACTTCAGAGGCATTTATATCCACAACATTTGTAGGAAGTTTAAGTGCAGCAACTAGTGGATATTTGTATACTGTTGTATTGTGTATAATTTTTGATGACCCATGAGTATCACCTAATGCAAAAAAATAGAATTCTGAATGAGCCCAATAAAAAATAGAACCGATGCAATAGCTAATTGTTACTACAGGGTTAGTGGTAATTCAATCCAATTTTTTTCTACATGAAAGTAGACCTAATATTGCAATTTATTTTTTCATGTAAAATGTTTCATGTTTCACGTTTCATGTTTTCAATTTATTAAGTTTAGTTGCTGTATGGGTGTTTTTTTTGTTAAGAAATAAGGCCTATTTATATGCCCTTAAAATAGCCCTAGTTCATGACCGGGCAAACTGTACATATAAATATTATGTCCAAAGTAATGACACTGAGTTTAGCGGACAGCTGACAAAATAAAATTTCAGATGGGGAGATCTACAATCGAAATTAAGTTTTTCAAGTTTACCAAATTAGAAATTGTTTGTCGTTGACTTACCAAAGCGTAGTGAGGGATTTTTTCATTTTTTTCATTATGTGTTTAATTATTTTTTTACGACGTTATAATATAGAAAAACAAATTAATACTGTAGTCACCTAAAAAAATTTAATTTTTTGAAAAATGAATACATAAAGCTATTTTTCTGTCATTCTTATCATTTTTGATTTGAATATTCCGGACCAAAATTTTCAAAAAAATCATAAGGATATTCAATTAAATAGGAAAGTATAAAATCCGAAATAAATGATCTTTAGATTTATGAAAAATGAAGACATGACTTTTTGATTTTGATTACTACTTTTAACTTTGATATCCGCCATCAAAATTTCAAAATAATCAAAATTAAGGATATCATAATGATCCGACTAACAAATTTAAAATAAAAAAATATCATCTTTAGATTTTTAAAGACAAAAATATGAAATTTTTTTATTTAATAATAAATAATACTTCATTTTACTCGCAGGTATATGTCTCAGGATGTGTCCAGAAAGCCAAAATGAAAAAAAACTAACTGAAATCTCCTTTTCAGAATCCAAAAATAAACTAAATTTGAAAGTTTCAGATTTATGAAATGATAGGGAACATGGTGAGTTCCCCAAAATTTTAATTTTTAATTAAAAAAAATTTCCTGTAGAATCACCTGTAGGTAAGTCAACGACAAACAATTTCCAACTTGAAAAACTTAATTTCGCTTATAGATATCCCTATCTGAAATTTTCTTTTGTCAGCTATCTGCTAAATTCACGGTCATCCAAAATACATGTCAACATGGGCTCTGCCTTAATTAGAACACATACATCAAAACTGTATTTATAACGGAGATTAAGTATACCGTTATGTTGGTAGAGTTGATAAAGCATTCTAGTAACCTAATACATACCTACAACAACAAAGGAAATTTCCACAATATACAAACTTACCAAAGTATATGTCTGCCAAATACTTTTTAAAATAATGATTATAGTTAAAATGACGATGTACATGTACTTTAAACATTTTTTTATTTTACTTTAATAAGTTAATTGCTTTTGCAAAAGTCTCCGTAATTTTGTTTCGGAAACATAATAATATTTAATTTTAACAACCCTGCGAGTTGTGAATTCAATTCACTGAATTGTGAATTGTGTTGTGACTTGTGATACCTACCTACTTGTCTAATGTGACAACTGAACTGAGTTGACAACTGACAGACAGAACCATAGAGCATAGAGATAGAGTAATACGTGTATAGCTTAGGGTCTGCGCAGACGTGCCACAACCACGTGACAAAATGCAGTCAGTCAGGTTATGGTATAATTATGAATAGCACACGTCGATAATGTCGGTCGTGTGAATGGAAGTGACAGTTGTCATACTATTTGACACCCGACCACGTGGTGTGATTGTGGTGTGGTTGCGGTTGTGGTGTGGTTGTGGTACGTCTGCGCAGACCCTTAAAGCGCTCTCCAAACTGTGCTATTCTCACTTCCTTAATAATCAGATTCACAGATTTAAGTATTATTTACTACCACAGATTAAATAATACAATATGGTAACATAAAATTACATTTTTTTACTCATATTCCCCCCAATTTCAGCAAAACCGCATCATTACTAGACCGGAATCTTATATTTAAATGGTGGCATAAAACCATCAACCACAACCAATGGCGTACTCTGCCCATAAGCAGCACCATTACAGTTTGTCATCCGCATCCTAGAGTAAAACAGTAGACAAGTTTAAAAAAACGTGGATTATCTGAAATATGATAAAAATCGAACAAACATAACTATATACAGCCTCAGCGAGACAAGATAATGGTGAATTCCCAAAAAAGTAACGTCTATCAAGACAAATGCCATCATTTAAATGTAAGATAATTTTATGAAGCCCGGGTCTAGTAATATTGCGGTTTTGCTGAAACTGGAGGGAATATGCGTACAAAATGAGATAATTTTAACATTTTGTATTATTTAATCTGTGGTGGTAAATAATACTTAATCTGTGAATGTAATAAAATTTAAGCAAGTAAGTTAAGCCTAATGTGTAAAGTACGACATAATATTTAAGGAAGTAAGGTAAGCAACGTTTGGAGAGAAGAATTGAGAAATTATTAACATTTTTTTTTGAATTTCTGACTTAGAATCATTGTAAGAACTCTTGATGCACTACCGAAAATTTTACGAACTAAACTTCAACTTCAACACCAACATGCGACCTAGCATTTCTCCTGCGGAAAGACTGGTGGTCACCCTAAGATTAGTAAAATACATTTAAATCAGAATACATTTATTCATGAAGATGTTAGTAATTATTATTCGAGATAAACCAAAAAAATTAACACAAAAATTCACATGCGTGTGAACAACTTCGCGAGCGACGTGTCACTGAACCACAGAACATTTGGTATTTTTCCAATATGCCACGTCAAAATCTATAAAATTGCCAATTTTTTAAAACTACAAAATTTTTAAAAATTACAAAAACAACGATGTATAACAAAGTACGGAATTATTTTATCGAAAAAAAAAATTTCCTGTATTTTGTTTTTTCGATAGTATTTTTCATTTTTTGTTCAACTTATAAAGTTATTTTAAACAAAGTAGGTATAAAAATTTATAAAACTTTTATGGCGTGACCTCGTTCAGTAATGTATATAAGAAGGGCTCCACGAAGGGAAAAACAATTACGACAATTATTTAAACCTTAAATTAACAATGAAAATGGAAGTTCGAGAAAATTAATTAACAATCGTCTAACCTGTTGAAAAATTAACTTTAAGGTAAATTTCCATCGGAAGAAAATTCTTTGAAGTGTTCCGAATATACCATATTCGGATTTTTATTTCATCTGTTGGAAAGTATAAACTAAACTAAGTAGTTTGTGAATACGTGACTAGGGGCGCTATTGTAAATATGTATGTTTGGTCGTGTTATACTTTTGTAGCAACACTCTACTCAAAATTTTTGTATGTTTACACTGTTTTTACTTTATGATTATATCTTGACGATTCAACTCAATCCTTTCCCTAATATCCAACAAAATCAATTCAAAGAATCCCTATAATAATATATATACCTATAACATTTATATATTGATAAAGACACGCTATATTGTTCTACGTAAAATACTATTAAATTGTTGTTTTATTACAAAATATTTCTTCAATTTTATTGTTGAATCTACATGTTAGTTGTTATTCAATTCAAATAAAACATCAACCTGTATTTTGTTAAATCGAAAAAACAAAACAATAGTAATCTTTGTCACGCTCATAATACTCAGCGAGTGTGAGAGAGGCAAATAATGTTTTGAAATACCATGTGCAGTCGACGTCAATGGAACGTCACGTAGAAATCAACTGACCGGCAGGCACAGTTGTGACAGGCACACTTTCATACACGCACGCACGCACACTATCATACCGTGTACGTATACAAAACACACAATCAAGGATTGTGGCAAAGATCCAGCAATCCATCTATACCTTTGTTTTGCTTTTTGTATCAAAATCTTGATTCACATTTGTGACAGACTAAAACATTGCAAATAACAACCAGTGTTTTTTTTAATTTTACGTGATAGCATCACGTCATCCATTATTTTCATAAAATTCGCCGTCTTAGCACAGCTCTCAACTCTATGTTGAGATGAAATTAATGAAAATACTTTCTATATAACCAATTTAAGATTTCAGACAAATTTTTTAGAATTTTGATATGCATGACGTTTTCGGGATATTTTGGGATGAGGATTATGAAAAATATATTAATTTTGGTATCTAAGATGGCGGACTCAACTTTTTTGAACACTTGGTCATGGGTATCGTTTTCAGGATATATTGGGATGACGATGACGAATAATATATTAATTTTGAAATCTAAGATGGCTGACTTGACTTTTTGAATTCTTGAACATTGCAATGGTTTTCGGGATGTTTTGGGATGAGGATTATGAAAAAACATAAATTTTTAAATCCAAGATGGCGCATTCGACTTTTTGAACAATTGGTCATGGGGTATCGTTTTCGGGATATGTTGGGATGAGGATGATGAAAAATTTATTAATTTTGAAATCCAAGATTGCAGACCTGACTTTTTTGAATTCTTGGTCATAGCTATGGTTTTCGGGATGTTTCGGGATGAGGATGGGATGATTGGGCGAATATAGATTATTCAAAACAATTTGAAATAACTTTATACCTATATGAAAAAAGAAAATTATTTCGTTCTTTCATTCTCTTATTTCGTTAAAAAATGTCTGATTAATACCCCTGACTTTTTATGACGAATTCGCCACTTATTCTTTGATTTTTCAAAATATTATCAAGACTATAGATTCAATTTGTATAAGCACGATTTGTTTTTGATTACCTACTTAAGTGTGCTCATTAAATTGTAGTTTGTAGTCAGTTTGGTGTACGTTAACTGTAAAATACATGGGCCACCCGACCTACATCTACCCGATGATATTTTAAATTAGGTACATCGATATCTGTATATCTGATATTGAATTTTTAATAATGTAAACAAAGGTCCATTGTTCAACATCTCCAAATATCATCATTGTAGAAAGAATAGGACTCGTACAATGAGGTCTCAAAAATAAAAATCTCAAAATTAAAATAAACTATGACGGTCTTCCCCACATTGACTATACCTTTTTTTCAACTTAATTTGTTTATAACTTTTGCAATTCTTATGTGCTTAAAACGCTTCCGACGCATTTTTATAGACATCATTCCGGACAAAAAGAGCTATCGCACGTATTTTTAAGACCAGTATGTCTATTTGTCCTTTGGTTCACATTTTGTGTTAAATATGCCAAAACGGATATGGAGCCTAGGCAATCGATAAGTCACGAACACTTGTAGCGCATCATCTGTTTCTCTATATTATTAGAGAGGAAGGACACCCACTGCTGTAAGCCTATTTAGAAAATATACAGTTCACTTTATCAACAAAACCGGCGTTTTATTGGTAATGAAGAATAATGTAACCCCCAAGAATAATGTAACTCATATCCGTTTATAGATACGATTTGATATTTATTTGTATCGAATTCATGCCTAATTTGCGTGATCTAAAATATTCTATTCACATCTATATCTGTGGGTCATATTTTGCCAACATCGAAAAGTTAACTAAGTAAACATTGAATTTAACAAGCTGATATAAATAACAAACATTATGTGGTTTGAAATAAAATAAAAACATACCTATGTGTAATAAAATTTACTTAAATTGTAAATCAGATACAACAGCTATATGGTCCGATGGAAATACAACACTCGGTAATGCCGTATTTGCTTTTAATTCTTCGACACTGGGAAATGGAATAACCTGGAAAAGTAAAGTAAAATTTTCACATCACTCACTAGTCACTATTGATACAATACTTATGCGGTGTTGCTACCTACAATAGTCCAATTCATATTTACATTATCTTTGTTCATAATTGGGTGGCATTAGGACTTGTTCATAAAAAATGTCACTGTCAGAATATGATAAAGACGACAAAGACGTGTGTTTTTTTCTCCATTTGAAAATAAGTAAACATTAGAGTTCAACCACTATCTCGAAGATGAACAACAGCTACGACACATCGGAAATAACGGGTAGAAAATTTTTTTGGATCCCGAATATATGCCATTATCACATTTTAATTTTCCACCATAAAACGTTAAATGAAATTGTCTTTTTTTATTATAAGTGTAGGTACGGAATGATATTAATTCAAAATATACAGGTTGAATTTTTCAAGTGTGTATGGATGGGGAAATCCGAAACTATGAGGAATAGCGAAAAATGCTGAAAGGAACCTGGGAACTGATTATGATGAAATTAAAACTGCATCATTGGATTTTTGAAAAAACAATATGCCTAGCCAGGAATAGAACTCGATGATTTTGAAAAAAAAAATGAACATACTGTATTATTACACCATTCCGCATTCAATAATGTCACTATTAGGGAGCAAACTCTAGAAAGTAAGTAATGACATACGCAAACTTAAGGATAGAGCAAATTTTTAACAAAATACTTTTTTCATACAAACCATAACTGATTACTAAGCATTCAAAATGATGGCCATTGTTCCCAGTTTCCCAGGCTATTGCTGAATGCAACACAATCCTTGAGATGTCGAATCCAGCTATGAATTGGGAACGAATCAGTTAAGGTTTGTATAAAAAAACGTATTTTGTTAAAAATTTGCTCGATCCTTAAGTTTGCCGTATGTCATAACTTAACTTTCCAGAGTTGGTTCCTTATTACTGACCTTATCGAATGGCAATAAATAATAATATAGGCTGTGACTTTTTTTTTTCAAAATAAAAGGGTTCGATTCCTGGCCAGGTATATTGATTTTCCAAAAATCCATTAATGCAGTTTTAGATTTCATCAAAATCAGTCAGCAGACTCCTTTCAGCATTTTTCGCTATTCCTCATAGTTTTGGATTTCCCCATCTACGCACACTTAAAAATTCAACCTGTATATTGCGAAATATGATCTTTATAAATGTAGATTTTTATTTTAATATCGTCGTAATTATTTTATTATTTTCAAAAATAGAAATCTACCATTAGAAACGCATTTTTAGCTAAATATGAATTAAACTATTCTATCTATGTTTATAAAGCTCTATTCACATATATCAGCTGTGAAGCAGGAGGCGTGGCAGATAAAAAAATATTATTTTATACAATGTATGTATGTACCGTATATGTATGTATGCATACACACGTCAAATAAAGTTTGAGATCACTAGCAAAAGATGTATTTTTTTAAATTTTACTGTTTTAAAAGAATGTTTCTTACGTAACATCTTTTTATAATAAGTTTTAAGTTAAAAACTTAAAAAAAATGCTTTTATTTTTTCGATTTGCTCTCAACAAACCCTATTATTTGATACCCTTAATGTAGAAATGCATTAAAATAACTATTCTGATATTTTGGATGGTCCGCCATATTGGATTTAGAATGACGTCACAGACCGTATCGTGCATTGTCATCCAAACTAAACGTGTATACAAAATTTCAGCTCAATGGGTTAAAGATATCTACATCAAAATTGAGTTCAAAGATTCCACCCGAACAAACATACCAACCCGAACATACATTGCAAGTTAAATAAAAGCTTTCAAAAAAGAAAAACTTAAATTAAATATTAAATTATTTTTTATTAACTAAAATTGAATTTAAAAGTCCTAGTGCAATTTTGACTATTAAATGAAAGAAAAAGAGGATTTAACTAAATATTATCAACATTTATTATTAAACTGTTCTTATTTAGTATAAGATAACTCCTCCCCTGGCTCGAACACATGCGGCAATCCTTCTTGGCTTGCTGAGAAAGTTATGCAGCATTTCTTGCGGTAACCTGTCCCATTCTTGAATAACGGCTTCCCTGATCTCTGGCACTGCCTGGGGAGGTGGCTGACGGTTCCAAACAGCTCGCCTGACAGCATCCCACGCGTGTTCTATCGGGTTTAAGTCAGGCGAGCCGGCAGGCCGATCTAACCAGCCAATTTCGTATTCACGCAGCGTTGATTCGTTGAGCTCGATGTGCGGGTGCATTATCGTCAACCACAACGAATCGAGGGTCATGGTTTATTCTAAATGACCTGACAATTCCATCAATAGCAATGGTTTGGTACAAAGCTGTAGTTACCACGATACTGGATCAACGGCGTTCTAGCACCAATCATTTATACTGCCCCAAAAGGAAACCGATTTCCCGCCTTGTTGAATGGTTCCGGTGGCAGTTCTTTGTCTTTCAGCGTTCACATGTCTTCTCCAGACACGGAGACGTCGGTTATGCGGATGAGTGCTAATTCTGGAGTGATAATTCTGGACTCGTCAACGAAGAGACAATTCCGTCAAATGTCGTCGCCGCCCTTGTCGTCTTCTTCATTTTGGCGGAATCTAGCCCACTGCAATCTGCGTCGCTGTCGTTGCAATGAGTTCAGGGGTGCTCGCCAGTATCTCCTCGCTCGTAATCCAACCTGGTGTAAGCATTTCCTGATGGTCTGATTGCTAATTTCTAGTCCAGTAGCAGACCGAAACTCAACTCTTATTTTAGTGGCATTGATTGTTGGGTCTCAGGCAGTCAGCAATATCTGTCTGATATAAGTAACGCTTCTGAGCAGAAGTAAGAACAGTTGGCCGACCACTGCGAGGTTGATTAAAGTTATCCACGCCGCAATGCCTCCGTAACGTGTTCACGACACAGGATTGGGCACCAGCACCAGACACTGCGTGCTATTTCTCTCGTAAAATGTCCTTTTTCCCGCAAAGTAACAATTCTTGCTCGTAAATCTTCAGATAATCCCGTCGGCATGTTTTTAAATGAACTCCTTCGAAAAGTCAGAAAAAACTCTTGAATCAAGTTGGTCAGATTTCTGAATGAGCGTAAACAAGGATTTAATCTATTTTTATACCGATAAACAATTGATATTTTAAATTCTTTTGTTATTAAAAGATTTTATTTTTAAATTAAGAATCTTAGAAGAAAAAGAAAAAACGTTTTTCTACCGTAACAGAAAAGATTTCGTATTTTCAAAGTGATATCAAACTTTATTTGATGTGTGTATGTATGTATATATTGTGTATAATATATGTATGTGTATGTGTGATTACACACAACTACCGTGCGTGAATGCAGCGTGTCCGTGCAACAGGAGCCGGTGAGCGTTAGGTTTATTTTTTTGGCACGATTTAATTTTTCTGGACGGTCGCGGCCATGTTACGTGCTGGACACGCAACATGCTGGTAAATGTAATTGGAGCTTTACGTGTTAATAATAATGCAATCAAAAACATAACTTGTAAAAAACACAAGTCTCGCAACTCTGTTCTTGCAACGTAAAAAGTTGTAAAACCCATGTATGTATCCATAGATTGACTTGACCATCGCATTAAAGCACAATGTATCTCACACGTAATACATATTATATTAAATTAGATTGTTTACTGCGATTGCCAAGTCAATCTATGGATACATACTATCCTCCACTATATCATGCACTAGCTGACATGGCAAACTTCGCCCTTCTTAATAAAAATAAAAACATAATTCTTACTGTTAAAGAAAGACATTGTTTTTTTTTTGCATTCTTTTAAAATTTTCTCTATGTTTGAACTTTTCTTAGATTTATGTAAATCTAAGAAAAGTTGAAAAGATGTTCATGTGAACATCTTGAAACTAATTTTTTCTTCCTTTCGTTTATAATTTATAAACAACTGCTTCACTAAAAAGTGAAGCACTAACATACTTACAAATATAGTCGCTTTTCGCTGTCTATCCCTATCCCAGTGTCCCAGAAAGAATGGATAATCCTGAAATTTCTATTAGTAGGCCTCTTGTGGACCCGGAATATGGAATTAAAAAACATATTTTCCACCAAATGTGGTGGAAAAAAAGTGGCCAACAAATATAAAAAATATGCGCATTCAATACAGATTTTAAAATGGTACAATACTTGATTTTAACTCAAGTAAATACGAGGTTATTGCTATTAGTATGCAAAAGGAGTAAATTCGACTAAACTCTTGACATTATTTTCCAAAAAATTAAACAGCTTAACACATTTTTAATACATATTCATTGGAGTAGTTTATGGGGAATATTATAACATCAAAAACCCAACGGATTTTATTTATTTGTAGCTGTGGTATACAGAAACACACAGTAGTATGAAAAATATCGATTTTTTTTTAAAGTTACATAACTGGCACTACCTGGAAAATATTTTTTTTATTCCATATTCTGGGTCCATAAGAGGCCTACTATAAGAGATCTCAGGATTATCCATTCTGGGACACCCTGTATATTTATGCTTAGATCTTTAAAACTACACAACGAGATAGTGATTCAAGAGTAAGGTTTATATGTATATAACATGCATAATATAGTAGAGAAACACTGATAATTTTAGAGGTTTCTAATGTGATGTCGTAAACAAACATATTTTTGCGCTTACATTGCGAACGGCTGACCTCTACAATATTGTACAGTATTGTACACCTTAAAAAGGTCTACAATAAAGTCCGCGATCGCATATGTCTATATATAATAGTTACGTCACAACAGGCACTTTGACCAGGTTAAAAAGTAAAAAAATCTAGACCACTTTATTAGTACCTAGGTATTAAATTTATTAATCCTTGTCAAAATAAATTACTTCATAATTAGGATTGTTTCAATACCTAGACACTTTTTAAAATTATCAGTATTAAATTAAATCCTTTATCCGGGCTGACGCGACACCAAAAATGCAAAACAAACTAAAGTTAACATTTAGAATATTTAAATTTCTCAATCATCAGGGTGGAAAAAAAAAAAAAAAAAAAAAAAAAATGGTGGTGAAGAGAATTTGTAGTGAAAATTTTTGACTCAAAAAAAGTTTGGATCATAGTCAAAATAATTGACAGAGCGAAGTCTGCCGGGTCAGCTTGTTTACTATAGTAAACAAACTGATATTTAATGTATATCTTATTTTCTAATGAATTAAGTAAATACAATAAATGTACTGTCACCTGTGTAACTGTAAGATTCTTCTTGTCGTAAAATATATAATCCAGGCAGTCTGCAAAACCTTCAGTGAAATTAGTGTATTCTGGAGTACCGCACGCACTTCCGAGAGACAAATCAAGTTTTAAAGTTAATTTATTTACAGATTCATTTATGTCTGAAACAGATGTTTATACCTCGTAAGAAAAGAAGGACCTATTCAGTTGACTCCCTTATAAAAAATACTCTCTCCAACCTTAGATTAAATCAAAAAGGGAAGATACGGCACTAGCGTCTCATGAGCACCTAAAATTAAGTCCATGCACACAATTTCACTTTTGTCGCAATTTGGCTAGCTATTGAACTACATGTGCGCTTAGAACATCACTGATGGGTTTAAATGTAGTTCGTCATTTTTTCAAGAAAAGGATAGCATTACAATTAGATATATGTGTGAGTGAGACGGTCGCGCGCGAGATTACGCGGCACTCTCCGATGCGCTCCCGCTAATAATAAAACTTAGCGCTCTGTTTCGCTCGCCCGATTGACACTTCATTTATAGGCGTGTGTGTGTAAGTTACATATTATGTAGATGAGTCGGACAATTTTTTTGATTGATACAAGTAAGCTTATGCCGTATCTTCCCTTTTTGATTTAATCTATGTCTCCAACGTTTTAAACTGCCAACTTTCGGATCGTGCCTAGACCCAGGGTTCCCTTCCCATACGCTTCGGAGGTCTGAGAATCCGCAAAATTTCCAGTGTTTCAACACCAGCTTTTCTCGAATCAGTACACAGGACGCAGCCTCTTGTTGATGAAATTTTGAGTAAATCATTTGTCAATAATATTGAGTTTGCGTTCTTGAGTAAGGCCTGCCCAAGTGAAAATTTCCCAAGTTCAAAACACATCCAGAGGCTTTGGGACGAGCCTACCTGTTAAAAATTTTTGATAAGCTTCTAGAATCTTCTGCAGATCAATTAGAACGGGCTCGTCTCTTAGCTGTCTCTGAGAGGGAGTCAGGTTTTTGGTTACAGGCATTACCATCTTTTTCTTTAGGAACTTCTTTAGATAATACTTCTTTTTCTTTATCTATTTGCTTTCGGCTAGGATTTGAAGGGCAGCCACACCGCTGCCCTTGCCGCGAAAACGTAAACGCTCTCGGACACCACGGACTTTCGTGCCATCGTAGTGCTAGTCGCTTATCGCGACACGCCTGCCAGAACGATGTCATCCGGAGGGCCCTTGTCACCATCAACGTACCGGCTTGTCTAGAGCCGAATGGTATCGTAAGTGATGATGGCAAGAGGCCCGATGGTATGACACTCGTACCTTGGAAACAAGCCAGGTCGCCACTTGTGTGGGACGCCACTTGTGTGGATACCCTGGGTCCGTCCCATATTCCGGTGACTGCATCGCAGGCAGGAGCAGTGGTCGAGGCGGCTGAGAGCACCAAAATATGTTCCACAGTTCTAGGTGAGAGCTACATGTTTGTGCCTTTTGGAGTTGAAACTCTGGGTCCGTGGGGTCCGGAAGATAGAATTTTTTTCAAAAAATTATCTTTTCGTCACAAAAACCTTATTTTCTACAGAAATATTATATATTTTAGACATAAAATAAACTTCTGAATATCATAGAAGATATTTTGAAAATTTGTCATATCATGCCTATTCACGTTACTGGGGACCCAAGAGCTGGATCCTTCTTTGAACAAAGGATAAGTATTGCTATCCAAAGGGAGAATGCAGGCAGCATCTTGGGTACCCTCCCGCATACAATCTAAGAAAGAATTTCTTGGTATATCGTAGAATGATGAAATATGGTGGCCGAAATGTCCGTATATGCTAATCAATTCCAATCTGAAAAAATCGAATAATTAAAAAAATTTATTGAATAACATACTTGAACTCCAATCAGGCAATGTGCTTGGAGCAACTCCTTGTGTGTATAGTTGATAGATGCCACAGGAAGGTACACTATTAAAATCACCACATAATATTAAAGAAACACTTGCATGTTTATGTTGTATCTGAAATAATTACAATTGCTTTAATTCAAGAATCGATGGATTTTGGTTTTGATCTGAAATATTTCTAAATCATTCTTAGGCTTCTAGTACACGACACCGGACCCGGACCGGTGCCGGACTGCAAGTTTATGTATACGAATGAAAATCGTTCATGAGCCGTGCCGCCACCGCACCGCAGCCGCATCAGCGCCTGACCGCCACAACGCCGCCGTGTTGTAGATATTAGACGCCGCTCAGTGACACTGACACGTCGCCCGCACAGTTGTTCACACGCATGTGAATTTTTGTGTTAATTTTTTTGGTTTATCTCGAATAATAATTACTAACATCTTCATGAATAAAAGTATTCTGATTTAAATGTGTTTTACTAATCTTAGGGTGACCACCAGTCTGGTGTCCTGATGTTGAAGTTTATTTCGTAAAATGTTCGGTATCAGTGCATCAAAAATTCTTACACTGATTAGTCTAAGATATTAAAAAAAAATGTCTTCATAATTTCTCAATTCTTCAAAACGCACATGAAATTCTCCCTTGTCCTCCCTACAGGATAAAACAGGGTGTACTTACCCAAAATCTTCTTCTACGTTTATTAATTTGTTACTGCCACTGCTGGTAGATTAAATAAGTAAGTAACACTTTCTTTTTTTTGCTTAATGTTAACATTATGAATAGATACGAAATATTAAGACAGTGAAATCTGTACAGTTACACCGACAATGCTATACTGAACTGTGGTCGCTGCTTTATTATTTAACGCGGAGACAATACGGTTTTTACGCGGCGACGGTGCGGCTGCGACGCGGCTGCGGCGCACAGTGGTCTGAAAATCAAGCTTCATACTCATAGAAACTGATTGTCAGAAATCAATAATTAAAAAATGTTATTGTAATAAGTACACCTCCCTTTGTTAACTGTTATAGTATGACGGTCGTGAGTAGCTCCATGTGTGAGAAAAAAAATATTGTATTTTTTTTTGTATGGGAAAAAAACTTCAAAGTGGATTTAAAAAAAACTGATCATAACTGAAGGTCTGGTATTCACATGAGTTATTACACTCTACATGGCGATTAAGATGACATACAATTGTTATGCCTTTCGGTGCCGCTTTGCATGTAGCAAGCTTTTGAAAGTTTGAGTTTTTGGTAGATGATTATTCAAGTCTTCATTTTATATTATAAGGATAACTATAACTTTCAACATGAAAATAATTGAAATTTGTATATACACAAGGAATAAATACGTACTTAGGATATATTTAAATAATATAATTGTTCAAAAAATAGGAAATAAAAAGCACATATTCAATAAAAACTGTCAAAATTTCTTTATTTGATTATACTATTAAATATTATTTCAGTAAATTATATAATTAAATGTAGTAATACTCAGAGCTTTACATATACATATATTAATTATTCTCTATTACTAACTACTTATAAAAGACCAATTATCTATCAAAGAGTATCTTCTTCATCAGAGTCCAGCATAGGTGCATTAACATCAACGAATTCAATATACTCCTTGTCTATATCTGCATCATCATCACCAATGAGAAGACATTTCATGTCATCGGTAATAGGTGTGCGTTTTGATTTTATCAGCTGTGGCCTTATGCTGGACAGGTAGGGATCTGACGAAACAAGAAGACCATTGAAAATGTCTTCGTTTGTTGCTTTTCGACAAAATTGTCGAGAATGGTCTTCTCGGATTTTTTAAAAATCTTTGTTTCTGGGCTCTCCACCACTCCAACATTAATGGGCTCTCCACAAGCCATCACGCGCAAAAGTGTTGCAAATCTTTGGATCAAACTAGGATCCAAGCCTGTAATAGCTGCAGTTCTGGCAGGATCACCAAAAATTTTAATGTTGTATACTGAAAGTTTCAACGAAATCAGTATACCTAATGCTTTATCAGCGGAATACATGGGCTGAGCTTTCTCGGGCTTCAACAGTTGCTTTATCTTAGTAGCTTCCTCGGGATGTTCTGTGACTAATTTAATGATATCTGCTACGTTTTTGTTACCAGCACTTAAACCAGTTGCAAAAGCAAGGCTTTCATTGGTATGTGCTAGTAGCTCTTCCACTCTTCTTCTCTTCTGTAGCGGGCTTAGCTCAGAGAACACTTTTCTTGGACTCACCTCTGTTGATGTTCCAACACTGCAAGTCTCTGCATTCAACCCTAATGATGTTGATGCGCCCTCATTTACACTGCAGTCAAAACTAGAACATGGTTGCTGCTCTTCTAACACCAAAGAAGGTGTGATTTTTTCTTTTATGAACTCAGGCCATTTTATGTCTTCTTGCAGCCATATCTCATACTTTTTTATGAATGTTTTTCTCGTGCGATTACACGAGTTCCATTTGTTTTTCAACGAACACACAAAAGTCTGACAGAATAGTTTAAATTATTTATTTTCATTTTCTGACAAAGTAACGTTTTTCACCAAAACTTCAAATAATTCGCTGGGCTTTGAAAAACAGCTATTGTTCGCCACAAACATAAACATATCCAAATTGGTACTGAAGCTTTCCATTATAACACGAAAACAAATCGAACTAAATAAGTATAGTAAGCGCGAACAAGTGCAAAGAGCTACTAAATTAAGTTAGCATATACGTCCTATTTACATTATAACTACCCTCATTTACGCTATCATCATGTAATTATATCATTATCATGTAATTCATCTACCAAAAACTCAAACTTTTAAAAGCTTGCTACATGCAAAGCGGCACCGAAAGGCATAACAATTGTATGTCATCTGAATCGCCATGTAGAGTGTAATAACTCATGTGAATACCAGACCTTCAGTTATGATCAGTTTTTTTAAAATCCACTTTGAAGTTTTTTTCCCATACAAAAAAAAATACAATATTTTTTTTCTCACACATGGAGCTACTCACGACCTTCATACTATAACAGTTAACAAAGGGAGGTGTACTTATTACAATAACATTTTTTAATTATTGATTTCTGACAATCAGTTTCTATGAGTATGAAGCTTGATTTTCAGACCACTGTGCGGCGCGGTGGCGATGTGATTTTTATGTGAATACATGGTATTGCAGTCCGGCACCGGTCCGGTTCCGGCGTCGTGTACTACAAGCCTTAATTAAGATGGGTGGTGTAAATCCTTGTTCTGTAGTTGTTTATTTTTGGCTTTCCTTAATCCCCTAATCGACGCCACTCCACCCGGTCCTGGGCTCTCTGAATCCAACGGTTTCCCGCTGCCTTATTCAGGTCATCAGTCCACCTGGTAGAAGGGCGGCCTGTGCTCCTTTTGCCTAAACGTGGTCGCCATTCGAGGACCTTTTTTCCCCATCGGTTGTCAGCCCTGCGAACGATGCGGCCAGCCCATAGCCACTTTAATTTGCAATCTTTGAGAGCTACGTCGATCACCTTCGTTCTTCTACGGATTTCATCAATTTTCTGATTCTGTCTCGTAGAGAAATACCAAGCATAGCTCTCTCCAAAGGCTCATAGTAAAGGACCACGGCACGGCACCGTAGGTATTTACTGGCAACACACATTGTTCGAAGACTTTCGACTTCAGGCACTGAGGTATATCGTCAAGACGTGTCGTAGGTTCCCGAACGCTGCCCAGCCGAGTTGGATTCTTCGAGTGACCTCTCTCAAAGTTGGACTTACCCATTCGGATCGTTTGTCCCAGGTAAACGTACTCGTCTACAACTTCGAGAGCAGTGTCATCAACAACCACTGGTACGGGTGTGACATGGACGTTAGACATGATTTTCGTCTTGTCCATGTTCATCTTAAGTTGTGAGGCACTATTGAGGTCGCTGAGCATAATGCCGAGGACCTCCAGCGACTCCGCCAGGATCACTATGTCATCGGCAAATCGGAGGTGTGAGTGGTGTTCGCCGTTGATGTTAATACCACGTCCAGTGCAGCGGTAAAAACTTTTGGGGAGACGACATCCCCCTGTCGTACGCCGCGTTGCACGTGGATGGAGTTCGTACTGCTGTCGTGTACTCGGACTTTCATGGTGGCGGCATTATATACGCACTTCAACGCCTCGATGTACCGATAGTCGATCTGGCACCGCTGAAGAGACTCGAGCACCGCCCAGGTCTCGATAGGATCGAAGGCCTTCTCATAGTTCAGATACGCTACGCATAGCGGCAGATTATACTCCTCGGTCTTTTGTATAACCTGCCGAAGCGTATTTTTGGCTTTCTCATAGGTATATTGGTGCGAGGTTTGGCCTACAAAGCACCAATTCTTTTTCCAATATCACTTGATATAAAATTGGGTGCAATGGACACACGCACCAAGAACAAAAACAGAAATGTTAAACTCAATTCTCTGCTCCACTGGAAATCAAACCCAGGATCCTCCATGCATCGCACCAGTGTTTAAAATTGAAACAAAAACCTACCTGCAAATTGTTGTACATATTTTGGAGCCAGTAAATGACTATTCCTCCTTGAATTAATCTGATGTGATCTGCATCAGGATGAAAATATAGATGAGTGTTGCCAATAATAAGAATTTTATTTGGGTTTTCAATGGATTTCAAGATGGTAGCACTTGCAACTGTTGACCTGTCTAACAATCTTTCTTTTAGAGCATCATTAGTTTTGACAGCATCCCATATTGGTTTCAAAAATGGTTTAGTTTGTAAAACTTCTGCTAATAATATTCTACAATCCTCCATGAACCTGTGGGCAGTATAGACTTGTTTAAATAATCCCTATTTATAAATAAATGAAAAGCAAATTTAAATACATTAAAACATACTTACTCATATCTATCTTTCCTGTAAAAGCAGGCTAATCCTTCTGCAACTTCTTTCCCTTTTTTATAAAATATTCCATTCATATCATATAATTCTAAAGATGGGGTAAGACAATTGTGAAAAACTTTGGAATCTACTTCTTGTAGACAAATAATGTCAGCATTATAACCTGAAAAAGTAGAGCAAGTAAAGTGATAACATATTATATAATGATACACATACCATACCACAGATATACTGATATACAATACCAGATTAAACATGTTTCCTGTAACAAATACTCATTAAATCGTTTTTTCTATATCTCTATCTGTATAATATTAATATATAACATGTACATAATTATAACTAATTTCGCTACAATTTTCTATTCACACGCGCATATTTTGATTACTTTTCTCGACTCTTGTCATGAAGGTAAATGAAGAATGAAATAATCTAATTTTATTCGAATTTGCTTTTATTGTTGAGCTTTGGAATCAAACTATTACACATGAATCCTACTATATTTACAATATCTTATAAACTAACATACAACTAAATAAAAATAAAAAATACCTACTCTGAGTTTCGGTCGGTCTAAGACTAGATGCTCAAGTAGTAGAACGTCATCACTGCATTTGTGGCCGAAGTGTGGATCGTTTCGGCAGACATGGTCCGTCCTGCACCAAAAGTACTGGCCGCCTATATCGCCATGGCGTTATTAACTATGTCATCCGCCGATCTCTTGCCACTGTCTCTGTACCATCCTCCTTGGAACCCAATGGATTGTGTGGTGATGGAGATGATCGCACATGAGACCTGATAGTGCGACACTTGTGCCATGGTGATTGGGGCGCACTTTCAAGCGTCACAAATTTGCGAGTTTACGGCGCTTGCTGTGGAGACTTTGGGCCGTTGGTTGGCTGATATGAAGAAATTTCACAGACATGTCTACGAAGCTTATCCTCGCTTCGGGTGACCAGAGGGCTGGCAGCTTTTTAGCTCAAAAAATTGACATTTGTATTCAAAGGGGCAACGCTGCCAGCGTTCTGGGCACCATGCCACAAAATGATATTTAAGATGGTTTGTTTTTATTGTACTTAAATAGTTTTTGTTTTTATTTTTTTTATTTAGTTGTATATTAGTTTATAAGATACTGTAAATATAGTAGGATACATGTACATGTTAATATATAGCATGTGCATGTTACAATAATTTTAAATGAATTTTTACCTTTACCTACCTATTAATTCCTTGATTATAAGCTGTTTTCTGTAGTCTATATGAAGAGCATATTCAGGACAGTAAGGGTGTAACTCTGTTCTAGTGAAATCTGAATCACAGTACAAGTCTGCCAAAATGTTGTAGGATACACATCGGAAACTGCAAAACAATAGACAAAATTATTCATCTCTCCCTTATGACTGTGGTTTGTGAACACCTAGAAATCTATCCAAGTTTGTATCATTAAATGAATTGAATAAACCTATTACCTGTTACCATGTAGCTTCTGTGATGTAAACAAGTGTCTGTTTTCAAAGGGACACTGACCTGGACCAGCCTCTACTGCATTTTTAGATACAACTTCAACAGCAGGTCCCATCATTGTGTCATTTGCTGAAATAATTGCAAATGAAAAATGTTTTTTATTCATATTGTATTGCAGTTAGGGAATTTGATGCCGTTCCCTTTTTCTAATCCCGTGATTTCAGTAGACGTGCGCAAAGTATATATATCCGTAAAACGAAAAGAGTCATAATATATATCTTTTCATCACAAAGATTTGCATCACTCAATTATATCTTTACATCGTTTAGCTCAGATGAGCGCCGAGCCGCTGAACTGAATCAAATGAGTGAATGAATCGTCATATCTTTCGTGATTCGTAAGAAGAAAGAGCCGATGAGTAAAAATGATGCGTAAAAATGAGGTTACTTGAGGTTAAACTGAGGATGAACTTGGGCACAGACTCCAAAAATACCTTATTATTGAAGTCTGTTTGTAAAGTTATTTCTTACTTTTTAGTTTGAAGTCGGTTCACATTTTTGTTAAAAAATAATTTATTTCATGCTTTTTAGCTGTCATAGTTTCAGTTCCACTCTATTATCTGACTCTGGTATCTTAGTTTTAATTCTTCATCATAGGTTACGGCAACTGGCTTCTTAATGGTAACCTTACGGACACCATTATTATTGTTTAAATATAGAATTTGTAGGGGCTGCGCTCTTCTGGCGTTGACTTACGGGCGATTCTCGCGTGTCGCTACTCCTATCGTAAGTCGCGCCGGAAGACCAGGTGCCATCTCCGAGCACCTGCCGACCACCGTCGTCGCGCGACGCGAACCTTGCAGCCGCCAGGATGCAGCGCTTGCTCGACTTGCTGCCTGAGTGGCTCGACAAGTGGCGGATCTCCGTCAACGTCGGTAAGACGGTGGCCGTCTTGTTTAGCCGTAAACTCAAACCGCCGCCGCCGCTAAGGTTCCGGGAACGGGATATAGTTTGGCAGCCTAAAGTTAAGTACCTCGGATGTCACATCGATCGCACGCTGCGGATGCGCCCCATGGTGGACCACTGTGTCCAACAGGCGCGCGCCGCGCGGGCGATGCTCCGACCGGTGTTGAAATCCAGGTTACCCGTCCACACGAAACTGAGGGTATACAAAATGTATATCCGTTCCCGCCTAACCTACGCGGCCCCGGCGTGGTACGCATTGGCGGCCAAGTCGCAGCGCACTCGTCTCCAAGCGCAGCAGAACATATGTCTGCGTATTATCGCAGACGCGTTCCGCTACGTGAGGGACGACGTCCTGGCGCGCGACCTGAAGGTGCAGTCCATAGGTGAGTTTGTGGCCCAGTTGGCGAGACATATGTATGCTCGAGCCGACAACGGGCCGCACCCGCACCTACGGGGCATAGCGCCGTTGCACGCGCGGCCCCCGGAAGGACGTCCGCTCCCTCGCGAGATCGAGGGACTGGACTCCCCCGCCTAACCGGGGGAGGACTGCACCGCTCAGCGGGTCCGCTGTAGGACCGCCCGCCCGCCCTGCGCTTTAGAAGTGCAGAGACGCACCCAGGGCAGTGTACCCTGTGAGAGAATTGCCCAGGTAAAGAGGAAATCCTCGAGGCCTGAACCCCTACCCTCCATGTGGCGTTTAGGACGCCGCGGAGTAGGACGACTCGCGTCAGTAAACACTTTAAACACGATTTAATTATAACTATCTTATATCGAGTTCCACTACATCATTGGCATCGAAGGTGGTCAATGTTTATATAGTTCTGCAAAGGTAATGTGACCAACAATAATAATTTATCAACCCGGTTCCTTAACTCTTATCCGTTGAGGAGTGCCACTCTGTATCTTCGAAAGTCTTCATAAGATCATCACCTACTTAATATGGGACCAAATTCAAAGTAACAGCTCCCAAACCAAAAAAAAAAATTCAAATTGGTTACCAAATGACGGAATACGGCGGTCAGAAACATAAAATAAAAACGAGTTCCACTCCATCATCAGACTCGAAAGTTGTCAATGTCTACATAGTCCTGCAAAGGTAATGTGACCAATAATAATAATAATTTTTTAACCTGGTTCTTTAACTCTTATCCGTTGAAGAGTTCTACTCTGTATCTCCGAAACTCTTAGCAATTGTTTCATTCATTGTTGTCTTATTGTGTTGATTGCAGTGCAGACATGTGCGTGATCGTTTTAGGTTATTATTTTATTTGTGCTCTTGTTATTTGAATTGAAGTTTATACATAATTCTAAAAGATTAAGCACCGAGAAATGGTATTGGTGAAGTAAAAAGTATTCACAGTATCAAAACTGGGTAGACCTTAGTCAAAGTCACGCACAATTCGCGAGTTCGCGCGTCGGGAGCGGCGAACGTCACGGGCGACACAGGTCCGACGTCGAGAAGCCCTTGGGCGCGACTGAATGCCTTAAGCGAGTGCATTGATTTATAAGGCAATAATGTAATAATTTATTACTTACTAGCTTTTGCCCGCGACTGCGTCCACGTAAACTTCAGGATTTGGTCAAGAGCGAAGTAAAAAGTATTCCATATCACAATCCAGGTTTAAATTTTTTTATTAAAAAATCCCAATCTATTTTACGCGATGATGATGAGGATGATTTTATGCGAAAGCATAATAAATATCGCCATCACTAAATCCGCCATTTTGTTGCGGCGGCCATCTTGGATTTTCATTTTTTTCATAGGGAGCTCTATTCTACAAATCAATCCCTTTCATTTGATACCCATATTGAGATAGTTGTGGAAACTATGGAATCTGCCATTTTGTTGCGGCGGCCATCTTGGATTTTCATTTTTTTCATAGGGAGCTCTATTCTACAAATCAATCCCTTTCATTTGATACCCATATTGAGATAGTTGTGGAAACTATGGAATCTGCCATTTTGTTGCGGCGGCCATCTTGGATTTTCATTTTTTTCATAGTGAGCTCTATTCTACTATAGAAGCTCTTTCATTTGGTACCCATATTGAGGCAGTTGTGGAGGCTATGCCAGCCAGTAACCCATTAATGACCCACTACAGGGTCGGGTCTCCTTCTCGTAATGAGAGGGATGTAGGCCTTAGTCCACCACGCTGGCCTACTGCGGGTTGGTGGACTTCACATACCTTTGAGAACATTTTTTTTGTTGAACTCTCAGGCATGCAGGTTTCCTCACGATGTTTTCCTTCACCGTAACAGCAGGTGATATTTAATTTTATAAAGCGCACATAACTTTTTTACAAAGTCATAGGTGCGTGCCACTGGGATTCGAACCCGGACCCCTCGATTCGAGGTCGAATTCTTAGCCACTGGGCTATCACCGCCGTGGAGGCTATGGAATCCGCCATTTAGTGCGGCGGCCATCTTGGATTTTCATTTTTTTCATAGTGAGCTCTATTCTACAAATCAAGCCTTTTCATTTGATACCCATATTGAGGCAGTTGTGGAAAATATGTAATCCGCCATTTTGTTGCGGCGGCCATCTTGGATTTTCATTTTTTTCATAGTGAGCTCTAATCTACTAATCAAGCCCTTTCATTTGATACCCATATTGAGGCAGTTGTGGAAAATATGTAATCCGCCTTTATATTGCGGCGGCCATCTTGGATTTTCATTTTTTTTCATGATGAGCTCTATTCTACCAATCAAGCCCTTTCATTTGATACCCATATTGAGGCAGTTGTGGAAAATATGTAATCCGCCATTTTGTTGCGGCGGCCATCTTGGATTTTCATTTTTTTCATAGTGAGCTCTAATCTACTAATCAAGCCCTTTCATTTGATACCCATATTGAGGCAGTTGTGGAAAATATGTAATCCGCCTTTATATTGCGGCGGCCATCTTGGATTTTCATTTTTTTTCATGATGAGCTCTATTCTACCAATCAAGCCCTTTCATTTGATACCCATATTGAGGCAGTTGTGGAAACTATTGAATCCGCCATTTTGTCGCAGCGGCCACTTTGGATTTTAATTTTTTCCATAGTGAGCTCTATTCTAGTAATCAAGCCCTTTCATTTGATACCCATATTGAGGCAGTTGTGGAAAATATGTAATCCGCCATTTTGTTGCGGCGGCCATCTAGGACTTTCATTTTTTTCATAGTGAGCTCTATTCTACTAATCAAGCCCTTTCATTTGATACCCATATTGAGATAGTTTTGGAAACTATGGAATCTGCCATTTTGTTGCGGCGGCCATCTTGGATTTTCATTTTTTTCAAAGTGAGCTCTATTCTACTATAGAAGCTCTTTCATTTGGTACCCATATTGAGGAAGTTGTGGAGGCTATGAAATCCGCCATTTTGTTGCGGCGGCCATCTTAGATTTTCATTTTTTTAATAGTGAGCTCCATTCTACTAATCAAGCCCTTTCATTTGATACCCATATTGAGGCAGTTGTGGAAAATATGTAATCCGCCATTTTGTTGCGGCGGCCATCTTGGATTTTCATTTTTTTCATAGTGAGCTCTATTCTACTAATCAAGCCCTTTCATTTGATACCCATATTGAGGCAGTTGTGGAAAATATGTAATCCGCCATTATGTTGCGGCGGCCATCTTGGATTTTCATTTTTTTCATGATGAGCTCTATTCTACCAATCAAGCCCTTTCATTTGATACCCATCATGAGGTTGTTGTGAAGTAATACTAAGAATAAGAAGTAATCCGCCATTTTGTATCGGCGGCCATCTTGGATTTACAATCATAAAGAATGTATTTTATTGTATTGTCATTAAGAGTGTGTACCAAATATCAGATCAATCTGTCACCAGGAAGGGGGTCAAATTACAATTTACTAATTTTGACCCAAATAAACAACTAAACAGGGCCAGCTAAATAAAACCGTTTAACAAAGTCGTATCCTCCATCTTGAATTTAGAAATATAGTTTATTTCTCGTTCCAAAATATTCTATTAAAATGTCATTAAATAAAATCATAGTCATAAAACTGAATTCATGATCTTGAATTTAATAGTAATTTATTTTAAATAATAACACATGACAATTAAATAAATTATTTATTATATTTTTAATTCATTAAAAAATGTGTCCGACATCTTGGATTTATTCATGGTATTTTCCATAATATATTTTATTGCAAAAAAAATCATCGAGCTTGCCGTAAGGCATGATGCCACGTCTGTCATTATATTCGAAAAATTAAAAAAAAAACGTCTCTAGTTGTCATTGTTACTCACTACAAAGGTCAATGACCTAAGTAGACGTACACAATTGCGTGAAAAATGGAAAAAAATATTTGTTATATAATAAAATAAAATATAGCCTATGTGTTACCGACGGTTTTTCTCTATACAACAATCCAAGTTTCATTCAAATCCGTTCAGCCGTTCGAGAGATGTTCGCGCACAAACAAACAGACTAACAGACAAACAGACAAACAGACTAACAGACAAACAGACAAACAGACTAACAGACAAACAGACAAACAGACAAAAATTGTAAAAAGTATATTTTTGGGCTTAGAAGCGTGTCCTGACTTGGAAAAACTTAATTTCACAAAAAAATATTACATGTACAGAATTCAAAGCTCAAGAATTTTATTATATGTATAGAAGATTAAAGAAGTGATCAAAAATTTTATATAAAATTGAGTTTGGTAGATAAATACCTCAAATTTTCAAATATTAAACACATTATTGATTTTTTCGTATGTAAAGACAACTGTTTTGCAAGTGTTGTAATTTTTTTACGTACTATGTCATTAAAATTAAAAAATTTAAATTGTAGACTTACTAGTGTACTATAGTGCCAGTATTTAAAAATTTTCTCAGATTGATATTTGCTACCAGTAAGCTAAAAAAGCAATTGAAAAATCTGGTGTTTCGTGCTTACGTAAAAACATGTGTTAGATTTTTATTTTTCATAATTTATATTTAGTAGTTATCAAATTTTAAATTTGTACACTTACTAGATAAATAAGTACCAAATAACTTTATTTGCATTAAAAAAATCAGATATCTTCAGATAATTGAGAAATAAGCACTGAAAAAATTGAAATTTTCTGTTTTTCGATCGTGAAATTGATAGGGACTCTTAAGATATCTTCATACATGATACCTGAATAGAAAGAGGCATAATCAAGCACGTTTTTAAAAAGGTTTGAACGAAACCACCTACCTTAGTTGTTTTTTAAATAGGTAAGGTCAAAACAGTATCCTTAAATTGTAATCATTTTTCATGAACTTCAAACGTCTGTTAAGTCTTATGACACAGACGCTTAAAACAGTTTTTTAGATAGCTAACATATTTCTTTACTTAAATAAAAAATAAAAAAAAACATTTATTATTGAATTGGGTCATAAATTAGCAACATTGTTGTCTAAGACAACTATGGCTTAAATGGTCTGTACTAGCTCCGCCTTAAAGCTTTGCACCCACCTTCCAATCATCCTGTATATTTAATTTGATAAATAGTCCTAGTAATATTAAATGGCAGTCATCATGGTCATATACCACCAAAAATATAACTGGCTAATGTGCCAGTGAATGCAGTGTGGTGAACTCAGGCCTACATTGCACTTAGAGAGTAAACCCTTTTTATTGACCTAACATAATTCTATGAAGTAAGAACAATTTATAATCTTACACAAATATAAAAGTAAAGTCAGATCATTGCTTACCTGGCACACATTCCAATTTTAATTTCATACCAATATCATCAGTTGAAGGAATATAAATTGGAGCTGATTTAATAAAGGTCCATTTAATTTGCATTTCAGAAATCTCTCTACCCTTGTCATTAATGGCTACACCATTATACCAGTTGAAAATACATTTTTTTTTTATACTGTATAGAGCCACAAAATTCTCAGGATAAACAGGAAATCCTGCTAAAATACTTTTAGGCAAATTTATGCTTACTAAACATGGTGCATTGAAAAATATGTTGTATATTTGGTCCTGTATTAATAATTTCAAGGGTTCTGGCATAGAAAATAGCTCCGACAACGGAATTTCATCTTGGATAGTGTTACTTTGTGCGTCCAATATGTTTATCTTTAATTCTGTATCTTCAATAGCTTCTTTTTTCCTTGTTCCTTTCTTAACTGCTTTGTTAATATTATTAGACATTCGTGCAAATATTATTTTCAGAGTATCAGTAGGTTTTCTGCGTAAATTGAATTGCCTCACTGTGTTGTTTACTTTGTATAAGAAAGTTACATCAATTAGGTCTTCTTTCGGCATGTGCCTTAAGTAACATTTATTTAAGTTCATTGTGTTTAATTTTGAAATTGTAACTAAAGATGAATATTTTCGAGCTAACTCGGTAAATCTAAAAACCATACCCCCTGCAAAATAATTAACCTCTGAAACTTTGACACTCTTCTTGCACAACCAACCGACAACACAGTTTACAATTTTACAGTTTTACAGTACCTACACAGTTCGTTGTCGTCCGTCCGTCGTGTGAACCAAAGAGTAGAATAAGTATAGGTGTGAAGTAGTGTGAACTTACTGTGAATTGTGAATTCACCAATTAACTGACTGACTGAGAGTAATAGTGTTCTGTGGACTGAAGGTAGGCAGCCAACTGCCAGTGCCAAATGAGCCATTCAAAGGGTCTGCGCAGCGCAGACGTACCACAACCACACCACAACCGCAACCACACCACAATCACACCACGTGATCGGGTGTCAAATAGTATGAATGAAAACTGTCACTTCCATTCACACGACCGACATTTACCGACGTGTGCTATTCATATAGGGACCGTGCACGGCGACACCTATGCCATCTAGTGTCATTTATCGGAACTGCCATATTGCTTTATGGGTAGGATTACTACCGTATGTTAACTTTTTGAAAAGTGTATCACAAATAATTTTGTATATTAAAAGGCTCATTAAAAGTGTATTCTTGTATTGATGGATGCTCCAATACTTCCAAGAATAAAATATATAAGTATATTAGTGTAAATTCTCGTAATTTTCCACTGATAGTACCAACATGCTCTGGCTAAAAACTATACGAAAAGTTGGATAAATGCAGTTAAAAATACACGTGACATGAATTCAAACGGTAAAAAAGAACTATCAAGGTTTTTTAAATGAAACTAATATATAATTTGTTTTGAGATTAATTTAAAATTCAAGTTATTTTTATTTTCAATGAAAAGGAGAAATTTGTTCTATTTAAACATTTTTATTTATCACACAATATCAAAATACCTGGCATTCATCTTAAAATAGATACTGCTTTATGCGTTGCTCACTTTATTTAAACAATGTTATCTGAAAATCCTCTACACCCTTTTAATACACCAACAAATTTTCTATTGAAAACACTTGGACCAAATACTTTTAGAATTTGAAAAATATCAACGTTCGCACGACACACACTATTCTTGATATCACTAAAATCGCATTTTATACATTTTACGTAATTTAATCCGTAATTTATAGTGAAATACTGAGTTATTCCTCGTTATGCGACATTATGAAAACATATGAAAAACAAAGGGACAATATTGCACTTTGTGACAGTTTGTTTCGTTTTAATCCGCTAGGTGGCGTTTTGTAGTTTCTGCACGGTCCCTTATGAGACCATAAACTGACTGCATTTTGTCACGTGGTTGTGGTGTGGTTGTGGCACGTCTGCGCAGACCCAAAGAGTAAAATAATAACCAGGCAGCTATCTATCGCACCTAGCGATGTGCCGAGTCGGCTATTTATAGTATTCGAATACTTTGGTATTCGTTAAAAAAATATTCGAATTCAGACTCGAGTCGGAAGACACGGACAGGTATTCGAGTACTGGCACGAGTATTCGAATACTTTAGTGGACTCGAGTACCTTTTGAATCGAACTTTGACGACAATAACATATCCTAATATTTCATCACAAATCATGTAAGATATTAAAGGTGTATTTTTTTCAAATGTTTCAGTAAATTTGTTGTGTTCCCAAAAGTTACAAATGTTTTTTTGCACTCTTTGCACTCCACTTTTTTACCTTCTAAAATGTTGAATAAGTTCCATATTTCCGATTTTTTTTGGAGCCATCCTATCACAGACCTGGCTAAAACAATTTAACTAAACACTTAATTTCACTATTTAACTGACAGACTAACAGTTTGACTGATTAAAATTATATCTATCTTTATATTAATCTTAATCTTAATTATATTAATCTTTATTAAACTAACCGTTCGGAAAACATAAACACGTTGAAACCTGCAACGATTCTCTGCAACGAGTCACGCGGCGGGACTAACTTCACAATGCTCTTTCAAAGTGAACGGGGCATTCAAAATTCGACTGTACGCGTAAAGCAGAAGGTTTCTTTTAAAGTACACGACTTAGGATTCGAATACCGTAAGTACTCGAATCCTGAATTCGAATACCGTAAGTACTCGAATCTTGAATTCGAATACCGTAAGTACTCGAATCCTGAATTCGAATCATGTGGATTCGAATACCGTATTTTATGTATTCGAGTACGTGAGTACCTGCTAGGTATTCGAGTAAGTACTCGAGTCAGTCTGACTCGGCACATCTCTAATCGCACCGGCCCTCAGGGTCATAAAATTATCGTATATGGATCAAAATTATCGTATCCACTAGGAAAATGACTAGAATCATTAGAATGATAGAATGCATTGAAAAATCATATGAAAACTTAGGATTTTTTAATAATAAAGCCGATATAATTATGTACGATTCACGTACATGTACGTGTACGTTTAACGGTTGTAAACGATGCCTACATATATTTAGGGATGGGCGGATGGCGATCTGAGATCGATTAATCGAATTCGATTTTTCGGGCCAAATAAACCGATTTTTAAATCGATATGTAACACTGAATCGATTCAGTGAATCGATATTTCACCATAGTGAATCGACAAATCGACAACGACATTAATTTTTTAACCGACTTCAAAAAAAGGAGGAGGTTCTCAATTCGTCTGTATGTTTTTTTTTTTTTTTTTTTTTATATTTGTTATCGCCGCATTCCGTCATTTGTTAACCGATTTGATTTTTTTCTTTTTGGTTGGGAAGATGTTACTTTGAATTTGGTCCCATATTAAGTTAGTGTTGATCTGATGAAGAGTTTCGGAGATACAGAGTGGAACTCTTCAACGGATAAGAGTTAAGGAACCGGGTTAAAAAATATTATTACTGGTCACATAACCTTTGCAGAACTATGTAGACATTGACCACCTTTGAGTCTGATGATGGAGTGGAACTCGTTTTTATTTTATATTTCTGTCCGTCGTATTCCGTCATTTGGTAAACAATTTAAATTGTTTTTTTTTGGTTTGGGAGCTGTTACTTTGGATTTGGTCCCATATTAAGTTGGTGATGATACGATGAAGATTTTCTGAGATACAGAGTAGAACTCCTCAACGGATAAGAGTTAAGGAACCGGGTTAAAAAAATATTATTGTTAGTCACATTACCTTTGCAGAGCTATATAGACATTGACCACCTTCGAATCTGATGATGGAGTGGAACTCGTTATAAGATAGGAATAATTAAAGCGTGTTTAAAAGTTCACTTAAATAAACCATACAAATTATAAATACATTTAAACTATAATTATGGTGTCCGTAAGGTTACCATTGAGAAGCCAGTTGCCACTTCCTATGATAAAGCATAAGGTTTTTAGACTGTAAAAGTTTCGCATAGCTCTGCCATGTATAGTAACAAATACTAGCGACGGGTATCCACAATTTCCCCAAGTACCTACGAAAACGAATCTAATGCAGTAGTTACCTACTTCCGAACAGGTTTATCAGAGTTTTAGTATACTTGCCTATTTTTTTTTTATATTTGTTATCGCCGCATTCCGTCATTTGCCACCAGATTTGAATTTTTTCTTTTAAGTTCGGAAGATGTTAATTTCAATTTGGGCCCATATTAAGTTGTTGTTGATCTGATGAAGAGTTTTGGAGATACAGAGTGGAACTCTTTAACGGATAAGAGTTAAGGAACCGGGTTAAAAAAATATTATTATTGGTCACATTACCTTCGCAGGACTATGTAGACATTGACCACCTTCGAGTCTGATGATGGAGTGGAACTCATTTTTATTTTATATTTCTGACCGCCGTATTCCGTCATTTGGTAACCAATTTGAATTGTTTTTTTTTTTGGTTTGGGAGCTGTTACTTTGAATTTGGTCCCATATTAAGTAGGTGATGATCTGATGAAGAGTTTCGAAGATACAGAGTGGAACTCCTCAACGGATAAGAGTTAAGGAACCAAGTTGATAAATTATTATTGTTGGTCACATTACCTTTGCAGAACTATATAAAATTTGACCACCTTCGATGCTAGTGATGTAGCGGAACTCGTTATAAAATAGGAATAATTAAATCGTGTTTAAAGCAAATTAATTTAAATAATTTAAATAACTGTACAAATTATATATTTAAACATTAATAATGGTAATCCGTAAGGTTACCATTAAGTAGCCAGTTGCCGCAACCTATGATGAAGCATTAAAACTAAGATACCAGAGTCAGATAATAGAGTGGAAGTGAAACTATGATAACTAAAAAGCATTAAATAAAATAATTTTAAACAAAAATGTGAACCGACTTCAAACTAAAAAGTAAGAAATAACTTTACAAACAGACTTCAATAATAAGGTATTTTTGGAGTCTGTGCCCAAGTTCATCCTCAGTTTAACCTCAAGTAACCTCATTTTTGCAGACGAGTTTTAAAGTCACGAAAAAATCATGACATGTAGGTACTTTAATATATTTTACTAAAAAAGAAGTATGTAGGTAAATATGTACTTAGGTAATATTTATTCATTTATTATAATTGTACGGGCTAGTATCGACACCATACGATAGTCAAAGAAAAGATGTTGTTAAAGTTTATAATATTTATTGTTGTACACTGTAGGTATGATAATGATGTTGCTATGAGTACGCGCGCGATATGTTAGCATCCCAAATGCATACTAAATTGAAAATGTGACCGGCACGTGCTATACGAAAAACGCGCTGACGGTTGGTGTACGGTTGCACCGTACAATAATGTACAATGGAAAGAGAGATTTAATGTGCTTTAAAAATGCACATAACAAAACTGACCTCAAACTAAAAAGTAAGAAATAACTTTACAAACAGACTTCAATACTTAATAAGATATGTTTGGAGTATATGTAAAAATGAGGTTACTTGAGGTTAAACTGAGGATGAACTTGGGCACAGACTCCAAAAATACCTTATTATTGAAGTCTGTTTGTAAAGTTATTTCTTACTTTTTAGTTTGAAGTCGGTTCACATTTTTGTTTAAAATTATTTTGTAATTCACGAGATGACTGTGTGTTTTGTTTCCTGACTTCGCCTCTCTTTAATAAATAAATAAAAGCAAAATCTGTTCAGTAGTTTCAGTCACAATTTTATGTCAGTTGTTTTGTTAAAATTATTTCCTAAGGTAATGTAAAATTTTTTGGAAACCGATTAAAAAATGGAAACTTGCAAAGCACAGGCATTGACTAAATGGCGCCGACGAAACGAAAATAAAGTGGCTTTAGTTTAGACAAGAACGTGGTTCTTGTGTGTGATATGACCTGATACATGCATGATATGAGATATAAACTAAGAAGATTAGAAATATATAACTCATATCTACGAATTAACTGTGCACCTCGCGCTGTGATGACGTCATTCGGACGGTACCGTAGTATCGTTTGCAAAAAATGAGAATAATGTTAAAAAATATTAATAACCAATTTTTTTAGTGTTGATAAAAGGTCGGTTTGATAACACGTTATAATACTAGGTAAAATGACCTAGACCTTAAATAAATGTTACTCATGACATTTTGAAATTAGATTGAGATATTACTTATTAGGTCCATAGTCCACCCACGGACGCTTTGATGCTTTCTCATTTTCAAAGAAAGTTAACACCTTCAATATAAGAGTCCTTGACTCACTATGAATTGTTTTACCCATAATGTTTTTGATAGAACCAACAGGCTTCACTAACACGTTGAAAAAGTGAACTTAACAAAAACGACAATCCACAAACTTAACAAAGCAAAATCTCAAAAGAAACAGTAATAACAATAGGAGTTTTAAACCGTATTTAGGGGATTAAAACGAGAGACGCGCAACATAACAAAGATGCTGAGCGCTTACGAGCGAATGCGGTTGCCGCGCGGGGCAGCGGGAGAGGGGCCGCATTCCAGCCGAGTGCACAGTTGATTCGCACGAGTTTTAAGTTAATAATGACCTATATAATATAATTATAACACTTCCAGGGGAGCCAATTACTTCGCCTAAGTGCCAATCAATGTACTTTTCTAAGAAAATATGTTTGATTTGATTTTTTAACTATTACCACTTATAATTTCAAACTAAATGCATCAATTATTTAAGCGTGATTATTAATTTCTCTATTGAAACGGTCAAGTTGTAACTGTCTACTAACGTGGAAAAAAACTGGCGTAAGTATTAATAATTGTATAGTTTACCTTACTTATGTATGACGTTCAAACTTGTTCCTGAGAATGAATAATTTTTTAATCTTAAAAGGTTCATAAGAGCAACAAAGCGACATCCAATATCCATCGGATGCTCTCTGTCGCAGAAATGATACCTACTTGTGTATTGTAAGTAGGTGTAAAAATATTTTGCACAAGTCCATCACTTGCATAAATATCTTACTATAATATTATAAAGCTAAAGTTTGTTTGTTTGTTTGAACGCGCTAATCTCAGGAACTACTGGATCGATTTCAAAAATTCTTTCAGTGTTGGATAGTCCATTTATAGAGGAAGGTTATAGGCTATATTTTATTTTCAAATAAATTAGGGATCCGTAAGAAAATTATTTTTTCAAATATCATTAAATACTCTTTCTGTAGGTATGAGTTTGATGAGTGTACATTTTCTACTTCCTGAGAAAATTGGATTTATGTTACAACGTGGCGGGTGGCTCGGTTTATTTGCTGTCCAGTATATTTTCCCGAGCGATTTTTAGTGACAGAAGTCTAAATTTAACTCAGAAATAGAAATCCCTTTGTACACGTTGAAGTATCCAGACGAATAAATATAATTTTCGTCCAGTACCCGTACAAATAGATTCGTCCTTAAGACCGGCTACTCACATACCAATATTGTTGGGCCAGTCTAGGGTGCGCAGAGTTGGAGCAATATTGGGACAATATCGGACTGTCTCTACACACATGCCTGCAATTCAGTCGACAAGTAGAATTCGATTCGAGCTAGACACACGTTTGCAGAAGGGCACCAGTGCTATCAAAAAATCAAAAGATCGGTATAGCATTTTGAATAACGCTTAGAAGGCTCTTACAGTGGAGCTAAAACAAAATAAGATGTTAGATAAATCTTATATGACGTATATAAAATTCTCATATCACAGTTCTAGTTACCATACTCCTCCGAAACGGCTTGACCGATTTTTATGAAATTTTATATGCATATTCAGTAGGTCTGAGAATCGGCTACTGTCTATTTTTCAAAGCTCTAAGTGATAGGCGTTGTCCGCACCTAACATTATAACTTATATGGCAAAACAACGTTTGCGGGGTCAGCTAGTGTAAGATAAATGTTTGGTTTCGTAAGTCTCTATTGTAATCATTTAATTTTTTATTCGTTTAACCGACATGCGGGCCTGCTCCTTATAAATATTTCAATCACTCGAGCCCAAATTTCGCGCTCTTTCTCTGTCGCCATCTTAGTACGTGCACTCGCAACGCTAGCTGTCAACAGACTGGTGTGGTGAAGACAGAAAAATGAAATTGCCCCAACCGGGTTGAACCGGGCTACACACACACACACAAAAACTCGCAGGGCGGCTGGAGCAATGCAGGCGTGCAAGTCGATATCGCGCGCGCCCCTGTACCCCTGCCGCTGGAGCAATCAGAAAATTGCCCCAACAAGCCTACTCACATGACAATCAAGGAAGCAATTTAGGGCAGGGCCACGCACACTTTTCACACTAGATTGGCCCAACAATTGGTATGTGAATTGGTATTGGTGTGTGGGCTTTACGAAATTGCCCACATCTTATCAAAACCTAAATCCTTTTTCTTGACATTTATTCGTATTTGCTTCTGGTAACATTTTATTACAACGTGTCAATTAGATTGTACGCGTAGCACAGCGCAAGCGGCATAGCGCCAACACAACACGCACGGTTCTAAATTCATTTAATTTTGTCGATTCTGTTTTGTATTTAGTACATATCATCTACTAAAGTAATAAAGTTAAACTGGTGCATAAAAATATCAAGACTGGTATTATACTTCTGACTACTACTGAATAAAATCAAACAATATGGTAATTTTTTTTTTTTATACAAAAGTTACTAGATTTAAATGTAGCGTGCGTGCAGTTTATTTTCTTTGTAATTTTCTACATTACATGAGCAAAACTATATTTACTTATGCGAAAAGTATACAGACAAGGTTTAAAGACGTATTTAGCTAAATTTCATATACTTCGTTTGCAGCCAGCAGCTCCTAGCGCTACATCGGTTGGTTCAGGGGGGCGCTCACCAAGCAAGGCAGCAGCTGCACCTAGATCTGCTAGTGGTGGAACAGTGAGGCAACGTAAGTCTACCACCACTACCACGGCTGCTCGGAACCGGGCCACTGGTGCTGGTTCAGGTGGAATGTGGCGCTTTTATACTGATGACTCTCCTGGTGTTAAAGTGTAAGTCACGTAATATTGTTGAAAAATTTCTACACATAAATGAAAATCAACATATTAAAGGGAAAATGTGAGATATAGTTTTCATGGTTTTCAAGCACCAAATAGTGTTTTCAACGAATAACCGAATACAGAAAACTATTAGGATTAACCTTTACCTAACCAGATATCGGCTGAATTATACAGTTGTTATTAAATATCGACTATACTAACTATAGGTTATGAAATAAATAATATGTTGCTCTTGAGTTTCCAAAATAAATGTTGACATGAAGTTAAATTGCTTTCAGCTTCATAGGATTTCTTTGACTTATACCATAATTCTTACATAAGAAGTTATGTCTGACTTATACCATAATTCTTATATAAGAAGTTGTCTTTTAGTTCTATATCGTGTCGAGTAGCCAAAAAATAGAAATACTTAAAAAAATAAATAAATCGTTTATTTGCAAGAGTACATAACTTCAATGGTCATAGATGTTTGGGTTAACAAATAATCCAGTATACTCTGCCATAACATGAAAATGCAAATACATGTAGTTGGGCAATGTGCAAAATTACAATTAGAATTATGGTTCACTATTACAATATAAAATTTAATATATGTACATACATGTATAGCTATTTAAAAATTTCTTATAATGATCACTAAATGTCTCGTGGTACTAAACGTGGTACAAAAGAATGTCAATATTGTTAGTCTATTTTTATGTCAAATGTATGAATTAATAAAAATAACCACAAAAATATGTCACAATATGTCACTGAATATATTCAGCACCAAAACCGAATAATTCGGTTGAAAACAAATAGTGAAGAAGATCCGAATACCAAACAAATATTCTGCACATCTCCAATACCTATTAGTAACAGTCTAAAATAGGTCTTTTGCATAATGGTATTATTAAGATACAATAAAAAATTGTTTTTTAAATTTATATAAACCCAAAATTTCTTTTCTTTTTCAGAGGACCAGTTCCAGTACTTGTTATGTCACTCTTATTCATTGCATCAGTTTTTATGCTGCATATTTGGGGCAAATACACCAGAGCATAAATTTGGATACACTACTTATTTTAGTTTTATCTGCATTAAATTATAATAGAGTGAGATGTATGTTATTATGGAATGTTTACTATGTGAGATGTTTGTTAATAGGATTTAAAATGTCTTATTTTTTATTTTAATTGTATCTAATATAAAACAATATGTAAGTTTTATCATTATTTTCTTCCAATGAAGCTGTTTTTGGTGTTAATTTGCATTTACTTGACAGCCCAACAAATTGTATTGATCAATTTTTGATTGATCAAGTTTAGTATCCTATACCACAATAAATAATTATAAGTTATCTCTTTTTTTTACTTTATCTATGAAATATTGCAACATTTTTATACCTGTTTTTCTACTATTAGTCCGATTCTCAGACCAGAGGTCAACTGTCTATTTTTCATACCCATAAGTGATTAGGGTTGTTCACACCTAACATTTTTCTTTTATTTTTTGGACAAATTGTTTATTTTTATTTGTCAATAATGTGGCATCAAAAATACATACGTACAAGCCTGTACAACCCTAATAGACTACAAGCCCATGCACAAAATTTACCTGTGAAATGAACCAACATGAATAACGCTTAGAAGGCTGTTACTATATCAGAAAATAACTCCTTTAGGTCCTAATGTCCTGTAGGTCCTATAGGTCATTTATTACTGTACGGTATTTGTGTAATTCCTTTTGTATACAATTAGGTACAGATACTTTACCCATGAACGCCGTACATATTACCAAGGCCGGGGTTGAAAGCCAAGGGTCGCAACCCTTATCTCTGACATCATGGTACCAGGTGTACTGCTCAGGAATGACGGCACAGTGCTCAGAGTTATTTTCTAATATAGTAACAGCCTTCTAAGCGTTATTCACGTTGGTTCATTTCACAGGTAAATTTCGTTCATGGGCTTGTAGTCTAGGTATAAATTTTCGGATAAACTTCCTTTTAGCCCATACCTCCGATTGATCTGAATTTTGGTACACATATGGATTTTGACTCGCTGATTAAGAATATCATACTCAAAATACCCACAAATTATATTTTTGTAATATATAGACGAAGGACCAAGGAAAACACCATTCCCGTTTAGTCAAACCATTTAATTACACAATCCAAAAACTCCCGCCTTGGCGCCAAACGCCGGTCGCTGTCAAACTAACCACAGATAACATAGAACTTCTAATATGCCATATGCCACATTCCTCCACAACAAATCAAACATATAATTTTAATTAACGAAAACGTTTGGGACGTACCACCGCCCGACCCGAGCGCGTATATTTACCACCCACGCTCTCAGCCTGTAATCCTCCCGGGGGCTCATCTACATCGCTTAGGGGTGTACCAAAACATTCTCTCGGGCTCTCATCCCCGCCACCACCGTCCGCAAAATCGCGCGCAGGGGACTCGCTAGGTGAAGGCGCGGTTTGAGATGCCCGAGGCGAGTGCACTGTAAGGTTCGAATCATAACCAGTATTTAAATTAGATTCGTCATAGGTCCATCTACCGGGATTGGATGCAATGGTTTCCGGCCTAGCTGTATAAGCATTTGCATTCATCAACTGATTTGCGTGACGCCTCCAAACGATCCCTGACCCCGGAAGGGTTACATCGTATAATACTTTTCCAACTTTGGCAAATACATTGCCCAAAATCCAAGTAGGTTTTTGCGGATTGCTACGGTAATCTCTCACCCATACTCGATCACCGATTTCAAAAAACTTTTTAATTCCCCGATAAAACAATTTTTGACGATTTTGTTTTACACTCACTCTATTGGCTATTTCTGAGAATGGTTGCGGAAGCTGTGCATCCTGAGCCTTTGTGGAAACTACGTCAAGCCTACAACGAAGATTTCTTCCAAACATAAGACGCGCTGGTGACTCCTCGGTTGTACAGTGCGGGGAGTTCCTATAGTGAAATAAATATTCGTCCAGTCCAACATTTAAGTCTCTACCGTATCCGTCTTTAATAGCGTTCGTAATAAACTTTTTACATGTATTAACCGCATTTTCAGCTAGACCGTTACTTTGAGGTGAATAAATTGGCGAAAACATTTGTCGAATACCATGTTCTTTACAAAATTTAGAAAATTCGCCTGACGTAAATGTTTTAGCATTATCTGATACGACACACTGCGGTAATCCAAAGTGCGAAAATATGGATTGCAGTTTAACTATTAGTGCCGATGCTGTTAAATTAGGTACCTCGACACACTCCAGCCACTTACTGTAGGAATCCACCAGAACAAGAAACGTTTTATTATATATCGGCCCGAGATAATCAATGTGCACTCTTTCAAAAACCGAATCAGCCCAATTCCAATTTTCAATAGGAACCTTTGGAGGAGCAGGTCGAGCCCCAATACAACGATCGCACGAATTAGTTATATTCTCGATTTCTGAATCAATTCCCGGAAACCAGAATCTTTCTCTAGCGATCATCTTCATTTTGACAATGCCTAAATGGGCGGCGTGAAGTTCTTGCAGAACAGCTGCACGATAAACACTTGGAACAACCACGCGATGGCCGCGCATTAACAATCCACTATCAACGTATAACTCGTGTTGACAGCGTTGGTACGCCAGCAAATCAGACCGCACTTTTTTCGGCCAGCCCTTAGAAATAAACACAAGCACTAGAGACAGCCTTTCATCCTTGGCTGTGCTTGAACGCAACTCATCCAGAGTCGCAGGCAAAGGTGCTTTTGCCACAGAGAGTGCACCCACGTAGCTAACCTCCTCTCCACCCTCAACTACGGGGGAGCAGGAATCAACCGGAAAGCGACTTAAATAATCGGCCACATTTCTTTCGCTACTCACAAACTCTAATTTGTAGTTATAGGCGGCCAGGAACAAAGCGTATCTTTGCAGCCGCGCTTCAGTCATTTGCGAAATACCTTTATCAGGAGAAAAAATCGACATGAGGGGCTTATGGTCTGTACGTAAGATAAATGGAACCTGACGACCGTACAGATATTGGTGGAATTTTTTTATTCCAAAAATTATAGCTGTAGCTTCCTTTTGTATTTGACTATAAGCCCGTTCACTTTTACAAAGAGAACGTGAAGCATAACTAATGGGACGCTCTCTCCCGTCCGGGTATCGCACTGCTAGCACCGCCCCCAGTCCACCAGATGCCGCGTCCACCGTCAGCACCAGCTGTTGCTGCGGATCATAGTGGGCAAGTACACGGGGCGAGCTCAACTCCATTTTAATAGCTTCGAATGCTTTTTGGTGAAGGTCAGTCCACTCCCACGTGACATCTTTGCGTAATAAAGAATGGAGAGGTTCCAAAAGCATAGAAGCTCGGGGAACGAAACTACGATAAAAATTTATGATGCCTAAAAATGATTTTAACTGCTTCGGATTTTCCGGAACTTTGGCTTCAGATATAGCAGCAATTTTTTCAGGGTTCTTATGAATACCATTGCTATCAATAATATAACCGAGATATTCAATACGCTCCTGGAAAAAACAGCACTTGGACTTCTGTAACATTAAACCTGCATTTTGTAATTTTTGTAGTACACATTCGACACGTTCCCAGTGCTGCTTAGGGGTGGCAGCCGCAATCAAAACGTCATCCAAGAAAACCTCCACCCCCTCCATCCGTAATAGTTGTACCATAGCTCGTTGGAAAAGCGCGGGCGCATTCGCCAACCCGAACACAAGCCTCGTATACTTAAATAAACCCTTGTGTGTATTGATGCAAGTATACTCTTGAGAATTGTCATCTAATAAAAATTGATTGTAACTGTTAGATAAATCTATTTTACTGAAATAACGACAACCGCTTAAAGAAACACATAGTTCCTTTATAGTCGGCAAAGGGTAAGAATCAATTAACAAGTCCTTATTTATTGTAGTCGAATAATCACCGCATATACGTACATCGTTATTTTTCTTAAGGACAGCTACAATAGGTGAAGCATATTTCGAATAAGAGACCGGTTTTAATATACCTACGCGCACTAACCTATCTAACTCATCGCTTATCTTATCCCGGAGTGCAAAAGGTACCGGTCGCGCTTTGCAAAATTTCGGTTTGGCATCATCCCTTAAATGTAAAGATAATTTGTATTTATTAAAAGTGCCCAAACTATTCGAAAATAAAGTACTATATTTTTTTAATAAGAGCTCATTTTCTTTGGACGAACAATAATTTAGCGCAACTAGGGCTAAATTAAATTTAGTCAAAAAATCTCTACCAAGCAACGAAACTGGACCATTCTCAACCACATAAAAATTTAAGTAATGTGTTATACCATCATAAGCAACTGGTAATTTACAAGTACCCATAGGAGTCACCATCGTGCCATTGTACGTACGTAAGGTTTTGTAGGCCTTACCGAGAGGGGCTTCATTTGAAAAATACTTGCGCCAGGTATTTGCAGGCAGCACGGACACGGCGCTGCCGGAGTCCACCTCCATGCGGACCACAATACTCCTGATGCACACCTCCACCACCATTGGTTCCTCATCCGTACACCGAACGTTATTTACCGGTACGAAATCTTCACTGTCACAGCACTCATCCTCACATATGTAGTGACTACGAAAACCACTCCCACGCACACGAGAAGCACTACCACGACCACTGATTTTACTTGGGCACATTCTTCTTAGATGCCCCTTTACACCACAAGAATCACACGCGAGATGCTGGTAGCCGCAGGCCTCAGCTACGTGGGACCGCGCACCACACACGGTACAGCGTTGCTCTGCTGGCCTCGTCATCGGCAACGTTGCCGCAGCCGGCTCGTTGCGGCCGCCTCGTACTCCTCTGCCTCTGCTGCTTCTGCTCGAACCGTTGCGCCCCGCCGTATATAGGACTAATTCGCTTTTTATCGGTGTGGTGGCGCTGGCTCCGCTTACGATCCGCTGGGCGCCTTCCACAGCGCAAGCGATTTCTAAAGCTGTGTTCATTTTCAACTGAGTGGCGTCCTCCCTGTATAGTTTCTCACGAACAACTGGCGAATCCACCCCCAGTACGAACCGATCAGTCATACACATTTCTAATGATGCACCAAATTTGCATTCTGCGGCTAATCCCCGCAAGCGTGCTGCGTAATCTGCCATCGATTCATGGCTATCTTTTATAGCCGCATAGAACTTTTCACGTTCTGCATACAGACACTTTTTAGGACTAAAGTGTAAGTCCAAGGCACTTAGAATCGTACCGTACGTGGAGGTTTCGGGCGTCTCGGGGAACAACAGATCTCGCGCGAGGCGGTATGAATCCTGCGTCATACAGTTCAACAAGATTGCTCGCCTTTTACCGCCTCCAACATCAGACAATTCAGTAATTCCATTTGCCTCGAAAAAGTTATTTATTTGAGCCTTGTGTACCGGCCACTCGTCCACCTTGCAGTCAAAGGTGGGAGCATTCCCGAAAATCGACATAGTGATTACACTCCACTGAATTTATGTAAAATAAATGCGTATTGGTCCAAAATCCTCGTCGCCACTGTAATATATAGACGAAGGACCAAGGAAAACACCATTCCCGTTTAGTCAAACCATTTAATTACACAATCCAAAAACTCCCGCCTTGGCGCCAAACGCCGGTCGCTGTCAAACTAACCACAGATAACATAGAACTTCTAATATGCCATATGCCACAATTTTCAAGGTCAAATTTCTGAAAGATGCATTTTTTAATGGTTTTTCGCGTATATTGCAACAAACATGAACGTTAGAGAAAAATATTTCAAACAAAAGTTGTAGACGATGAAAAGATAAACAATTTTTGTTGTGTATGTTTTCCGCATAAACCCAGTTGTTTGGGAGAAAAATGGAAAAAACATTAGAAATTTGTATTTTGTGTATATTTTTGATTTTGCCAAAACTCCATTAGTTTACATAACCAACGAAGGAATTTCTGTGTTAAATTTAACCGGGGGGAAAAAAATTTAACCTAACCTAACCCATTGAATGGAGTTCTGTGTAAAATTTAGACTGCAAAGCGAAAAGTACCAATTTCGGATGATTTTAGCATTTTTCTCCGAAAGCACTGGTCCTTCACGAAAAATGTATAGAACAAAAAATATTTTTTTTCTCATGGCCTATAACTTTTGTTTGAAAGATTTTTCTCTTAAATCTATATTTATCGCAATACACGCGAAAAACGAACGAACGAAAAATCCGATTTTTTGTCCGTTTCACCTTGAAAATATAATTTGCGGGTATTTTGAGTATGCTATTCTTAATCAGCGAATCAAAATCCATAGGTATGTGTAGGTACTAAAATTCAGATCGATCGGAGGTATGGGCTAAACGGAAGTTCACCCAAATTTTCACCCTTCTATCACCAACCCCACCCCTATTTTTTAATAGTCGATTTTTAACGCTTGATAACTTATATGGCACAACAAGTATTTGTAGATAATCTTAGATTGTAAAAATTTTATTGTACCTACTTAACTATTGACTCTGCAAAGTAAAGGGTTCTCTTCTCTTCCTGTTGTTAAATTTAATTAAGCCATTAATACTATAAAAGCCAACTTTTTATTAACACTATATTATGTATCATATAATTAACATTTATTTGCTTTCTTGTGTTCCTTGTAATTATTATCTACAGTTAGAAACATAGCATGCACTAGACATTTTCACTACTATATTCAATGCATTCTTTCAGGGGTGAAAGTAGACCTTATTTGAGATTTATTTTGTCATGTAACATCCTAGCCGGAAATGCTAGTTTCGGAGATATTTTAAAATTAAATTTTATAAATACTTTGTGCAGAATCAGCACCCTTAGCAGACTCATACCACGAATATGGATAGTTTGCATAAATTAACAACTTGGGTTTTGTACTGTCTAAGCTAAGGCGAAATTTTAATAACCACGCATTACTAAATTGGTGCATTTAGTTTCAAAATAAAAGTTTAAATGACTCAAAAATCAAATCCTATATTTTATTCTTTCGAATAGTACAATGATTGGCACTAAAAATTAGTATAATTATTGGCAACCCTGGTAGTGTTAATAACTTTATAGGACATTATTCAATCTTCTTTCGTATCTCATGTCATGCATGTCAACTATATAAAACTACGGAGGAAAACCCTTTAAAGTTGGGAACCGTGGCGCCACTGTCTAGTAAAGTGGATGCTAAAAATATAAAAAGAACTAAGAGCGGGACTATCAATGAACTAGTTCGCATAGTTCACCTAAAGGAGCGTTCTTTCCACCTAGGTCGTTCGCGAACTACCCATACCCAAGACTAATCTGGACTGGATCTGGACTGATTCTGGACTCTGTCTTAGTCTTCTCTCATCTTCTTTTGTCAACCCGGAAGACGAGTGAAAGCTGATGGACTGTTGGACATGGTATTGATTGATAACCAACAACGGCCAACATCTCATTTACCGATTAGGTATAGACTGATTCTGTTTCCATTCAGTGCTTCTAGAACGAGGATCAACGACAAAAATAATGCCTAACAAGCATTGAGGCATTATGTATAAATACGTGAATACATAATACCTCAATGCTAACAAGTGGGTCTTAGATGAACATGGACAAGATGAAAATTATAATATAATATATTGTATCAGGCGTTACTTTGCGGAAATCCATTGTTATTTAAGTTGTATTTATTTCTTTGCAACAATCCGCATACGTGGAACGTGTTTTGGTATGGACCCACCACCCTCCCTTATCTCTCTGAGTAGGTATATATCATAACAACTTATTCCAATAGTACACGACACGTGTTTCGCCCCAAAACGGAGCATCATCAGGTTATGTGGACTCTACAACCAACCGTCGCGTTGTAGAGTCCACATCACCTGATGATGCTCCGTTTAGGGGCGAAACACGTGTCGTGTACCGTTGTAGAGTTACTAACCTAACCTAACTTTTTATTTCATTTTTTGGACATCTTTTTTTATTTTTTAATAATGTGGCATTAAAAATACATGAACCCTAAATTTTCACCTTTCTATCACCAACCAACCCCTATTTTTTAATAGTCAGCTAGTTTTATATATAAAATATTTTTTTCAAAACTGATAAAAGACATGCATAACTGACTTACTTCAACGGATCAATTTGAACCTGAATTTTATAATTTACACTGACCAAATTTTTCAAGGGGTGCGCCGGACGTATGTAGGTGTAAGTTGAGTGACAATGATGGGTCACTATTTCCTATCTTGAATATCCTATACTTACATCTAACTCCAAGAAAGTAATCACTAATCAGGCATAAAGGTACCTTTACATGTATAAAGTTGTATCGAATTATTTTGATCAAAATAGATTCAATGAGTAACAACAATGTTTAAAAATGAAAAATATTTAATTAGGTACATTAATCATTTTACTTAAAATATATGTCATGTATGGTACTTAAATCTAAACATAATAATACAGTAGTCTGAGAAATATTTACACTATCAGCCTTATAATTAATCTCGCAGTGTAAAGCAATCTTATTAAATCTAGAAGCTGCAATAATTAAAAATTATACCTATTTCATTTGTAACATGTGGACGTGTTTGTATTTTATAATAATTTGTTACTAATATTATATTTTCCTGTAAGGAATTTTATTGTTATTTAATGTATGTAACACTGTTTAATTGATTTCAATTAAAATTATGATTATGATGTGTACAATTCATTCTAAGAAACAAAAATAAGTCAAAACATAATTAAGTAATTCATTTTAAGGTTTCTATTATATTTAGTGGTAGTAATTCACCACTAAAGAATTAATATTTTATGCATTTAGGTATTGTAAAAATGCCAGTACTCAACTTTATTTAAGCTCCTGGGTAAACAGAATAGAAAAATTTAAGTAAAATGTGTTTGGATTATTCAATCATCTGTCATGGATAGATAACCCCAGCTAATACATAGACACTTAGAATTTGTTTTTCGTTTTTGAGGTGTTTGTGCACCTTTTAAAAGCACAATAAGGCATTGTTTTACCTTTTTAAACACAGAAAATCCGCGATTATTGTGTTCTAAGTGCACATGTAGTTCAATACCTAGCCAAATTGCGACTAAAGTGAAATTGTGTGCATGGACCTAATTTAAGGAGCGCACTCATGAGACGGTTGTGCCGTATCTTCCCTTTTTGATTTAATCTAATTGTTTAAAATAATACTAGTACCTATTTAAAGTAGGTAATAAGAAAATTTATTTTAAATTGTGAAATTTGTTTATTTTTCATACCCCCCAGTCGGATGATATTTATATTAGTGTTGCCGAACTATCGATATTAAAACTATCGATAATTTACATCGAAAATCATGTGCCCTATCGATAGTATCGATAATGCTATCGATAGTATCGATACAATCGACAGCACAGAACACGGCAATACTATCGAATGAGTGCAATGGTTGCAAATAAAATCAACAGTATCGATAATATTGATAGTTTGTTATTAACGAACTACAATAGGTACTATCGATAATATTGCATTCATTCGATTGCCTTATTATAGTATCGATACTATCGATAGGCCGATCGATAGCCTTACGATTGGTTGGCTATTGATACTTTCGATAAATCATCGATAGTCGACTATCGATCGGCAACACTTTAAAATAGTATATAAAAAATAAAAATTCAAAGAATTATTTACAACATACATGCAAATGAGCACAGTAAAAATAGTTTCATGATTCATATTATACTAATAAAATCTCCAAAATAATTGTATGTGTTGGTGGTCTTCACATAGTGTTGCGAGCCCGCAACATAATGGGAAAGTCCCAGGAAAGCTACCAACCTTTTTTTTAAGTCCTTCCAACTTAAGTGTCATTTAACATAATTATACAGTCCATTTTTATTCTCTTGTCACTTGTCATATTTGGTAAACAATCTTAGCATGAGTTAGTACCCACAAACTGATTACGCTGCATCATGCTACAAGGAACGACAGCGCTGACTAGGCGCGTCGCATGTGCAGGTGGCTTACTCGCCGTGGGAAAGTTTAATTAAAGTTAATTGTACTACTCATAGTTCAACATTATTTCTAAACATCCTCGACGCCCAGCTCCCACAACTCATGTCCAAGTTTTTTTATTTTAATTTGCGATTAAAAAATAATGTAGATACAAAAATTATAACAATTTAAAAACAAATTGTCATTTAATACAGGAGCAGATTTCTAGAAACTATAATTTATTTTTTAAAGCAATTTTAAATTTTTTTTCAACAAAAGGTAGTGCCCAGATTGTTTACCAAATAAGACATGAGAATAAAAATGAACTGAAGTATCTACTGCCTCAATGAAAACTAAGTAACCTACATACTTTTATTTTGCTGTGTTTATATAATTGTTATTTGCTATTTATGACCCACTTTTTCAAGAAATGTTTCAATATAAATGCAACTTATCAATGGAACATTGTGTTTTGTTTTATGGTATGGTACCATAAACATAATCACTCTAAAGGTGCAATGCTTGTATAGTGTTTTTTCTTTCATGTTATTGTTATAAGTAATAATTAAGGAACAAAATCAGATATTATTCTTAAACTTAATTAATTAGATTTTTAAACCAGTTTGAATTTTTTTATATAAAAGTGGTTCCAATTTTGATGTACAAGAAAGACATGTAAGAAAAAACAGACTTTAAATACACAGGTATTAATAATCTCATAAAAACAATTGTGACGTCTACCTTTTGGTACAACATATAAAAGTATTCAAAAAATTAAATCTTACCTAATCTTACCTAATATGCTGCCAGGATATTATAGCAACCATTAAACAGAAGCAGTTTTTGCACTGCAAAACTTAGTTATCATACATATGCCTCAACTCTCCTGCCTTTGATTCTGTCAAAAAACTGATGCCAAGAAACTAATGTCTTTCCAGACCAAATCCAAAAACTTGAAGTTATTCCAACGATCATGGTCATGAGGTATTTTATCATAAACATTTCAAACTTAGGTCTATCCATCTCTTGATGAGTAAAAGGACATGGAATAGAGTAAACTGGGGAAGAACACATTTCTCTATGCCATGTTATCATCCAGTTGTCAAAATGAGCTTGTTCATAGAAAAGACATGCTATAACTATAAGAGCTGGAACTGTATAGAGCACACCAAATACTCCAATACGAATCATTAGCTTCTCTAGTTTATCTGTTTTAGTTCCATCATGCTTCATTACAGTTCTAATTCTAAATAATGATACAAAACCAGCTAGTAGAAAAATTGTTCCAAGAACTAAATAAGCACACAATGGTGCTAACACAAATCCTCTCAAGGCCTCTGCATCCCATAGTCCCACGTAGCATACACCTGATAGGATGTCACCTGAAAAAAGTCGTAATTTATAATATTTGTATAAAACTCAAGACTTCAGCATTGTTAAATACCAAACAAAAAACAAAAAAATCCTATTTATGATAATTTCCATTAAAGTGGCAAAAAGTCAACAAGATATAATAATTATGGGTAGTTACTGTACAAAAATGACATTAATATGTATTATGTCATTACCATTATATTAAGGATAACAGGATATTTCAAATTGAAATAAAAAATCTTACCATCAACCTTTCCCATAGCCAATATTGATATTGTTTTGATGGCAGGCACAGCCCAGGCAGCCAAATGAAAATACTGTGAATTAGCCTCAATAGCTTCATGACCCCATTTAAGACCTGCTGCTAAAAACCAAGTTAGGGTCAATATTACCCACCAAATACTTGATGCCATACTAAAGAAGTAAACAACCATAAACAGAATTGTGCATGGCTCATGTTTTGTTCCTTGTGCAATCACTGAAATATTGGGTAATCTAGTTCCGCTTATTGTAGATGGAAAGGGGCCTTGGCAACTCACACTGTCACCTGCACTCCACCCCATCACATATACTGCAGCTACCATCAAGTAACATACTGATAAAAAAATTATTGGCCTTTCAGGGTACCTGAATCTATCAGTGTCTATTAGAAATGTCAAGACTGTAAACAAACAGCTTAAAGCACACAACATTGCCCACATTCCTATCCACAATCTTGCAAAGTTCTTTTCATCTTGGCTGAAGAACATTCCATTGCATGGGGCTCCACAATCATGTTCAATTTTGTCTCCAACTTTTAATGAATATTCCAAATCCAGTGTTTTTGGGACCTTGAATTGTATGGGACACACAAAGCCAAAGTCTTTTGCACCTTGCAATTTTGTTGGATCTCTATCTATATTAGTCTTAAAATCTACTTTAGGAAGCTTTGTTTCAGAGGGTTTTCGAGATTCTTGAGTTACATTATTGTCACCAACACATATCACATTAGGATCTGTAACTGCAGGGAATTTCGAGCATTCTAAATGTTCAGGCCAATGGAATCCAAATTGTATCATCAGTTCATCGCAATTATGTTTAGCTGATTCACACAAATGCCGACATGGAGGGATCGGTTCATCCAGAATAGTACAAACAGGTGCATAAACTGAACACAAAAAAAACTTTAAATCGGGAGAGCAGTTTACTTTTATCAGTGGTGTAAACTGATGAACTTCAGGTCCAGCGTCTTCTTGTTTTGCGTGGTTTAATATATTTGGGAATATTGTTTGATTGTAACGTATTTGTTGGCAAAACTGTATCGTTATTGGCTCGCAGCGTCCATGGTGGGGTAATTTATCACCTTGATAAACAGTAACACGTGAAGATTTACAACTAATAAACAAATATAACACTGATAATACAAGCGAACTACACACTTTTCCCATTGTAACTAATACTTAATGTATAAAATAATTATATCCTATAATTTAATATGCATGGTGGTTTATGCTGCAAACGACATTTTATTGTATATTTTTGCTTTGTTTCATTTCATTGAAACATTTGATCGGATTTGACAGTAAAAACAAAAGCTCTTAAAAGTTCAGCGAAACACAGCATTTAACAGCAACAGCAATTTTAATGAAGAATCCATAGATAAATAAATACTAATAGATGAAGCATCTTCAATCCACCTTCAATCAGTCAGAGGGCTAGTAAGAAAAAGGCAGTCATTGGGATATTTGGGATGACCAGCTTCAGATCATAGACAAACAAAATAGTTGCAAAATGAAATGAAATGAAAATCATTTATTAGCACGAATATGGGTTGGTTATTGGTTTTACAGGGCATTTTGATCAATCCATATTCACCTTCTCAGGTATGCAAATTAAGAAGTTATATTACAGTAAACAAAATTTAAAAATAAATTAAAACTAACACACTTTCCGTATCGTGACGTGCCAGAAGCATGGGTTTTATACATTTATTATGGTTAGAGACATATTTGTAGGTCGTGTCGTGTCTTGTTCTAATAAAGGTACCGGTGAAATCGATGTACTTTTGGCGCGTCACGACACGCCATTACACGTAAATGTCTTACCGGCCTAAGTAAATTAATTTTCTCTGCATTAGCTTAGCAATGTCATAATCGAGTCAAAATTAAAATTGAACGCAACTTTATAAACAAAACAGTATTTTAAAATTGTTTTACATTGTTTTACGACAGGACCTCTAGGTCCAACATGTTTTTTACGACGTTTTAATATAGAAAAACAAATTAATACAGTCGGTAGTTTTAATGTTTTTTTAAAAACTTTAAAATTAAAACTAAAAACCTGATTTTACGCACCCTTTTGAATGACGTGACGACACTTCATGTCACACAAGCCAAGCAAGACAAGACAATTTAGGTCGTTGTGGTACGTCTGCGCAGACCCTTAGTCGCTAGATCTAGTGACATTTCATTTATTTACAACAGCGGCTAGTGACAAAAAAATCTAGCGAATATTCTAACGACTTCTAGGACTTTGTCTTAAATAACAAAATAAATAAGGACAACTCCAATTAGCACTAAAAATTTGCTAATTTTATTTACATAAAAAAAACTAAAGTCGAACAAACAATTTTTTTGATCGAACAATCAAGAACAAACGGCGAATTAATCGAATTAGGAAAAAACATTTCCAAAAAATTGACTTCCCCCGCCAACTTAAGGGAGCTAGATTTCTCATGGGATTTCTTAGATTTGTTTGTGTCAGATCAATTCACAGATCACTGAAGCAGCGTTCACAACCGTACGATAATTATCGTACATGTACGATAATTTAATACCTATATACGATGTACGATGGTGCACTACTATCGTACATCGTACGAAATATCAATATTTCGATATATCTGCTTTATTTCAAAATAATCCTAAGTTTACATAGGATTTTTTAATGCATTCTAATGATTTTAGTCACTTTCCTAGTGGGTACGATATTTTTTATCCATATATGATTAAATACGATAATTTTACGGCGCTGGTACGATAGCTGCCTGGCTTCAGTTGTGAATGCATGCACTGACTGAAGTGTTAGTGATGTCATAATTTAATTGTGTTAGTCAATGTCAGTGAGATGAAATTGTTATGCTGGTGGCTAAATTATAATTATTAGTGTTGTTTATCTATCTATGCTAAAGTGGCTATTTAATATTTTTGTTGCGAAGTGGAACGAAACCTGGAAATCTATAATCTAAATCTATTTACGATACAAATGTTGCAAATGGCTTAAATATTTTTAGATTTATCATTATATAGTTTTATCAACAGTTGGTTCTAAAGTAAAGCCTTATATAAGCTTAATATTTAATTGCGTTTGAAAATGGAGTCTGGAAGCGACAATGTTGATTTCATGAAGCTTATAAATACAAAAAACCATGTTGACAACATAACTCCGCATAAAGTTGCTGTTGTTGCTTTTATACGAGAGTATGGTTTATTGAAAATGCAAGGTATTTTTTTCAAAAATAACGGTTTATAGAATAAAGAATGAAGTAGGTACCAGTTAAATTATTATAATTATTTTTTATTTTTTAGCAAAGCGCATGGTTGATTGCGCTATGGCTCCGCAATACAGAAAAGATTTTTGTATCTTGGCTTTAAAATTAGTTCAGGTATATATAACACTGGGGATTGATTTTTTTAATTATTTAATTAATTTACTCAGATTTGTAAATTTTATAAACATGCAATGTTACAATTAAATTTTATGAAGATTTCAGTATCTTATCTTAAATTTCAGTGCCCCGATATGGAATTTAAAGAGTTAGAGGCTCTTCTCACTGATGGTCGTTACAATCTATTAAGTGTCCATCTTCAAAACTTTTGTGTTCGTCTACAAAATATATATGTAAATGGAGTTAATGCGCTTACAGACTGTGTTACTTCAACAGTTGAGAAGCTTATGTTGGACACTTCTGATCCTCAGTCTGTTGTTATTACAAGAACAAGTATTTTAGGTATATATTTAGATATTTTCGCTATATGTATAAAATTATAAGGTTCTTTACCAAATATGGGATTGAAAATTTTTAGTAGTCAAATGTTAAATTTCTGGCAACATTTTGGACTTCATATGTTGACTTTTATAAAACCAATATTAATTTCAACATTTTATTTTTTAGGTTTTTATTTAAGGAGAACAATGCTCCATTTAGATAGGCTCACATTTGTGCAAATAGTTTCTCTTTATAAGTCATTTTGTCTCTACTACCAAAGGGGCAGACCTGGAGTTATGATGAGATCACTCAGTAAAGAGGTAAATTATTATATTATTAGATTTTAATAAATATATGGCCATCCAAACTTGTTGTCAAGCCTTAGTGTCAGGAAGTACTACCTTAGCCCAGGCTCAACATGGCCAGACATGGCAAGGTTTTAGTTACCATGCTCCTCCAAAACGGCTTGACTGATTTTTATGAAATTTTATATACATATTCAATAGGTATGAGAATCGTCTACTGTCTATTTTCACATTATTTCACAGGGTTGTTCACACCTAACATTTATTTTTTGGACAATTTTTTATTTATTTTTAGTTTTCAATAATGTGGCATCAAAAAATTTCTATTTTCTAATATTCTATCACCATCCCTTTTTTAATAGTCGATTTTTAACGCTCGATAACTTATTATATGGCAAAACGTTTGCGGGGTCAGCTAGTAATTTGTAAAATTTCCTTTTTTACAGAAGCTTAATATCATGGAAACTCAAATATCACTTAGGTGCATTTCTCCTACACTCCCAGATGAAAGCAAACCTCAAGATGTTATTAAAATTAATGCGTTTGAGCGGGATAAGTAAGTCTTGCATTTTATTTTTTATATGTTTCGCTTTTGGATGCAAGGCAGAAACAAGACACAAGTTTTACGTCTGGTAAAATTAGCTTGTTGAGGGAGATATTTATTACCATAACCGGATCCAGGTGGTCAAACCCACCCGGTTTGACCACACAATTGTCCAGAGTTAAGTGAAATTAACTTTTTCCACTTCTTGATTACATCAACTATTTTATTGCTTTTAACGATGTGCAACCTCACATTAATATTTAAAATAAAACAATAATTAATCATATACATTTCAGTACTTTTGAAGAATGTCAGTGGTCTAGAAAGCAGGCTGAATTATTTACTTCACAACAAGCAAACCTGTTACAAGTAAATGAAAGCAAAGCTTTACCACCAAGACCAATGCAGAAGAATGTTATGCAGATAATTCGTAATGTACCTGACTATCCTGATGTGGTAAGCTCTTGGAGCGTTTGAAACTCCTAGTCCATTTTAAATACATATTTCAATAAAATTCTTGAAATGAAACATTTATATATTTATTAAGAAACTTATGATAAATATAAAAAAGAATCTGTAAAAAAAGGTTTAATAAACTGAAAATGTATATTTGTTTCAGCATTTCCTCAGTTTTTTGAACTGCATTCGCATGAAGGAATTTTCCGGTGCTCAAGACTCTCTTTACAATTGCTTCGATCGCACCATCTTCAGTAATTGTGGAAATAGCGCGCCATGCAGCGATAAAAATAAGAATTTCCGATATGCTGCACTCAATAGAGCGGCTATGCACACAAAATTTGGACACAAGTTAGTGTTCCTATTACATGGTATTTTACATCATTAAATTCATCTGAATAAGTCATTCGAATACACTAGCAAATAAGCATACAGTTTTTCAATCTGTCAGCGTATAGGGAGCACTATAATTTAGAGTTTTAACTTTGCATTGGCAGTGCATATAAAGGAAATAAAACTAAAATATCTCGTCTGTGTGGAGGGAGGTGGCGATGGAGAGCGTACGCGAGGCGGTGGGCGCGGCGCAGGAGGCGGGCGATGGCGCGTGCCTGGCGGCGGCGGGCGCGTGGGGCGCGCTGGCTGGCGGCCGCGCTCGCCGCGCCGCGCTGCTGGCCGCGCTGCAGGCCCGCGCGCCGCGCCCGCCGCGCGCCTCCGCCGCCGCCAAGCAGCTCATGGCGCAGCACGCCGCCGTCAACGCCGACAAGCCGTTGCACGTCTTCCAGGTACGTACAGACATTCAATCAATCAATCAATAAGCATATTTAACATTAAGTATAATATTATAATGGGGATGCCAAACTGTTAATTAATTTCCTTTATTGTATTTAAGAAAAAACTTGTCATTAACCTTCTAAGAGTCTGATGATGGTGTGGAATGAGACTCCTCAATGGATCAAAATAATAAAACCATGTAAAAATATTCATAGCCAGTATCATTAACATTGGTAGGTGGTCCATCTGTCTTTAACACGTAACCTACTGCAGGTCAGGTTAATGCAATTTGATGTAAAAAAAATCATGCCAATCTTTTTTCTCTAGTAGCACGCCCAAAAAAGCTTTACTTCAATTATTATTTAATTTTGTTCTACAGGTAATTACGAAAGGTGCATCTATAAATTACATGCATTCAATGACCGATCTCACCATGGTTGGACTAGCGAATACCGCTGCACTGTGGGCTTTATACGGGAAAACAGAAATGGCGTCCGTGAATAGTCAGCTTCTACTCAATTTAAATACAAGTAAGTAATAAATAATAAAATCAATAGTGTAAAAATAAAAACAGATCGTGTACTGGAGAGGATTAATATCCAAACGATATTCTGATAGATAGGAAATTTGGTAAACAATCTTGGCATTACTTTTTATGGAAAAAAAGTTTAAAATGGTTTCAGCATTATTTTCAAATCACTAATTAACTTTTAACAAACATGTATTCCGCTCTCAAACTAGAAAGCGAGAAATAATTTAACAATCAGACTGTAACATTAGATATGGTATTTTAGATTAAAAATAAAATGCGAGTCCGGAGTGACCGATCGGTGTGCATGTGTGAGCTCAGAGCTGATTGCAGAGTGCAACGTGGGAACGGGGCGCGTGTGGCACCTGTCGGAGTGCGGCGGGGCGGCGGGCGCGGGCGTGCTAGCGGCGGCGGCGTGGCGCGGGCACGCGGTGCTCGCCAGCGCGCTCGCCTCACGCACCTCCTGCCCCGCGGTGCGCGCCTACGCCGCCGCCGTACACGCCACCTTCGCGCTCTACGCTGGTTCGTTCCTCCTTCCTTTTATCTATACAAATAAATAAAATTGGAGTGTCCGTTTGTAATACAGTGTGTCCCGGGATAAAGTGCAACCCCGAAAGAGGGTGAAACTAGACCAAAAATTATCGACGAAAAAATTGAAAAAAAAAAAAAAAGAAAATTCTAGTTTTTATTGATAAATTAAGATTTTAATTTTTTATTGTGGACCCTATGTACAAAAAAAGCGATTTCTTTCAAAGTAGTGGGTAGATTTCGTTGAAATAAAAAACAATAATCCGTCAAATACTTGGCAGTGAGGATAGAATAACACATAGCTCTCAAAACAACATCTATCATGGCCTAAACTTTGACTTTTGTAACAAAAAATTTTGGCAATAATTTTCAGTAATTTCAAAATTTTTCAAAATTATCCCGGTATAACTGAGATATTCGTCGACAAAGTTTAATGCATGATGCCTATATTCCCCTCTGATAGCGTATGAAGATGTTGTCTTAACACCTGGTATATTCTTGAGGATGTTTACTCCAGAATCAGATATATCCTTTCTCTAATAATTAAAATTTTGTTACTTCGGCTTGTGGAAAGTGTCAGATTACATATTTTTACCCACTTCAAAAAAAGGAGGTTATCAATCCGACACGTATGTATGTAATATTCTCAGAACTGCACAATTTTTACATATGTTGGTCTATTACGGCTTCCAAACAATTACATATACCAAATTTCATGGGTGTTTGTATGTATGTAGACATGTCTACATGAGTATGTCCACGCATATCTCCGAAACAATTGACGGATCGTGTTCGTTCTTTTTTTGTTTGTATTTTGTTCAACTTAGGGAATAGTAAAAGTTTCATCAAAATCGGTCCAGTAGTCAACGTGATAATGGACTTAAAACTAAGTTGTCAGATTAGTAGAATATACACTTTTTAACCGACTTCAAAAAAAGGAGGAGGTTTTTTTATATTTGTTACCGCCGCATTCCTTCATTTGTTAATGGATTTGAATTTTTTCTTTTTGGTTTGGAAGCTGTTTCTTTTAATTTGGTCCCATATTAAGTTAATGGTGATCTGATGAAGCGTTTCGGAGATACAGAGTAGAACTCCTCAATGGATAAGAGTTAAAGAACTGGGTTAAAAATTATTATTGTTGGTCACATTACCTTTGCAGAACTATATAGACATTGACCATCTTCGAGTCTGATGATGGGGTGGAACTCATTTTTTTTAAATGTATATCTGACCGCGGCATTCCGTCATTTGGTACCAGTTTTGAATCGTTTTTTTGGTTCGGGAGCTGTTATTGTGAATTTGGCCCCAGATTAAGGTGATGATGATCTGATGAAGAATTTCAGAAATACAAAGTGGAACTCTTCAACGGATAAGAGTTAAAGAACTGGGTTAAAAATTATTATTGTTGGTCACATTACCTTTGCAGAACTATATAGACATTGACCACCTTCGAGTCTGATGATGGAGTGGAACTCGTTTTTTTTTTTGTATTTCTGACCGCCGCATTAAAATATCTGATTTTTTTAAAAAGGGCTTTTGGTTCTTTGAAATCTCTACTTTCTGATGGTATAAAAATATATGGTATACGATGGTAAATGTTCTGAGAAAATGCAAATAAACGAAAAAAGCTCGTATGTACAATTTTGAGCTATTTATTAAAATTTACAATTACTCGGCAAACGTAAGATTTCATGTTACATTGATAAACAAAAAAATGCTAATCGAAATATACTACTATAATTATTATTAACAACCAAATAAGTTAATAACGTTAATATTTAATAAGACATCTACAATATTTTGAGAAAGTTGTAGAATCTTCTTTAAATTATATGCGTAGATGCCTATTTATTGCTATTTTAAGATAACTTATACGACTCTGTCAAGAAAGTACCGGGAAAATATCAACAATACACAAAATGTTATTCATCCAAATTTATTTTATCACCTTCAAAATATGCTCCTTCAGAAACGATACACTTACCTACGCCAACGAATAATCCAATCATCAAAACATTTTTTAAATGCTGTTTCCGGAATTGAGTTCAGTTCTCGCCTCAAATTCTCCTTTATGTCTTCTACCGATTGAAAACGGGTGCCACGAAGTGGTAATTTGAGTTTAGGAAAAAGAAAGAAGTCGGCTGGAGCCATATCTGGTGAATATGGTGGTTGCTCGATGGTATTTGTTGAGTGTTTGGTCAAAAATTCGTTCACAATGATGGCCTTGTGCGAAGGGGCATTATCGTGGTGCAAAATCCAAGAATTTTCTTTCCACAAATCTGGTCTTTTTCGTCGAATTTGCTCTCTTAAATGCAGCATAACGCTCAAATAATATTCTTTATTTACCGTTTGACTTTCCGGCAAGAATTCCGAGTGCACAACACCGCGATAGTCAAAGAAAACAGTCAACATGACTTTGACTTTTGATCGACTTTGGCGTGGTTTTTTCGGTTTCGGTTCAGTTGGAAGTCAAACTCGTAAACCCACGTCTCGTCACCAGTAACAATGAGTTTCATGAATGTTGGGTCGGAATTGACTCGTTCTAGCATGTCCTCAGCGACTCTCATGCGATTGAGTTTTTGGAGAAAATTCAGATCTTTTGGGACTAGCCGAGCGGTAACATGTTTCATACCCAAATGATTAGTTACAATGCTACGGATCTACTCGTGAGATACAGAAAGTTCAGCGGCTATCTCTCTCAAAGTTGAATGAGGATTTTCAGTCACTATTTCCTTCACTTTTGCGATGTTAACTTCAGTTGCAAACGTTGATGGCCTACCAGAGCGAGGCAAATCTTCCATCACATCTCGACCGCTTTTGAACGCTTTGTACCACTCATAGGCCTTCTGTAAAATTTTCAGTGACTCCGAACACGAAATTAAAGTGGCGATGCAAAATTCAAGACAAACTCTTTGTTCGATGTTTTTGTCCATTATGAAATTCGCAATACATACTAGATATGATATAAATAAAAACAGCACTGTATTTAATATAAATAACAGATGCAATTCAAACTCCGCGCCAAAATGGAAAGCAGTTGTGCCAATCTAACAACAAAAAAACAAAAATTTTAATATGGAACCATAAACAAATAATCTATTCCCGATACTTTTCTGACTGAATGTATACCTGAGTGACCTTCGGAAAATGTTAGCCCATCAAAAGGTATTTCATATAGAAGTGGGATAGGGGCTAAGAAGGTCTGCTTATTACCTGTATGTAATCTTATACTAAAACATTATGTTATGTCACACACTATTAATGGTAATATGTATTTACGATATTGTTCACTGCTCAGTACCTCGAATACTGACTAATGGTTTTTACAGCTGCTACGAAATAACAGGTAGTAAAGGCTCAGATCTTCCTAACCCCCTCCCCACTTCTCTATGAAATACCTTTTGATGGGATAACATTTCCTTATTAACATTAATTTTTAGCAAAAATGTTAACCGACTTCAAACTAAAAAGTAACAAATAACTTTACAAACAGACTTCAATAATAAGGTATTTTTGGTGTCTGTGCCCAAGTTCATCCTCAGTTTAACCTCAAGTAACCAAATTTTTTTGCATATCTTATGCGACGGCAGTCACGCTGGAGTGGACACGATTCCCGCATGTCCAATGATCGAATGCCTAAAAGAATTTTCATTTCAGAACTGAAAAACGGAAAATGTAAACAAGGTGGGCAATACCTTAGGTACAAAGATGTTCTGAAAAGACATATGAAAAGGTGTAATATTAATCCGTCTCGATGGGAAGATGAGGCAGCTCAATGGCAAGAATGGAGGCGTCTTATAGATCAGCACGTATATGACTTTGAGTCGGATCGACGTGCTGATCTAGATCACAAGAGGGACGCCCTTAAAGCCAGAACACCTGCGGCTGTAAATTACAACTTAATAAACGGTGTGCTGACGTCCGATATGCAACAGAACTTTCTCTGCAAAAATTGGATACGTCAGTCGTCAGCCATCAACAAGCACATCGGCGAAGACACATCATTCAGCCATAGAAACAGTCGCTGTGGCCGAAATCGGCTAGGATGACATCATCAACCTCATTTTTGCACAGACTCCAAACTTACCTTATTATCACATTTTTGTTAAAAAAATTTATTAGCATGAAATTAACTCATCCTACCTTAATATGACGCGCGAAATCCCGAAATCCCCTCTTGGGCTCCTACGGAGGGGCCTACGTCCCAGTCGCCGATTGTACAGGTGACTGGCAAGACACTTGACATACTCTGGCACAAGAAAGTAATTGATCTTGTGTGACGTTAAAAATACCCATTCAAAAAAATCCATTAAGTGCTAAGTAAATGATGATTTAATTAATCCGATAGGACTCCGACTGTATGGTCGCACTCGCGAGTTACCTACTTGATGCTTAGATATAGAGGCATGGTGAATCAACCCATTTACAATTATTCCTTTCATTATTTACAACCTATTGAAAAAATCAGACTGATTTCAATAAATGATTACTTATATCCAACTCCGTAAACTTTGGTTGTCACTAAATATTATGGTAATCTGCTACCAAAAGAAGCTTTACGATACAAACAAATTCCACAAAGCACACTCTTATTAGCATCAACCTAATAGTATCAGTATTTCGTATTCTAAAACTAAACTTTTAAGCATCCGCTACGCACGCACGCGCATCGCTAAAGGAAACTAAATGTTCAATAGATTAGGTAGTTCGCTCGCTCGTCTAATGTGTTCTAAGCAATATTTTAAGGATGTAAACATTTGATTTGTAATGTCTTGAAATTACAAATTAAATGTTGTAAACTTTGCATACTAGGCAAGCTTGAAAACGAAAGCATGGTTAACAAAAAAAATTTTTTTTGTAGGAAAATGGGAAGAAGCAGACCAAAGCATAAGACAACTAGCATCATTTGACCGATGGCAGAGTCAGTTACTAAGAGCTGAAATGTATTTTTTGAAAGGCAACGCAACAGATGCGCTGGAATGCCTGCAAGATGTTTTAGATTACTGTAAAACCGAAGATGATAGTTTACATTATGTATCTCTAAGGGTAAAAGCTATGATTATGATGTCGGAAGTTCAACAATCATTTAGTAGCATTCAGTCTACGAACATCATGTTATTAAATGAAGCCTTGTCGATTGCCATAAAGTATCATTTGCATTATTTATCGGCTACGGTTGAAATGCATATAGCTAATGTTCAACTTCACATGGGTTGTACTAAAAATGCTTTATTACTAGTGAGAAAAGTCCTACCATCTGTCATGGCTCACGGAAGCGCATATGATTTGGCACGAGGTATGTATAGAATAAATAAATGAGTTTCCGTCTGAAGGTTAAAATGATCTCTATTATTAACCCCCGACGCAAAAGAAGGGGTGTTTAAAGTTTGACGTGTCTTACTGTTTGTCTGTCTGTCTGTGATTCGGTCGTGGCACCTATTATGAGCCACGACCGAATCTATGGACACCTGTCTATGGCTTGGTGACTTTAGCGGCAGTCCCGTTCGAACGAAGTGCGTTCCGTCTGTTTTTCGTTCCGTCCGAGAATAGCTGAGTTAATACGAACGCATCCGATTGAAGTGTCATACCCCGCTCGCGCCGGTGTTTTCGTAAACAAAACAAGTGAATTTTGAGGTTACAGTGTGAATAGTGATTATAAACATGAGTAAATCAAATTCTAGTGAGATATGGACTTATTTTTCTTGTATTTACCAACTATTATTACCTACTTAAAAAAAATTTACATGCTAAAACATTCGCAATAATTTCGCGAATGCGAATGCGAATATTCGTTACATCACTATAGGTAACTGTCAAGTATCTACACACCCTGAAAGGAATTTATCGAATTAACAATAATCCTGTATAAATAAAATAGTTATAATTGAATAATAATAATTACATATCATTTTAGTTTAGTCATAATGATTTTTTTTAATTTTAAGGTCTATTACTGTATACCAAATGTCGAATAGCTACCGCTCCAATCAACGGGGAAGCTAGAGTTCAAGTGATACAGTCCTGTTGTGAAGCACTGGAGTCAGTTAAAGAAAACTTTTCGAAAATTGGGGCACATTCCAGGCTTTTGCAAACTTGGTACTTACAGGTAAAATTTTTAAACACACTTTTTCTTTTATCTTTAAATTTGAATCTTAAACCATAAATTGCTTTTTATATGTTTGTTTTAGGCCCAACTTTACAATGATATTGGTAATTATGCAGCAAGAAATCAATGTGCCTGGATGTATCGACAGTTTGAAACTCAGAACCCAACAGAACCATCCAATATGTTGCATATTATGTATTAAGACAAACTAATTGTTTATAGTCATTAAATTTAATCACAAGTTATTTTATAATTTTAAACTTTACATCTGTACAAAATCCCAGAAAATTGACAGTTATGAAAATTTATGGAAAAATTGTGTACAATTTGGAAAACATCAAATAATGTTCACTTAATACAATTTGTCATTTAGTAATGCCTTTTGAATAATTTCAGACATCGTAGTTTTAATATCCCTGCAAAGAATCTCAGCAACTAACACTTTAGTATCACTTTGAATATCTGATGGCATGTAAGCTCCTTCTCCTAAAATATTCGTATCATTCCAACAATGACCCAGAGACGCCTGTGATTCACAAATACGGCCTAGTTGTAATAACAATGATGTTATATCTTCCAAAAGCGAGGGAAAGGCAATGCAGATTCTCACTAACGACTTCAGTACTGGTTGGAATAATTCTAGCCGCAAATCACTAGGCAAAACTGACAAGAGTGTTGAAAGAGTGTTCACACATAACCTTGCAATGGACATTGCTTTTGGTAATGCATATTGAATTGATAGATGTGAAACGAGGTCAACTGCAAAAATTTGTTTCTCAAGAGATGCTTGACTTAAAAGTTCAGGAATAAAGTCCAAACAAATATGCATTGAAGGTATACCTTGAACAGTTACAGGCAACAATTCTCTTGGGTATCCTTGGAAGTGCACTAACTTGGCGAGTGAAGGCTCAGAGATAAATACTTGATGGAGGAATGAGCATATGATACTCCTTACTTCTCGCAAAGACCACATGAGTTCTGGTTTAGACTGATCTTCAGTGGTTTCTAAACAGGCTTCTAATAAAATTTGAAGGGCTGCACTTTCCTGTGCTGCAATCAAAGCATTTTTCAATTCTTCACGTTCAGAATCTGAAGTTAACTGACCACTCTTTTCAACTAAGGGTTTATCCAATAAATGTCTGCTTAATTGACTTCTTGACGCTGCTAAACTTGCCTCTAGTATTCGTAAAATAATTTTTAGGATTGGACCACATCTAAATACTCTTATATCACAACGTAGAACCTGTAATGGGTCAACTAAAACGTTTTCTTGAGTTATCGTCACATTTTTAGCAGTGCCATTGATGTTCAAAAGTGCATTGATAGTCATTATCCATAAACACCTTGGTAAGACAGTGTTTAGTCGCAGCCATACTTCTCTGTACAGTTCCTGAATATGCCGCGGCACCTGATCGCTAAGTACGCTCTTAACGTATTTGACAAATATTTCTGCAAACGGCCATATATCGGTTGGATTTTTGTTCAGCATTGCTTTTAAAATTTTACCAGTTTTATATGGATTTATTTCTATGTTTTGGAAAGCTTCATTGATAGAGGACTCTGACAAGTTGACATCTATTTGATGACGACATGTATCTCCAAAGACTTGATCATCCATCCAATCATCAACCAAAGACAATTGTGGGAAATGAGTAGCCAGTAATCTGAGAAGTGGGCTGAAAAGACCACCATAGCTCATTTGGTCCTTCTGAGCTTGATGTAATAAATATTTGATTGGTAGTTCAGATAGAAAGGCAGCAGAATAGCTTTTAATATTTCTTCCATTTGCCAACAAGGTTGCTGCGTTAGAGAGTCTTACATCCTCATACAACAAAAGATAGTATATTAAAAGTAGCTGAGAGGCTAATGTAGGTTTTTCCAAGTTAAATTCGGCTGATGATTCACCAGTATCTATTTCCATTGGAGCAAACAACTTCTTTTGGGCATCAAAATTGACACCAAATATAGAATTTCTGAATACTCTTCTTATTTCCTCTTCTGTTATAGGCTGATTAAAGTATTCATTTGTTCCCTTATTGTTTATGACTAAAATAGAGTTAACATAAACTTCAACAAGAGCGGGCATAACTGGGTGCAAAGGGGCAGTACAATTACAAATTTGGTGGTAAATCCAATTTTTGATGGGGACTTTATGTTTGGAAAACGCTCTGGATTTTAAAAGTTGATGAATGCAATGAACTGGTAGATAGCCAGACACATTACTATTGAGATTTACAGTAACAGGAACTTTCACAGCATGTGCAGTCACAACCTGAAAAATAAATTTAATTAACATCTTATATATTAAATTCTCATGTCACAGTTTTAGTTACCATACTCCTCCAAAAGGGCTTGACCGATTTTTATGAAATTTTATATGCATATTCAGTAGTTCCGAGAATTGGCTTCTGTCTATTTTTCATACCCCTAAGTGATAAGGGTTGTCCACACCTAACATTTTTATTTTATTTTTTGGACAATTTTTTTCATTTTTATTTTTCAATAATGTGGCATCAAAAAATACATACAACCCCAAATTTTCACCCTTTTATAACCAACCCCTATTTTTAATAGTCGATTTTAATGCTCTATAACTTATATGGCAAAACAATGTTTGAGGGGCCAGCTAGTAATTGTATATATAAAGTTTCATAAATTATGTTGGACATTATATTAGAAAATTTAGAATACATGCCTGTTCAGTAAATATTTCCTGTGTGAATGCCTGCTTTATTCGAGCAAGGCCATTTGGTCGAACAGGAACACGCATTCCTAATGTGGCACAAACCAGCTCCCCTACTGCTGCCAGTTGTCCCGAATGAAAATGAATTGCTATTAAAAGCAACATCTCACCAAATGATGCAGTTACTCCAGAGTTGCTGAAACCAAATGTGTCATATTAATGGTAATTGAATAACTATTAAAGAATTTTCAATAACATAAATGTATTTGCTTTGCAAAAAATACCTTTCAAAATATGCCTCTTCTTTTACCAACCATTGAACCCATTCAATCGCCTTTTTTTCATGATCAGGTGCAGCTATAATATAAAAAATATATAATTATGAAATTTCCTTTTGATGAAACTCAGCCACCTAATAATAATATTGTGTGAAGACTTGCCATTGATTAATAAGTCAGTCATAAAAAGGGTGAATAGAAATATAATACTAACCCATTAAAGAAGGGCAAGCCAGTATCATACATAGACTCAAAGATACAAATCTAACTCCTGCAGGTGTTGGTGGGGGTTTTTGAGTCACTAATCTCAACAGTCCACTTATTTCATCATCTTGAAATTTGATTCCTGCAATGCCCCTTAGAGCACAATAGAGTCTAAGCAATGCAGAAGCATCTACTCCTGCTGATGCCTCTTTGAGTCTACTGAGTAATTCCTGGCGTAGTTTAATGAGTGCGGCATGTCCATCACCCTTGCCTCGTTTGTGGGAGTTGCGGAGGAATGTTGCAAACCAGGCTCTTGTGGTTTGGTCAGATCCCAACAGTAAGCCAGACATAAATGAAACCTAAAATTTAAGTGTTAATAATGTCTTTACACTTTGTATGCACAATATTGTTTAAAATAGATAAAAAAAAAATAAGAAAAGCATGTAATAATTAATCTGAATGTGTAATAATAACATAGGCACTGGGTACATAAAATACATCTTACTAAATCATCCTGATGATGTGTCAAAGTCAGGTTTATGACCAGTGATGGCAATCGAGCTGCAGAAGCAGCCTTGGCCCTAACAGTTGCTGAAATGTGTGGACAGGCATCACATAGAGTTGCAAGTGTTTTTGCTCTTATCCCACCTTCTTCACCCCTCTCAGCATTGACTACGAGAGATTCAGCCACTGTAGTATAAAAACAAGTTTTTTAGTAACTGCACCTGATTATTTACTTTTTTTGTAACAACTAATAAAAGAAGAATAACAAGGATGCTATTAAAATCAAAACCAAGCTCAGTTTCAATTTTCATAGTAGGCTCATGCCAGTCCCCTTTTATTTGCTGGGAAATCCATCATTGCTAACAAAAAATTATTAAAAAACATGGGCACAATCATAAGATCTTAGTTTCTTTAAAAAAGTTAGTCACTTATAATTTGAAAGTGATAAATCTATGTTCAGTCACCATTTATAGTCTATGATGCTTCAAAGAGACTAAAGCTAATGTCTATCATTTCATAACATAAACAGTAAGCCCATTTGTCACAAAAATAATTTTAACCATTATACCTATTAGTATTTATTATTTTCATTTTACCTTCATGTAATGTGTCAGGCATGTTGGCAACTACCCATGAAATTATATTAGGGCCTTTGTTGACATGGAGAAGCACTTCAACCACTTCACATATATTTAATAAGTTTGGTAACTCTGCTAAACTTATACAAATAACATCTGTTATTTCTTCCAAGTACACATCATTATCAAAAAGTTCTGATGGTTTGATAGCACATTCATTATTAGTGCTTTTATTCTGATTATATTCTGTGACTTGAGCTTGCATTTGAAGAATCTCTGACAATACTAATCTGAGACGTCTGGATGAATCTGACTGTTCAAAGTCACTTGCCAATCCGTTAACAATGCTTGGGATCAAAAATGATTCAGTACATTGTGAACCACTTCTTAATCTGAAACAATAAATTCGTAACAAATACAATTAAATCAACAATTATGTGAGAAAAAGCAGTTTTTAAGCTACCTACATACATTTACTTTTTGAAGCAGTAAGCATAAACTCACCGCATCTCTTGTTCTTTTTTGAGGTCACCTTCCAAAGCATGAAACTCGATGGACAGAAGGGATACTATGAAATTCACAAGGTCAATACCAGAAAGAAGAGTAAGTATATCAGTTTTAGCTTCTGAACAATACTGAGTTATATCCAATGGGCATATAAGTGCCATTCGTACAAGGCATGGAATAATAGGCCTAATTTCTTCAGGGGAACATTTCATTAAAGTAGCCGTATCCAAATTTTTTATAGCTTTGAAAACGTGTGGTTTCACCGGCTTCATAAACATACTAGAATCCATGTTTTGTCGTTTTGAGATAACTCTTTCACATAAAGTATTACATGAATTCTTGACCACGGATATCAGTGAACTGTAAATTAAACAGAACGATAACTTTAATACGAAGAAATTGCATTTATATTTTATTTTATCCTGAGCACAAGATGACAAGAGTACATTAGTGATTAGATTTGCTCCCGCCCGAGTAGTAGTACCATCTCCCGACATTTGTCAACTGTCAAGTAGAACCACAGATTAGAGACTAGTTACTACGGAGTGCTTAATAAATATCGATATATGCACGCGATACTCGATAATATCGAAAGGTCTGATCGATTATATCGGATGAAATATATCGATATAATAATCGATATATTTCATCCGATATAATTCAAATATCGCGAGGAACTAAACCAACGGGTTTCTAATAATATAATATTAATTTATTTTAGACTAGTTAAAGAGAAATTACTTATATCGATGTATTTATACGATAATTATATCAAAATATATCGATACAGCACTGCGATATTATATTATACGGTATCGGAAAAATATCAATACTTGTTGTGTCTGAACATCCCTATTGTCAAGAGACCACCCACGTTGTAAATTTTTTAACTTTAATTAATTTACAACAGAAATGAAAGTTATAATAATGCTTAAAGCACAAATAGACGATCGAACTGGTACGACCGGACCAACAGACCGGTGCCGTGCGCTCGACACACTACACCACCGCACCGCACCACAGACAGTTGCTTTCCGTGCTGTTAAAGGCCTTCTACACGGTCGGTTCCAACACTTCCAACCGCCGACCGTCGCGTCCTTGGTCGGGTCAACCGATTTTCGTATTCGTTCTACACGGTCGGGCGATTGAGGCAACTGCCCGCGTCGGCCGCAGTGTTGTCAACTCTCAAAAATATTTATCCCTAAAGTTTGTGTCAAAAACTCCTAAAATCGCCTTATTATTTAGTTGTCCCCCTAAAAAAATATAAATTCATAATGATTTAGAAATAAATGAAAATGTTTCAAGTCTTTTTATTATAAGTTATTTAACACATACAATTCCCAAAGAAACCCAAAGAAACCCAGAAATAATAAATGCTCATAAACAAAAAATAAATGAAACAGGGACTTAGACAATATATTCATTTTTTTTTCATAATCAGTGTGCTGTAGAAAATAAAAAGTAACATAAACGTTAAACACGTTTTTTTAAATCTAAGTTCGTAAAATCGATTGTGATAATCGATTAAAGCGCTACAGAGTATAACAGTTTTAACCTTATTTTAACTGATTTTAGCGTATTATTTCCATAAAAAGTACTATAATTCTTATTTATCTTGTTTAATTAGGCTCTGAAAATATAGGCAAATATCTCATTTTCAAATTGTTAATCAATCTGGACCTTTTAGTAGAAAATTAGAAAATATCATCACCTATGAAAATAAAACTTGCTTTTTCTCATATTTCCTTATTTATCTGCTTTTAAAGCAGTAAGCAGCACATAAAACTACTTTATCAATAACAATCACTTAGGTAACTATAAAGTCTTTTGAGTAAAGTCAAGAATGAATTCGAGTGTGAAAGTTCATATTATGGCATCCTAACTGGTTTCACTGAAATTATAAGAGCCATGCTATGTCTCATATAAACCCAGTGACGTATGAAATCTATCAAAACCAAAGTTTTAAAATTTCTCTAGTGAAAAACCCAAATTAATTTTGAAATCCAGTATGTCGGACACATGACTTGTTAAAAATTCTGGTCATGGATGTCATTTTGACATAATTTTGGGCGGGTACCTATTATGAAAAACATTTAATTGTAATATCCAATATGGCGGATATGACTTTCTTTGAATTTCTGGTCTAGCTAGGGTGTCGTTTTCAACATATTTTTGGATGAGGATTATGAAAAACATTAATTTTGAAATTCAAAATGGCGGACATGACATTTTTGAATTTCTGGTCATGGGTGTCGTTTTCTACCTATATTTTTGGGTAAGGATTAAGAAAAACGCATTAATTTTGAAATCCAAGATGACGAACATGACTTTTTTTAAGTTTTGGTCATGGGTACGATACCCAAAATTAACTATCTAATTAATGAATTAAATGAGGTGTGCACCTTTGGATTTACCAAACTATATCTATTAGGTATACCTAGTAATATTCCTTCTTAGTTGACGTTAAAGTGTTATTAATAGGTATGCAAATATGTGCAAAAAAAGACGGTTAAACGGTAAACATATGTCGGAGAAAGACCATTCTACTCGACATCATCATTAGTGGTTACGTGTTCAGTGGGCGTCATTTGGGTATAATGCAAGCACAAACAAAGTACTTAAGGTTTACACTATTTATTCAAGAATCACAATATTCACACACGTACAAGTTAGTTTAACATCTACATCGATGGCTTCAAACTCTTGAGTAAGAGCAGCGAGTTTGTGACACCGTTCTTATTCCACCCGAACCTTAACTCACAACTGGTTCACCACGACCCCATAATACCTCGAATCTCCAACAACTCCACGCAATACATGGCGAACTAGAACGTGTACCGACCACGCTCTGGGTTATACTCTACTTTCAGCTTTCAGCCTATTTCGCAAACATTCGATTACAATTTACCACAATGCAACAAGATTTTGAAAATCTATTGACATTCCAAACAAGATTTGACAGATTACTCTTTTTTTAAAAACCAGTTCAAAATAAGGTTCTAAACATTCTCGCATTGTATGGCCAGCAATCAACTTGGCTTGCATCGTTCTCCGACATATATGTATAATGAATGTTGGAAAGCTTCGAATTTCCTCCTTCTTCTCCCTTTGTAGTCCACTGTTGGACATGGGTCTCCCCTAATCGACGCCATTCCATGCCGACACCATTTCCCGGTCCTGGACCCTGAACCCAACAGTATCCCGCCCTCTTCTTCAAGTCATTAGCCCACTAGGTCAGAGGGCGGCTTGTAATCTTTTTGCTTAGAGACGATCGCAATTCGAGGACCTTTCTTCTCCATCGGTTGTCAGTCATTCGAACAATGTAGCCAACCCATTGCCTTTCTAATTTCCAAACTTTTGGAACTATGTTAGTTATTTTGTTCTTTTACGGATTTCGATGCCGAGCATAGCGAGCGCTATGCAGAGCTGGGCAATGGAGAGATCCATTGCCCACTCAAGGACTTTGAGCTTATGGATAAGGCTCACAGTGAAGGACTACGTCTCGGCGCCGTAGTGTATTCGTATAATGCCTTTTAAGCGTAGCTTATTTATACCATTAAAAAACCTATAAAGTAAGCTATCACTAACAAAATGGTAAAACACCACCATAAGTAGGTTTTAATACAGTTTGTAATAATATTAGATTGCAGATTAATATTCCATTAATTAATATTCCATTGCATTAAAGATATTTGCACTATTTGTTGATTATAAAACAAATCAAGTCCCGTCATGGATTTATGCAGCAGATGGATGACAGTGTCACGCGATCATTGTTGGCCTCTATTTGCTACGTGCTACGACGCGGCTACGACTCGTACATTCTACGTTTGTTAAAGTGCCAATATGAATTTGATAGGTACTTTAGAATTCTTATTCATGTACCTATTAGACATACATTAATACAATTATGTCGTCTACTTATTTTTTTATTTAGACAACAAGGTTCACTAATAGAACCTACTATAACCATATTAGACGGACAACCATTGCGATGCATGCAGTGCATGACGGAAAATTAATACTTACTTATAGTATTATCACATAAGTACACAAGTTTGTACGTTAATAATATTAAATTAAAAATTTAAAAAAACCACCGACACAATAATTTATTTGCAGATATTGGGTATTTTCCCCACTTTTACTCCCACAGTTTTTTCAGGGCTCAACCGATTTTCATTAAAATTATTATTTTGTATTGTGCACGTGATGCGCTTTCATTTGAGACCCCACTCGATTATATTTTGCAGACATTCGGTTATTCTTCTCCACTTTCACCCCCCACAACTTTTAAACGACTCAACCGATTTTCATCAAACATGTCTAAGAACATTCGCCTGTAACTCACCTTTCATACAAAAAAAATTAAATTGTAATCGCTTTATCCGTTCGCGAGCTACGGTGCCACAGACAATGCAGACAGACAGACAAACAGACAGACAGACACGTCAAACTTATAACAGTCCTTCTTTTGCGTCGAGGGTTAAAAATGATTTCCGAAACCATTAGTACAAATGAATATTTATTTTGGATTTCCCTATATATCCTACTTAGCTCTTCCAAATCAAATGTTTTAAATGTTTAAACATTTATTTTATTGTGAGCTGGACAAACAGCTTCATAAAGATTTTAAAATTGTATATCAATGCTCGGTGAATAATTTAAACTCACGCAGAAGCAACAATACAAATGAGTTGTGTAAAGCGTTTGCGGAGAGGCGAGTGAATCGATGTAATGTACCAGGCAGGAGCAGGGCACGTCTGGGGCAGTTCGGGCGGGTCGGGCGGCGGCTGGCGCGGCAGTCGCGCGCGGGCACGTGCGCGCACCGCCTTCGCGCTATACGCGAATCTCACCTCCGTAACCTATCACCCCATTGCTAAGCTTAATAATTCGGGTTGTTATAATAACAAGTAATAAAAATATCCCCGTGACGTTACATTGGCAGTAATAAGTACTACTTTTCTTTAGAAAATCGATGGTACACCCTCCGTAGTTGTTGAAATTTTATGGGTCAATAGCATAGCCTCTTACAAAGATTGCTTACATCATTGAAATCTCTATTTCGGCGGGAAATTGCTGTAATTGGTTACGTGATTTTTATTTCCACAATTCCTTAATAACGATTTTTGTCACTGACTAAATAAAAATGAGTTATAAATTTAAATTTCAAGTGTTAAGCTTTTCGTAGTGTCGGCCTGGATCTGATTATGATTATTAAAACCAAAAATAGATAAATACATATAAATATATCTGTTCTTAATTAAAAATTAGAATTAAAGGAACGTAAAGAGAAAAAAAAGAATAAGAATTATTGTATTCTCAACTTTTATCTATCGCAAATGATGAAAATAAATTTATAATGGAAATCAATAGGGAGACATTATTTTTTTTTCAGTGATGGCACCACGCAGAGACATAATTATATACTGAAATATCTATGATGCTTTTTTAACCCCCAAAGCAAAAGAAGGGGTGTTATAAGTTTGAATTGTCTGTCTGTTTCACTGTCTGTCTGTCGGTCGTGGCACCGTAGCTCGCGAACTGATGAAGCGATTTCAATTTCGATTTTTTTTATGAAAGGTGAGTTACGGCCAAGTGTTTTTAGACATGTTTGATGAAAATCGGTTGAGTCGTTTAAAGTTGTGGGGCTGAAAGTGGGGAAGAATAACCGAATGTCTGCAAATATAGTCGAGTGGGGTCTCAAATGAAAGCGAATCATGTGCACATTACAAAATAATATGTTCGATGAAAATTGTCGTTATTGTGTCGGTTTTTTTAATTTTCAATTTTATTAGTTATTGCAGAAAGAGATTAATTATAGAGATTATTCAGATCATACAAAGCGTAATCGATCAAATTTTATCCGGGATTTATCGGTTGTTAAAATAGGATGATGTCAACCTACCGCAATAAAAGTACCTAACGTTGTTTATTTAAATATATTATAATAAGAATACTTTCAACTCTAGAAATAATTGGAAGTGAAGAGAAAATATAAACTACTGAAATCTCTGATGCAGCTATTATATGATTGCTTTAGGAATTGGATCGAAGGCACGAAAATTGCTCGGTCGTCGTTGCTGAGTTACGTCTTGAGTATGTATACCGGTAAACTTATATACAATCAGAAACGCAACTCAGTTCTTGCACCGTAAAAAGTTGTGAGACTCAAGTATGTAGGTATTCATATTGATTCAGATTGACTTTACCATCGCATGAAAACACAATAATTGTATCTCACACGTAATACCATTAAATAAGTTTATTTATTGCGATTGCAAAGCTGATCTATGGATACATGCATATGGATCTCACAACATTTTACGGTGCAAGAACTGAGTTGCGAGACGGGTTTTTTCTAGTTATGTTTTGATTGCATCTCATTTATTTTAGTGTTGTCAATCTAACTGCAAATGTAACTTTGTAATCCTATACATTTGTATGGGTTTACAAAGTTATTTATGCTGTTGGTGTATCTAGAAAACTGGACCGAAATTGCAGTTTTTTGTTTTTCCGCGACTTATACACTAAAGACTAATTATTATTGTATTCTAAATTTGAAGCTTCTATGGTTGCTAGAAGTTCCGGCCGGTACCGCCGCAAACGCTACGTCCCGCAATTTTTAAATCTGTAATATCTTCGCAAATATTCATTTAAATCATATGCTGTAAAGGGCCATATAGATCTTTATTAAATCAACAATGTATTTAAGGTATTTAATTGCATAAGGATTAATGCTGTATTGGTTAAAATCGCTTCGAAAATTAGCCATTATTTGTCGTAAAAGTAAATGACAAAAAAATGTTATTGTGGGATATCCATAAGAAATAGAAATATACCATCCCGAAGTTTTCTGTAGACCTTTTCAATGTGTACAATACTAGTACATTATTTTGATAAATCGCGTAGGGTTAAGCCTGCGTTTGCAATGTAAGCGGAAAAGATGTACCTAATTATTTACGACATCACATTAGAAACCTCAAAAATAACAGTATTTCTCCACTATTCAATGGATGTTATTATACATATAAACCTTCCTCTTCAATCACTCTATCTATTTAAAAAAACCGCATCAAAATCCGTTGCGTAGTTTTAAAGATTTAAGCATACATAGGGATATAGGGACAGAGAAAGCGACTTTGTTTTTTATACTATGAAGTGAACTAGTGATGGAGTTATAGGGGATTGAAAATGGCCTGAAAGCTTCGAGAAAAGTATGGTACGGCCGTGCCGCTTTTTTGCTTGACTTGGCGGGAGCACTCCCGTGCCCCCAGACCTATCTATCTAGCTAACATATGCAGTAGATTGGGTTTTAGCGATAGGAACTGTAGGAAATATTTCAAGATGTTATTGAATTTGCAGTCTGTAATATTGTTTTTAAGAATATTTCCTGTTAGGTGTATGCTTGTTATCCAGATTAATGTATCTATAATGGGATTTAAAATATTATCCTATCCTATCCTATCCAATCCTATCCAATCCTATCCTATCCTATCCTATCCTATCCTATCCTATCCTATCTTATCTCATCTCATCATTTTTTTATTTTTATTTTTCAATAATTTGGCATCAAAAAATACATACAACCCTAAATTTTCACCCTTCTATCAACAACCCCTATTTTTTAATAGTCGATTTTTAACGCTCGATAACTTAAATGGCAAAACTACGTTTACGGAGTCAGCTAGTAATAATATAGAAAAATATTGTAATTTCCCACCAAATATAATGCCATATTACTAAATTGAATACTGAAAAAAAACCGAGTCTTCATTGTCTTATAATTTGATGCAATATAATATTATTACGTTTTCTCTACCAAAATAATTTTATACGGCCTAATGAGATATTTAAATCACAAATTTTAAACAAAACAATCACTCATCGTAATTTTAAGCAAGTACCTATCCAAAGTAGTTTTGAAAATTAATCGTCAGTCAGTATTAGCCTGTTAATGACCCGTAACAGGATCGCGTCTCCTCTGAAATAAATGAACCCAACTCCATTTTAGTAATGGACGCGGCTGCCCATACGTTTTATAAAAAAAGATAAGTTTGAGAAAATGAATGTATTGACAAGACCGAAACGATATAGCGTACCTACTCCAATCTAGTTGACGGCTTGGCTAATGAACGAATATCGGAACAATGTTTCAGCGTGTAATTTATTCATTACACAGGCGTCCTCGATCAGGCAACCGTTAACGGAAAGTCTCCGCTGAATGTTTTCTAACGAGCTCCGACTGACACAAATCATTCAAGTCTTCTCGTCAGACGCACATGACAACAAATGGATTTGTTAAATATTGCGTGTAATTGATGAAAGTTAATTATATTTTTAAGAATAGAAATATAATTTATGATACCCAAAGCGTAATCTTTGTAAGAAGTTATGAAATTAACACAAGTAATTTTATAAATTGAATCGTACCGTGGATTTCATGAGATACTCATATAAATCAAACAAATGACTAACATTTTTTCTCATACTTTTAATTCTTCCAGTGTTCAAGTGTAATGATTTAAGTCAGATTAAAAAAAAAATTGCAAAAGTGATTTTTATCAATGATTACCAGAAATAAATAGTATATATATAAATATAAACAAGTGAATTGAAATGCCAAAATTACCAACCTGAAGATAACATGGAAAAGTCAGTACAAGCCCGATCACTGAAAAGGCGGTGGATGTGTCTTTTTCCACCTTGGAGATTTACTGATTTATCAGATGAAATATTATATTCGGCCTACACGCGAAGGCAGCAACAGCGTGCCTTACTCCGTTTGCTGGCGACTGGAATTTTGCTGCAAGCATTTACCGCACTCGTGCCGGGAGAGCGAGAACTTTCTTATGTTTACGGCCCTCTCAGCCTGGAACTGCTGCTAGATTTAGTATTTTTGGTGTTATACGCTTTTGTGCCCAATACACGAACGCCATGTACACATCTTGTTTGGCTTGTGCTTTGGACCCACCTGATCTTGAGTGCGGCATGTCGCGTTGGGGACTCTTACAACGAACTGCTCGGCTGGGCAGTGGTACTTCAGTACTTAACGCTAGCGACTCTACCATTTCATTACATACTTTTGATTGTTTACAGTGTTATCTCGACGCTATCTTATATTTTAGCACAATACTACAATGCTATTAAATCTGAAGGCAGACTTCCGGATGATTTCGTTTATCAGGTAATTATATCATATACATTATTTTAATAAAATATCATGAGAAACCGTAGCAATCGGTTTTAGGTTAGGTATAACTTTATATTCACTACTGTTATTTTGCAGCAAATAGCAAATGGTTGTTTGTTAATCGGAGCAACGTTATTAGGAGGCACTGCATATGCTATAAGTGAGAGCCAACAGCGAAGTGCCTTTCAAGAAACTAAAAGGAGTCTACGAGACAAGCTTACTATTGAACAGCAGAGTAAAGAACAGGTGACTCAGAAGATAAGAATTAACTTATAATTACGAGTATAAGTACCTACCAAAAATACAAAGGAATATAGAAATATACTCTAGCAAGGTCTAGCAAGACCCATACTAATATTGCTAGGTGTGTCTGCTTGCATTTATACCTACATATCTCTCTGATATAAAATTCTCATGTCACATTTACTGTTTTAGTTACCATACTCCTCCAAAACGGCTAGACCGATTTTCATGAAATTTTATATGCATATTCAATAGGTCTGAGAATCGGCGACTGTCTATTTTTCATACCCCTAAGTGATAAGGGTTGTCCACTACTAACATTTTTATTTTATTTTTTGGACAATTGTTTTCATTTTTATTTTTCAATAATACGGCATCAAAAAATACATACAACCCTAAATTTTCACCCTTTTATAACCTACCCCTATTTTTTATAGTCGACTTTTAATGCTCGATAACTTACGAGTATATGGCAAAACAACGTTTGCGGGGTCAGCTAGTATAGGTAGTACTTTTTGATAACTATGTTTGAGCTAATTGAGATATATGCGTTAAATTATATCGATTATTTCGACAAAACACAGTTAAAAGCTAAGCAACCTATCATTTTTATTTACATGCACGACCAAACGAAACCTACATAGCAAATTCTTAATAAAAATAATTTACTAATTTTATAGGAACGATTATTACTGTCAGTGCTACCAGAACATGTTGCAGTTCAAATGCGCCAAGATTTGGGTTTGATTGATACGCAATTTAAAAAGATTTATATGTCTCGGCACGAAAATGTCAGGTGAGTTTAAGAATTTTTAGAGCGCATAGATTTTTTCTAATGAAAACACACATATTTAATCATTGCCAATTTTTCAATAGTATCCTGTACGCGGACATAGTGGGCTTCACTGCAATTTCCTCTACGTATTCGGCTCAAGATCTTGTCGCAATCCTTAATGAACTATTTGCTCGGTTTGATCGACTAGCTGAGGTATGCAATTTCGAATTACATTTTTTACTAATTTCATAAAAAAATATTTTTAAGTCACCGACCAAGGCACTGAAATTTCTTCTTCTTACAGAAATATCAACAATTACGAATTAAAATTCTTGGAGATTGTTATTACTGCATCAGTGGTGCACCAGTTGAACGACCCGATCATGCCGTACTTTGCGTACATATGGGTTTATCTATGGTTAAGGCAATTAAGTGAGTATTTTACGTATATTACTTACTAAAATCTACAAAGTTTGAAAATTAGATATACAACTAGCTTCAAGTAGGTATCTAAGAGTACGGAAGTCGAATTTTTCAAGTGTGCGTGGATGGGGAAATCCGAAGCTATGAGGAATAGCGAAAAATGCTGAAAGGAGTCTGGGAACAGATTTTGATGAAAACTTAAACTGCATTATTGGGTTTTTGAAAAATCAATATTCCTAGCCTGGAATCAAACCCGTTGATTTTGAAAAAAATTACACCCTACATTATTACACCATTCGATAGTGTTACAAATAAGGAACGAACGCTGGGAAATAATAGCATACGGCATTTCCCCTCAAAAACGCAGATTGCGTCAATAAATAACTTAGGTACAGCATTTTAAGAGACTATCAACTTACGACACCAATTTACGAGAGTCTTTTACCCCTCCAAGTGAATGAACCTAAGAAAATGGTTAAATTTACATTGAAGTGATATTCTCAAGGTACGTACAACAAACAACCAACTCGCCAGTGGATATGCGTGTGGGTATCCACACGGGCGCGGTGCTGGCGGGCGTGCTGGGCCAGCGGCAGTGGCAGTTCGACGTGTACTCGCGGGACGTGGAGCTGGCCAACAAGATGGAAAGCAGCGGCATGGCGGGGTAATTACATCAAACAAAATTAAATTATGTGCTCTTTACAGTATGGGGTTAACTATAGAAAAAGGAAATATATCTATCTCATGTCTCATGAAAATCTGAAAAGAATACGAGAATAAAAATTAAATTAAAAATGTAGATTTTGTTAAGTTGTTAAGTCGAAATTTCGGATTTCCATCTTCATTTTCGCCCCACGACATACCTATAATTGCAGATATTGGGTATTTTTACCTCCACAAGTTTTTTCAGGACTCAACCGATTTTCATTAAACATCAATTATTTTGTAATGTGCACGTGATGCGCTTTCATTTGAGACCCCACTCGATTATTTGCAGATATTCGGTTATTCTTCCCTACTTTCACACCCCACAACTTTTAAACGACTCAACCGATTTTCATCAAACATGTCCGAGAACACTCGTCCGTTTCATACAAAAACTCACCTTTCATACAAAAAAACTAAACAGAGACAGACACAGACAGAAAGACAGACATGTCGAACTTATAACATCCCTCCTTTTGCATCGGGGGTAATTGATACCTACTCCTTGAAAAGAATAAGATGATTTAAATCCTGACTGGATATAGGTATGACAAGCAAAAAGAGGCATGAAATATCGTGCCCGTAATAGCCTAACCAGAAACATTATAAACCACGCCATATTATTGTGAATAATCACATTCAATAAAGATTCAGTAAAACGTCCAAATGGTTCCTAAAGGATGTATAAACTATCCTAATTATCACACTGGCTTAGCAGATGAAATAAAAAATACGTTTATATATCTGCATTATACAAAAAATTGTATAATTGTCCATTGTTATAATCCGTTCTCTATATAATTTGATAAATTTATTCGATGAAATAAATCAAACGATGTAATTATTTAAATATATGCATAACAAATGCGGTTCTATAAAGTGAAGAAGATAGATTTAATATTAATAGATATTAATATAATATTAATATTAATATAACCCTGAATTATTTTCCCTACGGGCGGCGTCCCGAATCGTAATGGGTCATTTTGACAAAAGAGAGTAAGTACGTACGTGAAAGAATGCCTCTTCTTTAACTCTATGCTATGAGAACATATATATTACTTACATAGCTGCTCTACTAGTATCTATTTGTAAGTAACTAAATATAAGAAAAAAGTGTAGGTATATCCTATAACTGTATATAATAATTATTCTGTTAGATATCGGAAATATTAGATTTGCTATACTTAACTTCATGTCAAGCATGCTCGTATTATATACTTTACAAAAAGCTTGTCTCAATATTTTTTCTTGGCATAATGACGAGAAATTCACCATTAAACTTTGGTCAAAGAAAAGCCATTGCGTTGTACATGAAACATGTGGCGAGTGTTTTGGCAATTACACAATTCAGAGCAATGTGTTCTTATAATTGACTTTACACCGGTTTTCTATTTGTTCCCAAAGGATGATATATGTATACGTACAGCTGTAATGTGTCTGGTTTTTTATATTCGGCAGGCGCGTACATGTGTCAGAAGTAACCCTGAGTTTTCTGAACAATGAATTTGAGGTAGAGCCCGCACATGGAGAGCGCCGAGAGGAGATGCTACGCCAGGCTGGCATTAAGACCTACTTTATAGTACGTGTGTTGAAACCCGTAAGTACTGTCTGTCAATAGATATAAACTTTTAAAATATCTGTATATATCTATATATTAATATAAAACTCTCATGTCACAGTTTTAGTTACCATACTCCTCCGAAACGGCTTGACCGATTTTTATGAAATTTTATATGCATATTCAGTAAGTCTGAGAATCGGCTAACATCTATTTTTCATACCCCTAAGTGATAAGGGTTGTCCACATCAAACATTTTTATTTTATTTTTTGGACAAATTTTTTATTTTTATTTTTCATTAATGTGGCATCAAGAAATACATATAACTTGTATCGCAAAACAACGTTTGCGGGGTCAGCTAGTATATTATAATTTGTGGCTATAGATATACAAATTGGTAATTATTTTCATTGTTAATTCTAGTTTAGTTGAATAGTTACAGGGGAAAATGATTTAATTCAATCACCGTACAGTGGCAATCTGGCAATGCATCGCTTAAATTAAATATGAAGTTGTAATTATGTCGCGTATAATAACCGGACCGTCAATTTTTAACGTGAAAACTTGTGTGGCCGCTTCCGGTGTTTTAAAACAGTGTACAATTTTCTGGGCGTGTGAGCCGCATAGAAATTAAGTCGTTAAAGATACATAGAGTACATATTCACATAATTATGTCAGAGTTCAGCAGGCATTTTCAATGACCTAGTTTCGAGAGATATTACATTTTCAGGTATTACTTATCATTTGGAAATTAATAATATTTTATTATATTAATGCTGTAAAAATTCCAAATTCTAGTACCAGGGAGGCGATGAGAGGTGTGTAGTGGAGGGAGCGGCGGGCGGCGACATGGCCGACGCGCTCTCCGACCTCAAAGACGACGATGAGGACTCTGTGAGTGCACTCATCTCGCCCCATTCCCCTGCCAACCGCTTGCTCCCGAAACCAAATATAGGACACGGTGGCACTAGGCTCAATGCTCCAACCTAGTTTTGCACTAGCCCGTTTAATCGTAAATACATCGCTTGTAACTACTACAGAATCAATTGCTCATTAGACTACCCGAGCACTTTATGCTACAAACATCGCGTCCATATCGATTTGTTGCTTGATAATTATATACATAGATACGCTTCCTACGTTATCCGTAGGTGCTATCACCTCAAGAAGAGAACAAGGACAATGAAGAACAGAAAATACACGCAATGTTAGAGGAGGAACTCGTCAATAGAGATGACGACAAGTAAGTGCATATTTTTTCTAACACATTAAGTCCCGTACAAGTATCTACTAAATTGTTTTAAGAAACAGTATCTTTGTTGCAATGTATTGTCGAGGCATGCCATTAATACGAGTAGGTTGGTATTTGGTAACTCGGTCATAACTGGATATAGGTAGTTGTGTTCCTCCTTCGGCTTACTTCATCTGCTTTTATCAGGGAGTATATAATCATACTCACACATGACAGTAGCTTTTCCTAATAAACAAGAAACAAATGATTCATATTTCATACTTCTTCACTTTAACGACTATGTACTCGTAGTGTAAACTGCTGCCAATGATTATGATTATACACAATTACCATAACATAACTCGTTACTGGACGTATTCCTATATAAGTACCTATCCTTGCCACTCTGTATGTTTATCGAAGATAAGTTCTATATGACTACTAATTGGATTTTACTAGAGCCCGTGTTTATCGATGCAGAAATAAAGTTACAGCTATAATAAGCAAGTATATTTTCTTTTCTGGTGATTTTGTACCTATATTATTTTCGAAATCAATTTAATCAATACCTATGTTAAGTAATTTTATGCAATTTACTCAAGTGTTGTTATAAAAGAAAAGTGTGACAATTTTATTTTGATCTCAGCGCTGTGTATTTTATTAGTTCAACCAAATCGTGGATATCTTAGTTTGCAATTACTGTAATTTATTTTTAGCTTCAATAATAATTTGATGTTATTAATAAAAACTGTAAATATTAGGTACACTGTAAGATAAATTAACATTGCATCTATATCTAGATAAAACAAATATTTGTGGCGTATCGTTTCTGAAAGCGATCACAGTGACCGTTAATATCTTTCACTCGGTCATTTATGTAACGATTGTTGGAAGGTAAAATATATTTTCTCTTACAAGTAAACAAAATGTTTTTCAAGTATTATTAACGTTTTATTGAATTGCTATAGCCGCTAGTCCGCTCTATCAACGATGAGTTGTCGGTCGTGGCTTACGTGACTGTGTGCAGGGAGTTGGCGGACGCGACCACTCTCTGCCTTACGTTCAAGGCGAGGAAGGCGGAGGAGGCGTACGCGCGGCGCAGCGACGTGTACCCGCTGGCGGTGGCCGCGCCGCCGCTCCTGCTGATCCCCACGGTGGTCGCGCTCGCTAGCTTCGCCGTCCCCCCCACCTGGGCGCTGCACGCCGTCTACCTCGCCCTGGTGCTCGAGACCGGCGTCTTCAACGTCGTCTGCTACGCCGCGTTTAGATATGCTCAATTTAAAGTGAGTTGATCGACACTTAATCTCTACACATCTCTACATTGTGTAAAGCAAAGTCACTTCCCGCTGTGTCTACACTTAGACATTTAACTCAGCTTTACTTAAAATACCTATGTTGTGTTAAGTCAGATGACAACAACAAGAGATAGAATGATTCAAGGAGAAGCTTGATTTGTATAAAATATGCACAGTAAGAAAAGCGGAAATAAAGATGGTAACGCTTTATTGGCATTAATCTTGCTTGGAAGATTCAAATCAATTATTACATATTTAAAATTGTTCGATTTCAGAAAAAGACAATCAGCCCGCGGTGGAAATTGTTTTGCGGCTTGTTCAACATAACAGTCTTCATTGCAGCAAATATTGCTCCGTTGGTAAGCCACTGCATATCTCTTTCACTCTGCAAAAGTTATAAGACGTAAATGAATTGATTTTATTGTCAGAAATTTAAATAGTGTAAGGTCGACTACGTCCCAAATTCGTAATTGGTCCTGGGAGGTAATCGGTTAAGCGCAGGGGCGCCCTAATAAGTCCGCCGTGAAGCTGGTACTCGCGAGTAATTAAGAAACTTATTGTGTTTCGTGTGAGGCGGGCAGATTCCGGAGACACAGATTCGACTATTTAATTCACGCCTTTTCAAACCACGATGACCTCTTCATGGTCGACCAGTGTTCCTATCTGTCCCACACAGATACCCCAAACAGTACCTACCCGTTGAAAAACTTTCAGTTTTTATATAAAAGTAGCTGACCCCGAAAACGTTGTTATGCCATACCTATAAGTTATCGAGCGTTAAAAATCGACTATTAAAAATAGGGGTTGGTGATAGAAAGGTGAAAATTTAGGGTTTTATGTTATTTTTTGATGCCACATTATTGAAAATTAAACCAAAAAAAAATTGACCAAAAATTTTTAAGGAGTATGGTAACTAAAACTGTGACATGATAATTTTATATATATAAGAATAATGATGTAGAGTGTTTTTAATTCACGGGCTCTTAATTCATTTAGGTATCTACAAAGTGATACTGATATTTATTGAATTTTTTAATACCAATAAATTAAGGGTATTTATTTATCTGGTGCACCAACAGATAATCTGCGGTAGCTTCGAAACGGTCTTGCAGGATGGCTTCTCAGATGATTCTCTGCCACACAGTGGAGCCCGGCACTGTGCTCACCCATCTTACTACTACCATGTATGTATCATTGTCAATTATAATATATTAGGTATGCAAGTAGAAACTCGGCTTTTTTGTCAAATTTAACTTTATTAAAAACTACTTCTTACAAGAATTATTAATCAAAATATTCGCCGTTATAATCTATAGTCTTCTGCCATTTATTGGGTAGTAGATAAATGCCTGCACGATAGAAACTTGGCTGTTTTGTAACAAAGTATTTATCCAGCCATTTTCGGAAATCTTCGATATTAGTGAAGTGCTCCTCCTTTAAATATTAACATTGATTTAAATAAGTAATAATAATCAGAAGGAGCTAAGTCTGGTGAATATGCCGCATGATGTACAACTTCCCAGCCTAAACTGAAGATGAGTTCCTGGGTTGATTTTGCTGTATGTGGACGTGCATTATCATGCAGCAACATCACTTTTCGCTTTCCTTGTCCCGTAAATGGTCTTTTTTCCTCCAGAGCATCACTTAATTTGGGCCTGGTAACGCTCAGCTGTAAAAGTTTGGCCAGGTTCGAGAAGCTCTTTATTCATTTGAAAACAGAACAGAATGCAATGGCGTAAATGTCGCTTATCGAAATCCATCTTATAAAATTGATACACAGGAAATAACTACTTGAAAACGACTGATATACTACAATGGCCATGAAACACATATCCTAATCGGCGAACGAATTGGATGCGTTCAAGTATTTTGTTTCATGTAACCAACTTAGAGCCGAGTTTATACTTGCTCACCTAATATTATTTCTTTAATCTATGAGTATGTACATAGATTGAACTTTAAATAGTTTATTGCAATGGTTTATTTCAATGCCAATAAAAAATCTGGTGTGGATGGTCCACGTAAGATATTGTGATATAGAATCTTAGCGTCGTATTCCACTGTTGTAAAATCATAATTATAAACCTCGCAAATTGCTACCGCTTCGGTGCTGTTGTCACGCCAAGGGATTAGGGCTGCCAATTTTTACATACTCTTCAATAATATCCACATCAATCAATTTATATACTAGTAACGTTATGATATGTGTAATTTGTGGGGAGCCAGCCCTGTTGTTCGTTTTTTATTCCATCATAATGAGGTCCGTCATAAGGTTAAGCGCATTAGCTATTGGCGGGGCATATAATTAGCTTCGGTATGGTTAAATAAATGAATATCGGCATGGTCGATGACGCTGCAGGTGGGTGCGGGCGCGGCGTGCGGCGCGCTGTGGGTGTGGCCGATGAGCGGCGCGCGGCGGTGCGCGCTGCTGCTGGCGCTGGCGGCGGGCCACGCGGCGCCGGCGCTGCTGCACCCCGCGCTGCTGCAGCCGCTGCGCCCCTACCGGAACCCCTACCACCTGCCCTTCAACGCGACCACCGACGTCTCCGAAATCGTCTATGATCTTTTGTAAGTCCATAACGATATATATTTGGCGCAGTTACATGCATCAGGATTGCGGAACAATTTCGGGACCTCGAAAACAATAAATCGCGGTAAATATCCTGTAAATAGTTTAACACTACTGTAAATAGTTTAATACTAATTTTGACATAGTTGACCACGACATCCTTCTCGCTATCGTTTCCCACTTAAAATTTAGCCCCACAGTCTTGGCCTGGTTCTCGTCTTATCTTCGCGGCCTCCAGCAGACAGTTCGAGCGGGACAAAAGTCCTCGGTGTGGGCTGACCGGCGTGCTGCAAGGCGGAATTCTTTCTCCTATATTATTTACGTTATTTATAAACTCTCTAACTTCTGTCATAAACTGTTCGTATTATCTGTATAGGTCACAAATGCCGTACAATAAGTGCCGTACATTTATGTAATTCTTTTTATATACATATACAGATACTTTACCCATGAACGCCGTACATATTACCAAGGCCGGGGTCGAAAGCCAAGGGTCGCAACCCTTCTATCTGATCATGGTACCAGATGTACCGCTCAGAAATGACCGCACAGTGCTCAGAGTTATTCTGATATAGTAACAGCCTTCTAAGCGTTATTCACGTTGGTTCATTTCACAGGTAAATTTTGTTCATGGGCTTGTAGTCTATATAGATTTTGGAATATTGGTTGGCATTCTAAATGTTTAATTAAAATACATATTGGAATCGAGTGCCGTTTATTGTTGGAACTTTTTCTTTGTAACTAATGTGTTAAAGTTGTTTGGTTTTTAGCAACGGACTTGGTGGTAAAAGTTTGTGGCTCAAAAAAAACTTTGGATATTAGTCAACTTAATTGGCAGAGCGAAGCCTGCCGGGTCAGCTAGTTATAAATAATATGATCAATAATATGGATGCTAGTTTTTAGAAATTTAATTTATTGTTGCTCACTACCTACCAAAAATTCTCACCATCATCCAGGGTTGACTGGTAGAGAATGCCTATTGGCATTAAGTCCGCCCTTTGTACAACCTAGTTTAGTTGTGACAATAAAGTGTAAATAAATAAAAAATACTTATGCAAAAGAACACCCGCCTGAAAGTTAAATAGACAAAGAAGAAGAAACTCTTCAATTTTATTTTATAAAAGTATTATACAAAAGGGTAAGCGCCTGTGATATAGTGTGGAATAAAATAATCTTATAAAATATTGAGATACCCTCATAAAATGTGGTCCCTGAGTACTATTTGTGGCTGACGTATTTTGTGGTTAGGCGACAATTTTACATTCGTTGCTGCTGCTAAACCCCCATGGAACCGTAGTAAACCCCCATAGAACCGTAGTTGACGATCACTAGGCTTCTTAGTTTTACGTACTTAAGCATTCTACAAAATATTGGGTGGCTCAGAATTAGTCACGAAAACCTTACCGCTGGCTTATTATTATTATTATTACTTTACTAAATTATTAAATTACACATCATTATGCCCTGTACTATACATATTTGTAGGTACATTAAGCAGATTTACTGCCACTGAAAAAAATTCTACAAGAGTATTTTTACCAGATGAATTATACTTATTAATATGTTTTATTTCAGTGCCTTCACCTATGCCAGTCGCAACATACTGATGCTGTTCATGATAGCGATCGCTCTTCTAATATACAACAGATATGTGAGTATTTTGGTTTTCTGAGAACAGTTGTTCGCGGTTCGAGGAGTAATCTCGTGGAGATAATGTATGTCTTCCGTGCTATTTATAGTGTGTGTGTTTATTAGACGGCTGCTTGCCATAATTAATATAGTGATCGCTAGTTCTGCTTTTGAGAGCAAACATTAGTTACGATTAATAGTAAGATCATAGAGTAATATCATACAATTCTATGCTAACCCGTAAAACAAACCAAAATATCCGTGCAGCGGCATCATGTAGGTGAGCTAAATAAATTTTCCCATTAAAAGTGTAAAATTGTTAATAGTAGGAACTTCATTCACTGCTTATAACATTGGTCCACTTGAATTGCTGATGCCGGAGAACTGATACTGAACATTCCGTGTTCAGACAGATAATGAAACTTTAATAACCGACTACTTTATAATTCCGTGTAATTGATCTAATGACAAAGGAAAACGGGTAATGTTTTTTAAAGCTAATTATGGATAATTTTTTTTGAGAGAGGTCTTTTGTCGCAACTCTTCGCTTAGTACGAGTATATTTGACAACCACGCCTCCCCAAACGAAATACACGCCATGGAGAACATACTGCGGTATTTCCCCGGGTGAGCTACGATAACTCTACCGCCCATTATAGTAGTCGGCACGTGTTATGTGCACAATCGAATCGGTCGATTTGACTTTGTTGTCCCAACCCCCAATACCCTAACCTCTAATCATCTTTGTACCTACACGAGTCATGACGGCTACTTATGCCCTGATGTGCAGATCGAGTCTCTGGAACGTGCGCGTCACTCCCGCGGCGAGCGCATGCGCGCGCAGGCGGAGCAGGCGGCGGACCTGCGGCGGCGCAACCAGGCGCTGGTCCACAACGTGCTGCCGCCGCACGTCGCCAGCCACTTCATGGGCGCGCGCCACCACCACCGCGACCTCTACAGCCAGAGCTATGGCGAGGTCGGCGTGCTGTTCGCTTCCATGCCCAATTTTTCAGGTAAATCGTTTGATTTGCAATCGATAAGAATTAGACGCCACGAATAGCTTTTGCCAAATATCTAATATTCGGCGACCGAATGTTCGACAAAAGATGGGAACTTTTCGTGTGTTCAGGACTTGTCTAATCTAAACCGAATGGAGGAGTCCGACGGACCCGTATATTCTGTCCGGAATGATGTCTAGAAAAATGCTTTGGAAGCGTTTAACAGCACATTAAAAAAATGCAAAAGTTATCAACAAATTAAGTTACAAAAAAAATTATTTCATTTTTTGTTAATAACTCCGAAACGATTCATATTTAAGAAATTTTAAACTTTGGAACCTTAAGATTTTCTTAATTTTTAACAGAAGTTACTTACTACGTTCTCAAACCTGCTGAAAAAGACAGATAGCTGATGAATCACATTTTGTTGTATCTTATGACACATAAGAAATGAGAAAATCTATCAATCTGGTAGTGTCGCATGAAGTCTAACACAGCATTTTCTTATTATTTGAGTTAAAAAAACAAAGTACCAGTCATTGGGGGTGCCAATAATAGTACAGTGTACCCTAATTAACAATCGTCTAACCTGTTGAAAAATTAACTTTAAGATAAATTTCCAACGGGAGAAAATTCTTTGAAGTTTTCCGAATACACCATAATTTTTTTAAATATTTCAATTTATAATTAAAACCTCAAAATTATTCAATGTGACGGTTTAGACGCCGCTCTTAAATATTAATAGTTACGGAGTTATTAATAACTTTTGCAATTTTATATATGCTAGAGTGCAGTTTTAAGAGCAGTTGGGGATACTGCTCTTAAAACTGCTCTTTCACCATTTTCTACTTATTAGGTACTTGGACTATTGAAGTAATCCTTTGTGATTAAAACAGATATGTATATTTGGGAGGAACTCCTTCGTGTTTTGGTATTTTTTTAATATTCCATATTCGGTCGAATGTTGTACGCTGTTCGGCCAAATACCGAATATAATTTACGTGTAAACCATTAGTGACTAATAGTGACCAACTGCAAGCTCGAGTCTCGTTCTCATCATGATAAAGATGTACGAGTACAAAATAAAGATTGTATTTCGATCTGAACAACAAGCTATACATAATACACGCAGTGAAATAGTTTAATTGCAGTAATATGGACTGTTACCACTCAAATAATGAAATTACGAGACACGATAAAGATACAGTTACTCGTAATAATAATAATAAATAAATAACGCTTCACACTCATAGCCCCACACTAGGATTCCCTGTGTCGTGGGTGCCATAGATACACACAAGACAAGAACACAACACACCCAGACCAGAAATAGAAATTCAAATTCGTCATTCAAATCACTGCTCTGCTGGGAATCGAACCCAGGACCTTCCGTGCAGCGCACCGGTGTCTTAGCCGCTGCGCCACTTGGGTCGTCGTAATATTAAGACCAATTCAGTTATTCAGTGATTATGGGATATTTTTAACTTGAGAATGAGCTCGCTGATTAACAACACGATTTGTCTCAACTATGTGTATCAAAATAACTAATGTTTCTATTCATTTCAGAATTCTACTCAGAGGAGACTGTTAACAATCAAGGCCTAGAATGTTTACGATTTCTTAATGAAGTAATATCTGATTTTGATTTGGTGAGTTATTGAAGAGTTACTATTACTGTTACTCCACATATTTTTATTTTATTTCTGTGCACCTAAGTGTTACATAATAATATGTGATTAGCGAATAAGAAGCGAACAATATGTTTTTTTCAAATTAATCATCCAAATGCACAATGCAAATTTTTTTGTAGCTAAGGTAAACTGTACTATTATTGGCACCCCCCAATGTACAATGTACTGTGGTTTTTTTACTCAAATGATAAGAAAAATGCTGTTTTAGACTTCATGCGACACTAGCAGATTGATAGATTTATTTATCTTTAGATATTCTTTTATCTTATAAGATATGACAACATGTCATTCATCAGCTATCTCACGTTTTCAGCAGGTTTGAAAACGTAGTAAGTGAATTCCGTTAACAATTAAGAAAGACTTAAGGTTCTACGAGAAGGTTTCGACTTAAAAAAAAGTGGTTTTTAGGCGAATAAGTGTGCAAGTTTCTATCTTTTTACAAGTAACCATTTATTTATAGCGTTATAAACTTTATTTTTGTGTTCATAATCATATATGTACAGGATTCTTCACTGGTGCCAAATACTAATTTTTTTATTGTATGACCACATAACTATTGACATAGATGCCAATCACTGTACTTTCCGTCTTTTTAGTGTTTTATAATTATTGGTGAATACAATTTTCAAGTATGTGTAAATGGTGAATATTGTTTGAAGGTCGTGGTGCTGTCCACTTATACTTGTCTATGATGCACTGCATTTGAATTTGTATTATGTTCTTTTACTTTTGATGTGCGGTGTAATTATGTAATATATTTTCTCATATACAAATAAACACAATGTTTTCAAGTATTATTTACGTTTAAATTATTTGCTATAGCTGCTAGTCCACCCTATCAAATAAAACCATGAGGTATAGCAAAAAATACTTTAAGCCTTAAGGGAGTCTAGGGCTCGATTCTGATGAAAACAAAAAATACGTCATTGGATTTTTGAAAAATCATTATTCCTAGCCAGGACCGATCGACCCGTTGAACTTGAACATCCACGCACTCTTGAAAATTTCACCCTGTATACTACATCGCTTTCTCATTTTAGAGTGATATTTTATGGGGCAAGAATTTCTTGTTCCATAAAATATACTTGCCTAACTTCGAGAGCAGTGCCGTCGACAGTAACTGTTATGGATGTGCCATGAATATTAGACATGGTTTTCATCATGTCCATTTTCATGTAGATTAAGAACCACCCATTGTTAGGTACTATTGAGGTCACTAAGTCTAATTTCTTTCAGCAACACTGCCAGGATCAATAATAAGCAAATCAGCATTCTGAGAGGTATTTTCCAGTGTAATCTTTAATACCACGATCTTGTCCTTGCCACTTCATTAGCCTTTACCCGTCTTCCAGATCGCCAGAAGAAGATTAGTTAGGTAAAAACTTAAGGATATGATCTGATACATGCAAGATATGAGATATAAACAAAGGAGATTAAAAATAACTTCAGTTAGTAATGACTTATAACACTTGAAAGGGTGCCAATAATTATACTAATTTGTAGTGCCAATTACTACGACTAAGAGCCAATCGAGTACTATTCTAAATAAATAAGTTTGATTTGATTTTTGAGCTATAACATTTATATTTTCAAATCAATTTATTAAAGCGTGATTTTTAAACTCTGTAATGAAACAGTAAAATTATAACCCAAGTTGTTAATTAATGCAAACTGTCTACAAACGAGGTAAAAACCAGGGATGTTATGGATATGAAATTTCGGATATGGATAGATTTCGGATAAAGGAATGATTGTTATACCGGATACGGATGCGGATATGAAATTATTTCGGATTATCCGTTAGTTTCGGATAATTTCGGTTACGGATATTATTTAAGCTTTTACCACATTGTTTACATTTTGCGGAATCGACAGTCATTTCATCAAAAAAATGATCAAATTACAATCGATTTAGGGCGCATTTGGTACCAATTCAATCAATTCCGTAACACAACCCTTTTGTTTCAATTTTTCGAACTATTTGTAATAACTTGTCATAACGTGTCTCAATTAGGATCCGCCCCTATCCGATATTATTCGAAACTTTTATTTCGGTTACGGTTACGGAGCTCCCTAACATCCCTAATAAAAACCGGCTTAAGGTGCCAATAATTGTACAGTTTACCCTATAAAAGGGCTGATTTAGTTCTTAAATTGAGAACTTGAGGCTTCTATTTATGTTAGTTCAAAGAATGGAAAATCGAAATGTTTTATATGAAGATATAACGTGATTTTTCATTAAATTTGACAGCTGCTGGAGGAAACACAGTTCAGCAAGGACATCATCAAAATAAAAACGATAAGCTCCACTTACATGGCGGCCTCGGGCTTAAACCCTACCCGGCAAATGCAGGTTAATCTACATCTACTCTAATATTATAAAGAGGAAAAATTTGGATTTTTGTGTGTGTGTATGTTTGTAATGAATAAACATAAAAACTGCTATGCCGATTTCGATTGGAAAGCTACATTCAGCCTGAGACAAAGGCTATATTTATGGCTAGAAAAGATTAGGGATCCTTACTAACTTAAGTAAAAAAGTGCCCTAAAACGTGTTTCGTCACATGCGCTGCGGAAACTATTGATGATAGAACAAAAGTATGTTCTACAATATGAAAGAACATAATTATCAATGTCTACAAAAAACTTCGCGATACCATATGTCCAACTATTATTATTCGGATTTCTATTCTATTCTATTCGTATACCTATATTCGTTATTTCACAATAACCTCTATTTTCAATTTAAAAGTTAATAGAAATACCTACCGACCAAAATTAGACCATGTTAAAACCTCTGTTTAAATCCTTATCCAAATAAATCATATTGTTTTCAAGAATGTTTCAATTCGTATAGATTTTGGAATATAGGTTGGCATTCTAAATGTTAAATTAAAATAGGAATCGAATGCCGGTTTTTAATTGTTGGAGCTTTTTCATTGTAACTAACGTGTTTAAGTTTTTTGGATTTTCGCAACGGACTAGTTGGTGAAAGTTTGTGATTCAAAAAACTTTGGATATTAGTTAAATAATTTGGCAGAGCGAATCCTGCCGGGTCAGCTAGTATTTTATAAGTAGAATGACCGGTCATGTTTATTTATATTTAATTCTTGGTTTACAATTTACATTTTAAAGCAAATTTAAAAAGGCGTGGTCTATTTGCATTTCCTTTAAAATTTACGCAAAGTATCCACGTGTCTATCGACATCTATAATATACTAATGGATTTAAAAGAAAAAATCATTTTTGCAGCCCTCCGACGGTGTGTTAGTTCGCTGGGCACATCTTGCCCGTTTGGTGGAATTTGCGCTCGAATTGCAGCGAGTATTGGCTGCCATCAACGAACAGTCGTTCAACCATTTTGTACTGCGCATGGGCATTAACCACGGACCCATCACAGCCGGTGTGATCGGCGCCAGGAAACCTCATTATGACATATGGGGCAATACCGTCAATGTGGCTTCACGTATGGAAAGCACAGGCAAAGCTGGTTGCATTCAGGTAATTAATAACGTGTGTCTTAAAGTGTGTACAAACAACGTGCATAAGCCACTTTAGGCTCGAATAATGGAAAACATGAATAGTTGTCGTTAAGCTCCGTCTAGACTTCGTTAGCTTATAGTCGAATTATTGTCGTTTAACCAAATTAGAGAGATATTGTTTCGAGTCAAAACAATATCTCTAATGTAATTTCATACATCTAATTTCAGGTTACGGAAGAAACGTGTCAAATTCTGCAGAACTTTGGATACTACTTCGAACAGAGGGGTTTAGTTGCGGTTAAAGGGAAAGGTCAGCTCATGACGTATTATCTGCAAGGAAAACACGACACGGCAGCTAATCTTGGTCGCTTACCTGTAAGTATTACAATTCTGATTGTTTTGGGTTAATATTGTATGCAGTTTATTTTATAGCGTCTGTAGCAGGTTCTGTATCGTCAGCTATTTAAGGAAATAGCTGTACCGCCTGTGAAAAGGGATTATTTGGGAAACCGCCGTTAAAGGTTTAAAATAAAAAATTGTACAGTTCTTAGGTACGCTGGACTTTTGCGTGGAGTCCTTGATTGTGTGTGTTTTATATACGTGCACAGTATGAAAATGTGCGTGCCTGCCACTACGGTCAATTGGCAGCGCGCGTTCGCTCTTTAGTACGGGAGCCCACGAGCCTAAATGTGTAGTTACTCGAGCGCCGTTAGGACTTGTGTATTTAGAAGATAAGATGATGATGATGAAGAGATAAAAGGTTATAGCCTAAGAGCTACTGAACCATCTGACTAACCTGCTTCCCGAAAAGTTAAAAAATTCTGATAATGAAATACTCCAATAGGTATTAAATAAACGTTAATCTATAAGAAACAGTTGGAAAAAAATAGTTCTTCAAATGGGGCGACAAATTTTTTTCGTTTTAATTTTTTTTTTTTGGGTTAACTACTAACGAAAATATTTTCAATACTATCTACTACCTACGTTGATCTTTCGAAAAACACATGAAAGAACTGATTTTTCCAAAGACGGGTGCCAAGTTCACATAGCCCGCAAAATATATTGGGCACATCCTCTTACTTTCTTTTATCTTGCTAGTGTGCGTTTGTCAATAAGATTAAGCGTTCAAAGTGATGTTCCACTGTCGTCGACTGCATAACCTGCATAATTATGTATCCCTAAACATCTATTTGCCTCTGTCACACACGTTGAGTATTATGAATAACACTTATCTTAGTAACAATAGCTATCTTTGTCACGCAAAGATAACTATTGTTTTGTTTTTCCAATTAAAAAAAATACAGCTTGATGTTTATTTGAATTGAATGACAATAAATATGTAGATTTAACAATTCAAGAACATATTTTGTAATAAAATAACAATTTAATAGTATTTTACTTAGTACAATTTGCGTAACGATATAAATAATTTACCCCCATATTAATTTGACCCTCTTTGAATTGATTTTAATGAAATAAATAAAGTTTTGGAACCTTTCTATTTCATTCAAAACAATTTATCAAACATACTGTATATGGCAGTTGAACACACACGTAACAGGCACACAGTATTAATACGTATACAGATTTGTCTCAACCACATCTAAAAACTTGTCGCAGGCGGGCAATGTAAGAGCTAAACCTGGTTTATTATTAACAGAATATAGAAATGAACATAACTTTTTGGAGGAATACAACGCAAAGTAGATTTTCGTCTATAATACAACTAAAAATAATAATTAGTTTATTTATTTGTTATTAACAAAAATTTGAGTTATATTTTTAGACACATTTAGAATTTTTGGTGTATATTGATTTAACACGAATTATATTATTTTACACTTATCTATTGAGACTTGGTGCACAGTGATATAATTTTATAATAAATGTTTTTATTAAATTTTGTTTATTTATTAGTAAAACTTTGTTTCAATTGTACATAAGTTCACATCATTTTTTACAACTTATATTACTATGCAAAAGTAATCTCCGTAAATATTAAGCGCAGGAATACCCCAATTTAACCAAAAAATAGCAATTTTTTGAGTGAATATTACAGTTCCATAATCACAAAATTGATACAAGTAGAGGGTAAATAAATCACTTTTCATTGGCGGTACAGATAGCTCTCAGCTTGGACACACACTGCGATCAAATTGTACTTGTGCATCCATTCAGTTACTTTTTAAAAAGATTTCCATTCATCCATTTTCCCTTTTCATAAAAATATCGTAACTTAAGTATTTGAATGTTTTGTTTTTTACATTACTTGTGTAAACTTTGTGTGATATTTTGTATAAATTTTACTATTAAAAATACTTTGCAGATAATATATTTAAGAAAAAAAATCGTTTCATCAATTGTAGCATTGCGTTTCCTGTTTTATCGGACGAATAATTTTGTATGTTATTCATACGACAGTCGGAACCATACATTCTGTATCTGTATCCAAATGATTCTGTATTGCATGCAGTTTTAAAAAATAACAAAAGATATTTGTAAAATATAAATAAGGTATTTTACAATTCAGGAAAATTAGCATAAAAGTACAAATGATATTGAAGGTAAATTATACAAAATAGAAGAAAGAAGATAACCAAGAAGACTACCAGCGACACGGGGCGGACAGTCTACCCGGACAGGCCGTGTTATGTTTCCGGCCTGTTCGGCTAGGCTGACCGATCCGTCGTCAATATTCTTTATAATATATAATTAATCAACTAATGGAGCGATCAATCAAGAGATATGTTGGTCTTGTATGGCGGGAAACATGCGCTATATATGGCAATCTGTCCTGCGTTTAATCCAATTATTGGCCATTAGTTGGCCAACAGATCCAGTATTTTGACCATGTCGATTTATAAGTAAAAAGACCGAATGACCAATCAAGATGATCAATTTGTATGTCTGCAGCATTTAGCAAGTAAGTTTAAGGACTCTGGTGGAGTTCAGTTTAAGATAAGATTAAGGGTTAATTTGGGTATAGATGGATTGCTGGATCTTTGCCCCGCGTCTTTGATTGTGTGTTTTGTATACCTACACGGTATGAAAGTGTGCGAGCATGCGTGTATGAAAGTGTGCCTGTCACAACCATGTCACGACAGTCAGTTGATTTCTACATGACGTTCCACTGACGTCGACTGCACATGTATTCCAAAACATCTATTTGCCTCTCTCACACTCGCTGAGTATTATGAGCATGACATAGATTACTATTGTTTTGTTTTTCCTATTTAATTGAATAATAACTAACATGTAGATTCAACAATAAAATTAAAGAAAATATTTTATAATAATACAACAATTTAATAGTATTTTACGGAGTACAATACTGCGTATTTTTATCAATATATATATATATATATATATAATGATCCTTTCACGGTAAATGTTGCTCCAGTGTGAAGTCATAATAATTGTTGATCCACCTATTTCACGTGTTTGCTCAGCTCCGCTTCGCGCAACATGATATACTTTGATCCGTCCTGAATATACGCGTGACGTCGGTGGATCTGCACTCACACATTTTCAACATACTCGTCAACGGTTTGACCAACATTCGTTGATCCATTAACGGTCAAAAAAATTATACTGAATGTGATTTTTTAGATCCGGAGTATATTAAACTTAAATGCGACATTTGTTTAGACTAAGTTGATCCGTCCGAAACAAAAACAAAAATCATACTGAATGTGATTTCTTAGATCCGGAGTATATTTAACTTGCTTAGACTAAGTTGATCCGTCTGAAACAAAAACAAAAATCATACTGAATATGATTTCTTAGATCCGGAGTATATTTAACTTAAATGTGACATTTGCTTAGACTAAGTTGATCCGGCCGGAGCACAAAATTGACTCTTACTGCGCTCTTCTGGCGCTGGCTTACGGGCGATTTTCGCGTGTCGCTGCTCACTATTCAAGTCACGCCGGAAGACCAGGGGCCATCCATGGTACCTGCCGATCACACCGCGCCCTTTTATTGGAAAGGGTCATTGGAAAAGGGTCGCGGTGTCCGGACCTCTGCGCGCCGGAGCACTTTTGGCAACTGCGACCGGACTGAAGAAGACGGAAAGGAGCCTACCTACCCCCCACCACTCACCCCGCGCACCATGGAGGTCAGGTAGGTCCGCCCCCCTCCCAGGCCCCGACTGCAGCGGCCGGCGAGCGTCCCGCGCCGCTAATAGTGGCGAAGATGCTACCCAACTGGGTAGTGGACCTCAGAGCGCTGCGGGACATCCTCGGCGTCCCACCGCACTCTGTGGCAAGCGGAAAGGGCTTCCGCTTCCATCCTAAATCCGCAGACGAGTTCAGGAAGGTCCAGGCCTACCTGATCAAGATTCAGGAGACCGAGCCGGGCCTAGTCTGGTACTTTCTGTCCCTGACGGAGGAGCGGCCGACAAGGGACATCCTCGGCGTCCCACCGCACTCCGTGGCAAGCGGAAAGGGCTTCCGCTTCCATCCTAAATCCGCAGACGAGTTCAGGAAGGTCCAGGCCTACCTGATCAAGATTCAGAAGACCGAGCCGGGCCTAGTCTGGTACTATCTGTCCCTGACGGAGGAGCGGCCGACAAAGGCCAATGTCCGCGGCCTCCCGGAATATACGGACCCAAACTGGGTAACCGGCAGTCTTAAGGACCTGGGCTTCCCGGCTCGTTTCTGCCGGCTCATCGCCCCCCGCGGCGGCAGCACGAAAGGGTGTACTACGTCCAGCTGGAGCGTATGAGCGTTGAGGAACGGCTATCAACCGTATGTGCCCATACCTTAGGCGGATGGCGCGCCTACGGGGTCTCAGCGTCCCCCCACCTCCACCCGGAACCCCAGCTAACATGCCGGCTGGCGAACGCGGCCCGCCCGCGCACACCAGCCGAAGACGCCAGGCCAGGTGGCGTAAGCGGGAGAAGGGGTTCGCTGAAGAGCAGGCCTCCTCCGCCCCGCCTAAGCCGAAACCTACGCCTCGAGCGCCCGCGATGGTCGCAACTCCGCCCGCCCCCGCGCCCGTCCTTGCTCCACTCCCCTCCACGGCTTAGCCGCCGGCCATTGCAGAGGACGGCTCCCCCGAGCGCAAGCGCATGCCAAAGTGCAAGGGGAAGAAGCCGCAAAGCACCCAGGAGGAGGTAGTCCAGGTACCCCAACCAGTCCCTGCCCACCTCCCCACACCGACCCCACCCCATCCTGCCACTCCATCCCCGCTACAGATAACGGGACGCCTAGCCCCCTCTAGGGCCTTACAAGCTCTGGGCTTCGAAACGCCCGCCGATGAACTGGTGGCCGCCGTATCGGCCATCAGTGAGGCGATTGCGCGGTACCCGGAGCTCGTGGGGACAATTAGAGGGGTCTCAACCAAAGTCCTCGGGCTCCAGCATGTCAGTCAGTCTTAGACTAATGTACTGGAACCCGGGTGGGTTGTCCTCACAGTCCAGACAGGAACTTTGGCGTCTCCTCCGCGAGCAAGACGTGCATGTCCTGCTCATGGGGGAGACGAATTTGTCTCTTAACCAGGACTTCCGCCTCCCGAATTACTTCGTGTACCGCCGCGATGAGATCGCCCCCTCCGGGTACCCTTACAGGGGCACGGTGGTGTCGGTCCGCCGCGACGTGGTACACACGGTTTTGCCAATCCCGCCGTTCTCAGTTATGCGCTCCACAGGAGTCGAGCTGAATGCGACGGGCCAGGCACTACTTGTGTTTGCGGCATACCGCCCGCCTGGACGTAATCTTTGCCTCCAAGATTTCAGACACATCTTCGACGGTGGGAACCCGACCCTCCTGGCTGGCGACCTGAACGCTAAGCATAGAGCTTGGGGTTCCAGAGTCGCCAACAGCGCGGGACGGCGAATCCTCGTGGACGCGGAGGCGAATGGGTATCAGGTGTTAGGGCCAGAGACACCCACTCACATTCCCTCTAACGTCAACCACCTTCCGGATGTGCTTGACATCGTACTCCACGGGAATCTACCGTGCCCGGTCTATGTGGAGGTATGACATGAACAAACAGCACCTCCCCATACTGGTCACTCTTGGCTTGGGACCCGACACCCGAGTGCACGTCATTGCCGCGCGCGAAGCGTAGGACGGATTGGGAGGGCTTCAAGTCTGCACTGGCCTCCTATGACCATAAGGCCCCGTTAACTTCCCCGGAGCCGGTGGAGGCCGCGGACGTGGTCTTTGCGACAGTCAAAGAGGACCTGGATTACCGAGAAACATAAGACAGAGGACGTCTGCAAAGGTGACGTGACCAACAATAATATTTTTTTATTCCGGTTCCTTAACTCTTAGCGGTTTAGGAGTTCCATTCTGTATCTCCGAAGCTCTTCATCAGATCATCATCACCTTAATATGGGACCAAATTCACAATAACAGGTCCCAAACCAAAAAAATATCAATTCAAATCAAGAATAATAATATACCAACAATAATATTTTTTATTCCGGTTCCTTAACTCTTATCGGTTTAGGAGTTCCATTCTGTATCTCCGAAACTCTTCATCAAATCATCATCACCTTAATATGGGACCAAATTCACAATAACAGGTCCCAAACCAAAAAAATATCAATTCAAATCGGTTATCAAATGACGGAATGCGGCGGTCAGAAATATAAAGAAAAACGAGTTCCACTCCATCATCAGAGTCGACGGTGGTCAATGTCTATATAGTTCTGCAAAGGTAATGTGACCAATAATAATAATTTGTTAACCCGGTTCCTTAACTCTTATCCGTTGAGGAGTTCCACTCAGTAATAAGTGTGATGCTCGAGGATGCTACCAGGATACTAACAGGTAGTAATCTCATCATCTTCGGACGGGATGATATGAAGCTTAATTACAATCGATCTTCACTTGATAAGTTCGTTTGATTTTACAATTATTGATGGCAAAGAAATATACCAAGAAATGTATAACACAGTATAGGTACCTACTGTGCGTTCCAAACTTCCAAATAAAATCTGTAGCTTGTAGGGTCAAAGATACGAAGCGGCAACGTCGCGGCTGCTTTCAGCCAATCCGATCGTATGCTGAGCGGCAACGTCGCGGCTGCTTTCAGCCAATCCGATCGTTTGCTGTGCTCTGATTGGCTCATTTGAATCGGATCAACGTTTTCCGTAACTATCGCAAGGTGGATTTGTATATCGGATCAACATCGGCCAAAACTAGTAAGCAGTCACGTGACTGTAGATGTTGATCCGGTCGGAGCCACATTAGTTACCAGAGATGCATATTGGATCAACAAAAGGCGCCGGATCAACATAAGTTTTTGGATCAACAAAGTGCTCGCGTGAAGTCGCGTTTGATCAACATTTGTCGATAAGGGATAACTATATATGATCCTTTCACGGTAAATGTTGCTCAGGATCATTATATATATATATATATATATATATGATCCTTTCACGGTAAATGTTGCTCCAGTGTGAAGTTATAATAATTGTTGATCCACCTATTTCACGTGTTTGCTCAGCTCCGCTTCGCGCAACATGATATACTTTGATCCGTCCTGAATATACTTGTGACGTCGGTGGATCTGCACTCGCACATTTTCAACATACTCGTCAGTGGTTTGACCAACATTCGTTGATCCATTAACGGTCAAAAAAATTATACTGAATGTGATTTTTTAGATCCGGAGTATATTTAACTTAAATGCGACATTTGTTTAGACTAAGTTGATCCGGCCGAAACAAGAACAAAAATCATACTGAATATGACTTCTTAGATCCGGAGTATATTTAACTTAAATGTGACATTTGCTTAGACTAAGTTGATCCGGCCGAAACAAAAACAAAAATCATACTGAATATGACTTCTTAGATCCGGAGTATATTTAACTTAAATGTGACATTTGCTTAGACTAAGTTGATCCGGCCAGAGCACAAAATTGACTCTTACTGAGTTCTTCTGGCGCTGGCTTACGGGCGATTTTCGCGTGTCCTTCCTTCCTTTCAGCCCTTAGTAGTCCACTGCTCAGGGCCGGATTTAGAAGTCTGGAAGCCTCGGGGCAACAAAGGAGTGGAGGCCCCTTGGTCCCAAATTATTTTCCAAATAAAATCAACATTTTTTTTCAGTTGAGTTTTCGAATAAATAATAATAATAAATTGCAAATGCTTATCAGGGCCATTTGATATTTTGATATTTTACTGATTGCCTAATTGATGAGAACAAAATATTTATTCTAATTTCTGTTAATATTTAATGTAATCATGGTTGTACAAAGTACTGTAGGTAAAGGTAAAACACAAAAAAAAATATGAAAGGAAAAGTTGTATACTAGTGTTAGTCTTAATTTAATTTTTTTTCCGAAGTCTATTGTGGGGGCCCCTATTTTGTGGAGGCCCCGGGGCTGTAGCCCTGGTTGCCCTCCCCTAAATCCGGCCCTGCCACTGCTGGACATGGGCCTCCCCTAATCGACGCCACTCCGCCCGGTCCTGGGCCCTCTGAATCCAACGGTTTCCCGCTGTCTTCTTCAGGTCATCAGTCCACCTGGTCGGAGGGCGGCCTGTACTCCTTTTGCCTAAACGTGGTCGCCATTCGAGGACCTTTTTTCCCCATCGGTTGTCAGTCCTGCGAACGATGTGGCCAGCCCATTGCCACTTTAATTTGCAAATTTTGAGAGCTATGTCGGTCACCTTCGTTCTTCTACGGATTTCATCATTTCTGATTCTGTCTCGTAGAGAAATACCAAGCATAGCTCTCTCCATTGCCCTCTGGGCGACTCTGAGCTTGTGGATTAGGCTCACAGTAAAGGACCACGTCTCGGCACCATAGGTCATCACTGGCAACACACATTGCTCGAAAACTTTCGACTTCAGGCACTGAGGTATATCGGACGTCAAGACGTGTCGTAGATTCCCGAACGCTGCCCAGCCGAGTTGGATTCTTCGAGTGACCTCTCCCTCGAAGTTGGACTTACCCATTCGGATCGTTTGTCCTAGGTAAACGTATTCGTCTACAACTTCGAGAGCAGTGCCGTCAACAACCACCGGTACGGGTGTGACATGGACATTAGACATGATTTTCGCGTGTAGCTGCTCACAATTCAAGTCACGCCGGAAGACCAGGTGCCATCCATGGTACCTGTCGATCACACCGCGCCCTTTCATTGGAAAAGGGTCATTGGAAAAGGGTCGCGGTGTCCGGACCTCTGCGCGCCGGAGCACTTTTGGCAACTGCGAGCGGACTGAAGAAGACGGAAAGGAGCCTGCCTACCCCCCCACCACTCACCCCGCGCACCATGGTGGTCAGGTAGGTCCGCCCCCTCACAGGCCCCGACTGCAGCGGCCGGCGAGCGTCCCGCGCCGCTGATAGTGGCGAAGGTGCTACCCAACTGGGTAGTTCACCTCAGAGCGCTGCGGGACACCCTCGGCGTCCCATCGCACTCGGTGGCAAGCGGAAAGGGCTTCCGCTTCCATCCTAAATCCGCAGACCAGTTCAGGAAGGTCCAGGCCTACCTGATCAAGATTCAGGAGACCGAGCCGGGCCATGTCTGTCGGGTCTGTCCCTGACGGAGGAGCGGCCGACAAAGGCCAGCGTCCGCGGCCTCCCGGAAAATACGGACCCAAACTGGGTAACCGGCGGTCTTAAGGACCTGGGCTTCCCGGCTCGTTTCTGCCGGCTCATCGCCCCCCGCGGCGGCAGCAAGAAAGGGGTGTAATACGTCCAGCTGGAGCGTATGAGCATTGAGGAACGGCTAACAACCGTATGTGCCCATACCTTAGGCGGATGGCGCGCCTACGGGGTCTCAGCGTCCCCCCACCTCCACCCGGAACCCCAGCCAACATGCCGGCTGGCGAACGCGGCCCGCCCGCGCACACCAGCCGTAGACGCCAGGCCAGGTGGCGTAAGCGGGAGAAGGGGCTCGCTGAAGAGCAGGCCTCCTCCACCCCGCCTAAGCCGAAACCTACGCCTCGAGCGCCCGCGATGGTCGCGACTCCGTCCGCCCCCGCGCCCGCCCTTACTCCAATCTCCTCCACGGCTAAGCCGCCGGCCATTGCAGAGGACGGCTCCCCCGAGCGCAAGCGCAAGCCTAAGCGCATGCCAAAGTGCAAGGGGAAGAAGCCGCAAAGCACCCAGGAGGAGGTAGTCCAGGTACCCCAACTAGTACCTGCCCACCTCCCTACACCGACCCCATCCCATTCTGCCACTCCATCCCCGCTACAGATAACGGGACGCCTAGCCCCCTCTAGGCCCTTACAAGCTCTGGGCTTCGAAACGCCCGCCGATGAACTGGTGGCTGCCGTATGGGCGTGAGGCGATTGCGCGGTACCCGGAGCTCGTGGGGACAATTAGAGGAGTCTCAACCAAAGTCCTCAGGCTCCAGCATGTCAGTCAGTCTTAGACTAATGTACTGGAACCCGGGTGGGTTGTCCTCACAGACCAGACAGGAACTTTGGCGTCTCCTCCGCGAGCAAGACGTGCATGACGTCCTGGTCATGGGGGAGACGAATTTGTCTCTTAACCAGCACTTCCGCCTCCCGAATTACTTCGTGTACCGCCGCAATGAGATCGCCCCCTTCGGGTACCCCTACAGGGGCACGGTGGTGGCGGTCCGCCGCGACGTGGTACACACGGTATTGCCAATCCCGCCGTTCTCAGATATGCGCTCCACAGGGGTCGAGCTGAACACGGCGGGCCAGGCACTGCGGGTGTTTGCGGCATACCACCCGCCTGGACGTAATCTGCCTCCAAGATTTCAGGCACATCTTCGACGGTGGGCACCCGACACTCCTGGCTGGCGACGCTAAGCATAAAGCTTGGGGTTCCAGAGTCGCCAAGAGCGCGGGACGGTGAATCCTGGAGGACGCGGAGGGGAATGGGTATCAGGTGTTAGAGCCAGAGACACCTTCTCACATTCCCTCTAGCGTCAACCATCGTCCGGATGTGCTTGACATCGTACTCCACGGGAATCTACCGTGCCCGGTCTATATGGAGGTATGACATGAACACACAGCACCTCCCCATGCTGGTCACTCTTGGCTTGGGACACGAGTGCACCTCATTGCCGCGCGCGAAGCGTAGGACGGATTGGGAGGGCTTCAAGTCTGCCCTGGCCTCCTACGACCATAAGGCCCCGTTAACTTCCCCGGAGCCGGTGGAGGCCGCGGACGTGGTCTTTGCGACGTCAGTCAAAGAGGACCTGGATTACCGAGAAACGTAAGCAATGAGCGCGCACCCGCTGTCCCCCCGGGTCAAGCGCGACCTCTGTCTATAAAGTTCTGCAAAGGTGATGTGACCAACAATAATATTTTTTTATTCCGGTTCCTTAACTCTTATCGGTTTAGGAGTTCCATTCTGTATCTCCGAAACTCTTCATCAGATCATCATCACCTTAATATGGGACCAAATTCACAATAACAGGTCCCAAACCAAAATAATATCAATTCAAATCGGTTATCAAATGACGGAATGCGGCGGTCAGAAATATAAAGAAAAACGAGTTCCGCTCCATCATCAGAGTCGACGGTGGTCAATGTCTATATAGTTCTGCAAAGGTAATGTGACCAATAATAATAATTTGTTAAAACGGTTCCTTAACTCTTATCCGTTGAGGAGTTCCACTCAGTATATCCGAAACTCTTCATCAGTTCATCATTAACTTAATATGAGACGAATTGAGAACCTCCTCCTTTTTTTAAGTCGGTTAATAAGTGTGACGCTCGAGGATGCTGCCAGGATACTAACAGGTAGTCATCTCATCATCTTCGGACGGGATGATATGAAGCATAATTACAATCGAACTTCACATGGTAAGTTCGTTAGATTTTACAATTATTGATGGCAAAGAAATATACCAACAAATGTATAACACAGTATAGGTACCTACTGTGCGTTCCAAACTTCCAAATAAAATCTGTAGCTTGTAGGGTCAAAGATACGAAGCGGCAACGTCGCGGCTGCTTTCAGCCAATCCGATCGTATGCTGAGCGGCAACGTCGCGGCTGCTTTCAGCCAATCCGATCGTTTGCTGTGCTCTGATTGGCTCATTTGAATCGGATCAACGTTTTCCGTAACTATCGCAAGGTGGATTTGTATATCGGATCAACATCGGCAAAAACTAGTAAGCAGTCACGTGACTGTAGATGTTGATCCGGAATCAGAGCACAGCAAACGATCGGATTGGCTGAAAGCAGCCGCGACGTTGCCGCTCAGCATACGATCGGATTGGCTGAAAGCAGCCGCGACGTTGCCGCTTCGTATCTTTGACCCTACAAGCTACAGATTTTATTTGGAAGTTTGGAACGCACAGTAGGTACCTATACTGTGTTATAAATTTCTTGGTATATTTCTTTGCCATCAATAATTATAAAATCAAACGAACTTACCAAGTGAAGATCGATTGTAATTAAGCTTCATATCATCCAGTCCGAAGATGATGAGATTACTACCTGTTAGTATCCTGGTAGCATCCTCGAGCATCACACTTATTACTGAGTGGAACTCCTCAACGGATAAGAGTTAAGGAACCGGGTTAACAAATTATTATTATTGGTCACATTACCTTTGCAGAACTATATAGACATTGACCACCGTCGATTCTGATGATGGAGTGGAACTCGTTTTTCTTTATATTTCTGACCGCCGCATTCCGTCATTTGATAACCGATTTGAATTGATATTTTTTTGGTTTGGGACCTGTTATTGTGAATTTGGTCCCATATTAAGGTGATGATGATCTGATGAAGAGTTTCGGAGATACAGAATGGAACTCCTAAACCGATAAGAGTTAAGGAACCAGAATAAAAAATATTATTGTTGGTATATTATTATTGTTGACTTGAATTTATATTTTTTTGGTTTGGGACCTGTTATTGTGAATTTGGTCCCATATTAAGGTGATGATGATCTGATGAAGAGCTTCGGAGATACAGAATGGAACTCCTAAACCGCTAAGAGTTAAGGAACCGGAATAAAAAAATATTATTGTTGGTCACATCACCTTTACAGACGTCCTCTGTCTTATGTTTCTCGGTAATCCAGGTCCTCTTTGACTGACGTCGCAAAGACCACGTCCGCGGCCTCCACCAGCTCCGGGGAAGTTAACGGGGCCTTATGGTCATAGGAGGCCAGTGCAGACTTGAAGCCCTCCCAATCCGTCTTACGCTTCGCGCGCGGCAATGACGTGCACTCGGGTCCCAAGCCAAGAGTGACCAGTATGGGGAGGTGCTGTTTGTTCATGTCATACCTCCACATAGACCGGGCACGGTAGATTCCTGTGGAGTACGATGTCGAGCACATCCGGACGGTGGTTGACGTTAGAGGGAATGTGAGTGGCTGTCTCTGGCCCTAACACCTGATACCCATTCGCCTCCGCGTCCTCGAGGATTCGCCGTCCCGCGCTGTTGGCGACTCTGGAACCCCAAGCTCTATGTTTAGCGTTCAGGTCGCCAGCCAGGAGGGTCGGGTTCCCACCGTCGAAGATGTGTCTGAAATCTTGGAGGCAAAGATTACGTCCAGGCGGGCGGTATGCCGCAAACACAAGTAGTGCCTGGCCCGCCGCGTTCAGCTCGACTCCTGTGGAGCGCATAACTGAGAACGGCGGGATTGGCAAAACCGTGTGTACCACGTCGCGGCGGACCGACACCACCGTGCCCTTGTAAGGGTACCCGGAGGGGGCGATCTCATCGCGGCGGTACACGAAGTAATTCGGGAGGCAGAAGTCCTGGTTAAGAGACAAATTCGTCTCCCCCATGAGCAGGACATGCACGTCTTGCTCGCGGAGGAGACGCCAAAGTTCCTCTCTAGACTGTGAGGACAACCCACCCGGGTTCCATTACATTAGTCTAAGACTGACTGACATGCTCGAGCCCGAGGACTTTGGTTGAGACCCCTCTAATTGTCCCCACGAGCTCCGGGTACCGCGCAATCGCCTCACCGATGGCCGATACGGCGGCTACCAGTTCATCGGCGGGCGTTTCGAAGCCCAGAGCTTGTAAGGGCCTAGAGGGGGCTAGGCGTCCCGTTATCTGTAGCGGGGATGGAGTGGCAGGATGGGGTGGGGTCGGTGTGGGGAGGTGGGCAGGGACTGGTTGGGGTACCTGGACTACCTCCTCCTGGGTGCTTTGCGGCTTCTTCCCCTTGCACTTTGGCATGCGCTTGCGCTCGGGGGAGCCGTCCTCTGAAATGGCCGGCGGCTAAGCCGTGGAGGGGAGTGGAGCAAGGGCGGGCGCGGGGGCGGGCGGAGTCGCGACCATCGCGGGCGCTCGAGGCGTAGGTTTCGGCTTAGGCGGGGCGGAGGAGGCCTGCTCTTCAGCGAGCCCCTTCTCCCGCTTACGCCACCTGGCCTGGCGTCCACGGCTGGTGTGCGCGGGCGGGCCGCGTTCGCCAGCCGGCATGTTGGCTGGGGTTCCGGGTGGAGGTGGGGGGACGCTGAGACCCCGTAGGCGCGCCATCCGCCTAAGGTATGGGCACATACGGTTGATAGCCGTTCCTCAACGCTCATACGCTCCAGCTGGACGTAGTACACCCTTTCTTGCTGCCGCCGCGGGGGGCGATGAGCCGGCAGAAACGAGCCGGGAAGCCCAGGTCCTTAAGACTGCCGGTTACCCAGTTTGGGTCCGTATTTTCCGGGAGGCCGCGGACATTGGCCTTTGTCGGCCGCTCCTCCGTCAGGGACAGATAGTACCAGACTAGGCCCGGCTCGGTCTTCTGAATCTTGATCAGGTAGGCCTGGACCTTCCTGAACTCGTCTGCGGATTTAGGATGGAAGCGGAAGCCCTTTCTGCTTGCCACGGAGTGCGGTGGGACGCCGAGGATGTCCCTTGTCGGCCGCTCTTCCGTCAGGGACAAAAAAGTACCAGACTAGGCCCGGCTCGGTCTCCTGAATCTTGATCAGGTAGGCCTGGACCTTCCTGAACTCGTCTGCGGATTTAAGATGGAAGCGGAAGCCCTTTCCGCTTGCCACGGAGTGCGGTGGGACGCCGAGGATGTCCCGCAGCGCTCTGAGGTCTACTACCCAGTTGGGTAGCATCTTCGCCACTATTAGCGGCGCGGGACGCTCGCCGGCCGCTGCAGTCGGGGCCTGTGAGGGGGGCGGACCTACCTGACCTCCATGGTGCGCGGGGTGAGTGGTGGGGGGTAGGTAGGCTCCTTTCCGTCTTCTTCAGTCCGGTCGCAGTTGCCAAAAGTGCTCCGGCGCGCAGAGGTCCGGACACCGCGACCCTTTTCCAGTGACCCTTTCCAATAAAAGGGCGCGGTGTGATCGGCAGGTACCATGGATGGCCCCTGGTCTTCCGGCGTGACTTGAATAGTGAGCAGCGACACGCGAAAATCGCCCGTAAGCCAGCGCCAGAAGAGCGCAGTAAGAGTCAATTTTGTGCTCCGGCCGGATCAACTTAGTCTAAGCAAATGTCACATTTAAGTTAAATATACTCCGGATCTAAGAAATCATATTCAGTATGATTTTTGTTTTTGTTTCAGACGGATCAACTTGGTCTAAGCAAGTTAAATATACTCCGGATCTAATAAATCACATTCGGTATGATTTTTGTTATTGTTTCGGCCGGATCAACAAAGTCTAAACAAATGTCGCATTTAAGTTAAATATACTCCGGATCTAAAAAATCACATTCGGTATAATTTTTTTGACCGTTAATGGATCAACGAATGTTGGTCAAACCGCTGACGAGTATGTTGAAAATGTGCGAGTGCAGATCCACCGACGTCACGCGTATACTGAGGACGGATCAAAGTATATCATGTTGCGCGAAGCGGAGCTGAGCAAACACGTGAAATAGGTGGATCAACAATTTTTCTAACTTCACACTGGAGCAACATTTACCGTGAAAGGATCATTATATATATATATATATATATTATTTGGCATTCTTTGCATTGATTTTGTTGGATATTAGGGAAAGGATTGAGTTGAATCGTAAAGATATAGGTAATCATAAAGTGAAAAACAGTGTAAAAAGTATACAAAGATTTCGAGTAGAGTGTTGCTACAAAAGTATAACATGACCAAGTTAATACATACAATACACAACAATGTTTACAATAGCGCCTCTAGTCGCGTATTCACAAACTAGGTACATGTACGTCTTAAACTGTTTGGTTTATACTTTCCAACAGATTTTAATGAATTAAAAAAAGTATAGGAGCCTGTGCATTTAATTCAAAACAATTTATCGAACATACTGTATATGGAATTTTCATTAAATTGAACACACACGCATAGTTCTTTTGGTCTAAGCTCAGCTTTGAATTAGTGCTGGTCCCTGTATCAGGCGCAAATATCGTCAATCATTTAGTCCCGGCCAATAACTCGTAGACTGCTTAATACAGTAGAAATAAGAAGCCTAGTGATCGGCTCCATGGGTGGGTTGAGCAGTGGCAACATGATCTTACACATTTTCAGTTGAGAGAAAAGCCCTTGAAAAAAGTATTTTTGTCATATTCGTATTACCAGCATATTTATAACTCATCGCTTTATAATCAGCTGATGATTTATTTTTCGTTTCTATATTGGGCAATATCAAGCTATAATTTCAATAGAAAATGACAAAAAAAATTTTTTCGTACTTCGGAGGCTGCAACTGCCGCTGCTGGACCGCTGCCGCCATGGAGTCGCAGCTGACGATCACCACGCTTGTTAGTTCCACAGTCTTATTAATTCTTCCAATTATTAGCCCCGGAGAAAATTGATCCCGATAACTTGTCACTGGCTTACGGACCACAAGGATCAATTTCGAAATTTGAATTTCCCCTTTTGGCAAACGTGACGGCGAAAAACTTCAACAAAAGATGATCAAAAATTTAATGGCGGTTCTACATTGACGCGATAAACTACTCGTATGTAGTGAACTCTGCAATAAGGAGTCGTGCATTCGGGAGTAAAACCTGTCGTGAGAAAACTTTTTTTGCTTTGGCAACAAATAATATCTCAATGTTAATTTCATTAATCAGCCTCCACGCATCATGACTTTCATTTTATTATTATTCTTGTAATTAATATTGATTTTTTAAATTCCTTAGCATATATATACAGAACGATGATGTTCTAAATACGTATTTCCGTTTCGTTGTCCCAAACAACATGTTGCTACGTTGCCATGTTACGGTTGTATGTATGGACTTAGTAACGTGAACCCTTTACCGAGGGACACAATTCTGACACCGATCGAGGAACGAGCGTGAACGCGCGAAAACCATCTACATACATTCCCGTTCACGTTTGTTCACCGAGAACAAAGTAGAAGCTGCACTAGTTTGACAATCTATACGCACACATATACAAACGCCTCACAAACTAGTGACACAGCAGCACACAGTGTTAATATGTATACAGATTTGTCTCAACCACATCTAAATGCTTCGTGCAAGCAGTACTTGAACGGCCTTTATAAACATTTTACATTTTTGGGCGACTTTGAACTTCCCTTAAACTTTTTTACTGACTAATATAGTTAAAATAATAAATAAATAATAATAATAAATAATAATAATAATATATGTCTAACTTATATTATATAACGATTATAGTTATATATTATAGTTATATAATATAAGTATAGTTAGAATAATAAATTGTCGTAGGTATCTCTTATGGCTTTTGCCATCACATATTTAATGTTAAAATTTTAATTTATTTCTTTAGGCTTTGGTTTAAAATTACAAGAACAATTCAAAGTTATAGAAGTAGACTTTGTGTTCTTAATTGAATATTTGATTATATTAATTTTTGCAGTTGGATCCAGTGCGGCAGGCGGACGCCGAGGCGCTCGCGCTGGCCAACGGCGCGGCCGCGGCGGCGGCGCGCTCGCACGAGGACGCCGACGCCGACCGGCCGCTGCTGCCTTCGTAAACACTCATCAGTTTGAAATGGAAATCGAACTTAAAGTTTTTCAAAGTTGCGTTTTTAACCTTTCTGTACGTTCTATGTCGTCTATGTTCATGAGATGTTTTTAAATAACTGAAAAAAATATAAAATAACAAAACCAGTCGTAGGTCTCAATTTGACATTTACGTCACTTCATTAACACTCTTGAAATGTAAAGATTACTTTCAAGTACCTACATAATGCACAATATTATGATATTTTAAGAAAATAATAATAGCTATTCTGAAAGTATTATTCAGACACCAGTCGATATTCATATACTTAAAGTTTATTTTTTCCATAAATTGAATGCGTACGCCCACCAAAGTTTTCCTCCATATTCATTTATAGAAGAAGAAGAGCAAACAACTGAAAGCGCACCTACGAGTACATGACATACTTAATTGTATTATTATCTCTCGAGATGTATTTACTTACTGCATATTCATTATATTCAGCAGTAAGTACTGCAAGCTCATAGGCATTCTTATCATTTTGGGAGTGATGTTGTAAATAAGTTTGCATGAGCTCGAATTTGACAATAAAATATTGAGATCAAGACGTCCCAGGCTAAAATAGGCTTTACCTGTATGAATTATGGCTAGGTTATTTTTTATAATCCAAAATATGAATTATTTCGGTCGGAAGTTAATAAATTAAAGGTAATTCGCAAATGATGTATGTATGAGATGTATCTCACAATAATTATGATGATCATAATAGTCCAAGATCCCAGTCACCTCAGCCTTACGTAATTTTAGGAAAGGTTAATTTTATATAACACTAGCTGACCCCGCAAACGTTGTTTTGCGATATAAGTTATCGAGCGTTAAAAATCGACTAATAAAAAATAGGGGTTGTATGTATTTTTAATGCCACATTATTAAAAAATAAAAATAAAAAAATTGTCCAAAAAGTAAAATAAAAATGTTAGGTGCGGACAACCCGATTCTCAGACCTACCGAATATTCATATAAAATTTCATAAAAGTCGGTCAAGCCCTTTTGGAGGAGTATGGTAACTAAAACTGTGACATGAGAATTTTATATTCATGATTATTAAGCACTATATTTTAAAATATTTTTCAATGAGCCAGACAAATCTGGCGGGCCGAGCATCGGGGAGAGTACGATTTCCGAGGCGCCAAATTTTGACCATGCAGTCTTCATATTTAGCCCAAAATAAGATGTTTTTTAAGAATAAAAAAAATCGAAATTTTGCCTTTAAGGGGGTGAAACGGGGGTTTGAAATTTTTAAGTTTTTTATCATTTCTGAATAACTTTTACACCCGATTTGGCTCAAATTTGGTGGAGACCTTCTATTCGACGATACAAGCAAGTGTGCAAAAGGATTTCTGGCGCATCTCAATATTTTTCGAAAAATAGAATTTTTTTATAAATATTTTTTTTTTAAAGAACTAGTACCTGGGATTTGGCTTGGATATAATCGGAGAGTACGATTTCCGAGGCGCCAAGATTTGGCGATTGATTCGGCATATTTCGACCATTATAAAAAGAATTTCAAGAATAAAATATTTGCTGATTCAGCTTCCTTAAGGAGTTATGACCATTTAAATTTGGAAAAAACTGTTTTTTTGGCTATTCATAATAGATTTTTAGCGCGCACAGCTATGTCTGATCTGTCCTACCTTGTAAAGCGCGGAGCTAGAATAGTTCATATTTCTATTTCTATGCAAATAGGGTAACCATAAGCATTAAAATTGGTTAGGTTAGGTTAGAACAGTTAAAACAACGCCAGAACCGAATTGTAGGCGTTTTCTCCTCTCTACCTTCAAATCACATCTTAATTTGGGCTAAATATGAAGACTGCATGGTCAAAATATTTATTAAAAAATTCTATTTTTCGAAAAATATTGAGATGCGCCAGAAATCCTTTTGCACACTTGCTTGTATCGTCGAATAGAAGGTCTCCACCAAATTTGAGCCAAATCGGATGTAAAAGTTATTCAGAAATGATAAAAAACTTAGAAATTTCAAACCCCCGTTTCACCCCCTTAAAGGCAAAATTTCGATTTTTTTTATTCTTAAAAAACATCTTATTTTGGGCTAAATATGAAGACTGCATGGTCAAAATTTGGCGCCTCGGAAATCGTACTCTTGCCCAAGCATCCTCCCAGACTCGTTTATAGTGGAGTCAATGAAGGTTTTCACCTCCGATTTCGTTGAACCTCCATTGATTTTCATGAAAATTGGTGAGTAGGTAAGAGAGGTAAGGCCTTAAGAAACAAAAGTGATATAGTGCCAACTTGCCCTGGGGGTGGATGCCACTATCCCTGATCACTTTTTTGTATTTACCGAAATGAAAAAAAGTAAACTTAACTCATTTAATGTAATGTAATCATTGAAAGCCCGTCAGTGACGTCGTTGATGCAGTTGTCCTTAATTTATCGCATCCTTATTTTATTTCTTTCAACGTTTGATCTCTTTTAAAGCAGATGTTTACAAGTAATATCGTACATATTTACTTATGTAGGTATCTACTTAATGCAGATATGTATCTTATTATACTCTAACATGGTACCTGATGGAATAATATTTCATGTAGGTGTTTACACTACACCGTAAATATATTTCGTTATATTTTTTGCTAGTAAACTATTAATACCTCCCGTAGCATTAAAATATGGCGTTGCGCCCATTGCGTCTGACATGATATTGACGTAGAAAGCGAATCTTACGTAATGGCCATTACTATATTATAGCACATTAATTAATTAATTTCATATCATGGCATTTGTTAAATGAAGCTCAATAATAATTATTTCGCTTAAACAATTAATAACTTATTCATTACTTAATTATTAATATTTTACATTCTGCTTCTTTCAAAAAAATATTTCGTACCATCTATTTGACCGTTTTTTTTAAAGAAACTAAACAAATACAAGTTACGAAAAACATCAATCAAATTAAATTTTAAATAAGGTATGCGTTTTGCGATACGAATTGAGACAGAAAGGACATGACTACATGCAGACTATGTATGCTACAGTAAAGTAGTAAGTGCCTTTCGTATAATAAACCCATTCGAGCCGCCAAAATCTTCAGTATAAATAAGTTAAACTTGGAAGTTCTAAATCAAGTGTGAAAATCCAATAATTTACTGTCTGGATTAACGGTAAGTTAGTGAAATAAAAAGGTATCTGATCTATCTATTATTTATAATTAATATGCAAAAAATGTGTTGTGAACTTCTAGGAAATGAATAGATTTTCGACTATAATACTCGTATTACCATGAATAAGTAATCAGTATACATAAATATATAAAACATACAATATATACGTACCCATAAACATAATGGGCTAAATAATTTAGTTTGTGTACACAGATACACACAAAATATTAATTCACATACAGAATCCAAAGCAACTGAGCCTCTTCCCTAATTTGGAATTGATACAACCATAGGATTTTTAATAAAAGTTATTACAATACCTATTGCTGTTGTCAAATAATTATATCAGGTTGTAGAAGAGTGTCTTATTATTATAGTCTTATGGTATTGAAGTGGCTTATTCTGACTCGTGACAATGAAACCCCAAAGATATCAAAATTTATTTTAATAACAGAATTTAAAAGAATAATGCGCTTATTTTGAAATTGTGTTTATATTATGATAATGTTTATGGTTTCAAGCTTCTTTTACTATGACTTAATTCACAAATAATGATGACACATGACGAGGCGCAGGCTGGCACACGTGTGCGCAGGTATTGGGGTGCGAGTCGTAGTCGTGTTGCATAACAAACATTCTGTTTGCGGATAAATTTGTAGTTGGCGTTGCCTCATCTTCATCTTCGTGTATTGAGTAGTGATATTGTGATATTCACTACTGGGTTATTTTTAGTCGCTTAAATTTATTAATGACGCTTATTTGTAGGATGATTAGAATACGTACCTATGGTTTTAGAATGTGTAATGAAAACTTAATGTTATTCTATAATATAAAATTGTAAGCTATTTTTAAATATTTGTGTAGAAATGTGCTTTGAATAAAAATTGCCTAGGATTTAGCCTAAGTAAAATACGACGTAGCGTTAGATACTTGTCAAGTAGATAATGTAAATGTAGACATACTTACCTTATTTAATAAATTTAGTTATTATATAAATCTAACGACACGCTTATACCTACTTTATTTTAATATAAAAATAACATAAGTTATTAAATGGTGATACTATTTATTGTAGGTTAGATTAACTTAGAGCGTCAATGTTATTTTTCTCTAATGTTTATAATAATATGTATATATAATACCTTCCTGTGATTTGTGACTATCAATATATAATTTTATACTTGGTTAGCTCAAACATTTGAGGTTGAACCTTTCATGGCTATAATAATAGTATCTAATGAATCGTAATGAAGCAATATCTGAGTGTTGTTAAAGAACATAAATGAGGATATAACTTTTACTTGAAGTAATGAATATAAAAATATAACATCATTAGTTGTTTTTTATTTAGTCTCGTTTCAAATAAGTATAATAATATACACGGTATAACCACGGTATGTGCATATATAACGTAACTACTGTTAACTCTTATACTACTTAGTACTTCTTTGTTCTTGATACATTTTCAGTTTATCTTGTATCCTTGATTCCCTAAATATCAGAAAGCTACCGAAAATTGAAGCGATAAGCGAAATAATAATTCCCTATAGGAATAGATAAAGGTGCGAAAAACTCCTTTTTCTTGCAACTTGCAGCATCCACTTAAACAGAATACCAATTTCACACAAAATACCAATATAATAAATAAAAAAATAATAATAAATAACGCTTCACACTCATAGCCCCACACTAGGGTTGTGTGGGGCTATGAGTGTGAAGTAGGTGCCATCACACAAGAAAACACACACAAGCCAAAAATACAACACACCCAGACCACAAACAGAAAATCAAATTCATCTTTCAAATCTCTGCTATACTGGGAATCGAACCCAGGACCCTACGCGCAACGCACCGGTGTCTTAACCACTGCGCTACTTGGGTCGTCACATCTAAAAATATAAACAAATATTTTTAGAACGAACACAATAAAATCACAACGTGTTATTCGTATGAATTTGTTATCAAATCTATATGGCGGACTAATGCCTAAATCCCTCTCATTGTGAGAGGAGAGAGACCCAGTAGTGGGACATTAATGGGTAACTGATTATATCCTAGGGTCAAAAGAGCAAAGGCGCGGGGCGGCCTGCCGCGGTAGGATGATATGGGCGGTGGAACACTGAAGGCACTGGGCACTTGAAAGGGGCGGAAATCCTTACAGGCCTGGAACGTTGAACGGCCATAGACGATGGTGGGCTGGGTAGGAATGCTTAAGAGTTTACTTCTTAAGGTGGGTGGACCATGGAAGGCCACTGTAACGAGAAAACACTTTTTATTTGTTTATTTACTGAAAAAATGAAGGAAACAAATTATTTAGTAATATTTTGTTTTATTGTGCTCCATATAATTCACTTTCTTTTTACCTTACTTTAATCACTATTTGTTAAAACTTAAGTTTTATTAAGCTCTTCCAAATGGTCTTGCAAGGAACACGGCTCCAAACAAGGCCAATATTATAGATCAGTCGTTAAACTTAAAAATAGAGTTGAAACATACATATATCTTTTTTTAAGAAAACTACATAAAAGCGAAACATTAAATGCTCAATATATTTTTATCATCTTTAAAAAACTCAACGAACATTACTTGAACACCATCGTATAACTAAGAATATATTAATTTAAGTTATTTAAAAATAGTATTAATAAGTATCATATTGGCATCAAACTTGCCAACGTGTTTTATAATGAAATTAAAAACATTTCTTTACATATAATGGCCTTCTTATTTTTTGACCGGCCTTGCAAGGAACCATTGGCCTTCCTAGGAAATCTATTGTTTTTTTATAGTAAAGTATAAATAAAGTAATCTTGCTTTTTTTAGAACTATAGAAAATCTATAATACTTAATATAATTTAAGAGTTTGAAAAATTAAAGCAAATAATAGTGTATGTATTCGAAAACTAACGTTTTTCTGTGAGTGCATATTACAATTTCATCGCCGTCGAACGTAGTCGACAAAGCGAGGGTCCGCATTGAAAAACTGGCAACGCCAGCGACTCGCTGCCGCGTGTATATCCTTCTGTTCGATGGGTGTTACTGTAAGTTGAAAGAATATATCGTCGCATGACGGTAAACTAAGACTTTTTATTAATTGGCCTTACAAGGAGCCTGGCCTTTCATGGTCCACCTTATAAAGCCTTGTTGATCGTCTGAAAATAAATTTTTTTCATGTTTGTACGATCACCTCACAGTAGGTATTTGTGTGAAAGTGAGTAAAAAATTTTAGAATGTTTTGCTTTAATATCAAACCTGTTGAAGCTTTTATGCATTTTTTGATTTATTATTGAAGCTACAAATGTCAAGTACTCCAAAATAATAAAAAATCCCAATCTTATCAAGTCGTTTTTTATCATAGCACTTTAGTTAGCCTAAAACTGACTCCTTCAAATTCAATCATTCTCAAATATCTCGAAAACCGTTGAACTTTGGATAGAACTTCACATGGCTTAAATTATTGCTTTTGAGCTTATTCGCATGCCCTTAGCGGGAATACGTCAAAAACCAAATCAGCCTGTATAAATTTAATGAAATATTTACTTGCTTTCTTTCTAAAATTCAAGATTTTATTTCATTATAAATTATACCATTTACGCCGAGATATCTCAATTCCTTAACAATAATTTAAAGATTTATTATGATAGCTTTATTTCGTTTATGATAAATTTCTAAGCATAACGAGCCTATAAACAGTTATATAGGAGGATGGACCCACAATCTGACCTAAAAATCTAAGGAACCTGAGATTGATTGATTTAATTCAAACTCTCTAACTGAGGTTGAATTTTTCTTGATTGTGGCCGATTATATGATCGGCGATAGGTCTCACTAGTCAAAAACAATCTTATTTATCGTGTTTAAGATCACAATCAAATTCAGATAATTTTAAGGTAATAATAATATAAAGTAATAGGGCTTCGAAAATTATTATGAGATATGATAACTATGTATGCTGCAACAATTTTACTTTGGTACACTGCATTAGTATTTTCATCATTACGAGATCCTGTATATGTAAATGATAAGATTTTAAGTTATGTAGTAAGTAGTTATATTATTTTATGCATCCTTCTATAAAAAGCTCTTGACAAAGCTTTTTCTGGTGCTTGATATTACGATATACGAAAGATCCAGGCCACCGCGTGAGAGCCTTCCACTAGAGTATTGTGGACATCAATTCCAAATAGCACATCGCATCACATGTTTACGCTTCCAGGTCATACTCCTGGAGGTGTAGGTGATTCACAGCTGATGAGTGCAAAGGGTGTTGGCAGTTGGCAGAAGTGTAAGCGATGTGGGCGAGAGGGGCGGGCGGGGCACAGATTGAGGCCACTATTTAACCGCACGGCCGCCGCGCAACGACCTGTTGTGATCCCGTCATGGCGCGCTACGCCCGTGTCGCTACTCTGGCCGCGTGTCTCTTGTTCGCCTACGGTGAGTCCTAACCTTTATCTTACGTCTTCAGATGCCGTCTATTTCGCGACGTCATAAGGACTCAACGTCATATCCGCATATTTCAATCGATAAACAAATCAGTGGTCGCATCGACGTCCAGTGCCGCTTAAAAAGTGAACAGTGAAGTTGCTAGAACCCAACCGTCGCGAGATAGGCCGTGTCTCACCAGAACTTGCAAATGAATGCAGCCGAACGCGATCTCCTTGCATCAAATGACTTAAGAATGTAATCAACACGCAGCGAGCCTTTCAAGGACAGCTTCGAATTATACCTGGCAACTATCGATTCCGATTCATGTGTACCGGTGCTGTGATCTAACTTTCTGAGAAATCATTCAGTGGTTAATAACGGAGAAGTTCCGGAGTTACGAAATCTTGTAATCGAGCGGAGTTTGGTAATCGAATACCAGAAACGTTAAATTATAACAAACACTACGTATATAGAAAGCTTAACATTTAAAATAAGATACAACAAAATAGTTTTAATTAAGCATGAAATGTTTTTAAAACAATCGTTTAGCACTTGCTGCGGGTGCGCAATGCGCACGGAACTTTCACATTCAGTGTTGCGCCGCTACGTGCCGCCGTCGCCGCGGCGCGCGCCTTCACAGTGACGCATGACGTTATGGACCTTGTTGTCGCGCACCCCTTTAAGGGATAACTTCAATAATTATCTCCGAAATGCCTTCGTTGATGCATTAATGTACGCAACAAATAACAGTTATATATGTATCGTCCTGGATCGAATTATTATTATAATTAACTGTACAGGATATTTTAAGCAATGCATCTTATAATGTGTCCTTGTAACACATTGTAATCAGCACTTTATGCAATTTAATACCCGACGGGTATGAAATTCATGCCAACGATTCTCAGTTACCTAATAATACAACGTTGATTATACTTGATAAAATATGAAAAGTAAATATTTACATGGCAGATAACCTGCATTGCATTTAATTATGTGGAACATTTTAACAAGGCTGTGGACCGCAGCAAGATTGCGAAGGGATCGGTAGCTATTGCTACCGGTATGCACTTATGTATTGCAGAATCATTCAATAACAGTACGTGTCTAATAGATCTTATTTATTGATATGGAAATGATATTAAATTTTCATTTAAATGTATATGGACGAGAAAATTCTATTGCAAAAACCCAGGAGAAATACGCTTTCGACCCCCTGAGAGTTTTGGGAGGGTAAAAAATTTAGATTTATGAGCATTTCAAAATAATTTGACTAATTAATTAATGCCCTCAAACTGCCAGAGACTTGTATATAACAAACTAAATTCGAATAAAATCCTTCAGAAGTCTTACGGAGTTGATCTTAGAAGTCGAATATTAGACACAAGTATGATAATAAAAAATCGCTTTGGCAACGATATAACAAAATAAACGACGAAAGCCCATTTCGGTTTCTAAATTTCCGTGTTTACCTAAATTAAACCCCACAGGTACACTGAATGTTCTCAAAAGCATGTGATTTATGTGACTGGGATTTATAAGACGTTCCTGTGTAAACTCTGAGACGTAACCTAACATAAGAAAATTACAGTCGCTCATTATAAATAGGTACATAGCAACCCCAATGTTCGATACCTACTAGGAAACGATAAGAATTTAAGGCCATTGACATCTCTGGTCAAGGGCGGGATGGGCTTTACCATGTACTTACCTACTTGATTGATATGAGTTTTCAGACAACTAATTCACCCCTATTAGGAACGGTTTTATCACAAACATGATTCTTTTATATTAAAAAATTTAAAAAGACTTAGTTAGAGGTCCTAGAGGATTCTGCACTGAGATATTTTTTCGACTTTTCTCGAGATATAATTTATCCGACGACTAAATCTACTTTGTTACATTATCTCGTCGTCTAAATGATAACGTCGATACATTTAGGGTGCGTTCCACCTGACGTTCACAACGATGAAAATGCTCCTTTAGTAGTTCCACATACCGACCGCGGTCGTCGTAGTCGCGGCGAAAACGTCACTTATGCATAGAGGTATTATAGTTGAGTAAGGGAGACATATGGCTGTCTGTAAGTGGAAATGTCCGACACTTAGAAAGATATATAAGATTATGGTACCCTACCTGTCTCTCTACTTACGCATGCGCTACCCCTTCCTAAAAAGTAGAAAAAATTAAAATCATGCTAGACTTTTTTTATTAAAATTAAATAGGCACCAAATTCTGGTACAAAGCAAAAATTAACATCAAGAAGTAAAAGAACCTACGAGAGAAAATACCATAAGACATATTAAGTGCCCTGAGCATGAACAATATCATAGTTACCGTATCGTATAAACGTTAACTATACAATACTTCGACGTTTACTGTACAAATATTTTGCCGATTGTGTTCATGCTCATTTTCTGAAGCAATGATTCTCATTTAAACGTTAGGTAACACTAATGGGAGTTAATGAGACGCCATTTTGAATTATACAAACCTTTTTATAATTAAAAGTAGGTATTTTATACTTCTCAGTTCAGATATTTTTTAAGATTAGGCCATACATACATACATGGCCCATTTTGAAACATCTCTCGCATTTCGGACTTTTTAATGTTTGGACGTGCGGTAATCAATTAACTTGAACGGCACCCCGACATTACGAGTATGTAGCTTGTGCGTTTTCTATAGGAATCTTAAAATGATTACCTGGACTATACGTCTCCCACCAAAACATTCGAGTAAGAGCTTTATTATGGCAAGCTCGCCATAATAAGGTCGGAGTACAATAATTTGGGATGCTTCTTAGTCCGACCAAGTGAGTAGGGAAATCAACTGCTGATAATGAAGCTTCTGCGAGTAAGGGTGAACGGTAGTAATACTCTAAGTACAAATATGTTTAAGACGTAATGCGTAGATACATTTTATCTTATTACCAATCACAATAGCTTTTTCATTTAATTACTTAATATTATAAAGAGGAAAGATTTGATTGTTTGTTTGTTTGTATTGAATAGGCTCGGAAACTACTGGACCGATTTTAAAAATTCTTTCACCAATAGAAAGCTAATCGAAAATATGAGTAATATTGGCAATACTAGATTTTCAAAAATATTAAGGATCCCTACGAAAACTTTAATAATGTAACTACCTTAAAATTCCTTAGATGTACTACACTTTTGTAGAACACATTTATTAGAAGTACTTAGGATTAACAGTCTAAATTAAATGCGGGGCGTCGTGTGCCGGGTCGACTAGTCAACAATAAACTATGAATTCACAGAAAACTTTATAGCAAGCATGTCTTGGCTACGGTTGACCTCAACGATAACGATGCGTTAGTCATATTCAGCAGGTACATATAATATATACTTGCAGAATGTGACTAATGCCATAAGCAGATTATAAACCTGCATTGTTCTTTGTACATGCTATGTTAGGTAAATAATTCCTGAACTAGTAACAGAATAAAACAACAAACACATGATAATACTGAGATATTTATAGTTATATTTAATCAAATAAATAAGTATGGCTTTAGAAAAATTATATTATTTAAGCTTTTATACATATTTCATACATTGTGCCTAAATGTAAACTAAAATTAATATGTACATAGCTAAAATTATAGTTTTATGCACTTCCTAGAGCGCATTATGAGACATAAAAAAATTAGATAAGACTTTTGTCCGTCTAGAGACCTCGATAGTAACGATTCATGCGTTTTAAATGCCGTTGATTTAATGCTTGTTCTGCCGTTGTCAATTTATTAACCGGTCTGTTTTTTATATTAGATACCTACAGAAAATAATTTTTCACGTTTAAATAAATCGTTGTATACTGTTGTATTACATAATCGTATGTGTATCACAATCGATCGACATTTTACGTATCAATTCAAGCAATTTCACATTGCAGGGTCATGTATTGAACGAATTTTATCTTATCTAGAGATATCATTTAAGGAGGTACTATGCTATTTTTTTTATTTTATCATTTTAGCGAGAAGCAGTTTTTAAATTCTGTAGTTATTTTCTAGTAGTATCTATCTTGAAACTAGATTGTAACTTACCATTTATAAATTTGGTCTGTTATATAAAAAAATTTCAACCGATACATTCTGTCATTGAAAATGTTACTTTAATTTTAATAACACATTCAATCTATTATATAAAGGTTTGAATGCCCTTGTCTTTCTTCTCATTCACACTTTGAGGAAGTGCCCTTTGTGCCCTATGTATCCTACTCCTGAAGCGTTGTAATTGATTTTTGAGCTGTTAAGACTTTTGCGGGCTACAGACCTTCAGTTTTAACTGCACAGTTTTAACTGTACAGTCGAACTGTTCAGTTATAACTGACGTTCCTAGTGTCTACACACGTTCAGTTTTATCAGTTGTGATCTGTTTTCGCTCGAAGTGACACTTCGTTGAAATGGCTTCACCGGATGACTCTGTGGCAATTGTTGGACTGTTGTGCATTTTGTTGTTAATTTTATATTAATAAATAAAAAAATTAAGCATTCATAAATATTGGTATTTAATAAATATTAAGATAATCATAATTAATATAATTATTTTTAAGTATTGACATGTAATAAGATTTTTTAAATAAAACAGTTTTAATTAAAATATATATAAATATTAATATATATTTTTGCCACGGTCGTGGTAATCTTTTGCTTTCACTTTCCATAAGCAAGGTTCAGAAAGATATATTTCTATTCTAACTTCTTCTTCTATTATTCTTCTTCTATTCTAACCATTCACGTTGATTTGGCATGATTTTAATCAAGAATGCAGCAAAAACGTGTGCTAACTCCAACTTACAAAAACTGACAACTGTGCAGTTTTTTTTTTGCTACGCACCTTCAGTTTTAACTGTACAGTTTTGTCTGCACAGTTTAATCTAATGATATTTTGATGTCAGTTCAACTGTACAGTTCTCAGTTTTGCCTACACACATACGTTTAAACTGAACAGTTCGACTGTACAGTTAAGACTGTGCAGGTAAAACTGAAGGTCTGTAGACCGATTTACAGTTTCTTATTGAAACAGAAGGTAGCGTCTCAATAAGGAAAGTTAAAAGGTATCGCTGCATATTTATGAGGTTGAATGTCGGTATGCGGGGCGTGCAGAGCCCGGCTGATGCCCGCACTCCTCATATAACTGTCTGTTCGTTGCAAATAAAACAATCATTATTAGTATAAAATTGGGATCAATGTACATAACAAGTGACCACGACAGAAAAATTAAATGTAAATATGTGTGTACTTGCTTAAATAATATAACATGTGTACTTTTTTTAAATATTCAACTTAGAAAAACTAAAACATAAGCACTATTTAAAATTTATTAGCCCCATAAAACAGACTTTTCTTATTTTTCCATTTCTTTCGAAAACGTCCACGTATTTATTGGATACATTATTTGTACTCATTATTTTATACATTATTACTGCTATAGGTACCTACTTGTTTTTATTCTGCCCAAAAATTGATTGAAAGAGTATGCTTTTATTATTAAGTCCGACTTTAGGTACCCTTAAACTTTTACAACTAAATACATTTTAAATGAAAATAAATATTTGTTGTAAACATATGAAAAAATATGATTAAACACATTATCTACCAATTCTAAACTGTCATCCCCCCACGAAAATCATAATATTAAATTTAATATACCCACACATGACACCGATGAAGTGTATCCATTTACAAGCTATTAGAAAAAAGATTTTCTTACATTATGTTCCCACGTAAGCTAAAGTTTTCAACAAGCCATACCAAAGACATCAACGCGCTCAGCGTTCTACGCTGCATTTCAATTATACTTTAGTAACCATTAATTGAATTTTGAATGTAAATATGGTTCTTAATATTTATTTAATGTTGCTTGGGTTCATTCAAATCTCAAGAACGTGCACTTTAATGCTAGAGAAGCGTAATGAACTGTAAAAATATATCGAAAAGAAAATTTTGTCTTCAAATTTTGTGCAACTTTTGTACATAAAAACTAATAAAGTTAATAGGTACGCTATTATATAACACTTATTACTGTTACATTGTTGCAAAATTAAATTCCGGATCAAAGGGACAATATAAGCGCTGAACATAAATAATTGTTTATTGTTAAATTACTTTTTTAAACACAAGATACAACAATGTTTTTAATAAAATTATTTTATTAAAATAAAATTTCGGTGTTTTTTATACTAGGACCGTTTTAATTTTTCTAACCTTTATAAATATATATTAATTGCCAAGGTCTTGCTTTCCCTATTGTAAAATCTTAAATGTACATCATGAATGTGTATTTGTGTTTTGTTTTTATGTACTAGGTCACTAGTACATAAATAGTCATGAGCTTTTCGTATATAAATGATTTTTTGTCTAAAGACTTTAGAAAAGTTAAAAGATCCACCCAAAGTCAAGAAGAAAGGTTCTTTCGTTTTAAACTCTTAAAAGTCCCTGCGCATAAAGCTCATGAGATGGATGGATATCTACAGAGCTGGAGTCCTGCAGACAGTCCAGATCTTGCTGTATCATTTTTTCTTTCTAACTAAAAAAAAACTCTAAAAAAATCCTTCTTGATTTTTTTTTATTACCGAAATTTGCAAGTAAGCCCTTGTAACTCATAGCGTGGAACTAAGCTTGTTCAAATATGTATAGATACAAGATCAAACAATAGGTGTAAGTTGGCATAAATCGAACGAAGACGCATTTTGCAATATGAATGATCAAGGTGTAAGGAGATAACAATGATATAATATGAATGCGCTCGCACACGGCGTGCGGGTCGCTGGCGGAGTGTACGGTGCCTCTCGCAAGCGCACCGTTAGATAATATTGCCAAAGGTGGGTTTCCTTATGTTACGTGCTCAATGTGCGCGCACACAATTTGCATCCATTTCTTATTGCTTGTTAGCAAACATTATTAAAGCGTGTCAGCAATAATGGGCAAAAAATCAATATCTCACACTCAGAGCAAAATACTTATGGGAAGGCGATTAAAATTGTTTCGTTATGTTATCTTTCGGCAATGGAAATTATCGCAGAAATAATGCTACCACCTATATTCAAAACTGTCCCAATAATAGTTTAATAGGCATATCATTAAGATTTCCTGAATCATAATTGGCGGTCAAGGAAATCAACTATTCCGTGACCTTTTCAAATTATAATAATTTCGACAGCACACCCGTACAAAAGCATCAAATAGCATGCATAATGTAGCGATTATGTATAGACAGAAGAACTTAGAAAGAGTCGTCCTTGTCGCTTGCTTAAGCGCTGACATTTCGAACCAGTCAAATGTCACGTGCGCTCACCCCACCTTTGACATTTATATTTCCAAGTGACATTTTACTTCTAATGATAAAAAAGCTGTTAACCATCAGCTATATTTAATCATAATCAAATGTTACGTTATGCGAATAAATTTATTACTTTGCAGAACAAATTGCCGTTTACATAGGGAGCTGTAGGAAGTACCTAGTGATTTCCGGAATTGTAAACATTTACTACATACACAGCTACTATATCACTTTCGAAAGCTACAAGGTCACATAAAAGGAAGCAATAGTAATATTTGTTATTTTTCTGCAGGTACCGATGGTCATCGATGGCGGCGGCAAGCGGATGACGCAGCCAAGAAAGACGACAGCTTGGAACAAGAGCTATGCAAGGACAAGGACGCTGGCGAGTGGTTCCGGCTGGTAGCCGGCGAGGGCGACAACTGCCGCGACGTCATCCAGTGCACCGCCTCGGTCAGTGCAATTGGCGATTACTACTTTTACAAACGCTCCTTTCTTGCACGACGACTGCAGACGTCACCGTATTGGCGGATTTTTTTCAAATTACTATGTTCAGTTCAGTTTATTCGTATAAAAAGCTCAAAACTGAATTACCTACCTATAAGAATTAATTTGCCATAAATATGTACATATGTCGGTGGCATTCGGCCGTCCTCGTTAATATTTAGATTAATCTGTCCGGTTCAACTATTCAAACCCACCACGTTGCTTAACATAATTTTGAGCTTGCTAAATTCTAAACATTTTGGTAGATAATAACATCAATATCTAACGTAAGTTATATAATAAATGAAGCACAATTCTACAAAACTTGTTTACATTGAAAGCTTATCAAACGCTTTAAACGCGACGCGAAAAGAAACGCGAAAAGTTATAGGTATCTTTTCATCAAGAGTGCCTAATGAACTCGTAACTGTCTGATAAACTTTCAATTAATATTTGTCTATATTACATTTCATATGTAGTAAATAATAAAAAATCTTTTAACAGGGAATTCAAGCCATCCGTTGCCCGGCTGGTTTGTTCTTTGATATTGAAAAACAAACCTGTGACTGGAAAGATGCAGTGAAAAACTGCAAACTAAAGAACAAGGAACGCAAAATTAAGCCTCTTCTGTATACTGAAGAGCCTCTCTGTCAAGATGGTTTTCTGGCCTGCGGTGACTCCAATTGTATAGAACGTGGTTTGTTCTGTAACGGTGAAAAAGATTGCGCCGATGGTTCCGACGAGAACTCTTGCGGTAGGATGTATTATTTTTATTGAAATTTTAAACTAACCGGATAAATTCCCTTAACTATATGTGGAGTCTAATCTGACAATAAAATACGCAATTGAACTTGAACGTAAAAATTAAAACTGGCTCGCAAGGCGTGACGAATGACCTGCCTGAAATACCAATCACTTGGCCTAAAAAAACATCTCAATGCTATGTCGTAAGCCATTTCTTGCAAGTGGGGTGTTTATTTTATATACATATCGCTTAGTACATTTTAAGCAATTTTAACAACGGATATAAATAGTATTTAAAACATAATGTCTTATACTTGAAAAATATTTCAACGGTAACTGACCTCTAGTCGGTATGCAATGCAACATCACAGTCAATTTATGCCTACCAACTACCAGTACGCCTTATGATTTTAAAACGAACAACACTGAGAATGGTAATTGTGTACATGACAGGCATACCGGATTATATTATAACAATATACACGATGACGCCAAATTAAAAAAAAACCTTACATTAAATTATTAGAGAATTTAAACATAAACTTATCCGGCTCTATATTAGGTTATTTACAAATGTTTCGAATACATTAAAGATTAATGCAGCATAGCGAGTTTTGTCATAGGTAAGGTATAGCGTGAGACCCACTATTTCACGCCTAGCAACTGGGTGAAGTTGTTTTGTAACAATTTAAATTTCTTTTACATGCAGTTTCAATCACCTTTACGAGTAGCATAGAATATTACGTGAAATCCGAATACACAAAATTTATCTATACGCACTCCGTCAAAAAGTGAAATCTAAATAGGTAGCGTGTTTTCTGAATGATTTGACTGAGCGAAAGTACCCATACTGGTTCCAAGTTCCAAGAAATTACTTGGACCTCGTATGCTCGTGCATAGACACACTCGTTTATTATCCGCTTCCTAAACAAAATTAGACACGGAAGTACTTTTCGTCGCATATATTAATTTATTTATTTACATAGTTTATTTGATGACTTGCATATGCAGTAAAGTTATGTATTTTTTTAGATATCGACAACGACCCTAACAGGGCACCACCCTGCGATCCTTCACAATGTGTTTTGCCCGATTGCTTCTGCTCAGAAGATGGAACTGTGATTCCTGGAGATTATCCCGCAAAAGATGTTCCCCAAATGATCACTATCACCTTCGACGATGCCATTAACAATAATAATATTGAATTATACAAAGAAATCTTTAACGGAAAACGTAAAAATCCCAATGGTTGCGATATCAAGGCTACATTCTTTGTTTCGCACAAATACACAAACTATTCAGCCGTACATGAAACGCACCGAAAGGGACACGAAATCGCAGTACATTCAATCACGTAAGTGTAAAATTTTAAATTAGCATTAAGTATCATTATTATGTGTATCTACTGTATTAAATCACTAAAGTATATGAATCTTTGGGAGATTGGTTGGATATTTTGTTGCTCTATGATCTATTTTTAATAGTTTAATAAGACTTTTTTTGTTGCAGGCATAATGATGACGAACGGTTTTGGAGCAACGCCACCGTTGACGATTGGGGTAAAGAAATGGCTGGAATGAGAGTGATTATCGAAAAATTCGCTAACATTACCGACAACAGTGTCGTTGGAGTCCGTGCTCCGTATCTGCGGGTCGGTGGTAATAATCAATTCACAATGATGGAAGAACAAGCTTTCTTATACGACAGTACCATTACAGCGCCACTGTCTAACCCACCCCTGTGGCCATACACTATGTATTTCCGCATGCCCCATCGTTGCCACGGTAACTTACAAAGTTGCCCCACAAGAAGTCACGCTGTTTGGGAAATGGTAATGAATGAATTAGACCGACGTGAAGATCCTAACAACGACGAATATTTGCCCGGATGTGCCATGGTGGACTCCTGTTCCAACATTCTTACTGGGGATCAGTTTTACAACTTCCTTAACCACAACTTTGACCGTCATTATGATCAAAACAGGGCTCCATTGGGTCTTTACTTCCACGCCGCTTGGTTAAGGAACAACCCCGAATTTTTAGAGGCTTTCTTGTACTGGATCGATGAAATTATTCAAACTCACAATGACGTTTACTTTGTAACCATGACTCAGGTCATTCAATGGATTCAAAATCCACGCCCCATTTCTGATGCAAAGAACTTCGAACCATGGAGGGAAAAGTGCGCGGTCGAAGGTATTCCTTCCTGTTGGGTACCACATTCCTGCAAGCTCACCTCAAAGGAAGTGCCCGGCGAAACCATCAATCTACAAACCTGCGTGAGGTGCCCAGTCAATTACCCCTGGCTCAACGACCCGACGGGTGATGGTCATTATTAAAAGCGATCTCGCGCCTCACGCGCTCCAAATTAGTTTTATATAATATTAAAATTGACGGATTGCAAAAACATATTCGGGGTTAAATACTTTTAGAGCAAATCTATCCATCACAAACGCTACTTTGAATATGTTTTCTTGTAATTAAAAAAGAACTTAGGTAATAATCCCGTCTCTAGTATAAGTAACTACCCTACTATATTATGTAATATAGACTCACATGAATATTTAATAGGTCTGTTTAATACTTTATGTGATTTTCTACTGTAAGTCTGTTGGATAAAAAATTTAATATAAAACATAAAAAATTTATCGCTTTTTATTTTTTCCCTATAGTTGCTATCACCGATAAATAATGATCAGTGATATTGTTAAAGTTAAAACTAATATTAATCGAGCAAAATAAAAAAATTATAACAAAACATTTGCGTTTTAACTACTACTGGTACGAGACAATTTCTCACAGGGCATTTAATAATGTGACAAAGTGATTAATGTAAGTAGAATTACCTACTAGCTGACCCCGCAAACTTTGTTTTGCCATATAGTTTTAACTCTATATATATTTATGCCATATAAGTTACCGAGCGTTAAAAATCGACTATTAAAAAATAGGGGTTGGTGATGGAAGGTTGAAAATTTAGGGTTGTATGTATTTTTTGATGCCACATTAATGAAAAATAAAAATAAAAAAAATTGTCCAAAAAATAAAATAAAAATGTTAGGTGTGGACAACCCTTATCACATAGGGGTATGAAAAATAAACAGTAGCCGATTCTCAGACGTACTGAATATGCATATAAAATTTTATAAAAATCGGTCAAGCCGTTTTGGAGGAGTATGGTAACTAAAACTGTGACATGAAAATTGTATATATGTATAAGATAAGATAAGATATACTCGTACTGACATCTGAATATTAAGATAGCTTGATTCACTGATAAAAATTAATAAAAAATACCACCAATTGAAGGCCATTTTAAACTGTATGAAAAATATAAAATGTGAGAAGACTAACGCTACTTTTTATGTGTAAGTGTATAGGTACTTTTGCTCTGATAAACTAGTAATTTAGGCAATCTCAAAATGTGATAATTTGTATGTTTGCCTATAAAATCTAAAAAAAACAAGTTTCTTTTAAAAGGTATTTTAAGATGTAAAATTTAAATGAAGATCAAGTTTAAACAAAATCTTTTTGACAGGATAATTAAATATGGACAAATAAGATTGATAACCTTTGTTAACACCGCAAACATCAAGCTAGTTTATCAAGTTTTTGCTACTCACAGGCTCGCTAAAACTTTAATATTTACTTACACATACATTAAGTACAGTGATTTTTCCCTGGTGCCAATTACTAATTTTTTTTTGTTAGACCACATAATTATTGGCACAGATGCCAATTACTGTACTTTCCATCTTTTTGGTGTTTTATTATTATTATTATTATTATTTTCTCTTTTTACTGGCACTAGGATCAATTGAAACAGTAAAATTATAACCCAAGTTTTTAATTAATGCAAACTGTCAAAAAATCTCACAAACGTTGTTTAACGTAACGTACACGTAACTCTAATTCGAATTTACTAAGGTAACATATTATTCTTATGTTTTACGTAGCTTAGGTGAGGGAATTTGACTATTAAACTAATGCGTATACCATAACAGCATTTTAATAAATCAAAATTAATTTAGATATTAATATAATAATTTCCTATAAATTTCCCAGTTTATTAATTTCAAAGTTCATATCTGACGTGGTATGTAGATGCACTGTCCAAATTTTTATGTCAAAACCATGATAATTTTTATTACCTTATTCTCTTCCTCTTACTTTATTCAATTTTTTCCCCTACCTACTCTTATTTACTACATTTTTCTCTACTATTATTTTCCTACTTAAAGTCCTATCTCTGTACTCTTATTGTAGAATTCCTTTTCTTTTCTAAAGGAAGCTTACTTAAATAATACGCTAGGTACCTATTTGATATAAGATCAGTCTTAATCATATCTATTTATTTAAATTTATGCCGTTTACGTTACATTACATTACAGTGTTATTTATAAGAAGTCCGCATCATGCAAAGTTGGCATAGATTTAAGTGTCGATAGGTATCTATAATACCGGCCAATTACCAATTGGCCGAAAACCAAAACAAAAAATAGAGTTTCCAATAAATATTTTATTTTAGGTATGATGCAGATTGATTGACACAGTATGTAAAAATCGACAGCCCTAATCACCAGAAAACGTCACCGAAACAGCGGCCAGACGCATTACCAATATGCGAGGATTATACGTACTATTACTACATAGTTACTTGAGGACAGGTTGACAGTGCACAAAATAAAGTGCTTTATATACGTATGTTACTAATACTATACTAATTAAATATGAGTCCAGTAGGTATTACGTGAACCCTTCGTATTAGAATAATAATACTTGCACTCGGTTGATGTTTTTAAACCTCTAAAAGCTTTTTTGAATCAATAAGTATCGTCATGGTTTTTACACGGGTGCAGTAAGTTCCAAATATTTATGCACAACAGAGAATTTTACCTTATTACTTCCGTATTAAGACCTAAGTTCATCGCATCCAAAAGTGGTTACCTTATATTAATATATGCAAATATAAGACATTCAAGATGGATGAGGGCAAAAAATGGACACGCTTTTTAAGGCCCCAACTTTGTGTTGTAATTACGATTGAAATTCAACGGTATTATTTGCAGCGATCCAATATGATGAAGTCATGGTATATTTTTTATTTAGATATGTTGTTCATTAATTTAACATTTAGTTTATTTTATATTAATTATAATAAACTCACAGACCATTGAGTGTAAGTATAGAAAGCTGTATATAGTAAGGTCAAGAAGCCGTAACTTACGAGTATTTGGAGTGGGCCTCAGATTTTGCTGCGGAGTGAGAGAAAAATGAAAAAGCATTTAAACGATAACATTTTACGTTAAACTATTTTATTAATTAATGACATTAATAAACTGTAAACTACCTGTGTGCCCAAATTTATCAACATCCATTCATAAAGATCATATAGACATACGAGTACAAACATTCACATTTATAACATTTGTTTGTTCTAAACATTTTTTTTACATCTTCTACTACTACTATTATGCAATTGATTGAATAACAATATATTTTAATTTGACGCATCACGGCAGAACGCAAAAACAACACAATAGACTCGGGCGCCACCAACACGTCGCTCTCCCTGGCCTGACGCATCTGTTGTGGGTGGGTCGTTGCACATCATCACCTTCAATCCGACCATCTACATACCTACTGAGCCATAACTTTCCATTCGATTTTGCAATATGCGTTGTAAATAGAAATAGGGACAATGAAAATCAATTGCATTGTTAGCGCCATCAAAATAAATAGAGAGTTGGAAATGGAAGTATGTACCGAGTAGTAATGTGGAGAAGCGCTACAGCCTGCGATAGTGAAAGCAGTGAAAGTCCTCCCTCGCCGCTGCACAGCCTTTTTATCGCTATGCTTAACCCTTTCCAAAAACTGACATTTATTTCCTTGCGCAACAATATTTGCATTACTTATTAAAGGTGAGATATTGAAGAAATATCAAAATCTGAATATACTTTATATTACTCAAGGAATTTATAGAATTTCTTTCAATGTGTAATTAACACTAAGTATGATTTTGGATCTAATTAATGTAATACCTTAAGGAATTCGAGTTATATAATTATAGAAAACGATTATGTAATTTAAAAAAATTAAGTAATTTAAATTACATTTGAATTTCGTTAAAATATTTAAAAAACAGTATCGAGTAACAATACAATGTCGCTTAATAGAGCTTATCAACCTTCATTATCTACTGCTACTATTTTGTAAGACAAAAATTTCGATATTCTTAATAAACCTTAGTGCTGATAGATTGGTTATTGATGTTTATATTGTACATACTAGGGCCGTCTTTAAGTTTTGCATATTATATAAGAATATCATAATATAGAAGCAATTAAATGTCAATATACAAAAATAAGAGCCATCTTTAGTTAACTTAACCTCAAAGTTTCAATTCGATACGAGCAATATAAAAGATAGGGAATTCCAAAAGTCAGTGAGTGCTTAGTACAGTGGAACTAAGTGGAACTTAGCTTTTAATAATAATAATAATAATTCAATAGGTTCCAAATTGTCAAATAATTCATCTAAAAGACCCTCCATTTTACAAGAAATAACAGGCGCGCTCCTAAAATCAACGAATAATACGATAACTGTCACTTAACGCTAGGAGGTCGAAATTCGGGCTCCTAATTTTAAGGAGTCCCCTAAGCCCTTAGGTGTTCCCTAAGTGTTAGTGAAAACGAAATTTCTGCTAGGTGTCACTTAAAACGGTTTAGGAGTTCCCTAAAATTTAGGAATCGTTGGTGAAAATGTGCATAAGTGGAACAAAATTTCGTGGCAATATTTTTTACGAATTTTTAAGACGTGTACGTCAATATCAATGCTTCATAGATTAAATTTTTTTTGGGGGTATAAATTACCACATCAGTTCATAATATCTCGTTGGTATGGAGAACTCTAAATTGGACAGATGAGCCTAGAGGACGATTCAAGGTCAGGTGTACGAAAAAAAATTAGTTAGCCGGGAAAGTTTCGATACTGTTCGCAATCACATTATGGTAGATAGACATATCTTATGACAGTGGCATCTCCAGGGATTTCATAGACTGCAATTTAAAAAAATAACATTAAGTATTGTATGTAAAAAATGGAATTACCGTAATGAACACAAAAATATATATAAATTGTGTATTATAGAGATCAGAAATCAAGGAAAGTCCGCAGAAATTATCAGTTCTCGAAATGTATCAAAAAAGAATTATTGAAAAAATTGTCCTTAAATTTAATCTGTGGTAACAATATTATACGAGTTGTAAGAGCTGTAATCGAAATTTATTTACCTGCATTTGTTTGCTGGAAGTTATTGTTGAGCTTCAAAAAACCAACGACCATCGACGAATCCTCCATCTCTAAGACATTGAATATTCAAACAAGGCTCGCCAGACAAATTATTTTTTTGAAGCTATAAAAAGTCGAATTTTTACACCATTCTTCGTACAATTCTGTCAAAATCTCCAAGGATTCTATTAGTGCCGAAAGATAATGAAATGTTTAAAATAGACACGCAGATATGAATTACCATGAAAAAGAAATAGAGGTCAATAAATCAAAATGGTGAGCATGCAACTGCTCGCGTCAAAATTGTAATCTACAGTTTAGCGCGCTTATTCCGCTTCTGTCACTGACCCTCACTCCGCTTCGCTTCGCTCACGGAAAAAAAATTTAACCTAACCTAAGCCATTGAAGGGACTTCTGCGTTAAATTTATACTGTGGAGAGGGTTTTAAGTTGTTAAAAATGCGGGAGTAACGCCCCGCAATTCCTAATCTCCGCTGTACTACATACACGATACAAACTATAAACGATCAGTACGCAAAATTCTTGTATGTATTGTAATAAAAGATTTAAAAACAGCATTACAATATATACGCGAGCAGTTTCCTATGGCTGCGTTCTGGCGTTGTATACAATGGAAATACGCCACTCGACTCTTTCCAAAACGCAATTTAACAGTATCAAAAACGAGGTGGAATAAATGCAATAAAAATATCCGAACAACTTAAAAACTATATCGGTGTTCTTAAAGAATACCTAAAATGTAATAAAACTCACAAAAGCTTTCTATAGTTTCATTTTCTTCCCTATAAGCAAAAATTAAAAGACCGCCTTTAATACGTAAAGAAGCACACAGGGAAGCATTAATATAATCTATTACAAAATTAAAACGATTCTTCAGAACGACAATTTCAGATCGGCAGTAGGTTTTTTTTAATCAAATTACATATTTAAACTTAGTAATATATCAACTACTTCTATGGGCACTTTAGATGAAATATTTTTATTATGAGTTTTCTTTCTTTTTTTTTATTGTATTCTGTAAATAGATATTTTTAATAGATTTATTTAAGTTTCTTTTTTGTTCTTTTTAATTATAAACTTATAAAAAACTGCATTATTAAGTACATTATTGAAAAATAAATATGCCTAGTCAAATTAAAATAAATTTATTAGTTTACTACTTCTTAAATTATATGTCACTATACTATAATGTCTATAATATAAAAGCAACGTAGTTATAAATTAAGTAATTTGTGATGAGATTGAGTATTGGTAAACACGGCGTCGATATACGGTCACCAGAAGGTCGTGAGTGGTTTATACAACGTTTTCCTTATTAGTTAAAAGTGGTAACGGAAAGATTGGTTTACTTGCAACATTCAATCAAATACAATTAGTGAATCCTACATAAAACAATAAAAATCAAGTACGAAAGGATACAAATTGAAACTTTTGTAGTCTTAAATTCTCATAATGAAGCCAATTTTAAACATTATTTTTCTAGATTCAACATCTTAAAACGATCTTAACAGTTAACTGTTGTTTTGAAGGAGATTATATTATAGATTTAATCATTTTCCTATTTAATTTAGCTTACTATAATAATGTAGAGTCTCAGTAATGAATTTTGCTTCGTGCTATTCTAGTTGGCCTTATATTGTATGTAGAGTCACTACAAACCGACTCTGTATACAAGTATATACCTATTGCAGATATAGGTATGCATGCATTGTCACAAGTGAAAGGAAATATCTTAAAGGATCCTTGACTCTTGCGCGCCTACTCGACGTCGCGTCATTGACTCTACCTGTGCTTTGATGTGGTTCAAATCCACAGATCTTAGTTTTTACAAACCAACAGCGTGTGATTCTTTATGAAATACTGTTTGACGCATTAGGAAACTATTATCATCATCATCCGATTTAATGATTACTTTATTTCAAATTAAACCAAAATATGAGGCGACATTGTGAAAACAACACCATTGTCTTAGCACGTAACTGATTGAGCAACTTAAAACAGAATAGACATAAGTAAGTAATTAGGTATTTATTAATTTAACAATGCATACGATACACGAAAGCATTACATAGCATTCTATTGGCAATAAAATTTAGAATCATCTATTTCAGAGTTTATTAAAGCCTAATAATAATAATAAAACAATATATAATTGTTTACAAAATAAATATACCATCCAATAGCTCCGTTTGTGGCATGGTGCCCAGAACGCTGGCAGCATTACCGCTCAGGCTAGTTTTTTGAGCGAAATAGCTGTCAGCCTTCCGGTCACCCGAAGCGAGGATAATCCTGGCAGACATGTCTCATGAATTCTTTCATGTCAGCCGACCACGGACCCAATTTATTAGTAATTAGGTTATTTTAAAATCTAGAATAACTTGAATTCATAAGATTCCTGGTTTAGATAAAAGGTCAAGCAACTATGTAAATGAGATCAAAAAATTAATTATTGAAACAGAACGTCTTTTTAATGATTCATTAGTAAAGAGAAATGAGACTTTTGACTACTAAAAAACTGAACATCGGTTAAAATATCTAAGGCTGTATGTGGGTCACGTATCCGGGTCGAATATGCACGTAATAATTGAATATTGGTAAGAAACTAGCATAGCAATCGATCGTATAAATGTTAAATCTTCGGAACCATTACGCAATGAATACATCTCGTGAAAGCGTAGACGGCTAGACTATTAAGGAGGTAATAGCAACATAAATTAGGTATCCCGAGTAAATCTATCCAATAGGAACCCCACAAATACTTACCGTACTTCGACGGAGATAGAGTTCTTAAAAGTGCTGCTGCAGGTGGTTGGAGCTACGCCTGCGCTGTGCAGTCAGCGGGGCTAGGACTGTTGGCGCACAAAACAAAAAGGGGGCTACGGAAGTCGAAAATAAGAACGGTTACTATGATTACTAGATGAAAACATTGACGATTCATAAGTTTTATAACATTGTTTAATTATTTCAGATTCCCTTTTAAAAATAGTAGGTAAATAGTTATAAATAGGTACATGTGCCTAAAACTTGTAGGTAGATTCAGACGATTAAGTTAAGTAATAAGTATATACTTATTCTATTTTAATCTTATTCCATATTTCCTTTCCGTGTACCACCACTACGAAGTACCGGTGTCTGCAATTCATCAGTGACCTACCTACTACAGGTTGAGTTGAGTCTCACTCTCCTCCTTTGAAAACATTATAAATACTTTGTTTTCCTTCAGTGTTACAGCGCACCAGTAAGTATCTACTATTTTGTAATCCGTAAGATATTATTATCTGGTAGTCTTTGTCCCACTGCCTGCTGAGTCAAAGTCCTGTTTATTTTATTCCTCTACTGCTGTTACGGTGAAGGAAAACATCATGAGGAAACCTGCATGCCTGAGAGTACAAAAAAATGTTCTCAAAGGCATGTGAAGTCCACCAACCCGCATTAGGCCAGCGTGGTGGACTAAGGCCTACATCCCCCACATTGTGAGAGGAGACCCGACCCTGTAGTGGGTCATTAATGGGTTACTGACTGACTGAAATCTCAACTTATGAGAAACATGGTTCAAAACGACACACCCAAATTTCTTACTCCAAAATACTCCAAATGTTTAATTTCAGTCCTTGTCCTACAGCTAATATTATAAAGAGGAAAGATTTGATTGTTTATTTGTATTGAATAGGCTCGGAAGCTACTGGACCAATTTTTAAAATTCTGTCACTAATAAAAACAAAGCTATGTTTAAATTGAGTAACATAGGCTATATTAGATTTTCAAAAATATTAGGGAACCCTACGAAAACTCAATAATGTAACCCAAGGTAAAGAAAAATGACCCTTAAAATTCCTTAGTCTTAATCGACTAGTTGATTTATTTAAGTACCTGGACGACTGAGTTTAACTCGGACAGTAAACAAAATATTCTTAAAAACCCTTTAAAATGATGGTAGATTCAATACAAGATGGTGAACGAAATCCACAATGTATTTTTCATAATGTTCATCCCGAGAACGAATCCCGAAAACGCTTCAAAAGTAAAAAATGCGTGGCCACCGTGGTAATCTTGGATTCCTAAAATAACATATTTTTCATAATACCCGTCCAATAATATTCCAAAAACGATACTCATGTCAAAAATTCAAAAAACTGTGTCCGCCATCTGGTATTTAAAAGTAATTTACTTCTCATATTATTCATTTCTTAATATCGACAACTATATTCAAATAAAAAATATGGTATTGGTATTTTTCATTTTTTTCTAATAAAAATTCGTCGATAGGGGTGTTTTGTCGATGAAATTTTATGCCCTTAAATTATCGATAGTTCGAAGCCAAACATCATGTATATACATACAAGTATTACTCGTTTAATAGTATAAATTTAAAAATGAATCTCTGTTCGATAAGTCTAGCTTACTCGAGAACGGCTGGACCGATTGGGCTAATTTTGGTTTTGAAATATTCGTGTGAGTCCAAGCAAAGTTTAAAGTAGTTTAAACGGTGAAAAAAATTAAAAATATGCGAAGAACATAGAAAAAATAACAATTTCATTTTCCCATATTTGGCAGAACGAAGTGTACCGGGGTCAGCTAATTATCTGTTTTAAATATTTCGTATTATACGTATTTCAGAATTTCAACACGAAGGATGTTTGTATGTGAAAAAGTGTAATGTAATTTAAAATTACGGATTTTTAAAATTTCAAGCTTTGAGCGACACTATATCGCAACATCAGATCCTATCAGATGTATGATTCAATTGATACACCTATACCTTTGATCGTACCTGTCAAAGAAAAATATTAGGTATTACATATTATAATAGTAGATATTGGGGTTAGGGTCTCGGGTTTAGAGTTCCAAGTTTGATATCCAACCTTAACATACATTTGTAGTTGCAATCGGACACTTCTGTATTATAGGTATATTGTGTACTGATTATGATTTATGAAGAATTCACAACAATTGCACACAACATGACAACACACTAACTGTACGGTACACTGGTTATGGTTATCAAATCACTACATAGTTTGCTACACTACATAAAACAAAGTCGCTTTCTCTGTCTCTATGTATGCTTAAATTTTTAAAACTACGCAACGGATTTTGATGTGGTTTTTTTTTAATAGATAGAGTGATTGAAGAGGAAGGTTTATGTGTAGGTCCATTAAATAGACTGTTATTTTTGAGGTTTCTAATGTGATGTCGTAAATAATTACATTTTTTCCGCTTAAATTGCAAACGCAGGCTGAACCCTATGAGATTTATCAAAATAATGTACTAAGTATTATACACATTGAAAAGGTCTACAGAAAACTCCGCGATGGTATATGTCTATCTCTTATGGATATCCCACAATAACATATTTTGTCATTTTCTTTTTACGGCAAATAATGGCAAATTTTCGAAGCGGTTTTAACCAATACAGCAAAAATCCTTATCCAATTAAATATCTTAAATACATTGTTTATTTAATATAGATAGATCTATATGGCCCTTTACAGCATTTGATTTAAATTAATATTTTCGAAGATATTACAGATTTAAAAATTGCGGGACGTAGCGTTTGCGCCGGCGGTACATGGTGGTAAAAGTTTGTGATTTAAAAAAACTTTGGATATTAGTCAACTTTATTGGCAGAGCGAAGCCTGCTGGGTCAGCTAGTTATTAATAATTTATCGGTGTGTTCGTATGAACTCAATATGATTCAAGAAATAAAAGTATTGCAACCCTCTTGCGGGTCTGCTGGAAGAGATTCCTATATGAAATAATTTCAAATGTATATACTTTGTTATTACAAACTCAACTTTAATAAAGTGAGTATCGACAGTAGGTATATAGCCAAATTGAATAGGTATTTATAAGTCATCAAGCATAACATGCCACTCAGTACATAACATTATGTGTAGGTAGACATTTACCTACAAAAGATGTCGGAGATTCAAATGACGGTCGGTGGCACGCCGCCCGCCCGCCGCCGCCTCGCCGCATCCTCCCGCGGCCGACTAGCCGTCCGCCGTCCGGGGGCCTCGTCAAGTCGTCACTAGCCGGCACGGCAGTACTCGGCACCCGCATATTACATAACTTGAAACACCCGGATATTGTTACAAGGCCAGCAATCCTCCAACAAAGATTTGACTGCACTCACTCTGACGTCTACCAAGTACTTTTAAATAAGACAGTTTTTGCTAGTTTCTTAGGAAATAATTATTATTTTCCAAATTCTTGCATTTCTCACTATAAACAATATTTTAGTACCATCAAACTGATCATATGCTAGAAAAGGATCAAAAACCTTACCCAGGCAGGGTAAAAAAACTGATAACATAACATAATACACCTTAGGTAGGCATTGTGGTGTGTTCGTGCCAATATACCTACATAGTTACTATAATACCTATGCATAAACTGTTATGTGTAGCACTAAACTAATAAGAGATCCATGGCAAGACTTCTTCGACAGACATTAGCTATAAGAATTATCATAATTAATTTTTAGAGTAGGTATTAGGTACTTTAAATAAAATTATAGGACTTGCAGGTCCCATGTTGTTAAGCAATTATAGATAGGGAGCTGGCGAGCATTTAGGTATATGATCTGCTCGTACTCCGTATTGATAGGCATTAAAGTTGGGATCATCCAGGGAGACATCCAGGGCTTTGCATTATCACAGGAGGTGGATGCAAAAATGTTGAAAAAAACTACTAAATCATTTGCTCGTAGCTATAACTGGGTCCATACGATTTATTAGAACCCCCTGAATACAAAAAAAATTGGCATTTTACTTACTGACTTTAACCGTTACAGGTGGTTTCAAAGTCTTAAGGCATAGTACATACAAACAGGGTACGTTGAATCGCACATTTTACTAACGCGCATTTCGATTTTCAATTTATTTGTTTGTAATATAATAGACCTGTTAATTGAATGCTACACCCAAGTGGTTTAAAAAAATTCAAATGGTCTGCTTTCGGAATATCAGTGACCTGGGTGTCTGCCTCATTCTTTTTTCTTTCTTTTATAAGCAATATAAACGTCAAATCATAGTCAAAGAGCACAAGCAAATGATATAGCACACTTTTTTGTCGACATTTTTTACACGCTAATTGACTTGCGCTACGATGGTGGCAGACTATTTTTCTGCGATCTGTCTGCCAAGCGTGCATTTCATATATTTTTCTTAATCAAAAAAAAATCTTGATAAATTCATAACTTCAAAAATCAGAGTCCTAGATGTCTGCCTTTTTGATTTTCTCCATTTTGACAAGGTTTATAAACATCAACCTTAGAGGCAGATATGAGCAAATGATATAGTATAGCTGTTTTTTTAACATTTTTAAGGGGCTGTCAATTGATAACGCAGCGCTACTATGGTGGCAGACGCGGTCCTTAATATTCCTTATCGTATAATTATCGCTATTAATAAAGTCCGCCATATAGATTTTGTGCTTGCCAGCTCCCTATCTATTATGTTATTGCAACGATATTGCAATATTGAATAAGATAACGGGCGGGTCAGAAGAAACATCTTACCGCCACCCTTATAGCCCGAGTTGGCTACAATGGTTCTGTCTCTGACAAAATCTATTCCCTACCATAGATATAATATTAAGTAGATCGGCTGTCAAATGATAGAGGCGAAACCAAAAATGTGCACATTAGGTAGTGATTTCCACGCTCAATTTCGATATTGTTGAGTTAATTTTTAAGAACACTGGTATAATTAATTAATTCTACGGGTAGGGTATAGTCACCGTCATGAGGCGTGAGCACAGATTATTACTGGTAGGGATATTGTATACTTTCGGCCAATGTACAGCAGCCGAAAAAACGCGCTGGACCAATAGACGACGCACACTGACGAACTGACGACTGTCGGACCAATCGTGTGCACCGCAGCGCAGTCAATGTCGAACCGACCAATAAAAGTTATGCTCACCACTCCGGATGGCAACTATATGTTTGATTGTAACGCTTAAAATTAAAATAAATAATAATTAAAACAAATATTTTTTACATTTTATTCTTTCGCATTTGTTTTATCTTGTAAATAATTCTTACGCATCCAAATATTAATCGTACATCCATAGATCAAATACCATGATTTTTTTAATATATCTGTGCAATAAGTCTTTTGAATTAATTTTAAAAACTCGCATTATCAAAAAAACATACATGGGGAAAAATGGATAATAATGTGGGTTTTCTTACTTAAAGCGGTTATAACTAGGCACTGAACAATATAATTAAGGTTTTGTACGTCTACTGAACAATTTTTTCTTACTTGAAACTAATTATTTTGTAAAATACGGCGAGATTTTTTCTTGACAATGCAACTGCCAATCTGTTATAGTGCGACTTCGTTTTAAAACGAATTCATGTATCTATATTTTATCTCTAGTCTTTTCTCTTTCACATTGCCAATCTCTAACTAACGTTAGTTAGAATAATACACTGTTCCTTACAATATGTTAATTTTTTACCATAATATTCCCTATTCCCCTCTCCCTACGAGCTACCTACTTGGTCAGGAGTCGGAACTATTATTTTATAATACGGATGTAATAAATAAATACATATGTATCTAGCTATCTACTCGTATATCTAATCTATAAAAAAATTTAGTTAATTTATATTTCAACTCTGGCAGTAAGCAGTCTGTCTGTGTATCTATCCGTCCGAACAGCGAGGACTAAAAAGTTTAAAGACGACATTTCTAACCGCGGAGACATTCGACAGCAATAAAATAGGTATACGAGTACATATAGATAATTATAGGTACTTGTTTAAAGCATGCAAGCTATAACGTAAAAAACACTGTTATTAATTTACGAGAACTACGTTAAAATAAAAAAATTGTATAGGTTAACATAATTTTGTATATTCTCACTATAAATCTATCGTCTACATATTAACATAATTATGTAAATGAAGATTACAGTTTCGGGTGTTCTCTCCGACCACTGTGACATTGACATAAATTGTTTAAACAGGTTCGAGGATTCCAATGATAATAATCGAAAGTGAGTCTCACGCGATAATTTGAACGAGGAAAAGACTTGGCAAAATGTTGTAGTAGTAGTAGTATTTTAGGTTACATCTAAATATGTTTTGTTATGCAATATTATAAAACTTGATATTGGTGCGGACTGAATCTCCGTTTAAATAGATTCCCGTTAAGTTCATTCTAGAAACTTTCTGCCTATCTATGGATTAAAAACCAATTTTCGAAAAATATTGCAAAAATGTTATTAAAAACTATAGTCCAAAACATGATTTCGACATAGCGTAACATAGAATATTACATTTTTTAAGATTTTTAAGCGAACCTTTTATTTTTTTAGGAATGTCGTTTATTCCCTTTTCGCCACTATTTAATTTTGTTTAAACTTGAAACAAACGACAATATTTTCATTTTTTTAAATAGTACTGTTTTGAGCGAGCACATGAAGCTCCGTCTCGCCAGCAACGCAAAGCCTTAGCAACGCAAAGACTTAGTACATCAGGCATGGTGGTTTTAAGGTTGATACCTGATTGAGTATTGATCCTAATTTTAGAGATACCTGATTTTTAGATTCGTCATCTGCCGGAAATTAACTCGTTTATCAATTATTCGGGCACTTCCACGATAGTGACTCTCCAGCACCTAATGAGCACCTTATTCTATTACCTCAACAATCAATGTATTGTAATTTTTTTCATTGCGTTGCTAGCATCACGTTTTCCTAACACCGCAACTTTGAGTACCTAATTTTTGAACTTGGCACCTAAAAAGCACCTAATTTTGGCATTTTCTAAATGCAATTTCCCGACTTTGCGTTGCTGGCGAGACGGAGCTGCACATGAATTATTTAGATAGGAAGGTACACAAAGCAGAGGATAAAATTAAGCTGAAGGTGTGATTTGACTACTTAGTTTAAACTTTTGTTTGTTTTATGAAAGAAACTTATTATTCAAAGTTATTTGTAAAAATAATATCTCCGTTTTCATTTCATTTAATATTTTTAATCCAGCTTTTTGTAAAAATAATATCTGCGTTTTCATTTCATTTCATTCCCCAATGTATAGTTTTGCTGATTTCATTGCCAGAGACCTCACCAGGGTTCGCCTACGCATTATGATGATCATAAATTGCTTACCAATTTATTGGTATTTATCCATTGTTAACAAAAAATCATAAATTAATCAAATCGCAATCCACGAAGTTCTGATTATAAGTTCCTTAAGGGAGACTAAAGGAACTTATCTTTATTAAAAGGTCTACTTCATAAAATGATGTTTTTCAAGAGCAAATGAACAAACTTCCAAATACCATACCATATTATACAAAATATTCTATTTGCTATAGATGTGTTTATAATATTTGAGGAGTTCCATAGATTCTTCTAGGATTCTGCTAATGATGGTAGGCGTTAATTTATTATTGAGAGGTCAAAAAATACTCCAAATTACTCGCATATTGTTGCACTCTCCGTCCGTCTAGTATAAAATAATGGGGCTAGGCTAACTAGAACTTGCATCAGTTACAGTGAGCTATACCTATACAGGTGAATTTATCAAGTGTGCGTGGATGGGGAAATCCGAAACTAAGAGGAACAACGAAACTTACTGAAAGGAGTCTAGAAACCGATTTTGATGAAAACTAAAACTGCATTATGGGATTGTTGAAAAATCAATTTGCCTAGCCAGGAATCCAACCCGCTGATTTTGAAAAAAAGATCACATCTTGTATTATTACACCATTCGATAGTTTCACCAAAATAAAATAAAAATAGCCTTTATTTCTCTGAACTACAACTTAATAACATACATAGTATTAATTAATTATTTATTGTCAGCTTCCAGTTCAGGTTATACGCCTCATAGGCCTCCTCAAATTCTATCCACTTGTGCCGATCTAGTGCAATTATCCTCCAGAACTTAATCAAATCGTCTTCCCACCTTTTAATTTGCTTTCATCTACGTCTTTCATCTACGTCTTTTTTTCAATCCTTGGATACCAATCAGTAACTTTTCTGGTTCATTTTTCTATTTGTGTTCTCATCATATGACCCATTTCCATTTCAGTGTCCTTATTTTTAGCCTAGTCTGCTACTTTGGTGATGTTTCTAATCTTTTTTGCTTTCCACTTATCTATCAACCCTATACCCATCATACTCCTTTCCATTCCTCTCTGACATACACCCAGCTTGTGTTCGATTTTATGTGATAAAGGCCAAGTTTGGCAGCCGTATGTGAAAATTGGAAGAATACAAGTATAGACCTCACTTTTTTTCTGCTATGGGTAAATTTTTGTTTTTCATAATTTTCCTAAGGGACCAGTATCTTTGCCAGGCGTTATTTATTCGCCTATCTACTTCTTTATTCGATAGATCTTTTACAGATATGACTTGTCCAAGGTATATAATATTCATTAGCATATCCGACCTCATCTTCGTCCACCTCTTTTTTAACTTTATTTTTGTTAGTCATTACTTTAGTCTTGTTTAGTTCATAGAAAGTCCTACCTTTTTGCTTTCGGATGCTAGTTGTTGTTTCATTATTTGTAGAGTGCTGGGGTCTTCTGTAAACAAGATGAGATCGTCTGCGGTGTAATTTTTCCCCGTTTATGTTAATGCCAAAATCATCCCAGTTGAGTTGTCTAAAGATATTCCAAAACCGCATTAAATATTTTTGGTGACAATGGATCTCCCTGTCTTACACCTCTTTGTATTTCAAACTTGTTTCAAACGATAGTGTCTCTAATAAGGAACGAATTCTGGAAAGTACTGACATACGGCAAACTTAAAGATGGAGCTAATTTTTAACAAAATACGTTTTGTTCATACAAACCTTTACTGATTACTAAGCATTCAAAATTATGGATATTGTTCCCAATTCACAGCTGGATTCAACGTCTCGAGGAGTATGCGGCATTCATCATGACACACAGCATCACACTTGAAAAATTCACCCTGTATATGTAAAAAAGTCGCCTATTGATATTGTTCATTCATTGTTGTTGATGATAGGTAATATAAAATCGCTGCTTCTCATGAATAGTGTACAATCTCAAAGTTAGCTAAGTTTACAGGAGAGCGTTTTGAAAATTTAACCGTTAATAAAAGCATTATTTATAAAGTTCGACAGTTGGTCTTATTTTTAAAAATAGTTCAATTCTTTAGCTCATAAAATAACTTATTGTAAGTAAGTATTTAAAAAGCGAAGTCATGAAAAAGATTTTTTTAAATTAAGTCGTTTTGACTTTATCTACTTTTTTAGAAAAAAAATTCCTCATTGTATAGTCTTTTAGAGAAGAATTCGTTAAGTGTTAGGTCATCCTTTCCGTTTAATACAATATTACAGAGAAACTGAACTTACCTTTAGGTCGTAAATTTCGTTTTTGTACACTTTTTACGAGGAACACTAAGTGTATCCTGCGGAATCTTTGACACAACCTGGACACAACTAAAGATTGTAACGTTTTTGCGCGAAAGGGACATAAAATCATCAAATCAAATAAAGAGTAGGTATTCTTAGTATTTCTGTATATTTAACTTCATTTCGCAAAAATTTTGACTTTGTACACTTTTCATGAGAAGAAGCGATATGTGTAAAAGATAATAAAATGATTTTGTTATACACTTTTACATGTTTTTTTTATACACGAATAGTTATATGTAGTTATAACTTTAAAAAAATACATGTACCTACCTACTCGTACGTTAAACAAATTTACCGGTATTAGATAGTATCTAAATGAATTTCATATTTAGTGGTTACACGATAACAAGTGAGGTTTCACTTGTACTTTCAACGATTCTTAATCTTTCCGAATTCATTGCGTATCTTAAATAAAGTAAAGTTAAAAGGAAAACGACATAATTTTTTTTACTAATTAAGTAATTATGTAGTTGCAAAAATCATAAAATGACTTCTTTTCGATTTAGGGTATTATTATAGTAGAATAGTGATTTGTTAATTAACTAAAGTTAAATAGCTCATTATAATTAAAACTTTGAACATTGTTTCCAGGAACGTCATCGTGCGGTTATTAAAAGCTGCGGCGGTGGTGCTATAGGTTACACCGGCAGAAGGCATAGTGCGCTCAGGACGGGCGGAATAACACGGCTGGTGTTGAGTGCGACCTGCCTGGTTATATAAATAGGTGAAGAGGGGCAGTAGACACCTCCTGCACTTTCTTGTGGAGCGCGAGGCAGCGGCCAGTCTTCGCCGAGCGCCATGGCTCGACACGCGTACCTGTGTTTCGGGGTGCTATTGCTCGCCTGTCTAGGTGAGTACTGAAAATAATTCTTAAACGAATATTCAATATAATTACCATAAAAATATTTGATAAATTCTTGTAGATAGCTATCATAAAAATCAAAGAATTTAGAATACAAATTATAATCTAAACTATACACATATATAAATCTAAAATTAATTATAGATTAAGATATCAGTTTAAAATAATTAAGTAAGTACTTAATTAAATTTATGCTGTTCACTTGTTTGAGGGATACAGTTTTAAAAAAAATTAAAAATTTTTCTTTTAATTTAAAATATTTTTTCCGTTTAATAATGTTTTAGCCAAAGTAGTTACAATTTTTAATCATTTTTCATTTTTTTGTTTTTTATTATTATCTTATATCGCTAATGTCAACAAATTTAGGTAACAAAAATAAACTTATGTAAAGACAACTTAAAAGCGTCAAAGAAGGAACACCGGTTTATTACCTACGTGGCTTGCGCTGACCTCGATTTCTTTTCAACGTTTTACCTTTCAATGCCGTTGTTGAGTTGTCTGCAGAAAACTGTCCATTAAATATTTTTTAATTTGTATTATATCTTAAGGCAGACATTAGACATTAATAAGATCAAAAATACTTTTGTTCCTTCAGAAATATCACATAGATACCTTATAATTGAACTTTTACTTACGTAGAGTAATGTTCGGAACGGCATTCAACTCTGAAATTAAACGGTACGGCATTCCACCACCCGCATGTGGTAATCGTTGCTTACGTTAAGCCGTATTACCCAATAAGCATATTAAGTTAGTGGTAATAATACGCCTTGTGAACTGGGGGACTTAAAGTTACGAAATCGATTAGGTACATTGTAGAATCACACGGAACCAGCTTTCATGTAAGATTGTGTTGTTTTTTCACCGACTCTCTTTGTCTTATTTGGGTTCAAATTTTAAAACAAATTTTCAAAGAAACATTAATTTGAGAATCTTATTTGCAGCGAGAGGCGAGAACAGAGTAAAACGGCAAGATGACGATGGTGGAGATGAAGTAAATCCCGAACAGTTGTGCGACGGCCGCCCTGCTGATGAATACTTCCGGCTTACCACAGAGGGCGATTGCCGCGATGTTGTCAGGTTAGTTGTATGTGATGTGAAAAAATTTATATCAGGTTGGTCTATAACGTTTTAAAATTATAGTGTAACATTAATAAGTATCTACCTCTCTCTATGAGAATAAATTGCAGATTAAGTAGGTATAGATTTATATTCATCTGTAATAAAGTCATCTTGAGTGTGTAGGTATTAGCCCATTTTCTATTACTTATCATTAGATATATATATAATATATGCGTCGTTGATATGCAAGAACTTGATATTCCAGCCGGTGAATGGAACGGTCGACATCGTGCCTTGAATATTAGTCACAAGCCACTTAGTTCGTAGAAATATTCAATTCAATTATTCTGGTTTATTATATACATTACACTTTTCAGCCACACCTTCAGTGACTAGTTCCTTTGTTCTTTACTTGTTTGAAGAAATATAAATCTTTCTAATATTACAGAATAATGGATTGGATACTTACATTGATGGAATGATGGAATGGATACTTACATTTACATTGATACTTAAATTTTATTATCATTATGCTTTTTATATGAAAGTAGGAAGCGATGAAACCAATTTCAATACTAGATAGTATTGTGTTTGGACATTACGTATCAAATGTAATATTTACCTACTTACGCATAGTAACCCCATCTAGGAAGTAAATCTAATAAGATTAATTAAATAAGCACAGATACTCAATATAAGTATAAAATATGATTAAAGTTTATATTTTAGGGTAGCAATCACACACATGTAGATGTAGGCTTAAGAGGTTTTATAAAAAAATCGTGTTATATTAAGTAATTTATGCTGAAAGCTCGGCTGAATATGTACAGGTGCGACAAAGGAGGTGAAAATGGAGTGACCAGGCTCGCATCTGTGCGCTGTCCCGGTGGACTGGCGTTTGATATCGACCGTCAAACCTGTGATTGGAAAACACATGTTAAGAATTGCGATAAAATAGAAAGTAAGTTGTGACGACGAAAGGGAGTGGTCGTGCAAAGGGCTTCCGTATCGGCTTAATTGCCGATCTTCCGATCTGACCGCTCGGCAGTCGTTAGCCTTTTGTACGTCCGCTTCCTGTTTCTCTATGTTTTGTTTAATTTGTAATTTCTTATCGACGCAGGTGCACTAGGTCAGGTCTTAAACAGATCACTTGCCCGTCCGGATTGGCTTTCGATCTCGATAAACAAACCTGCGACTGGAAGGGTAAAGTGGCCAACTGTGACAAACTCGAGAGTAAGTGCCGACAAAGAAGCTATTGGCGCGTAGCGAGTAAACAAGCTTGGGTGAAGGGGCCGCGTCGCACTGTAGATTTGGTGTATTGCATGAGGCCCCAGACTTAGGGAAAGGTCGAGTTCTAGGACCGACCCACTAGTTACGCCAAATAACATTCTTCAAACACAATTCGTTAATAAAACCTACATAGATAAATAATCTTTATTTTCAAATTGTATCCGAAGACATGTTAAGGTATAAAACTACTTACTTTTTAAATAGTTTAGTTGCAAATGATTTAATGGAATCATTTATTGAAAATTAAAATCAATTGCAGCTTTACATGCTGAGCACAACCGCAAACACCGTATGTCTAGTACAAATAAGACTTCGGAAAAATAGAAATAATCAAAAACATACAGAGAACAACTACCTACACGAAATACTGGGTTCTTGCTGTAACAGAAAAATATTTCACTTTTCTTTTCTAATCGAGCTACAGCTTCATACATAACCAATTTAACAATTTGTAGATACATACTTACAAGACTAAGAAATAAGAATGTCTTAGAGCTTCTTCATCTTACTAACAGGATCTGGATTATGAACCTACCCACTAATATTTTTACACTGGACATTTGAATGAGGTGAAAACAAATTTGTAAATATTAAACCACGCATTTCAGCAATAACATGTATAATACACACAAGCATTATTAGATAAGGTAAACCATTTATATAAATCTATGCTTATAACACTACGAAAATTTTAAACTGTTGCTTCAAAGACATGCCTAAAGCACTGTATTTACAAAAGTTACTTCATGTGCACCAAGATTATACACGTCTGCACATTGTCACCAAGTTTTGGTTATTTTGCGCACATTATAATAACTTTGAAGCCACAGTTTGACATTAAAAAAGCAAAGATCGTTGACTTTCTTTTATTTACTATTCATTTTCCAACATAAATAAAGAAGCCCTCAAAAATTAAAGTTCTTGTTCATAATGAGGCATGTGACCATTATTTTAAAATACGAATTACTTTACTATCAATACTTAAAATAACTTGTCATTTATTTCATTTTACTAAGATTTTACTCTTCTTTTTTATCTCTTATAAAACTTTCTCGTTCACGGTTTTAATGTCTGTTCTATGACTAATTCATAAGGCACTTATTATACTTCCCTAATTATATTTTAGCTAAGTACTTAATAATGTTGTCTTTCTAAAACTGTTATCCTGTACTGTTCATACTTTCATGCTTCGCAAAATCTTTTCCCTCTTATATCTTCTGAGGTCCTCTTTCAAACACTCTGACATATATGAACACACTTCAACGCAAAATGTTTTAGGTATTATAGAAAAGTAACGTCAAACAGTAAGTACTATCCATTTCATAATATAAACATTTTTTATTGTTTTTCAGAGCCCAGGAAAATCTTACCCATATTGAAGACAGATGAGCCAATTTGTCCAGAAGGTAAATTGGCTTGTGGAAGCGGAGACTGCATAGAAAAAGAATTATTCTGTAACGGAAAGCCAGACTGCAAAGATGAATCAGACGAAAATGCCTGCAGTAAGTACAAAGAAAAAGAAAAGCTATACGAGAATTTATTCATTCAAAGAATTTCAATGAAACTGGGCTGTTAATGTTGTAGACTAGTTGAGTGGTTTCAATTTGTATAAATTGTGTTTTTTTTAGTTAATTTGTATAAATTAAGTATTCTTAAGCGGTGATAGCCCAGTGGCTTAGAATTCGACCTCGGATCGAGGGGTCCGGGTTCGATTCCCAGTGGCACGCACCAATGACTTTGTAAAAAAGTTATGTGCGCTATATAAAATTAAATATCACCTGCTGTTACGGTGAAGGAAAACATTTCTGTTCTCAAAGGTGTGTGAACCTGTTAGTAGGCCAGCGTGATGGACAAAGGCCTACCCGACCCTGTAGTAGATCATTAATGAGTTGCTGACAATTATTCATATACCTAAATGAACTAGCTGTCCTGGCACACTTCGTTCTGCAATACATAACAGGAATTTATTTTTATTATATAGGTATATCTAATAGATATAAAAGATATAGATTATCAGAACTATGATTGCATCCGATTATACTTTGAAAACAAGAAGAATATTTACAGATAATTGATAATATTATACATACCTAATTTCAGAGTCAAATACTTTTTATATACTAAAATAGATTTTTAGTAAAATATTGTACCTACCAATAGGTATATTAAACCTACTTTTTCATTGCAGCTGTTGACGTAGATCCGAACAGAGCGCCCGACTGCGACCCCAACCAGTGTACATTACCTGATTGCTTCTGCTCCGCTGACGGAACTAGGATTCCTGGTGGCATAGAACCTAATCAAGTTCCTCAGATGATTACCATCACTTTCAACGGCGCTGTTAATGTAGACAACATTGATCTTTACGATCAAATCTTTAATGGTAATCGCCATAATCCGAACGGTTGTCAAGTTCGCGGTACATTTTTTGTATCTCACAAATATACCAACTACGCTGCCGTTCAAGAATTACACCGTAAAGGACACGAAATTGCAGTATTTTCCATCACACACAAAGATGATCCATTATATTGGTCAGGAGGAAGTTATGATGATTGGTTAGCCGAAATGGCTGGTGCGCGTTTAATCGTCGAACGTTTTGCAAACATTACCGATGCCTCAATCATTGGAGTTCGAGCACCTTACTTGCGTGTCGGGGGAAATAAGCAATTCGAAATGATGGCCGATCAATACTTTGTATATGATGCTTCCATTACAGCTCCACTGGGCAGGGTACCAATCTGGCCTTATACATTATATTTCAGAATGCCACATAAGTGCAACGGCAATGCCCACAACTGTCCATCAAGGAGTCACCCAGTATGGGAAATGGTAATGAATGAATTGGACAGAAGAGATGATCCAACATTCGATGAATCCCTGCCTGGTTGTCACGTCGTTGATTCTTGTTCCAACATTCAAACTGGAGATCAGTTTGCTCGTCTATTGCGCCACAATTTCAACCGTCACTACACGACCAACCGTGCCCCTCTCGGCCTTCATTTCCATGCTTCATGGTTGAAATCTAAGAAAGAATTCCGCGATGAATTGATCAGATTTATCGAAGAGATGTTGGAGAAAAATGACGTATACTTCACCTCGTTAATTCAAGTTATACAATGGATGCAAAATCCTACGGAACTGTCATCATTAAGGGACTTCCAGGAGTGGAAACAAGAAAAGTGTGACGTAAAAGGTCAACCTTTCTGCTCATTGCCTAATGCATGCCCATTAACAACCCGGGAGTTACCAGGAGAGACACTACGTTTATTCACTTGCATGGAGTGTCCTAACAATTACCCGTGGATATTAGATCCAACAGGAGAGGGATTCAACGTTAAGAAGTGATCTCTAAGTTAAATTATAAGACTGTACACATGTAAATAATACTCAATAATGTTAATAAATACAATTTGTAGTGAATCCTGTAGCAGCAACCAGCGTCAACTAAATAGTTATCTAATTTACATAATTGTGTATTTACATTTATAATCAAATCCTGTGTTGGCGTATGGCACGCATGTTGTGCCAATTCTTCTGCAAAGATAGGAATAACCTTATGGTTCAATTAGTAATTTAGGTTGTTACAAACTTATGACAATAAAAACCTTTATTGGAATCATGGCTATAATTATTTATTCGCACCTACCTCATTGCAATAATAAAATACTTATTCCGTCCGTTTTAAAAACCTACTTGTTTCCTGAAGGAGGTGCCTAACTCTGATCAATGCTTTTTACACTGACAACAAACAGACTTGAATTTATTCCATACCTATGATGTGCATAGATATTTATTTCATTAGATATCTATGTTTGAGAAACGAGTTTATAAAAGAATCGCTGTAGTCCAGGAATTTTAGCACCAAAATATATCGGTCCGCTCTGCATCCTTGCATCCTTCATCCTAAATCCTTCTACGTGATTTTTCGATTGGATTATGTCACAGGGTGCCCCCTAATTATAAAACCGAGTTTCTGTAGCCCGAAATCGCGAGCGTTAGCGGCCATCTTGTAAACCGTTTTTTTGCATATATCTCGGAAAAGGTAAGTTTTACGTTAAAAACAGTGGAAATCTTTTTTGTAGAGGACAAAATTGCCCATCTTTTTATACCAAAATTTTCCTCTTATTGTTGATATTTTCCGATATATTCAGGTAAAAAAACCAATTTTTTTGTTTTTTTTTAAAGTATCTCGATATTTTTTGAAGACGCGAAAATATGTTTGAATTAAAGTTGGAGAGCATGAAATTTTTCTTGTAAAATGATAAGTTGCTGAGTTCTAGCGCAATAAAAGATCATGGCAAGATTACGATTCTTACGTTGCCACGATCTGAAGGCGGATTCATATACATACATATATTATCTCGACAAAACAAAACGAAATGAAAGAATAAAATTTTTCGATACCTACCTCGCTTAGTTTGGAAATATCGATAAGTACTTGAAAATCGAAGTGTTTTTCTGTTTTCGAATTTTTCTTTACTAATAATTTAAACAATAGAAATATTGAAAAAACCGATTATAAACAATTAAATATTATTATTAAATTAAAAAAAAATGTAAATCATTATATTTCGTGAAGAGTAAAGGCCCATTTAGATGGAGAGAGTTTCTCGTGTTGAAGACATAATAATTGAAGGAATATAAAACATTTTCTTCGTCTAAACATTCACTCTTCTCGTCTGTTAACTTGGGCGACGAATGTCCATGTAAACAGAATTTCAAAGCAATAATCGTATTTCGAGGTTTTATGCCAGTTGCTACCATGAGTAAGCGAGAGTGTTTTGATTATTTCTGCTCTTCTAAGGCAAGAAGTAATTAAACGGCATTTTTATAATTTTCATTTTCCGTTTTCCACAAAGACTCGTAACTTTTATAAAGTTCAATGAACTTTATATTTTCGACAGATCCAAATTTAAAGGATTTTTGTGTATAACAAAGTACCGAAAAAATAAACGAAAAAACGAAACGACGAACAACGAACGAAAAAACGAAAAAAAAAAATTCGGTACTTTGTTATACATCGTTGTTTTTGTAATTTTAATGAGTCTTAGAAAAAAGTATTAAAAAGTTGAGAATTTGTTTATAACAAATTGTTAAGTTAACCATTAGGCACCGTACGTAGCCTAAGTGGCCCCGCTCCAAAAGGTCGCAGGCCCAGAAGTAGCCTAGCATTATTAACAAAATTTAAAAAATGAAGTAAACTAAATAAGGAACCACCAAGTAAGGAATAAGTCATGTCTAATTTTAACACTGAATTGAAGGAATTTGACGGAAATTTACCTAACCTATGACTATAATATCTGATTCTGTTGAAATGCCGCGGTGGCAAATATTTAAAATCGGGGGCCCAGTCCAATAAATTTGCCACAGGCCTCAATCGGTATAGTTACAGGCCACTGTATCCCTATTACTTATTTATTTGGTGTCTCCACGTGAAGAAAACTCAATAATTTTATACCAACAATGAAGTATACCAAGAATGTAGTGACATACCTGGCAAGGAAAATAATTATAAAATGGGCATGTTTGTTAAATTCCGAAGTATTACTTATGGTCTAAATAGACGTACCACAACCACACCACAACCACGTAGTCAGTTTGTGGTCGCGTGTGAATTGAATAGCATCGCTGCGACATTTTGTGATTGCGATATGACAACCACTTCAACCACTTGTGACATAATATGACACGCAAATGACATAATAGATAGATATGAGAAAACGATTTACGAGTACGACTATATTTTATTTATTTGAGTCAATCTGGGGCTTTGATGAAAACTAAATGCATCATTAGTTTTTTGAAAAATTACTATTCTTACAGTCGTACTCACAGGTACTCAGAGACATTCATTAACGTTAATGGTTTATTATGAAAATAAAGATGATATAATATCGATACGAATAAAGACGATTGGAATTCGTTGATTTTGAATGCGTATTTTTTGAACTACCAAGTGAACCAGTAATATTATAACCCAAGTTTTAATTGATGCAACCTGTGCAAACTGTGTTGGTTAGGTTAGGTTAGAACAGTTAAAATTGAATTGTAGGCGAATTGAAACCGAATTGTAGGCGTTTTCTCCTCTCTACCTTCAAATCACATGGTAAGAAGAGGAGAAAACCGCTGCCACGGCACGCTCGCTGCGCTCGCTCGGCTCGTGCGTTGTTTTAACTGTTCTAACCTAACCTAACCAATTTTAATGCTTATGGTTACCCTATACCCGAGGCGCCAAGATTCGGCGATTGATTTCGTTTTTTTTTTTTATGGGGTTTCATGGCGTCCCCCACCAGTGTGTGTGTTTTCCGCCAGCTACATATTCGTCATGATAAAAATAAAAAAATAAAATTTCTTATTGGAACGAAGTTCCTTACTTTTTTTATGGGGTTTCATGGCGTCCCTCACCATAAAATTACATGGGCTACCATCGGTTTATGATAAAAAACATGGAAAAAAATTTTGGAGCACTTTTGAGCTGCAGCCCCGATTCGACATATTTACCATAAGATTTTATACCAGTAACGATGAAGACATGTTCTCCTCATGCCATCTTCTATACAGGTTGAATTTCAAACTCTAATGTGTAATGTATTAGCTGTCCCGGCAGACATCGTTAGGGCATAGCCCCATTATTTTAATTCTTCTATGACCCATTCCAACAACACGTCATAATATTCAGCCATCTTTTCAGCGCATCCTTCTTGTTTTCAGGCGTTCGTAGTCCATTGCTAGACATGGGCCTCCTCAGCAGGTGACATTTGATCGGATTGAGTTGTCAAACATGACTGTGTCAAAATCAAATTTTATTTAAAACAAAAACAGTAAGGGATAGATTTTTTTTTTCATATCAATACATGATATGAAAAAAAATCTATCCCTTTTTAAATTCCCACGGGAACGTGATAAAAAGTATCCTATGTCCTTCTCCTGGTTCTAAGGTACCTCCCCACCAATTTTCAGCCAAATCAGTTCAGCCGTTCTTGATATATACGTAGCGTAACTAACACGACTTTCCTTTATATAATTAAATAATATATAGAATATATAAATATAGATAAGAATTTAATCATATACATAATATTATCATCATCATTTTCACGTGATGACGTGATCCTTTTATATTATGTTATGTTTCTTTCAGTATTAAAATACATTGATTATGTGCTGTGCTTAATTTTAATCAGTCCTTGCATCGTATTTATTTTTACTCTGAAGATAGGGAAAATTGATTTTCTGGCAACACTTTATAAGACAGTAGCGCCGCCATAACCGGGTCAGATAAGTTTGTGGCTCTATAAAATACGCTTGTTTACGCGTCCAGTGAATCCATGGATAATAGATGTAGAAAATTGAAAAAAGTGTCCAGCTGTAAGCTATGAATAACAATTCCAAAACCTTCCAGAATGGCGCTGGTGTAGGAGATATAGGTATGGTATGAATGTAGCAACAAATTGAAGTACGCAGAGTTAAAAAAAATATTATTGTATCGACTAAAGTAGTTACTTATTGAAAATTTCAACTACTTGCGTAGTACAAAATAATGTAGTAAATATAAACTTAAGAGTTATTATTCAAATTACATAAATTTTCAGATATTCAAAATTTGGCGCTTCCTTTATACCTCGCGGTAAAATGGCGCCACCCTAGTTTAGTGCATGCATTTCGACTTTCGACGGACATTTTTTCATGTATACAGTATGTTACAGAATAGATGTTCCTCCTTAGCTCTATCCTCCATGCAGTCAATCAATCAATCCTCCCCTCCTCCTCCTAGTAGGTATCACAGGTCTGTGGTAGGTATAGTAGGTATAAACTGAACGGATAAAGAAACAATCTGGTAATGGCGGCCGGTACTTATGGTAGCGTCAGTAAAAAAGTCAAGTAAACTATTAACCTTCTTTTTTTATCTTCGATATCGTGCTGGGGTACAAACCGGTTGCCATACTTGCCCGTGCGTTACTAAATTGCAAAGGGTGATAACGCTCCAGTCTCTTTTCTTCTTCAAAACACTTTATTACGTTGTAGACTATTTATCGAGCATCACTATGAAGAACCTTCCCGCGTTTTCTAGAAGCCATTTAAACAACCAAAGATCTAAACTTAACAAAAACAACAAATAACAGAACAGTAGTTTTAACTAAGTAGAATTAAAATTTTACGAAATGAGAGTGCGTCGAGACAGCGCGAATGCTATGCTAATCCAAACTGATTATTTTTTTGTACGTCATACGTGCGAGTATAGACAGAGTGACAATATGAACGAGATAGCACGAGGAGACCGTCCGCCATTTACAGATTGATTCTTTATCCGCACGGAAATACTGAAGTTATACAAATTACACAACTCAAATCAAATTTGAATCTTTTGTAATAGTTAAGTTAGTTACGTTATTTCAGATCAGAATAATTCAATTCATAGTTTTATTCTTATTATGACACAGTAATGACACATTAAAAATCCAGAATGAGTTTCACATTTAATGTCTCCTTAATTACTGCAAACCTAAGACGGGTGTGTCATACTAGTATTGTTAATAACAATCTTTTGAAAAGGTTTAGTAGTGAAGTGATAACAAATCATACAATAACCGAAAGTATTGTCAAAAATGAAAGTGTTTTCCAGAAAGCAACCGAGGACTTATCTTCTGTGACCCCATATTTTCCTGAAAGTTTTAATATCGCGGCTTATATAAATAGCTCTGAAACACTACAGAACTTAATTCATTTTAATGTGGATTTAAGTAAAATTGAGAAAAAGCCCTACATTGCTGAAAAGTTATTGAAATTGAATTTTAATGAAAATATTAAAGCTCACATAATTTTTTTAAAAGATTATGTTGGATTGGACAACTTAGGTTCTTTTATTACTAAAAATCCTTTAATATTGTGCGAATCAGTAGATGATCTCACAGTGCGTATCAATTACTTGACATCAAAACATTTCAGTGATGAACAAATTAAGCATGTTTTAATAAAGAATCCTTTTTGGCTTTTGTTTAGGTATGGTAAGTCTTTTATTAAATCAATAGAAAATATCATTTGTGTTACTAATGTTTTTTTTTACTTCTAGTACAACAAGAATTGACAGAAGACTAGGATATTTTCAAGAGCAATTCAATTTGAATGGTAATGAAGTGAGGTGGCTTTCAAGTTTACAGCCTAAATTAATAACTTATAATTTGCAGCATGTTAAAATGAACTTATTTGTTATAAAGGAGGAAATGGGATTTGAAGATAAGGAAATAAAAAAACTGCTTTTGAAAACACCAAAACTGTGGATGTTGAGTATGTATAATTTGATACACATTCCATTATAATCTAAGTGAACATCTTATATTAAAGAAAATGCAGGGTTGTATCTGTTTTTTGATGCCAAATTATTTAAAATAAAAATAAAAAAAAAGTGTCCAAAAAATAAAATAAAAATGTTAGATGTGGACAACCCTTATCATTTAGGGGTATGAAAAATAGACGTTAGCCGATTCTCAGACCTCTACTGCATATGCATATTCATGCATATGCATATAAGATTTCATAAAAATCGGTCAAGCTGTTTCGGAGGAGTATGGTAACTAAAACTGTGACATGAGAATTTTATATATAAGATGTACAGTACTAGCCTTGATTTCTACACTTTCTAGCACATCTAGACAAGCTCCCAACACAACAGGGGAGACCTGGATCATACTCCACCATGCAGCTTCAATGTTGGTGGAAAAAGAGGCTAGTGGCCTGTGTTGGATGTTTTAAAACCACCTGTTATCATAGTGATAACAACCACGACCAATGGCTTAACATGTACTCCATACAGTCATCGGTCAGTTACATACCTCAATAGAGGTTGTTTCTGATGTACTGACTGTGCCCAACATTGTTTAATTTTGTTGATCCCTTGCGATCCACTCAAACAGTGGGGCTATGCACACTTCTTAATTTTCTAAGATTTAATTGGTCAAGGGCTAAGTTGATTGACAAGCATGCATCACTACTAAACTTAAACCCGAACAGATTATACAAAAAAGTATTCCATACAATGTCCATTTTTAATAAAATGTTCCTCCTGGCCGACATAATACCTGCTAATATTTTTAATTCTTAACTTTCAGGGAGTAAAGAGGAAAATGGGAGCAGTAATTTTGTACTAAACAATATTTGGATGTAATAGTATAAGATCCAGATATACAATGACCTTCACTGAGATGTTTATTTGATGAAACGTATTTTATATTCAATTTAATATGTCAATAAATATAGTGCATATGGATTGCCTAACAAATCTCAGTCCAGGATACGATTAATTATTAATTCTTTAAATGGACGAACTTCGAACAGCTGCTGTGCTGTCCACTTCTATGGCATGGGATGGTTGGTTGGGATATCTCACTCGCAGCAATATTTCAATTTTCTAAATTCGACAACCGCAATTCGGGACTGATTTTTGCAGGCAACCCTATACCACTGTGTTCATAATGAAATGATCTTTATTTTCATTTAATTTTCATTCAATAATGAGACCGGTGGAAAATGCTATTAGTGTCCATTTGCCTGTTTATACCTGGCAACCGAGGGTTGTGACTGGAAAAAAATAGACGACCTAACATTTGCATATTCTATGGGCATCATACTTTCGAGGTATAGAATTTGTTTAATAATCAAACCGGTGAAATGTTAAAAAAAAATGTTTTATTATTAATTAATTGTATCCTGGACTGAAATTTGTTAGGCAACCCATATGCAATATATTTATTGACATATTAGAATTGAAAATAAAATATGTTTCATCAAATAAACAACTCTGTGAAGGTCGTTGTATACCAGGATCTTAAGACTATAAATGAAATCTATATTGAAAAGAAATGTTTTGACCAACATATATTTTTCCAACCTTATCAACTAATACACAGTAAAAATAATTAATTGTTTCAGATCAAAAGACATTATTGGAGAGATTTAATTTAATTCACAATGCAATGAAATTGCCACATAAAATGTTGTTACAGTATCCACAAGTATTATTATCGAGGAGCTTTCGAGTGAAACAAAGGCACATGTTCTTGGAAAAATTAGGAAGAGCTCAGTATGATCCAACAAAAGAAAACTATGTTCCGATATTAGCATTAGTTGAGAAAACAGATGCTGAATTTTGTAAAACATATGCCAAATGTAATGTTGTAGACTTTAATTTGTTTTTGAAAACTATATAATTTTAAACTATCCAGCCTTACCTATTACAACTTTGTTATGAAATGCGTTGACTGAGTAATATAACAGTGTATCAAATATTCCTGCTATTGTGAAGACACCCCCAACTATTGCACAGATATTAGTAGCAAAATGACCGACAGACCTGTAAAAATGTTTTTTCTTCAATTATTTTGCAAGTACCATAATAAAGTAATCGCAACACTGAAAATTACTTGCCTTTCTTTTTCTGTGTATTTCACCATCAGTGGAGAGAGTTCATAGCTGAAGAAGGCGCCTGGCATGCCTGACTCTGTATTTATATTTGACACAGACTTTTGGTGTCTGGTAACTGAAAACTGATTAGTCTGCAAGACAGTTTTGTCTAGTTTTATATACATCGTTGGTATTATTTTTATGTAATACTGGAACATTACAGCACCTGTAAAACATCCATATTTGGTTGGAATTGTGTACAGACATATTGATCTACCTCCAGATTTGCACATAAATCCATCTAGAGATAGAATCTGTATCTAATTGGCTGCAATACGCAGAAATTGCATGTCAAAAGCAACAAATCCCTCCAATACAACATTAAACCGCTCAGAAACGATGCGTGGGTGGGAATTAGAAAAAAATGGCTACATGACTTTGTAATTGAATCTCAATCTTATGCCTAATACGTAAAGGTTCAAAATAGCATCTCATCTAAAGTTGTTTACAACTTTGTTACTTTCTACTTGGGTCTATATAGTTCGGGATCGCTCCAGAAATTTGTAGCATATATTCCGTATTCCGGGTATAAATAGATCTGTGGCGGGCATCATGATTCATTCATTCCTTGATCAGCGATCGGAGCGAACTATCCAGGCGATAACCAGCGATACTAGGTACTGCGACTTAGTGAGTGAGTTAAGTGCATTTAGTTATTGTGTATACGTGTTTGGCTGTATATAAAGAGTGGTAATTCATTGTGTGGGCGTTAAATAAAGTACTCGCGGAACCAACTGGTGTTTTTACAATACAGTAGGTATAATATAATATTGTGGATGATCGAAGCATTTTTCATAGAGAAAAGAGAGAGCCTTTCTAGGGACCTTTTTTATACATAGAGACGATTTTCATTGGTTTTGTTCTACATTTTTCTTAATTTGTTGTCTTTTTCACTACGAGGCGCTTGTAGCCTCGTAGGACTTCGAAATTGGCTAAATTGCGTGGTGCCGTTTGTGACAAAAATAATCCTTTGTCTATCGTCGGCCGTCGCAACCAATTGTCATTTTTAAAGCTGTCAAAAACTTGACAACATAATAAATAATAATTTTAATAAATTATTCCTTTTAGTCACTATTAGTGTGCTCAAGAAATTTGCAATAAGTAATAAATAAAACAATGCCAGTTCCAGGAGGAATTTACCAAAGCCAGGGACCTTCATGTTTTGACAAGATGAAGATGGGATTCATGATAGGATTTTGTGTTGGAATGGCAAGCGGTGGCTTGTTCGGCGGTTTCACAGCGTTGAGGTTGTTACTTTTCATTTCCAAAATTCTTGTTAAATTACATTACGAGCAAGTGTTTTATCTTACGTAATGACATCACTATTTGCTTTATAGGTATGGAGCTCGGGGACGAGAATTAGTTCATTCTGTTGGGAAAGTTATGATCCAAGGTGGAGGTACATTTGGTACTTTCATGGCAATTGGAACTGGAATTCGCTGTTGAGATATGTATGTTACTTTTTGTATATATTAAAATTTTAAATGTAGGAATACATTGCTTTAATAAAAATATAACATAAGTTGAAGCATTTTTGTTTTAATTAATCCCACTTCCACTTCTTTCAAAAAGTGCTTATTTTATGATCCATCTACTTGCCGGTCAAAATTTAATGCTTGTGGAAAATTTCAAATCAAAGTGTCATTTTACTACAACACATCTACATAACATATTGTGAATATGCTAAAATTAGATGATATCAAAGTTTGGTACCACATGCTCAAATATTGTTTAATTTGCCCTATTTTACAGACTTCAAAAAAGAAGGTTACCAATTTTATTCAACATGTATCCGTCACTTTTTTTGCGGATCTTTTACCTTATTATTTTTCAATACTTTTTCAAATTATTTAAGGTATTAAACACACATGTATTGTCGATGCTTGCCCAGTGTCACACTAAACTAAAAACCCCGCACAATACAAGTCGAAACATGTCCTAGCTGGTATACAAAGCATTAAGTGCCCTCAACTATCCTGCAGATATACATTTTTATAGATCTGGTACATCACTAGTATATAATATTAAAGGAACCACACAATATTTACATATTATGTTGGTCAATTACTAATTCCAAACAAGTATATCAAATTTCAAAGTTGTATGTATGTAGATAATAATATGCTTGTCAGCACATATCTCTGAAACTACTTGACTTTTTTGTTTGTTTGCATTTTATCCAAGGGAGTGGTAAGTTTCATCAAAATCAGTTTAGCAGTTTCCATGATTTGGACTTTAGGTTCATGAAGTTCAAAAAATAGTAAGCCTAAAAGTAGTAAAGTATGTAACAAAATGTTATTTCATACTCTTTTGAAGTTAGTTTAATTTTTTAAATTATTTTTATTTCCTAATTTTTAGTTTTAAATCTATATCACAGAAACTGCTGAACCAATTTAGATGAAACTTTTACCGTTCCCTAAGTTGGATATTAATATTGGATTGGATAATAAAATGCAAACAAACAAAAAAAGAACAATCAAAATCCATCTATTAATTTATGTGCAGTTCCATTAATATTACATAAATAGGTATGTGTTGAATTGATAACCTTGTAGCCATACTTCATATTCCATCATTCAGCTACAGTATCGGTAGATCGACTCAAACCGGCCTACATACTGTCAGACTCGGTCGCCCCTACACAACAGCACACACAAGCACCCACACCTACACCCGACACATCTCCCTCCACTTCAACGACCAAGACAACGCGATCGGGACGCCATGTTCATTTTCCGAATTTTTATCGCCCTTGACGGTCTCTGGAGGGGGGTGATGTAGCCATACTTCATATTCCATCCTTCAGCTACATTATCGATCATTCATCGATCATTGTAAATATTGCATCGCATCGCATCGATACCATAGCCATCCGTCCGTCTCTAGTGCACAACCGCGAGCAGCGCGTTGCTTAGAGACGGAATAACAAGCAAGTCATTATTAAAAGATTTTTCATTCAGTTCGATATTTTAATAATCTTGTATATATTCTTTAATTCTATGAATTTATAGTGATTCCTATTGTAAATACTTCTGTGTACATAATTACTGTGTAAATATACAAACTGTAAATAATATTTTGCCATTTTTTGCCATTCTACTCCTTCTACAAAACTAGTGCCATACCAGAAGCACTAAAACCTTCTTTTTTTGAAGTAGGTTAAAAATAGTACTAAGCCTAGTTTTTAACAAATTTTATTTCATACTTTTTTAAAGTTGGTTTAATTTTTTTATTTTTGTAAGAGATAAACTAAGTCTGTTGGTGTACAAGTGGCAGTAAATGAGAGTAGCCAGCTGTTAAAGAGTAATAGTTTAAAAATCTCCAATTTTAATTTTTTAGTTTGGACTTATAAAAACGTGTTTTTTAGTTTTTATAAGTAATATTTATTTTAATTTTAAGTTGGTTTTTTTTATAAATTGCATTGTCATTGGTCCTTGACGTTTTTAAGTACGTCAAAATCATGTTTAAAGTTTCCGTTACATACATACGACAGAAACTAATTAAAGTGTGTTAATGAAAGAGTTAATGTACTTAATCATTGTTAAAAGAAAAATGATGAACGTCAAAATGGCAGGATCACTTTTTGTTTTAAACAGATTTTCCAATAATTTTATAATACTCATTTAGCACCTTTTGATACTTACAATAATAATATTGGTACCTTCTTAGTTTAGACAATAATATAGGTTCATACTGATCCCGCTATTTTGATGCTTCAAGATGACAGGATCAAGCTGTTACCATCAAACTACTTCCCCAAATAATAAAAGATATAGACACTCAAAAGTTCCCCAACCAGGAAAATAAATTAAAAGTTATAATTCAAGTTCTTGCCATCCCATAAATTAACTCTTCAGTGCACAGTAGTCAGAAACCCATTAATGAACCACTACAGGGTCGAATCTTCCCTCACAATGAGAGGGATGTAGGCCTTAGTCCACCATGCTGGCCTAATGGGGGTTGGTGGACTTCAGATGCCTTTGAGAATTTTTTTTAAACTCAGGCGTGCAGGTTTCCTCACGATGTTTTCCTTCACCATAACAGCAGGTGATATTTAATTTAATAATATTTAGCACAGTAGTATTGTGGCATAATTCCAAAAGGACACTCATTTACCTACAGACTCTAAGATATGGAAGTAATAAAGCTTCTTTTGTTTAACCCTTTAACCGCCAAGGTCGGATTAATCCGACAAACATAATCGTGTCCATTTCGCCAGCGTCGTATATTCACGACCAAATACACCATCTCGTTTAATCTTTATTTTTTATTTAATTAATCTGTATTCTAAGAAAAATATGTTTGTATTATGTAAAAAGTTAATTAAATAATAATTTATAATGTAATACACTTTATTCTTTTTAATTAGAAGCCCTAAAAACAATGTCAACAGTTCGATAAATTACTCTTATTATTTCTCGAAATTTGCATTAACCTACACCGCCAGCGACGGCAAAACCCGACATTAGGGATGGGGCCTATGCCAAAGTTTAGTAATACAAATAAAATAGTCCCAAAACAAATGCAGCAATTGTGAATAAAACGTATCTCTACAAATATTTGTGTTTTTCATTTAATTCCTTTAAAATTGAGTAAAGGGTATTGGTTAACTTTATATGACCCTGGGGCTTGATTTTTTTTGTGAAATGTAAGCAACTACCATAGATGTTTCCATCCCTAGCCCGTGCGTTTCGCATCTTAATTTGACAGTATGCTCAACGCTGATTGTATTCTGAAGTAACGTATTTAATTGTGAATAGTAAAAATACTAATTAATAAATCGTCCAAATCTGTAAAAACTTTGTTTTATTTGTTTTAAAGAAAACCTGTATAGGTATGTATATCGTAATTTGTACTTTGGTGTTAACATGAACAGGTGTTACAGGTGCATGGTACATGAAGCACAGGTACATGAACACATATCATTGTTACGAAATATCGATTTCCAAAAAGTGCACAGGGCACATCCCTTTTTTTTGTAGGTATTTATTTAGACTTTACTGTGCCTGGCGTCAGGGGCCGGATAACTGATACGAAGGCCGGCGGTTAAAGGGTTAATAGAAATAATTAAGTATACTCTACCCAGATCAATAGAACTAACTAATACCAAAGGACTTTCCATTATATTTTATTGTAATGATTAATTATTATTATTCTTAGCAAACTGTCCCACACAACAAATCTCCATCCTTCTGGCACAACACATTAAAAGTTTGCATTAAAATGCTTTGACAGCTCCCAAGAAAAAAGTCGTATTTATTAAAAGCTTTTATTTAACTTGCAATGAATGTATGTTTGTTCGGGTGGGTATGTTTGTTCGGGTGGAATCTTTGAACAAAATTTTGAAGTAGATATCTTCAACCGATTGAGCTGAAATTTTGTATACACCAGTCATGTGTCGTTCAGGAATGAATGCTTCAATTGAAGTACTTCACTTTTTCCCGTCCTTCCTTCACTACTTCAGTTACAATTCATCTCGTTCATTTAGTCCAATTGCTTCGCGAACGAAACTAACCGAAGAAGCTCGACAGTCGACGACGCGTGGCGTGCGCATATACTCACGCACACATACACATACTCACTCTCGGAGACATAAAAGAGAAAACAATCTTAAACCATCAAGTAAAGCACCAATGATCAAATTACAAATACTCTTATACGAACACTATTACATCTAAATACGTTGTCGTTAGAAGTTCTAGGAAACGTTTCAATATTATGAGTTTTATGTTAACTATTTACAGACTATTTTGGCTTGATTATAAATATAAATGATATTTTCTTTCATTTTTAAATTTAAATAGGTAACGTCTCTGAGGATCGTAAGAAATCTAAGGTACGATTTTACGGAGGGTATATTATACGGTATTTCAAAATATTGAACAAAAATAACATTATAAGTTTGGAAAGCGACCATAATTTATTACTAGATATTTGATAAAACAAACGCACTTAGTTTAATTTTATTGTTTTAGTCCTTTTAATTTTTTTGTCTTTTTATCCTATATCTAATAATCTCAAAAAATTTAAAAGACTAATAGAGATAAACGTTACGATACACGAGTTCATTATGGGGTATTTCATAATAATTTATCGAACATTTCATTAGAACTACTATATCGTAATGAACTAGTGAAGGAAGTGAACTATCTGAAGTAAAAGAAGTAGTATGGAGTGTTGAAGTAAGAAATAGGAAAGGATAACCTATCGTTTGTGAATGGTGAACTACATTGAACTACTGGACTAAAAGAGTGATATACTTCACAGTGAAGGAAAGATATGTTTCGTTCTTTTCTTTTAAGTGACACATTTTGCTCATGGCTAGTATACACGTTTAGTTTGGATGACAATGCACGATATGGTATTTGTGACGTCATTCTAAATCCAATATGGCGGACCATCCAAGATATCGGAATAGTTACTTTTAATGCATGTCTACAATATGGGTATCAAATGAAAGGGTATGTTAAAAATAAATGCTTTTTTTAAAAAAAGTTTTTAAGTTATTTTCACTTAAACATTCGTTTGTACACATTTTCAAAATAAAATTATTAATAATAGGCATGATGACAGTAATCAAGTATCGCCAAAATATTTATCTGATCTAATGAAATAGGATTCAAAGATTTTGAAACATGTATTTATTCTCTTATTAATGTCGAGATTAATAATTTATTTGTTAAAATAAATCTACAAAATACAACAATCCGCCATGATAGCTTAAACACCCATCAGATCGAGTTACGTCAATTTACGTCACGTCTTAGTAAACGTCATTTTTTTCGTAAGCATAAATTATACGCGATCTGGCATTTTTTACTGAGCCGTGGCGCAATGACAGACGTCAAGACACGGGCGAGCGTTTTGGAATGAATTTGAAACTTAAAATTTAAATGTACTTTTATTGCACAAAAACCTTAGTTTTCTACAAAAATATGATATATTTTAGACATAATAGAAACTTCTGAATATCATAGAAGAGTTTTTGAAAATAAGTGATCATGCCTATTCCATTCCATGAAGAAGAATCTTCGAAATGGTTCAAAAGTAGTCAGGCTAACCCGAAAAATGTGCATGAGTTGAACTGTAACTTTATGTTTACAATGTGTACACACACTCATGAAAGTTTAAGTGAAAAAAAAGATAATTACTTTGTTCTTGGGATCCGACGGCTTATCTTTTCCTGTATCTTACCTTCTTTTGCTATTCCAATAACTCCGTCTAATGGAGCTGTGTTTGCACTCTTGATGTTACTTCCAAATGATAAATGCTTTATTATGTGTGTGGTGTTAAATACTGATGACGAATATGGTTGAACATCATGTACGTGGACATGATTGATGGTGAAACTCTTTCCTGGAGCAATATGAAAACTTCCACCAACCTGTGTAATAGAACATTTTGTATACTATAGTATACAGGCATTATGCTGTAGCTATCTAAGCCTCCATATTTACATTCATTGGTTATTATGCAATAAATTTTCTAAGAATAATAAATTCACTCCCTATAATAAATATAATTTAAATACACGAGTGACTGACTTTATTTCTTTTCACTTAATTTCATAGAAAAATGGAGATGTGAAAAGAAATTTTGTTTTTGTAACATTGAATAAAGCATATTTTATATTCATGATAAGCTACTCACAAAGTTTCTAAACCTATAATATTATGTGTATCTCTCATTCATAGCAGATGTCTGCAGAGTAAAAATGCAAAACAAAGTATTTATGAACTTAATATTTTAAATATGTAATATAAGTAGTACATACAGACTGTAGTTAAAAAATTATAAATAAAAAAATACCCGATTAACTTCCATGTATCCATATATTTGACATCCCTCTTTAAGAGCTAAGTTAGTTTTCTCTATGGAGTCATCATCTTTGCATTGTTCAATAGTTGCAAGATCAGGAAGTGCCCATCTTCTTAACCTGTATGCTTCTTTCACATCTTCACATGTATTGCAGCATCTAATGAATAATAGTTACATACAGTCATACAATTTGTACCTATATCTTTTTTTTTAAATAAATGTAAAAAGGTTGACATCATTTGTCCACAACAATCGTGATTTCCTGTTTGCAGCTGTTGGCGACAGCATGATGTTTATCCAGGTACAACACTTTTCAGCAATGGTTAGATTGTAATTTCACGAGAAGGCCCCAATCCAGACCTGGGTTGTTGCACTCATCCTTTTGGAAATATAGGGTAAACAAAAATATTTTTTTGAAGGGTGTACTTATCCAATGATACAGGGAATCTAAAACAGGCCAGCTTCATCAAGGTCAGGTGTATCAGAATCATGTGTAGGCATCTTGTTTGAAATTAAAAGCATACAAAATCTTAAAACTCCACTATATTCTTAACTAGCTGCCCAGCACATTTCTGCCAATGGGAAAATGAAATTGTTTTCTTTAACTATGTTCCTCACATTATTTTCAGATTTTCTCACTGTTTAAACCTTCCTTGGCCTCACACAAATATTTCGAAATCAAAATTAGCTAAATCAGTCCAGCCATTCTTGAGTTTTAGCAAGTCTAACGAACAGCTGTTCATTTTTATTATATAGAAGATACATATAATCACTAGATAGCCATTGGAATGAGAATCAGCAGAAGGTAAAGGAGGTGGTAACCATTTGTGTAAACATTCATGCCAAAGAGAAATTATGTACCTGTAGTATTTAAAGCCACACCAACCACCAATGGAATCACAAGCTCCTCAGGAAGTTGTTGCCTGGGTGTGCTTGAACAATCAAGTTGTCTCTGTACCTATTTCAACTATAGGAACTATTGTCTGGTTAACAGTGTCCCCTTTGCTAACACACCACCACTTCCTGGACGGCTATTACGCTGAATCCCTGCACAGAGGAGGGTGCTGCCCCACAAATGGGATTTAGCAAGGTTGGGATGGGTTTACAACTTGCTCCAGGCATTACGTCAAAAACATGTCTTAGATGTATTATGCTTTGTGACAGATTTTAAGCGTAAATTAGTTAAGTACTCACTGTGACTCATTGAATGCAGCTCCATAACAACTACCACATGTTGATACTGCTACTTCAGACATGTTTTGTTTAGGCTGAAAACCGTTAATACTTCAATTAGAAGTAGGTCTATCAAAAATAATAATATTACCTATTATCAAAAATATAAACAGTATTTTTCTTTCAAGTACTGGCAAAGACAAGACCTTGTTCATCAAAATCAAAAGTATTCATTATATCTGGTTCAGGTTCTGCATTATAAGTAATGGTCAAAATTAATAACCACTATTCAGATATGATGGATAATGCTATTGATGTTTGGTTGCCAGGAAAAATCTGTTATGTCACAGAAATTATAGGTATGAGTATCTTGTTCAACTAACTAAACAGTATCTATCTGAAGCCATATCTGAAGATTGGTTATTAATTTCAGTGTTAACCGATTCGTTGCGGCGCCCATTTTCTAAAACTTTTCGCCATGGCTGTGAACAAATTTTCTATGACACGACTGGCGTGTCAAACGCCATATAAGTTGATCATGCTTTTTTCGCTTTTTCCCTGGTTTAGCCTTGATTCAAGTTGAGTTGCCATGAGAGTATACAGAAACTGAAACAGAAATCTATGACAATGATGAAACTCCATGTGAAAATGAAGAAGAAACTTTGAATAATATTTTCGAATAGAATTACAGGCCACAGTTACTAAAAATGAAAGATATCGGAGTCCAGGTACACTAGCAAATGTTGTCAATCCCTGCAACTTTGGAATTTACACAATTCCACGCTAAGATAACAGGCTTGGTCTACATGGAAAGTCTTGATAGTTTTGTTCTAGACAGACCCAAGACCCTTCTAGAACTTAATTTGAGTGTGCTACAATTGATGAAAAAATGCCACCTATCGTGTCATAAGCCACAAGTTAAAAACATTGATGACACGCCTGTAGTGCCATCAGCAATGAATCGGTTAATGAACAAATTGCTACAGTTTGTTTAGTCTATCTATCATGGGCCAGCACAACAAAGGGGACAGAAAATAGGTAATAAACTAATCATATACAAACAAGAAAAACATACAAGTCATGATTGAAATGATATTAAATGATACAAATTTAAAAAAAACAAACATCTACTAAATTTGATAAATGCCAAACTTTAATATTTTGCTATTTGTAGTAATCTAATACATTGGCTGATTATTTTTGACTATTACCATTGATGATGTTGCTATCTCTTCTTTCTTTGGTTCTTCAATAGGCACACCATTCAGATCTAATCTTCTTTTGTGTATATTATGGTCCATCTGAAGGTGTTGGTCTCCAGAAGAGTCCATTGCATCTAATACTAAATCTGTATGATTACAAAAAGCAATTAAGGTTTTGGGGCAATATGATACTAATTTTATTGCAATATTTCATAAAGTACTTACAGCTACATGATATTCTTGGTACAATTATATCAAAATTAATACGTAACTTATGACCCCTCGATGTGTCCACAAATAATTCCTCTGATATATTTGGTGACATGTAGGTATGTAGTTCAGATATAAATAACAGAAGCATAACAATACCTCCAACAACAGTAACTGAAACAAAACAAAACTCAAATATATTCATTTATTTATAGGTCACCAAAAACTGTACATAGGAAAAAGAGAAGATTATAAGCTATATTCTCAATTCACATTAAGTTTAGTTAAAACATTTGCTAAGCTATTAACAACACTTAGATATTGATGATTCTTCATTTATCATCATTTAAAGGCTATGGTGATATGGTCAGTTTTCTTCCTCATTTTTTAATTTTACCAGAAGCTGATTGTCCCTCAGGCCAAGTAGGTAGGTATGTACCTAGGGGTGAGAGGTTGCAAAGAGATGTTTATTAAGCTATTTTAATAAAAATTAAGATATAAAATAAAATAATAGGTATAGAGCCTATAGAGGGGTACTCTCTTATGACAAGTATATTAATTTCTGACATTAAGGGTGCCTTTCCATCAGAGATGTGCTATGCTACGTTGATATTATGGATGCGTTTAATATCCACCAATCATATTCATTGGTGCACATAGCGTAGCACTGGTGGAAACGGATTCAACTAAGATATGCTTTTTTATATTTAAGGATGCGTGCTATGGACGTGTGCTATGGGCCGTCGCGAGTGGTGTAGCTATGTGCAGAGCAGAATACCTGCAGTAGGCGTGTGTTTGTCGCATCTTCCTCGCACAGCTACATAGCTTAGTATTGGTGGAAACGGTCACATATTTTCGTAGTGTAGATTTCACATCTTCGCAGCATAGCTGCATAGCACATCTCTGGTGGAAAGGCCACCTAAAACTGTATTATTATTTTATATTCATTTATGTTGGGTTTAGATTATGTATTGTAATGTATCCTTCCTCCCTTCCTTCCTACATTTTGTAGATTTTGAGATCAAGATTCATATTAAATTTTATGAAAATATTTTGCATTAGTTTGTATGAGGCAGTTTACTTACTTCAAGTTGCATACTTAATTGTTTCATAAAGCCACGTATTCACTAAGCTACAATTGTTTATAAACTCTGTTTCAGAAACATATAATTTTGTTTCTGTAAACACTACATGTTTTTTGGTATGTTTCGGTGCTCCCCACTTGCGGCGGAGAGCACAGAAACAAATCAGTTGCGCAACAGGTGCATGTGAGTGTGGTCGTGTCTAATCATTTGTTTATAAACATGGCTGTAGTGTGGGACGATGAAGCTATCTTTAAATTGATAGAACTATGTAAGAAAAAAGAATATTATGGGATTGCTCGACAAAGAACTACAAAAATAAAATCAAAAAGAATGACGCCTCGGAAGAAATTTTGAATGCTTTGGCAATTCCAAAACATTCGTAGATAGTTTATAAATAATCCATCAAACATGCATAAATCACTTAATATGTCATGTCTTCTTAGCAAGTAATTCCTGACCCAACATCTTTTTCTTTTCTTTTTAATAGAAATGGACTAATGCAAAAAAATGGAGGCACCACATAACAACACTACTTCCTGGGGCGACATGACCTAAGCAACTGACTCAACTGTGTGGACGACAGAGTTTCCGAAATATTGTTTCTGGAAACATTTATGTGATATTTGAGAAACTGTGTATCCGAAACATTGTTGCTCAGTGAATATGTGGCTTCTTTATTTGAGCCACAAATGTCAGTGATGCAAAATTCCTCCAAAAAAGGATTTGGCCATACCAAAATAGATATTGTACTCTAGTAACAAGAATAAATTCAGACATCTGCACCAAGGTAAGTATATGTATTCATAATTTGCAATTTCAAAATTCCTATAGGTTGCAGCTTCCGTTAAGTATGATCTAGGTAGGTACATTGCTGGTTTAGGTACTACTCAACTCTCCTGGATGTATATTTAATAAGAAATATGGAAATACTAAACATATTAAGGTTAAGGTTGTGGTAGAAATATATCATACAATAAGGTGTAGTATGAAACAAAAATTATTACTTGTAGCTCCTGTAGCTGTTTTCACTCGAAAATCTTCTAAAGTTTTTGCGTATGCATCGAGTTTTTTAAATTTATTGATTAAATCAGAAGACATTGTACTGATGATTTGAGAAGTGGCTTTAAATAAGTTGTCCGAATTTGATATTAAAAGAATGCCTTTTCGAATGTCACAAAGAAAATTAAGAATAACATGAACTCATGAGCAAAAGTAGCAAACCATTAAACCAAAACCATTATTAAACCATTCCTAATTCCTTCCTTTAGTTCACGGAGAATAAATAGAAGGATTTCAGTGTTTGTTGTTTTTTTTTTTTTGTTTGTTGATGGCGTCTTGGCCTTTTGGCCACTTTGCCAATGACAAGTTGGGGAAATCAAATATTAATAATAGTTAGGAACGGATAATTTGGAAAAGGATCGATCAAATGTTTGTTTACATTAATAAATCAAAATTCCAAGAATTGAGTCAGTGGCAGGTACCGGTGTCAAGGTCAAGAGTTCAAAACGAAATTTGCATTAATAATGTATTTTTTGACTTAAAATAGTACTTAGTGCATATAACATAAGGTCACACATTATTATCCTTAAGCAGTTTTACATTTGTTTATTAGTTGTCCCAATCTTCGCGCCCAGTCTTATACTGCATCCCTTTCGCACCTACACGAGATTCGGCAACGCTTGGACCGACCCGCCTCTATTCGGTGTTCAAGCATGTCTCGGTTCGCTCGGACATGCTCGGAACTGTGAACCTGTTTGTTTAGATGCCTCGGAGAGGAACTATATCGTTCCACTGCCGACCATAGTTCCAGGAACTATTTCGATCCGGAACTACACATGTCTATCTGGCAACACTGATCAGTTACAAGACATACAGACACAGACACTGACGTCACTGACACAGTCAGAGTAATTACGTTTACCTACCTACTCACTCAGCTCAGAGTTAAGATTTAGATATCATTAGGCACAGGCACTCAATTTGTTCATCAATTTGTTGAATCCGGGTTTGACGTTGTACCAGGATAAGGTATGTTTGTACTAATGTATTTCTAATTTGATCCACCCATTTGATATTTTTACCAAAAATGTGATAATCAACTTAAGTTAACTTTCACATTGTCGTTTCCATATGGCTCATAAGAGAAAATTATATTTTTAGTTTGTATCATATAATTATAATGAGATACTACACAATAATACAATAATAGTGTAAATAAAAATAGTTACAGAATTGTTGAAACAAGTATATTTCTCCTATTTTGGGTGACAAATTGAAATAACCTATTTAAAACATATTATAGATTAGTAATAGTAATGCAACAATGTCAAAGGCGATAATGCAAATAAGCTAGGTGATCTAAGTTTACCTAAAATTGCTTTATTAAGGGTCGATTTTTCAATAGTCAGATAAACAAATAAGTGGATAAACTTCCGTTTAGCCCATACCTCCGATTTAATCTTGGTAAACATATTATGCATTTTGACTTGCTGATCATACTCAAAATATCTGCAAATTATATTTTCAAGGTCAAATAGCTGAAAAATGATTTTTAATGGTTTTTCGCGTTTATTGCAGCAAACATGATTGCCCAAAAAAATCCCCACTACCCAAACAAACCCTTCCCATGCACATTTCTTGACAGCTGTCATATGGTTGATGAAAGTTTTATCATCTATCAACTTCCTGATTTGTGGGCCATCGAAAATCACTGTCGCTACCACTGTAGTCGTTTTTGGTTTGTCCACTGCACTGGTCTGGATTTACATGGCTGATGTGGTGTTGATGTGTCACTAATAGTCAAGACTGGTCTTATGGCAGATTTTAAGTTTGGATGTATCCACTTAGAGCGACTTTTATGGTTTATTCCTATGATTTTCGTTACACAGAAATAACAGTCGTCATGATGGTCATGATAGATGGTTCACGCCAAATCATAGGAGCTTTGTGCTTAAAAGCCTTTTTTTTGTTCGCCCACAGTCGCAAAGATTCAACACAACTTTTAGATACCAAACTTGGTATCCAAGGTTTAGCGTCTGACGGCAACGCAAACCCAAAGTAGTCGAAGTATGCCTCTTTTACAAAATCCAACACATTTAAACGAAATTTTTGGTACATATATATTCTCCACAAATAACAAAAAAACAATTAGGATTCAAATTCAAATTCAAAAGATTTTATTCATTATTAGGTACAATTTATGCACACTTAATGAACGTCATACATTTAACATTATACAAACATCCGCATTGATCGCCCCTCAGGCAAAACGTAGACTAGGAGAAAAAAGCGGGTGGAAAAAACTCCCAGCACTCTTTTAAAAATAAGTATGAATTATTCTATGGTGCAGTACGGCTAGGCCCAATAAAGGAACATACGTGACAGCTATCGTGTGTGTCAATATCACCCCATTGCCATCCGCTCACAAATAAATATTGATACATGGTGTATAGAAATAGCCTAGTGAAGTTATTCAATCCCACGCTTTCTTATTGTCTAAATAGTCCTTAGTTTCATAATAGGCCTTTTGGCACAGGACTGATTTGATTATTTTTGAAGTTATAGATACAAAACCGAGACTCCCTTTTTCTCTCTTTGTTTTTTGTTTATATATAACAAATGTAATTTTTATTTGCGGATAAAAAATACGCTTTTTTCAGAATTAAATTCTGCATCCAATGCACCAATCGCCATATTTTTAAGAGCCCTTTAACGATTTTTCGCAAAAAAAACTCACTTCTCGACTAGGCCAAAAAGCTTGTCGTTGTTAAAAACTATTCCGATATCTTGGATGGTCCGCCATATTGGATTTAGAATGACTTCACAAACCATATCATGCATTGTCATCCAAACTAAATGTGTATCAGGCCTGTCCCACTCCCCGTGTAGGTATCAAAAATGTACCTACGCCCAGCGGCCTCTCCGAAGTGACATAGCTACGCGTAAGGTTTGTTCCGTTTTTCCTTTGATTATATAAGTACTTCAATTGTTCGTTGCATTGTTAAAACATGGAGAAAAAGATATTGTGCAGTGTTTAATTGTCTTAACAAAGATAGCGATTTAGATTCATTTATTTTTTAAAAGAAGACACCCGGGTTTCCCCAGAAAAGGTAAGAGTTACGCGCTAGAAAGAGACGCAACATCTAGCGTAGGTGATTAAGCGCTGCGTGACCTGAATTGAACTTAATCGTATCGTAGCTAGAGTCTACATTTCTTTTCGAAGTGGGTCTTCTGTACTTGTACTACCTATTATGTATTCTGTGCGTGTATACAAAATTTCAGCTCAATCGGTTGAAGATATCTACTTCAAAATTGAGTTCAAAGATTCCACCAGAACAAACATACATTCATTGCAAGTTAAAAAAAGCTTTTAAAAGAACTATAATTCTAATTTATCTTGTTTAATTAGGCTCTGAAAATATAGGCAAATATGTATCACATGTTCAAACTGGACTGTTTAGTAGAAAATTAGGAACCATTACCTATAAAAAGAAAACTCTTGCTATTCCCTAAGATTAAATCAGAAAGTAAAGATACGGCACTAGCGTCTCATGAGTGTGCACCTACAATTAGGTCCATGCACACGATTTCACCTGAGGATTACCTGAGGATTGAAAAATCGGCCCTAAATCGGTTATCTACATAAGGTCTTATTACTAAGAGGCAGTAATTAAATAATAGATTCCCAATAGATGAAGTAATATACAAATAGTTAGCCTTTATCATTATCTTTTTAATGGAAACTTTGGAAAACCAACATTTAGAGATTAATAATACTAATATGGTTTCTTTTTATACTAGTTTCAAGTAGTTGTCATAGATTTTTTTTGTGAACTCTCAAGCATGCAGGTTTCCTTACAATGTTTTCCTTCACCTTTACAGCAAGTGATATTTAAGAAAATTATTGTTGCTTGCCACTGGGCTTCGAACCTGTTAACCTATATTTTTTTCAAATTAAAAATTGTTTTGTAAATTTTGTTTTCAGAGTTACTATGGAGACTTCAATGACAGGGAATGAAATAAGAAAGAAGTTCATAGACTTTTTTATTGATAAAAAAGGGCATAAGTATGTCCATTCATCATCCACAATTCCATTAGATGATCCAACTCTGCTTTTTGCTAATGCTGGTATGAATCAGTTCAAACCAATATTTTTGGGCTCTGTAGACCCTAGCTCTGATATGGCACAATATGTAAGAGTCGTAAATACTCAGAAATGTATTAGAGCTGGTGGCAAACATAATGATTTGGATGATGTGGGTAAAGATGTTTATCATCATACATTTTTTGAGATGATGGGAAATTGGTCCTTTGGTGATTATTTTAAGAAAGAAATATGTTCCTGGGCCTGGGAACTTTTAACAGAGGAGTACAAGCTGTCTGGAGATAGGTTATATGTAACCTACTTTGGAGGTGATGCTGCAGCAGGACTTGAACCAGATTTGGAGTGTAAAAATATTTGGTTGAACTTAGGTATTCCAGAATCTCATATTTTACCTGGAAGTATGAAAGATAATTTCTGGGAGATGGGGGAAACAGGTCCTTGTGGTCCATGCTCTGAACTGCATTATGATAGAATTGGAGGCAGAAATGCGGCACATCTTGTTAATATGGATGATCCAGATGTCTTAGAAATCTGGAATCTTGTATTTATACAATTCAATAGAGAATCAGATGGGTCTCTAAAATTGCTACCAAAAAAGCATATTGATTGCGGTTTAGGTCTTGAAAGATTAGTTTCTGTTATACAAAACAAAAGAGCCAACTATGATACAGATTTTTTTATGCCTATTTTTAAAGCAATTGAAGAAGGCACTAATACAAGGCCTTACTCTGGTAAGGTAGGGCCAGATGATGTTGATGGTGTTGACATGGCGTATAGAGTATTAGCTGACCATGCCAGAACATTAACAATTGCTTTATCAGATGGTGGATATCCTGATAACACTGGTAGGGGGTATGTCCTAAGAAGAATTTTAAGAAGAGCAGTTCGCTATGCTTCAGAGAAACTCAATGCAAAACCCGGATTCTTTGGTTCTCTAGTTTATACAGTAGTAGATCTACTTGGAGGTGTTTTCCCTGAAATAAAGAAAGACCCGGGGTCAGTTATCCAAATCATAAATGAAGAAGAAATTCAATTTCTCAAGACACTTACACGAGGACGAAATTTGCTAAATAGAACAATTGAAAAACTTGGGGATACCAAAACTGTTCCTGGTGATGTTGCATGGCGAATGTATGACACATATGGTTTCCCTATAGATCTAACGCAATTAATGTGTGAAGAAAAAGGACTTTCAATAGACATGGATGCTTATGAAAAAGCAAGAAAAGAATCTATTTTATGTTCTCAAGGAAAATCAGCTGGCCAGGAAGATCTTTTGGCTTTAGACATACATGCCATAAGCTATTTACAGGATAATGGATTCTCTACAACCGATGATTCGCCAAAATATAATTATACACCCTCTTCAAAGGATAAGGAAGCTAAATATGAGTTTGCGCCTTGTACGGCTAAAATTATAGCATTGCGCAGAGATAAAGAATTCGTTGATGAAGTTTCATCTGGTCAAGAATGTGGTGTGATATTAGATCGTACAAACTTTTATGCTGAACAAGGTGGTCAAATATTTGATGAGGGATATATGTTGAAGGTTGATGACGAGTGTGTAGAATTTACAGTTAAAAATGTGCAAGTCAAAGGTGGCTATGTTTTACATACAGGTAAAGTTGAAGGATGTTTGAAAGTTGGTGATTTAATGTCACTTCATATTGATACTGAACGGCGGAAGCTTGTTATGAATAATCATACAGGTACACACATTTTAAATAATGTTTTGAGGAAGGTTCTTGGAAATGATTCTGACCAAAGAGGCTCTCTTGTAATGCCAGACCGCCTCAGATTCGACTTTACTAACAAAGGTCCTATGACAATTCAACAAATAAAAGAAGCAGAAGAACAGATTAAGAATATAATAAATGACAATAAAAGTGTGTATGCAAAACACACAAGTTTAACTAATGCAAAAAAAATAAATGGGCTCAGAGCAATGTTTGATGAACATTATCCTGATCCTGTTCGAGTTGTATCTGTTGGTATACCAGTGGAAGAATTAGAAAAAAACCCAAATGGTCCTGCTGGTTTCGAAACATCTGTTGAGTTTTGTGGGGGATCACATTTGCATCAAACAGGTCACATAGGGGAGTATGTTATAGTAAGTGAAGAAGGAATAGCTAAAGGCATCCGGAGAATTGTTGCATTGACAGGGCCAGAAGCTATAAAAGCAGTAAATAAGCTAAGTATTTTGGAAAATGAAGTTAACAGTATTTCAAATTATATAAAAGAAGGCAGTACTATAAATAAGAGTATAGTAAAAAGCATTGCTGACCTTCTGAATGAAATATCTCAAGCACAAATATCTTATTGGAAAAAGGAAGAACTGAGGAATGTCCTGAAGAATCTGAAAAAACAATTAGATGATAAAGAAAGAGCTGAAAAAGCTAAAGTTATTGTTAATGTTACAGAAAAGGCAAAAGAATTGTGTCTTCAGGAAAAAGATTCTCAGATAATTGTGGAAGAATTATCCGCTCATGGAAATACAAAAGCTTTAGACGCTGCACTAAAACAAGTTAAACAATCACTTCCAAATACAGCTGCAATGTTTTTCTCTGTTGATGAAAACAACTCAAAAATATACTGCCTAGCCGCAGTTCCAAAATCCTTAATTGAAAAAGGTTTGCTTGCATCTGAGTGGGTTCAGTCTGTTGTCGAAATGATGGATGGGAAAGGCGGTGGTAAAGCAGAATCTGCTCAAGCATCAGGGAATAATCCTAAAAATTTAATACCAGCTATTAAAAAAGCTTATGCCTTTGCTACATCTAAAATATCTGCTTAATCTGTTTCATGTGTGGAACCTGTTGTACCTATAAGTCTTGGACATTTTTTTAGATTATTTTTATTATAATTTCTTTGTACTGTCGACAAACCATATTTGCATAATGATATTTCAACATTATGTTATCTATACTATTATAATAGACTATGCCCGCGGCTTCGCCCGCGTGGGTTTTTGAACTTCTTGCAGAGAAAGGTAAAAAGTAACGTATATGTTAATCCAGGTTATGATCTATCTGTGTACCAAATTTCATCCAAATCTGTTCAGCCGTTTTTAAGTAAAAGAGTAACAAACCTCCATCCATACTCACAAACATTCGCATTTATAATCAATGACGATCAAAAAGATAGTCAGGTTATTTAGCGTAGTCGAGAAGTGAGTTTTCTGCGAAAAATCGATAAAGGGCTCTTAAAATATGGCAATTGATGCATTGGATGCAGAATTTTAATTCTGAAAAAAGCGAATTGTTTTTATTATCCGCCAGTAAAAATTACATTTGTTATAAACAAAAAACAAAGAGTATTATAAACAAAGTTGTTATTAAGTAGTTATTATAAACAAAGTATTCAAATTTGTAAAACTTTTATGGCGTGATCTCGTTAAGTAAGGGTTCCACGAAGGGAAAAAATTGACAATTATATAAACCTTTTTTTAAAATTAACAATGAAAATGGAAGTTCGAGACAATTGTGTTAATTAACAATCGTCTAACCTGTTGAAAAATTAACTAAGATAAATTTCCATCGTCAGCAAGTTCTTTGAAGTGTTCCGAATAATAATAATACCATATTTTTTTAAAAATATTCAAATAATAATTTATACATTAAAACAATTATTGAGCGTGACGTACTCGAATTTGTTGCCGCGACCGAACCCTGAACGTGCCGCGCGGAGGCCCATTTTCAGCGTTAAATTTAAACTATAATAATGGAGCTACAACTCCGGGACTTATTTTACTAGAATTTTCTCCTCTTTTGGGATCTTTTTTCAATTTTTAGATAACTTTAATATTTTTGAAGTTATAGATACAAAACCGAGACTCCCTTTTTCTCTCTTTGTATTTTGTTTATAACAAATGTAATTTTTATTGGCGATTTCAGAATTAAATTCTGCATCTAATGCACAAATCGCCATATTTTTAAGAGCCATTTAACGATTAACTGCCGTTGTATTTATTTATGAAAGTTAGCGCTAATAGAGACAATTAATGATGGGGCATGCCTGTTGTTACAAAGAGATAAACATACGTAATTCGTTACGTATTGATTGCTGCTGAGCGCTCATTGGCGCGAGCGCGTGCCATGACTGGTACGGAGGAGATTGGACAAAGTGAAGGCTGGATTTTAACTAGTGTAAAATAATAAAAACAATGATGAACAAAACGTTTATTTTTATACACATGGTGAGCAAGTAAATTATGGAATTAAAACGAAATGAATTAATAATTATATTCCCTCAAATAAACTAACCTTACTTATTTCTTTTGTGTCTTGTAATTATTTTTTAATTCTGGATTATTTTTGTGTGCGAAATGTATGCGTACATTTGTAAATGTCGCAATAACAGCGCGTATTAGATTTAGCCTGTGATTATATACGTCGGATGTTGCTCTAGAAAAGTCGTAGAAGAAAAGTCACTTTCAGGCTAACTAAAATGCCATAATAAAAAAAACTACGTGATAAGATTGGGATTTTTTATTATTTTGGAGTATTTGACACTTCTAGCTTCAATAATTATTACAATAAATAAAAAAATGCATGAAAACTTCGACAGGCTTGATATTATAGCTTAAGAAGCAAAAAATTCTGAAATTTTTTACTCACTTTCACACAAATAATTGGTGTTTATTTAAAAAAAAGTCTAATAAATTAAATGTGTAAAGTACGTAAAAACTTCCTTATTTATCCAGCTTTCTAATGAGGTATAAAACATTACATGCCCTTAGTGGGAATACGTCACATAACAAATCATGGATACATGATCGAACTTTTTAATTTTTCAGTCCGAAGATAAAGCGAATGGAAAAGTTTTACAAGCGCTCAAGCTTATTTAAGAGCTCCTCGGTGCCGATGTACGTTATTTGGATGCCCAAATAACGTACATCGGCATAATCAATTATAGGCTGGAGGAGATTTTGGGCAAGTGTGATTTTCGTTTTCAAGGGCAATTAATTCTGGAAAAATTTAAGCGAGTTCAAGGTATAATGAACCTTCCGACAAACGTCATTGACCTGGGCACCCCATGTCAAGTAGTTGTCGAAAATGACCCCCAGGTTTTTAGCAGTGTCAGTATTGGCAATGGGGACGCCGTCCAGGTATAATGTAGGGATAGACGAAAAGTCGAGTTCGTTGCGAATCCGTTTACCACCGATGATCATGGCTTGGGATTTAGACGGATTAAGCAAAAGTCCACGAGAAGTGGCCCATTCACAAATATTAGCTAGATCAAAATTCATTGCTGCAATCCCTGAATTACAGTCATCAATCTTAAAGTGGCAGTATAACTGTAAGACGTCTGCGTAGAGATGGAAGTTGGAGGAGATAACACCCGTAACCGAGTTGACGAAGATGGATAATAGTAGAGGAGAGAGGACGCTACCCTGAGGCACACCCGCAGTTAGGTCACACCAGTCAGAGAAGGTATCTTCATGGCGGACGCACTGGGAGCGACCCCGAAGATAGGTATCAAACCATTTGATAGATGTGGGAGAGATGTTTAAGGATAGAAGTATCCGAAGTAGAATATCGAAATCTACTGAGTTGAAAGCGCTGCTGAAGTGGAGTAGTACAAAAATAGTCGGGATTTATTCGCCATGGCCCATCGGATGCCATAAGTGACATTAAGCAGAGCAGAGACTGTACTGTGGCTAGGGCGAAATCCAGATTGTAAGTTAGAAAGGAGCTGATGAGAAGTAAGGAAGGATGAAAGTTTTTTATAAACAATGTGCTCAAGAACTTTTGAGAGGTAAGGAAGAATAGATATAGGACGAAAGTGTTTGCATGTAGAAGGATTAGAGATTTTAGGTAAAGGAATTATGAAGGCTTGCTTCCAGACGGACGGAAAGGTACTAGAGGAAATGGAATAATTAAAAATATGAGTAATAACGATTGGAAGGACTAATGGTAAGAGAGGGGAGATAATTCTAGAGCATACATTGTCGTAACCAACAGCAGTAGAGGAGATAGCCAATAGATTTTTAACTGCGTCTTCAGAGACAGTGGAGACAGAAAATAGGACAGGAAAGCGATGGAAGACTAGCAAGTGTCGACAAGGTATGGGATTTTATAATTGGATCGATGGTAATTGGTGGTGCAGCAAAGTGATTGTTAAGATCTGTTAGTGAGGTATGGGTGAAAGTAGTACCCAAAATTTTGCCAACACCCACCGATCGCTAGAATTTCTAAGTCTCAGTAGAATTTCGATTTTGAAGAGAATCATAGTAGTACCGTCGCTTTACAACTCGATACAGGCGACAGCAGCGGTTGCGTAGAACCTTGAACCGTGTTAGGTTTTGCTCAGTGGGATTCCGCTTGTATCTGCGTTTTGCCTTTTGCCGTTTCATTTAGGCGTGGTGATCGTACAGTACCAAGATCTCGTTAAAAATATGTACTAACTTCATCGTCTACACTGGCACTGCCAAATACAGGCCGACCAATCAATATTGCTTGCATCACGCGGCAATTTCTCCAGATCAATACCCTTAAAATTACTAGAAACTGCAAATTGAGCCTTGCGCTTGGGAGAGTGAACGCGATAAGAGAGAGAAAGTCATGATAAGAAAAGGAAGCGGTGATTTGACCATGAAATAAAACGTTAGAAGTAGAGGACACTCATAAGATCTAGAACAGAAGAAACACAGTTTTACTGAGTGATGAGTAGCCGACGAGGGTAGAATATGGAGGTTGAACGAGGAAATTAAACTCTGGAGTCTTTGGGAACGAGCATTGTTTTTAATGAGAGACGTGTTAAAATCTCCCATCAAAACCACACGATCATAGACTAGGCGAAGTTCACAAAGCACTTCATCAAGGGTTTCAAAATAATTTATGTTAAGCTATAGGAAACGCCCAGTAGCATCTTAGTATGTCTAAGTGTCAGTTCAATGAAGAGAAAGTCACCTGACGCGGAATAAAGGCAGCGTGAAGTACGAATCACTATATGGAATTTGGTCTATTTTATGCCCTTAAATTATCGCTAGGTCAAAGCCAAGCACACTGTAATAGGTATTATTATCTGTAGTCCAAGTTATCTGCACTCTTGTCTCTGTAGAAAGAAAAACATGGATCACCAGTAAAGTTTTTTATTGGACTTCATGACGAACTTTATTAAATATAGTTCAAACAAAATATTTATCTTATACAACTGACATAATACGCTAAGTAATAATGATATCTACACAATTATAATAAAATTATTGTTTTAACAAATATATTCATATAAGTATTTGGTTGGTCTTTTCAGGACCGCACCAATCCCATTGGTGAATAATGCCTCTAATGGAGGTTGGTGCAGTTAAAATAATGTGATAATAATTTACATAACTTGAATAACGTTACTAGCCAATATATTATTATACTCTATTCTTGGCCAAACCCTTCAGTTTCTTCAATAGCATAATTAAGTTTTTCACATAATTGTTCATAACTTTTGTAAGGTGGTAAGTCTAGACGGTTGAAGCATGTATGCGATCTAGGAAGCCATGTATCTTTACCCACCTAGAAAACAAAATACATATATTATTGTTTGTTTTATATGAGTTTATTTAAAAAATAAATTATTTATCATTATTGTGTACCTTTTCTATACAAAAACGCTGAGGTCCATTTGATCCCATTAACTCTGCAAAACCTCCAACTGGAACTCTGCATGTACCAGTAACAAACTGTAGTAAACGTGCGCGTTTTTCGTTATCCATTTGCCTCACGAACTATAAACAGATAAAAATTAATCATTTTAATTAAGTATCAGTCAACTTCAATGCTACAAGGGTGGACAGAAAGTAATGATAATGGGGTATTTCATATACCTACACAAAAAGTTCAAAATTATACAAATTATGATTTATTATGAGACGTATTCTTGCTAAGGGCGTGTAGAATAAGCTCGAAACAAATCGTTTAAGTCATGTGATGCTCTATCCAAAATTCCATCCAAAAACATTTTTTTTTTATAAATAGAGCAAGCAAACAGACAGACAGACGGGCCACCTGATGGTAAGTGGTCACCGTCGCCTACTGACACGTGCAACACCAGGGGGGTCGCCAGTGCGTTGCCGGCTATGAAGGAGAGCTTTTTTATGCCCTTGAAGAACCCCATGTCATAGTCCTGCGGGAATACATCAGCCGGAAGACTGTTCCAAAGTTTGCATGTACCAGGCAAAAACGTACGTGAAATACAGACTGTGGAGGAACGCCACGAATCCAGATGATTAGGGTGGAATTTCAGCTCCGGCGGGTGGTGTAGTGAAGAATGGGTGATGTCGGCATCATCCCGTATAGCTCCGCGGAGCACTCGCCAAAGTAAAGTCGGTAGAACACACAGAGAGAGCGTTTATGCAGACCATAGAAAACAGAATAGTAATAGAACGGCTATGTGGGCGGGGCACGCGTACCCCAACATGAGCACAACAGTTCTTCTATAAGGCAGAACGCGTGATCAACCGCTCCAGTCGCTTTCGAGCCTTCGCGCCGTAACTGTGGCTGAAAAAAAGTCTAAAATATGCCGACTTGTGCAGTTATTACGTGCTGGGCAAGGAGCAATAAATGAAATGTCTCTAATGAATGAATTTCCTATCACCAGCTAGTGTATTTTCAAGTGTTTTACACTTCATAAATACATAAATTTCATAGAAAATTAATCAACTAATCGCGACATGTTACGATACGATCACCAGTGTTGCCGCTCTGCACAATTTAAAATTCCTCGATAATCTGAAAATTTCGCAAGGTAAATATGGGAAAACATTTTTGCTTTTCAAGTTCGAATGCCGGGTAGGGCTATTTACTGCAATAAGTGGAGGCCTCAATTCTTTATATTAACGCTTATACAAGAGCGGTCTTGTAGTTCATTTGCGCAAAATCATATACTAAGATATGAATTAGATATGGAAATGTTTAAGTTATTATTTTTACTAAAGTACTTTAGAATAAACTATTAATCTATTTTAGTAAAGAACTATATTAGTAAGTTCTTAAAATTGTCAATTCTTGAATAATAAAAAGATCACGAATCATAAATTAACTAGGGGCCTTAAACAACGTTTTGAGAAAAACATCTACAATACGGTTCAAAATTCTCCAAAAATTGTAAAATATTTTTATTCGCGAAAACTGAAGTTTTTACCGCGAATTAACTAGTGAAGTCGCTAAAGCGGCAACATTGACAAACATCGACCATGGCATAGTACGACTAGGGATGTACGACCTAGGGCATCGAAAATAATTTAATATGATTTAATTTATAAAGATTATTTTAAGTGAATTTAAATGAAATATAATAAAATAAATTATGTGATAAAATATTTTGTTAAAGCTAATGTTATGTTAAATGAAATGAGAAATAAAAGGCTTATTTATTTATTAGAGTAAATGTTCTCAGAAAAATAGTTGTGATTATATAATGGCGGTGGTGGGTCCATACCAAACGGCCGCACTCAGAGACGTTATTTAACGTAATGTTCATTAACAAACAAATAAAATCGTCTTTATTCGTATTGACATTAGTGTCATCGTTATTTTCATAATGAACCATTAAAGTTAATGAATGTGCGGTGGAAAATGTGGAAATGTGGAACATCCACATATGCGGATTGTTGCAAAGAAATATAAAAACAAATAAAATATAAGACATCTTGAAATTACGATAAAAATCTAAAATATCGATATCGATATACAAGTTCGGAACTCTCTAGTTCAACAGAATGATTTACGAGCGGGAGGTTGGGGCGTTTCGCCGCTAGCCGAAAGGGCTACAGTGGACTCGGAGCAAATACGTTATTATTTCCTTTCTATTACTTATTCTGTTTTCTATGATGCAGACTTTAACAAATTTATTAATACGAGTGGTCGCCCGGTAGTCGAAATTCGAATATAAATTATGGAAACTTTTTACTTCTATGAACGTTGTATATTACAGACTGTGCGCGCGGCTTCGCCCGCGTGGATTTTAGAATTTGGTGCAGAGAAGGGTAAAAAGTATCCTATATGTTAATCCATGTTATGATCTATCTGTATTAAAAATTTCATCCAAATCTTTTCAGCCGTTTTTAAGTGAAAGAGTAACAAACATCCATCCATACTCACAAACATTCGCATTTTTTTGCGAATAGCCTCACACTAGGATTCCCTGTGTCGTGGGTGCCATGGACACACACAAGACGACAACACAACACACCCAGACCAGAAACAGAAATATAAATTCATCATTCAAATCTCTGCTCTGCTGAGAATCAAACCCAGGACCTTCCGCGCAGCGCACCGGTGTCATTAACCACTGCGCCACTCAGGTCGCCAAATCGCAGGTCGCATTTATAATATAAAATAGTTAGTACTTAGTGGACTATAATTATGTTGATAAAACTCTGGAAAATAACTCATTATTAGGTACAACCTACCAATTCTTTGCGTTTTTATACTCGTGATAATTTCTCAACGAAATGTACGTCCGATTGGAATAAAACAAAAAGTATTTTACTTCTACATAAATACCCTCGATAACATAATGCTTAATTTGGATAAGGATTAATTAGCGTAGTTTCTTTCTTCAGACGATAATATTTTTTATGAACATAAAAGCGGTTATTGTGACTAGACTATGATCGTTAGATATGTGCTCTCGCGGACTTTTTTGTAGATCTTAATAAGACCTACAAACCCGTAGGACACCATTTTGTTCTCTTGTCAATAGTTTTTGCAGCGCACGCATAAATAGGTTTTGTGCTGAACCAAGATCTAACCAACTTGCTGAGCGCTTTCGATTGTCGAACAGAATCCATTATTCATCGCACGTAACAATTCGGTTCAAAATTCCTTCATTTCTTTGCCTATTGAGTAGCGCGAGGCAGGTCTCAACGCGTACGTTGCGCTGGCGATCGTTAAGTTCGTGGGGCATCTATCAAGTTTTTTACCTTGCTATTTGTCGCAAATGGATCAAAATTGTTTTGATGCTAACATCAGAAGCTGCTGCTAGCTCAGCTGTAGATTGAGTTTCGTCAGCTTCCACAATCGCCTTTAATTCATCATTGTTGATCAAAGTCTCCGGACGACTACGAACTTCATTTTTCAAGTCAAAATTTCCAGAACGGAACCGGGAAAACCAATTACGGGTTGTGCGTTCGTTTGTAGAGTTCTCTCCGTAAACGTTTTTGATGTTACGTGCCGTTTGTGTCGCGTTGGTGCCACGACGGAACTCATATTCCATGATAAAAATGTTCAAATGTAATGAAAATAATTAACGCTAATCAATAAACAAAAGACTGAGTTTGTAAAAAGAATTGTTTTTAAAACAAAATTAATTTGAATTTAGAATACAGAGCTTTTCCAAACTTTTTTTCTATTTGAAATGACCAGAACTGAAGCACGACAATTTTATAGGTAAAGACCTATTATTTTACACAGTAGTATATCAGTAACCGTGACCGTAAGCGCGTTCACTGCGCTTGTGAGCGTAAGATCTGCATGCAGGGCATTCTGATACTAGGCATGTAGAGTGCCCGCTCCTCAAGTTGTCTTTCGCAACTGCGATAGTCGCCATGACCAATATGGCCACAAGGGCCCTAATGTCCATCGAGTCTTTAAGGTAAATATCAAGTGCCTCGACAGTACTGCTGTCAGCCTCAGTTGGGCGAGCGGCTTTTTCTATTTAGAAGTCAAGGACTGCTTGAGCATAGAATATTCCCTTACTAATCACATGATAGAGCGAGTATACACGAGAAAACATAAAATTGGGTTCAAAATTTTCTAGCAGTTATCTTTAAAATAAAAAAAAACCCAAGCATTTTAGACACACCATAGAAAGAAAATAACACTTGGAAAAAATATGTATCACTCAAAATGGCATGTATGACAGTAGCACTTAAATAAAAGGACGCAAATGACCTATAGGGGCGGTAATTTTTGGTGTCTCATTTTTTATATAGTGATATTTCATCTAGCATCATATAAAATCTTTGGTCACAAATGTGTATCATACAAAAAGTAGGAGCTTGCTATGAGCTTCTCACCTGCCAGAACCATACGACCTGCTTGCTGGTGCGCGTGTAGTGGCGGTAGATGGTGTTCCGCGCCCAGTCGTCCACGTCCACCTCTTGCATGCCGCACAGCATCAGCTCCAGCTCGCGCTCGTCGAAGTACTTCAACCACTCCAGTGGCACCACCTGCAAAAGGAAGAAAAACATGTTGCCAACTATTTGATATCTCGCATTCTTTTCAGATTTTCTTACTGTTTAAACTTTTCTTGGACTTACACGAACATTTAGAATTAAAAATTAGCCAAATTGGTCTAGCCTCTCGAGTGTTAGCGAGACTAACGAAGTAACGAACAGCAATTCATTTTTATATAACGAGATTTATTTGAAAACTTAAGAAAAGCTTAATAGTCTAAGAGCCGTTGAAGAACGACCTTCACCGATCTGATAACTCGATGAGACATTTTTGTTATCAAACATAATTTATAAACAAGTATGCCTATGATGACTTGCCTATGAAAAAGTGTTCATAGCTATTTTTAATTTAATTTTAATCAAATTTTTTCATCACCCTCACTCTTGATAACCGAATGAGTTTTATCTCAACTGATAGTTTATAACATACAGAGTATGCCTAGGTAGGCTTGCCTACTAATTTCTGTTCATGGCTACCTGGCAAGCAGATGTGAACAGGTAAGAAAATCGCTCTTTCAAAGTTCTTAGGATAGAACTAATTAACACCTTTCCTACAAGGGATGACGTTCTTTTACATTTCGCGATACAAAACAAACTTAAGTGAGTGAGCAAAAGCAATATTGCCCTGCCCCTTGCTCTGGAACTGAAACAACATTAATCACAGAAATATAAATGCAAAGAGAGAGAATTCACCGCGAAACGTTTTGCGCGTGAGCCAGATACTAGGCGCCCGCCAATACAAGACACAATCTTATCCTGGCTGAACTTTTGACAAAACTGAAGCATTAACCTTCTAAAGGACGTGGGCAGAAACCGATCGTTCAAGCAACATAAACTAAGTTTCTTTTGCATTTGAACATGTAGAACACGATAATTCCTGTCTTGTCATATTGTCCAGCCACAAGGTTTTCAAAATTTTGTCTAAATATGAGTTATGATTAGATTGCTTGATTTAAAAATATACTATCATAGATATTGAGTCCAGAAACAGTGAACAGGATGTTCCTCTCCAAGCTTATAAACTGAATATATTTAAAGCTACTTTTATTTCACCACATTCAGATTGATTTAGTGTTTGTCTACAGGTAACACCTAGGATGTTTATAGCATTTGAAGTCCATACACATAACGTAGTGTAGTAGTAGTCATAATGTCTGCATGTCATGTAAACTTGCTTTCTTTCTGTTTTGAAATATTTATTGGATCAATGTACTCAACAATTCGGAATAATACTAGTCTCTTATAGGGACCGTGCACGGCGACATCTATGCCATCTAGTGTCATTTATCGGAACTGCCATATTGCTTTATGGGTAGGATTACTACCGTATGTTAACTTTTTGAAAAGTGTATCACAAATAATTTTGTATATTAAAAGGCTCATTAAAAGTGTATTCTTGTATTGATGGATGCTCCAATACTTCCAAGAATAAAATATATAAGTATATTAGTGTAAATTCTCGTAATTTTCCACTGATAGTACCGACATGCTCTGGCTAAAAACTATACGAAAAGTTGGATAAATGCAGTTAAAAATACACGTGACATGAATTCAAACGGTAAAAAAGAACTATCAAGGTTTTTTAAATGAAACTAATATATAATTTGTTTTGAGATTAATTTAAAATTCAAGTTATTTTTATTTTCAATGAAAAGGAGAAATTTGTTCTATTTAAACATTTTTATTTATTACACAATATCAAAATACCTGGCATTCATCTTAAAATAGATACTGCTTTATGCGTTGCTCACTTTATTTAAACAATGTTATCTGAAAGTCCTCTACACCCTTTTAATACACCAACAAATTTTCTATTGAAAAACACTTGGACCAAATACTTTTAGAATTTGAAAAATATCAACGTTCGCACGACACACACTATTCTTGATATCACTAAAATCGCATTTTATACATTTTACGTAATTTAATCCGTAATTTATAGTGAAATACTGAGTTATTCCTCGTTAAAAGCGACATTATGAAAACATATGAAAAACAAAGGGACAATATTGCACTTTGTGACAGTTTGTTTCGTTTTAATCCGCTAGGTGGCGTTTTGTAGTTTCTGCACGGTCCCTATATTTACTTATGTTAATTTCATTTTCAAAATTATCATTATGCAAATGCAATTAATATGATTATAATATGAGTATGATGAATATAATTAATAAGAGTGCTCTAAGTCTAGGAAATTGCTCATTAAATTATATTTAAATAAAACCCTCTTCCCACTCATACTACAGAAAGAGGAATTCAAACTTATTTACTTATCATTCAAATTTCTGCCCTGCTGGGAATCAAAGCAAGGCTAGACCGATGCGTTAACCACCGTGCCATACAGGTCGCCATTTAATTAACATGGTATAAAAAATTCCAACTTAAAGGTTAGGTCTGAGAAATTTTTTCATCAGTAATCATTTTCACACATCATCCATGTCATACCTCATTGAAACCATCCAGAAAGGCAGATGTTTGCTCTTCGATTCCACGCGTCATCCTCCATTGTGTGACTAACTGCAGATACTGTTCTTTGTTGGCCTGAAATATGAATAAAAACATAATCAACATTTCGAAGCTTTCATATTAAAAATCCCTTTTCCATAAACAACATAATTTGCACTCTCACCTAAAACTTTACAATTTAATTTTACAATTAACATTATCAGGAATTTGGTTAAACAAGAGCCTTTTGGCAATCATCGACTAGGCAATGCTTTGCCTAGCATAATTTTGGCAGATGCCAAAAACGTTCAACACTTTACATTTTAAGCATTATGAATAAATCCCTATGGTTAATGCACGAAACCTTAATATTGATAAAGTATATGACAGGATCGTATGTTTAGTTTTACAACAAAAGAAACAAGCCTAACTAACCACAGGAGGTAATTGATTTCGTGTAATTTTTAAACAATTTGAGGCAGCATTGTTTTGAGTCAAATCTTTTAGAGGAATTTTAAGGAACAAAAACAGAATGCTTTATGATAATAAGTGCAGAGTTATCGACAGCCACCATACTGTACACTAGAGAGATTTTAGCATCTGTTTATGTATTAAATATATAATTATTAAATTTAATCTTGCATAAACGACATAACATTATTACTTTAAATAATTTTCCTAAAACTAAGTATACCTGAACCCAGGATGAAACATACTTGACATCTACACCCAAAAAAACTTAATTAAAAAGCAAAGATGTATGGATATCTATGTAGTAAAGATTATAAATAAATTACCTCAGTAACTCGTTCCTTATCACCAGAAGGCTTGAGCTCATGGTGGATCACTTGCCCAAGTACCTCAAAGTCTACACTGAACCACATTTCTAAGCCACACTCGTCTATATCATTATCTCTGATCCATACTAATGAGTTGTAGAATTCTGGATCTATTGATTCAATGTCTTTCATCGTCAGCTTCTTATTTAACATTCTCTTGTAAAATGGCATTGTGAATCCGGAATATATAAATCTACCATGATACAAAGCCATTGCTATGAATCTACCAATGAACTTGAAGTACAGTAAATGATCGGGATTGACATAACTGGCCGGATTTATTTGTAGGCTATAGTTGTTTTTATTTGCATATTCAAAGAGGCAGTACATGGGATTTAACACCTCATGTGAAAGTAAGAAAAACCATTCCCGACTGACTCCACCGTAATCCAGACCCTCTTCCCCACGGAATATTATGTACAGTCTTCTACGCAGTTCATATGCAGGTAACCTCATAATCTGAAATTAAAACACATGATGAATTCGTACCTGTTAGTATGTCAAGTACTCAAGACAATTTGGTATTTTAGAGGTGATCATCACAACATTCTATACACATAAACCCAACCTCTTATTGTGTATTCTTTCAAGCTCTGCCTATATTAAGATTCAAGTAGAGTTATTAACAGACTTCAAAAAAACAAGAAGGTTCTCAATTCAGTTTTATGTTTTTTTATGTTATCTATTATATCTTCATAAATATTTTCATAAGATCCTTGATCTCAATTTCATTAAATAATAATTATTATAAAACTTTGACAAATCTTACTTCATATCAAAATAAAACAAAAATATCAAACAATCTGCAATAACGCAAGCAGATATATTATACTTATATAAATAACAAATTAATATGCTAAATTAGCTCACCTGGTGATAAGAGTCTTCAAATAGCGTTTGTCGCGATAAGGTTATTTTAATGTGACTGGGTAAAGCGTTGCTCTGACACAGATATCTAAATTGACTAAGTTTCCATCGGAACGATCTCTCATAAGCTCTAGGTACGCCGTAGGCGCCCTGTGGGCCCTTAGGCGCGCCGGGCCGCGGGTCCTGGAATGTGGTCGTGCGCGTGTTGTGGTCCACGAAGTACCTCGTGCCCTCCTCTGTGAACCTGATCTCCCAGCCGGCCGGCAGAGCCTCCTCTAATGCGCTCACCTCTTGGCCCTGCAAACACATGTTTATTGCGTACGAACATTTATTATATTAACCACATTTATTTTTGTAAAAATGTTATACTGTTATACTGTTTTTATAAAAAAACAAACAACAATTCTAGCTTTAGGTGTCAAATTTCCGTTTTCCTTCATTTTGACAATAATAATATAGCTATACCAAGTAGGTACTTTAATTTTAGAAGTCTCATTATTGTTATTCTGGCACTCCATCTATATAATTGAAAGCTGTGCCAGGAAAGACAAACCTTCAATGGCGTCGTAACCTTCACCTTTGATATGGTCACACAAACATCTGTCTTCTATAACATCGTTGATGTCAAATTTTTGCAAGCTCATTGGATCAAGAACACGACAGCGTCCTCATCTGCACAGTTGCCAGTAAAGAAATTAGTTCGTAACTTTTCCGCAACATGCCGAAGCACCCATAAAACCCAGACGGGCTACGTCGCCCTCCGTACCTGAGTGCGCGGGTCCTCCCACTGCGTGGTGCGGTTCTTGTGGTTGACGAAGTAGACGCGTCCGTCGGGCTGCACGCGGCGCTCCCAGCCGGCCGGCAGCGCGCCCAGCCCGTCCTCCGCCGCCGCCGCCGCCGCTGCACTCGTGCCGCTCGTAGTGATCGCCGTGCTCGTCGCTGGGGTACTGGTACTACCTGCTATTGAAATCAATTTCACACTGAGTCATCAATACAGGACAGAAGGGACAGGAAAGACAGATGGATGGACACGAGTCCATCTTCCCGGTCTTTTAACGGATGATTCCAAACAAAAAGGAAGTTAACTGGAGTTTGGACACGTTTGTATTAAATATTCATGGAACTGAAAATATTTACTATTTTGTTCACTAATTTCATATGTACGAATATATAGATTATTTGCCCCGCATATCTCCAAAACGAATTGTTGTGATCCGAGCCTGCTTATATATTTTTTTCACATTATTATTAATTAGGGAGCTGGCAAGCAAAAATCTATATGATCGGCTCGTGTGGCAGACTTTATTAATAGCGATAATTATACGGTAAGGAATATTAAGGACCGCCTCTGCTACCATGGTAGCACTGCGTTGTCAATTGACAGCCCCTTAAAATGTTAAAAAAACAGGTATACTATATAATTTGCTCGTGTCTGCCTCTAAGGCTGATGCTTAAAAACCTTGTCAAAATGAAGAAAATCAAAAAGACATCTAGGACTCTGATTTTTGAAGTTATGATTTTTTTAAGATTTTTTATGATTAAAAAAAAATGAAATGCACGCTTGGCAGACCTGCAGTGCTCGTTTAAAAATCCCGTGAAAGATCGCAGAAATAGTCTGCCACCATCGTAGCGCTGCGTTTTTCATTAATAGCGCTTCAAAAATGTCGCCAAAAAAGTGTGCTATATCATTTGCTCGTGTCTGCCTCTTTGACTGTTGTTTATATTGCTTATAAAAGAAAGAAAAAAGAATGAGGCAGACACCCAGGTCACTGATATTGCGAAAGCAACAAATTAACAGGTCTATGTTTACAAAATATTAATCGAAACAAATAAATTGAAAATTGAAATGCGCGTTAGCAAAACGTGCGATTCAAAGTACCCTGTTTGTACGAGGCCTAAGACTTTGAAACTACCTGTAATGGTTAAAGTCAGTACCTAAGTAAAATGTCTGCCAAATATTTTTTGTATTCACGACCTTCATTCATTAAGAAATTTTGTCGTATTGATCCCAACTTTAATGCGTATCAATACGGAGTACGAGCAAATCATATCCCTAAATGCTCGCCAGCTCCCTAATCTATAAGGAATGATAAAAGTTTCATCAAATATGGTTCAATCATTTTTGGGACATGAACCAGAATGTGTTATGTTGTTGCCAATATTTAATCAAAATAGAAATCAAATAATTATTTTATTCAATACAAAAGAAAGACTAACATTGAGTTTTCTTAGTCTTTTAAAATTATAGTCTTTTAATATAAATTCTAAGAGGAAAAAGGGTATGAAGTTTATGAACATCCAAGCGACCACGAATACCATGAGAAAAATTAAATATTCCTATTTAACGGTAGAAAAAATACAGGAATATTATTGGAATTGGAATGTTAGATAATAATTTAAGTATTTAAATGATAATCTCCATATCATGTACTAGATAATGGTGATATGACTTCTATAGCTAATCTGATACGAAATTAAATATCAGATTGTCCTGTTCATTACTTTGTTTTAGCAATAAAATATGAAAGATAATTCTATGTGGCCCAAAATACTAAGGGGTCCACCTCTTTGAAGTGAGATTATTCTCAAATTTTTTTCAGACTGAAGACCAAACCATTGTTGATCACCCAGCCTCAACCTGCTGTGAAGTAGCTTATTTTTCATGTCTTGTATTTCGGTTTGGGAGAGTTGTTATTGGCAAAGGATCTTGATATGAGACAAATATTATATTGGTCCTCATGAGTAGCAACACACGCATGCGTATGTTTATATGTCGTCAGGTAGGCCCACCTGTTTCAAGCTGTTGTTTTCACTTACGGCTGGCCTTAAGCAATAACCTTAAGCAACTTTATCTGGATAAAAAAGGTACTTTCGCACAAATTAATATTTTTATTAAAGGAACGAGTGGAATAGAATAAGTCCGCGAACTCGAATAGAATAAGTCCAACTGCAAACACGATCGCGTGTTTTTATTTTCTCCCATAAAGGCCATTTAAATTGTTAAAATTGGCCTACATTTATAGTAATTCACTGTTTTTAAATTCAAATAATATACATTTTAGCGATCAATTCAAAATTTTAATAGTGAATGCAACCCGTCAGCAACCTATAAATTACGTGGACCACAGTACCCGTCAGGTACCTTACCATCTTACCATATAAATTTTTCGTTTTAATATTGTCATAGAAGTAGGCGTCTACTAGTCTTACAAGTATTGTCAGTAACCCATTAATGACCCACTACAGGGTCGGGTCTCTTCTCACAATGAGAGGGATGTAGGCCTTAGTCCATCACGCTGGCCTACTGCGTGTTGGTGAACTTCACATGCCTTTGAGAACATTTATTTGACCTCTCAGGCATGCAGGTTTCATCACGATGTTTTCCTTCACCGTAACAGCATGTGATATTTAATTTTATAAAGTGCACATAACTTTTTTTACAAAGTCATTGGTGCGTGCCACTGGGATTCAAACCCGGACCCCTCGATTAAGAGGTCGAATTCTTAGCCACTGGGCTATCGCCGCTTACCTAGCTGATCGATCCGCTAGTCTTATTAATTATTTGTAAATAACAGATGTTGCCTGTTACCTGAACAATAGAGCTGTTCGTCCATACTCTTGGTATGTTATGGAAATAGAATACAGTACAGAGCACGAACCTGCGCTGGATTCACTGTCGGCATCGGGCCGGTGGTGCGGTGGATGCGGCGGGTGCGGCGGCTGCGGCGCGGGGTAGAGGAAGCGCTGGTTGCCCTGCGCGACCACGTGGCGTCGCTCGCCGCGCCAGTGCTGGAAGCGCGCCAGGCGCTCTGTGTCGGGCCGCTGCCAGGTGGTGGTGCGCGTGTTGTGGTCCACGTAGTACACGCGGCCGCGCGCGTCGCGACGGACCTCCCACCCCATCGGCAGCGGCTGCGGACGCTCCCAGGACGTAGACCGCGTGTTGTGGTCCACATAGTATCTAACATTCATCAGTAACCTTTAGTTCATATATTCTTTAAATGAACTGAACTCAGTAACAACACTGCTGATAAATTATTAAGCTAAAGATCCAACACTCAATTGGCCTATCAAATTACCTTCGTCCATAGACATCATAACGCATTTCCCAGCCTGGGGGTAGTGGTTCTTCTGGAGCATGAGCTGCTCCCGTGGTGGATGTGGCGGCTGGGGCGGCAGACGGAGCGGGCGCAGGCTGCGATGTACTACCAGCTGCTTCAGGGGCCTCCTGGTGTGATGGACCTGCTCCACCCTCTAATGCTGGTACTCCTGATACTGTACCATTACTCAAGGGTGGTGGACCTGGTGGAGGCTATAAACAAAACAACAAACAAATTAACTTATACTGATAGAAATAACTTAATCTATGGAGATAAACAGGCATTTATACTCACCCGTAATGTTTGGGTTCTTAACATGGTTCTTAATGTCTCCAAATTATTCCGTAATCTAATTCTTGCACGAACCCCATCATTGAGGGGACTACGAGAATTTGTAGATTCACCATAAACTTCATGAGCTTGGCTCAGCACAGTAGGGTCTATTCTTAGACCATCAAGTAGCAACACCAACTCTGCTGTTTTTACTTCAGTATTTGCACAAGAACTTTCTTGGGTAACACTCTTCATCAAATCTGAAATAATGAAAAAATTAGGAATGTTTTGAACAATCTATTTCATTCAAAAAATAATTCAGAAGATAAAAATTTACCTATTGTCAATTCAATATTTTCACATTTTCCATTAAAATATAGTAGAATTTTTAAAAGATTAACCCTCTTCTCCCCAATAACATGGTCTTTTCTGAAACTATGGTGGTCTGCAAGTCTGAATAATATCTGTGAAACAGGAGTCACCAGCACTGTGAAGTCTTCCTTCCATTTTGGATGTTGAGTGTTTTTAATTACTTCTGTTCTTCTGGAGACCTTATCATCTATTATCACTTGTAAGTAAGGGTTTGGTTTAAATAGGCCAGAATTTCTGATACTTGCAGATTCAACTGTAACCAAATGTGATTTGATGTAAGACATTTCAATAAATTCATGGAAATTATAATTATGTGCATATTTTTGATTATTTTTGATTATTTATTAACTAAATGAATTAACCAAAATATTCACATTTATACATGTCATGTCAGTACCCATTAATGACCCACTACAGGGTCGGCTCTCCTCTCACAATGAGAGGGATGTAAGCCTTAGTCCACCACGCTGGCCTACTGCGGGTTGGTGGACTTCACATGCCTTTTAGAACATTTTTTTGTGAACTCTCAGGCATGCAGGTTTCCTCACAATGTTTTCCTTCACCGTAACAGCAGGTGATATTTAATTTCCTCCCCCCATTTAATTTCGACCCTTCGATTCGAGGTCGAATTCTAAGCCACTGGGCTATCACCGCTGCTCATCTATCTGCTGCTAGCTGCTATTATTATAGTAATTAAAGTCTTATGTACCTTAGATGGGGCATTGCATTTTATTCAAAAAATATAGCAGTGTTAGGGAATAAAAACAGTAATTTACCTGTTAAACTGAGTTGATGGTATGTGGCCAAAGAAATAGGAGTGGTAAGTGTGGACACTGTATCTGTCATATTGATGTGATTAATTCATAATACCACACTAAAATTAGACTTTCCATTCCACTTTTATTAAATGCACCTAAAAAGAGCAAACTATATAAAGAAACTACTTAAGTTAACCGATAAAGACTGAACAGTTCATACCAAGAATAATTATTATAAGATAGTTTGTTTAAGCTGGCTAGAATGTTTATTCTGGAATCCAATATCACAGTAACAGATAGTGCTAAACTTGCTTATATGTAAAAACTATCCATTAATAATAAAATAAAAATTCACGCACGGAAATCGACATACAGACATGTTTTTCGTATTTAAAATAATAGTTCAGGTAATACTTGATAACACTTACAATAGCATTAGTATGGCAAACAATGATTTAATCGTTTGTCACAAAGAAAAAATAAAATAGAAACTTTACAATACCATGATACTGCAACGACGAAATCCTATAGATTAGGTCATTATCAATGTCTTATCTTACTGAAGCCTGAAAGAAATGGACAAGAACATACGAATTGAACAAAGGTTTGATAGCCAAAAAAACTTCACTGTACACACGAAAAGTACATCAAGATCATAATTTTAGGTATCTCAATTATTTCACCAATCATTAAAGCCATTAGCTAAACTACGTTGTAGTAAACAAAAATAATTCTGAAAATAATTAGTCACAACTTCATCTTATTACCACCACAGACAATATTTTTTTCGAACACACGGAACAGTCGGAACACACTAATCGAACCATGAAGAATAGAGCTAAGGAGGAACATCTGTAATAGGTACATGAAAAAGTGTCCGTCGAAATGCACTAAACTAGGGTGGCGCCACTTTAGCGCGAGGTATAAATCTTAAAGGAAGCGCGAAGTGCCAAATTTTGAATATCTGATGAATTTGTAATAATTAACAAAAGAGGAGATATTTCAGATCAAAGTGGGCAGTACGACATGTCGCGAGGTATAAATTTTAAAGGAAAGCGCCATTGAATATCTGAAAATTTATGTATAGTATTAATAATTGAATAATAACTCTTTAGGTTTATATTTGGGTAAAGCCACCAAAATTGGATTATTGGTTCTTAATCTAGATGAAAACAGAAAAGTTGAAAATCATGTCTAACGTCCAATGCACACCCGACTTGTTGTCGACGGCACTGCTCTTGAAATTGCAGACGAATATATTTATGGGACAAGAAGTTCCTTTTTGTTTCTATGCATTTTTCTTAACTGAGGGAATGGTAAAAGTTTTATCAAAATCGGTTCAGTAATTTTCGTGATATCAACTTAAAACTAAAAATTAGGAAAAAAAATATTTTAAAAAATTAAACCGTTCAACTGTGTTTTTGTATCAAGAATTTTGTTAAAGATAAATTTTGACACCAACCTTAGAAAATAGTTAGCCTAAAGTATGTAACAAATTTTATTTTATACTTTTTTGAAGTCGGTTTAATTTTAAAATTGCTTTTTTTTCATAGTTTGGGATTTTGCCATCCACGCACACATAAAAAATTCAACCTGTATAATTAGTGTTTCATACCAAAACACACTGCCAGGAAATTACAGTGGTCAAACAAAAAAAAGTTTAGTAATTTGGGACAGGTGAAAAATCCTGTACACGCAATTATCATCACCAAAATAATATATGGTTACTTGTAAAAATATGGAAACTTGCACATTTGTTTCTCTAAAAACCAGTTTTTTTGCGTCGGAACTTTCTCACGGGACCTTAAGATTTTCTTAATTTTTAACAGAATTCACTTACTGCGTTTTCAAACCTGCTGAAAAGGACAAATAGCTGATGAATTACATATTGTTATATCTTATGAGATATAAGAAATGAAATAATCTATCAATTAGCTAGTGTCCCATGAAGTCTAAAACAGCATTTTTCTTATTATTTCAGTTAATAAGCCAGAATGCCAATCATTGTGGGGGTGCCAATTGTATGAAATTTTTGTGAAATAGTTTTATGTGCAATTTTATGTAAACATAAGAAAAATACAAAATAAATTAGTATGCAAAAATGTTTGTTAAGATTTTTTTGTTGTGAATATTTTTTTTATTTACCCGGCAACATAAAATTTAAAGTTACTTTTATATTACATGAGACCAATTTTACGGCCTTACCCATTTATAACATTATTTTGTACTACGCATGTAGTTGAAATTTTCAATAACTAACTACTTTAGTCGACAATTATAATTTTTGTAACTAGGCGTACTTTAATTCGTTACTACATTCGTACCATACCTATGTCTACACCATCGCCATCTAATTCGTTTACAAACAATTGCTAATAAATTGCTACATTCATACCATACCTCCGTCTACACCAGCGCCATTCTGGAAGATTTTGGAACTGTTATTTATACCAGGACACTTTTTTCAATTTTCTACTATATGAGATAATGTTCCATGACTCGAACGAACGAACGAGATGAATGAAAGAAAATAGAAAAAATTGAAATGAATGATCATAGAGTTGCCATATTATGAACTTTCATACTTAACGTTCATTTATGAATTTATTAAAACTGCTGAACTATAAAGTATAGTTCAGTAATTTTTATTGAAGAAGTAATGTTATGTGCTGTTTACGGCTTTAAAAGCAGATAAATAAGGAAATATGAGGAAAAGCAAGAGTTTTCTTTCAAAGGTCAAAGACAAAGACAAAACATTTATTTGTATAAGTAGTTCATCCGAACTGACATACAAATTTAATATTAGTTAAAAGAAGAGTTTAACATAGAAATCAAGTCAACTTTTAAGTTTTTAACCAATAGATCAGCTAAAGTTTTAAAAAAATAATACGGGTGGCACTTGGAGACTGCCGCGGTAAAGCTATAGCATGGCACTTTTTATCAGGTTCAACTAGTCGCGGGCTCGAACTCACTCGTGAACGCTCACCAAAAAGCACGCTGTCTCACCTAGCATTGTGTCTAAAAGAGATAGAGTCAGTTATGAGCAGTGTTGGTGCCGATGTTGGTGGCCTGAGTGGACTGTATGCTGGTTGTGGGTTCACTCAAGTAAACTAGAAATTTGCACTTTAACACCTTTTTATTCTTGTAATAATAGGTAAAAGTAACAATTGTATAGAAGAAAAAGAAAATGTTAATAGTGAAATGTAAGAAGAAGAAACAATGGAAAATTATTCCATGACATAATGAATTAAAATTATTACTTTTAATTATTATTGTTTATCTTATACATTTAAAAAGAGGTTGAATGTTGGAGTTTCCACCAGTTAGCAGCTAGTCTACACGCATACGTCTCTCGTCGCACGCGCACAAACACCGTCGCGACACTGTGCCGAAGTCTGCCGAAATGAAAGGACGTTAGATGATGCACGGCTTTTAACGCCGTCACCGTCGGAGTCGGGGGTGTTAGGTTTATTTTCGTTACCGAATTTCTTGATTCAGTCACCGCGCTCAAAGCCCGCGATAAAAGCTATGCAATAGCTTAATAATGGACTGCCACTGATTACATAAAAACTTTTATTTCATTTGTATTCTGTTTCCAAAATGACTATATTATTATATAAAAGATAATCATGGAGAATAAATAGAAGGAGTGTCATCTCATATAGTAGAAAATTGAAAATAGTGTCCAGCTATAAATAACAGTTCCAAAACCTTCCAGAATGGCGCTGGTGTAGACGGAGGTATGGTATGAATGTAGCAATTTATTAGCAATTGTAAACGAATTAGATGGCGCTGGTGTAGACATAGGTATGTTACGAATGTAGCAACGATTTGAAATACACCGAGTTAAAAAATTATTATTGTCGACTAAAGTAGTAATTTATTGAAAATTTCAACTACTTGGGTAGTACAAAATAATGTAGTAAATATAAATTTAAAGAAATATTATTCAATTAATACAATTACCTACATAAATTTTCAGATATTCAAAATTTGGCGCTTCCTTTAAAATTTATACCTCGCGCTAAACCGTCACCACCTTATTGCATTTCGACGGAGACTTTTTCATGTCATGATACAGATGTTCACTCCTTAGCTCTATTGTCCATGACTGGAACGCATCAGCCTGTATGAGTTCAATCCTTCAATCTATCCTCACTAGTCCATGGCATTTGTGCCACTGTGCTGTCAGCAGTCAACCTGTCATATCAACTGTCAATCAATAATTGTTAAAGATTGCGAAAGAAAGAAAATTAAAGTAAGAATCAAAGAAATAAATTAAGAAAGTGTCAGATTGGTGTTGTGTTTTCTTAAATAAAATTAAATGCTTTCTTCGTCAATTAATCAAATACATTCATTGCACCTATATCTCTGTCTGAGCTTTCTATATTTCATTTCTTATTTTTGCATTAGTACTAATACCCGGACAAAGTTACACCTTTTCATAGTTTCAGTCATTACAGATCAATACCTACTTAATATTGATTTGTACAATCGAGTTGAGGAACTGAAAACAATCAGCTGATCAACGAAGAGGTAAACCGTGAATTATTAAAATTATTTTGTATTATGAAGTTTATCCAATTGTTGCTACAATCCTATCTTAGATTAAATAAAATATCTAACTGTATCTAGTAATACCACAACTACCATCTCTCTGAATTTTGCTGTCCTGGGCATAGAAAAAAGCCTGGAGACAGCCTAAGAAATCCATGCTGAATCCAAGTGCATCAATAACTTTACTAAATTATGTACATTTAAAAAAATAAAATTTTTGTTTATTAGCCTTAAGTAATGGTGAACGCATAATAAGGTAACCTCATGCAGCTTTCCTGAGAGTTCTCCATAATGCATGTAAAATTCACAAACCTGAAGGCCAACCTCAGGCCAATTTGGTAGACTAAGCACTAGTACCCTTCTAGTTATGCTTACAAATGTTTTAATGTCCTGAGGTTGATCAAATGTATCACTTTCTTTGTAATGAAAAAGGATAGTGAGTAACAAACTCACAAGAACTAGAAAAATACAGTATCTATGGCAACCTTTCCTTCCAACAAGCTTTGATGAAGGTGGCATTGAAGTATCTCTTTAATTTACGTGTAGGGTAGCATTCCAGCAAAGATTTCACATCAGGGTAAAAAATTAAATCAATAATTTGATATTTTTTTATACTCAATATTTTTTTTCACCTCAATAAAGCCAATGCATTTATTTATCATAAAAAAAACAACAGTTTTTTTATTTTTCTACTGAATTTAACATTTTTCCTATAGATGTGGATGAAGAAATAAAAGTGATTTACTTGAAAAGCATTAATTCATTAAAGAAAACAATTTGAATTGATGAAAATGATGTGTGTTATACAAAACTCAGATTTTAAAAATTCTGCTTGATCCTATTCAATTTTATGGATTCTACAATCTTGTTGATATTTCAAAAATAGTCTTCATTTTCCATTTATGGTCAATGTGGGGAAGACCGTCTGGGGGGTAAGGCCTTCTACTGGGCTTTTTTCAAAACATAACAAATGAAGACAATGTGTCGCACAGTAAATTAAACAGTCAGCAATGCTCTTTAAAATAAACATAAATTGATCTTGTTATAAGACATCTTTTGTAATGAAAATATCCTTCAAAAATTTTTGGTGTTTTGAGAGTTCATTTTGACCAAATCAACCTCTGGAAAAACAATAATTTTAAAAGTATTTATCATTAAATTTATACTAAAATGTCTTTGTTAGTAACCACTTTAATGATTTACTACATTTATGAAATGAAAATTGGTTTTGCTTTTGAAATATCTGCATTTGATTTTTTTGATAGTTGAAAAGCTTGTGGGGGGGAGGACCTTCTGGTTGAAGGGGGGGGAAAGACCGTCATATGACTGTCTCTCTCTCTCTCTGTCAGAAATTATAAACCTTTTCTGGTATGAAAGTCCTAATGTAATTCGATTGATTAATAAATATCTTACTATTCTATGGAACGAACAATATTTGTATATTATGCATATATGTACTCATAAATCCATTTAATGTTTTTATATGCACAATATTTTCCCGCGCAATATGGCGTACCCGATTAGTCAAAGACTACCTTTGTATTGCTTTTTGTATCAAAATCTTGAATCACATTTGTGACAGACTAAGACATTGCAAATAACATCCAGTGTTTTTTTTTTAATTTTACGCGATCTAGCATCACGTCATCCATTTTATTTTCATAAAAATAGTCGTCTTAGCACAGCTCGCAACTTTATGTTGAGATGAAAATAATGAAAATACTATCTGTACAGGGTTACCTGTAAAACACTAGCAACCTCGCAGCACTAGGTAGCTAACACCGTAATCAACAACTTTTGTTCTATGAGCTCGAACATAACTCAAGACATAAAAGGAAATTAAATTAATAAATATTTTTGTATAAAATTAAAAATTAACAAATTACCAAAAGTCGTAGAACAAAAAATTGTTAGCTACCTAGTGCTGCGAGGTTGCTAGTGTTTTACAGGTAAGCCTGTATAACCAATCCAAGATTTGAGACAAAATTTTTAGAATTTTAATATGGATGACGTTTTTGGGATATTTTGGCATTAGTATGATGAAGAAAATATTAAATTTGAAATTGAAGATGGCGGACTAGACTTTTTTGAAATCTTGGTCATAGGTATCGTTTTCGGGATATGTTGGGATGAGGATGATGAAAAATATATTAATTTTGAAATCCAAGATGGTGGATCTCACTTTTTTGAATTCTTGGTCATGGGTATGGTTTTCGGGATGTTTCGGATGAGGATTATGAAAAATACATATATTTTTAAATCTTAGGTGGAGACAGCTTTTTTGAATATTTCGACAAGAATATCTTGATGGGTTGGCTTTTTTGAATATATTGAGATGGATATAGACATGGTATGATTGGGTGAATATCGATTGATCAAAATATTTCGTAACAACTTTAAACCTATATATGAGAAAAGAAACTTTTTCTTTCTTTCTTTCTCTTATTTCATAAAAAAATGTTAAAACCCCTGACTTCAATTTTATGGGTCTTCCCCACATTGACCATAATTGTTTATAGTGCGCATATGTTTCACTATCATAAATATATTTTATTTAAAAAAACGTAATAAATATGCATAATATGTTTATGTATATGTTATTTTGTCAGCTTCATGTTCTTAAACTATCTGATTATGTGATCATTTGGAATAGTGTTAATAATTAAAGAAGAATTATTGTTTTTGGAAGCAATAATGAGTCCCAATGTCCCACACATCACTATGCTTTAAAAAAATAAATTATAGTTTCTAGAAATCTGTTTCTGTATTAAATGGCAATTTGTTTTTAAATTTTTATAATTTTGTGTCTGCATTATTTTTTAATCGCAAATTAAAATAAAAAGACATGCTAAGATTGTTTACCAAATATGACAAGAGAATAAAAATGAACTTGAGAAACATTTGTAATGCTGAATATTATTTGATCCAAGAACATTGTTTCAGATCATGAGTCCAGTGGAGAGTGTGCCAATAGCTGTGTTAAACCATGTAGATGATTATGTGGAGTTACTTTATGATGACATTCCAGAAAAAATTAAAGGCTCTGCATTAATTCTTCAGCTGGCTCGTAATCCTGATAATTTGATTGAATTAGCAAGAAATGGTATGTATATCAGGCATCAACTTTTCATTTTGTTTCTTGATATAATTTTTATCACAGGATTTTAAAAATATTATTGAAACAATAAAAAACCAATTGAAACCAAGATCAACAAATTATCTATACAAATAAATAAAATTGAAGTGTTTGTAATATAAATATATATGCGGTACATATAACAAAATAACATTTTTTACAATTTTTGTCTGTCCGTCTGTTTGTTCCGGCTAATCTCTGGAACAGCTAGTTTCTAAAAAAATATTTAGTGTAACAATATTGTCTAACAACTACTGTTCATTATATGTATGACTGAAGATATAATGAAAATTAAAGCACTCTCCACACTATGCTAACCTTGCATCCTAAAAAATTTGGATGGACTAAATTGGATGAGATCTGTCAATGTGTAGGGATGTAGTTCATTCATTCAACCATATTAAAAATTCAATAATTTTATGACGTCATTAATGTCATGGAAAATGAGATGACCAACTGTCATAGTCCAGTGTTGCCATTAGTAACATCTAGTTTATGGAGACAATTAAGTAAAAAGTTGCCAGTTTTGGGGGCTATCACGAAGTTTTGTCAACCCCATCCTAGAGTAAAAGGGAAGACAAGCTTAAAAAATGTGGATTATCTAAAATATGATAAAAATTGAACAATTATAACTATATGTAGCCTCAGCCAAACAAGATAATGCTGGATTTCCTTTAAAGTAACAAACATCCAGACTAATGCCATCATTTAAATGTAAGATAATTATTATGTCGGGTCTAGTACTGATGCGGTTTTGTTGAAACAGGGGGGAATATGTGTAAAAAATGAGATTATGTTAACATTTTGTATTATTTCATCTGTGGTAGTAAATAAAGTAAGGTAAACATAGTGTGTAGAGTATGACCTAATTTTTAAGGCAGTAAGTTTAGCATAGTGTGGATAGCGCTTAATGACTAAAAATTTTTTAATTTCAGAAGCATTATTAAGTGCTCTCTCCAGAGTTCTCAGAGAAGAATGGAAACGGAGCATTGAGTTGAGCACAAACATTGTTTACACATTCTTCTGTTTCTCTACGTATATTGAATTTCATCCTGTGATAATTCAATATAAAATTGGTTCATTGTGCATGGATGTAATAGATTATGAATTGAAAAGATATGACCAGTGGAAGGAAAAAGTAGAAGGCAAGAAACAAATTTTAACACCTGACAAGGTAAGTTTTGCAAAGTAGGTGTTTTGAATTTGACAAAACAATATATTATATTGATAAGGCGGTTTTCCATTCGCCGGCACCGGCGCCGGCGCCTTGCCGGTCCATATGACTTTTCATACTTAACGTGTAACTTAGAGAATTCATTCTTGACTTTACTAAAAATACTATAGTTAAGTGGTATTGAACAAGTATAAATTAGAAAATATGAGGAAAAGCAAGAGCTTTCTTTTCATAAGTTTTCATGTTTTCTAATTTTCTACTAAGCAGTCCAGATTGGTGTAAATTGATGGATTGAAAATGTGTTATTTGCCTAAATTTTCAGTCTAAGTAACAAGATAAATTAGAATAAAAATCCTTTTTATGAAAATAATACGCAAAAATCAGTTAAAATAAGATTCAAAGTGTACCCCATAGCGCTTTAGTCTATTATTACAATTGGTTTTAGGAACTTAGATTTTTAAAAAACGCTTAAGAATTTTAACGTTTTTAAAGTTTATGTTACTTTTTATTTTCTACAGCACACTGATTATGGAAAAAATGAATATATTGTTTAACACCCTGCTTCATTAATTTTTTGTTTTAGAGCAATTATTATTTCTGAGTTTCTTTAGGAACAAATAAATAAACAATAAAGTTTATTTGCTTACTATATTCACACAAAAGTTAAAAATGAAGAAATATTTATTATTTTCATTGAACTTTTTGCAACATGAATATATTATTGCCAGATATGTTTATTGTTGTTTAAACAGTGCCAGACACTAATTTTGAATTTAAAAAATTTCATTGCTAGCTCTTGTACCATATCTGCATACATACTCCTATGAAATTTGGTATACTTGTTTGGAAGCCATATTAGACCAACATATTATGTAAATATTTTGCAGTTCCGTTAATATTACATACACACGTGTGGAATTCATAAATCTCCTTTTTTGTAGTTGGTTAAAAATAAAAGTTATCAATAAGAAGTCGATTAATATTTGTATTACTTAATATTGTTGCAGAATGAGCTACCTAAAAGTCGAATTCCTGAGCCGAAGCGCAGACCAAAATCAGGAACGTGGGCAGTCGCTGATGTTAATTTACAGAAAACTAGAACTGTAGTGTCTAGTTATCATGAGGATCTTTGTAATGCTTCAGATGAATATTTATCAAAAAGCGATGAAGAGCAGATGAAGAGAAAACTTAAAACTTTGTCTAAAAGACAAGAGCAGTTATTGAGAGTTGCATTTTACATGTTGCTCAATATTGCAGATAATGTAAAAGTTGAAGAGAAAATGCATAAGAAGGATATAGTAGGTTTGCTTATAGGAGCTATGGAGAGACATTCCAATATAGATTTGCTTATACTTATTGTATCATTCTTGCAAAAATTGTCCATTTTTGTTGAAAACAAAAATGCTATGGCTTCTAAAGGAATTATTGAAAAACTAGCACCTTTATTAGATTCACCTAATGCTGACTTGGTTAATGTTACTCTAAAATTATTGTTTAATTTAACATTTGACACTAAATTGCGCAACAAAATGATCAAAATTAATCTTCTGCCTAAATTCATACAATTTACAAGTAAGTTACATTAGTTATTACAATTCTCACCTTTATTCAATATCGGCCATATAAATGTATTAACGGTTCAATGCAAATTACAATGTTTAAGGTTACCATTTATTTTAGGTGATGACAAACACATTAATCTTGCTATGAAAATTTTATATCACCTTAGTATGGATGATCGTGTAAAAATGATGTTTACCCAATCAGACTGTGTTAAACTGGTAAGTCAATGCAATCAATTTGTCACTGAAGAATTCTACATTAAATTTTACTAGTATTTACTATACAGGGTGTCCTGTAATCAGTGGACCGATGGAAAACTAGTAATGGGATCATTAACTATCAAAATAACTAAGATTTTAAAGTAATAAAAAAGTTATTCATTTTAATCAACATCAAGGAGCATCGACGGCCTGAGTGGTTGGGACATCGGTGCGCTGCGCGGTTGGCCTGGGTTCGATTCCCAGCAGAGCAGAGATTTGAATGATGAATTTGAATTTCTGCTTCTGGTCTGGGTGTGTTGTGTTCTTGTCTTGTGTGTGTCCATGGCACTCACGACACAGGGAATCCAAGTGTGGGGCTATGAGTGTGAAGCATTATTTATTTATTTTATTTATTCACCACAAAATTTCCATAGAAATAACTTAATAGTAGAAATTAAGAAATTGAACAAAAGGTAATTTTAAGGTAAATTTATGGCTCACCCCCATTTCTCCAGACATCACGTATAGGCGTTGGGTTTTAACTTTAACCCAATACCACTTGATGCCTTTCATCGAAAATAATACACAAAATTGCGTGTTTAAATTTCACATAAAAAGTTAGTACTACTACAGTACAAAATGGTCGCATGTGCAAAATGAAGATATCTCGAGCTATGGTATAATAAAAATTTGGCAGCCAAAGATGTTGATGAAATTATAAATGTTGGTGACAGCCCTTCGGCGAATATTGAACATTCAATAACTCGATATGTTGCATTCTGCTCATTTTTTATTATAGTATGGAAGACTACTAAATCTTTTCAACGGTGATGAAGAAACATGCAACTTCATAGAAATTGACGAGAAATAAATATAAAACAATATTTACTATTGTCATTAATGTTGCGCTTTGTTTTTAGTTATTTTAATTGGTTTTTTCTTGAGCTGGTAGTGATAGAGATGCTTTATAATGCAAGGAATATGTATAAAACAGTTATTTGAAAAAAGTTATAACATAATTAAACAAATTTCTGAGTTCTATGGTTTTTTTCTCGAGTTTTAAAATATTTTTTAAACTAGACCAAACTTGGGCATGGTTTCTTAGTAAAAGTTTTACATCACATTAAGACACATCAAATGGGAATATAAACTGTACGTGTCCGCAAATGAGGCTAAATTTCATACTGTGCTTCTGTTTTGTATGTAAATATTGTGAAAACATGCTCCCTGATGTTAATTAAATATGAATAACTTTTTTATTACTTTAAAATCTTAGCAAATTTTACATTTTAGGTATCAGTATGAATTGCAGATATTTTTAAAATACAGCTCCACAATTCCATAATAAAATTTTTTTGCACAAGCTTCTTTAAAACATCACAATGCCAATGTAGTAAAATTCTTACTTTTTAATCATGTTTAATTATATCTTTTAAAGCACTAGACCACTAGGACGATAAAATTTAGTAATTTTGATAGAATTACCATCCATACCAGTTTTCCATTGGTCCACGAATTACGGGACATCCTGTATAAATTTTAAAACAATGAAAAACTAAAAAAGAATCATGAATGGCACAATGACCACAGCTAAATTCTTAACTGATGTTATAGTGATCTATAACATAACAATTTCAGATAAGATAGAATATTTTCTCGTTTAATTCATTTAAGATCGATTTTAATTATTCGGATTGTAGTTTTTGAAATGATTAATGTCGCAAGTTATTAATATGGTGTAAACGTGCAGCTGACGGACATGCTGCTGCTGAACGTGAACAGCGAGGCGCGGTGCGAGGCGGGCCCGGGCGGCGCCGACGTGCTGCTGGCGCTGTGCGTCAACCTGGCGTGGTGCGAGCGCGCCGCGCAGCAGGTGGCCGCCGAGGGCCGCCTGCGCGAGCTGCTCGAGCGCGCCTTCCGACACCACAACTCCATGCTCATGAAGCTCATTCGCAACCTCTCGCACCACGCGCAGATCAAGCCGCTCTTTGTGGTAATGTTGCATCCTTTGCATGAATTGCATGTTTATATTCAGGGAAATCGATGTGGCAAATGTTGCCAGTGTCGGCCGAGCAGGATTGAGATATTTAGGTATCTTACCATCCCCTTCAGAAGCGGATCTACCACGCCCAGGAGGGGTAAACCCTGAGGACTAACCCCATGATTAGGCCTAGGTGTTTGACGTGAGGAGTTCCATTAGCACACGCCGCCAATTTCAAGAAATTTGATAGTATAACATTTTTAAAATTTTAGGAGTTCGTTGGTGATATTGCTGGTGCAGTTACAAGTGGAGAAGTGTCTGAAGAATTCGTAATAGAATGCATTGGTACACTCAGCAATATTTTGCATCCTAACAACAACATCGATATTTATGCTGTTGTCGAGAGATACAATTTGATTCCCTGTATAATGAAGATTTTGGATCCAGGTAAAGTTTGTATATTATTTTCGTGAATGTTTTATACGGGTCAAATAGCGGGCCGATATAGGTATGCGCCACTCACAATCAAATTAAGGCGCATGTATTTTACCTGTGAATAAGAATACATAAACTGTAAAACACTGGTGGCCTCGCGGCCCTGGGTGGCTGGCGCCATGAGCAACAACTTTTGTTCTATGAATTCGAACATAACTCACATAAAAAACAAATAGTTTAACAAGTTTTTGTGCACTGTTGTGACATTTGTAAGTCATGTTTTTTTTTCATTCATAATCGCTCACATAAATGGCAGGACGACGCGACGATAACGCGCGCTCGCGAAACGAAACCAAAGGATGTAACTCGCAAGGTAGTACTTTTTTTATAGCTTAGTAAGGTTGATTTCACATAAAATGTTGTTTAATTTATGTCTTTTCATTTCTAAGTGACAGGAGTAATTTATTGCTTTGCTCGTTTTTTGTGACGAATGATTGAAGCACTGAAAAGAAGATGAAACTGAAAAAAAAAGAAAAGAAGATTGAATGAACGAAGAATAAGATAATATTTTGAAGATTTTCTACCTTATTGCTAAGTGGCATGGTTGCAATTAGGTTGAACTTACAACTGTTTTAAAACTTTTGTCTTAATTCTTTAGTAAACAAATGAAGCCGTATAAGTATGTATCCATGCGGACAGCATTCAGCTTTGATTTTGTACGTGACCCGATATCTAGTGTATTGTTGATCGAAGATAATAATTATAACACTTTCTTCGCCAGATAATTACCTACCTAGTTAGTTCTTTCTTGTCTTTGCTTGTTAAAAAATTTTTAGTCAATAATAAACAATGTAATTTAAACTCTAATGCATGCAAAGAAACAAAAAGTTGGTTGAAACCATGATCAGTAGTAAAAATATTCAATAGAAATAACTTATCAATATAATTATAACGCCCGTCAAAGTTTTTGCTCATAAAAACTAAACACCAATGCCTATTCCGATATTTTCCGCGGCACTGAGGCCTGCGTGGGGTCACTACTTATTGTAGTAAAGCGCAAACCCAACTTATATTTCTAACATAGTGTATTAAAAACCAGGGCATGTATCTCCCCGAGGCAACTATCCGGCTTTTACCTTAATCTTTGCGATTTGCGAAGTTAGAAATATTCAAGCCGGAAATGAAATTAATAAATATTTTTGTATGAAAATAAAAATTAACAAATTACCAAAAGTCGTAGAACAAAATCGTTGCTCATGGCGCCAGCCACCCAGGGCCGCGAGGCCACCAGTGTTTTACAGTTAACCTGTATTGTTTACAAACATGACAACCAACTTCAAACTTGAAAGCAAGTTCCTTTACGGCATTTTCATTCATCGTTACAGCCAGTGATATTTCATTTTATAAAGCGCACAACGTAACATTAGAATCCGCACGGATTTGAATCCGAACACCTCGAGAAAGGGGCCGAATTCTTAGCCACCGCTATGACGCAAATGCATTAATATGTCTAATTTTATAAGTTCGTGTCGAGACAAACGGTTTATCTATAAACGCGGCTTCAGAAAAGACTAAAAAGTCCATAATAACGAGGTCCGGTTATAAAGTGGTCGTCCGGTGTTCAGGTCGCAAGTGCGACCCGGAGCTGGTGCTGGAGGGCGTGGTGGCGGCGGGCGCGCTGGGCGCGGAGGAGCGCGCGGCGGCGGCGCTGGCGGGCGCGGGCGCGGCCGAGGCGCTGGTGGCGGCGCTGCGCCTGCGCCAGGCCGACGACGACCACGTGCTGCAGACCGTCTTCGCCTTCCGCCAGCTGCTCTCGCACCCGCGCGCCGCCGACTACCTCGTCAATCGGACCGGTAACCTCCACGTGTTGTACAGTGGCCCCCGCAATGCGAACATTGCCTCCTATGCGCCTGGCCGCCGTGTCGGTGACGTTGTCGCTGGCCTACTGACTACGGCAGGCGATTTTTACACACGAAACGGAATATTTTGTTGCAAACCCTATATTTTTCGATGACGTTTTTGGATTGAGGTTCCCGGCCTATTAGCAGTTATTAACAATGCCTAATTAACTTTATTCATTTGTATTTGGCTAGATTGTAATCAATATAAAGTACCTACTGAAGATGTTATTTTTCATTGTTTTCATAGACCCCCGACGCAAAAGAATGGGTGTTATAAGTTTTTAATAAATAAGATCTAAGAATCTAATTTTATCATGAAACTTAACGAATTTTGTAATTTCGTGCTTTGCAGAGGCTCCTGCTTATCTCATTGATCTCATGCAAGATAAGAACGTGGAAATAAGAAAGATGTGCGATTCCTGCCTCGACATAATATCACAGATGCAAAATGAATGGGCTGCGAGGATAAAGGTGAGTTAAATTATGATGGCAGAAAATTTACATATAGTTATATTTCCTGGGCTCATTTAAGTGTTATATAACTGCTATATAATATCCAAGTTATTTTGTTGGGAATAACGCGTTACGTTTTGTTTAACTACATTTAGTATAACACCTGTGTCATCAAAACTAGCTTAAAGTCTATACGCTTAAAGGAAATTCCTGCTATTTTATGTAAAAACAAGCGTGTAAAAACAAGCAGGAATTTAGTCAAAAAGCAAATCGATGTCATCTGGTGTCTGAGATAAAAACGTTTAAGTTGCCATTTTGAGAACATTATTTGGGTAGATAAGTTACCAGCGTAAATTATTACTGGTGTTACTAGTTTACAATGAATAAGAAATCACACTCTAATTAAATTAAATTATTATTCAGATAATAAAAAAGTAATATCCCAGTGGCTTATAATTCAGCTATGACTCTTAAAAGATATGTGTGCTTTATAAAATTAACCTGAAACATTGTGAGGAAACTTGCACGCCTGAGAGTTCAACATATCAATCCGCAAAAGACCAGCGTGATGGACTAAGGCCTCTGTCTTATCCATTGTGAGAGGAGACCTGCAGTGGGTCACGTATGGGTTGAGACATTAACAGATTTTAGGGCATACCATTTGTGAGCGAATGGAAGTTGTACGATTGAGACATACAATCACTGTCACGTGTGGTGCTTATTACCACTATAACACCTAATAATTTTATTATTATTACGTGTTATCCTTATTATCCGTCTTAGTCATACTGCAGTGTAAAACACATAATTCACTTCAAATGAATCATTTGTAATTTTAAAGATTACTGGGAAACAGTGTACATGTACACTGGGACAGTATGCGTGTATGTATGTATTACAAACATCAAATAAAGTTTGAGATCACTAGCAAAAGATGAATTTTTTAAAAATTTTTCTTTTTAAAAATAATGTTGCTTACGTAACATCTTTTTATAAAAAAGATACACTTGTTGAAATAAAAAAAATTAAATTATTTTTTATTAACTAAGATTGTATTTAGGGGCCATGGTTTATTCTACATGACCTGACAATTCCATTAATTCGTATTGATTGTCGATAACACCCGCACAACGAGCTCAACGAATCATCGCTGCTCTGCGTGAATATCATTACCAGGTCAGACTGGCCTGCCGGCTCGCCTGACTTAAACCCGATAGAACAAGCTGTTTGGAACCGTCAGCCCCCTCCCCAGGCAGTGCCAGAGATCAGGGAAGCCGTTATTCAAGAATGGGACAGGTTACCGCAAGAAATGCTGCATAACTTTCTCAGCATGCCAAGAAGGATTGCCGCATGTGTTCGAGCCAGGGGAGGAGTTATCTTATACTAAATAAAAACAATTTAATAATAAATGTGGATAATGTTTAGTTAAATCCTCTTTTTCTTTCAATTATTTAATAGGCAAAATTGCACTAGGACTTTTAAATTCATTTTTTGTTTCAACAAGTGTAAAAAAATAAGGATAACCTAGTAGATTTTAAAAAGGAACTAAAACATATCTAACAGTAAAAGCGTATTACTCTGTAGCCGAATTTCTATCAGAATAGAAAATAAAGTACTAATTGATTTAAAATTAATAAATGAATTGATTTAAACTAACTTTAACAAATAAAAATCATAATGAGGCAAAATTTACAATATTGTAAAGCTGCCCACACCCAGTGCTTCCTTATGTCTATACTATGGTATAGGGAGAGTTAATGTGCTGATTAAAATGGGTCATTAAATTAAATATTAAAGTTGATAACAAAATATAATAAAACAATACTGTGTCTGTATGTCTGTTTGTTTGTGCGCGAATATCTCTCGAACGGCTGAACGGATTTGAATGAAATTTGGATTGTTATATAGAAAAAAACCGTCGGTTCAAATTCAAATTCAAAAGCTTTTATTCATTATTAGGTACAATTTATGCACCCTTAATGAACGTCATACATTTAACATTATACAAACATCCGGTTTGATCGCCCCTCAGGCAAAACGTAGACTAGGAGAAAAAAGCGGGCGGAAAAAAACTCCCAGCACTCTTTTAAAAATAAGTATGAATTATTCTATGATGCAGTATGACTAGGCCCAATAAAGGAACACACGTGACAGCTATCGTGTGTCAATATCGCCCCATTGCCATCCGCTCACAAATAAATATTGTTACATGGTGTATAGAAATAGCCAATAGTGAAGTTATTCAATCCCACGCTTTCTTATCGTCTAAATAGTCCTTAGTTTCATAATAGGCCTTTCGGCACAGGACTGATTTGATAGTTCTTCTAAATTTATGAAAAGGCAGGGATTGATTTTCGGTAATAACACATACGAGTAGGCTATATTTTATTTAATTATATAACATTTTTTTTCCATTTTTCACGTAATTATGTAGGTCCACTTAGGTCATTGACCTTTGTAGTGAGTAACAATGACAATTACAGACATCATGCCTTACGGCAAGCTCGCAACTCGATGATTTTTTGTTTATTTAAAATATATTATGGAAAATACCATTTATAAATCCAAGATGTCGGACACATTTTTTAATGATAATGAATTAAAAATATAATAAATAATTTATTGATTTATTATTTAAAATAAATTACTTATTAAATTCAAGATGATGAATTCAGTTTTTTTTTATTATTGATGACATGACATTTTAATAGAATATTTTGGAATGAGAAATAAACTATATTTCTAAATTCAAGACAAGATGGAGGATACGACTTTATTAAACGTTTTTATTTAGCTTGCCCTATTTAGTTGTTTATTTGGGTCAAAATTAGTAATTGGAATTTGACCCCCTTCCTGGTGACAGATTGATCTGATATGTGGTACACACCTTGATGACAATACAATAAAATACATTCTTTATGATTGTAAATCCAAGATGGCCGCCGAAACAAAATGGCGGATTACATAATTATTATTGTTACTTCACAACAACCTCAATATGGGTATCAAATGAAAGGACTTGATTGTTAGAATAGAGCTCAATTTGAAAAAAAAGAAAATCCAAGATGGCCGCCGCAACAAAATGGCGTATTCCATAGTTTCCACAACTATCTCAATATGGGTATCAAATGAAAGGGATTGACTTGTAGAATAGAGCTCACTATGAAAAAAATGAAAATCCAGGATGGCGGCCGCAATAAAATGGCGGATTACATAGGTATTTTTCACAACTGCGTCATTATGGGTAGTAAATGAAAGGGCTTAGTAGAATAGAGCTCACTGTGAAAAATGAAAATCCAAGATGGCCGCCGCAATAAAATGGCGGATTATATATTTTCCACAACTGTCTCGATATGGCTTTCAAATTAAAGGGCTTAATTAGGAGAATAGAGCTCATTCTGAGAAAATTAAAAAATGAACTCAATAGAAGTATCAACAAAACTAAAAACTTGAAAATAAAAATTAAATTAAGTACTTAGTAAAAAAAGTTTTTATGTTGAACGGTTTTATTTACAAAAAATTGTTGATGTAGATTATGTGCTAAAACTCTTGACCAAATCCTGAAGTTTACGTGGACGAAGTCGCGGGCAAAAGCTAGTAATGAATAAAAGCTTTCGAGTAAGGGTTTGAGCAATGGATTTCCAGCTGGAGCGCTTCCGCTGCCACAACGGGCAGTGGCTGTCGGTGGTGGAGACGCTGGGCGCGGAGGGCGGCGCGGGGGACGCTCCCGACGACCTGCCGCCCTACCTTTGCGCGGAGTACCTCACTACGCATCGCCTCACAACCTCCGGTAGGTCACATCTCTTCTTTTATAGCCAAAATTGGACTTACAATTCACAACTCACGTTTACGTAGCAGTTTGAAAAATGCCACAATTTTCATGGAGTCTGAGATGGGGCCCAATGTTTTTTAGATAAAATCCTTTAGAAATACATTAAATTCATGTAACAACTCATTACGGTGGTAAGCGTATAAATAGCGATCGTCAAAGAGCTCCCGTCACTGATGCCCTCCACAAGCCAGGTCTCCGTCAGACACACTACATCATAACAGTTAAAACATAAATTATTATTTCTTCTAAATAAAGATGTTTTTGTTCTAAGACCCCTTACATTTTGGTAGTATAAAGTTATTACCGCCATTGTGATATAATTGCCAAAACATACGTTGTAACTATGTAAAATATAAGACGATGATGAGAGCAACTTAAAACAACTATAAACTGACTTGAGTTATTAAATGTGCAAGTGCAGTTTAGATGTATTTTTTCTGCGGATTGTGGGCAAGACAAACAGCTATAACTCATGGTCGACTGTGATCTAGCGAGACGAACAGTCATCGTGTATCGAACCGCCCAAAAGGTCCAAGGGTGGATTTCAATAACTTTGCTCATTTCATTTGTGTTGTTATTATGTGATATAACACAAATGTAACTCAAAGGAATTGTAAGGCCGTATGCATACTGTATTTAAGGCTACGAAAGATTTGTGGTTTTTGTTTATATCTCGAAAAGTTTTGTACGACCAAATTTATTATAGGACTTAACCTTGAGCAAGAGCCCAGAAAGTAACAGCAATTTAAAAATTATGAAATTTTTATAGCGACCCTCATGGATGTTGAAGACAAAAAGACCAACTTTTCCATCCACACCGCCGTTGTGAGCACTCATTTACTAAACTAAGGGTAAATAAAACAAATGCCAGTATTACGATCAACTTTTATTGGACAAAAACATAATAAGTCTGATTAAGTAGAGTCCGAATCTGTTAAATTAAAGTCACTGAGACACATAACTCTTTCAACTTTGGGCTTTGCAGGCGGAGGCAAAAGTTCTTTAAAATATCTGATTATATTTTTAGAAGAGACATTGCAATGCCTGTCACTTCTTTTCAAAATTTTATGCAAATCACTCTTATTGAAGTTAACTGTGAATTTCTAATTGTCAAAAGACATTTAAAAGTACCTCTTTTTGTTTATTAAATACATCTGTGCAATAAGTAAATTCATTTTCGAACGTTTTAATAATGGACTACTTAGCTAACGGAAAACCGTGACTTAAGTTCGGGTTTAGGTCACGGAGTGCTGTAAAATATTTATTAAATAAGTACAATAGGAACATGTAGTGTAAACATATTTTTACGTAACACAAATGACTTCATTTGTGTTACATTGCACAAAAACGACACATTTGTGACACAAATGAAAGTAAAACAATGCTTCCGAATATTAAAAATAGCTATACGCCTTGAAAACGTGTGCTTCCTAAAGTACAAAATACACTATTAAATGAAAAAACTGATACGTTATTTGTATAGTAAGACCAAAGTGATAAAAACTCACCAATTTTCTTGTCTGTGATGCGGTATTTCTTTGCGGTATTTTTACAAATTGGACCCGAAGACAAAATTGCCGCGATATGCCGACGGTGACGCCCTCTAGGGTAACATTGCTTCTTAGCTGTGTTGCCATTTTTGAATGTCCAGTTACTACTATTTAAAAAAAATAACTTAATACAAAGTCGTCACACAAATGAATAAAACAACTGTGACAATATAATTGAAGTAAATTTAAAAATATTTAAATGATAATGCATCTGTTTTTATATATAAATACGTTGCATACCAGATACATTTCATAAAAAAAATTGTTTGTAAATACACATAGTATATTAATATTCTATTTAAAGTAGGGGATGGGAAAAAGGGACAAAATTTAAGCAAAGTTTTTGAAACCGTCCCCCAACGCCATATCATCCTTTATTAACATTGACACTAGGTATTTAAGGTATTTCAAATTATATCTGTTAAGTAACAACTTATTTTCAACTGAATTATTTTAATCAAAATAGATAGAAGAACGGCAGTATATTATCTCTTACAATATTATCATTCCATTTACTCTTAATGGTAACCATTGAGATTGCATGCCTCATGCCGTCTCGGGAAAAGGCAGGAAGCTCGCGCTTGTGTCACGCTTTTAATTCTGAGCTGCACGTATAGTAATTAGTAATATAGATAGATGTCTGTTTTGATTTAAAAGTTTATTTTCATAACTATTATAGTCGTCGCAACGTAATCCATAATTTGGCAAATCTCTAACACCCAAAGTATAAAAAGCAAATAAAATTCACGAGTAATTGATAATCTCCCTGCAGAAATTCATTTGCCGGAAGATTCGTCCAGTTTTTACATAATATACATAGTAGAAACGAGCGTGAAATACGGACTAGTCCAGTGGTGGGTTGCATGCATCTGCAAGTGCTTTAAAAAAAATGGAAAAATTGATGCCATTGATGGTTCAGAAAATAAAAAGACTTTTTTTACAGATTCACAAACATCTCTTAACGACGACACAGATAGCCTCTCTGGAGAAGTCGACTATAATCGTACCAGGTAAAAATGTTATTATAGTACTGTAAATAAATAGTCGCAGATTTGCAGTTTTCCTTTTTATATGAGTAATCAACGCATATAGTGCGTTAAGATTTAAAGCTGCTCTTTTATAATATGGTATCAAGCTACTGTCGCGGTGGCAACCGTGGAGCTTGCAATATAAAAAGGCAACCTAATGCTGAAAAGAACCTGCATACATATATATCTATACTAATATTATACTAATAATATTATAAAGCTGAAGAGTTTGTTTGTTTGTTTGTTTGAACGCGCTAATCTAAGGAACTACTGGATCGATTTCAAAAATTCTTTCAGTGTTGGTTAGTCCATTTATAGAGGAAGGTTATAGGCTATATTTTATTTTCAAGGATCCGTAAGAAAATTGAATCGAAAACCTATTAATGCGTGTGCTGCAAAAACTATTGACAATAGAACAAAATGATGTACGGGTTTGTAGGTCTTATTAAGCTCTACAAAAAACGTCCGCGAGAGCATATATCTAACTATCATAGTTTCCAAGAATCCCTTACCCAAACACATCCGTGATATAAACTCATTATTTTCCTTCAAAAATCAAGTCAAAGCTCACTTTCACAATCCCTAACACTCCTTCTACCTTATCTAGCCCACCTATTTATCCCTCTACAGATTTCTCCCTTGTTATTCACTCTCTATTCTTATTCTGTCATTTTGTACTATACATTTTTTCTCTGTACTCATTTTCTCTATACTTTCACATTTCGTGCACCCTACCTACAACTTTCTCTGTTCTTGCTTTAACTCCTTACCTAGATGGTTGTCTGGAAGAGATCACTCGTAGCGATAAGACTGCCAATTGTGTTTTTTCTCTGCCACATTTTATTGTTAACTGATTCTGTATGTATGTGCACAATAAAGAGTATTATATTGTATTAAGCATTATGTTATCAACGGTATTTATGTAGAATTATTTTTTTTTTTGGTTTATTCTAATCGGACATTTTGTTGAGAAATTATCACGAGTATAAAAACGCAAAGAATTTGTTTTATCAACATAATAATATCCTACTAAGCACTATACTATTATAAATGCGAATGTTTGTGAGTATGGATGGATGTTTGTTACTCTTCACTTAAAAACGACTAAACAGATTTGGATGAAATTTTTTACACAGATAGATCATAACCTGGATTAGCATATAGGATACTTTTTACCCTCCTCTGCAATAATCTGTAATAATATACATATGTGAGTGTGTGTGAATTTTCCCTGAATATTTATTTTCTATTATTGTTATTTATTACGACTTCATTTTCAGCAATGGTGTAGATGAAAATACTGAAGGGGTACATGGTCTTGCTGCTTCTATAAATGGCAAATCGTTAGAAGAATCGCTTCAGACAAACAATATTGATATTACTGCATAATTATTATAGCCCAAGAGCCCGTGACTAGTGACTAGCAGGCCTTTCTTATATTATAAAAGCTGAAAATTTTTCTATGTACTTATACCCACAATATGAACGCGTATGAACGGACCCTGACTATGGAACTTGGGTCGCTTTGGCTTCGTCAGTTAACAGATTAACAGTTAACAGAGTAAAGGTGAGTAAAATGTGCCTCAAATTCGTTCAAGTATAAAGCTCAGTTTTTAAACATATATTTTATTTGTAATACCTAATGTTAAAAAGTGCCTCGTTCATTGCCTAGTACCTATTGGATACCTAGTACGGTGGCAACCCTCTCCCGGGCATCCTTAAAGTATAATTAATTATAATTATACTTTCGTCATAGTATAAATAGTTCAAGCAAAGGAACTGGCTAGCCAGCGCCGAGTGTAATATTACACGAACCATTTGGTGCCACTTTTGACCCTTCTATAACTCAAAACCTCTTTACGTGTGTTTAATTATATCCATAAGGACATCTCAAAGCCCAAATTTCATGAAGCTAGCTCAAACGGTTATAAAAGATATGAAGGTCAAAACGTCGTAAATTTTAGCTCTGACTGACTGACTGACATATAGTACCCAAACCTAACCTACTTCTAGATGACCTAGAAGGATGAAATTTGGAATCCAGCTCGGTAATTGTGTGTAAGCGTAGGAAATCTAAAAAATAAAAAAGTAAAAAAATAGGAGGGGGGGGGGCATACAATTTATTTAAAATTGTAGCGTTGGAAACGTTACAAGTAGATATTTGAAACTATCCCAATATATGTATTATTATATTTGCTATATAACAGAAATATAAAAATAAAGTTAAGAAATAAGTGGTGTCCCCATACAAAAAACTTGTAATACGCGCTAAACAACCGGCCAACAACGGCGTGTCTTCGGCGGCGCGCGGCACCACATAATTATACACAGAACAGAAGTAAATCTTCATAAAGGTGATTTCAGACGACTGTTCTGTTGTGCTATTACCTTCCCGCGTTTTCTAGAAGCCATTTAAATAACCAAAGATCTAAACTTAACAAAAACAACAAATAACAGAACAGTAGTTGTAAATAACTAAACAGAATTAAAATTTTACGAAATGGAGTACGTCGAGACAGCGCGAATGCTAATCTAAACTGATTATTTTTTTTGTACGTCGTACCACTACGTGCGAGTATAGACAGGCAGGGCGACGATATGAACGAGATAGCATAAGACCGTCCGCCATTTACAGATTGTTTCTTTATCCGCACGGGTTATAGTGATTTTATAGCCCACGGCTCACTAAAATAACAAAGATCAGTGCTCAAGGTTCGTTTATCTGATTTCTTTTGAAAAATAATATTTTAATAAATAAAGAAATAATGAGGTATAAATTTGTTAGTTCGAACTCTTTTTACCTTAAAAGAAAGTCTAACTTTTAACTAAAAAAGTTTTTTTCATACAAACCTTACCTGATTTCTAAGCATGACGAATCTAGCAAATAGAATGCTCTATTTCACTCGCAAGCACTTAGGGTGACTTTCAGTGTGTATGGCAAGATAGAGGAACCATCGAAACCGTCCGGCTAAAGAGGAAAGGGGCCGTCCATTAATCACGTGATCTTTTTTTAAGCATTTTTCCTCTCCCTTGGTGATACATAGTGAGGTTTAAGACTACCCCCCACTAACATCACGTGTATTTTTAGTATCTACAAAAAATCTATTTTTTTTAGAATATTATCTTAAATACAGGTATAAAGTATAATCTTATTTTATTCTGAAATTAAGGACCACGATAAAAATGTAAGTCAAGGTCTCACCACACGCCGCTTTTTGATTTAAAAATCGCGCGTTTGAAAAAATAAATACACGTGATACCTATCTTATTACACCCCCCTACCGGATTTTTGTCAAACCCCAGCCCCCCCTTTTAAGCCTCACGTGATTTATGGACGACCCTAAACATCATTTTATAGTTGCCCAAATAACATAATATATAGCTCAGCATTTATACTATGACGAAAGTATAATTACAATTAATTATACTTTAAGGGTGCCCGGTTGGGGGTTGCCACCGTAATAGGTGTCCGGCAATTAACCTTTATACTTGAACCAATTTGAGGCACTTACTCACCTTTACCACCTGTAAACTGCCGAAGCCACCGCGACCCATGCTCCATAGTCAGGGTCCGTTCATACCTATATTGTTGGTATGTATAGAAAAAATTTCAGCTTTTATGATATAACGAAGGCCTGGGAGCCATACATATTTCGATTGATAATATTGCACTAAATGTTACCAGTATTAACACTCGCTTTTTAATATTTTTAAACTAATGTACTACTTAGTGTAAAAGTAATGAAATTTTTCAAGTGTGCGTGGATGGGGAAATCCGAAATGCTGAAAGGAGTCTGGGAACCTATTTTGATGATAACTAAAACAGCATCATTGCATTTTTGAAAAATTAATATGCCTAGCTCGAACCCGTTGATTTTGAAAAAAACTCACACTCTGTAATATTACATCATTCAATAGTTTCTGTATGGAGAATTTAGCTCAGTCTTAACCATTAATTTACCCCCTTATAATTTTAAAAGATTATGTGGAAAATTATATGACGTAAGGGGAGTAAGTTAATCCTTATGTGAAACATACAATTAATCATGACAGATGTAGAAAACTAGAAATTTATTTCAATGTTAATGTTCATAGGCAGCTTGTGTGTATCTAAATTTGTATTTGTATATTTGTGATATTATTTTAAATAAAGGTTTAATATGTATATTTGCTTAAATCTTTTCGAACTGTCTCTCCTTCAGTCTACAACATCTAGCGAAATCAACTTTTCGTATTTAAAACCATTTCTGGTACAAAACCAGAACTATATTTATTAATTAAACACCACAAACCGCCCAAAAATTATAAAATCGACAAGTTATTAGCTGACAATGGCCATGAGGTCGTTAGATTGCCGCCGTACAACTGCGACCTCAACCCTATTTGAGTACATTTGGAACCTAGTCAAAATGAAGGTGTCAGAAAAGAATGTGGAGCAGTTAGAGAGTCGAATTTAATCTCTGACGTTGGAGGCGTTAGCATCGATAACTCCAGGTGACTGGCGAAAGGAAATAAACCACGTGAAAAGACTCGAAGAGGATTATTGGCAGAAAGATAGAATACCTAACTGACGAGTTATTTATCATAAATACGGCAGACGACAGTGAATCTGAAACAACTGATACAGAAAGTAGTTCTGATTCGGAAGACAATAATTATAAGTGGGATTGAAGAAATAGGCTAAGATTTTAAATAAACATACATTTTTTACATACCGACCTGGTTTTATTTATAATTATTTACCACATAACCCAGACATTAATTAGGAACTTTTTTATATTTACACATCAACAATATAATTATTATGTACTTATGGGTGTTATCATTGTTTTTTTTGTAAGCATACAAAACTAATCTTTAATATACCTATGGTCATACAACAGCCGTCTCGCAATAAACCCCCATAACCCTAGCTTTTACTTTTTATTACATTTTTTGCTATCTGTACTTTTTGCGACGGATGACTTTAGCAGCTGTTATTGTGACATTTGTGACAAGTTCCATCGCAATATAAACTTGCGGGGCTAGTAATAAAATTGTAAACACTACGATTTAGATAGTGATTAGACAATCAATGATCAATGTCCATTTTATTTTGGGATTGTACTTATATTTGTTTTGTTTAGTTCGCAGCGGTAACGCCTGCGGCTTTGTTATCTTATCAGAGTGTCATGTTCTAAAGTAGTTTTAGTTTAAACCATAAACATTTTCAAAGGACGGCATAAGTAAAAGGTAGGTTCAGAAACTTATTGTGATAATTTTTCGTAGGTAATTCAATTCACTACGAGCTATAGTGTCAAAAGTTCTGAACCGGTTCTATTCTATTTAAAGTTGTCGTAAAGAGAGACAACAGCAGATAAATTGGTTTTTTTTTCACTTGCATATTAACCAACTGCCTGACGAAATCCTTTCACTTTTATACGTTTAACAGCATTGTTAGGTATATTATTTTATTCTTTCATATAGTTTTCATGCCTATCAATAGCAAAGTACAAAAGTCCAATCATCAATATCAAGTAAGTATTGACAATTCTTTCTCCATATTATGTCTATTATTAATGAATTAATAAAACATATTCATTTCTGCCATATGGTATCAACATATTAAAGAGCACTCAATATAGTCATATTTCTTGATTGCAAATAACAACTGTAATTTGCAAATTGGTGTACCTAATCAAATAATTCTTCTTTATTACATGTACCCATCTAAATTTATTGTGAATGTTATTTATAGGTATAGAGAATTATTTTCCTTAAGTTCAAATTCACAACATACTTCCTTTTGAATACTTACTTAGGGACTTACATGAGTCATCATTTTATGTGTTTTTCAGGACCTAAAGATGTTACAAGGAATCAAAATTGTAAGTGTACCTAGTAAATATTTATATTTTTGATCCCATAAGAGATTAGAAAGTTTGACAAAACTGGGCAAGAACTTTATGTAACCCAAAAACATGAATTTTGTTCCAGTGTGCTAACAGAGGGTTTATTTTGGAACCTTATATTACTTCTCTTCAACTTATTTGCAATTATACATCTGCTAAGCCAGCATCAAATGCACAGAATTTACCAAGACTACCAGTACCAAAATTGGATGATACCCTTAACAAATATTTAAAGACTGTCCGGCCATTTTTAAATGATGAAGAATTTGCAACTACTTTAAGTTTAGTGAGAGATTTTGTTTCTGATGGAGGAGTGGGACAAAAATTACAGGTATAATAATTTATTATTCATTTATTAAAATTTCTTCTAGTTGTCTTTAACCCAATAGTGCCCACTATACGGTTGACTCTCCTCTTACATTTAAAAGAATGTAGTTTGTAGTCCATCACACAGGCCCAGTCGACAATAGCAAAAAATTTATTATGCCTAGCCAGGAATTTAACCCTTTCATTTTAAAAGAAAATCACAGCCATTTTTATTATACCATTCAATAGTGACTTGAGGTATTGAACCAGTTTATTCTAGAAGAAATTCACACCTTATATTAGTACACCATTCAACAAATAAGGAATGACTTCTGGAAAGTAATGACAAACGACAAACCTTAAAATAGAGCTCTGTTTCAACAAAATATTTTTTTTTCTTATAAACCTCAACTCATTACTTGTCTTCAAAATCACAGCCCATATTCCCAATTCATTAGTGGAATGTCTAAAGGGTTCTGATGCATTCAACATTACAATAATTTACATTCAGCATTAAAAAGAAGAAAACTGCATGGCTATGGATGAAATTTTGTGCACAGATAGTTCTATGGACCCTAAGAATGGAAGATCATAGTTACATTGTTGTGTTTAATATATGATGCTGGAGGAAAATGTTACAAAGTCCTTGTACTGTTTTCCCTACCAACAAGTCCAACATACAAGCAGAAGTCCAACGTGTCGTAAAGTACAAAACTAGGCCCTGTATAATTACCTACTAGGTATAATTTATTTATAGTGCTTGAAGCATGCATATTAGCCCAGTTAAAATTGATATTCACCCTTGCATAAATTCCAAAGAAGCAAATTTACATGAACTTCAGGGATATTATTTTAATGAAACTGAAAAGATCCCATCAATCCCATGCATGCAAAAAAAATATTCAAGGTCAAATTGCAAAAAAAAATAAGATTTTTGTATTTTTAGTGAAAGTCCCTTTTCACAAATTATTATAATTATCAATAATTCTCAAGTAACTTTTCAGCTTCTATGGGATTAATGCAAGCCGCCATTTTTCCTGCTATAATCCTGCTTGTGTAGGTCACAAGCGATGCAGCCATTTATAGTGTTTAAACTAGGTAAATTGACCACCTGACTTCACTTTGTTCTTTGACGTCCTGAGTGGCGCAGTGGTTAAGACGATCGATTCCCAGCAGAGCAGAGATTTGAATGATGAATTGAATTTCTGCTTCTGGTCTGGGTGTGTTGTGTTCTTATCTTGTGTGTGTCCATGGCACGCACAACACAGAAAATCCTAGTGTGGGGCTATGAGTGTGAAGTGTTATTATTATTTTTAAAATCCTTAAAAGCCTGCCCCTATAATAATTTGTATCACTGTCATGGCCCCTCCACATGTTGGCCAACATTGTGGGCCAAGAGTTTGTACACCGTCCACGCGTTGGTAGGTCGTTCAGTTTGCTTCAGCTCAGGCCAATGTGTAGACGAATTTATTGAAATGGATATTGATCTATAAAGAGGAAACATTTGTATTTTTGTATGTTTGTAACGAATAAACTCAAAAACTACTGGGCCGATTTCAAAAATTCTTTCACCATTGGAAAGCTACATTCAGCCTGAGTAACATAGGCTATTAAATAAAAATAAAAAAAAATAAAAAAATTCATTGGCAGAGCGAAGCCTGCTGGGTCAGCTAGTATTATATATACTTACATCTAATTAATAAATTTGTTTTATTTTATGTTATTTTTATATTCCCCGTTTGTTATTTTACTTTAATATTTCCTTTTTTTCCAACCTGTACGCCTACCTAAGTTTCTCATTATTCACAGGGGTTGACTGGTAGAGAATGCCACTAAGCATTAAGTCCGCCCAATGTTACAAAAAATTTAGCGTAAATAAATAAATAAAAATTGAGGCGCTTACTGCTTCCGCGGTTTATTTATATGTATGTTTTTATTTTTGTGGTTAATATTTTTCGAGTTCCACAAGCAATTTTCGGCTTGGTAGGGCTCTATAAATCTAAAAGTTTCTTGAATGCTCATTGACATTTCAACACTAAATTAATAGTAGCACACAAAAGAAATTGTTGAAGAGCCTAGATGCGCGCGATTACTCTCGAGGCTCGTAGCTGAATAAAAGATTAGGCAACGTGGATGCGCCGGCCATAAATCGGCCATAAACCCTTTGATCTTTTGCGAAAAACCGACAACACACGGATATCGCGCCAAGTTGTGGGCCATCATGCCAGTATATACCCACGTTGTGGCCCACAATGTTGGCCAACGTGTGGAGGGGCCATCACTGAAATTAGAATGTAATATTTATTTTTGAAATGAGGCGGTGATGGACCAGTGGCTTAGAATTCGACCTCGAATCGAGGGGTCCGTGTTCGAATCCCAGTGGCACGCACCAATGACTTTGTAAAAAAGTTATGTGCGCTTTATAAAATTAAATATTATCTGCTTTTACGGTGAAGGAAAACATCATGAGGAAACCTGCATGCCTGAGAGTTCACAAAAAAATGTTCTCAAAGGTATGTGTATATGAAGTCCACCAACCCGCAGTAGGCCAGCGTGGTGGACTAAGGCCTTTATCCCTCTCCTTGTGGAAGGAGACCAGACCCTGTAGTGGGTCATTAATGGGTTACTGACAATGATACAAAAAAACAAAAACAAACTAATTTTATTAAATGTTATTTCCAGAGCTTACTGGAAAAGAGAGCAGAAAAACACCACAACTGGCTCGAAGAATGGTGGTTAAATACAGCATATCTGGAGTATCGTGATCCAGTCGTGGTATTTTCTAGCCCTGGTCTAGTATTTCCTTTCCGAAAATTTAATAGCCAACACGACCAACTGAGATATGCTGCAAAAACTGTATTAGCTGCTCTTGATTATAAGGCATTGATTGACAAGTAAAGAATACATTCTTACTTATGATTTTGGGTTTGCTTCTGTGCAAACATTTTTATTTTGGTACTTATACAATATGCATTTTTTAACAAAAAATTTCAAAATAATCAAATGGACATGATGTATGCCATCTGAATATATAGTCACAGCAGCTCTTAAACAGACACATGACACTGGAACAAAGCACTTCCTTTGACCTATCTGTTCAGCTACCACAACAAAAACCTTTCAATGTATGTCTCTTAAGTTTCTAAAATTATGTTCATATAGTCCAGGACATTCATATAGACAACTGTGATCATTTACCAACAGGTGACCCTGTTACTCTGTTTTTTTGTCTGTAGGTATATAAAAAAAACTATGAATCCAAATGAATGGATATCAACTAGCACATCATGCTAAAAAGGTGCTCTAGCTCAAATCCAGGTTAATTTTCTTTTTCATGGATTTCTTACTTTATTATTACAGTGACAAAATTCCTGTGGAAATGATGGGCAAAAGTCCTCTAGATATGAATCAATACAAGAAAATATTTGGAACTTGCAGAATTCCATGGGAAAAGCGAGACAAGCTCTCATTCAACAACAGCTCCCATATTACTGTTATGCACAATAACCATGTAAGTGATCTTTCTTACAGAACATAATATTAATGTTAGATCTATCGTGAGGTACAAGCGCCTAGGTATAACGATATATTTCCGATTAAAACTAAATCACATTCAAATATTTTTTTCCGCCAATTGAATCTGAGTAGGTACCCATGTATTTTAAAAGCATACCTACTTGTAAAATAGTGATATGACATGAGTTTTATTCTAAATTATATATTGTGAGGCTGGAATATTTTTTTCAGCCAATTGAATCTGAGTAGGTACTCATGTATTTTAAAAGCATACCTACTTGTAAAATAGTGATATGACGTGAGTTTTATTCTAAATTATATATTGTGAGGCTGGAAAGATTGATTTTTACAAACTTTCAAATGGCCTTGGCTATGAAATTGTTGTTATAATAATGTTGTTACAATCAAATTACCAAATTTGTTTCTTTTCATAGATATTCCATTTAGATCTATGGGGCGAGGATAAAAAAAGACTAAGCGAGGATCAAATAATTGAAGCCTTAAAAAAAATTATTCAACTCTCAGAGAAACCTAATAAACAGGGTGTAGGAATCTTAACATCTGATAATAGAGATAACTGGGCAAAAGCATATCAACTTCTTAGCAAAGGTAATTTAAAATAACTCTGTAATTTAAGGCTATTAAAAAAGTATTTGATATAAAATATGTTTTTTAACTTTATATTGTATGGTTTTAAAGTAAAGAATTTATTAAACAAATATGTAAAAAAACTTTAAAAAACATATTTCAACTATAAAAAACTTATTTGTCATTTGTTAATAAGTTATAAGTGAAAAACTTTTTTTAAAAAGCTTTTATTTTTCGAGTTACTCTTAACAAACCCTTTCATTTGATACCCATATTGTAGAAATGAATTAAAATAACTATTCCGATATCTTGGATGGTCTGCCATATTGGAATTAGAATGACGTCACAAACCATTTCGTGCATTGTCATCCAAACAAAACGTGTATACAAAATTTCAGCTCTATCGGGTTAAGATATCTACTTCAAAATTGAGTTCAAAGATTCCACCCGAACAAACATACCCACCCGAACATACATTGCAAGTTAAATAAAAGCTTTTATAAACAGTAGCAAAATTGGACGCTAATTTAGTCACCATTTTTGTTATCCTGATAGTCCATGTTGAATATCGCAGAGGCCAACAACGCGTCGAGTCTGCGCGACGTGGAGACGAGCGTGGCGGTGCTGTGCCTGGACGCGGCGGCGGGGCTGTGGGCGCGCTCGGCGGACGCGCGCCGCTCGCTGGCTGCCGCCCTCACCATCCACGGCGGCGGCTCCGGCGCCAACGGTGCCAACCGATGGTTCGACAAGACCGTGCAGGTCGACATTAGAATTCACCATATTACTAACTTAATAATTGTTACTTTTTTTGTTGTATAAGAATTACTTGCTTACTTATTAATGTATTTCTTACAGTTTATAGTTGGTGCTGATGGTGTTACTGGCCTAACTTATGAGCACTCGCCTGCTGAAGGGCAACCGATTGCTGTGCTTACTGACTACATAATAAATTATATGTAAGTGTTATAATGAACTTTTTTCTCTAATTCTGTTTTTAAACAGTATCACCTTGTATTTTAGCCATTTTTTTCTATTAAATTAATTAAGGCGGAAATATATTTATATAATACTAGCTGACGCAAACGTTGTTTCGCCATATAAGTTATCGAGCGTTAAGAATCGACTATTAAAGAATAGGGGTTGGTGATAGAAGGGTGAAATTTTAGGGTTGTATGTATTTTTTGATGCCACATTATTGAAAAATAAAAATAAAAAAATTGTCCAAAAAATAAAATAAAAATGTTAGGTGTGGACAACCCTTATCCAACCCATACCATTATAAATTTAATGTATTTGATTTGGAGTAGTCCATGAAGAATATTATAACGTCAAAAACCCAAAGGATTTTATTTATTATTAGCTGTGGTATACAGAAACAAACAGTAGTATGAAAAATATCGAACTTTTTAAAAAAGTAACATAACTTTGGTACTACCTGGAAAATAACTTTTTCAATTCCATATTCAGGATTATCCATTCATTCTGGGACATCCTGTATATAAGATTGCTACATCTAAGTACTATAGTATTAGCAGAAATTATCAGTAAAATACTGTAAAAAATAGGCACTTCTGATTAGTTTTTCAGTTGTTATTATTGTCTACAGCTTTGACTTTACATATACAGGTTAGTTGTAAAACACCAGCAACCTTGCAGCAATAGGTAGCTAACACCATAAGCAACAACTTTTGTTCTATGAGTTTGAACATAACTCAATACATAAAAAAATAAATAGTTTAACAAACTAAATAAATAGTTCAATCAACTGTTTTAAAACTTTTGTCTTAATTCTTTAGTAAACAAATGAAGCCGTATAAGTATGTATCCATGCGGACAGCATTTAGCTTTGATTTTGTACGTGACCAGATATCTAGTGTATTGTTGATCGAAGATATTCATTATAACACTTTCTTCGCCAGATAATTACCTACCTATTTAGTTCATTTCAATTGCTTGTGTGGTTTGTAGCCAGTAGGTAATAGGTATGTATCTACTCTGAGTTCACAATCCCTTCATACTTTACCAGGTTTAGAATTGACTAAATTAAACAATTAATAACAAATAAATTGTATGTAAATTAGGTAGGTATCTTAACATCTAAATATGAGATATGATAATGGTAATAAAACCATTTTTATCAGTTTAATTAAACTAATTTAATGATTGGTAATTGTTAGTTTTCTTTACTTTTTATTGTTTAATGGAGGCGCATTTAAAAAGTGGAATCAGCGTATTTGCAATAATTAAAAAATAGACGCTTAAAATTATATTTACAAATTGTTACCTCTGAGGTTCAATGTTGAGGTGTAGGACAATTTGGGAATCTTGTTGCATATTGGCGGCATCACAATACATTGTCATCACCCCTATTTTTTTCCGTGTATCCACAATCCGCACAACACACGATCGATACGAGGCGCGGCGGCGGCGGCTACTCAAGAACACGCAACGCACGCTCAACATCAATCATGAACGCCGGTCGAATACTCGACTGGCGGGCGGCTAAATAAAAGTTCAATCAAAGGCGCCAGCGCTGCAACCGCTTCGCACGGGTTTGTTAACGTTATCTTTACGATGCGCCTCGAGTTAGAAACATTCAAGCTGGAATTAAATTATTAAATATTTTTGTATGAAATTAAATATTAAAAAAGTCGTAGAACAAAAGTTGTTGCTTATAGTGTGTGCAAGGTTGCTGGTGTTCTACGACTAACCCTGTCGAACACTTCCATCCATATTCTAATAAATTTTAATGTTTGTGTCAAGCGATCAGAATAAATCTAATTCAGAAGCGACTCCATCAGGACGACCGAAGGAACCCGTACGATTAGACTTCAATATAAGCAGCGACGTGGCTCAAATGATTAAGACGGCTGAAGTTAATTTGGACAGGTTAGTTTTGTAAGATATAACACAATGTTTTATTATTTTTCCTAACTTTAATATTTTTTTAAATGATAACTTCAGTAGGTTTTATCTTTTAGATGCAAAATATTTGCCAAGAGGTACTTACTTACAACACCTTTTAACTCATTACAGGCTAGTAGCTGACCTTGAACTAAATTGTTTTAAGTTTGAGAGATTTGGTAAAAACTTCATTAAATCACACAAAATGAGTCCAGACAGCTTCCTGCAAATGGCCATGCAATATGCCTTTTATAGGTATGTGGTATCTTATTTATATCAATGCCAAATTCACCTAGTTTAAGTAAGCTACTATTATTGTGCTTTTTATAATATTTGGTAAAACATTGTTAGCACTACTTTTTATTGAAAAAAAGTTTAATATTGCTTAATTTAAATTGTAGTTTTTTGGAATTCTGCTCTGTATTAAATGACAATTTGTTTTTAAATTTTTATAATTTTGTGTCTGCATTATTTTTTAATCGCAAATTAAAATAAAAACACATGCTAAGATTGTTTACCAAATATGACAAGATAATAAAAATGGACTATTATATGAATCTATGAATGTACTTCTAGGGACTAAATGATGGATAATTTAGACTTAAGTATGTATTTTCAACTTCTTACTGCCCCACTCAGAGACCTTTAATGGCCTTAATAATTAAGGTGTTCCTTAGTAAAGATTTAAGAAAGTTCACTCTCAGAGTCAGTTAATTGTTCATTATCTTAGTTTAATGATAATTAAAGTTAATGATGGTAAACCCCTTACTTAAACTATTTAATGATAGATTTTGACTATTACAAGTATTAAAAGTCCTCGACCTATAAACATTTAATATTTGGAAGTCTTATTTTTTAATGTGGCTATATTCATATTTAATCGATACACAATCCATAGTGCGAGCGCCATAGTGCTCCACTCTACGAATGTTGAAATTTGTCATTAAGTAACGACCCATTAAATCATGCCACAGCTCCACCGCCACCGCTCGAGCCACCGCTCATTAACAGATTTAATGTTAATTAGTAAATTACTAGTTAGGACTAATTTAATGAATATCTCTGAGTGCGGCAGTTAATCATGAACTCAGGAATCTGTTGTACAACCTAAATGGTTGGGTTTGTGTTCACAAGGTGAAACACCTAAAGTATATTGAACACAAATAAGATCATAGGATATTCGCCAACTCATTTTTATACTGTTTATAGGATCTTTTATAGGATCTCAAACAAAGTTTATCGACTGCTGTCTTGATAATAACGGGACCGACGATTTTATTTCCTTTATTTTCTTTTCCTTAAAAACATTTATTTTCTTTTAAGTTTACAAAAATCAAGAAAAATACAGGAATACTAATTTTGAAGCCAATTTAAAAGTGCGTTACGATTAGATGATTATAAGGGCATTAGTAAAAAATATATATCTATTGCTGATAGTGTAGGTATACAATTCTCTAAAACTTGTCATCATATCCATCCCAGTGCGATCATATACCACATCAAGCGCCGCTCCTACCCATTTGCTCAAGCGTTTTGTACATTTATATTTTTGTCTTCCAGACTACATAAAACACCCGGTGCTCACTACGAATCAGCAGCGACGAGAATGTATCAGGGTGGCCGGACAGAAACGATACGATCCTGTTCTATTGAATCTATAGAATTTGCTAAAGCTATGTTAGATGGACAAAGTTCTCCTAAAGCAAAACTTTCATCAATGCAAAATGCTATAAAGGCCCACAAAGACTACACGACTCAGGTGAGTTTTTTCCTGTACCTGAGTGAGATTATGATAGGTAATCATAATAGGGTATTTCGCACCATGCAAGGAAAAATCCATAATTGTGTAATATTGATAGATTGTATTAAAAGCAAGTGAAAATGGTTATTTCTGCTCTGAAAAATGTAGTATACATTTATTATTTCAATTTTAAATATCAGGTTTGTTAATCTGTCTTTCAAATGTCAAAAACGCTATACGCCATGACAGCTATCGGCGTGACGTCATTAGCAGTGTAAATAAACAATGGAGTCTTTGTTGACTACGTTGCCATTTTACGGTTGTATGTATGGACTTAGTAACGTGAACCCTTTACCGAGGGACACAATTCTAACACCGATCGAGGAACGAGCGTGATCGAGCGAAAACCATCTACATACATTCCCGTTCACGTTTGTTCACCGAGAACAAAGTAGAAGCTGCACTAGTTTGACAATCTATACGCACACATATACAAACGCCTCACAAACTAGTGACACAGCAGCACACAGTGTTAATATGTATACAGATTTGTCTCAACCACATCTAAATGCTTCGCGCAAGCAGTACTTGAACGGACTATACAATATTGTAATTTTTGGAGCCTGTGCATAAATGAGGTTATCTAAGCAAAACTGCCACAAATTATTATTATAATACATATATTTCTATAATCGTGATATTTATGTTTAAAATAGGTGAAACGATTACAATAATTCAAAAAATTTATTATAAGCACTGAAACAACCTTGAATACGAAATTAGGGAGGAATTTATTTGAATAAAGATTAATACTATATAGGTTCTTATAGTCGCCAAATTTATCGAAATACTATTATGAAAGATTGTTATTTTATTAATTTTACGCAGAAAAAGACACCTTTTGAATGATACCTGTCAAAAGAGGTTACTCACGGTGCGGCTACTGTAATCTTTTTTTTTGTTACAGGCCTTACAAGGTTTCGGTGTCGACAGACATCTTTTGGGATTAAAATTGACAGCCCTCGAAAATGGTATTGAAATCCCTAAATTATATAAAGACCAAGGATACTTACGAAGCGCCCATATGCGTATATCTACTAGTCAAGTAAGTGAATACGAACGATGCAGTTTTAGTTTTCATCAAAATCGGTCCCCAGACTCCTTTCAGCATTTTTCAATATTCCTCATAGTTTCAGATTTCCCCATCCCACACTTGAAAAATTCACTATATAGGGTGATTTTTTATGTGACGTATTCCCGCTAGGGCATGTAGATAAACTCAAAACCAATTATTTAAACCATGTGAAGCTATCCAAAATTCAACGGTTTTCGAGATACAAATTTGAGTTTGATTGAATTTGAAGAAAAGTCGCTTTCAGGCTAACTAAAGTGCTATAATTAAAAAATACTTGATCAAATTGGGATTTTTTATTATTTTGGAGTACTTGACATTTGTAGCTTCAATAATAAATCAAAAAATGCATAAAAACTTGAACAGGTTTGATTTATTATAGCCTAGAATCAAAAATTTTCTGAAATCTTTTACACACTTTCACAAAAAAAGTCTAATAAATTAAATGTGCAAAATACGTTAAAACTTCCTTATTTATCCAGCTTATTTATATAATTATGAAAGCTGAAAGTCTGGCGCATTTTTGAGACTGACTTATGATGTTTAAAAAATTTGAGACAATTCACAAAAGGTTAATTTTTATCTTTAGACTAACATTTTCATCACTTTTATGAAGTAACGAAGCTGATTATTTTATGCATAATAGTACAACTCATGAAGATTTACTTGCAAAAAAAAATTAGTTTTTTAAGCCGCTCATATCGAAATTTCTCAAAAAATCGGAAAAAGAAATTATAACTCAAAAACTATAAAAAATCGCGGAACATACATGGGGGTTTTTCGGATACCCGAAGATATGCCGGACCTAAATTTTTTTTATGACGTCAATTGTCCGGCCACCTTTATTCAAAATTTCAAAATTGAACTCGACTCGCTCAAACTCAAATTATTTAGTGTCGATCTAAATTTTTAATAACTTCTATTAATAGTAAGAAGCTACTAGCTACGTATTTTATCTGAGAGAGTACAACTGATAAGGAGTACGATACAAAAAATAAAAAAATCATATCTCGTAAACTACAAAAAAAAACGCGGAATATACATATCCGAGAACCTAAGGATGTCAGCAATCCAAAAAAAAATTTTTGGACGTCACCGTTTGAACCACCCTGTATTCTTTCTATTTCTTCGTCGATAGTTTTTGGTCTAGTTTCACCCTCTTTCGGGGTTGCACTTTATCCTGGGCCACACTGTATACATATATGTGTGATGATCTGGGCCTTAATGTTATTGCAGGTGGCATGCAAATGCGACGGGTTCATGTGCTACGGGCCGCTGGTGGCGGACGGGTACGCGACCTGCTACAACCCGCGCGACGACGACGTCAACTTCGCCACGGCCGCCTTCGCCGCGCACCCCGACACCGCGAGCGCGCGGTACCGCGCCGCGCTCGAACAGTCGCTTCAAGACATGCACGATGTACTGCTACAAAATACCCAATCCAAACTATAATTCTTGCGAAGTTTACAGAGAATAGTGTACAAGTTTAGCAATATCTACACACAGACTTTCGTGGGTGGGATCCGATTCAAAATAATAAAACAGTATGTATTTTTAACCGTCTTCAAAAAAGGAGGTTATTGTAAACAAAAATAAGGTGGCGGTATAATAAAATGTTATAATTTATTTTACATACCTACATGTGTTTTAATATAATATTATATATTAATACGTGAAGCGAAAATATTGGCTACAATTTACAGTGCAATTTACACACAATTAAAGTTTATATGGAGAAGAATGCACGAGTTCTAATATTTTTAAATAAAATGAATTAGAAATACACTAAATTCTTCAACAAACGCGCCACGTACACTACGAGTACCATAATGCATACGTATAAGTACTTTGCCATCACACATAAACAAACTGATGTGTACGTAGTACGTACATTCCGTTACGTGTCAAATTTAAATTTCAATAATATTATTTACAGTCGATTTTGACTACCTGAAATACATAGAATTTTAATCCTATAAAATACTAGCAAACGTTGTTTTGCCATATTATAAGTTGGTTTATAGAGTATGGTAACTAAAACTGTGACATGAGAATTTTATATACAGTGTATCCCAGGATAAAGTGCAACCCCGAAAGAGGGTGAAACTAGACCAAAAATTATCGACGAAAAAATAGAAAAAAATTAAAAAAACAAAATTCAATTTTTTTTTGATAAATTAAGATTTGGATTTTTTATTGTGGACCTATGTACAAAAAAGCGATTTCTTTCAAAGTAGTGGGCTGATTTCGTTGAAATAAAAAAACAATACGTCAAATACTTGGCACTGAGGATAGAATAACACGTAGCTCTCAAAAAAACATCTATTATGGCCTAAACTTTGACTTTTTAACAAAAATGTTTTTTTTTTTTTTGCTATTGTAAGCAAATATTTGGAAAAATAAAATATTTTTACAACCTCTCACTTTACGCGGAATTTTCACAAGAAAACTGTCACAATGACACGTAAATTCGGTGTTGCTAGTTACTGCGGTATGGTTCAGAAACTTGTAATGTGTAGTTTGGAAGCTTACTTTTAGCGCCACCTTTTGACAAAATTAAAAAACCAGTAAGCAATGCGGTTACTACATGATTTACTACATGACATACCACAGATTAACCAAGCTTTACTATATTTGCGATTGGAACATTTGCATCTCTGTCAGTCAGGGGGGTCAACTGCTATACGTCGAAATGAGAATACCTACGGGGTCAAACTTTTCCTATTGCAAGTTAAAAAAACTTACTTTTAGATTATGGTAACCCACATTAGTATGGCCGTTATGAAATCTTCAAAGAAATCAATCTTCAAAGAATATCATTTTAGATGGACTTACAAGTGAAATTGCCTTTTCCTCCATTGAATGAAATAAAATTATTATGATTCACTAATTACATTATGTACATTTTTATACATGTTTAATTAATAGTGAACATGCAAACGCCACAGTGATCATTATTACGTGCACAGGTAATATAGAATCGAAGATTGAAAAAGTGTGGCTTAGAAAAAAGCGCGGGAAACGTTGAAATAGGCGGGAGTGTTTTTCGAGCATTTAATTAATTTTATTTATTTAAAGTAGTTTTAAAGATCAGTTGAGTAGTTTAGTTTACTTTTCTTTTTTGTAGATTATTGTATATATTTAAATTTGTAAACAATAAGGAATAGGTAAGTTTTTTATATGTTGTAATTAATGAGGGACGAGGGCGACCCCTTCGACCCTGGGGGACCTGATATTCAGGTTCCCCAGGTCGGAGCCAATATAACAATCAATAATGAATCTAGCATGGATACAGATGGTTCATTAAGATCAGATAGAAAGCGTGCTAAAGCTGTTCGTAAAATCTGTAAAAATTGTAATAAAAAAAGGAGGACTGATAAGTCCAAGGGCAATCCAAACAAGAAGTGTCTCTGTTCGAAGGAAAGTGAAGATTCAAGCGAAAATGACAAAAAGATTCAAAAGAATGTAAATAGTATTGTTGAGAACGATAATATTTCTACTTTGCATGTATCTAATAACAATTTAATTTCTGTAAATCCTACTAAGTCTCCAAACATTCCTAGTGACCAGGATACACCCAATCGTATTCGTAATTATATTTCCACAGACCATGCACCTTTCTTAGTTCATGTACAGAAAATCCTTCAGTCCCCGTCTGATGGCACCACGCTCCATCCCATCACATTTGGTAATTTTTTAAAGAAAAATAACTCCAGCATCAAAAATATAATCAACGGAAGCTTAAAAAGAATCGGCAGAAATAGAATAAGTTTATCTTTTTCACATTTTGAAGATGCAAATAATTTTGTACAGAACGAAATTTTAGGGAAAAATAATTTGAAAGCATTTATTCCATCATTTAATGTCACCAGAGTAGGTCTAGTAAGAGGCATTCCCGCTGAATGGTCCCTAGAGGAAATAAAAGAAAATGTCTCTGTCCCCTTTGGCTGTGGTGAAATAATAAAGGTACGTAGGATGAACTATAAGGTAATGTCTGAAGGAACACCTGTGTGGAAGCCATCACAAACAGTTGTGCTTACATTTGATGGTCAGATACTTCCCAAAAGAATTTTTGTATGTTACAATGCCTTAAGTGTTGAATTGTATATATATCCTACAATACAGTGTTATAATTGTTGTAAATATGGGCATACAAAATTAAACTGTAGATCAAAACCACGCTGCTACAAATGTGGTAAAGAACACACAGGGGACACCTGTAGCCAGGATGAAAATAATGCATTTTGTTGTTCATGCTCTGGATGTCATTTTGCTATCAATAAGTGTTGCCCAGAGTTTGAAAGACAGAAAAGAATCAAGCTTACAATGGCTCAAAGCTGCTTGTCATATCTAGAAGCTTCCAAATTACATCCACCTATTAGCAAGTCTTATGCTGAGGTTCTAACTTCTGAATCTAATGATATAGTACCTGAGGCTCTAGCTCCACCAAAAACTACAACTACTCCTCATAGATCATTTAAAAAAACAGTTTTCCTGAAACCACATGTTCACAGTCAACAAATAGGTGGTTATGACAAATCTGCTCATAATTCACTTATTAGCGACTACAATCCAACTCTTTCAGCTTCAAATGGATCTGCATTAAACCATAATTTAAATATCTCTTCTATTAAAGATATAATAAAAGAACTCATCAATTCACTCCTTAACCTTAATATAATGAAACCGGACAACGCTGCCTCTATAATAGACCTAATGAATAATGCGGAAACCCACAATGGATCAAGCCAGCTTAATCCAATGGAATTGCCGCAGCATAGTTAGTAAAAAAATTGATTTAATTTACATTATCAATCAGTTTAAACCCTTTGTTGTTACACTCTCTGAGACATGGTTAAAACCTGGATATTCATTCCGAATACCAGGTTACTCATGTCTCAGAGAAGATAGGCCTGATGGGTATGGCGGTGTAGCCATACTCATTGAAAATACCTATTCTTTTTCAAAAGTACAATTGCCTCCACTTAGTGAAGGAATATGTGCTACTGCCGCTTTTGTAAATAATGTAAATATAATCTCTGTATATATTTCTAAGCCCAATGTAAATATTTTATTAGAGCTTGATAATTTATTAGGTCAACTGCCAAAACCCTTTTTACTTTTAGGGGATTTTAATTGCCAACATGTTGCATGGGGTAGTTCCAAGTCAAATTGTTATGGCGAGTCTCTGTTGGAACTACTAGACTCACATAATTTATGTGTGCTTAATACGGGTACAGCTACTCGTCACTCTAGACCAAATGAAGGCAAAAGTGTTCCAGATCTATCTATTTGTTCTCCTAATTTAGCTTCTATTCTTTCATGGCAATCTCTCTCTTCATCATTTGGTAGTGACCACTTTCCTCTTTTGATTTCCTTCCCCTACCCTAAACCCCAACTTTTTAAACAACCTTGCCGTTTTAAATATAAATTAAATAATCCAGATTGGGATCTGTTTAAACTAAACGTCGAAAAACGGGTATCTAGCCTGCCTAAATTGTGTCAAGGAGAGGAGCCAGCCTGTGCTGAGGCCTTAGCTAAAGTAATAATTGCAGCTGCAGATGAAACGTTCCCAGTTAAAAAAAGAAAATCTGATAATATTCCGTCGCCGCCCTGGTGGGACGAAGAGTGTTCTATTGCTGTAAAAAACAGGAAACAAGCTGAAAAAGATTATTGCAGTTCAATGACGTTTGAGAACTTTGACACATACTGTCAGGCTGCTCAGACGTCAAAAACATTTTTAAAACAAAAAAAGCAAGAGGGGTGGCTTAAGTTTTGTGGTTCTTTATGCCCTAATGTAAATCCTTCTCTTGTTTGGCAGAATATTAAAAGATTCAGATCAGCCTTTTTGGAAGGCTCCTCATCGTGTAAAATTTCATATTCGGTCGCAAATCATTTTATGGATAAACTAGCCCCGCCTTCGGTTCCAGAAAACATACCATTTCATTTCACAAATCAAACCCACGATGATCAGACAATATTAAATTTACCATTTACCTTTACTGAATTGACAGGAGTTCTTTCTCATCTTAAGGACTCTACGCCAGGAGAAGATGGTGTACCGTATTCATTTTTATGCAACAATAGTAAACAGCTCCTTAATTATTATTTAAATCTCATAAACTCAGCTATGATAAGTGGACATATCCCTCCATCTTGGAAGTCACAAATTATATTACCCATTTTAAAACCTAACAAACCTGCAACGGAAGCTTCGTCCTATCGCCCCATAGCACTTTCCTCTACTCTAGCAAAAATTGCTGAACATTTAGTTAAGAATAGGTTAGAATGGTTTGTTGAAAGTAATAAGCTTTTGGCCAATAGTCAATATGGATTTAGAAGAGGAAAAGGAACTCTTGATAATTTAAGTATTTTGATAACAGATATACGTTTAGCCTTCTCAACAAATGGAAATGTTGTAGCAGCTTTTTTGGATATTAGTTCTGCATACGACAATGTTAATATTGCAATATTAAAAATGAAATTGATTCAATTGAATGTCCCTTCTTTGCTTACTAATTTTATTATTGGCATGTTATATGAACGAGTCATAAAATTAAATGTTGACGATAAAGTAATATCACGCCTTGCTTGGAAAGGTTTACCACAAGGTTCTGTATTGAGTCCTATATTATATAACATTTATACATACGATTTAGACAAATATGTAACTAATAAATTGCCTACAAGAGTTCTTCAATACGCCGATGACTTACTTTTATACGTTATTAATCCATCCATTAATTCAGCATGCGAAACATTAAACAGTTCATTATCTCTCCTTAAACAATGGTTAGACTTCAATGGTTTAGAAATATCGGTTCCCAAAAGTGCGGTTGTTCTTTTTTCTCGTAAACGATTCCCTCCACAGATAAATGTAGTCTACGACTCTTCTTATATTTGTACTAAAAATGAAATGAAGTTTTTGGGAGTTATTTTGGACTCAAAATTATCTGGTTTATCACATTGCCAATATGTAGTTGATAAATGTGAAAAAAATCTTAATATTTTAAAGTGCTTGACGGGTGTATGGTGGGGTGCTCACCCTTTTACGATGAAACTTATTTACAATGCGTTAATACGGAGCGTGATTGATTATGGCTCCTTTCTATTAGAACCGTGTAGCGTAGCTGCACTGAAAAAGATAGATGCCGTACAATCGAAGGCTCTTAGAATTATTTCGGGGGCTATGAAGTCTAGTCCAATTAATGCGTTACAAGTTGAATGTGTGGATCCGCCCCTTAATTTAAGACGTCAATATTTAGCTGATAGATTTTATAGTCGGTGTTTGTTATTTGCTGATCATCCTGTTTTAACGAAAGTCCCCCAAATAATCACTCAAGAAAATAAGTCATATTGGACTCACAAAACTTTACCCCGCCTTTTCAATAGTTTTAAATTATATAACACCATAAAAGCTCCCACGCATTCTTGTGATTCCCTCCCTCTATTTAGCAAAAGCTATGAATCTTTACAAACGTATCCCAAGATATGTGATTTTGGCATTTTAAAAACAGATGCAAATTGTAATATTAAATTTAACAATATTATAAACAGCAAATGGCAAGATTGGCATCTCGTTTACTGTGATGCATCAAAACATTCGAAAAATGGACACGTTGGAATAGGAGTATATCATTACCAATATAAAATAGTACAAAAGATTAAACTACCTCCTGAAACCTCTGTGTACACAGGGGAATGTTATGGCATTTTTAAAGCCATAGAATATATTTTACTTATGAAACTTAAAAAGACGATAATATTTACAGACTCCAAGAGTGCTTTACAGACACTGGAAAAATTTCCCTTTAAAATAAAATCTCACCTGTCAATAATCTTTGATATCAAAGCTAAATTATTAGAGTGCAACTTAAAAGAATACGACGTTAAATTTTCATGGCTCCCAAGTCACTGTGCAATAAAGGGCAATGAGATTGCAGACAAATTAGCAAATGATGCTGTGGAGTGTGGTGATACACACCCATACCGAAACTTTCCCCCCGACTTAGGATCTCTAGCAAAAGTTTATCTCCATGAAGCATGGACTGATCATTGGAGCCTAAGTTGCGAGACCAAAGGGAAATACTATAAAAACATTCAATTAAGTATACCTACTAAACCTTGGTTTTCTGGACTTAAACACGATAAGCGCTCTACAACCATTCTTATACGAATGCGATTGGGCCACACCTGTACCAAGGACCATCTTTTAAAAATAGGAATTGTGAATAATTCTAAATGTAAGTGTCTCAACGATACTGAAAATTTAAATCATATATTTTTTAATTGTAACATGTATGATCACTCCTCCTTTTTAAATGATCTGCTTCGTAAAAAAATTCCCTTCCCATCCAATGTATCCACCCTTCTTTCCTCCTTCGATCCTGATATTTATAGAATTTTAGCTGCATTTATCAGGAAAAATGATATTAAAATTTAATTTTTATTTGTATAATATTTTCTATTGTTAGTTTCTTTTTTCTTTGTCTAGTGCAATTTTTCCTTTAATATTTTATGTTTTCTTTTTTATGTTATATATTTTACATACTTTTTACTGTTAATAATTTGTAGATAGATTTGTTTAAATTTGTGTAATTTTATTGATTTATTTCCTTGATACTCTCCTGATCTTTCCTTTTCCAAATTCCGTTGTATAATATCCTTTTTTAATCCTTTCGTTTCCTACGTTTTAATTTTAATTTCAATTACTTGTCTTTGGCTGAGCGTGTATGCGCCGTCGCCACAACCGAAGAAAAAAAAAAAAAAAAAGTGTGGCTTATCTCATTCCCTATCTCACTCTAACTTGCTTATAATTTATTGTTTTCCCGCTCTCTCGCTACGATGTTCCTCACTGCTCACTCTCAGTGAGTCAGTGATTTAATATGCCTTAGTTGGCCTCTATCACGCTTATGCGACATGAACGCGCTAGACAAAGAGCCAAGTATCTAATGTTCCAGTTCCAAATGATGCATTCAAAACATTAATAATGTTCGAATTTTTTGGAACACCAAAAAGTATCTGTATATGTATAACAAAAGGAACTACACACATGCTGTACAGTAATAAATGACCTATAGGTCACAAATGCCGTACAATAGGTGCCGTACATTTGTGTAATTCCTTTTGTATACATATATACAGATACTTTATCCATGAACGCCGTACATATTTCCAAGGGAGGGCTCGAAAGCCAAGGGTCGAAACCCTTATCTCTCATCATGGTACCAGGTGTACCGCTCAGAAATGACGGCATACTCAGAGTTATTTTCTGTTATATAACAGCCTTCGAAGCGATATTCACGTTGGTTCATTTCACAGGTAAATTATGTTCATGGGCTTGTAGTCTATAAGTCTCGATATGTTTTGGGTTGTAAAATATTAGTATTTTTGAATGAAACAAAAACTAGTGTTTTGTTAACAAACTTTACTGTGACTGTGAGAAACTCGCAAGTTGTTGAGCATACTGAAAGCAAATTGCATACCTACCTTAACCTTTTAGGAATCAGTGTGAATTGCGGATATTTTTAAAATAAAGTTCCACAATTCCATATCCATTATACCATTTTTGCAAAAGCTTCTTTCAAGCATCACGTTATTGTAGTAAAATTTATACTTTTAAGTAATGTTTAAACAATTATATCTTTTAAACCAATACGTCTAGGACGATAAAATTTAATGACTGATAAATTGTCCCCCCATTACCAGTTTTCCGTTGATCCACTGATTACGGGACAATCTAAACATATAGCATGTACTTAAATAAAAGAATATTTTGTACACTGTACAAACATTTATTTTACGTTTATACAATATCTAATAAAATACACTTAAACAATAGTATTATTTCTACTTATTTACTGACAATAAACCTGTACATTTTATTATTCTTGTCTGCTGCTCACAATGTTCATAATTGAATATTTTAAAAAATGTATAAGAGTCAACTGATATTTTAGCAATTTTCAAGAGAAATTTGAAGGCTTAAATCTATACTTTATTTTTTTTATTATTATTAATCTATACTTAATATTATAAAGCTGAAGAGTTTGTTTGTTTGAACGCGCTAATCTCAGGAACTACTGGATCGATTTCCAAAATTCTTTCAGTATTGAAAAGTCCATTTATAGAGGAAGGTTATAGGCTATATTTTATTTTCAAAAAAATTAGGGGTCCGTAAGAAAGTTGAATTGAAAACCTATTTATGCGTGCGCTGCAAAAACTATTGACAACAGAACATAATGATGTACTACGGGTTTGTAGGTCTTATTAAGATCTACAAAAAAATCCGCGAGAGCACATATCTAACTATCATAGTTTAGTCACAATAACCGCTTTTATGTTCATAAAAATATTAAATCGTCTGAAGAAAGACACTACGTTACTATAAATGTGTATCGTAATATTATTCCTTATCCAAATTAAGCATTATGTTATCGAGGGTATTTATGTAGAAATAAAATACTTTGTTTTATTCCAATCGGATTTTTCGTTGAGAATGAGTTATTTGCCAGTTTTATCAACATAATAATATCCTACTAAGTATTACTATTATAAATGCGAATGTTTGTGAGTATAGATGGATGTTTGTTACTCTTTCACTTTAAAACGGCTGAACAGATTTGGATGAAAATTTTTACACAGATAGATTTACACATAACCTGGACGAAGGCGCGCACACAGTGTAGTAGAAAATAAAATTCGAAATCATTTAAACGTGTGTTTAGTATATCGTAAATCAATGGTTGTTTTTAATAACACTAACATTATAGTTAGTGTTATTAAAAGTGATAGTGATCTAGGATTATACAAAAATACCTAAATTGTTAAGATGACTCATACGTAGGAAGTATCGACTTGGTTTCTTATTTCAGCGTTTTAAGAGTTATGAGCCGGGAGAAAATGATTGACAAAGTTTGCGCCTGGCTCAAGGAGCTAATGTGGCTTGATGTTGGCTAGTTAAGAATGAAGTATCAAGCAAATATTTTTATATGTCAAGATGATGATATTGTTTTTATTTTGACAGGAACTACTGTTATTTTTAATCAACATATATTTCCAAGGTGTTAGGGTAATTTCCTTACTATGGTGTCCCTAAATGCATAGGCCTCTTAATTTTGAAAACTTAAAACTTTTTTTCTCTAGTATAGCTACCAACAGTCGCGTCATTTCATTCTGGATCATTGAGTGTGGTAAAATACCCTAGTCAATAAAAAGCAACAACGCTAGAAATTTATAAAATAAATTCATCATTTGAATTTGGAAATAAAGGGTCCACTTCTGGGATTATACCCTATTACTCGTAGTGTACTTTACATTGTTGAGTTATCTTTATTATATTATAGTCAATGTGGGGAAGACCGTCCTACTGGCCTTTTTCAAAACTTAACAACTTTACGACAATGTGTCGCACAGTGTATTAAACAGTCGGCAATACTCTTTAAAATAAACATAAATTAATCTTGTTATAAGGCGTCTTTTGTAATGAAAATATCCTTCAAACATTTTTGGTGTTTTAGAGAGTTCATTGTGACCAAATCGACCTCTGGAAAAACAATAATTTTGACGTATTTTAAAAGTATTTATCATAAAAATGATACTAAAACGTCTTTATTAGTAACTACCTACTTTAATAATTTACTACATTTATGAAACGAAAATTGTTTTTTTTTTAAATATCTGCATTTGATTTTTTTTGATAGTCGAAAAGCTTGTGGGGTCGTAAAGTAAGAGTAAAGTCCTAATGTAATTAATGCGATTGAGTTAATAAAAATCAATCCAAGATTTCAGACAAAAATTTTAGAATTTTAATATGGATGGTGAACAAAATATTAATTTTGAAATCCAAGATGGCGGACCTGACTTTTTTGAATATTTGGTCATGGGTATAGTCTTCGGGATATGTTGGGATGAGGATGATGAAAAATATATTAATTTTGAAATCCAAGATGGCGGACCTGACTTTTTTGAATTCTTGGTCATGGGTATGGTTTTCGGGATGTTTCAGAGGGGGATTATGAAAAATACATATATTTTTAAATCTTAGGTGGCGACAGCTTTTTTGAATATTTCGACATGAATATCTTGATGGGTTGGGTTTTTTTTAATATATCGAGATGGATATCGACGTGGTATGATTGGGTGAATATAGATTGATCAAAATAATTCGTAACAACTTTATACCTATATATGAGAAAATAAAGTACTTCTTTCTTTCTCTTATTTCGTAAAAAATGTTAAAACCCCTTCAAGACTTCAATTTTATGACGAATTCGCCACTTTTTCTTTGAGTTTTCAAAATATTATCGAGACTATAGATTCAATTTGTATACGATTTGTTTTTGATTACTACTTACGTGTGCTTATTAAATTGTAGTTTGTAGTCAATTTGGTGTATGTTAACTGTAAAATATATTGGCCAGACGGTCTTACCCCCATATAGTAATATACAGGGGATAAGACCGACTACCCGATGACATTTTAAATTATCATCGATATCTGTAAAGTTATTTCATGTACAGATGTTTTGAATTTTTAATAATGTAAACAAAGGTCCATTGTTCAACATCTCCAAATATCATCTTTGTAGAAAGAATAGGACTCGTACAATAGAGTCTTAAAAATAAAAATCTCAAAATGAAAATAAACTATGACGGTCTTCCCCACATTGACCATAATATATCTACTTAGACTGATATCCTAAAAATTCTTATTCGATTGCATTATATATCTGATTAATTGATTTTTATAGATCTTTTATACCTATCTTAGGTACTTCTCTTAGGTACCTATCTACCTAGTACCTACCTACCAATAGCTGAAATAAGGCCAAAATAAAAATATTTCTATTAGTAGCTTTTGTTGTTTTATTTTCTAAAAGTGTTACATGCATCCTCGCTAGCCTAGAGCGCACGGACTACCTAAAACTCGGTGCACTCTTAACTCTTAACATAAATAACTAATAACATACATATTTCCCAAGCGTTGGAGCAATATTCTTACTATCGTGCCCCTAAAATACTGTGACCTTTTTTAATTTTTGGAAAATTAAGAGTTGAGCTAACTTTTTTTTTCTCTAGTATAGGGACCGTACAGAAACTATAGAGGGCAGCACAAAACGACAAAACGTCACCAAGCGGATAAAAACTAAACTTCCACAACTAAAGTGGAATATTGTCCCTTTGTTTTCATATGTTTCGTAACGAAGAATAATTCAATATTTTACAATAAATTATAGATTGAATTATGAAAAAATGTATAATATGTGGTTTTCGTGATATCCAGAATAGTCTGTGTTGCGCGAACGTTGATATTTTTCCAATTCTAAAAGTATTTGGTGTGTTTTTCAAGAAAATTTGTTGATATTTAAGGATGTAGAGGATTTTCTGATTACATTTTTTAAATAAAGTGAACAACGCATAAAGCGGTATCTATTTTAAGATGAATGCCAGGTATTTTGATGTCATGTGATAAATAAATGTTTATAGAACAAATTCCTCCTTCTTTTCATTGAATATAAACATAATTTTAATTTTAAATAAATCTCAAAACAAAATATACATAAACATTGATAGTTCTTTTTAACCATTTGAGTTCATATGGCGTGTACTTTTTACTGCATTTATCCAATTTTTCATATTGCTTTTAGTCAGGCCATGTTGGTTCGTTGGCCAAAATACGAGAATCATATTTATACAGGTGTCCCAGTCAAGCGACTGTCAAGCGGTGGCCCAGAGGTAGAGCACTCCTTGGGCTACCTGAATCGCCCCCATGTATGTTCCGCGATTTTTCGTAGTATAGAAGTTATGATTTTTTTTTTATTTTGCTTGACGCTTGCTTGACAGTCTTTCCTGGGACACCCTGTATATTTTATTCTTGGTAGTATTGGAGCATCTATCGATACAAGAATACACTTTTAATGAATCTTTTAATATAAACAATTATTTGTGATACACTACTCCAAAAGTTAAGATACGGTAGTTATCCTACCTATAAACCCCGATTTTTAGTTCCGAATTCCGATATATGACACTACATGGCATATAGTCCAAGATTTTTAGATGTCCGCTCTGCATAAAATCCTTCTACGTGATTTTTCGATTGGATTATGTCAGAGGGTGCCCCCTAAGTATAAAACCGAGTTTCTGTCGCCTGAAACCGCGAGCGTTAGCCGCCATCTTGGAAACAGTTTTTTTGCATATATCTCGGAAACGGTAAGTTTTACGTTAAAAACCGAAGAGATCTTTTTTGCAGAGAACAAAATTTCCCATCTTTTTTGTCCCAAACTTTTCCCCCTATTGTTGATATTTTCCGATATATTTGAGTAAAAAAATCAATTTTTTTGTTTTTGTAAAGTATCTCAATAATTTTCAGAGATACGAAAAAAATGTTGAAATTAAAGTTGGAGAGCATGAAATTTTCTACAAATTTTGTATAAAACTTTTTCTCGCAAAATTATTAGTTGCTGAGTTCTAGCGCAATAAAAGATCATGAAAATCAGCGGTAAGTGGTAATACGTTACTCTCGCATGCAAACAAAAAGTATTAGTAAATTCGATGTCTCCGCGGAAAGTATTGTTTTTCAGAAGGTAAGTAATTTAAGTCAGAACGTCGTTAAAATGAGTACGTGTTTTATATGTGAGAAATTTATAAGTGATAAAGACGTACAAGTGGTGAAAGAAAAAGGTGTGCAAAGACTGATACAATCAAGCATAAAAAGAGAGCAAAAAGAACACGGAGTTTTATTGAAGAATTTAAAAAGTGTAAGCGTGCACAAATTGTGTTACACGAATTATACGGATGAGAGGAGAATAACAGCGTTCATACGGAGAAGATGGTCAGACCCATCGTCATGTATCCAAATTCACTATCGCGCAAATGATAATGAATTTGGATACATGAATAAATTTTCATTCCTTTTTCCAATAATTCGTTAAAATATTTTTATTGTGCAAAATTTCCTTTTTAATCTTTCATTTCCCTCCTTTTCACGATAAATATTATCGTTACCGTCGCCATGATAAAATTTTTCGATTATACTTTTTTGTTTGCATGCCAGAGTAACGTATTACCGCTCATCGCTGATTTTCGATTCCAGATGACAATTTTTATTCAGCTAGAACTCAGCAACTAATCATTTTACAAGAAAAAGTTTTATACAAAATTTGTAGAAAATTTTATGCTCTCCAACTTTAATTTCAACATTTTTTTCGTATCTCTGAAAATTATTGAGATACTTTACAAAAACAAAAAATTTGGTTTTTTTACTCAAATATATCGGAAAATATCAACAATAGGGGGAAAAGTTTGGTACAAAAAAGATGGGAAATTTTGTTCTCTGCAAAAAAGATCTCTTCGGTTTTTAACGTAAAACTTACCGTTTCCGAGATATATGCAAAAAAACGGTTTCCAAGATGGCGGCTAACGCTCGCGGTTTCGGGCGACAGAAACTCGGTTTTATACTTAGGGGGCACCCTCTGACATAATCCAATCGAAAAATCACGTAGAAGGATTTTATGCAGAGCGGACCGATTTTTGGTGCTAAAATTCCTGGACTAATAGGCGTTGCCACGCACGGTCCCTAATAGTATAACTCCGTATGTCATTAATTTATAATAGTCTAGTCGAGAAGTGAGTTTCTTGCGAAAATTCGTTACAGGGCTCTTAAAAATATAGCGATTATTGCATTGGATGCAATAATCAAAAATGCATTTAATTCTGAAAAAAGCGTATTTTTTAATTTATCCGCCAATAAAAATTGCATTTATTATAAACAAAAAACAAAGAGAAAAAAAGGGAGTCTTGGTTTTGTATCTAGTATAACTTCAAAAATATTAGTTATCTGAAATTTGAAAAAAGATCCTAAAAGAGAAGAAAATTCTAGTAAAAGAAGGTCTCGACTCCCGGAGTTGTAGCTCCATTATTTATAATTTTAATTTAACGTTGAAAATTCGGCTCCGCGCGGCCATTTCGGGGTATAGCCGTATATAATTTTTTTATAACATTCAATATTAATTTAAAAATCTGAATAAATTATAGTGTAATCTAGACACTTGAAGGAATACAGTACCGCAAAAAAAATTTTTTAGCAAGATTTTTGTTTAAGTTATTTAATTGTTAATTAACTAATTTTTCGTAGTCTTTGGAAAAAAAACATAATCTTACTTTGACATAGACTGCAAATTAACAAAATCATCAGTAATACAAGTGTTTTGAGTAGGGTGACGCATAATACTTCAATGAAACAAAAATTACATATTTCAAAGTTCGACATTAATACGATTAAAAGTATTACCTACTTATAATATAAAAAATACTTTTTATTAAAAAAACTTATTTGAAAAAACATTATAGATACTATGCCATTTTAATATAAACCAAGGATTGGTCCATTTTAAAAACCTAACGAATGAACCTAACGGAACAGATAGAAATAGTCATTTTACCATAACCAATTTAACAATATAATTTTCCTAGTAAATAATAACAAGTTACTGCAAAAGTTTAGATTCAAAAATAAACTTTAAATGCAAATTCAAATAAAAACATTATGCAAAAACAAGCCGCTATACACCCACAACCACAATTTTGTCCAAAACATTAGGAACTGGTGAAACCGAATCTCCTCCCTAACGGCCTGGCCACGGGGATCGGCGGTGCGAACGACGAAGCGGGAGGCGGCGACGCGACCATTCGCGCGGCACCGTTTGCAGGACACGGGCAAACGCGTTCGCCGCCGCGATCATTGAAAAAGAATCGAAGTATAGATGGAGAATTCCACAAAAAGTACGAGAAAAACAGATTTTTTTTTCTAATATCAGAAAGAGTATTGAAACCTTCGATTATATTCTTATGAATACTCAACCAGAATTAGAGAAAAAAGTCCCCCGATCCCCGTGGCTAGGCCCGGAGAGTTTTAGGGCGGGAGATTTGGTAAGTAATTACCGATTCCTAGGAGTCAAGTTTGGAAAACCCAAAAATTAATTAATGTATACCAAAATTGGGTCAGTAATTTGTTATTAATTTTACAAAGTAGTATCCCGTTTCTTTAAATGGAATGTTAGGAAAAAAAATACTGATCCAAACTAAAAAAAGATTTTGGAAACGGATACCTAAATGAGTAAAAGTCGATAAAAATGGAAAAAGAGAATCGATAACTTTTCCTTACAAATTTATGTAATATAAAATAGTACCATTAGTCACATGGAAAAGAGGCATCAGGATGTGGAATTAGTGTACTTATGCAACTCAGACTCGTATTTTGATATTTATTTTTAAAAGTGCAAGCAAACAGCACATGGGTCCAACACGTATTATCCTATTTTAACAAAAATATACACACAAAAACAGAACTGAAGTGCTTTGGGATTTAAATTTTGAAAACAGAGTTGTTTTTACTGTGTTCCCTAATATGTTATCACCATAACCACAAGATCAATAATTTGTGATAAAATTAATAATACATTCTATTAAAATACTTACATCACCACTCCTAATGCTAAATGCTGTACGCATGAAAAGGTTATGTAACTTCATTTTGTGGAAATCTGCATATTATATAATTCTAATTATCGTCATTTTAAGCATTTTCTTCAAAATAAAAGTAAACTTGAGCGCGCTCGAGAATGTTCAGATGGCGATGTTTTTTGCATGTATGTTTCTCTCCTACTTGCGCCCCGCTCAAAACGTTAAGATATTTAATCTTAATCGGAGGCGCTCGTTCACTTAAATTTCAAAATACATTGTTTTGTGTCAGAGCTCGCTCATTGTGCAGCTGGAAGTACCTATAAAATGTAGCGCAGTTTTTTTTGTGTTATGGGTGGAAGTCTGGCATATCGGAGCGCGGTGTAAGCGAATAGTGCACAATAGATATTGAAACATACAAAGGTTTCGGAACATACAGTGTGCTATGCAGGGTGAATATTTTAAGTGTGCGTGAATAGCGGAATCCGAAACTATTGGGACCTGACAAAATTCGTGAAACATCTGGTGTTCAATTTGGGAACTAATACCGGGGTGCGGGGTGCATCGCTCATAAGAGTTATCATTAGTGTAATTAGTACTTTTGAGAAATTAAACGAAAAATGACGGAAGTGTTAGGAATATTTAATCCTCACAATTTCTAAAAAAAGAAAGTGTTGCGTATATAGATGTTAAAGTAGTTTTAGAAAAAACCGTGAATCAACGTTTCATAGGTTTCCTAAAGAAAAGCGCGTTGTGTTATATCAAAAATTATTTTGGTCAAATGGAAAAACTGGACCAATTCACAGCATGGCAGAACGCTTTGAAGATTGGCTGTGAAATAAATCCTCACACGAAAGAGTGTTCATTGCATTTTCTGAAAGACGACTACATATGTATTACCAGGTGAGTCAAATACGTTTTTTGAGGTTAAGGATGTGTGAAATAGCATTTTACAAGATCTGAGTATTATTCCACTAAGAAAAGGGACTGCAACATTAAAATGAAAAGGTTTCCTTGGTTTAGTTGATATTTTGCAAACATTCCATCCCACGCACGCTAGTTGAAGAAAACTACGATTCCATCAAGTAATTGCGATTATTGGGCGTTGAACAGGACCATTTACAAATATCATTAATTGTTAAAACTATCATTATCTACCACTAATATTGATATTTAACACTGTTTTACGGGGTTTGACCACGGTTTGACTAGACAAATGCACCCCCGTCGGCGCCATCACGCCTCCATGTCAGATCCCAATACGGACTAGCGAAAAAACGGAGCCTGTGACCCGATTTCGATGAAAAATACAACTGCTTCCTTGGATCTTTGAAAAATCAATATTCCTAGTGTTGATTTTGATAAAAAATCACACCCTGCATTATTACATTCTTTGATATGTATATAATAACAAAGAACAATTTCTGGCAAATTTAAGGACAAACTCATTTTACACAAAATACCTTTAATTCTTACACACCTTAACTGTTTTAGCGTTTAAAATGATTGCCATTGTTCCTAAATCCCTATACATAGCTGGATACCACGTCTCAAGAAGTGTAGCATTTGGCATTACAATAATTCACATTAAAAAAACGAAAACATCTGTATGAATATGGATGAAATTTTGTACACAGATACATCAAAATCGGGCACCAGACTCTTCAGAGTATTTTTTGCTATTCCTCATACTTTTGGATTACGCTTTCCACGCACACTTAGAAATTCACTTGTAGACATATGTACAGAAAATACACATTTTATGTCTGCCACGGTGGTGTTAATGTGTGTAATATGATTTATATTACACAGACATTTAAATCACTAGTTGTCCCACTGACTTCTAAGACTTCTTTAGATCAAAAACTTTAACCACCAATTCTGCCTACCATCTGAATGTGAAAATCCAAATAAATTTAAACGCATTATTATTTTATGATAAACAGCTATAATTCAAAAGACTCATCTGAAAAAAATTCCTACACCTTGTCCTCATGCATAAAATAAAAATTTTACTTAATACTCGAAACATGTTATAATTTATTTATTCTAAGTACTAATTTTTTCATAAACATTTTATAACCTTCATACAAACATCTGCTCCTCTTTTAATGTTGAAACTTTAACGTGTCAATTCTTGGCAAACAATTGGCACGTTAAAATTTCGTCCGTACAAGTCGTACAGGCTTTCGACGTTTCGTTGTAGTTATTATATATAAAAAAAAACAATAAATAGTAAGAATTAGTCAGATATCATATTGGCAACTGACCAAAAACGAAGGTATTGAAATGGATTCCAATCGGAAATACCGTATTCCGCAGCGTGATGTAGAGCGAACTACACACTCTGCATACTCTGAGCACGCTCGGGGCAATACCGCTTAGCGCGGGAGAGCAGCCACGTGACGGCTAACTCTTGAAAAAGCTCACCTTTACGCGATCCGCAGCTAACGTATAAATCGAAATAAGTTACCTACATCGATTGATCGCGATATCTATGCCCATAACAATAATATTTATAGACTACAAGCCCATGAACAAAATTTACCTGTGAAATGAACAAACGTGAATAATGTGTGTCCTAATGTCCTATAGGTCATTACGACGTATGTCCTAATGTCCTATAGGTCATTACGGCACGTCCCATAGGACTGTACGGCATTTGTGTAATTCCTTTTGTATAAATATACAGATACTTTATTCATGAACGCCGTACATATTTCCAAGGCAGGGGTCGAAAGCCAAGGGTCGCAACCCTTATATCTGACATCATGGTACCAGGTGTACTGCTCAGGAATGACGGCACAGTGCTCAGAGTTATTTTCTGATATAGTAACAGCCTTCTAAGCGATATTCACGTTGGTTCATTTCACAGGTAAATTTTGTTCATGGTCTTGTAGTCTATTAGACATGTATGTCTTTTTTAGAGTTCACTATGTTTCTATTCCCTAAAAATATAATAAATTATTTTATTTCGTCATTAATAGTTCTCGCAGCATACGCGATGTAAGTAATTTAATAGGTCACTCTTTAACATCTTGGGTTATAATTTATTATTAAAGTTCAACATGACCTACCTTACCACAGTAGGACGCCACTAATGCACATTACCACACATCTCTAGCCGAAATCTAAGATATGCCTTATTTACAATTGTGAGAACCGGTGAAGGTATAAAGCACGTACAGTATACAAGCCTTTTAATCTGATCAGGACAACAAGAAACACCGCTATTATTCTCTTCTACCGAGGTTTTCTTCTATGATATTATGAAAGCTGACTTTGAGGCTTACCGGCTCCGCCTGGACATGATTTTCAGTATGCTTTCTCGGCAACATCGCGAGATCTAACATGATGTAATATTGTTAATCGGTCTGAAGTGTGTGCCAGTGTGGTATAGCAACAAGGTGTATACTGTATGGTGTATGGTGTATGGTGTATAGTGTATAGTGTATAGTATGGTGGATATGGTGGATATGGTGGATATGGTGGAGTGGTGAATGCGTCGTGTAGCTAGCAGGCGCAGGGGTCGCGCGCGGCGGGCGGCGCCGCGAGCGGGCGGCCAGGCGACGCGGGCTTGTGCTGCACGCCCGACTCCGCCGCGTTCAGATCCAGCCGTCCGTCTTGGATGCTTTGATAAATTTTCTTGGCCGTCTCAAGAAAGGCTTCTTCGACGTTTTGACCCCTGCAAATCATTTTTTTCATATTTGTAAGCTTCGTAAAACGTTTGGATGTCCCCTTGATAAACTCGGCTACGACATAAGATGTTATAAATAGGAATTATCTAAACTGAGTGACAAGTGAACATGTGGTGATGGACTATGTTGTTATTTTGACTGAACCCAGGGTCAGAGATTTTTATTCTTACTTTTTTCGGGACTGTTACAACCTAGCTCCTCACCCATGCATGCCCACTTCAATTTGAGTTTCGGTAAACTCTGTTATGGTAAATTTTATTCCAGTAGGTAATTAAGCCAGAAAAAAAATAGATTAACGTTATTAAGTTATTTGCTTTACTATTTCAGAAATTATTTTGGTCAGTGTCTAAGAAATATAAACAAATAATTGAAAATATATCACTAGATGCAAGTAAGTGGAAAACTGAGTTGTATTGTCAACTATCTAATGCTTAATCCTTTGTTAAACGACGTGTCATAATAGGAATAACATTTAGCCTGTCAGTTTATTCCGATTTTCCTAACAGTCTAAGATCCCGATATACAAAGACCTTCACAGATGTTTATTTGATAAACAGGTAAATCGATAATAATAGCATTTTGCACCAGTCTGATTATTTAACGAAAATTAAATGAAAGTAAAGATCATTTTATTATGAATACGGTGCTATAGGGTTGCCTGCGAAATATCAATCCCGAATTGCGGTTGTCGAAATTAGAAAATTGAAATATTGCTGCGAGTGAATATGTGCGAGTGAGATGTCTCAGCCAACCATTCCATGCGATAGAAGAGGGCATAGCATAGCAGCTGTTCGAAGTCCGTCCATTTAAAGAAAGAAAAGAATATTCTTACCACCGTGTTCATAATACAATGATCTTTATTTTCATTTAATTTTCGGACCGGTGCAAAATGCTATTAGTATCGAAATAGAAATAATAGAAAAAAATAGACAACCTAACGGTTGCATATTCTATGGGCATCATACTTTCGATTGGTATAGAATTTTTTTAACAATGAAACCGATGTAATGTTTAAAAAACATTTTTTTAAATTATTATTTAATCGTATCCTGGACTGAAATTTGTTAGGCAACCCATATGCACTATATTTATTGACATATTAAATTGGATATAAAATACGTTTCATCAAATAAACATCTCGGTGAAGGTCGTTGTATATCGGGATCCTATACTCTAAGGCAGCGGCCGGCAGCGACACTGCGAGGCCGTCCGCAACAATAGGGTTGGACTTGTTTAATTTGATTTCATATATTCTTCAACTTAAAATCTAATAGTTGTCCTGATATAATATGTGACTATAGTTTTTAAATTAATGTGTGGCTTTCATAGCTGGGCATTGACTCGTTAATCCGTTAATTAACGAAGTAAACATTTTGACTAACGGATTAACTTTTAAGTTAAGTTCAACGGAAGATACGTGTCCGTTACACGTAACTTCCGTTAATATGCAGAAGTCCGTTAATCGTTAATCCAATACTTAATAGTTACCGCACAGCAGCACCGTCAAGTGCTGGGCGGCGCGTGGCAGCGAGTGAAACAAAAACAAAACTAGATATATTTTGCCGACGCGTGCAAGTGAGAAAGAAAACTGCGAAGAGATTTGTTTCGTTTGTTTGTTATTATAAATTACTGTCAGTCATCATTTGCGTGTTGATAAAATTGATAAAGAAGAGTGCAGTGTAATTTAGTAAAGATAGAAAAAGTGTACTGTGCAGCGTAGTGTGTAGTAATAATTAAAATAAAACCATATGGATGTTGGAAGACATGGAATCGGATCGGATCCATGGCCACATTTGACTGAGTATGTAGAATTTGTATCCAGATCGGGCCAACAAATACTTTTTGCGTGTAAGCGATGCTTGCCGACAGACACCAAAATAAAAGTTCATGTATCAAGCCTGAATAATTTGAAACAACATGTAAGAAAGGTACAAGAGTCACAATACGTACAGTTTGAAGATATTGTTAAGGCGGGCTCTATCCGGGGCAAGACAAAAAGGAGAATTCATTCTGACAATGACAATATTAATGATGGTGATAGCACAAGTAGCAGTAATCCTACTCCCGTTAAAAGAAGAATACAACAGGGTCGACAGCTGAGCATCGGGGAATCGTTCGGGATTGCAGCTACTGGCAGTGGTGTACCCCAAGCCCAAGTGTGCAAAATATGTACTTAATAGTAAATAGGCATGACATTAATCAAGTATCGCCAAAATATTTATCCGATCTAATGAAATAGGATTCAAAGATTTTGAAACATGTATTTATTCTCTTATTAATGTCGAGATTAATAATTTATTTGTTAAAATAAATCTACAAAATAAAACAATCCGCCATGATAGCTTAAACACCCATCAGATCGAATTACGTCAATTTACGTCACGTCTCCGTAAACGTCATTTTTTTTGTAAGCATATTATACGCGATCTCTGCATTTTTTACTGAGCCGTAACGTAATGATAGACGCTATGACACGGGCGAGCGTTTTGGAATGAATTTGAAACTTAAAATTGAAATTTACTTTTATTGCACAAAAACCTTCATTTTCTACAAAAATCTGAGTATCATAGAAGAGTTTTTGAAAATAAGTCATCATGCCTATTCATTTGTTTCAAACATAATTCCTTTACATGTTGTCGAAAGCAAGTCTTTTGGGGCGTTGATAAAATTAAATATTTGAATTATACAAGTATTTTGTTTTATTCCTAACTTTAACTTCCAGAACCTAAGCCAACAGGGGGCTTATTCTGTATGACCATTCAGATTTCGTGCCGATGTCGTGTGTCATCCAACCGTATGTCATTTCATGAACTCGGCAAGACAAGGAACCTTAATGTCTTTTCCATAAGGCACACAATAGATTGTCACGATATTTGACTTTTAAGCCTTTTTTGACTTTTTATCACGGGCAAGACACGACATTGCCGCGATACGAGTGTGAATGGTCATACAGAATCGGGCCCCAGGTTAAGTTCACTAACGCAACGATTTAAAGATGCAATTTTATACATATTAACGGATTAACGATTAACGTTAACTTGCGTTAATTCTTCCGAAATGTAACGCTTTAACGTAAATGAAGCTAACTTTTTTGTAGCGGATAAACGATTAACCAAGTTAACTATTTGATTAACGATGCCCAGCTATGGTGGCTTTATACGCACACATTGAACTCTTTTAATTTAGATAATTATAAAATTAACTGAAGTATTTTACTAACGTTTTAGCACTGGCCTCAACAAACATTAACCCATTTTCGTCGGCAAACTGCTTTGCTTCTTCATAGGTTACATCACGCTGTGCATCTAAATCTGATTTGTTACCAATTAAGAATATCACAGTACTGGGGTTAGTCAAATTTCGAGTGTCCGTAAGCCAGCTGCTCAAATGGTTGTATGTTGATCTGAAAATTAAACAAGAGAAATATTTAGTCAGATCTAAAAAGATGCGCATATGTAAGTTACTATCAATCGGCATTAAAGTTGGGATCAATACGACAAAATTTCTTAATGAATGAAGGTCGTATGTTGCTGCGTTTTTTTGCTACAGAACTTCAAATCTGTAAAAAAAATTGGTACTAAATCATTTGCTCGTGTCTGCCTCTGGGGTTAATGGTTAATGCCATTTTGATAACTTAAAAAAAAATCATAACTTCAAAAATCAGAGTCCTAGATGTCTGCCTTTTTGATTTTCTTCATTTTTACAAGGTTTATAAATTTGCTCGTGTCAGCCTTAGAGGCAGACACGAGCAAATGATATAGTATACCTGCTTTTTTAAACATTCTTAAGGGGCTGTCAATTGACAACGCAGCGCGACCATGATGGCAGATGCGGTTTTAATCGTATAATTATCGCTATTTATAAAGTCTGCCACACGAGCCGATCATATAGATTTTTTGCTCGCCAGCTCCCTATTTATTATTAAAAATAACGGAAGAGCTACTGAACCATCCGATTATCTCGTTTCCCACAAAGCTAGATTTTTTTAATAAGTGAAACATTTATAATGATATGTACATGTTGCTGACGAGTTGCACTAGCTTTTAAAACTTTTGAATTGATTGGTAAATTGTATATTATTTAAATTTAAAAAAACAATTAATTATTATGGAAGAAAATAAAAACACGCGAAATTGCATTTGCAGATAGACTTATTTTATTCAAGTTCGTCATGTTCCTTTTTTAAAAATATTAATTTGTGTGAAATTAGCGCTTTTAAATGTGCGTGGATGGGGAAATCCGAAACTATGAGGAATAGCGAAAAATGCTGAAAGGAGTCTGGGGACCGATTTTGATGAAAACTAAAACTGCATCATTGGATTTTCAAAAAATCATTATGCCTAGACAGGAATCGAACCCATTGATTTTGAAAAAAAAAATCACATCCCCTGTATTATTACACCATACGATAGTGTCACTAATAAGGAACGAATTATGCAAAGTACGTACGACAAACTTAATGATAGAGCTCATTTTTAACTAAATATTGTAACGTGCTTTTTTCGTCTTTGCGCTCGTTACGAATTTATTGTTTATTTTCGACACTTTTGTATTTCATTGACCATAATTCATATTAACCTTAGTCTGTTGACATTGACACTTCTATATTTTTCTAAAGTGGTTTGTAGGTAGAAGTAAAATAAAAGTAAATTGTAATACTACTTAAAAAAATTATTAATTACATACGTGATACTATTTTATAGTTTAATAAACTTATTTTCTAAATTGTGGTGGATTCGAAAAATAAAACAAAAACATATTTTTAGAAATGTTTCTTTATTAAAATTAAATTATTATTTTTTATATAAATTGTAAGCTAGAAATCTGTCGTCAAGCAATATGCTTGACGACAGATTTCTAGCCCAAATTTCCGATCGCATCCTTTACGGGGAGTAATCTCAAATGATAATTGACAGCCTTCACTTTTCTTCAAATTTTCACAATGTGAAGACCTTTTGTTTTTGCTTTGAATGTTTATTTTTGTTAATCCGGCATAGATATGAGCGCCACGCCGGCGCGCCGCCGCCGCCACGGTTTCACCACGCGCCGCCGCCGCCGGCCCCCGCGGTCGGCGCGCCGACTGAACGAGTCAGTTCAGAAACTGAACTTCAGTTTGATCAATGGTGCTGATCGGACGCACTTTCACACGTTCACGTAGTCAAAATGGCGGCATCATCAGACATAAACATGTTCTTAGACCAACACGAGATGCAAGTGATGCAACACCTGGACCTGGAATGAGTTCCATGCCTACGCCTTCTAACTTTTTGATGGACTTGGCTAAGAAGCACAGCAGTTCGCACAGTGATTTGGAGAACATCTCAAGAGTGCAGACGATCTCAAGCCCTTCCTTCCTTCCTTTCAGCCCTTGTTAGTCCACTGCTGGACACGGGACTCTCCTAATCGACGCCACTCCACCTGGTCCTGTCTCTCTGAATCCAGCGGTTTCCCGCTGTCTTCTTCAGGTCATCAGTCCACCTGGTCGGAGGGCGGCCTGTGCTGCTTTTGCCTAAACGTGGTCGCCATTCGAGGACCTTTTTTCCTCATCGGTTGTCAGTCCTGCGAACAATGTGGCCAGCCCATTGCCACTTTAATTTGCAAACTTTGAGAGATATGTTGGTCACCATCGTTCTTCTACGGATTTCATCATTTCTGATTCTGTCTCGTAGAGAAATACCAAGCATAGCTCTCTCCATTGCCCTCTGGGCGACTCTGAGCTTGTGGATTAGGCTCAACCACGTCTCGGCACCGTAGGTCATCACTGGCAACACACATTGCTCGAAAACTTTCGACTTCAGGCGTTGGCCGACAAGTCGCACGACTGGTTGGCCGACAAGTTGCACGACTGGTTGGCCGACAAGTCGCACAACTGTTTGTCGACAAGTTGCACGACTGTTTGGCCCACAAGTCGCACTACTGGTTGGCCGACAAGTTGCACGACTAGTTGCACAACTGGTTGGCCGATAAGTTGCACGACTGGTTGTACAACAGGTTGGCCGACAAGTCGCACTACTTGTTGGCCGACAAGTTGCACGACTAGTTGCACAACTGGTTGGCCGATAAGTTGCACGACTGGTTGCACAACAGGTTGGCCGACAAGTTGCACGGCTAGTTGCACGACTGGTTGGCCGACAAGTTGCACAACTGTTTGGCCGACAAGTCGCACTACTGGTTGGCCGACAAGTTGCACGACTAGTTGCACAACTGGTTGGCCGACAAGTTGCACGACTAGTCGCACAACTGTTTGGCCAAGTTGCACGACGGGTTGGCCGACCAGTTATGAGTGATTTTCGATTTTGATGTTATGAGTAATTTTTGATGTTATTTTGGTTTGGTTTGATGTTATTTTATACCTACCCTTATTAAGGTAGTTTTATCAAGGTCACGCCGCCGAAACGCCGCCACCGCCGACCTCCAAAAGCCGCCGACTGATTGGCCACCGGCGCTCATATCTAATCCGGCATAATCAGGGGCCCGATTCTGTATGACCATTCACACTTGTATCGCGGCAATGTCGTGTCTTGCCCGTGATAAAAAGTCAAAAAAGGCTTAAAAGTCAAATATCGTGACAATCTATTGTGTGCCTTATAGAAAAGACATTAAGGTTCCTTGTCTTGCCGAGTTCATGAAATGACATACGGTTGGATGACACACGATATCGGCACGAAATCTGAATGGTCATACAGAATAAGCCCCCAGGTCACATTATTATTTTTTATGGTTGTTTGAACCACAGGGAGAATGTGCCCTATTTGATTTGTTATATTTAAGGGAAATTTTAATCCCTATTTGTTTTCTTTTGTGGAGCGCGTCATCACGCGGTAAGAACTTTTATTTGCAGCTTTTTACATTTTAATTACAAGTCAATATATTTTCAAATTAGATTCTTATTTGAATTTTTGTTGTTACAGCTCCAAAAATTTATTCCAAGTAAAATCCAAAATCTTATTCCAAATGTAAAATCCAATTTTAAATCCAAAATTTTACTCCAATTTATACTCCAAATTTAATTAGAAATCCTTGTAATTTTTTTTATTCTTTGGAATCTTTATACATCTACTCCATGAGTATGATGGGAAACCTTTATTTATGCCGACGGAGGTGATGGGGTGATTTCTCCTCTGGACGGGTCACACTTCTCTTTCTGGGATATTTTTCACCTTTGGATGGAACCATATACTTATTCTTTTTGTTTGGAAATCCGTTAAGTACTACCATAACTGTAAGTCAAAACTTATTATTATTAAACCTTTAAGCAGTTACAAGAAGTTAGGGTTTTCTATTAAGTGCCTTGGTGTATTGTTTTATGTAGCCTTGTCAATATAGTACCTAACAAAATACTTTCTTTGTTTTCTTGTCAACTTCTCACACAGAACACCCTCATTGAGATTAGAAGTCCAACGGTCTAACCGACTCTAGCTATCTGGCGGAGTACGCTGCATCACTGCCTGCCTGCCTCTCTGGCGCCCGAAACTTCCCTTTTGTTTTTTTTTTTATTTGAGGGGCAGGGCCACTAACACCTAGCTACTGCGGCGGCTGCTCTGGCCTTTCTTATTTGGTTATTTTTTTTCTTGAAAACACCTATGATTCAAAATCTTTATTACATTTGGCACCTGTGAACAGGGACACCGTAACTGTATCTCTCTGTTACAAATCTCTGTTACAATATGTTTTTTTCCATACAAACCTTAACTGATTACTTAGCATTTAAAATGATTGCCATCGTTACCAATTTATAGCTGGATTCGACGTCTCAAGGTTTGTGTTGCGTTTAGTTTTACAATAATTCACATTAAGCATTAAAAGAAGAACGCAGTTGTATGGATTTGGATGAAATTTTGTATGAAGATAGACTAACTCCTTGAGACGTAAATTCCAGCTATGAATAGGGAACAATGGCGATAATTTTGATCGATAAGAATAGGTAGCGGGCAGCGGCACGTAAGTTTAGCGGTGAACGAAACTTAGAGGGGATAGCTGCGCATAGGTACTGTTGCGCATGAAATTATTATCTCTTTTGATTGATAAATGTATTATAACAGTCCTTATTAATAAAAACGTGTTTCTGTTTATGCTGCTCTTATATTAACATTTAGAGCAGCCGTACACGGACTGCTTCAAGCAGTTGACACCGACTGCTTGAAGCCGCAACCGCGCGGTGAATTATAGTCATTCTTTCGCTGCCGTACACACGACTGCTCGAGCAGTCGCGACCGCTTCAAGCCGTCAACTGCATGTTATGCGAGTTATGCTTAACGACTGCTGAGTTATGCGAGTTTAAAGTACGGACATACATTTAAAAAAACATGGGAAAGATCGAACGATGTAGGGGAAAGACCGGACTACCTTCTAAAATCACCCAAGTGGCTAATAACATAAGGTTTATGAAAAGAAAATATTTGATCTTATCTCAAAAAAATTTCAATATGCGTGACTTGTGGTAGAACAGCCATAACACACGACGGACGCCACGAAACCACCGATGTGGACTGACGGGAGGGAGTAGCAAAACAAAAAAATAACCACAGATTCGGTGGATATTTAAATTACACGTTCTTATCCCATCTTACCCCAACTAACTTAGTCTGTATAATTGATATCAAATTCCATTATACGCACCTTCGAGTAATGTCATAGACCATTAGTGCACCTGCTGCTCCTCTGTAGTATGAACGTGTCACGGCCCTAAATCTCTCTTGTCCAGCTGTATCCCATATTTGTAGCTTAATCTTTTGGCCAGCTACTTCAATAATTCTAGTACCGAATTCAACACCAATAGTGTGAGGACAATCAGCCATGACTGAAATGAAGGAAAATTGCAAGTGAAAGTATGTTTTTTTTACAACAATATTATTACAATTTGTGAAAATTTTTATTTTTTATTGCCTTTATTGTTTATAGTTGTGCGGACTTAATGCCAAATGGCAGTTTCTTGGTGATTGTGAAAATACCAAACCTTTTAAATTTTAAGATCGGGATGATCTTCCTAACAGCCTGGCCACGGAACATTCGCCGATGCGAATATTCGCGCGGTGCGACCGGCGAGGCGTCTAGCGACTCAAATAAATACATAGAAATGTACGTATCAAGCCACGCGCAACGGCCACCGGCGAAGCGACCGGCGAAATAAGCCGAACGAATCGCCCTGGCGACTTGAATGAATCAGTACGCTGGAAGCCAGCGGAGTCGAGCGTCAGTCGCGGCGAATAGTACAGTGATTAAATAAGTTTAGTTGTTTTCGCCGCGAAAAATGAACACCAAGACTTTTATTGCTGAAATACTAGCTATTTTTCAGTGGCACTTAAAATTGATGTATTTGCATTGACTTTTTCCTCTAATTCTGGTTGAGTATACGATACATAAGAGTATACTCGAAAGTTTTAATACTCATTCTGGTATATTCAAAAAAAAATCTGGATATATTATTCTGTATTTCTCGTACTCTTTGTGGAATTCTCCATCTATACCCCGATTCTTATTTAAATCATGTACTACACAATCTCTTCCAAATACCTATTAGGTCTTGAAAAAAATTAATTAGTTTCTAAGCAATATCGAGATTATCTCGATAAACATTTCGCTGTCGGACTTCCTTACTGGTCGCGGCGGCGAACGCGATTGCCCGTGGCCTGCAAACGGTGCCGCGCGAATGGTCGCGTCGCCGCTCGCTTCGTCGTTCGCACCGCCGATCCCCGTGGCCAGGCCGTAAAATTTCCTGGTTCAGTCAGCTGATTTAAAAGTTCAGTACAAATAATTTTTAAAAATTCAACCGACTTCAAGACATGTAATATGAAATAAAATTTGTTACTTACATATTTTAGGCTTAATTTTACTTCAACAAATTTCTACTTGTTTTGTATGTAAATCCCTGATGTTGATAAAATACAAGGTAATAACTTTTTTATTACTTCAAAATCTTTGTATTTTTACCTTTTTGGAATAGGCATGATGACTAATTTTCAAAAACTCTTCTATGATATTCAGAAGTTTCTATTATGTCTACAATATATCATATTTTTGTAGAAAATGAAGGTTTTTGTGCAATAAAAGTACATTTAAATTTTAAGTTTCAAATTCATTCCAAAACGCTCGCCCGAGTCAAAAGCTTTTATTCATTATTAGGTACAATTTGTGCACACTTAATGAAAGTCATACAGATAAATTATACATTCTACATTCATAGCGTCTGTCATTACGTCACGGCTCAGTAAAAAATGCAGAGATCGCGTATAATATGCTTACGAAAAAAATGACGTTTACTGAGATAGACGTGACGTAAATTGACGTAATTCGATCTGATGGGTGTTTAAGCTATCATGGTAGATTGTTGTATTTTGTAGATTTATTTTAACAAATAAATTATTAATCTCGACATTTAATAGAGAATAAATACATGTTTCAAAATCTTTGAATCCCATTTCATTAGATCAGATAAATATTTTGGCGATACTTGATTACTGTCATCATGCCTATTATCGGGAATTGCAAATACTTTAAAAATAATGTTTCAGGACTCCGTTATACAAATTTTTTGCAAAGCTTCTTTCAAAGATCACGCTGTAAATTTTGTGCTTAATATTTTGTCGGGTTTTGATTAATATTTTTTATGTTGGCAACAATTATGCATTAATATGCATAAATAATTTAAAATAATTTAAATTTTGTGTAGAAATTAGGGGCATTTTAAAAATAATGGTTAAACTACTACATTATTTAAACCACTAGGCCTAGGACGATTAAATTTAGCGATTTCGATAATTCAAAGTGTTTTTTCAAAATCATGTGCAGTGCATAATCTTAATGAATATCACTTGACACAGCAAAAATATAATAGGCAGCGAATGTGTAGCGAACTGTATAAGTACCGAAATGTACAAAGAATTTGCACTCATTCAACGCTTTCAAAACTAAATTAGCTGAATATATTTATAAAGAAAATTCACTACTGTGAAACTGAGTGTGTTGAATGAGCTAAAGAGAAAGACATTTATCATATTTTTAATGTATACATAATAACATATAAATCTATACTAAATTCACTTTTGTATAAGGCGCATGAATTTTAAGTTAGCTATTATTTTTAAGATACGTATTGTTCTCATAGAAATGACTTATTGTGGTCTTATTTGAGAAATAAAGATCTTTAAACCTAAACCTATGTGTACATCCAGCACTAATAGCAAAGTCAAAAATATTTGCATACCTAAAAATGGTAAAAATAGATTGATCTTAACCATTTGTAACAAATCTATACCTATATTTGTGCAAATAAACGTTTTGTCTTTGTCTTTGAAAACTCAAAATAGTACAGAAATATTGTTGATTTCATAAGAAAAAGATTTAAAAAATGTGGGGGTTCAAAACAGGGTGCAGGGTAGCTGGTAATCTTACCTTTACATTAAATAAAATTTGAACCATTTTAGTTTGAATATATTCATATATTTACAAGGAAGGTAGTGAGAAAATCTAAAAAGAAAATAGAAATTTCTATATTTGGCAGAATAAATTGTCCCGGGACAGCTAGTTATTTATTAAATTTGACGACCTGAGTGGCGCAGTGGTCAAGACACTGGTACGGTGCGCGGAGGGTCCTGGGTTCGATTCCCAGCAGAGCAGAGATTTGAATGATGGATTTGAATTTCTGTTTCTGGTCTGGGTGTGTTGTGTTTTTGTCTTGTGTGTGTCCATGGCGCCCACGACACAGGGAATCCTAGTGTGGGGCTATGAGTGTGAAGCGTTATTTAAAAAAAAATTTTTTTTTTTTTGAAAATACAACGTTATACTTACATTTTTTCTCTGTAAATTGATGTAAAAGGCATGATTTCCCAACTCCCATATCGCCGATAATAATATACTTAAAAATATATGAATAGTTGTATGGTCCAGACGTCATTGTGCTGCAATCAATATTTATTGAATTAATTTATATGCATAACATATAAAAAGATTTGATTACTTGCAACAAATAAAATACGCTTTCAAACTGTTATTACAGAGGAATACAAGTAAAATCTTTATCGATACTGTTAGTCCTATAGGGCTCTTGGATATCTATAGTGGCGCGGCGTAGTGGCAGATTTAGGACGTCAGAGTGCGCAGCTGTACGGTTTACGTTAGGTATTGAATCAATTGTAAACACATTAAAACGTTAAAGAGTGCTTTAAAAAGGAAAAAATCGGAGGTACGGTACTGCTGTGTTGTGGGGTGCAAAAATTCCCAATCTCGGAATCTTTGATCGGTTTTCGATTGCTAGCTATTCATTATTTAAAATGCAGACTTCCACTACATGTTTGCAATCTCGAACCGATAAACCCGCCTTTCAAGTACATTTTGTCCTTCGTATCGTACGATCTAGGTTCACCTGAAAAACAATCAGTTCCTATTGGAATGAAAACAGGAAGATCGGGAAAAGCACACAAAAATGTATACACAAACAGGAATTGCCAAACAAAATATAAGTACCTACAGTACTCAGTATTTATTACTGTGTTAATGGTATTCGATGTTTTTAAGACACGCACCAAAACCAGCGCAAAAAAAGTATCGAATCAACACGCAGAATACATTAATCATGTTTAAATCTAAATCTCGCATGAATATTTTAAAAATATCACGTGCAAGTTATTTTTAATTGCATTGTTCCATTATTTATACTATATAATATACTATATACTATCTATACTTATTTTAATACTAGCTTTTGCCCGCGACATCGTCCACGTGAACTTCAGGATTTGGTCGAGAGCGAAGTAAAAAGGATTCCATATCACAATCCAGATTTAAAAAAAAATATTAAAAAAATCCCAATCTATTCTGATGATTTTACGCGAAAGCATAATAATCGTGAAGAATGTCTCTCTCTCTTTATGTATTTAGTTTCTTTTACCATAAGACTAAGACTAAGACCGTAAGACTAAGGTCTTACAAAATTTTAAAACTGTTTATTTGTTTGTTTGTTTGAACGCACTAATTTCAGGCACTATTGGATTGATTTCAAAATTTTTTCAGTGTTGGATAGTCCATTTATAGAGGAAGGTTATAGGCTATTATTATATTTTCAAAAAATTAGGGATCCGTAAAATTGCGATCGAAAACCTATTTATGGGTGCGCTGCAAAAACTATTGACAATAGAACAAAATGATATTAATGGTTTGTAGGTCTTACTATAAGATCAAAAAAAAATCCGCGAGAGCACATATCTATCATAGTTTAAGTCACAATAACTGCTTTTATGTTCATTTTAAATCGTCTGAAGAAAGAAAATCCTTATCCAAATTAAGCATTTTGTTATCAAGGGTATTTATGTAGAAGTAAAATACTTTTTGTTTTATTGTATTGTATTTATTGTATTGTAGAATTGGTACCTAATAATGAATTACTTATATATTGTTATAAATGCGAATGTTTGTAAATATGGATGGATGTTTGTTACTCTTTCACTTAAAAACAGCTGAACAAATTTGGATGAAATTTGGTACACAGATAGATCATAACCTGGATTAACATATAGGATACTTTTTACCCTTCTCTGCACCAAGTTCTAAAATCCATGCGGGCGAAGTCTAGTGTATAATATATTGTAGAATTGTAGATGAAAAACGATGAATTAAAAAATAACTAAATAAATAAAATTATTATCCGTTCAAGATTTTAGAACAATTCTTATTCCTTCAATATATATTTATACATATATTTTTTTGATAAAGAAGTACATCTTGAGGATGATTCGTTCTCGACCATCATGGATTTCGAAGACCTCCTGTACATGAAGGCTTTGGAATAGTTTGTGCCCTATAATTTTTAACTAGGTAAAAATTTTATAGGTACAACAATATTTCATGGATTGTGTATTTACCTTTCGAGTACTTTCGACACAGATTTTCCGCGGAAAAAGTCTGCGTAAATATTCTGGAAGCCACACTTAATAATAGTTTGGCTCATAATATTGATTGAATATGTTTTTATTGTATTAAATTTTTGGTTAAAAAGTGCAGTGACTTGTATGCAAATCATATTATGTTCACTTCTGTCAGGCGTCCCGAGTTGCCGCCGTACAACCATGGCGCTGCCGTAGCTTCGCCACGATATCAGCGATGTTCTTGATACGGCAAATGCCGTAATATACGGCATTTAGGTATCTTAGGCATCAAAAATATGGTATACGGCAGCTATTTTATTACCATATTTAAATATATAGTAATTGACAAAAGTAAACAAAAATATATACAGTGTCCCAGAAAGAATGGATAATCCTGAAACCTCTTATTGAGGACCCAAAATATGGAATTTAAAAAAATATTTTCCAGGTAGTATGTTACGTAACTTTTTAAAAAAAGTTCGATATTTTAATATTTTAATTGTGTGTTTCTGTACAGCTACAAATAAATAAAATCCGTTGGGTTTTTGATGTTATATTTTCATAGACTACTCCAATGAATTTGTTTTAAAAAATGTATGTAGCTGTTTTAATTTTTTGGAAAATAATTTCGGAATTTGAATTTTAGTCATGAAATTTACTATTTTTCTCTTTATCTTAAAGTTTAAACACACTTGGTAAAAAGATGTATTAAAGGCTAGCCAACTATTTAAAAAATTTGTGTGTTTAATACAGATTTTAAAATGGTACAATATTCTATCTCAAGTAAATATGACACCCATAATTAGTAAACCAATGAAATCTTCTCTCCTTTTTTGGTAACTCTCGCAATGAATTAGGTTATTATTTATATTTAATTCCTTGCTAAAATTTCAATAGCTATTCCTATAGCTTGGTCCAGATATGGATATACTCTAAAGTCTAACAGATGAATCCATGTAATACGGCCCCATTATACGGCCTCTGTGTTCCCTGCACGTAACTTCGTTGTTTTTTTGAAATTGTGGTTATCTAAAATACTTGGTCGTATAATTCCATGATAATTCAAATAATACATTGGTACCCTAATAGATGGGTTCGGCGCCCTGTCAAAACCTATATGGTGAGAAATAAACAAAGTAATTTACAACTATTACACACATACTATGGATGCTCGATGAACATCGATTTTCGATGATCATCAATGTTGAAAGCAAAAACATCTATGTTTCAACATCAACGCAATGTATACAAATAACATTGTAACATTGATATTAACAAAATCTGTCTTCGATATTGACTCACAGCCTCATGAATGATCAATGCAACTATGCCGGAAACACATTTACATGTTGTGGTGTAGTGACCCGCCAGAAGCAACTTGTTTCTGATTATGAAACTGATGTGCTCTTTTCTATATCAACAAAGAAATAGATTAAAAGGTTCTTCTTTATCAAAATTATTTTCCTTCAGTCAATTGATAAAAAATACTGAAATATGTAATATTTTGTAGTGTTTCTTAACAAATTTCAAATGATTTCACTGTATTTTATTTCTTTGTCAATTATTAATGCAAAAAATGTTGGACAACCTTTTAAATACAATTTTTGAACAATACAGCATTTTTCGCAGCTTTCCCTAATAATCCGGCAATTTCAGAATTAGAATACGGCATCCCTAAATTTGTCAGGAACAACACTGCACGATATCCAAGAGCCCTATACATAAGTAGTCCTAAACAATGACTCATCGTTAGAAATATAATAATATCAATCACGTTACTTGATTAAGGGTGATAATCAAAATTAAATGTAATATTAATGAATTTATTTAATAAATTACTTATTATTCTTATTTCCGAAAGCACAAAAAGTTCTGCATAAAAATAATGGAGACGTAAACAGCGTATACTAACTAATTAAAAACACTGACAGTAATACTCGCCAGCTCGCTAGTACTCGCTACGTTTCCATGCGAATATAATTTTATTATAGAAGGATGGAGGAATCTAATTACAGGAAATGGAAACAAATTAACTATTCTCACCTGCGTGTATTAACTGTGTATTTCAATTGAAAAAAATATATTTATTTTTTTCACGGTTTTCCCAAGAATCTCTTATCTTCTATTGTCGATATACAAAAAGACAGAAACTGAGAAAGAGAAACTTCGCTTATGATGACATTGACAATATTACATACAATAATAATTACAAATGTGTTTATCTGGTTTATGGTTTGTCGTACCTAGAAATAATGTCTGTCTGAAGTTTTTTGTGGGTGTGGTGACGGCGCATACACGCTCAGCCAAAGACAAATTCAAAAATAAATTAAAATGTAGAAAACGAAGGGATTAAAAAAAAACGATATACAACGGAATAAGGAAAAGGAAAGATAAATGGTGGAAATCTAAATTTGTAATGGAAATCGTTATTTTAGTTTTAATATAATAAAGTCTGACCAAAAATATAAAAAATCAATTAATAAGACGCTATCACGTCAAATTTTTTTTTGCGGTTAGCACTTTATACAAACTTCATTTGAGCCAAGTGTGTAGTTATCGCGCCCGAGTTTATAAATACGTTCTATGCAGCCATACAGACAGTCAATCAACAAAGAAGTCTTGGGTTGAGTAGTTCGCGAACGAACTAGGTGGGAAGAGCGCTCCTTTAGGTGAACTATGCGAACAAGTTCATTGATAGTCCCGCTCTTAGTTCTTTAGTTCTTTTTATTTATATTATTTTAACGTCCACTTTACTAGACAGTGGCGTTCCCAAGCTCCCAACTTATTGGTTTTCCCCCAGATTTAGGGGGTAAATAAGTGAGATGAGATTTTTTAGGCGTCTGAAATTTTTAGGGGTATTTTCATGGATTTTTTTGACTCTAATATTTTTAAATTGATAATATTTATATTTATTTCTCGACCTAGCGACTTATAACGACATCTAGTACTTAATTCTACAACTAGTAACCACTCTGTGGTTTTTTATTTATTTAATTTTATTGTTCTTACTAAATTATTTCAAAAAAATTCTTACTAATTTTTTTCAAAAAAAGAACTAAATTGAACTAATGAACTAAACAAACTAGTTCGGTATTGGCTTATGAACTAAATTGACCGCTCTCTGTGATGACCGATTAGGCCCTAGACTACAACAAAGTCGTGTATTGTGACGGCATTCAAAAGGGCGCGTAAAATTGGGCGTTTGAATTTGTCAAATTTAATCGAAGTTTTCAAAAAAAAGTATAAAATTTTTAGGTAACTACTGACTGTTATAATTTGTTTTTCTATATTAAAACATCGTAAAAAATGAATTAAACACATAAAAATATAAATATTTTTTTGATTTCTTGTACAAAGTACAAGTTGTCGATTTTTTGTACAAAGTCTACTTGTGCCGCCTGGAAACCATAGAGAATAGATTCTCCATGCTGGAAACATAAAACCGGTAGCGGCATCAATCTCAGTCGCTGTCCTTTTCTATCTATCTTTCTATATCTCCATAACATTTAAGTGGGTGTTAGACGTATAAACGTAAAGTACGTGGTTTTTAATATCGCGAACTTGGGAGTGTACATGGACAGATCGATGACTTGGAGCGAGCAGGTGAAGAACATCAGTCGCAGGGTGAATGCCGCTCTCCAGTCACTTTACCGTACTAAGCATTTTCTACCTCTTCAAACGAAACTGATGCTTATTAACGCTATTGTTTTACCCATTATTGATTATGGAGATGTTTGTTACCCAGACCTGAATAAAGAGCTTCTTAACAAGCTAGACCGCCTTCTTAATAACAGTATTCGCTATATTTTCGGGCTGCGTAAGTATGACCATGTTTCTCACTTTCGCTCTGAACTTAAATGGCTTTCTATTCACCAAAGGCGTTGTTCTAGACTTCTTTTCTTACTCTATTCGATCTTAAACGATCCTGTTTCCCCTCCATATCTTAAGGAGAATTTCCTATATCTTCATCAAACACATGATAAAGTACTTCGCTCTACGTCAAATCTAAAAATCGTGATACCGCCGCATGTAAGCGACTTTTCCCATCACTCCTTCACCATTCAGGCTGCACTCCTCTGGAATGCTTTACCTGATCATATAAGGAAGGCACCTTCAAAAAATGTTTTCAGAAAACTTGTCCGAGAGCACTATCTGGAGTCACGCTAAAGTTTATTATTTACCCACACCTATCCATAATATTGTGTGTATTTTATGTATTTATTTTTTGTATATATATATATTTATATTTAATATGTAGGTATATATAGTTATTTATTTATTTTATTAAAATTGTATTTTATTTATTATATTTTTTGTATTAAATTTTTATATATCTATTTGTTTTATTTTATTTTTATATTCCCCTTTTTTGTTATTTTACTTTTTTTTTCTTTCTCTTTTTTTTTCCAACCTGTACGCCTACCTAAGTTTCTCGCTATTCACAGGGGTTGACTGGTAGAGAATGCCACTAGGCATTAAGCCCGCCCATTGTTATAAAACAATAAAGCGTAAATAAATAAATAAATAAAAAAACTTAACGCGGCTCGACGTCGGTGGCGCACGTGAAGCTTACTCGCTCTCTATTGCGATGTCGGCGACAGAAGAAGCTTTATGTTATTTAGGAATTATATCATAATTGTATAAATAATACAATATTATAATTACTTATACATAATTATTTTTGTCTCTGTAATCATTTCTTTTAATAGGGTATTACGGCCTATGTCAAAAAGCTTTTTATATGAATTCGTAAGTCATAAAAACCCATAAAAAATTGGAAAAAAATTTTTGCAAACAAATATGTATTATGTAAAAAAAGACTTTTCAATTTAAATTTCAAAAATCCCCGCGAAAACACGATCTCGGCCGTCTCGGCGCTGCCGCCATGCTTGTGACGTCACTCGCAGTGTAAACAATACATGTCAGTAAAGGAAGAAAGTTATACTCCATTGTTTATTTACACTGTTAATGACGTCACGCCGATAGCTTGCATGGCGTATAGCGTTTTTGATATTTGCATTTGATATTTTATTTAAAATTGAAACAATAAATGTATACTACATTTTTTAGAACAGAAATCGCCATTTTTCACTTGCTTTTAACAAAATCTATCAATATTACATAATTTTGGATTTTTTCTTGCATGGTGCGAAATACCCTATTGTCCAAAGACAAGGGTTATTTCGAAAAGCTTCTATAAACTCAGTTAGCAGTTCATGCGAATTAGTCAGAAATCATAATCAGAATCTTTATACTATGACGAAAGTATAATTATAATTCAGCATACTTTAGGGTGTCTGGGAGGGCGTTGTCACCGTCCTAGGTGTTTGGCAATGAACGAGGCAGTTTTTAACATTATTAAAAATAAAATAATTATACAAAAATTGCCCTTTATACTATAATGAATTTGAGGCACAATATTTTACTTAGGTACCTTTACAATCTGTTAACTGCCGAACCCACCCCGACCCAAGTTCCATATTCAGGGTCCGTTTATATCTATATTGTGGGTGTATACCTCTTATAGGTCTGTGGTGTATACCCACTACATAGAACAATTTTCAGCTTTTATAATAATTTTTAACGAAGGTCTGGGAGCCAAAGGCTCTTACTCTATCATTTTTCACTCGGACGCATTGTTGGTCTATTAGTTACTAGGTCTATGGTAAGCAACGTTTGGGAAGCGCTTTACTCTATAGACTTATCATCATTGGTCTTGAAGTGACAGTTTGATTATTTGACATTACTTGACAAAAATTTACCGTGTTGAGTTGATGGTTCTACAGTTGTACAATACCTAAGTCAAATTAATTTCACTAGGTACCAACAGAAAACTGAAAATTGTATAACAATTATTTTTGTTCTCATGTTTTGATCAACTCAAGTTACTCAAGCCAATCCAATCAGTAGCTGCGCCAGCAACCAAAGGGATTTATCTTCATCTTCAGTTTGGGTTTGGGATTTCCCATAGTACTGTCTCCTTGATTTATGTTAGGACATTTTTAGGATAGGCATTGACTAGACTGACTGACTGTTACATGATACTTCTTTAAACATAATAACTAACTGTGATTAATAACTACCTAAGTACCTACCTACTTGTTCCGCTTGTTCGGCTTGTTCCATCCATTCGCGACCAGCTGCGTGATCAAGGGACAGGTAAAAATTATAATTCTAATTCTATTTTTTTCCTTAATCTATACAATAGATTGCAAATAGATTATGCCAAAAATCTAGTCCGCTGAAGTTGCTTCGCGACACTTCACTTAAGAACAAATTAAACTTAAGAAAATTGCCTTCTATTTATGTCATCAATTTTTGTAAAATCAATAGATTTGGCGTATGAGCGCGGCAAAAAGTGCGGATAAACTTCCGTTTAACCCTTACCTCCGATCGATCCGAATTTTTGTACACATGGATTTTGATTAGCTGATTAAGAATGTCATACTCAAAATACCCGCAAATTCTATTTTCAAGGTCAAATTGCTGAAAAATGAATTAATGGTTTTTGGCGTTTATAGCAACAAACATGAATGTTAGAGAAAAATGTTTCAAACTAAAGTTGTAGACAATGAAAAGATAAACATGTTTTGTTCTGTATGTTTTCCGCATAAACCCAGTTGTTTGGGAGAAAAATGGAAAAAACATTAGAAATTTGTATTCTTTTGTATATATTTTGCCAAAACTCCATTAGTTACCTAACCAAGAAGGGATTTCTGAGTTAAATTTAGACTTCTGTCACTGACCCTCGCTCCGCTTCGCTTCGCTGGGAGAAACACACTTACACATTCCTACACAAAAAATGTATAGAATAAAAAATATCATTTTTCTCATGGCATATAACTTTTGTTTAAAAGATTTTTCTCTAAAATCTATATTTATCGCAATACATGCTAAAAACGAACGAAAAATTCGATTTTTTGTCCGTTTGACCCTTGAACTATAATTTGCGGGTAATTTCAGTATGATATTCTTAATCAGTATAATTATAATTCAGCATCCATATGTGTACCAAAATTCAGATCGATCGGAGGTATGGGCTAAACGGATACACCCAAAAGTGCTTTTGGGTTAAAATCTTTTTTTCACACCATAGTGATCAATTATTATGAGTTGCGCATTTTCAGTGTTGTTTTGCCAGTCGGCTTTACCTATGTCTTGGTAATTCATCGTACTTATATGTTATAGGCAAACTTTGAAGCTTGGGTGCTCCTGGTCAATCCTCAGGACTGATTTAAAGACTTAGTCACAACCCAAATAAATTAAATTAAGAATTTTTGTCTAACCTGGTAGAGACCAACTTGGTCAGGCTTATGTCAAAATTCAATTTTTATAAAATCACAATTTGACCAATCAAACTAAATTTAGATGTTTTGGCATTAATTTTTGTGTGTGTTTGTAAACTACACACTGACAGGCTTTTATCATTAAACAAAGCTATTCAACTAGTGAGATTACTGTGTTAAATTTAGAATTCTGTCCCTGTCCCTGACTGAAAAAAAAATTAATCTTACCTTACCCAATGAAGGGATTTCTGTGTTTAATTTAGACTTGTACGAGCCAATAATGCTCGTACAGCAATAACATTATGTATAGATTAATCGTTATGATTCACTGCTAGTAAAAAACTCATCAATCAACACACATTAATAATATAATTTATATTTAAACATATTCAGATCTACATTTGACAGAGATTCCTGTTGCTTCTAGGATTGACCACCTACCTACCAACTTTTTATTATAACATATATAATGGAATCATAACAGACCAAAATTACTCTAGCATAATCTGTGATGAAAATATCCTCTATAGCTATTGCTGCTGTGGTCTTTACAATACATCAACATTCTTCTATCTTGTATACACTTTTTTGATACTATGTCTGGCTCTTATGGAACTTTGCACCCCTTATACCCTTATTACAAACATTTGGTAGTTTGATCTGGAATCTTTTTCAAAACTTCAATTTTCCAAACTCCTGTGTAAAACTACCAAATGAGTGGAGTGTAAGTATGTTTTATTTTTATTTTTCATAAATGAAGAAAGCAGGAAATCATGGCTGGGAATGATGACACCAAACCTAATGGAAGTGAAAATGCAGAGAATATTGAGCCTTTTGTAGAAGAAAATGAACAACAAGTAAGAGAAGGTAAAAAACAAATAGGAACAACTAATATACATAGTTTATACAGTGTCTCTATTCAAACAAACTAAAAAAAAGTTAACAAAACTTTATCTAATAGAGTAGAGTCCATACGTCACTATGACTAGGTAACCTAAATGTTTAAAAAAAATCAAGTCTGCCAACTTGGATGTCAATATCAATATATTCATAATGTGCATCCCAAAATATCCTGAAAAAGATACTCGAGACCTTGTGACCAAGAATTCCAAAGGTCAAATCCGTTGAAAATTAATACATTTTTCATAAGATCCTCATAATAAAATGTTCTGAAAACTACACCTTTGTTAAAAATTAAAAAACCCTTTTAAATTTGGATATACCTAGATGGAACATATCCAAATTTAAAAAAAAAATCATCCCAACAAATTTTCATAGAGTTGCGAGATGTGCTACAAGAAAGCTTAGTATCACGTCAATCATTATATTCGTAAAATAAAAAAACCCTGGCTGTTATTTGCTATTCAAGATCATCATACAAAAAGCAAAATAAGTCTTCGTTTTCCAAGTATAAAACCCAGATATATCGATTTTTCGCCCCCAAAAACCCTTACAGTGCAAGTTGATTTCAAACATTGCTCGTTTCACAGAATAGTAAAATTTTTATTAACTCAAACGAATTACATAGGACTCTCAGAACAGAAAACGTTTATATTTTCTAACGTTATGTTTTGCAAAAAAGCCCAGTAGACGGACTTACCTTCCAGACGGACTTCCCCACATTGACTATAATATGGTGAGTGTTCGCTAACTTACATAATAATACTTAAAATTTTTTTTGCACAAGCTTCTTTCAAACATTTTGCAATTTAATATTTAGCTGAGTTTTGATCAAATATTTTTATGTGGAAAAAAATTATAATTTGAACAATGATAATTTGACAATGATAGTCAAAATTCGTTTAGTCCTGAAAGGTCGTAAAGAGTCCTACAAGTTAAAAAATAGTACAAGTACAGAAGGCCCACTTCGAAAAGTCATTTAAAGAAATATTAACTAGCTACGATACGATTAAGTTCAATTCAGATCGCGCAGCCCTTAATCACCTACGATAATGTTGCGTCTCTTTCTAGCGCGTTACTCTTACCTATTCCACTTTCCTTTCTAGCCGTTTATGCGGGGCCGCTGTGCGAAGTACATTTTTGATACCGACACGGGTAGTGGGCCAGGCCTGATTAAAACTCGGATCGGCAAGAGTGAGTTCGGTTAAATGTGGCCAGGTGTGTACATGCGGGATTGCTTTAATCTGTAATTGTGATGTTAATTCTGCAGGCATTATATAAGCCTTGACCATTGAGGTTGAAGTTCTCATCACATCTTGACTGAAGTTCAACCTGTGCTTCTTGGTTAATTGCAGCGGTCGTATTCCCGACGCCTGCGATTGTTCCGTTCGCTGGAGATCTTTTTACTCTCAGTAATTGTGCTGCTCTACCGGTAATAAAATTAGCTTGTGAACCCTGATTCCACCAAGACACAATACTGTTGTCCTGGGCCCTTTAACTTATACTATTGCGGTATTGCCACCTTATAGATATCCTCATTCTGGTAGATTCCTCCTTTACTCTGGTGTAATGTAATGTTACTTTGCAGTTTAATGTTTTTAGCTTGATATAATAAAGTATGATGGCGGCGACGACATAGGTATTCGACAAGATACTAGGACGCGATAAACTACTCGTATGTAGTGAACTCTGCAATAAGGAGTCGTGCATTAGGGAGTAAAACCTGCCGTGAGAAAACTTTTTTGCTTTGGCAACAAATAATATCTCAATGTTCATTAAAATTTCATTAATCAGCCTCCACGCATCATAACTTTCATTTTATTATTATTCTTGTAATGTTGATTTTTTAAATTCCTTAGCATAGCTATATATTGCTACGAAACAACATGTTGCTACGTTGCCATTTTACGGTTGTATGTATGGACTTAGTAAACGAGGAACGAGCGTAACGCGCGAAAACCATCTACATACATTCCCGTTCACGTTTCTTCACCGAGAACAATGTAGAAGCGGCACTAGTTTGACAATCTATACGCACACATATACAAACGCCTCACAACTAGTGACACAGCAGCACACAGTGTTAAAATGTATACAGATTTGTCTCAATCACATCTAAATGCTACGTGCAAGCAGTATCTGAACGGACTATACCTATTTTTCATACCCCTAAGTGATAAGGGCTGCCCCTCCCTAACATTTTTGTTTTATTTTTGGACAATTTTTTTTATTTTTACTTTTCAATAACGTGGCATTAAAATACATACAACCCTAAATTTTCACCCTTCTATCACCAACCCCTATTTTTTAATAGTCATTTTAGTAATTTAATAATTTTTCATCCCACTCGATAACTTACGAGTATTATATATAGCAAAACAACTAGTCTTATAAATATAAAATTCTCATGTCACAGTTTTAGTTACCATCCAAAACGGCTTGACCGATTTTTATGAAATTTTATATGCATATTCAGTAGGTCTGTGAATCGGCTATTGTCTATTTTACATACCCCTAAGTGATAAGGGTTGTCCGCACCTAACATTTATTTTTATTTTTGGGACAATGTTTTTTAATTATTATTTTTCAATAATGTGGCATCAAAAAATACATATAACACTAAATTTTCACCCTTCTATCACCAACCCCTATTTTTTAATAGTCATATTAGCAATTCAACAATTTTTCATCCCGCTCGATAACTAATATGGCTTTTATAACAAAGTTTGCGGGATCAGCTAGTTCATATGTATGTTTTTATTTGTATGGTTATAAATCTAAGTTTCTTCAATGCTAATTGACATTTCGACACTAAATTAATCGTAGCACACATAAGAAATCACGCGTGCGATCACTCTCGAGGCTCGTAGCAGACTGAAAGGTCGGCCAATGTGTGGATTCGCCGGCCATAACTCGGCCTTAACCCTTTGATATTTTCGAAAAACCGACAACACACGGCTATCGCGCCAAGTTGTGGGCCACAATACCAAAACAGACCAACGTAGGCATTAACTCCCGTTCCACACTATGGACATCGTTAATGGCCATAAACTTGTAACTTGTAAATCAATGCTTTAACAACATGATTTAGTATATTATGGGACGAAAATAAATTTCGTTAGTATCGATTTTGATCCTTTTTTTTAAACACACACCCTAAACAGAGCTGTCAAAATGGGCTTATTACAGTGCGGCAGGTAGGTTAGGTAGGTTAACGTTTTTAACGTGCAGTTTAATGCGTTAACACGCTAATGAGGACGCGCGCTATAAGCAATAAGTTGAGGGTGTAAACACAGATGTGGACAACGTGAGTTTTTAATGCTGTAACTTTCAATGGACTGCAGCATAAAACAGCATTTTTCTTATTATTTAGGTTAAAAAACCAAAGTGCCAATCATTGGGGGTGCCAAAAACAGTACTGTAATCGGCATATGACCACGACTGCCATTTTAATATTACTAGAACTACATATTTACTACTTAGACTATGTATGTAATCGCTTGAAGATACATACACAACACTATCAGATGAGAATATTTTATTGTTTAATACTTTTTAGACTGATTTTAAGTAATCAGGTTTTAGTTTTGTTAACTTTTTTTTATTGAAATTTGTAACAATAATCTTATACATATTCAAGAACATAAAATACTATAATTATTAATACTATAATTAATTTAGATATCACAATATGTTTGTTTCAGAATATAATTTCTTGGATTCTAAATTGGATGAATTAAACTTGGCACTGGATTTTTTGGAACAAAAGAATGATGACATTCACCAGAAATTGAAGGAACTTTTGCAATCAAATATTAACATGAGGCTAGAACTCAAGAATGACATAGGTCAAGAAAATCAATCCCAATAAATATACTTCTACTAATAGAAATGTTTACATAAATTGTACAGAAATAACGTGCTACTTATATAAATATATGGGAGTACATAATCCACAACAGTTGCATGTATTAAACTTTATTGATTATTTATGCTACTCTATACTACTAATTTTATGCTATTTATGTGAAAATTCGCAAATAAATGAAAAAAAGCAAACTTTTCAACGTGTATTTTGTAAAAAGATATCACACCCTGTATTATTGCATTATTCGATAGTTTCACCAATAAAGGAACGAATTAAGGATAGAGCTCATTTTTAACAAAATATTTTTTTTCATACAAAACTTATCTAAATACTTAAGAGTTCAAAATGCTGGCCATCTGAATTCGACGTCTGAAGTGTTGAGTTGCATTCAGCATTACAATAATTCTTATTCAGAATTAAAAAGCAGAAAACAGCTACATGAATTGCGATGTAATTTTGCAATACAATTTATACAATCGTTGAGACGTCGAATCCAGCTTTGAATTGGGAACAATGGCCATAATTTTGAACGATCTGCAGGCCTACTCCCGAAAACGTTTTAAATTCGATTTTGATCCTGATTCGAACTCGATCTTGATTCGAATTCAAAGTGGTACTCTCGAACCAGATCGAATTGAGGTCGAACTTTATCAGCCCCGTTAAGCATTTCCGGTTGATGACATCACAATCACGTGACTAATGTTCATGAATTTAAACATAAAAAAAATTTAACCGACATCAATAAAGTATGACAAATTTGTTACATACTACTTTAGGCCTACTATTTCTTAGTTGGTGTCTTTAGTATCAAGTATTTTGTTTCTATTGTAACATTTTGGCACCAACTTCAAAAAATAGTAGGCCTAAAGTATGTAACAAATTTTATGTCATACTTTTTGATGTCGGTTTAATTTTTTTCGTAATTTTTATTTTTAATTCCATATCACGGAAACTACTGAACTGATTTTGATGAAACTTTTACCATTTATTAAGTTGAAAAATGCAAACAAACAAAAAAAGAACGAATACTATGGACAAACATATCTACATATGCCGAGACGTGGTCCTTTACTGTGAGCCTAGTCCACAAGCTCAGAGTCGCTCAGAGGGCAATGGAGAGAAGTATGCTTGGTATTTCTCTACGAGACAGAATCAGAAATGATGAAATCCGTAAAGAACGAAGGTGACCGACATAGCTCTCAAAATTTACAAATTAAAGTAGCAATGGGCTGGCCACATCGATCGGGGAACTGACAACCGATAGGAAAAAAGGTCCTCGAATGGCGACCACGTTAAGGCAAAAGGAGTACAGGCCGCCCTCCTACCAGGTGGAATGACGACCTGAAGAAGACAGCGGGAAACCGCTGGATTCAGAGGGCCCAGGACCGGGTGGAGTGGCGGCGATTAGGGGAGGCCCATGTCCAGCAGTGGACTACCAAGGACTGAAAGGAAAGAATATGGGCGGACTACTTTTGTAGGGTTTTTTATAGTAAATTTTATAGCCCGGTTAAGATAGTAACTTTGGAACCTGATAAATACAACCTCAGTAGATTTTAGAATGGCTTTTTTTAAAATCTGATAGAAAATGACGACCTACGATTAGTGTATATACAGTGTGTCCCAGGATAAAGTGCAACTCTTGACAATTTTATCTTTATTATTAATAATTTCGTCAAGGGGTACGGTAGACTCGATCGAAACCTTACCTAAATAATAAAATTTCGAGTCGACAACATAATATATCCGTAAAATTCGGATTATGGAGAATTTTGTTAAATTCTAATGGTTGAAGTTGACAGACAAATGGCAGTCGCCATCTTAAAAACATTGACTGACATGAGAGAATGAACCATTTACTACACCATGGAGGATAGAGATAAGGAGTAATATCTCATATGGTAAAATTGAAAAAGGGCCCACAGTACCAACATTCTAGAATGGCGCTGGTGTAGACAAAGGTATGGTATGAATATAGCAATTTATTAGCAATTGTAAATGGCATGAATGTAGCAACGAATTGAAGTACGCCGAGTTAATATTGTAGAGTTATTATTCAATTACTATAAAATGCATAAATTTTCAGATATTCAAAATATGGCGCTTCCTTGAAAATTTATATCTGATGCTAAAGTGGCGCCAACCTTATAATAATATGATAAATACAAGATGATCCTCTTTATCTCTATCCTCCATGAACAAAACAAAACTAAATACTTTTCTTAAGTCGTTGACGTTTCGCGAAAACATAGATTTTGACACTTATGACATAAGTACCTACTCTTTGTCATGTGTTTTTTCTTTAAGCCTGAGATTGGCCGATTGCGATAACAACCATAGAAAATAAACACCGAACATTTTTCCTGCGTACTAACTACTTTCATATAACGTCGTAGTTGGCCAAATAGCTGTACGTCTCACTCACAATCACAAGAGATGTGATTGCCATTATTTAAAAAAAAACCATAGAAAAATGAACACTAACCCTAACTTTAAAAGTAGAAGTTTTAGTTCAAATTTCATAAAATTTAGTTTTGTTTTCATAGTGATTTACTTTGTTTGGATTACACAAATTACGCCGAAATATATGAACGAAATATATGAATAATATGCCTAAATATGTGAAAGAATTTAATTTTTTATTTTTAAAATTAGTAAGTATGTACATATCTACCTGCCAAAGTAAAGAAAAAGACTTAGTGCTTAAAAAAGGGGTTTACAGAGAATAAACCTTAAAAGTTATATGTTTTGTTAATTTTATTTTTGAATGTTGATTTAAAATAAAAAAATATTTGTGTAAAAACTTTTGCAGTTTTTGTTTACAATACCTACCCATGTATTTATTAAACACAATGAACGAAGCTATACGAATCTAGGTATGCCTTGCTTACCTTTAATATTCCTTGAGAACCGATGTCTACAGAAATATCTACCTACATTTTGTACCCAGATGTGTATTACATATGTGTGAGTCACATTTCACCCGAGCGAAGCCGGGTTTTCATCTAGTAATATAATATTTTATAATCAATCTAGTTAAAATAATATGCTTACATATTTATCTTATTGAAAAAATATTTAAATCATAAAATTAAGGAGTTGCTGTTTTTGTATCCAATATTTTGTTTGTATTTAAGACAAATTTTGTCACCAACCTCAAAAAATGGTAAGGCTAAAGTATCTAAAACAATTTTAATGTTTGACTAACTTCGACAAGTATGTATATAATATTGCCAGAACTGCACAATATTTACATATGTTGGTCTATTACGGCTTCATACCAATCAACATTCAATTTTAATAGACCTAGCCTATCACCCGTGCTCGCTTGACGTTCAGTTTGGGGACATCTGTTTGAGAAGATTGTTACAAATTCAAAGAGTAGGTGAAATCTTTGGTTGTTAGATATTCGTGGTTGTTAGATATTAGATAGATTACCTTAGTACCTAAGTGTGCTACTTGTTTGGGGATAGTTTAGACATATTCTATTTATAGTAGGTATCGAATATATGGAGCAGGTGCCATGCAAATGCTTTCACAGTTTTTGGTCTAAAGATAACATATTCCTTATATCTATATATATCATTTAATAGTCATATAAAATATGGGCTAAAAAGCATCAGTTAAATATTAAAACAATAAATTATTACTTATAATAAATATTGCACAGCAGTGTTACATCTATAGTTTCTGATATTTATCTCTAAATCACTAGGTTTTTCTAAGCTTACCTCATCACAGAATCTCATATTATAGTATATTAATTATTATTATTATTGCTTATTTATTTTATACTGTTATTTCTATGCTTTTTTTGCTTTAAGATACTTATTTTCGTTATCAAATAATGCTTATAATACATGGAATAGCAGTCTTCTCTCGTCGCAGTTAAAAAGGTCACTTCATCGTTGATTACGTTAAATAACAATTTTGATATACAGGTGACTGGTAATACACTTGACATACTCTGGCACAAGAAAGTAATAAAATTGGTCTTATGTGACGTTAAAATACCCATTCAAAAAAATTCCATTAAGTACTAAGTAAACGATGATTTAATTTATCCGATAGGACTCCGACAGTATGACAGCACTCGCGAGTTACCTACTTGATGCTTAGACATAGAAGCATGGTGAATCAACCCATTTACAATTTTTCCTTTCATTATTTACAACCGTCAAGCGTCAAATTTGGTAGATTGGAATTCAATCAGCACTAAATGACACTAAATTATGAAATATAAGCCGACGGATTTTGTCCATAAATTAGCAATTTACGTTATGAAAAAATAAAAAAAAATGCCTTTTCCATTATTTTTTTTAACGCGGGCAGCACTAATTGAGCACTAAATAGTCCATGCCTTGAATTTGGCAGTTTTTAATTAAAGAACCTGTTTTTAACCCAAAGTTTGCTTGCGGTATCAGTTTAGGAGTTTCCGCTATGAAAACAATGACTTTTAGATATTTCTGTTTAGCTGCGTGGATAGCACTTGTTGAGCACTAAATTCTCATAACGAACATTTTCTTCTAGGTCTCTTGATGTCTTTGTTAGGTTAGGACACTGCTAGCTTGATGTTAAGCTAGCAGTGTTCTCATTTCTTCGAAAACTACAAGAGCACCAAATTTTTTTTCTGGCATTAAGTGAGTTATTAAAAGCACTAAAAGATGAAATATAAACTGAGTGGTTCTGCCCATTTTACCTTTCTAGCTTAACATACGTCCGACGTACGCGCATCGGTAAACAAAACTAAATGTACTATTAGGTAGTATATGGGTCGCTCGCCATTGTGTTTAGCGACGACGCGAGTTTTCTTTTGTTTAATTAGTGTCTTTTGTTATGTTTCTCGACCACTTTGATAGGTAATATTTTGAATAATCGTTCGGCGCAGTCACCACTATACTTGGGCCATTACAAACGTGCGAACTGAGTCATAAATCATTTTAATCAGACCTCTCGCTCACACTTATAGGCATATCGGATCTCTCGCTCACACTTCTAGTGTTGTGTGTAACAATAAACAGGAATTTGTCGATAGTTAGTAGCAGGTAATAAGGGAAATGAAGAAACGGTGCGTTGCAACAAACAAACATCGAAATTATCAATATTTGTAATTGTTTCTGGCTTCACGTATGTTTCTCTTGGTGTAGATGGGTGGCCAGATTGAAGTGTTTCTTTCTTGACTTTGTCTACAGTTCTCGTACTAACTCCACAAAGAAGCGCCGTAATATCTCGTGGTTTATTTAAATTTAAAAAAGATATTTTTTCCGGGTCATTTTTTAATTCGTTAAACACTGTTAACACATTATGAATAACCGAACGAGTTTGGGAGTTAATATCGCCCTTTAATTTTAACAAAGTTAAGTTATCGAATAATGCTTCCATGGTTCGCGTAGGAAGGTCTAATAATAACTAACACTATTTTTACATACACCTACAACCTACAATTTGCATGTACTTATCAACGACCACGTCATCTGACTACCTGAACCCGAGCGGCATCCCTTTATCGATAACGAGTTGCCCAGCATTGTCACATTCCTTTGACGTAACGTTTTATGACTCAATTCGTACGTTTGTAATGGCCCAAGTATAGGTGTACCGATTGCAAAGAATGAGCGATTTAATGTCACACAATATTTTCTAATTTTCTTGGACAATTAGGTCAAATTTTAAGGGTGCGTTTTCTACACATTTTTGGAACGAGCATCGAATACTGAGTGCCCCCTATCAATATGTCAAGTATCTTGCCAGTCACCCAGTATATACGTAACAGGGTAACGTAATTTTATTGTTTATTAACTTGAAAATTTGTTATAATCAATTTCAGATGACCGTTGTATTTTTTAAAGCTACAAAAATAAACAAAAACAACCATGTATAACAAAATGGTAAAAAAAAAATTATGCAAAAAAAATAATAATTTAAAGAGTCGCAACCCTCTGACATCATGGTATGGTACCAGGTGTACCGCTCAGAAATGAGGACATAGTGCACAGTTATTTTCTGATATAGTAACAGCTTTTTAAGCGTTATTCACGTTGGTTCATTTCACAGGTAAATTTATTCCATGGGCTTGTGGTCTATAGGTCTGAGAATCGGCTACTAGCTATTTTTGATACCCCTAAGTGAGGGTTGTCCACCCTTAACATTTATATTTTATTTTTTGGACCATTTTTTTTACTTTTATTTTTTAATAATGTGGCATTAAAATACATACAACCCTAAATTTTCACCCTTCTATCACCAACCCCTATGTTTTAAGTCATTTTAGTAATTTAATAATTTTTCATCCCGCTCGATAACTTACGAGTATGATACATATTTTGAAAAACAACAATTTTGTTTATCGTTTTTATACAATACAACCAACTATAAGCTACTAAAAGGCACACGATTTCTTTTGTATTGTTTAAATTATATTTTTATACATATTATTATACTTTCGCATAGCCGCGATCTTTTATTTCCAAGCCCTGCTTGGGCAAAAATTGCAGTTCTATTTATTTTCTATTTAAATATAGCCATCTAACAGCACAAGTTACCTAACTGTTTTATATATTACAACAGTTTTATACATTACAATTCACCCATTCACATGGATTCTAGAATATGCCCCGAGAGGGATAAAAAAATCCGAAAGTTAATCCAGGTCATAAATTATCTAAGGGTCTAACAAATTTCATCCAAATCCATTTTGCTGTTTATTCGTGTAAGAGTTACAAACACGCATCCATCCTCACAAACTTTCATTTATGATAGTAGTAAGATTTTATTATAATAAATAATATAATGTAACCCAAAACCTAGCCTTATCAGGTAACATTCAATGTATGTATACATATATATAACAGTAAACTCCAACGTTGTAAATATCTATAATTATTAAATTTATAATTAGGTGACCAGAATGTAAATACATATTTGTCACTGATTACAGGTAGGTATGCTGAACGTTTTATTTTTATATTAACTTTACAAATTATTAAATAAAATATTTTTTTATATTTGTTTCCTCATTCGTGATATGATTATGAATTTGCCATAGACATCGTAAACTCTAGGGTTTTATATAAAATCAGGTAGGTACATCATGTAAAAATCATGTAAAATGTAAAAATCTATCAACTTTCTGAAGAATTAGTTTCACAGTATCGGACTCTATCACATTTATGATGAAACGATCCGTAACACTATGTTATATGGTCAAGATTGCACATTTTATGCTTATGCAGTCTTCATTTCGGTGGTGTATTTTTTTGCTTGTTTTTTTCTCACAGTTTGACATCTGTTATAAAATAATTCGAGTTCAACCACGATCTCTAAGGGTCTGCGCAGACGTACCACAATCACACCAAGTGATCGGGTGTCAAATAGTATGAAAACTGTCACTTCCATTCACACGACCGACATTTACCGACCTGTGCTATTCATATGAGACCATAAACTGACTGCATTTTGTCACGTGGTTGTGGTGTGGTAGTGGTACGTCTGCGCAGACCCGAATATAAACATCAGCTATGACACGTCAAAATGACGGGACGACAAATATTTTGGATCCCGATTGTGCACCATTATCACATTTTAAATTTTCTACCATGGAATGTGAAATAAAATTGTCTTTTATTATTATTAGTGTACGGAATATTACTAATTCAAAATACATACTTATTGCAAAATGTGAATTCAACTTAATAAATGTAGAACATTATTAAAATGTCATCGTATTATTTTACTATTGCCAAAAATAGACATCTTCCATTAGAAACGCATTTTATTGTTTTGTTTACATTTTTGTCACCTAATTATAAATTGGATTATAAGAACCTACGTGAAAGATAATATACTTAGCATTTCTGTATTTTATTTTATTGTTATTGAAATCAAATCGTTAATTACGGTCAGTAGGTACCCTTAATCTGAGTTTGTTACAAAATGAAAACATTACGCATCGTAGTAACAGTAGATAAGTAAATCATTTTTCCCATACATCTACGCCCAGCGTCCTTGCATAAATCTACGATTTAGTAGGCTGAGTTACGAATGAAACGAAAAACTCGGTCGAGCGATGCTTAAGGTTACTACTCAGAAGCCGCACAGTGTAATAACTTAAATATCCTAAACAGAGGTTCTTTGAGGAGTTTAAATTAATAAAGTAGGTATTAGAAAGATCGAAATAAAATTGCTTTATTTTTAATTAATATTCTCTTTCAATATTTTATAGTATATCTATAAAACATAATAAACGTGAATTGGTCAAAATGCACTGTAATTTCAAATTTCGAACTCACACATCACATTTAATTCCATTTCCAATCTTTTAATTAAGATATGTCTAACGATATCGTTAACTCCATACAAAAATCGAATTATGAACAAAAAAATAATTTTGTGTTTGACAGACATCTATATTTTTAACCCCCGCGCCCCGATGCAAAAGGAGGGGTGTTATAAGTTTGACGTGTCTGTCTGTCTGTTTGTCTGTGGCACCGTAGCTGGCGAACGGATGAAGCGATTTCAATTTAGTTTCTTTTTTATGAAAGGTGAGTTACGGCCGAGTGTTCTTAGACATGTTTGATGAAAAATGGTTCAGTCGTTTAAAAGTTGTGGGGGGTGAAAGTGGGGAAGGATAACCGAATGTCTGCAAATATAATCGAGTGGGGTCTCAAATGGAAGCGCATCACGTGCACATTACAAAATACATATGTTCAATGAAAATCGGCTGAGCCCTGAAAAAACTGTGGGAGTAAAAGTGGGGAAAATACCCAATATCTGCAAATAATTATTATTGTTTCGGCGGTTTTTTTTTATTTTTTATTTAATATTTACACTGTGGGTTAATGTTGTGGTACCTACTTCGTGCTTCGTCACGTTACGATACGATTCACGTCTTTGATCGCAAACTTGCTTCGTTTCTTAACTATCTCAGTGTGCGGCATTGCTAAAACTCAGATTAAGGTACAAGTAGCACCGCCCAGAACCCCGCGCCCATGGCCGCCGGGTGGAACACAGTGCAACGTTGTTGTTCAATAAAATTAAATGTTTGGGACCCCATTAAACCTAAATTGAATATTTTCTACACTATAGTGTTACTAGTATAGTGTTTCTGTTTGTCAAAAAATATATTTAACTTTTAGTGGTATTGGCTTAAATTTGATTAGGTATTTACAAACCTAGATCATGAAATTATTGTAAGAGTCAACACCTACAAACAAAAACGACATTATTAGAAAACAGTAAATCTTTGCGTCAAAACTTAGGTAAATATAAGAAAAATGTACATTTAAATATACTTACCTAATTATATTTCATTTGACTGTTAAACACTAGCATGAAGGGATCAGAAGAGACGACGGAACCATTGAACGGAATAACAATAGTCGTAATCTGCATGAAAATTAGTGTAGAACTTACACAATTGTTATCCTCCTCTATCGCTATGAGTGTGAAACGTTATTTATTTATATTTGTAACTCGTTCTGCTGTAGTGAAGTATCGTATAACTCATTTTATAATTAGCGATAAGAACAATAACGTCTTTGGGATAATGCAGCCGTATAAAAAGTATGTTTTAGGAACGTTTTTGGGCCCATTTCATATCATCTGCTCGAGGCTTACAACCAGTTAAAGCTTCGATGGCAGTTTCGAGGATCGACCAGAAATGCATTAATTCCAGAGGCCAGTTAAGCCAGCCAGTTGTAATACAAAAGTAAGTCTCGTGCGGTGCCACGTGATGGATCCTGTGATGTCGTCGCGGTAACACTATGTGCCACTCCTGCAACCACACTACCCACGCCGGCAAACCAAAGTATGTATGTGACCATTTGTGGATCTGAAATTTTTTTAAATAAGATGTATTTTTCATAATACATTTTCGCTTCACGTATTAATATACAGGGTGTTTGACTTCAAACTAGTGATAATTTAAGGGTAAAATAGACTAAATTTCACAAAGAAAACACCCCCATATAGGGGTCAAGACATTTTACGTTTAAAAATTAACAAAATTTTCTTTTTTTTCTGAGAGGTGGTAATATTATCTATCAAACAATACCTTTTTACCAACTTCAAAAAAGAAGGTTATCAATTCAACACGTATGTATGTAATATTAACGGAACTGCACAATATTTTTACATAATTATAACATCGCTCATCCAAAACTACAACGACGTAATTGCATATGACATCAGAATGTCATATTAAAATTTACCGTTATTAGGTATTCTTTTAAGAAAAAAACGTTACAATTATACTTCCAAAATTTATCGATAGAGGGTACGAAAGTCGTTATGGAATCAGTTAAAATTTAAGCTTTACCTCGGAGAAAAATTGGCGTAAAACGAAAACGCTTGTCCTGAAAAATCGTCAAATTGTAAAAGTCATTGTAGTTTTGGATGATTATGATTATGTTGGTCTATTACGGCTTCATTTAGCTAATTTGACTAATTGACGGATCGTGATCGTTCTTTTTTGTTTGTTTGCATTTCTTTCAACTTACGGAATGGCAAAAGTCCGAATAAAAATCGGTTAAGTAGTAAAAAAAAGTATAAAGGTTTTTATTCATTAAACTTAGTCAATACAATCAGTGGCTAGGGTTGGTAGTTTCAGAGATATGGACTTCAAACTAAAAATTACGAAAAATAATAATTTAAAAACATTAAACAGACTTCAAAAAACTATGAAATAAAGTAACATACTTTAGGCCTACTATTTTTTGAGGTTGGTACCGAAATTTAACAAAATAATTGATACAAAAGACACCAACCTCAAACCAACCATAGTAGTAGGTATGTTACAAATTTTATTTCATACTTTTTTGAAGTCGGTTTAATTTTTTTACCAAATGCATAATTGCGATCTCTAGTCCACACAAAATGTTAAACTGACAAGAATTAGCATAAAATTTTGGGTTTTTTGTTCTAATTTGGGCTATTCTGCATTTTGGTCGCATACGCTTTTTGTTTTCAAAAATACTACGTAGTTTTTATTTTACAGGCATTTGAAATTCCTAAAAATACGAGCTCCGTTTACAGTCACTAAACTGTCACGTGACGTTCCGCTCAGTCCGTTCGCGCTTTTTTATTGCTAACATCACCTTAGGTTTCTTTTAATATTGTATAGCTCTAAAAATTTGGACTGATGTTAAATTTCTTTCACCAATAAATAGCTATGATATCGATGAGTTACATAGATTTTACTTTGTTTTCAAAAAAATTAGGGATCCTTACGCGAATTCCAGTAATATAACTCAAGGTAGAGAAAAATCTACACTAATATTATAAAGAGGAAAAATTTGTATTTGTGTGTGTGTGTGTGTGTTTGTTTGTAATGAATAAACTCAAAAACTACTGTGCAGATTTCAAAAATTCTTTCACCATGGAAAGCTACATTCAGCCTGAGTAACAAAGGCTATTTATTGCTAGAGAAGATTAAGGATTTTTCCTAAAATTTAAGTAACGTAACCCACCTTGGTAAAAAAAGTGCCCCAAAACGTCTTTTATCATGCGCCGCGGAAACTATTGATGATAGAACAAAAGTATGTTCTACAATATTAAAGAACATATCAATATCTACAAAAAACTTCGCGATACCATAATATGTCCAACTATTATCGTTATGTCACAATAACCACTTTTTTCAGTTTAAAAGTTAATAGAAATACCGACCAAAATTAGACCATGTTATTCATACTTCTGTTTAAATCCTTATCCAAATTAATCATGAATATTGTTGGCATTCTAAATGTTAAATTAAAATATTGGAACCGAGTGCCGGTTTTTAATTATTGTTTTCATTGTAACTAACGTGTTAAAGTTTTAAAACGGTTTTATTTAGCTTGCCCTATTTATTTATTTATTTGTTTGTTTATTTGGGTCAAATTTAGTTACTGGAGTTAAAGTAACTAACTTGCGAGTCATGTGTCTTAGAAGCATTTTAGAACGACAGTCTAAATTAAGGCCAGGGTGACGCCTGCCAGGTTGACTAGTTCATATATAAAATAGGACTAGGTACCTGATTTGTCAAGGCCACAAATATACAGCATAGGTACCAATACGCGATCCAATGAAATTGTTCCACAATGATGGCCGAATCATACGTCATCAACTGCCACACGATTCTTGCTAGCACTGGTATGGTTATTGCGAAGTTATCACCATTAGTTTCTACGAAGTCGTGGCGTGTTATCGATGTTGGATCAATATGGTGTTCACGAAATGGACGCAAGAAATTCTGCAAAAATAAACATAATATTTCACACACCCACTACGTTTTCGAATGTCCAATAGTGATCTGTACCCTGCAACCGACAGGGTCGGGTCTTCTCTCAATAAGAAGTTTTTAGAAGATGCATAACTTTAGTAACATCTGGAAACATAGGGAATGTTTCCAGATGGTACAAAAGTTGCAATAAATAAAATTTTCTAATATTGCACATCAAGTTGCGCAGCGTTCATGTGGTGCTCTACTCTCACGAATTTAGCACACCACGCGAACGGATGTTATAAACTGAAAATCATTTACTAACTATGTAGTAAGGCCATGATACTTTTGAACGGTCTAGTAATAAACAACTAATTTCATAATTAGAAAACATTATTATATTCTTCATTAGTCATTTAATTGATATTATAAAATATTGTTACGTTCAAAAGGCTCGATGGCGAAATCATTCATAGGGAAGACCCCTTGAGTTTCAGTATCGATCTTTCGAAGTATTAAAAATGTATTACTTGCGATGGCAGGACGACCTACAAGCATACAAGTCTCAACTAGTATTTTATATTGTTTTAATAATTAATTCCATACGAGTTTCTTAGTACATTTCAATTTTTATATACAGTACCTTTAGCAAATAGGAAAAAAATACAGGCACATAAAATCCAACAAGAAATCAAATATACTGTTACGTGGGACTCTCGAACTTTCGAGAAATGTAATAAATAACACGGCGAGTTCGTCACGGCCATCTATTGTTTGGCCGCCCGTTGCTGACAGGTACCTACCTACATGATCTTGTAATGGAATCTCAAAGGTTCAAAATAGCATGGCTCTAAAGTTGTTTACAAATTTGGTACTTTCTACTTTGGTCTATGTTGTTCGGAATTTCGGATGGATCGCTCCAGAAATTTCTAGTATATCTGTATTCCGGGTATAAGTAGATGCGTGGCGGGCATTGTAATTCATTCCTTGATCAGCGATCGAAGCGAACTATCCAGGCGATAACCAGCGATACTACTGCGACTTAGTGAGTGAGTTAATTAAGTGTGTTTAGTTACAAGTGTGTATACGTGTTTGTCTGTATATAAATGTTAATTCATTGTGTGGACGTTGAATAAAGTACTTGCGGAACTAACTGGTGTTTTTACGAACCCCACCATCCTGACGACGCGACAATTGGTGACAGAAGCGGAATGCCAGTCGTACCGCAAAGTAAAGGAGTGCAAACTCGACGTCAGACTGCTCTGGATGCAACACGGATGGAGTCGCCTCAACCAGAGCGCTTGACAAGAGTGACGACCACAGCACCTACACCTGCACTCGTGTCGACTGCGGCACCGCGCCGGCCGCTGCAACCGCACGGCGGCGGAATCCAGGCGGCTTCGATATACAGGCCTTGCTCTGTGCTAACTGCTATGCAGGCCATGCAAGAGAGCCAACGCGAAGCCACGGTTCAGTTTCAAGAAAGATTGCAAGAGAGTCAACGCGAAGCCACGATTCAGTTGCAAGAAAGACTGCAAGAGAGCCAACGTGAAGCCACTGTCCAGTTGCAAGCCACCACCCTATAACAGGAGACAATCAACACGAAGCTCGAAGGCTTCCAGGGAGTGTTGAAGCACGTGAAGGAAGACGTCGAGATCCTAAAGACGCAAACGCAAATTCATGCCGCAACCTTTAGCGCTTATGAGCGGAAGTTAGAAGAAATAGGCGAAGATCTTAAAGACGCAAACGTAAAATCATACCGCAACCTTTAGCGCCTATGAGCGGAAGTTTGAAGAAATAGACGAAAGCTCCAGAACGTTATCCTCGTAGATCATAAAAAGAAGTTCGAGGAACTGGAGAGTAAGCTGCGGAAGACCATGATTGTAGGCACTTCCGTTACACCCACAATTACTGCTGGAGGTCCAAAGCTGAAAGTCCCCAGTTTCGACGGCTCTACATCGTGGATGGCATTCAAAGAGCAATTTACAATTATTGCTAAAGGTAATGTTTGAGAAGAAGAGCAGAGCCTCATGGCGCTTACTCTTGCTCTTCGCGGAGAGAGATTTTAGAGAACGCATTTTAGAGAACGTGCCAGCGAATGACAGGACATTAAAGACCGGGTGCAGAAGCCCAACGAAAACCTGCAACAGTGGGCTACGGAGATAGGACTGCTAGTACGCCGTGACTACGCGTCAAGCTCAGCACCCGTTGAAGAGAAAATTCTGGAGGCGTTCACTAACGGGATAAGAGATCCAGAGGTGAGAGCCATGGTGCGTTTGGGTCACCACACTGCCATGCACACCGCTCTTGCGCATGCACTCGAAGTGGAGGCAGTTCGCAATGACTAAAGAACTCATAAGAGTTCGAGAAGTAGTTGCTGGAATACAACCTCGTAGTGGACCCATATGCTATAGGTGCGGTGAATGAGGTCATATAAAAATCAGAAAAGACAAAGGTCGGTGTTGACGGCTACCCAGGTCGACACTCAGGATCAGGAGCCGTTAAAGTAAATGGCGCCAGGGCCGTTGGGCGGGCACTGGCTGGACTTCGTCGAGGCCCAACAGTCCAAGTTTCACAGGCTTGTGATGGAAACAGCCTTGTTACCACAGGAGAGATTAATGGCAAAACCTGTCGCTTTACATTCGATACAGGTGCATCGAAATCCATCGTGCGACCGAAACTTTTAAAACGAACCATTATGTGGAAAGATGCACGATGTGCAATATACAGACAGCAATAGGCCAGCCAGTGACCGTCCTGGGAGTAACAGAAGTTCGGCTCAAACTTGGAGATGGCACTTAGGTGCAGTCTGTCTTGGTGGCTAATATGTACAACTGACGACTGCATCATCGGATTGGACTTTTTACGGACGCAACAATGTGTAGTCGATGTTGCAAGAGTGGTATTAAACTTCCCCAGACAAGAAGTTTTCCTGGAGGGATCCTCTTCGATAACTATTTACAGTGCGAGGGCTGTAAAACTAGCACCCAGGTCGGAAACATTGGTGAGCGTTCGGTTTCCGGGAAAGATAACGCCAAACCGATGCGTCATTGTGGAAAATTGTGGGGATCATCCTAGTTGGATTACGGCCAGAACACTGGTCATGACCAAGCAAGACGCTAAGGTGAAGATCATTAACATCAGTAACTCACCTATATATCTACGAAAGAACACGATTATCGGTCGATGTGATGCCGTTAATCACTTGAGGAGGACGCAGGAATCTAAAAATCAATGTCGAACAACTGACAACATTGAGTCTCTGCTGCAATCAACCAAGTTGAATTTGAGTCCTAAAGAGTATGCAGACGCAGCAAGGTTATTTATTTATTTATTTATAGATCTCGTCCAGACAACCAAGTGGTTAGGAGTTGAAGAGTACAGGGTAGTGTGAAAAGGTGTGCAGAATACAATATAGAACATACATATAATACAAAACATTAAAAACATTTTACAATACATAATACATATATACCTACATACATACAAACAGACAAAATAAAAAACAACGCATAGGAAGCTAGTTGATGACAATAGCACACGGGAAAGGTAAGGAGTCTATCAGTTTAGGTAAATGTACAGTCACCCCACTAAATTACCTTGCCTATTACAGGTAAGTCAACTGCACCCCACGTGTCAGCAGCCCAGTGCACAAGGCCTGAAGCGAAATCCGCAGTTAAAACACCTGCCAGGGCTGCCAGCAGTAGTGACGCATCTGCTCTGATATATCTTGCCATCATCAAGCCAGCGCCGACGCACAATGTGCAGCAAACCACCACGCACACCCATTCTTGGAGTCGTTTTCCTAAAAGAGATAAATGTAGTTATAAACCATCCAGTGGCAAAGTTGGCCCGGGGTCGACCGAAAATTCGGCACACCTTAAACTTTTGGATTGAGTGGTAGTGAGTAGTCTGCTTTTAGACAGACTATTGATTTTGAATTTTTGGATTGGAACAAAACAAGTATTTGGAATTTTATCGAATATCGAATATGAATATGAAATTTGGCCAATTTTTAACCTGAATTAACATTTAGGGTTTTTCTTAATCCCTGGAACAAATTCTCGATTTCACAAGGCCAAAGTCTAGAAATTGATAAGATTTTTATAATAAAATAGGAAGTGTTTCTGTGTTATATTCTTCTATAGCAGCCTCAAAGTAAGAGGTCTGTTTTGGCAGGTCTGTTTAGGGTGTGGGTGTTTAAAAATAAGAAAGGGATAGGGATAATAGATACTAAAGAAAAATCGATTTTTGTCCTAAACTATAATAAATAATATTGTTTATGCATTGATTTACAGATAAGTTGTAATAAAGCATTTTCGGAACACACACTTAGTATAGCGTTTTTGATATTCTACTAAAAACTTAATATTACTGTTATGTCTTAACCACTTCGCTGTCCCGTGAGTCACATTATTTTTTATCTTTTTCATTTTTTTATTAACTTACATAAAAAAGACAATACATAGGCTTAAATAAAAGGTGTAAACATAACCTCCATAGGGTTTTACCGTACACGCAGTCATCGTCAAATTTAATATATACTTTGTTTATAAATATACATGAAACAAGTAGTACACAGAACACTGTCTTTGATATTTTAAATTATCATCGATATCTGTAAAGTTATTTCATGTACAGATGTTTTGAATTTTTAATAATGTAAACAAAGGTCCATTGTTCAACATCTTCAAATATCATCATTGTATTATTATTTATTATTTTTTAGACCATTTTTTTTTTATTTTTTAATAATGTGGCATTAAAAATACATACAACCCTAAATTTTCACCTTTCTATCACCAACCCATATTTTTAATAGTCGATTTTTAACGCTCGATAGCTTATATCGCAAAACACGTTTGCGGGGTCAGCTAGTTTAATATACATATTTAAATTAATAAAAATAAAAATTTGTCATTCGCTAAACTGACGAATAAAATAACCTATTTGTGCGGTAAACACAACTCATAGTAGGGGAGCCCAAGAGGGGATTTCGGGACTTCACTCGAGGGGATTTTACTCGAGCGCGGCAGATTAATATAAAGGAGGATACCTTGTACCCGGTTAAGTATCCCCACCAAATATGAGCCTCCTACATATGGCCGCCTGTATAGGATAAAGGATCAGATTTAGGGCATCGAGCCCAGGTTTACCCGGACCGAAAAAACCCGGTGTTTCCCGGTTTTGAGGATTATAAAAAACCCGGGTTTGATTTTTAAAACTCGGGTTTTTCGGGTATTTTTAATACTTTTGTTTTTATTATTTATTAAGTTTAAGCCCCTTAATAAATAATAAAAACACTGAAATAATAAGTAAATGGAATAAAACACACAAGCATAGTTCTTATGGTCTACGCTCAGCTTTGCATTAGTGTGAGTGCTGGTCCCTATATCAAGCGCAAATAACTAGTAGAATGCTTAATAGAGTAGAAATAAGAAGCCTAGCGATCGCCTCCATGGGTGGGTTGAGCAGTGGCAACATGATCTTACATATTTACAGTTGGGAGAAGAGCACTTGAATAAAAAAGTATTTTATCATTTGCGTGTTTATAACACCAAACACGTAAAAAGCTCTTGCTTTCGAGCGGAACCAAGGCTCGAAAGTTCGCAAGAGATCTGGAGGTTGAGCAAATTCAGTTGACGAGGTTGAAGACCGACTCCAGCACCATAATTACGTCTAAGCCCGAAGTTCTGAGAGAAATTGATAGATACTACGGACACTACTGTTCCACGCCCAGTGTTTTTGTATGATGTTAAACTGGACTTCCTTTCCGGCTTAAATTTGGAAATGAAAAGGAAACTTAACGAAACAATCAAATTAAACTTTGAGAACTTTTTTATCGACTATGTCGTCAATAACGGTCTTCTATCGCATGGTGTGGTTGGTTGGGACCTCTCACTCACTCATATTCACTTGCAACAATATTTCAATTTTCTAAATTCGACAACCGCAATTCGGGACTGATTTTTCGCAGGCAACCAGTGTTCATAATAAAATGATCTTTATTTTCATTTAATTTTCATTTAATAATCAGACCGGTGCAAAATGCTATTAGTATCGATTTACCTGTTTATACCTGGCAACCTGAGGGTTGTGGCCGGAAAAAATACACAACCTAACATTTGCATATTCTATGGGCATCATACTTTCAATTGGTATAGAATTCGTTTAATAATCAAACCGGTGAAATGTTAAAAAAATTTTTTTTGAAATTATTAATTAATTGTATCCTGGACTGAAATTTGTTAGGCAACCCATACGCAATATATTTATTGACATATTAAATTGAATATAAAATATGTTTCATCAAATAAACAACTCAGTGAAGGTCGTATATGGGGATCTTAAGACTATTGGCACTCCACCAATTTTGAATGACCATATTCCTTTTTTTCTTTTCTAAAGTAAAATAAAAGAGTAATTGCAGGTTTCAGCACTCGTTATACTTTACTAGCATCAAGAAAAGTTTTCCTCAGATTCATCCGATCCATAGCAAATATCTTTTCTAACTCTGAAGATATCTAGAAGAATTTAATGAATGTTTGGTATGTTCCATAAGGAGCATAAGAAAAAGATTTTAAGAGTTTAAAGTTGTAATATTTGGCAAAATTATGTACAATTGCAAAATTAGGTATGTTTAGTTAGGTAACAAAAAATGAATATCTGAAAAATCTTGACAGCATGTCAACTCAGTTTTTTCCTCTTTGCCAGAACATAAAGCACTCTAGCAATAGCCTATCTTAAAGCATCATTAGCATTAAAAATTCGTGCTTAAATTAACGATTGTACCATTAAACAAATAAACAATAATTAAACTTTCTTTTGAGTATAGATTTCATGTTTTTAACAAACCCGTCTACAAGCAGTCAGCCTAGTAACATGCAGTAAAAAATCACACACAGTCGTCTCTTGACCATTTGGACATTTCACGAGTTATAAAGTAGCATAATTCCATGAATAGATCCTTTGTGGAAACTTTTTGTATGTCTATCATATAGGTAGATATGAGTTAAGCTTTAAAATAAATATAATTTCAAAAATGGTATGTTTCTAAACATTACGTATTGCAAATTTTATCAAGTGACCTAGTATAGTCTCAGGCTTATTCGTACAGTAGCTGGATATATAGTCTCAGCCTTAATTTTTATAGGTAAATGAAAACAAGACGATATTATTTTTGGAAGCCAAGATTTGTTTACTAAATAAGATGTTACCTGGACTGTACAATTCCGCAAGTTCCTGAGCTCCGCGATGTCGGGGTCCCCATCGAGGTAGCTTGCCGACTTCACTTGGCAATTGAGTGTTGGCATTGGGATCATCTTCAGACATGGAATGTTCGAGTATTTCACGCTCAGTTTTAATAGGAGCTAACAAAGTTGTAGCCATTGTACTAGCGTACTCAAATCGTTCACAGCCTAAGCCGCTTAGACAATCCCTCTTCGTACAGGGCGGAATTGGCAGCGGTAAAGTCATTCTCTAACTTCCTTATTATCAATCCTCTGTGATTAACTTTCTATACTTATGTTCAAAAATGTGTAAACTGAATCATATTTCTCACTTATCTGTTATTATACTTGACTAATGTTTGATACGATAATATAATTGATAAATGTTCCTATAAGTATTATATTAGTACCTATAGGTACATTATAATCTCGGGCGCGATAACTAGACACCTGCCACACCTGGCAGACCGTTTGTCTAAATGTCTTCTATAGGGACCGTGCAGAAACTACAAAACGCCACCTAGCGGATTAAAACGAAACTGCCACAACTAAAGTGCAATATTGTCCCTTCGTTTTTCATATGTTTTCATAATGTCGCTTAACGAGGAATAACTCAATATTTCACTATAAATTACGGATTAAATTACGTAAAATGTATAAAATGCGATTTTAGTGATATCAAGAATAGTGTGTGTCGTGCGAACGTTGATATTTTTCAAATTCTAAAAGTATTTGGTCCAAGTGTTTTTCAATAGAAAATTTGTTGATATATTAAAAGGGTGTAGAGGATTTTCAGATAACATTGTTTAAATAAAGTGAGCAACGCATAAAGCAGTATCTATTTTAAGATGAATGCCAGGTATTTTGATATTGTGTGATAAATAAAAATGTTTAAATAGAACAAATTCCTCCTTTTCATTGAAAATAAAAATAACTTGAATTTTAAATAAATCTCAAAACAAATTATATATTAGTTTCATTTAAAAAACCTTTATAGTTCTTTTTAACCGTTTGAATTCATGTCACGTGTATTTTTAACTGCATTTATCCAACTTTTCGTATAGTTTTTAGCCAGAGCATGTTAGTACTATCAGTGGAAAATTACGAGAATTTACACTAATATATTTATATATTTTGTTCTTGAAAGTATTGGAGCATCCATCAATACAAGAATACACTTTTAATAAGCCTTTTAATATATAAAATTATTTGTGATACACTTTTCAAAAAGTCAACATACGGTAGTAATCCTACCCATAAAGCAATATGCAGTTCCGATAAATGACACTAGATGGCATAGATGTCGCCACGCACGGTCCCTATAGTACTGAGTGCAAAAAAATTTTTTGACGTGATCATAGAACTATTAGTAACTCAATGGACGTGATAACGTTTTTATTTATGAATTGATTTTACTTTTATGGTTATGTAATTTGGTTAAATAATTTGACTTTTATTTTTCTAGTGAGGCTTTATTATATTATAACTAAAAATAACAATTTCCATTATAAATTTAGTTCCTTTGAAACTCCACCGTATGGCGAGCCTTGAAATGAAAACGATTACTGATTTATAATTTATTTTCTACTGAGATAAAACATCTGTACTTATAACGAATTTAATATTTTTTACTTAATAACGATTTAGAGCAGTAATACACTATTTAAGAGTATATTTTGGGATTAATTTTCAATATTGTTAATCAAATGTATTAATATTTTTTTATAAATTTAAGTTCATACTTGTTAAAGTAGTTAAACATTAAGTAGGTAAAACAATTAATTTCTTACGGAAATAAAACAAAAAAGGATGTTATATTCACTTATGATGCTAACGCTACTGAAGGACGAGTGCGGGGCCTCGCGCGGGATAGCGGGAGGAGGGAGGGTCGAGTTTCGAGCAAGGTGTCAACTGCAAGTTATTTCGCCCGGGTAGTATAGGTAGTGTACCAGAAGCTCATGGCATAAAATTTTAAAAAAACAATGAGATTTGTACATGGCAATGTCAACTGTTACTTGTCTTGTCTAAAGTAATAGTTTTGTCAAACATCCTAAAGGCCGACTTAAATTTTCTTGAAAATATTGTAAAATCGTAATTATGTCCAAAAAACCACTTAAATCAAAAGCAAGAAACATTGTAAACAATGTTTACAATAAAATATTTAATTTTGAAGAATCAGCTGAAGACCAACCGCTATCTTCGATTTTGAAACGCGTACATACGTTGACTGGTAAGTATGACTTACTAATTTTGATACTTAGTAACTTATTTTTACCAATGACACAAAAAGAGCGGTCTTTGATGCGTCTGTGTGTCTGTCTGTGCTGTGTCATCGTTGCTCCGAAACGAATTATATCCAAGATATTACCTGTCTTAAAATTTAAATTACTAACATAACTTTTATATATTATTACAATAATTCCACCTTGTTTATAGGGATTCCTATTACTACCATAAGGAGAAGAATTAAAGAAGGTCGAAGTAATAATGGTGTATTTGGTACGTCAGGAAAAAAGGAAAGGTGGAAAGAAAAAAATTGAGTTGGACAGTTTCGATTTTTATTTGATTAGAAAAATTGAATAGAAAATGAGTTCATAGAACAAGATAGGCTAATGGAGATGCAGGAAGCAAGATTTATTATTAACACCTCTTCGTTTTCATCTTCTTCTTCATCAGATGCAAGTTGAATTTTTAGACACATTTTCCATTTCCGAATGAGGTTAATTTTGTACTTATTTAAAAATGCCATCCTGCGTTTAGTTTTTTTAAATCTTAAATTATTTTATTTTCTTATTTTAATAAACTTTAATACATTATGATTAAATCGTTTTATTGAATTACACAATGATAACAATACCCAATTGTAAGATATCTTGATAATTAGAAAATATTAATAATGAAAAAAGGTTGTATCTCAAATGAGGCAAATGTTATACAGAAAACGGTAGTGTTCACAAAAATGGGCTAATAATTTAAAGATACTAATTAATTTATTGGCATATAAAGTATTCGTTGATTGATATATTATTTGTAAAATTAAGATTTTTTAATAATAATGAAAGTATCAAGACATTGCAATCCAATTATCACGGTGTTGTCCACTTTATATTTATATTTCCCTATTTGCCATGAGATTCTGGTACTATAGTACAAGACAACAAAACGATTTAATCATAATGTTAAGTTTATTAAAATAAGAAAATAAAATAATTAAATAATTAAAAAAACTAAACATGGGATGTCATTTTTAAATAAGTACAAAATTAACCTCATTCGGAACTGGAAAATTTGTCTAAAAATTCAACTTGCATCTGATGAAGAAGAAGATGAAAACGAAGAGGTGTTAATATCTTTCATCCTGCATCTCCATCAGCCTATCTTGTTCTATGAACTCATTTTCTATTCAATTTTTCTAATCAAATCAAAATCGAAACTGTCCAATAAATTTTTTTTCTTTCCACCTTTCCTTTTTTTCCTGGCGTACCAAATACACCATTATTACTTCGACCTTTTTTAATTCTTCTCCTTATGGTAGTAATAGGAACCTCTATAAACAAGGTGGAATTATTATAATAACATATAAAAGTTATGTTAGTAATTTAAATTTTAAGACAGAATATCTTGGATATAATTCGTTTCGGAGCAACGATGACACCGCACAGACAGACACACAGACGCAGCAAAGACCGCTCTCTTTATATCATTTGTAATATGTTTCAAAAGTCTTTTTAATAAGTTATTTAATACATTGTCATTATAAAATATTTCGTCTTCATCTGAAGATTCAGATTTTTTTGAAATCATACGTGTTGACATTGAATCAATTTAAAATTTTTTTGGATGGATTAAATGTTGTACAGTAAGATCCACCATTTCGGTTTAATGTAAATCGGACCATCATGATACTTTGCAACATTTTAATAGATATGTAAAAGAATAGAATATTCAGGCCGTGTTCTGTTATGCACTGCAAGCACTGCAAAGTGTGATGTCAATTTAGTATATTATACTGTAAAACCGTTCATTTATAGCCAGTTATACTGCTTACTATTTAAAACGGAACGCAATCTCGTATACTGTCAGCCGCATTTTTGACCCAACATCTCTGAACAATCAGCTATGCTAGTTATTGTTCTGAGCGCAGCATTCTAGCCAGTGTTGCCAGATGGTGCTATTTAGCGCCAAAGGGGCTATCTCCCTTGCCGAGCGGCATATTATTTTATCCTCTGACTACAGGTAGCAGATTTTTTTCTGCATCATTTTTATGCAGAAAAAAAAAGAACTTTTAAAGCAACAATCAGTTTCAATAGTTTATGTTACATATGTTATAGCATGGATTTTAAAACGTTAACTGTGTCGCAATATATAATATAATAAGTTCATGAATTTATTTCAACTTTCCCGCCTTAACTACCTGTAGCCATGATGGGGCTATCTCGTAACACACGCGCTGCGGCGCGGCGAGGCGATTCGAAAAAAAAATTTCTGGTAGCACTGATTCTAGCCATGCGCAAAATGTGTCATAAAAAATAGAAGTGGCCCGCGTCCTCAGAAGATACTGCCAATAATAATCTTGCTCTTTCAGTGCTATCTGTTGTCTTTTCAAGGTGACAATAGAATGATTTAATTCCCGGCAAGTCCCAAAAGCTTTGTTTTGTGACGTAATTTTCGTTGATGTTAACGTCTTCTTTTGGGAATGTACCCCTCCAAGAATTCCAACTTCAAAGCTTCCTCCATGCATGATACCCGAACATCGGTTTGGTTTATGTTTATATATTACCGATGAGGATGAGGGTGACCGTGCTGCGAATAGAAGCCAAGAATGCTGGGAGGGCCACACTTACCGAGGATCGAATACCTAAACTTCCAAATTTAATTATAAGACAGGCTCGTCTCCAAGAGCTATCCTCAAAATTTAAATTTTTTATTAAAGTACGTTTTAAAGTTTCATCAATATCATTTAAAACCAAAGGGAATTTCCATATAGAATAACAGCGTGGCAAGTAGGTAAAGGCGTTTCGTGACGCGCCAGAAGCACATCAGTTTCATCTATTTAGTACGGTTAGACACATTATGGCCTAAGTAAAAGAAATAAATAGGAAAGGATTTAAAGGCAGCTCGTATTGAACATTTGTAACACAGTCTAATAAGGTTAATTTGTTTTATTTATTAATTCAATCCAAACCCAAAAGCTGAGTAGCAAACATCGTACTGCAAAATAACAACGAAAAATTATTATGAAAAAAAAATAAGGTTATGTACTTATTTACTTTTGAAATATTAAAATGTTACAGAGTTACCTGTAAAACACTAGCAGCCTCGCAGCACTAGGTAGCACTAGGCGAGCATTCATGAATGAAACATACTTTCGTAGACTTACAAATGTCACAACAGTGCAACAAAAACTTGTTGAACCATTTATTTTTTATGTATTGAGTTATGTTCGAGCTCATAGAACGAAAGTTGTTACTTATGGTGTTAGCTACCAAGTGCTGCGAGGTTGCTAGTGTAGTGTTTTACAGGTAATCCTGTATACAATGGCAAATTTACCTGTCTTTGCACGATCAAAATTTTCCTGCGTAACTTTCAGTTCGTAGCGATTGAACATTTGTAACACAGTCTCATAAGGTTAATTTTTGCAATAAAATTCTTCCATTGTTTTATTGATGAATCCAAACTAATTACAGAACCTATAAATTTGTGATTAAACTAAGTATAGGTATTGTTTTAACGTATTGATATTGATTGACGTTAAGCAGTATTAGGCACTCGAGAAGTTTTGTAAGTTTTGTTTTGACTGATCACGTGATCAAAGTACTGCGAGAGCCTTTACCTCGAAAACCGCAGTGCTCGCAGTAGAATATGGCGGCGAATTATGACGTCATATATCACATGAATACTGACAGTCCAAAACGGAACTAGTTTTTCTACAGTGATAGCACTGCAGTGCTCGCAGTACAATATGGTGGTGATTTATGACGTCATATATTTCCGTAGGGTACTGCGGCAGTATACACGCAGTCCATAACGGAACATTTTGTTTTTGCAAAAACTTTCTTCCTTTACTGAGACGTATTGTTTATACCCTACAATAAAACTATATAAAGAAACAAATATCATGAACATTAATCAAACGTATAAGTATTGCACTTCAATCTTAATACGTAAAATATTATCCGGACAGATTCATTCTAATATTACACTTAAAACCAAAAAAGAACACCCCAATTGAGAAGATTGCGAAATCCTAACAAAATTATCTTAAGACCACCAAGGACAAATTACGGCAAGAAAAACATTACATTTGAAAGTGCCCAGATATTATAACAATTTGCCTAATAATGTAAAAGAAACTGTAACCCTATTTTATTTTTAAAAAATGCTAAAAGAACACCTATTAAATGAAATTTAAAATTAATCTTAAAAACACAATAAATAAAAACATATAAAATAATAATATAATATAATTTATAAAAATTAATTCATAAATCATAAAACATTTGTTACATAAATTTTAAAACACTCATAAAAAGAATAATTTCATTTTTAGTAATAATTTCTAAAACAAAATCAGAAAAAATTTAAAATAATCCGATTTTAATTAATTACGGACAATAATAATAGGTATATTGTACTGCCATTACTTACACTTGTCACTTCTTGTCGCTGTAAAACCATGTACACAGTGCCTTGTGATATGTTAATTTTTATGTTCTACCCACTTTACGTACTTTGTGATTACTAATAACAAGAAGTTCATATTTCTTGTTAAAAAAAGTAATGATTTGTATATCTTATCAGTTTTACCTTATTTCTAAGTACATTATTGTGTCTAAAATTATTTAACTTGTGGCATGTCTTAGTACGCCGAACTTTGTAAAAAAATAGTTATAAGAATTTCTCATGTAAGTGAATTTTTGTATTCTTGTGAGAATAAAGAACTCTTAAACCATAAAAATGTTTGACGTGATAACGTTTTATAAATTGATTTTATTTTTCTGGTTATATAATTTAGTAATATAATTTGAATTATATTTTCTAGTGAGGCTTTATTATATTATAACTAAAATAACAATTTCCATCATAAATTTAGTTCCATTGAAATTCCACCGTGTGGCGAGTCTTGAAATGAAAACTATTACTGATTTATAATTTATTTCCTACTGAGATAAAACATCTGTACTTATAACGAATCTAGTATTTTTTGTATTATTTATTTTTATTTAAATTTATACTTATTAAAGTAGTCATACATTAAGTAGGTAAAACGATTAATTTCTTATGGAAATAAAACAAAGAGGGTGTTATATTTATTTATGATGCTAACGCTACTGAAGGACGAGAGCGGGCCCTCGCGCGGGGTAGCGAGAGGAGGGTCGAGTTTCGAGCCAGGTGTCAAGTTTTTCGCCCGGGTAGTAAGTACATACAGACAGACGTTTTGACTTTTTTAAAATATAAACAAAGGACCATTGTTCAAAATTTCTAAATATAATTACCATCATTGTAGAAAGACTAGGACTCGTACAATGATGTCGAATGATGATGTATACATTAAAATAAACTATGACGGACTTCCCCACATTGACTGTAATAATAAAATAATTGCGTTGTATCGAAACTAAAGGTGTATTTGAACTTTCATCTCAAACAAACACTGGGAATTCTGTTACATTAAAAGCTTGCAAGATTTAACCCACACTAAGCAAGTTAAATAAAAGTTTGTAAAATATATTACGCATCATATCTCCTTATAGGTGCAGTATCAATATTATAATTATTAATTTTTATGTAATTTCTTATATATTCCTTATCGCTCTCTGTGATCATAGACCAACTTTCCAATTCAACTAAGACCTGCAAACTCATACAACTTTGTATAATTCTTTCAACTGATAAAATTGTTAAAAAATCTGATTGCATTATACGAAGTTCTTTCAGGTAAATCAATGGATTTTTATCCAAAATCTTTAACATAAATTCATCAGTTAACTGTACTGCTGTTCCTAAATGGATAAATTCAACATTAATGCAATTAGTAAGAAGAAACATTAATTGTTCGTCAGTAAAGGTAGCGACACAAGTAACTTTTTTTAAATTTCTAAAGGGTAATATTTCTAATGTTTTAGTATAAAGTGACGTGTGGTGTATTAGGGTACAATTATATAGAGTCAAGGTTTCGAGTAGTGGACACATTTGACTAATGTACATTAAAGCGTTAAGATCAATTTGATCAACGTGTTCAAGATGCAAGTACAAAAGATTGCATCCTTTTACTTGAAGAACTTGTTTTATTTGGTCAGCGTAAAAATCACATGATAGTAACTTTAGTTCACATAAATCTGGGAGGCCTATCAATGCCATCAGATCACTTTGTAAAGTGTTGTGAAAAACTGTCATGTTTCTAATAAAAGGGCACATTTCAATAGCAAGTTGTAAATGATTGCTTGTAGCATAGCGACTTACAAAAGTTTTTAAGCCTAATGGCCCAACTTTCGGATCGGTAAAACGTATATATTCGAGAACTTTACCTATTTCATCACATCTGCCAATGTCTTCTAATGTAGGGCAGTTAAGTAGTAATTTTACAAAACCTTCCCATGTTACAAAGGTATGATACAGTTGTATACTTTTCAGACATTTTAATTCAGATATAATATCAATACTTTCATTTGTTACACATTTAGAACATGATATATCTAATTTTCTTAATTGTTTACAATTTTCAACAATGCACCTTAAAATCCTATCGGTACAATCATAATAGATAAAAAGGTATTTTAACTGGTGAAGCTCTTTCAAAGGTCGAATAATGGTACTTTCCATATCCGATGTTTTCCAACCTCCGGAAAGGGATCCTAAATTTAAATACACGAGACCAGTTAGCATTCGTAGTTTTGAATAGAAAACAGAACGCATCATTTTTGGTATGGCGTCTACAGAAACGACCTTATAATTTTTAGTGAACAACACTTCCGTCATTTTAACCACTACATTCATTTGGCTTACAAAATTTCCCATCGAGCCCCGAAAACCTAGAGAGTGTTTTGTTTTTTCACAAAGATCTGATAATGCTCGGATTGCTTCTGCGGCCAACTGATCATGTAGCATCCATGGAACATTGTAATCCAGGTACAAACGAATGTTATCCACGCTGCGGTTTAAAGTTGTTTGGGCATCATTTGGATTTTGTTGTGCCAGTAACGCAATTGGCAACATCTGAATTTCTGCTTGTTTGGCTATCCAATCACCCAGACTTGTTAAAGCCAGGCACTCGAGTGTCTTAGGTTGTTTATATCTCGGTGATTTCATTTTTTCTGCAAACAGAACAATAAAGTATACCTAAGGTGATATACAATTTTTAGAGTTCCGTACCCAAAGGGTAAAATAGGACCCTATTACTAAGACTCCGCTGTCCGTCCTGTCTGTTTTTGTCCGTCTGTCACAAGGCAGTATTACCTCATGAACCATGATAGTTAGACGGTTGAAATTTTCATTCTGTTGCCGCTATAATAACAAATACAAAAAATATTTATTAATTTGTTTAATAAATATTTATTTATTTAATAAATGTATTTATATATATATATATATATATCAAACGTGATGTTTTTGCTCGATATTGATAATGGCAACAGGCAAAAGGTTGATGTATTCAGAATATTTACTTATATTTATTTAGGTACTTTAAAAATAATTATGTAATTACATTAAAATAAAACAAATACAAGGGAGAGTTCCCAAAAAACAAATAATCCGACTTCGATTCGCACTTGGCCGCTTTTTGTTAGTCATTTGGCTTGTTATCTCTCAATATCTCAAAATCTATAATAAATTCCACGCAGTTTTACAGGAAGTTTTCTTTTAACATTTTCACTATATTTTCACTACATCAAAAAATACGATTAGGTACTTTGTAAGTAATCATTATTATAATTAACTTTCGCCATTCGCCATGAACGCTTCTGCCCTGTTAAAGGTGAAAATCAAACAAATATATTGTTTATAATATAATAATATGTTTTATGACTGTATGGAATTATGCTCAAAATTTAGAATGTAATTAGATGGAATATTATTCTGAAACTACGTACATACCGTGTATCAATGTCAAATCACATTAACTCGAATATATAAAGAAATAAATATTTTTTTTACACTTAAGCATGTCATAATGCTTTAAATTACATAATTTTTTAGCTCCTACTGCCTTAAAACCTTTAAATCCAGAATTCTCCGGATACAAGTATCTATAGAACGCTGCAGGCGGACAGTTCGGCACCATTCTGCCTATTTATATCACATGTCGTAGTTGTAGTTCATTTCTGGCACTCATTGTTTGAATCAGGCACAATAATTCATAATCCAAAAATTTTGGGCATGTAAACGGTTTAAATGTGTTCTAAAAAAGGTGAAAATTTAGGGTTGTATGTATTTTTTATGCCACAATATTTAAAAATAAAAAAAATTGTCCAAAAAATAAAAAAAAATGTTAGGTGTGGACAACCTTATCACTTAGGGATATAAAAAATAGACAGTAGCCGATTCTCAGTCCTACTGAATATGCATATAAAATTTCATAAAAATCGGTGAAGCCGTTGGCCGTATGGTAACTAAAACTGTGACATGAGAATTTTATTATAGAGAGCTAAGCTAATCGTGTACCGTAATCTACTTCAAAAATAACCCAAAAGCGTTTTACGTCTCTAAGCAAATGTGCATGAGGCGCATGTATTAGGGTCGAAGATTTGAGAAGTTATTGTAGATGTAAGTAAAACAAATACAGGTAATTAACAATGTAAAGTTATTTTTTTATGTTACCCTAATCATGACATTCAGTAAAGACATAAAATTAATGAATTTTCAAAATTTAACTTTTTAGTTGAATTTACTCTTTCTGAATACTAAGGGCAATAACCTCGTATCTACTTGAGATAAAATAAAGTATTGTACCATTTTAAAATTTGTATTAAACGCGTATATTTTTAAAATAGTTGGCCACTTAGGCTTTTATACATTTTTTTTCCACCAAGTGTGTTTAAACTTTAAGATAAAGTGGAAAATATCAAATTTCATGACTTAAATTCAACTTCCGAACTTGTTAAAAATGAGTTCTATCCTTGCTGAGCAAACTACCATGTGGAAAGTAATGTTCCAGAATTTGTTCCATACAAGTGACACTATCAAATTTAATGGTTTAAAAATACAGGTTGTGATATTTTTTTAAAAATCAATGGGTTCGATCCTGGCTAGGCATATTGATTTTTCAAAAATCGAACGATGCAATTTTAGTTTTCATCAAAATCGGTCCCCAGACTCCTTTCAGCATTTATCGATATCTAGTGTTCGCCTAGTAGTCGAAATTCGACTATAATTTTTTAAAACTATTCTACTTCTATGTACTTCTCCGATAATTTTAAAACGAAACATTTATAAGGTAAGATTAATCTACCTGTTGCTGACTTGTAAAATGTATATGATTTGAATTCAAAAACTCGGGCACTCGTTTTTTAAAAACATGAATTTGTGTGAATTTCGCGCGCTTCCATATCTTCAGCCTATAATTATTTCAATAAACTCTATTTTTAATTTAAATAATATATTTACATATTATCTCAATATAGGTAATTGAAAAAATATTACAATAATAAAAATGAATTCATAGAAACCTACAATAATTTCTACAACAATATGTTTAATAAAAACAGAACGTTGTAAGTATGGCATAGCAAATACACGTAAACGTTTAATTGTACACTTTTATTGATTTATATCTTCAATAATTTCGTAATCTTCACTTTTCCAAATTTACCGTCATAAATATCATTATCCTTTCTTCTCATACTTCTCGAAAAATGTCTACCAGCTCTTGGCTATGATCGAACACTTCTCGAAAAATGTCTACGAGCTCTTGGACTATGATCGAACACTTCTAGAAAAATTTCTCCCAACCCTTGGACTATCATCAAACACTCCTCGAAAAATGTCTACCAACTCTTCGACTATGATCGAACACTTCTCGAAAAATGTCTATAAGCTCTTGGACTATCATCACACACTCCTCGAAAAATTTCTCCCAACTCTTGAATTATGATCATCAAACACTTCTTAAAAAATGTCTACCAACTCTTGGACTATGATCAAATACTTCTCGAAAAATGTCTACCTACTCTTGGACTATGATCAAACACTTCTCGAAAAATGTCTTCCAGCTCTTAGACTATGATAGAACACTTCTCGAAAAATGTCTACCAGCTCTTGTACTATAATCGAACACTTCTCGAAAAATTCCTACCAGCTCTTGGCCTATGATCAAACACTTCTCGAAAAATGTTTACAAACTCTTGGACTACGTTCGAACACGAGAAATATCTACCAACTCTTAGACTATGGTCGTCGTCGTCACTTCGATAACGCATGAAAAAAATATTTCAGTAAAAAAATGGATTTATAGGAACCAACAATAATTTTTACAATATTTTTAAATACAGAATGTTTTATGGTATAGCAAATACAGTCTTTTTTATTATGCACTTTTTCGTGATCTTAGCTTTTCCAAATGTAGCCTTTATTATCATAATTATTTTCTTTAACTTCAACTTGTCATTGGCTGAACAATATTTAATCTGTGGGCTGAACGTGAATGCGCCCTCGCCGTAACCAAAAGAAAAAGAACAAATGTCATTTTTGTGTATCTAATCTATGTGTGAGTGTGAATATTGTGTGTAAAAAACGTATGATTGTGTGCTTGCTGTGTTTTTCGTTAATTTAATGTATTTCCAATTCATTTTACTATTTTACTTAATTTTATGGACCGTGTGCACTAAAACACGTCAATATCTACCAAACAAAACAAAAATGAGGAAAATCGGTTCAGTAACGAAAGAGAAAATTGTTCTGAACTGATTCGCCTTCGCTTATTTATATATATGATGATATTCAGAGTACAGTCAGCGTCACATAGTTCGTGACACTCAGGGTACTCAAATATATAGACCCAACCAAAAAGTCGATAATATCGGTACAAACAAAGTTGTCTTATTGTTGTCAACAGTTTAGTCGCTCAAAAGGTCGACACACTTAAAATGTCATATAAATCGGTTCAGTCAAACTGCCATAAATATGGTTACAGTCATCCCGCCAATGGTATCCAAACATTGTAAGTGTTCAAAAATATGAAACACATTAGAAAAATAAACTTTACTGCTATAATATTTTAAATATTATTTTCCTCGTCAATTAGTATCAAAAAATTTAAACACAAAGTGAAAGCGATAGAAACTACTGCTGTCTTTTTCATTTTAAGCACGACGTCATAGACTTCTCTTTTGTTTTGTATAGAATTTCAGAATTTTTTGCATAGCCATAGCCTCACACGGCAGTGCTGAGGACCAAGACGAGCAAAAAAAACCGGCACGGCCGTACCATCCTTTTCAGGCCATTTTCGATCCCCTAAAGCTTCGTTGTCGACAAAACTAGAAGCTTGAATTTTCAGTACGGACGATATATCTCTAGATATGTTAAAAAATATGCAATAAACAGTTACAGCTTAATAGACTGATGTTAACCTCAATGATAATGAATATGAGTTATTAGGTATATTTCGTATTTAATTTTACTTGTGTACCTAACTGAAAAGAACCCATTCCGTATTAACGATAAACTGAGCAGTTCTGATAAAGTTACTTTCAAACGCAACAAAAGACTGACCCCTTATTCATATAAAGCCAAATCGCATCATAAACCTATTTTCTATTTCACGGTTCTTTCACTGCACTGTCTCTTTCTTTCTTGGTGCTATCAACGTTTGAAAGAAAATGGCAAATCAATGTAATGGCTAAAATAGGTTTAATAAGCGATTTTTGTTTTTATGAATAAGGGGATAAGAATCTCAGAGGGTGTAAATAAAAAAGTTTTGGTTCAACTATCCTTATTTTTAATATATAATTCGATGTTTAGTGGTGTCATCAAAGCGACATGTAACCATATTTAAGTATTAAGTATGAAATTGCTTCAATAGAAATTACGTAGGTAGTCAAGATTTCCAGCTTTCTATAATATTGCACTTGACATTGATACGACTGATGGTTATTTGACATGCACTGACAGATAATATAATTACATTCAAACACTAGATTGCGTAATGAGTAATGAGGTTTTAATGCTAGCTTATTTTTCTAGTGTGTTCCATATTTTTGAACACTTAGAATGTTTAGATACCATTGGCGGGATGACTGTAACCATATTTATGGCAGTTTGACTGAACCGATTTATATGACATTTTAAGTGTGTCGACCTTTTGAGCGACAAAACTGTTGACAACAATAAGACAACTTTGTTTGTACCGATATTATCGACTTTTTGGTTGCGTCTATATATTTGAGTACCCTGAGTGTCACGAACTATATGACGCTGACTGTACAGTAACAGAAAAGCTTGGCAATGACCTAGCAATACAATTAAAAACTCAGTGGAAGGCACAGAAAATTCAAATAATATCCATAATTCTCATCAACTGGCATTATACCAAAAAGTTAAGTACAGAGCCTAAAAACCCTCAACATGCCTCCGTATACACTTAATATTCTACAAAAGGCGACTATCCTCAATACCTGTCGCATTATCAGAAAATTTCTTACATCGTCCATAATTACATCAACCTCATCCACCCAAAGTCTGTTCAATTCTCCCAGTTCATCACCACAGTCATATCAAGCTCATTCTTCATCTTCATCTCGGATAAACTTCCGTTTAGCCCATACCTCCAATCGATCTGAATTTTGGTACCGTAAAATGCTACAACATTGCCTTTATAGCTCAACATTGCCTAAATTCAAAAAAGTTAAATTATTGCCGTTGCGAATTGTTTTTTACTGTCTGTGGTATTACCAAAAGCAAGCCGGCAATCTATATGGCAATATTCGATCATACGTCACTCCAAATTTTAGTAAACAAACAAACTGTCAGTGTTAGTTTCAAATAGTTTCAATGTCAGTGCGGATACCCGTTTTTTACCGGCTCTCGGGAAAATTTCATTTGTTGTGTATTTATGCTTTATTTTCTAGCGTAATAAGTTGTATAGCAAAAAAAATATACTCTTTTATGTGTTTAAACTGTTATTTCTGTATTATATCTCATTTTAAACCGTTAAATCATGGTCGGCAAAGTTGTATCAGATTTCCGCAACTTTTTACCCAACATTATCTAGGGTTAGGGCTGACACTTTTAATTTTTTCAACAATCTCTTGATCGACCGTGGTTTTGCTTGTATAATTGTTTATTTCTTAGAACGTTTTCTAGTACCTACCTAAAACTAATGTTTCTATAGTTTTCGTCATTAGAAATGAACGATGTCGAATGGAATATTATTTACGTCATTTATAGTTTATCATATTGTTCGTGAGATTTTGAATATGAGCATCCCACCCAAGAGTAGGAAAAAACAAGGGGCTAGACCGTACCTACTCAAATTATTCGCAGGAGATGCTGAATGTGGCGGTTGATTTAGTCTCGTGTAAGAAATTATCTTCATACGAGGCAGAGAAGCAATTCGGTATTCCTAGGCGTACTATTCTTAACAATTCTTAAGAATATTCACGATAAATCGGTGGGCCATCCTACATCACTTCAGGCTGTTGTAATTTTTATTATAAGTAATAAGTACCTACCAACATTTTTTTTTATATTTTACTACCTAACTACATATTTATTTTCCTATGAAAAAAATATTAGTGTAATTTATAGTAAATTAAAGACATTAGTATAACAATAATAATTTCATAAAATATATTTGATTATTATAAAAAAAGTTTGCATTTCCTCTGGGGCAGCCCTACACGAAACTATTTTTTGTATGGGCGTTATAGAGAACCCTGCTCAACTTTGCCTACCATTGTAAAAAAAAAATTGTGTATTTCAAGATTCAGTGTAGTCTAACGTGGAAAAGAACTTTAGGGCAATATGTATGTCAAATCCGTTACAAAAAATACCTATTCATTTAAAAGATATTGTGATAGGCAATGTTGTAGTTTTTACCTCAACTCTGCCTACGTTTTCAAAGCAATTTTTTGGTGCTTTATAGGTGTTTTTTTTACTAGAAGCAATTTCTAGTATTTCTATAGCTTATAGTCTAATAATGGACAGTAAATGAAAAAATATACGACTTTCTTAACGATTAAAGAGTTATCGAAGAAAAACGTCAAAATCCGTGCAAAGTTGCAGCATTTTACGGTACACATATGGATTTTGACTCGCTGATTAAGAATATCATACTCAAATTATATTTTCAAGGTCAAATTGCTGAAAAATGATTTTTTTCTCTCAGTTCACGTCGCTACTTCCTATTTTTTTTTATACTCATAAAAAATGAACACTCGCAGTGCCACGGTTCGCCAGTTGGAAAGCCAACTCCAACTCGCGCTCCAACAGCTCGGCAAGTCAATGAGACTGAAACTTTAGTTTAGATGTCGATGTCACTAATAGGTACAAAAATGTTAAATCGGAAATGGCGGAGCTACACGCGCAGTGTCTGGAGGTTGGGGGGGTACTTCCGTTTAGCCCATACCTTCGATCGATCTGAAATTTTGTACACATATGGTTTTGACTCGCTGATTAAGAATATCATACTCAAAATACCCGCAAATTATATTTTCAAGGTCAAACGGACAAAAATCGAATTTTTAGTTCGTTTGTTTTTCGCATGTATTGCGATAAACATAGATTTTAGAGAAAAATCTTTCAAACAAAAGTTATAGGCCATGAGAAAAATGATATTTTTTGTTCTACATTTTTCGTGTAGGACCAGTGGTTTCGGAGAAAAATGCTAAGATCATCAGAAATTGGTACTTTTCGCTCTACAGTTTAAATTTAACACAGAAATCCATTCAATGCGTTAGGTTGTTTTTATCAACTTCAAACCCTTTCCACAGTCTAAATTTAACACAGAACTCCTTTCAATGGTTAGGTTAGGTAATTTTTTTTCCCCGAGCGAAGGTAAGCGGAGCCAGGGTAAGTGACAAAAGTCTAAATTTAACTCAGAAATCCCTTCAATGGGTTAGGTTAGGTTAAATTTTTTTTCCCCGAGCGAAGCGAGAGTCAGTGACAGAAGTCTAAATTTATCTCAGAAATCCCTTCAATGGGTTAGGTTCAAGTAAAATTTTTTTTCCCCGAGCGAAGAGAAGCGGAGCGAGGGTCAGTGACAGAGGTCTAAATTTAAAACGGAAATCCCTGCAATTGGTTAGGTTAGGTTAGCTCAAAAGCGCCTGTGGGTGTCCAGAGGACACAGCGGAGCACACGCTGGCCGAATGCCCTGAGTGGGCGGAGCCACGGGCGACGCTCGCGGCGGTGATTGGGGGCGACCTGTCGCTGCCGGGCGTCGTGAGAGCCATGGTCGGCAGCGACAGAGCGTGGAAGGCGGTGCTCCGATTTTGCGAGGTGGTTATGGCGCAGAAGGAGGCGACGGAGCGGGTGAGGGAAGACGACCCTCTGTCCAACCCAATCCGCCGTAAAAGAGTGGGTCGGAGGCGCCTGGCGCATGAGCGCCGCCTTCCCCCATAAGGTGGGTCTCCGGGCGGTGGAACCGGGGGGTACCATCGCCCATTTGGAGGAGACCCCCGAGACGGCTGGCGTGTCCCGTGTTCCGGCACGCCAGGTTGAATGGTGAGTGGCGCCACAGGTGAGCGCCCTACAAGATGGGCCCCGAGTCCCGGGCAACCGTCGGCGGAGCAGCGGAAGTGTGCGAAAGCGTTCCCGCAGCTCCGCCGGAAGACGGTGAGGAGGAACACCGCTGGTTTTTAGCCGGTAAGAGTCCGGCATAACCCGACAGCGCCCCCCGCGCCTGTCGGGTATCCACGAGGATTTTCCAGCGATAAAAAAATAAAAAAATAAAAAGGTTAGCTCAAAAGAATACAAATTTCTCATGTTTTTTTCCATTTTTCTACCCAACAACTGGGTTTATGCGGAAAACATACTGAATAAAAAGTGTTTATCTTTTCATCGTCTACAACTTTTGTTTGAAACATTTTTCTCTGACGTTCATGTTTGATGCAAAAAACGCGAAAAACCATTAAAAAATTTATTTTTCAGCAATTTAACCTTGAAAATATAATTTGCGGGTATTCTGAGTATGATATTCTTAATCAGCGAGTCAAAATCCATATGTGTACCAAAATTCAGATCGATCGGAGGTATGGGCTAAACGGAAGTTTATCCAGATTTCACTTTAGTAATGTACTATTTAATAGGTTAAAGTTTTTGAAACCAATTTTTACAGTGATTCTGCAATAAGCGGGTAGTTTTTAAGGGTTGAAATTTCACTGTCAACCAAAAATTATATCATAAGTATCAAAAACAAACTGTTTAAGTAATGTTAAAATAACTAAAGATGCTATTAAAAAACTCAGAAATAAAAATAAAAACAATTTAAGGGGTGGTTGCTAAAAGGGTTGAAAAATTAAAGTCATAAATCATACATATAAATATTAAAAAATATTTATTTTATCTAATTAAAACACAATTACTTAAGCCAGAATGGTTAAATCTGCATTTTTCTGTTCCGATAATATTACACATACATATGTGGGGAATTGATTTGGGTGGGAATATTGTGTGCTGTGTCACACTTTTTGTTCTGAACAGTTGGTCTGTCTGTCTAGTAACTAAATAGCAGGCGCCTGCATACCATACTAAAAAAGGTAGGCAGTGCCTACCTTTGTGCTGGCCTCCGGCCTCCAGCCTTGCTTTACATATTATTTTTCTCTTATTAGCAAATCACTACCTACTGTTATTATCGGTCAAACAAAAATTTTGATGTACCTATGACTAGATAGATCTTCAGTGCCTACCTAAAATGCACGCCACTGCTACATAGAGAATGATTTTTTATGTAAATAACAATTTAAAAGATTGGAGAAACCTGTGGCCTTATTAACATTCTTGACTTACTTTTTCTTTAACATTACTACTGTGATGTTCCTCTCCTTTACCATCTGGGACAAGAGCAATCATATACACTGGATATATTCCATTTGGAAAATTTGTTTGTTTACATTGCTTGATACGTTTGAGTCTGGCTCTTTTAAAAATTTGCAAATATTGTTTAAGAGGTCTAGTAACTGATGAATCAGTTTCATCTGTTTCTGCTTTACCAGAAGAGGTCACATTTTCTTTCACAACTATTACTCCATTAGTAGATAAAGCATTCCTGAAAACATATTTTTTTTATACATTAGATCCTTATAAAATTATGGGATAAATTGTAAATAGATAATTAATTTGTAATTGTAAATAGATAATAAATAAATTGTAATAGATAGTTGTAAATAATATTCAATGTAGAGATGCAGCGAAAAGTTGTTACAGAAAATAATCTTTATCACCATTCCCCACCCAAACATACCAAAAGCAAGAAGATATCAGTCTGTTCTTTGAGACAACTAAAAGAATGAGAAGTCACAACTTTAAAATTAGGTAAACACTTTAGAGTCCTTGTGGGATCCAAAGCCTAAGAGCTACTGAACCAACTGACAATCCCATGTCCCACAAAGCTAGAAATTTTTTAAATTATGTTTTACTATCAGCCAATTTAGAAACTACCAATCTGGCAGGCGTCTCACGGTTGCATCCTCATACCTTTTAAAGTTTTGAAACTGCAAAAAAAATTTTTTTATCCTTCTCCCACAGGGCTACAATTTTAATATGTTATAATTTACATATGATTCAAGTGTAAAAAAAATTGTCAACCTATTTCGATGGTTGCAAGTATGTGTCAGACAATTTCTAGCTTTGTGGGAAACAGGATAGTCAGTTGGTTCAGTAGCTCTTCTACTACTATATGGTGCCTAAGAGTAGGCTTTATTGGGTGCTGCTGGGTACTTAAACAGCCAACAGACTCAATTGGTTATATCTGTTTAATGAACAGTCCATGATTTTATTCAACAGAAACTACAAAATATTGTGTCTACAACTATATGTTACCATATAAAATAAATAATACAATCATCTAAGACATTTGGCTGCCAGACAATTTTAAAAAGTGTTTGAAGGCACCTGAACACTTGTTGAATACTTTTTTTAGATTTTTAAAGACTCAGTGGGGCACTGGCTCGCTGGTTTGGCTTAATTTTTTAGTTTCTTACATATCTTGTGCCTAAAACACTTCTTTAAAATGCCTACTATCAATACAACAATGATGATTAGATGATTCCAAATAGGTAATAATGTCATTGCACATGCAAAAGTCGCTATGTGTTATTTAGTCATTTTCTGTTTTTAAGCAGTTTAAATTGTTATTTCAATATAGGTACCCACATATACTGTAAAAAAAGCAATGTGATAAATTAAACTATTAAAAAGTTACAAGGGTTACGGAATGTAGCTATCTGACATTCATACAACGAAACTGCTAGGAAAATTTGAACCATGTTTTTTGTCTCCTGTAAAGTAAGCGTTTTTGTGAATTATGCACGCGCAATGACAATAAGCATTTTTATTTATTATTCAATGAACAACGAAATAATCGAATGTAGTGCAAAACACATGCACCTAAGTACATTAAAAGAATTTGCAGCATCTCTAATATAAATGAATATTGTAAAGCAATACCTGCAACATAATAGGTATGATTCCAAATCCTCATCAGTCAAATACCCCAAAACCCATTGATTCCAAATAACATCATACTTCCTTTCAGGCTTAAAGTTTTGTAAGCTCACATTATACAAGGAGCCTACTTTCACTTTTTCCTCACCCATATAGTCTATAAGAGAACTAATAAATTTTTCATCTGGTTCAATCACATCAACTTTTTCGAAATATTTTATTAATAGATGTTTTGTAATTCTACCAATTCCAGCTCCACAGTCGAGTGCTGTACTGCAACAGGGAGGGTCTTTCAAAGAAAATAATATGTTCAGAAATGTTTTAGAACCTTCAATATCCGCATTTGATATAAATCCGAATCCTCCTAGAACGCCGTCGACTGTGGCAGGAATTTCCGCCCAATACTCCAAAGATTTATTATAACTTATGGAGCTTTTTTCGTTCATTTTAATTTCTTTCAAATGGTTTTCAAGTACCTAATTGTACAAAATAATAACCTTTAAAAGTTTTGACTATTTTCAGTTTAACACCCTGCTGACACTGACATCACTGAGTCACACTGACATGGAGATTGGAGAATAGAGAGAGATAGATAGAACTCAGGAGTATCATCATCGCATTTAAAATAATAATAATTATAGATTTATAGGCGGGCCACACTGTGTGGACTTCACATAACTTTGGGAACTTTTTTTGTTAACTCTCAGGCATGCAGATTTCCTCACGATGTTTTCCTTCACCGTAACAGCAGGTGATATTTAATTATAAAGCACACATTATTATAAAGCACACATAACTCTTTTTACAAAGTTATTGGTGCGTGCCACTGGGATTCGAACCCGGACCCCTCAATTCGAGGTCGAATTCTAAGCAACTGGGCTATCACCGCTCGGTCTATTCGCCCCGGTGGGAAATATTAACTGAAAAATTGAAGGAAATTGACCCTGCTGCAAATCATTGAAATAGCCATCCATATTCTTATTTTTTTCTTTTCTTCTCACCGATGGAAATTAGCTAATGCCACACCATCTTTTTGAAGTTTAGATAGATAAGGAGCCATTTCGCAATGCGTGCTTCCAAACTTTCGACTTCCGTTCACACGACCGACATTTTGCGGTCGGTACCGACCACATGTATAATATCGATCACCACGCAACCACAACGCTGCGATTGCTAGGGTTGCGCTTTTTAAACTCGGGTCGATTTTGTGGATTTCTATTATTTCAATTGAATATTTACTAAATCGATCTGAATAGTCGTTTTAAATTTATATCGCTTTAAAATTCTTTATTTTTTAATTACGGATTGGCCACAGCTAGGATGAAATCAGCAAGACAAAACTATTCTACTACTGTTATAAATGTGAAAGATTGTGAGAATGGATAAGCAGTCTTTAACCTATTGGAGGCCCTGGGCAATACTGGGCATATTAGCAACTAAGGTTCGATTTCTTCAAATTATATGTTTTTTGTAATAAATATTGTTTATCGTTTGGTGATCTGACAGGAACTAGGGACTTTGTATTTGATCTGAGGCGTAGTAATTGGCACTACAAACTAGTATAATTATTAGCATCCCTGGAAGTGTTATAATAAGTCATTACTAGCTTAAGTAACTATATTTCTAATCTCCTTCGTTTATATCTCACATCACGCATGTAAGATACAATTTTACCTACCTAACCTTTCAGATTTTATCTAACTAATAACATCTCACAATGCTGATTTGCTTATTACTGATTCTGGCAAAGTTGTTGGTAGTTCAAGAAACACGCATTCAAAATCAACGAATTTCTGGCTAAGAATAGTAATTTTTCAAAAATCTAATGATGCATTTTAGTTTTCGTCAAAATCGAGCCCTAGGGGTCAAATCGACTGCAATTATATTGGAAACTATTATTCTCATACCTATTATGTCATTTGCGTGTCATAATTATGTCACAAGTGGTTGTCACATCGCAATCACAAAATGTCGCAGCGATGCTATTAACACGCGACCACAAATTGACTGCGTTTTGTTGCGTGGTTGTGGTACGTCTGCGCAGACCTAAGTCATGGAGAATAGAGCTAAGGAAGAACAAAATGCACTAAACTAGGGTGACGCCACTTTAGTGCGAGGTATAAATTTTAAAGAAAGCGCCAAATATTGAATATCTGAAAATTAATGTAGGTACCTACACAATTATATTTATTGAATAATAACTCTAAGTTTATGTTTACTACATTATTTTGTAGTACCTACGCAAGTAGATGAAATTTTCAATAACTACTTTAGTCGACAATATTTTTTTTAACTCAGCGTTCTTCAATTCGTTGCTACATTCATACTATACCTCAGCTTAAAGCACGCGCCACGACGCGTAAATGTGTTTCTGGCTTTATGCTAAAAAAAGAAAGTCCTTGAGGGATAACCATAAATTTGAATTTTGGTGGAAATGGTGGTTTTATTTTTCGTTTTTTCCAAAAAAAATCGAATATGTCATGTTATTTTATCATAACGTGCTAAATTTTGATGATATTAACTTTTAACAGTGCTCATTAGAAAGGTATTTCCGAGTACTTTAAAAAGTGTTCAGGAAGTAAGTGTAAGTCATAAAATGCATCGGTTTCCTTGTGTGAAACAGTTTAGTGAAAATTTCGTTTTTACGTAAATTTATGTGATAAAATTGTGATTTTAGAACAGTTTTTGGTGTAATTCGATTTTTATGCTAACAATGCACAAATCTAAACAGTTATTAAAACTCAAAACGTGTGGTTCATGTGAAAATAATCTTGTAATCTTGCAATTTTTGTGACAAGTGGGGTTTGTTTAACGATGGGCGATTGTTTGAGAAAAAACTATCGACTGAATCGAAAATTGTACGACTGCGCATTCGATTGTCGATTTAGTAGTTCCCCGCAATGATTCGAATAACTAGTTACTATTTTTATTACTAGTTTTGTGTTATTACTATTTTTTCTATTAAGTTTTGGCACCATCCTCAAAAAATAGGCCTAAAGTATGTAACAAATTTAATTTTTTCAATCCTTTTTTTGACGTCGGTTTAATTTTTTAAATTATTTTTTCTTAATTTTTAGGTTTAAGTCCATATCACGAAAACTAATGGACCGATTTTGATGGAATTTTTACCGTTCCCTAAGTTAACAAAATGGATATAAAACAACAAAAAAAGAACGAACACGGATCGTCAATTAGTTTCGGAGATATGCGAGGACAAATATATCTATATACATACATACATACACCCAAGAAAATTGGTATTCTTGTTTGGAAGCCGTAATAGATCAACATATTATGTAAAAGTTGTACAGTTTTGAGAATATTAAATACACACGTGTCGAATAATTGATAACCTCCTTTTTTGAAGTCGGTAAAAAATAAAAATACGAATAAGTAAATAATTACTCAATTGTTTTTCTGTTGTTTTAGTCTTCCTTGATAAGAAACTCCTTACTAAAGCATTTATTTATTACAAGAAAGATAAGTAACACAATACAAAATAAAATAATTTTAAACAAAAATGTGAACCGACTTCGAACTAAAAAGTAAGAAATAACTTTACAAACAGACTTCAATAATAAGGTATTTTTGGAGTCTGTGCCCAAGTTCATCCTCAGTTTAACCTCAAGTAACCTCATTTTTACACATACTCCAAACATATCTTATTAAGTATTGAAGTCTGTTTGTAAAGTTATTTCTTACTTTTTAGTTTGAAGTCAGTTCACATTTTTGTTTAAAATTATTTTATGATACAACAGAAAGAAAGTCTCTCTTTCTATTGTACATTATTGTACGGTGCAACCGTACACCAACCGTCAGCGCGTTTTTCGTATAGCACGCGCCGGTCACATTTTCAATTTAGTATGCATTTGGGATACTAACATATCGCGCGCGTACTCATAGCAACATCATTATCATACCTACAGTGTACAACAATAAATATTATAAACTTTAACAACATCTTTTCTTTGACTATCGTATGGTGTCGATACTAGCCCGTACAATTATAATAAATGAATAAAATATTACCTAAGTACATATTTACCTACATACTTCTTTTTTAGTAAAATATATAAAGTAGTAAGTTTTATAGTAAAACATATCATGATTTCTTCATGACTTTAAATTTCGTCTGCAAAAATGAGGTTACTTGAGGTTAAACTGAGGATGAACTTGGGCACAGACTCCAAAAATACCTTATTATTGAAGTCTGTTTGTAAAGTTATTTCTTACTTTTTAGTTCGAAGTCGGTTCACATTTTTGTTTAAAATTATTTTATTTAATGCTTTTTAGTTGTCATAGTTTCACTTCCACTCTATTATCTGACTCTGGTATCTTAGTTTTAATGCTTCATCATAGATTGCGGCAACTGGCTACTTATTGGTAACCTTACGGATTACCATTTTTAATGTTTAAATATATAATTTGTACAGTTTATTTAAATTAACTTGCTTTAAACACGATTTAATTATTCCTATTTTATAACGAGTTCCGCTACATCATTAGCATCGAAGGTGGTCAATGTTTATATAGTTCTGCAAAGGTAATGTGACCAACAATAAAACTCTTCATCAGATCATCACCTACTTAATATCCGTTAAAGAGTTCCACTCTGTATCTCCAAAACTCTTCATCAGATCAACACCAACTTAATATGGGCCCAAATTGAAACTAACATCTTCCGAACTTAAAAGAAAAAAATTCAAATCTGGTAACAAATTACGGAATGCGGTGATAACAAATATAAAAGAAAAATAGGCAAGTATACTAAAATTCTGAGAAACCGGAGGCCGGAGGTATGGCCGTTCGGAAGTAGGTAACTACTGCATTAGATTCGTTTTCGTAGGTACTTGGGAAAGTCGTGGATACCCGTCGCTAGTATTTGTTACTATACATGGCAGAGCTATGCGAAACTTTTACAGTCTAAAAACGCCAGTGGCAACTGGCTTCTCAATGGTAACCTTACGGACACCATAATTACAAATTAAATGTAATTATAATTTGTATGGTTTATTTAAGTGAACTTTTAAACACGATTTAATTATTCCTATCTTATAACGAGTTCCACTCCATCATCAGATTCGAAGGTGGTCAATGTCTATATAGCTCTGCAAAGGTAATGTGACTAACAATAATATGTTTTTAACCCGGTTCCTTAACTCTTATCCGTTGAGGAGTTCTACTCTGTATCTCAGAAACTCTTCCTCAGATCATCACCAACTTAATATGGGACCAAATCCAAAGTAACAGCTCCCAAACCAAAAAAAAAAACAATTCAAATTGGTTACCAAATGACGGAATACGGCGGTCAGAAATATAAAATAAAAACGAGTTCCACTCCATCATCAGACTCGAAGGTGGTCTATGTCTACATAGTTTTGCAAAGGTAATGTGACCAATAATAATAATTTTTTAACCTGGTTCCTTAACTCTTATCCGTTGAAGAGTTCCACTCTGTATCTCCGAAACTCTTCATCAGATCAACACTAACTTAATATGGGACCAAATTCAAAGTAATATCTTTCCAACCAAAAAGAAAAAATTCAAATCGGTTAACAAATGACGGAATGCGGCGATAACAAATATAAAAAAAAAAAAAAAAAAAAAACATACAGACGAATTGAGAACCTCCTCCTTTTTTTGAAGTCGGTTAAAAAAGAAGTAGGTATACAGTTGTACCTACAATCTACATGTCAATGCTTGTTCGTATAATATTACAACATAATTCGTCCCTCGATAGTATAGGCAAATATCAACGAACACTGACGACGAAAGAATGGACGTCGTGTGCCCTCAAATCGGTGGATTGACTACTAAACAGTCCTAAAAAGTAATAAGTAATACGCAGCGCACCATCTTTAGTAATTACTTTTTAAGTAGTACCCAACTACGCACAAATAATCGAAATCAGTCGATAAAGTTAGTACTTAGTAATAACGTAGCGTAGTAGTCGCCGCGATTCAGTTGTTAGCAACAATCGACTTATTCGATTGTTTTTAGTAATAGTCGCCCATCGCTAGGTTTGTTTACCAAATAAGACAAGGGAAAAACGGACTGTACACCCCTGTGGTAGACCCATATATGTGGGGTGTTTTGTCGATGAAATTGGTCCTTTTTATCCCTTGATTTTAGGTGATTCTACAAATAAAATAACCTTTAAATTTAATAGTTGTCGTCTTTATAGCTTATTTTGACAGAATAATACATTCATTTGAAAGGCTTCATTTTTTGGCCGACTTCCATGCTAATAAAGCAGCGCAAGATTGTCATAGTCGATGACTCGCCTCAAGTTGTGAGAAGGCAAGCGACACCAGCGCGGATGGGGCGCGAATGCGCGCGCCGCATGTCTTATGAGTTATGAAAGTGAGCAATTTCTGAGCAATAAGGTTGGTGCGCTCTGCTGTCACGGTGCTGCTGCGGTGCATAATCAGAAGTCGCCTTTTAAAAGAAAGAAGGACTTTTAAATCATCATATAATTCATTTAATTAATTATATAATCTTTATATCAGAGGTAACTACAACAATCATTTACGTAGGGAGAGAATTTCATATTAAACATGGTCTGAATTCAATAAAACTGGGCAAACAAAATATGTACCTATATAGTATTTTAAGTAATATTTAACAAAAATAACCAACTTTCTAATTTGTTTCGATTTGGTCTTTTCTCTTGCTCTGGCCAACTAGTGCTATTGCAATCTCTACTCTTAAGTAATTTGACTATTATTATTAAACAGTTTTCACAAACAAATCACGCTGAAGTTTATTTGGCTACTTAAAATATACATCCACCTGAAACAATATATTTATTTCAATCATGGTCATAAGAGCTGCTCTGTAAATGTTTACCTGGAAATCTATATTTATGCATCCTTGAACAATAACAATCACAGTACCTATGCAAAATTTTAATATATTATCCACTCCACTGCCCTTGTCAACTACAGGTTGACAAGACCATATAGCTACATTGCCCCGTCAACTACTAGTTGACAAGACGTTGAACGCTAGATTGCCCTGTCAACTACTAGTTGACAACATTTTCTACCCGTAGATTGCCCCTGTCAATTAATTTAGGTTAACAAGGACAATGGATCTGACTTGACTCGAATGAACAGAAATATACGTCTTGCCCTTAGCTCAATATGAATTTATCTATCTCGCTTCCCATAAAATTTCTTACAAAGTTATGCATAGATGTAACACCCCGCCATAGAAAAAAATTGTGTATCTTAGCCTTAACTTATATTATTATTACGTCGCGAGTTAAGGATCGGCCACAGCCAGGGTGAAATCAGCAAAACGAGACTTCTTATAACTATTTTAATTTTACTCTTCTATAGAGTAACATTATATCCTAGACTTAAACATAAATTTTGCGGACTCCGACCAATGTCAGGATTCGAAACCCGCACTAAAATCTAACTTAAACCTAAAGTGAGACCCGTCCGATGTTAGGTATGGGAATGATCCGTGGAAACGCCAACCGACACCTCGCGCACATGCAGCGATTCCTGGAGTTACCCGATGTCAGCGGCGGTCAGCACTTCACATCTATAGGTACTTACAGTGTGTCCCAGGATAAAATGCAACCCTGAAAGAGGGTGGAACTAGACCAAAAATAAACAAAAAAAAAGAAAGATACGTTTTTTTTCGTTTTACAGCTAATATGCTGTAAAATAATAATAAGTCACAAAACATCCCAGTTACACCGGGATAATTTTGAAAAATTTTGAAATTACTGAAATTTATTTCCAAAAAAAATCGTTTTTGTTACAAAAGTCAAAGTTTAGGCCATGATAGATGTTGTTTTGAGTGCTACGTGTCTTCTATCCTCATTGCCAAGTATTTGACGTATTATTGTTTTTTATTTTAACGTAATCAATAAAAAATCAAAATCTCAAGTTATCAAAAAAAATACATTTTTTCGTCGATAGTTTTGGTCTAGTTTCCCCCTCTTTCGGGGTTGCACTTTATCCTGGGACACACTTTATGATATTATAAAGCTGAAGAGTTTGTTTGTTTGTTTGAACGCGCTAATGCCAGCAACTACTGGATCGATTTCAAAAATGCTTTCAGTGTTAAATGGACTATCCATTTATAGAGGAAGGTTATAGGCTATATTTTATTTTTAAAAATTAGGGATCCGTAAGAAAATTGAATCGAAAACCTATTTATGCGTGGGCTGCAAAGACTATTGACAATAGAACAAAATGATGTACTACGTGTTTGTAGGTCTTATAAAAATCTACAAAAAAGTCCGCGAAAGCACCTATCTAACTATCATAGTTAAGTCACAATAACCGCTTTTATGTTCATAAAAAACATTAAATCGTCTGAAGAAACTACGTTAAATGTGTATCGTAATATTAATCCTTATCCAAATTAAGCATTATGTTAAAAACGGTATTTATGTAGAAGTAAAGCGTGCTTCAAGCTGGAATCCTCACCTTTGAAATCTCAATGAAAACAAATTTTGACAATGCTTTTAAAAAATAGTCCTGAAATAGTCGTAAATAGTCGTACGAGTAAAAAAAAAATTGTCGCATTTTAGTTTCGGCGTTATAGCTATAGGTAAGTGAGGATTATGGCTTGAACGTCAAGCTGTAATCCTCACCTCTGCTGCAAGCAAACGGTATTCTATCGAATTGGTTAAGGTTCCAAAAATAGTCATGAAATAGTCGCAACGACATGCCAAATCGCAGAAATAGTTCATAAGAGGTTCCTGAGATACATGGATCTCATAACTTTGTACGGTGCAAGAACTGAGTTGCGAGACTTTTTTTACAAGTTATGTTTTTGATGGCACCTCATTTCTTTTTGTGTTGTCAATCTAACTGCTAATGTAACTTTGTAATCCTATACATTTGTATGAGTTTACAAAGTTATTTATGCAGTTGGTGTATCTAGAAAACTGGACGGATATTGCAATTTCTTTTAGTTTTTCATCGACTTATACTAACACTAATTGTATTCCAAATATGCAGCTTCTATGTTTGCTAGAAGTGCCTTAGAATTTTTATGATCAGTGAGTAAGTAAGTTACAAAATTAAGAAAATTTGACTGGTTATAATTTTTAAACTACTGGCTTAAATTGAAAGAAATTTGAAATATACCGTGTTTAAGCAATACCTGTCTAAACTGCTACTTAAAATTCAGGCTCCTAGTTTTATTTATCCACAGTGGAGTTATGTTGGAGTTGAAAATGGCCTGAAATGCTTCGAGAAAAGGATGGTACAGCCGTGCCGCTATTTTGATCGACTTGGCGGGGGCACTGCCGTGTCCCCAGATACCTCCAACAATTAAAAACCGGCACTTCATTCCAATATTTTAATTTTACATTTAGAATGCCAACCTATATTCCAAATTTTAAGTTCCTAAAAGTAATTTTGGTGTCTTGGTAATGTTCGGTCCGGGTAATCACAATATTTTAAACCGACTTCAAAAAAAGGAGGAGGTTCTCAATTCGTCTGTAAGATTTTTTTTTTATATTTGTTACCGCCGCATTCCGTCATTTGTTAACCGATTTGATTTTTTTCTTGTTGGTTCGGAAGCTGTTACTTTGAATTTAGTCCCATATTAAGTTGATGATGGTCTTATTAAGAGTTTCGGAGATACAGAGTGGAACTCCTCAACGGATAAGAGTTAAGGAACCGGGTTGATAAATTATTATTGTTTGTCACATTACCTTTGCAGAACTATATAGACATTGACCACCTTCGAGTCTGATGATGGAGTGGAACTCGTTTTTTTTTTCTGACCGCCGCGTTCCGTCATTTGGTAACCGATTTGAATTGTTTTTTTTTGTTTGGGAGCTGTTACCTTTAATTTGGTTCCATATTAAGTTAATGATGATCTGATGAAGAGTTTCGAAGATACAGAGTGGAACTCCTCAACGGATAAGAGTTAAGGAACCGGGTTGATAAATTATTATTGTTGGGTCACATTAGCTTTGCAGAACAAATTAAACTAGTAGAACTCGTTATAAGATAGGAATAATTAAATCGTGTTTAAAGTACAAATTCTATATTTAAACTATAATAGTGATGTCCGTAAGGTTACCATTAAGAAGCCAAGTGCCACAACCTATGATGAAGCATTAAAACTAAGATACCAGAGTCAGATAATAGAGTGGAAGTGGAACTATGACAACTAAAAAGCACGAAATAAATTAATTTTGAACAAAAATATGAACCTACTTCAAACTAAAAAGTAAGAAATAACTTTACAAACAGACTTCAATAATAAGGTATTTTTCTCAGTTTAACCTCAAGTAACCTCATTTTTGCAGACGAGTTTTAACGTCATGAAGAAATCATGATATTATGTAGGTACCGTAATATATTTACTAAAAAAGAAATAAAAAATAATGTGAATAGCTATGTAGGTAATATTTTATTCAATTTTATTAAAATGTACAATGGAAAGAGAGATTTAGATAATGTTCTTTAAAAATGCACATAAAAAAAATCGTCATAAGTTATTTAAAAAAATTAATTTGTTTAATTTTCATACGTAATTATTAATAAATTAATTTAACAAAAATGTAAACCGACTTCAAACTAAAAAGTGAGAAATAATCATACAGATTTCAATAATGAGGTATGTTTGGAGGAGTCTGTGCAAAAATGAGGTTGTCAGTAACCCATTAATGACCCACTACAGGTCGGGTCTCCTCTCACAATGAGAGGGATGTAGGCCTTAGTCCACCACGCTGGCCTACTGCGGGTTGGTGGACTTTAAAATGAGGTTACTTGAGGTTAAACTGAGGATGAACTTGGGCACAGACTCCAAAAATACCTTATTATTGAAGTCTGTTTGTAAAGTTATTTCTTACTTTTTAGTTTGAAGTCGGTTCACATTTTTGTTAAAAATTAATTTATTGAACGGAATATCCGATTTCAATCATTAAAAAGTGTTCTCTAGGTATTGAAACAACCCTAATGACATAATAATTTATTTGGATAAGGGTTAATAATTAGGTACTAATATAGTGGTCTAGATTCTACCTGCGATATTTTTAACTTTTTAAGCTGTAAAAATTGTCTATTGTGACATAACGATAATAATTGAAGTTATTTGTAGATACTGATATGATCTTTAATATTGTAGAACATACTTTTCTTCGTTCTTTCATCGGAAATCGGCTCAGTAGTTTTGAGTTTATTCATTACAAACATACATACACACACACAAAAATACAATTTTTTCCTCTTTATAATATTAGCGTAGATAAAGTCTTTATTCTTGTCCGTAACGTAACACGCGCGGCGCCAAATTATTGTTTATGAACAAAGGGCTGTAAATTAATATTTTTCTATGGACAAGTGCAATAGTGCATGTTTATATTACTCATCTTATTCTCTATTACGGGTTTATTGTAAAATACTGGCAGCCGCGCGTCCCTGGGTGGCTGACACCATAAGCAACAACTTTTGTTCTATGAGTTCGAACATATAAATCAATACATAAAATAAATAATTTAACAATTTTTTTTGCACTGTTGTGACATTTGTAAGTCATGTTTTTTTTTTCATTTATAAACGCTCGCATAAATGGAAGGACGACGCGACGATAACGCGCGCTCGCGAAACGAAACCAAAGGATGTAACTCGCAACTCTCGTAAGGTAATAACGGAAAAAAGTACTTTATTTATAGCTTAGTAAGGTTTATGTGATAAAATGTTGTTTAGTTTATGTCTTTTCATTTCTAAGTAACAGAGGTAATTTATTGCTTTGCTCGTTTTTTGTGACGAATGATTGTAAGAATAAGATAATATTTTGAAGATTTGCTATTGCTAGGTGTCATGGTTGTAATTAGGTGGAACTTACAACTGTTTGAGTTCGTTTTTTTACTTACTTTTGTTAGTCTTAGTTCGATAGGTAGTAAACAAACGAAGCCGTATAAGTATGTATCCATGCGGACAGTATTTAGTTTTGATTTTGTACGTGACCCGATATCTAGTGTAATGTTGATCGAAGATAATAATTTAACACTTTCTTCGCCAGATAATTAACTACCTATTTAGTTCATTTCAATTGCTCGTGTGGTTTGTAGCCATTATGTATGTATCTACTCTGAGTTCACAATCCCTTCATACTTTACCAGATTTAGAACCGGCTACATTAAACAATTAGTAACAAATAAATTGTATGTCAATTAGGTAGGTATCTTAACATCTGAATATGAGATATGATAATGGTAATAAAACCATTTTTTTTTATCAGTTTAATTATACTAATTTAATATTTGGTAGCCACCCAGGGCCGCGAGGCTGCCAGTGTTTTACAGTTAACGCTGTATAAGTAACGTAAATATAAACTAAAAACCCTATGTCATCGCTTTAATTTTTGAGCTATGAACCTATAAATACAAGACGCGCTTTAAATCCGCCGTCTCAAAGTTCAGCTCAACAAAGCTACATGCGAGTCGTAATCTGACCGACAAAAGATAACATTGTATAGCTTAACTCATACCAAACATAAAAAAACATAACACTTTATTATGTTACAAAAACAATTGAGTTCCAGGAACCGGTTTAGTGAACTACGACCCGCGCGGCGACGGAAAAAGAACGTCGCTGCCGGTCGGGATAATCGAGGGGTTTTAACGATTTCGGCCATGGGCAATTTGGATTGCAAGTAGCTGGGAGCGCAGGCAATCGGAGGATGTAAAATATCGCCCGGGCAGTAAGAGCGGATATTGATACATACAAATTAAGTATTTCAATTGGCAAATTGTATTCAAATTTGTAAAAAATAAAACATACCTTTAGTTGCGTTATTTTTCTTTTTTTGGAGTTTCTATACTAGTTTCTTTATTTGGCTGCAATCATAAAAACATTGTACTGTAGTAAATAAATATATTGTCATAAAAAAAAATGAATAATGTAATGGTGTTTATAAAAAGTAATCTTGCAATCCTGATTACGACTACAATTTGTAGTTTTTTTTTAATCTTTATTTAAAGAGATTTGGTCAGGACCCATGTCGCTCTGTAATATATTACATTTTATACTTCACAACATTTAAAATTTTTCACATACGTAAATATTATTTCTACACAATAAAAATTTTTACTAATTGGTATAGGGCCCTTGCAAAGTCCCCTTAGGGCACTATTACAAATTCCAACGCTTAATTTGTTAATATTTTTAAAAATTCTTCTTCTTTCAGCATCGTTCCGGACACACTCCACTAATATAATTTGCGTGTCCTCAAACACGCCGCAAGCAATGCAATTAGGTGATTGAGATTTCCCCATCATAAAGATGAACTTGTTTACTGGAAGGTGTCCCGAACGAAGCCTAAAAGCCACAATAACATCACTTCTAGGCATTGAACAACCATTGATCCAAAGTACAGCTAAAGGTTGGCATTGAATGGTTCTGTACCATATCCCTTTTTTCTAATGATCTCTTGTCAGAATATTCCTTCCAAATCTGATAGCAATTAAACTTCATTACCTGGATACAATCTGTATAAAAAGGTAGGTAGTGCACCGAAACACTTTCAAAATCAGTTTGATTCAGCCAACTTATCTGCTTCATCTTTACCAGTAATATTAACATGTGATGGAATCCATTGAAGGGTGATATTTTTCCCTTATGCTTTCATCAATAAAATACTGCTAACAATATTGTAGGCTATCGGTAAACATCGAACGGTCGAGGTAATCCGAGCCAGGTGTTGCAGGGCACTCTTCGAGTCAGAAAAGATAACACATTGATTACATTATATTGACTCTAAATAGGATATGGCCTCAGCAATAGCAATAAGCTCAGCAAACATAATACAGCATTTATACGTTATTTTAAATTTCATGAAACTGTTATTCTGTGGATCATAGAAAGCAGCTCCAATATTATTTCCAACTTTCGAACCATCAGTGTAAATTTTGTAAAAATGAAGAAAATTTTTACTTATAAATTGATTGCAATTAAATGTTATATCATGAACATTATAATGTCTCTTTGCTCTTGTAATGGAAGGAATATTAAATTGAATAATGTCTGCTATATCTAAACAAGAAACTTTATTAAATAATAACATTACAATAAAATATGAGGCGCCTTTCATTTTCTCATAGAGGGTGATGAAAAGTAGAGTGTATTGCACTCGGGCGCAAAATATTTTTGGCTAGGGCGACGCACTTCGCTCTGGATTCCATAAAGCGCCCTCGCCGTAAAATATTATTTTGCTTCCTTGTGATACAATCTACTATTAATCAAATAAAAGAATATTGCTCAAAATTTGAGCCTTGTGGGGAGCAGGTTAAAAATTACCATCCCGATGACAACTTTGCTATCGTCTGGCACATATTGGCAAACCTTCAAATAGGTTGGCAATTTTTTTTAAATTTTGTCCCAGAATGAATGGATAATCCTGAAACGTCTTATAGTAAAAAATTAAAACAGCTACACAATTTTTTTTAATACAGATTCATTGGAGTAGTCTATGTAGAATATTATAACATCAAAACCCAACGGATTTCATTTATTTGTAGCTGTGGTATACAGTAACACACAAATGAAAAATATCGAACTTTTTTATAAAAGTAACGTAACTTTGGTACTACCAGGAAAATATTTTTTTAAATTCCATATCCTGGGTCCTTAAGAGGCCTACTAAAAGAGGTTTCATGATTATCCATCCATTCTGGGACACCCTGTATATAACCTCGTAGGACCGAGACGGTTATTCTATACAAATTTGCTTGTAGTTCGTGCCAAAGGGATACCGTTTTTCTGTAAACATATGCAAACTAGTGCTAAGACAAAGATTTTTAAATTTTCATCAAAATAGAAGTAAACTACGAAATCCTTCTACGATAGAACTAGCCCATAAAAGCACGCAAACTGATATTTGATTTTGGCAGCTTGCAGGCAAACTGTAATGCCGCGTTTCCACGCTTGCCAAGGCTCGCCAAGCGTCCACAAGCCCCAAGCGTCCACCAATCTCGATTGGCATTTGGAAGCCGTTTACACGCTTGTGAACGCGTCAGTGTGCTGCGTACATCCAAGCATGTGACATCGAACTTGTAGCGGCCATTACGTTTGGTTCCTACATTTATTTCAAACTAGCTGACCCCGCAAACGTTGTTTTTCCATATAAGTTATCGAGCGGGATGAAACTATTAAATTACTAAAATAACTATTAATAAATAAGGTTACCAACCCTTATTTTTTTGAAGGGTGAAAATTTAGAGTTGTATGTATTTTTAATGCCACATTATTAAAACATAAAAAAAAAATCCAAAAAATAGAATAAAAATGTTAGGGGTGGACAACCATTCATTAATCATTAAGGGTATGAAAAATAGATAGTAGCCGATTCTCAGACCAACTGAATATGCATATAAAAAGACATACGTGCGTTCGTCGCGAGATCACAGCGACTACTAAGCGCGCGCTAACATGTGAACGCGACGCAAGCGCTTGCCGCAAGCGCCCTTTGATCTGTGTCCAAAAACCGACACTAGACCGGATCGGATACAAGCGACCACAAGCTTACGCAAGCCAAGCCAAACGCCCTCTTTCCACGCTTGCGCTTGTGGAGGCTTGTCGAGGCTTGGCAAGCGTGGAAACGCGGCATTACAATCGGAATTTCCTTGTTCTATATCTTGAGCATCTTCATCAAAATCAGATTCATTGAGGAACTCTTCAAGGTTCTCTTCTAATTCTTTTTTCGTTAAAGCTAAAAAGGTAAACACTTACGAGTAGTTACAAAAATATTCTTTTAAAACTTTGATTTTTACTTCCACGCAAAAGTTACCAACTATTATTATTTTTTCAAATTAATAATTAAACTACTAGGCTATGTTTAATAACAATATTTGACACAAAATCAGAAAAAAAACACTGAATAAAAACTTAAAATAATAACTAAGAGCACGCAACCGAAGTTCCTTTGCAAGGGCCTATAAATGTTAGCTTTGTACTCCTGATTGGAATTTACATAGAATTGAGTAAATAATTGTGTAGGATTGATAATTTAAGTTTAATTACCTTGCATAACAAATGTGGTAAACTTAAAGATTTCTAATATTATTTGAGATTTTTCTTACCTCGACGACATCCAACACTTTTTTTACTAAAGTCCCCTATTCCCCTAGCCGCCATTCTTTGAATTTAAATGAACGTCAAAGTTTTGGTCCCTTTAATCGGCGTTAATTGCAACTTGTAACTTCAGATGTTTCGTCCTTAGAGAATATAATTATTTGGTCCTTTTAAAGGGACCGCCGGGCTTACGAGGATACATTATAACATATTAAAATTCAAGCCTTGGAGAATAAATATTTTTTGGATTTTCAAAAATTTAAGGGATGCTGACGCAACCGCAAGATCCCTGCCAGAACGGTACTTTCTAAATTGACTGATATTAAACATCAATTAAATAAATTCTAGCTGTATGGGAATCGGGATAGTAAGATTGTTCACACGAGCTATCCCATTATAATCTTATACAGGGTGACTGGCAAGATACTTGACATACTCTGGCACAAGTGACGTTAAAAAATATCCATTCAAAAAAAAATCCATTAAGTACTAAGTAAACGATGATTTAATTAATACGATAGGACTCCGACAGTATGGTCGCACTCGCGAGTTACCTACTTGATGCTTAGACACAGAGGCATTTAAGACAAATAAGCTTTACGATACAAACAAATTGCACAAAGCATACTCTTATTAGCACCAACCTAATAGTAGTATTTCTTATTCTAAAACTAAACCTTTAAACATCCTTTTGTTCACACGAAAACACGTAAATGACTTCTGCGACTTGCAAAAAATGCGACCGACGCACGCGCATTGGTAAACAAATTAAATATTAGAAAGTTGTTTGGTCGTTCGTTATTATGTTTAGGGGGCGAGCGACGCGAGGTTTCTTTTGTTTAATTAGTGTCTTTTGTTATATTTCTCGACTACTTTGATAGGTAATATTTTGAATAATCGTTCGGCACAGTCGCCGCGTGGTGTACCGATTGCAAAGAATGAGCGATTTAATATCACACAATATCACAATATTTTCTAATTTTCTTGAACAATTCCGTGAAATTTTAAGGGTGCGTTTTCTATACATTTTTGTAACGAGAATCGAATACTGAGTGCCCCCTATCTACTCGTATATGTCAAGTGTCTTGCCAGTCACCCATTATATAAAATTCTCATGTCACAGTTTTAGTTACCATACTCCTCCAAAACGGCTTGACAGATTTTTATGAAATTGTATATGCATATTCAATAGCTCTGAGAATCGGCTACTGTCTATTTTTCACACCCCTATGGGATAAGGGGTTAGGGTTGTCCACACCTAACATTTTTATTTTATTTTTGGGACAATTTTTTTATTTTTATTTTTCAATAATGTGGCATCAAAAACAAACACATCCCTAAATTTTCACCCTTTTATCACCAACCTCTATTTTTTAATAGTCGATTTTTAACGCTCGATAACTTATATGGCAAACAACGTTTGCGGGGTCAGCTAGTTATATAATTTTATATCAACTTTATGTGAAAAAACCAGGTTTATTATTATTATTAGGTTTTGATTGTATAAAAATAAATATATGTCAATGCGACAGATGATTAGCTTAAATAGGCCAATCCGGAAGGTTAGGTATCTACGGTTCATTAATTAATCGTCTAAATTTGCTATTTACCTCAAAGTATTGATGATATAACAAGACTCCGTAAACACAGCCCACAGATACCAACATCTGAATAACCAGCCATACAATAACATTACACACTTGGGCTTGACCAAATAGTTCCTTGCCGTTTTTAATGCACAACATCGATTCAGTTACCATGATCGCTCCATATACCCAACATTGTGTTCCCACTCTCTTACACTTTGGATCAGTTACATATGTGTAGTATTGTCTGAAAATAAAGACATTTTTAATTATCAAGAGTATTGATTTAAGGCCGTTCGATTCGGCAGCTTTAGGTATTTAACGCGCCCAGTCGATAATGCGTCCGTCTTTCCCCCACCGAATGATTGAGTGATTAAGTAATAACGGGATTTTCTTATTTAATTGATCGAGTTTATTATAATACTAGCTTTTGCCTGCGACTTCGTCCACGTAAACTTCATGATTTGGTCAAGAATGAAGTAAAAAGGATTCCATATCACAATCCAGATTAATTTTTTTTTATAATATCCCAATCTATTCTGATGATTTTACGCGAAAGCATAATAAATATTTGCATCACTAAATGTCGAACATAGGTGCTGTTATCGTGAAGAATGTCTCTCTCTCTTTATGTTTTAAGTTTCTTTTGACATCTTAGTCTTAAAAAATTTAAAATTCTAAGATGGTAGATAACTGCAATTTTTGCCCTGAGTTTTTAAAATTAATTTGGTACACGGGCTTAACAAAATGTCTATTATATAATCCAACCCCCCAATTACTGTTTTGTTAAGTAAGATCTGTTTAGAAAATAGACCTCTCTCCAGTCCTTCAAATATCTTCACAAAAATAACGTCTATCGATCGCTCAGTTTGGCGACGCGAAAGCAGGAGTAACATAAAACACATTCACATTTATTTATTTATTTCGCAAAATGGTACTACGCTATTAGTATGAATTAAATAAATATTGATTGTGACTTTTGCTACAACTACTAAACAAACGTCTGATTAATTAACAACAAAAAAATAAAAGATACCTACAATTATCTTTAAAATAATAACGTGAAACGTAAATTACAATAATTATTATTGATAACTAAAATTTAAAATAAACTTTACGCCGGAAATTAATAACCGATTTTCAGATTATGGACCGCCAAAATTACATTTGGTAACCACTAACCAGTCAAAATAATTGTTTTAGCTAAGAAAATATATAGAAAATTTGAGCCAAGATGGCAAACAAATAGTATCATTCTCAATCAATAATCTGAACCTAGGTTATTAATTTCACCACTTATACTCCTGGTTAGAAATCTTAAAAGCGTGGTTGAGGCCGCGCTTTTGCACGCGTTTTCGTACGAATTCAACTCGTGCGTATACATACGTATGTTCACGCACGAACAATCCTGACCTTCGAAATACTAAGGGAGCGCTCACACTGCAGTTAGATGTACGTCGATCGAGAAGTATTTACATATTCGTCTCCCTCGTCTTTTATATGGGTGACGTAAAGTTGTTCTTGTGGCCCGCTATTATTTTAATACTACCTACGAATATTTAAAAAAATCATGTTATCCCCAAAAAAGTATAAATAGTATGGAAAATCCCAAGGTTGCATCCCTGACATAATCAATGAATTAGGTGACTATAGCTTGCCTGAAAAACTATAACATAAGCTCATATTGTGAGTTAATAATAAATAATAGTGAATTGCACGTGAAATAACGCGAAATCGCGAACGCGAATTCTATCATAATATTTACTCTGAATACACTACGCCCAACGACTTTATATCTTGTCCGATCAATACCCCGGATTGATGAGAAGATTGGTGCGATCTGGTAGCTAGGACTTACCGAATTATTTTTTAGCTTTTAGTACATAACCTACATCATTTTTTTGTAAATAAAACCGTTCAACATAAAAACTTTTTTTATTAAGTACCTACTTAATTTAATTTTTATTTTCAAGTTTTTAGTTTTGTTGTTAGTAAAGTTCTATTGAGTTCATTTTTTAATTATATATATAATCAGAATGAGCTCTATTCTACTAATCAAGCCCTTTAATTTGATACCCATATCGAGACAGTTGTGGAAAATATGTAATCCGCCATTTTATTGCGGCGGCCATCTTGGATTTTCATTTTTTTCACAGTGAGCTCTATTCTACAAATCAATCCCTTTCATTTGATACCCATTTTGAGGCAGTTGTGGAAACTATGGAATGCGCCATTTTGTTGCGGCGGCCATCTTGGATTTTCATTTTTTACATAGTGAGCTCCATTCTACTAATTAAGCCCTTTAATTTGATACCCATATTGAGGCAGTTATGGAAACTATGGAATCCGCTATTTTATTGCGGCGGCCATTTTTGATTTTCATTTTTTTCATAGTGAGCTCTATTCTACTAATCAAGCCCTTTCATTTGGTACCCATATTAAGTCCGCCATTTTGTTGCGGCGGCCATCTTGGATTTTCATTTTTTTCATAGTGAGCTCTATTTTACTAATCAAGTCCTTTCATTTGATACCCATATTGAGGTTGTTGTGAATTAATGTCAGTAACCCATTAATGACCCACTACAGGGTCCCCGACCCTTCTCGACCCGACCCGTCGTCGACTGACTTGGCACGTATCTTTACCAGTGACCTCCGTTATTCATGATGAATTTCAGTAACCGATCTTCGGGTATAGGTAGATAGGTACCGTTTGATTACCAAGATAGATGTTACCTGGTAACCAAACATCATTATACGGCTATCCATATAGTTACGATGATTGATTACCTATAATGGAATCGGTCATAATTGAGTTACTTGAATTCAATTTCTTCCGTACTATATGTAACCCCAGACCAGAGCGCGTGATAGCCCAGGGGCTTAGAATTCGACCTCGAATCGAGGGGTCTGTGTTCGATTCCCAGTGGCACGAACCAATGACTTTGTAAAAAAAATTTATGTGCGGCTTATAAAATTAAATATCACCTGCTGTTACGGTGAAGTGAAGGAAAACATCGTGACCTGTATGCCTGGGAGTTCACAAAAGGTATGTGAAGTCCACCATCAGCAGTAGGCCAGCGTGGTGGACTAAGGCCTAAATCACTCTCATTGTGAGTAGACCCGACCCTGCAGTGGGTCATTAATGGGTTACTGACATGACATCTGTAACCCATTAGTGGCCCATGGGTCGCTTCGTCGAGCTTCTCATTACGAGAAGGAGACCCGGTCTCCTGACTCCGGTAATGAGAGGGATGAAGGCCTTAGTCCACCACGCTGGCCCACTGCGGGTTGGTGGACTTCACATGCCTTTGAGAACATTTTTTTTGTGAACTCTCAGGCATGCAGGTTTCCTCACGATATTTTCCTTCACCGTAACAGCAGGTGATATTTAATTTTATAAAGCGCACATAAACTTTTCACAAAGTCATTGGTGCGTGCCACCCACTGGGGTTCGAACCCGGACCCCTCGATTCGAGGTCGAATTCTAAGCCACTGGGCTATCACCGCTATGTGAAGTAATAATAATATGTAATCCGCCATTTTGTATCGGCAGCCATCTTGGACTTACAATCATAAAGAATGTATTTTATTGTATTGTTATCAAGATTAAGAGTGTGTACCAAATATCAGATCAATATGTCACCAGGAAGGGGGTCAAATTCCAATTACTAAAGGAGACGTTTCACGAATGTATGGAGCCCCGGCCTGGACATTGTACATATTTAATTTAGAATCTACGTGATTAAATTAAGGTGTTTTAATTAACAGTTTCGACCAATATAGCTTAAATAATTAGTAAAAAAAACATTAAAAACATTTAACACGGGCAACACGCCATTATCATCGCCACGACGCTGACATTTGATTTGACATGACATTGACATTTTTGATAAAATTAAAAAGGTTAAAAACTCAAAAATATTTGATGAAATGAACTGTGTTCAAAAACAAAACAGACTACAGTGGAAATTGAGTGTGAAACAATCAAATCTATATGCTCAATGCTAAATGCTACTAATGCTGTAGCAAACCGTATGTACGGGTACTGAGTAACGGGTGCGCCATAAAGTAGTTAAAGTACCGAGTACCAAAACGTTACTTGCGAATGCATTTCGTTACTCGCATGTTTCGTATGTCGAGTACACTTCGCACTTCGCACCATGTTCGCATCAGTAACGTTGATGCGTGTATTGCGTGTATTGAAACAGTTCACCGTTTCTTCGTTTAAAGGCGGATACACATTTACGTGGTGGGTCGTGAATGACGCGCCAGTTTATCGGTTTCATACGACACGTAAATGTGTTTCCGGCCTTACGCATGCGCATGAATTTAAAAATTGAATTTAAAATCGGTGAATTTAAAAACGTACGTTACGAAGAACGATACTCGATTACTAGAAAAAGTATAATTTTAAAATTCTTTATCCAAGTTTTTTACTACGGGAGTCTGGTTCAAAATACGGTAAAGTAAAAAAAATGCACCTTACGCAGCTAAATCAGTAGCGTATGTTTTTTATTTCATTTAACTGTACACTTCGAACTAAGTTATTGAACGGACTTAGAGAAATATTTTGTTGCCCGTTACAATAAAATATTGCTTTTAAAATTAAATTACAATTAAAATATTGAAAATATAATAATTTTTGTATTTTTAAAATTAATTTTAGATTTTTCCTCGATTTTTTAAAATATGTACTATGTGCAGGCCAGATATGAAACGTCTCCTTTACCCAAATAAACAACTAAACAGAGCAAGCTAAATAAAACCATTTAAAAAAATAGTATCCTCCATCTTGAATTTAGAAACATAGTTTCTCATTCCAAAATATTCTATTAAAATGTCATGTCATCAATATTAAAACTGAATTAATCATAAAAAAACTGAATTCATCATCTTGAATTTAATAAGTAATATATTTTAAATAATAATTCATAATAATTCAATAAATTATTTATTGTACTTTTAATTCATTAAAAAATGTGTCCGACATCTTGGATTTATAAATGGTATTTTCCATATTATATTTTATTATTTTATTGCAAAAAAAAATCATCGAGTTGCGAGCTTGCCGTAAGGCTCGATGATGTTCGCGCTTAAACAAACAGACATACAGACAAACAGACAAAAATCGTAAAAAGTATATTTTTGGGCTTAGAAGCGTGTCCTGACTTGGAAAAACTTAATTTCACAAAAAAATATTACATGTACAGAATTCATAGCTCAAGAATTTTACTATATGTATAGATAAAACTGTAAGTAACAATAAATTTTCATAATTGCGAAAATGTCTCAAATGTAAATATAACTTTTAGTTGTTTTATTATCAGATACTATTTAATTTCAATTTAGTTGTTACTTAATATTTATTATTTAATAAAACTTAAATAATAATATTACAATAGATTAGAATATGAGGCCCCTTTTATTTTCTCATAGAGGGTGATGAAAAGTAGAGTGTACCATTCGGGACAAAATATATTATTGGCTCGGGCGACGTACTTTGAATCCGTCACTACGTTCAGGATTCTACTAAAGAAACCCTCGCTATGCTCAGGATTCTACTCTAGAATCTCTCACTTCACTCTGGATTCAAAAAACGCCCTCGCCGTAAAAATATCATTTTGCTCCCTTGTGATACAATCTACTATTTCATCATCCTCATCCCAACATATCCCAAAAACGATACCCATGACCAAGTGTTCAAAAAAGTGTATTAAGACTTTCATACCAGAAAAGGTTTATAATTTCTGACTGAGAGAGAGACAGTCATATGTCGGTCTTACCCCCCTTAAACCAGACGGTCTTCGCCTTACAAGCTTTTCGACAATCAAAAAAATCAAATGCAGATATTTCAAAAACAAAACCAATTTTCGTTTCATAAATGTAGTAAATCATTAAAGTGCTTACTAATGACGTTTAAGTATCATTTTTATGATAATACTTTTAAAATACGTCAAAATTATTGTTTTTCCAGAGGTCGAATTGGTCAAAATGAACTCTCAAAACTCCAAAAATTTTTGAAGTATATTTTCATTACAAAGGACGCCTTATAACAAGATCAATAATAATTTATGTTTATTTTAAAGAACATTGCCGACTGTTTAATTTACTGTGCGACACATTGTCGTAAAGTTGTTATGTTTTGAAAAAAAGCCCAGTAGACGATCTTTCCTCCCAGACAATCTTCCCCACATTGACCATAATAATATAAAATGTAGCCTATGTGTTACCGACGGCTTTTCTCTATAGGTACAACAACCCAAATTTCATTCAAATCCGTTCAGCCGTTCCAGAGATGTACGCGCACAAACAAACAGACATACGATACCGACAAACAGATAAACAGACAAAAATTGTAAAAAGTTAATTTTTGGGCATAGAAGCGTGTCCTGACATGGAAAAACTTAATTTCACTCAAAAATATTACATGTACAGAATTCATAGCTCAACAATTTTATTATATGTATAGATATAGAAGAATCATATGTATAAATAGGCTAAGGCGAATCAGTTCAGAACAATTTTCTCTTTCGTTACTGAACCGATTTTCCTCATTTTTGTTTTGTTTGGTAGATATTGATGTGTTTTAGTGCACACGGTCCATAAAATTAAGCAAAATGCATTGGAAATACATTAAATTAACGAAAAAATACAGCAAGCACACAATCATACGTTTTTTACACACAATATTCACACTCACACATAGATACACAAAAATGACATTTATTCTTTTTCTTCTGGTGACGGCGATAGCGCATTCACGTTAAGCCGAAACGGCCGGCCCACAGATTAAATACAATATTGTTGGTGCATTCACGTTCAGCCCACAGATTAAACATTGTTCAGCCAATGACAAGTTGAAGTTAAAAAAATGATAATAAAGGCTAAATTTGGAAAAGTTTTAAGATCACGAAATAATGAAGATAAAATCAATAAAAGTGCATAATAAAAAAAACTGTATTTTCTATGCCATAGAACTTTCTAATTTTAAAAATATTGTAGAAATTATTGTTGGTTTCTATGAATCCATTTTTTATCTATTACTGTAATATTTTTTCAATACGATATTAAATCTGAGATCATTATATTGAGATAATAATATGTAAATTAAAAAAGAGCTTATTGAAATAAGTATAGGCTGAAGATATGGAAGCGCGCGAAATTCACACAAATTCATGTTTTTAAAAAAGGAACGAGTGCCCGCCGCGAACTGGAATAGAATAAGCCCATCTGCAAATGCGATTTTGCGTGTTTTAACTTTAACCTTAGTATTCTGTGTTCTATGCTTTAACCCATAAACGACATTTAAATTGTTGAAATTGGCTTACTTTTATAGTAATTCATTGTTTTTAACTTCAAATAATATACATTTTACCAATCAATTCAAAGTTTTAACAGTGAAGGCAGGGAACAGGGAAGTAGATTAATCTTACCTTCTATAAATCTTTCGTTTTAAAATTATCGGAGATGTACATAGAAGCAGAATAGTTTAAAAATTATAGTCGAATTTCGACTACCTACTAGGCGAACACTAGTAGATTAAAGGAGGCGTGAACTTTTGGATTATCTATTTAGCTGTAGTATACAAAAACAAACATAATTATGAAAAATATCGATTTTTTTAAGAAAGATGCGTAGCTTTGGTACTACTTAGATTTTTTAAATTATTGTATTATGGGTCTCCAAGAGCCTGTTATATGTATATTAGTTTAGAGATACTTACCTCACTGATGGAGCCACTATAACTCCAATAAGACATAACCGTGCAATGACTAGAGGATGAGATGGTGGCATCTCAAATATATGTTTAAGAAAGAATGTGTTTAATTCTGATATTTGCCAAAACACTACAAGTTGGCTAAGAGCAAAAAATCTCATATATGTTATAGTAGGATCCAGCCACCTAACTGGAGTCCAATGAACTGGAGTAAATTGCATTATTGCTCTTTTTATTTTCCCTGTTGTAGATGAAATATCCCTGCAAACAAAAAATACGTAAACATTATATGAATACTGTTGTGGGAGGCATAAATCTTATGCAGGTGACACCCTACCTAACAAGCACAAAATTGCTGTAAAAGAGTTGGTTAATAGATTTTGCCATCCTTAAGGCTGGTTAAAGTCTGGCTAAGCGCTTCTGCTGATCTTTTAAGTGCGAAAGAGGACCATTTTAAACAGCTTAAACCCTTCAAAAGCCTGGCTTAAGGCTTGATGACAGCTGTTTATTAGCTGGACTAAGGCTGGTTAATGGCTTTTTTCAAAAATTTAATTCTAAAATTGTGCCATATTACATCACTTATACTGGTTTTAGTTTGAAATATAGGTAACTTAAATTAGTTATTTTAAAGTTCGAAGGAACTAATTGACATATAAAATTATAATGTCCGACAACAAGTGACAGTGCAAGTGTTTAATATTTATTTGATATTGGTAAGTTTTTTTTTTATTTAATTAAGAAGTTAGACGGATGCGAGGATCAGTTTACTGTAAAAGTATATTATGTATTTTAGTTAAAATTTTCAAGCGCCCGTGATATTAGATCATTTTAGAAAAAAAAGTTACTTAATAAAATAATTGCAGGTTAAATTATATTTGATACTATTTTCCCAATGTTTGGGTTATTTAATAGGTATTCGTAACATACATTATCTGGAATATTCATTAGTCATTTTAAGAGCAATTATTATACATTTTCGTTTAAATATGATTTGTAAATCAATGATTACTAGATTAATGGCGTCAAAATATTATACAGCCTTAATATTAGAAAACAGCTCTTTAAAAACTTCAAGATTGTAAAAGCCTTACTAAAATCTTTAAGTAGAGTTATGTTTGGTGTAGAGCTGGAACAGAGTTTAGTAAGCATATTCTGTATAAGGATTTACAATTCACCCTATTGATATTAATAACGCACTTCATTGACTCACTATTACAGTAAAAAGCTGTTATACCATAGTTTTACTCTGAGGTTTATTAAACTGTAATTATTACGGTTGAAATATTCCAATAAACAGATTATTGTTTATTGAAAGTCTATTATCAATCTTAGAGTTTTTAGAAGTATTACTATTTATTCTCTATTACATCTTTAGCCTTATTTTAATACACTATAAAGCTATAATTTTGCAACAAGAGTTTTGGGTGGAAAAGATACAGCTTTAATCTATATATTTGATTTTTTTTAAACTTTTGTGGAGGTTATAGCTAGATGTCATTAATGTAAAATCTGTAATGCAGCTAAACGCTTTTATAATCCTGATAAATTCCGTACGAACAGCAAGAACACGTCGTGAAAACCATTAGGTATACAAAGTGACTTAAGGCTTAAAATTATTCTGATATACTGCTACTGTGTTCGTTGGGTAGTCACTGCCCTGGAGAAAACCTATGAAAATGATGTCGATAGATAGTTGAGAGGATATACGAATATGGGGGTAAGGCGCCCCCGCCTACCGCCGCTCGTATATCCTTCTATGCAACACGTGGAGTTTGAGGTCGCCCGTACAGGCACCGTACTCGGGGAGTCGGGGAAGTACCTTACCGCCACACTCTTGAAGTCCTTGAACCTCACCTGCCGTGAAGGTTTGTGTTCTTCATGCCTTGTGTTTCGGTTGCGTGGTAGACGTAAATACACTATTTGAGGCGAAAATCTAAGTCCACTAACATGTAAAAAAAATGCACAGAAAATATGTTTACAGCATATAAAAAAAATTAAGAAACATCTTACCTGATGCTGACCCATTTATATTCTCTCATTTCTAATACTTTACAAATCTTTAACCCACACCATATTCCTAGTCCATTGCATATAAGAACATCCAAAATTATCGAATCCCACCAACATTCTAAAAAATTGGGCAGCAAATGTGCAAAGGCGATTTCTGTTATTTCCCACATAATTGATATAGCCCACAAAAGTCCTGTATGTCTGAAGAGTATAGCCTTAAAAGTCCAACCCAGAAAATGACCCCAAGCAAACACATCCAGATGGGACCATATTTTAGCAACACTTATATCTGAGCAATTTACAGCATACTCCTGAAAAAAGAAATAAGGTCTGTCAGATTATTTATCTCTAGTTCATTTATTTGACTTGCTACCAGTACCCTTAGTCTGAGTTTTAGCAGTTCCGAAACGAAACGCACACATACACAAATTACCAGACGTAGATGCACAGTGTAAAAACCAACAGAGGCAAAAGATTTTTAGAAGAGTTAAAAAAATAATAAACCCATTAGATAAATTGCTTTATTTTTAATTAACACTCTTTCAATGTTTAATAATATTAATGAAACATAATAACCGTGAATTGGCCGTAATGCACTGTAAAATTTCGAACTAATAAATTATCCCGTAGTTATTAAATATTTGTTAGTATTATAATGTCTAACGATAAGTATTCATATCTTTCACTCCATACAAAAAAAATATTTTAAATTTTTTAACTCCTCTAAAAATCTTTTACCTCTATTTGTTATTACACTGTGGACTCCTGTATAGTAAGCTGTGTATGATTTACGTATCTATGGTTGTGTGCGTTTCGTTTCGGTATCGCTAAAACTCAGACTAAGGGTGCAGTGTCAGTGTTATTTTAACAGTATCAAAAATATTGTGCACATTGTGAATTTCTATGTAATCAAATGTATATGTTATGGACCAAATGATAAATCGAGCATTATGCATATTGCCCGGGTAATATGAAATATGCCCATATCTCAAATGAGGCAAACGTTATAAACGATAGTGTTCACAAAAATGGGCTAATAATTTAAAGATACTAATTAATTTATTGGCATATAAAGTATTCGTTGATTGATATATTATTTGTAAAATTAAGATTTTTTAATAATAATAAAAGTATCAAGACGTTGCAATCCAATTATAACGGTGTTGTCCACTTTATATTTTTATTTCCCTATTTGCCATGAGACTCGGTACTACTATAGTTTGGGTGTAATGTTAGTACAACAAAGTATCGTGGATAATAAAAATTAAATTAAGCACTTTATATAAAAAGTATTTATGTTTAACGGTTTTATTTACAAAAAAAAAATATGTAGGTTATATACTAAAAGCTAAAAAAAAATTCGGTAAGTCCTAGCTACCAGATCGCACCAATCTTCTTATCATTCTGGGGTATTGATCGGACAAAATATAAAGTCGTTGGGCGTAGTGTATTCATTGAGCGCTCCCATAGTATTTCGAAGGTCAGGATTGTTCGTGCGTGAACTTACGTATACGCACGAGTTGAACCTCGCTGTTAAGATTTCTTACCAGGAGTATAAGTGGTGCAATTAATAACCTATGTTCAGATTATGGATTGAGAATGATAGTATTTGTTTGCCATCTTGTATTTTAAATTTTAGTTATCAATAATAATAATAATAAATTATTATTATAATTTACGTTTGGCGTTATTATTATATAGATAATTGTAGGTATCTTTTATTTTTTTGTTGTTAATTAATCAGAAGTTTGTTTAGTAGTTGTAGCAAAAGTCACAATCAATACTTATTTAATTCATACTAATAGCGTAGTACCATTTTGCGAAATAAATAAATAAATGTGAATGTGTTTTATGTTACTCCTGCTTTCGCGTCACCAAACTGAGCGATCGATAGACGTTATTTTTGTGAAGATATTTGAAGGACTGGAGAGTAAGTAACATAGACCTATTTTCTAAACAGGTCTTACTTAACAAAACAGTAATTGGGGGGTTGGATTATATAATAGACATTTTGTTAAGCCCATGGACCAAATTAATTTTAAAACTCAAACAGGGCAAAAATTGCAGTTATCTACCATCTTAGACTTTTAAATTTTTTAAGATGAAGATGTCAAAAGAAACTAAAGACATAAAGAGAGAGACGTTCTTCACGATAACAGCACAGAGCTATGCTCGACATTTAGTGATGCAGATATTTATTATGCTTTCGCGTAAAATCATCAGAATAGATTGGGATGTTTTAATAAAAAAAATTAAATCTGGATTGTGATATGGAATCCTTTTTACTTCACTCTTGACCAAATCCTGAAGTTTACGTGGACGAAGTCGCGGGCAAAAGCTAGTTAGAATAATAAATTTATGATGGAAACTGTCAAAAGGAAATGTCATTCATAAATAATAAGTGTATTTTTGTAATAATTCCACAATTTTTCGACGAACAAGGTGAAAAATGCAACTACCACCCTGAAAAAGTATCTGCCGAGAAAGAGTATTTGCCGACTGCCCGAGCGCAAGAGTAACTCAGATCGCGCGCTAGCTCTATCTCTTTTACTCCCTTAGAGAGGATCTATAAAAGAATTAATTAATTAATTCTAACAAGGATAATGGGAAACTGTTAACAAATTATTGCATTGTCATTGGCTCTTAATACGTATGCAAAGTTTCGAATTAATTAGACTTCTGGAAATTGGTAAAAATCGTGCTCAAAGATTCCGTTACATACATACCTACCTACATACATACATAGTTAGATACAACCCAAGCTAATAAAAAGCATGTAAAAATCAAATAAATTACTTGCATATTGGAAGAAATATTATATTTTAAGCGGAATATTTCACAATAATATCAAATGAAGTAAAACATTTTGTACACGACTGTACCTCCAGAGAAGTATGGAAAATCAAAACTTTTTATTTTCAAATTAAATCAGCTGAAATTCATTTTCGCTTCATACCGTTACGTGTCGTGGCGACATGAAGCGACGACACGTCGCCCGCTACCAACTTTCACCTTATTTCATAACTATTTTTGAAACCTAAACCAATTCGATAGACTTTACCGTTTGCTTGCACCAGAGGTGAGGATTACAGCTTGACGTTCAAGCCATAATCCTCACTAACCTATAGCTATAACGCCAATTAAAATGCGACTATTTTTTTACTTGCACAACTACTTACGACTATATTTTAGCATTGTCAAAATTAGTTTTCATTGAGATTTCAAAGGTGAGGTTTCCAGCTTGAAGCACGCGTCTGTTGTAAAATTATTTCTTAATATTCAAGTTTTTAGTTTATTAAGATCTAGGCGGTTTACATTTTTGCAAAAAAAAATATTTTATGCTTTTTTTTCAATCTAACCGCACTCCACTATAAGGCCCATAGCTACATGCATAATTTAAAAATAAATTAAATACATACCTTGTCCATGTCGATATGGAAATTTCTAAGATTTGGGTCAATCCAGTACATTATTTCGTACACAGTTGAATAACTTTGAAACAACAGGAACAACAGAGCCAACAAATACAACACAGACATTCCAAATACTATTCTCCATAATGCGGGATGTGGTCTGGTAAATGGTCCATTGGGAAATGTAAGTACTGATATTATTAGAAAAAAAAATACTACACAGCATATTCCAGACCATATATTTTCTTGAATGCATGACTCATCTCTGTAACAAAGAATGTTTCCTAAAAGTAAGATTTTAAACTGTACCATAATTGGAAAAATTATAAGTGATTATTTATAGCTATACCTATGAATATAACAGGCGCGTGCATACCATAGGCGAAAGGGTAGGCAGTGCCTACCTTTACCCTAGCCTCTGGCTTCTAGCCTTGCTTTACATATTATTTTTCTATTATTATTTGACAAGAACATCACTACCAATCGTTATTATAGGTCAAACAAAAATTTAGATGTAGGTATGTACCTAGATTAGCTAGATTTTCAGTGCCTACCACCAATGTATGCCACTGGAATATAAGGAATTAATTACAATATATTGAAATCTACATGTCATGACTAATTAATACATTAGATTTCTAAATGCCCACAAATTACTCAACAATTTTAATACAGTAGACTTCTTACAGTATTTGGCTGCCTAAGTAATTGATTTAGTCCCAATGTAACTCAATACAGGATGATTTTTATATGCCGCATTCCTGCTTAGGGCGTGTACATAAGCTCAAAAGGAATCATTTAAGCCATGTGAAGCTTTATCCAAAATTCGACGGTTTTCGAGATATCTGAGTTTGATTGAATTTGAAGAAAAGTCACTTTTAGTATATCTAAAGTGCCTTATTAAATAAAAACAATAAATCATAACTTATGCAACTGAGAGCAAATAATATCTAACATGTTAAGCTATCATTTTTGAATATCTGTAAAAAAATATTTACCTTAACGAGCTAGTTTTCGAGATACTGGTAAGAAAAACTGAAAAAAATAACCAACTTCTCGATTTAAATCAGTGAAAACGCCTGTTTTAGTGTTCTTAACCCCCGATGCAAAAGAAAGGGATGTCTGCATTGTCTGTGGCACCGTAGCTCGCGAACGGATGAAGCGATTTCAATTTAGTTTTTTTTGTATGAAAGGTGAGTTACGGGCGAGTGTTCTTAGACATGTTTGATGAAAATCGGTTGAGTCGTTTAATAGTTGTTGGGGGTGAAAGAGGGGAAGAATAACTGAATGTCTGCAAATATAATCGAGTGGGGTCTCAAATGAAAGCGCATCACGTGCACATTACAAAATAATATGTTCAATGAAAATCGGTTGAGCCCTGAAAAAACTGTGGGAGTAAAAGTAGGGAAAATACCCAATATCTGCAAATATATTCTTGTGTCGGTGGTTCTTTTTATTTTTTTTATATTATAATTAACCCCCGATGCAAAAGAAGGGGTGTTCTAAGTTTGACGTGTCTGTCTGTCTTGTCTGTGACACCGTAGCTCGCGAACGGATTAAGCGATTTCAATATTTTTTTTGTTTGAAAGGTGAGTGTTCTTAGACATATTTGATGAAAATCAGTTGAGTCGTTTAAAAGTTGGGGGGGTGAAAGTAGGGAAGAATAACAGAATGTCTGCAAATATAATCGAGTGGGGTCTCAAATGAAAGCGCATCACGTGCACATTACAAATAAATTAATATGTTCAATGAAAATCGGTTGAGCCCTGAAAAATCTCTGAGGGTAAAAGTGGGGAAAAAACCCAATATCTGCAAATTTATATTATGTAATGGGGAGAAAATGAGGATGGAACTCCGAAATTTCGACACGAATCTACAATAATCTATGTATTAACAACTTAACAAACTCTACATTATAATAAGTGTGTACCTATAAAAAGTATAAAATAAAAATTAAATTTAAAATTTAAAAAACCCCCGACACAATAACCTGAGTTTTAAAAGGTAAAAAATAATGAAAGAAACTCAATCTTAAAGTACCTAAGTATGTACGAGTATTAATAATTCTAAAAAAATACATCGCGTTTCGGGGCCACTCCAAACTTAACAATTCAATTACAAATACCATAGTCTAAACTAACCTAACAACATAGACGAATAAGTAGGAGCGGTACCGGGTACCCCAACATAATTTAGAATTATTAATACTCATACATACTTAGGTACTTTAAGATCGAATTTCTTTCATTATTTTTTACTTTTTAAAGAGAACTCAGGTGATTGTGTCGGGTTTTTTTTTATTTTTATAAGACACTATATTAAAAACTAAAAATTTTCTTTTTATCTGATAAGTGGTAATATAATCTATCAAACAACATATTTTTATCCCTGTGGGACATTCAAGTCCAGAGAAATCAAAATTATCCTGTGTACCCACAAAAAAGTTTAATACAAAATTCAAATGGCTGCCATTTCAGAAAGATGGGGGGCTAGCCCCTATATGGGCGGTGTTTTGTCGATGAAATTTGATCTGTTTACTGTATACTCAAGGCAACGAACTAGCAACTTATGATTAATCCAGAACATCAAAAGGATTAAGCTTACTTTTAAAACAATAATAAGTACAACACTTAGTTTTATGTGCATTTTTTAGATTTATTTTATTGAAGCTACAAATGTCTACTACTCCAAAATAATAAAAAAAATCCCAATCTTATCAAGTGGTTTTTTTTCACAATGGATTACTAGATAGGCTAAAGTAACTTATCTTCAAATTCAATCAAACTCAAATATCTCGAAAACCATTGAATTTTGATAGAGCTTCACATGACTTAAATGATTGTTATTGCTCAATAACTACAACCCCTTAGCGGGAATATTTCACATAACAAATCACCAGTATTCATAGTGAATTTTTCAAGTGTGCGTAGATGGGGAAATTTGAAACTACGAGAAATAGCGAAAAATGCTGAAAGAAGTCTGGGAACCAATTTTGATGAAAAGTAAAACTGCATCATTGGATTTTTGAAAACCAATATGCCTAGCCAGGAATCGAACCCTTTGATTTTGAAAAAAACGTCACATCCTGTATTATAACACCATTCAATAGTGACACTATACAAAGGAACAAATTCTGCAAAGTAATGACATAAGGCAAACTTAGGGATATAGCAAAATTTTAACAGCAATAGAAAAATCTTTTAAAACCCAGTTGTGTGTAATAAGTACATTAAAAATTTAAATTTTCTACTTTTTTCATCTTAATTTGGGTATATAAAGATTATTATTTTAATATCATTTTAGTTTTAGTTTATTATCGTCAAAAAATGAATCTAATTAGAAACACATTTTTGGCTCAGTTTTCCTTCAGTTCAGTTGCCTTTTGTTTACTATTTTGTCACCTATTATAAATTGTACTACATATTTTATTTTTTTATTTTATTAATGATAATGGGCGTATGGGTGCCCAATTCAGCCTACGGAGACTGGTTGTGCCTAACCCTTGAGTGTTTAGAGCTGCCCATCTTATCCTGTTGCTTTGAGGAAGGTTAGGATTTTATTGATGGGCAGATCTTTGGCTTCAGTATGTAGCATGTGTTTGCCTAGATGAATACTCCTTTTGTGCACAAGACTGCTGCACACTGGAGTAATAGATGCAGGGGCGTTTCCGAGGCGTGTCTGAGGTGTTTAAGCCCATTTTGGACAACATGTTAATTACATGATATGATTAAACTGACCATTTTTTTCAAACCCTAAAGCAGGACACATTAAAACGTCAAAAATCTTAAATTTATTCATGATCAGGTTATTGGTGAACAGATTTCGCCATTAGGCTTTGGCATAACGAAAGAGAAGTATCTTACCACTTAGACTTCGCTTAGACTTTTAAGATCAAATTTGTTTATTTTTGATCAATCTGGTCACGTTCGGGTTACTGTACGATCATTTTTAGCAAAGCGCAAGCAAGGCGCAACAATCATAGCCAGATTTTTGTAGTGATTAACTGCTTATTTTACTTTTTTAAAACAGGACATCGTTCATAACGGGAGGTATGTTTATTATATTTATTAATGTTTAGTATTTGTCGTACATGGCCATTGTTCCATAGCTGCCATCTCACAAATAATGTAGCAAATAATATTCTCCACAACTTTGGTTCTTTAACTTTTAGATATAGGATCAAAATGACGGCCTGAGTGGCGCAGTGGTTAAGACACCGGTGCGCTGCGCCGAGGGTCCTGGGTTCGATTCCCCGCAGAGCAGAGATTTGAATGACGAGTTTGAATTTCTGTTTCTGGTCTGGGTGTGTTGTGTTCTTGTCTTGTGTATGTCCACGGCACCCACGACACAGGGAATCCTAGTGCGGGGCTATGAGTGTGAAGCGTTAAAAAAAAATAACAAAGTTATAAATGAAAATCAAAGAAAATCTTTTAATTTTTCAGTCATAACTTTTTTGCTTCATTTTGTCTCTGACAAATGCATAGAAAGCCTAAAAAATTTAATATTCCCTCTTGTCTGTTAACTTTTTTTGCAATGTGAATGGAATTTTTTGACAAGCATTAAGTGTACGTATAACTTTATATGTCAATAATAGATCTTATGGAAATTTATTTCCAAACCCGCTGGCACAAATTTGACAGGTATGATTTATTTATAAGTAATTTTTTTTTGCAAAATCAGTTCACTATTTACATTTTTCTGAAACCAAGACTGAAACCAAGTAAAACTTATTAAAAAACAAACTCCATCTTAATGCAATAGGACTCATTAAAATATTTAAATATCAAATCCAACAAAAGAAAAAAAATTAAAATAAATTATAGAATAAATAAAAATAAAAAATTAGAGGCCTAAAACATAATCTAACCCACTGATCCAGTACAAACTGATGGAGATGTTGGATAGAGGTCCCAACCCATTTGGATGTTTTTAAAAAACCTAGTCAGGTGGGGTAAGTGAAACGACGGGGGAACTGCAACACACATCCATAAACAATAAACTATAAGAGCTAGACTCTACGGCGGTATATCGACAAAACAGGAATGACGAACTAATTTCAATGCGCCAACACAGATCTCGTTACGATCATTTTCTATGCCAATTTGAAAAAAAAAAACCAGTGAACTGTAAACTCACGAAAAACGAGTTGAGATCGGCAAGTTTTTCGATGGAGTAAATGAGAAAATATAAGTGTATTTAAATGTTTTTAATGGTAAGTACTGCATAAAAAGTGTATACTTTTTGGTTCAATTATCATATTTAAATAAAAACTATGGGAAATTGATTTTTGGCAATGGTGAAAAACTGAACCTCAAAAAGTGTTAAGTGGAACAGGTATGACTGGGGAAGAGAATCATATGTTTCACTTTCCCCCGTATCAGAATTCAATGTTCAAATTTTTATGTGGCATTATATTACTGACTAAATTAAATGTAGGTACTTATTATTGACACAAATTATGGATGACCGGACAAATATAAAAAAAATTCAAGATATTGTGCAATTTTGACCGTTCTGCACCTCAAAGGGACAAAGAAACACCCTTTTAACACCACTTTATTGTCTGTCCATCTGTCTGTCAAGCAATAATTAAAATCAGAGAAAACTATCAAAAACATTTCAATAAGATCTTTTTAGGTAATCAAAACATGCCTCGGATTTATAAGCGAAAAACTGAAAAAGCTAGATAACAACTACAAGACGCAATTTGATTAAATTTCTTGATGAAAGTGCAGCTTCCATAGTTTATTTATTTTTCTATTAATGTGCCATATATAAAATACCTAGTAAGTAATAAGTCAAAATTGTTACCAACTATTTTCACTAAGTAAACAAATTTATTTATATTTTGTGTTTCATTTCACTTTTGTTTGACATTATGTACAAATCTTTATAAAAATGTTTGTGACATCTGACCAAGACAACAATGTTTCTCTTACCCCAATAAATTATTCTTTAGCTTATTTTTAAAATAGAACCTTATTTAGCTTATTCAAGATACAGAAAAGAAAAACAAAGTTTGAATTGTTGTTTAAGTCACGCTCATGGGTGTATAGACACATTATTTAATAGACCTCTGGTGACTGTTTCACTTACCCCTCTCTAGGAGTAAGTGAAACAAAACCATAGCCTTCAAATATTTTGTTGTTTTTCGCTTATGATAAGTATAAACAGCTAAATGTCATAGTACTGTAAAGAACCAATTGAAGGAGAGCACTTTGCACTAATTACCACTGCAATTAGGAATCGCGTTACTGTGTTAGATACTTTAAAATAAAATTCAAATAAAATATGTTTCACTTACCACCTGACTTACAGAAAATGATAACTTGTTATCCACCACAAAAATATAAAATTGGGCAAGTTATACACCACTAAAGCCGGCTTGTTACTATGGGATGTAATTTAAATTACATCTAGAGCTATATATTACATCCCACGATTTCTGTTCAAATTGTAAGATATATATTTTGGAACAGTTTAGCTTCAGCCACTACCATTCAAACTGTGACTGCGGGCGACGCAGGGGGAGGTGCAGTGTCCGGAGACGTGAGGTAAAATATACTCCTTCAAATTATCGCTTGCTGGGTCAAAAAAATATTTACAGTTTGAGATGTAATATATATTGTGAACAATCTCGTATAAAATGTATGACGAGCAATAAAATATTATATCTCAAGATGTAATTTAAATTACATTATTAAATGTTAAATGTATGATGTTCATTAAGTGTGCATAAATTGTACCTAATAATGAATAAAAGCTTTTGAATTTGAATTATCCCATAGTCAAAAGGCGGCTTAACAGTCCCATCCAAGTACTAACCCGATCAACATCAGATCAATCTTTTTGGTAGCCCCAAAAAGGTTAGCAACATCAGGTGATAACTAAAACATATTATGAGCTACATATAACAGAGTAATAGGGTGATTATTGTAATAAAACAAAATAAATTAATTATACTACTAATATATACATATTTTAAAACGGTTTACCTTACAAATGCTGAGTATATAACTGAAGCTATTGAAACTGCCAATAGTGTTATAGTATGTGGCTTATAGAAGAATTCCAAAGAAATATCATCCACAGGTCTTTCATTGATTGAGCTAAATGCATCTTGAAACTCGTTTGAAGCCACAACATTTCTTCCATCCATTTTTATTAGGATGATTAGAACATTCAAGAGGCAGCACTTTTAAACATCAGTTCAATTTTGAAGAACATTACAAACTCTTAATGCTGCGCATGCTTGCGGAGTAATCAGTTAGAGTAATAGTGTTCTGTGGGAGTAATAATGCTCGTTCATTACACAATTAAGATACGTAACCTCCTCTGGCACTAATAACTGTAATAACCTCAAAATTTTAAAGAATATTTATTGATTGAAATTGAAACCAAAGAGCCCAAAGACTAGAATAAGTAATTAAGTAGAGGGGAAGTAGGATTGAAATTGAAAGAGTCTACAACTTGGGTCTCGGGCGCGATATAAAGTCAGTAGTCACTGGCTCAAATGAAGTTTGTCTATAGTCTATAGTACTGCACTGAGTGCAAAAAAATTTTGAAAGTAGGTAATAACGTTTTATAAATTGATTTTATTTTTCTGGTTATTCAATTTGGTTATATAATTTGAATTTTATTTTTCTAGTCAGGCTTTATTATAATTTATAACTAAAATAACAATTTCCATTATACATTTAGTTCCATTGAAATTCCACCGTGAAACTCTTGAAATAAAAACTATTACTGAATTTACATTTACAATTTATTTCCTTTCCTAATGAGATAAAACATCTGTACTTATAACGAATCTAGTGGTTTGCACCGGAGAAAAATATTGCCTCCGGTATTTTTTCACCGGTTTTGACAAATAACCGGAGATTCTCCGGAGATTTTACCACCTAATTTAATTTCAATAAAAATCAATTGATTGTTGTTATTAAAAATGTTTAATAAAAGATAATAAGTTACAATAGGTAACTAATGTAACTATGTATCCATATATCGCATTGTAACGGTATCGAGTACGTTTGAATCGAGACTCGATTTGCGATAATTTAACTCTTCTTCTTGTATCAACATAATATATCGTATCGTAACTAACGTTAATCATATTTGACGGCAACGCAAAGTCCAGAGATCTAAAGCGCAGTGATATCTCTCATCACCAACAGCAATAAATTCAATGTTAATAACAAATTTGTTATGTTGCATGTAATATAAATTTGGAAATTATATAAAAAATGTTGATAAAGTTTGATACTATACATTAATGCGATATTTTTATGTTAATATTTTGTATTGAAGCGTATCCTATAAATTATAATCAATAAAATATCGTATTAAATATTGATACACGATATACTGCTGTATCGATATTTCGTAATGTAATAATAAGTAACTAACGGTCTGACGTCCCTAGCAATACCACAGGTAATATAATGTAAAATGTTGCCATTTTGCATAGAAAACGTGCATGAGACATGACGTAACTGGACTATTTAATGTACTCTTAAGTTTTAAATAAAATGATTAAATTTTCGGTAGGTACTATTCGGAAAAATACTGCAATTTTTTCTCCGGTGATTTTAATAAAAACCGGAATTCACCGGTTTTGCCAATCTCCGGTTTTTCTCCGGTGATTTCGGCTCCGGAGCAAAGCACTAAACGAATCTAATATTTTTACTGAATTACGATTTGGAGCAGTAATAAACTATATAGAGTCTATTTTGGGATTAATTTTCAATATTGTTAATCAAATGTATTAATATTTTTTTTATAAATTGAAGTTCATACAACTTGTTAAAGTAGTTACACATTACTTTTAATTTCTTACGGAAATAAAACAAAAAAGGATGTTAGGGTATTTCGCACCATGCAAGGAAAGATCCAAAATTATGTAATATTGATAGATTTTGTTAAAAGCAAGTGAAAAATGGCGATTTCTGTTCTAAAAAATGTAGTATACATTTATTATTTCAATTTTAAAAATTCAGGTTTTTAAATCTGTTTTGCAAGTGTCAAAAACGCTATACGCCATGAATGCTATCGGCGTGACGTCATTAGCAGTATAAGTAAAAAACAATGGAGTAGGTTTAAGGACAAGTTGCCTCAACCAGTGGTGCCACCTAGGCCCGAAAAGGGCTGATGGCAATAGTGGCCTCAATCGCCCTACCGTGTAGAACGAAACGAAAATCACCAGTACCACAAAGCCACCAGTCACCACAAAGTGGTTGTAGAATTACGTACTAGGTGTCGTTATAAGTCGCTAGGTCAAGAAATAAATATAAAATATATATAAACAAATAAATATTATCAATTTAAAAATATCAGAGTCAAAAAATCCCTGAATATAACCCTAAAAATTTCAGACCCCTAAAAAAATCCCATCTCACTTATTTACACCCTGAATCGGGGGGGGGGGGGGGACCCTAAGTTGCAACACTGGTCGGCCCACAGCCTTCCAAACGATCGGAGCCGACCACGGAGGCAACTTGTCGGAGGGATGCACGTCCGACCAAGGCCGGCCAACTGTCATTTGGCCCCGCCCATATTTGGTCGGCCGACAAACGTCTACTAGACACGGTTTTTTTTCACACCAACTGGACCAAGGTGACCTCTGTCGGTGGTCGGTCTGGATCGTGTATTTGGCCCTTAAGCAACGTGACAGAGACGTGTTTATCCACCGGCATGCAGCATGACATTCATCGAACCCACCAAGGGGTATGAAAAATAGGCGTTAGCCGATTCTCAGATCTACTGAATATGCATATAAAATTTCATAAAAATCGGTCAAGCCGTTTTGGAGGATTTTGGTAACTAAAACTGTGACATGAGAATTTTATATATGTATAAGCTCAGCTTTGCATTAGTGTGAGTGCTGGTCCCTGTGTCAGGCTTAATTTATTAGTCCCGGCCAATAACTCGTAGAATGCTTAATAGAGTAAAAATAAGAAGCCTAGCGATCGCCTCCATGGGTGGGTTGAGCAGTGGCAACATGATCTTACATATTTACAGTTGGGAGAAAAGCACTTGAAAAAAGTATTTTTGTCATATTCGTATTACCAGCATATTTATAACTAATCACTTTATAATCAGCTGATGATTTATTTTTCGTTTCTATAATGGGCAATATCAAGATATAGTTTCAATAGAAAATGACAAAAAAAATTTTTCATACTTCGGAGGCTGCAATTGCCGCTGCTGGCCTGCTGAACCTACCCATGGAGTCGCAGCTGACGATCACCACGCTTGTTAGTTCCAGTCTTAATAATTCTTCCAATTATTAGCCGGGAGAAAATTGATCCCGAAAACTTGTCACTGGCTTACGGACCACAAAGATCAATTTCGAAATTTCAATTTCCCCTTTTGGCAAACGTGACGGCGAAAAACTTTAACAAAAGATGATCAAAAAATTAATGCCGGTTCTACATTGAAACGATAAACTACTCGTATGTAGTGAACGCTGCAATAAGGAGTCGTGCATTCGGGAGTTAATCCTGCCGTGAGAAAACTTTTTTGCTTTGGCAACAAATAATATTTCAATGTTGATTTCATTAATCAGCCTCCACGCATCATATTTTTCATTTTATTATTCTTGTAAAGTTGATTACCTATTTAAATTCCTTACTTCCGATTCGTTGTCTCAAACAACATGTGTTGTCATTTTGACTGAAAGCTGAAACATTTAGCTCTGCTCAAATTGGTTTTGACAAAGTAAGTCTTTCGCTAAATAATAATCTTCTTACCCTTAATATTACTAAAACCCAATATGTTCTCTTCTCTATTCGAAATTCTTCCCTTCCTCCACCAAACGAATACAAATTGGTTGCTCACTCACATAACACCCTCAGGAGACACACTGCTTACACTAGAACGAAACACGACTGTCAAGTATCTTGGTATTCTCTTAGATTCAAACCTATCATTTAAACCCCCACATAGAAGCACTTGCAGGCAGAGTGCGCAAGTTAATTTATATTTTTAAGCAACTCAGAAATTCGGCGGATAAGAAAATCATGCTAATGGTATACAAGACCCTATGTCAATCTATTAATTGACAGTTCAGATTTGTAGTATTCTACAGTACTACAATTCAGTGTGGGCTGGGGCTGCAATAACGCATCGTATAACCCTCGAACGAGCTCAGAGGTCTGTACTAAAACTACTAAAAGTCTCCACATTTAAACCACTACTGTATCCTACCACTGAATTGTACCAAACCTGTAAAGTCTTAACAGTGAGGCAACTTTTTATATTAGCTATAATAACCAAACAACACTCTAATCACAACTAATATTACCACACAAAAACGAAATAAAGCAGATGCAACAATCAGTATAAAATTTAATACACTCTTTTCCCACAGATTTCTTCCATTTCTTGGCCCCTAATTTTATAACAAATTAAATCGTACACTTTTATTCAATTCCCTTAATAAATACAATTGCAAAAAATCAGTAAATGAATTTATACAAAACTAAAAAACTTTTATTCAATCTCCTTAATAAATACAATTGCAAAAAATCAGTAAATGAATTTACACAAAATTAAAAATACTGAGACAGAAAGACTTAATTCCAATAATATAACTATAAATTCACACACACACACACATAGGTACCTTCACGGATATATTACATCTTTTTACATTGTTACTTAATTTACTATTGTTATGTATATTTTGTTTATACTCACCTTGCCTCTTGAAGTAGGTAACTTTTAAGATAATTTCATTATATCCATTAAAACAATGTGAGGCCTGGTGACTTGTAAGTTTTGTAACACAAGTAGGTAATACTTTTACTTAGCTCAAGCGCCAGCTCCCACAAACAAATTAATGTACTCCATCTTTCTTTTGTTTTTGAACCTTTTTATTTTTTTATTATTATTATTATTTTACGGTTGTACCCATATGGACTTAGTAACGTGAACCCTTTATTGTGGGACAAAATTCTGACACCGATCGAGGGGCGAGCGTGGACGCGCGAGAACCATCTACATACATACCTACATTCCCGTTCACGTTAGTTCATCGAGAACAATGTAGAAGCGGCACTAGTTTGACAATCTATACGCACACATTATACAAAGCTGAGCTTACGCCTCACAAACTAGTGACACATCAGCAACAGTGTTAATATGTATAGATTTATCTCAACCACATCCATATCTAAATCTAAATACTTCGCGCAAGCAGTACTTACCTGAACGGACTATACTCGTAGTTTTTTTTAATACGGCTTCATAATATTTTCTATTGTATACCCAATTGGGGATGAAATATTAAAACTGTTAGTAGGTAATTTTTTTAGACATTCTTAATTTATTTATAATAATATTGTGTACCTTACCTACTGAGCGTATTATACTGAAGTACTTATTATTGTATCTATTTTATGGCATGTATTAATTGAACACACAATACCCTTTCAATTAATGGTTGCGTAGATCTGAGGAAGAAGCAAGGAGAGTTCAGCCAGTACGTTGTCTCACCAGCCCTTTTTATCCCCCGACGTAAAAGGGGTGTAAACTTGTAGTTTAACGTGTCTGTATGTCTGCATTGGTTGTGGCACCGTAGCTCGCGAACGGATGAAGAGATTTCAATTGTTTTTTTTATGAAAGGTGAGTTACGCGGGCGAGTGTTCTTAGACATGTTTAATAAAAATCGGCTAAGTCGTTTAAAAGTTGGAGGGTTGAAAGTGGGGAAGAATAACCGAACTTCTGCAAATATAATCGACTGGGGCCTCAAATGAAAGCGCATCACGTGCACATTACAAAATAATGTTCAATGAAAATTGTCGTTACGTCGGGGGTTTTTTAAATTTTCATTTTAATTAGTTATGTTAAATATTATATTTTTTTTAAATAACAAAAAATGAAATTTTTAAAAAATGTTATCAAAAAAAATTTTTTTGATAACATTTTTTTTGGTAATATCTTATTATTGCTGTTTTTGCATCTAAATAGGTATTAATTAACATCGGAAAAAAATGCAGGCTTAGGCTTACTTGAGGTTGGTGTGAAAATTTTACAATAGAAACAAAATACTTGATAGAAAGGACACCAACCTAAAAAAAAAGTAAGCCTAAAAGTATGTAACAAATGTTATTTCATATTTTTTTGAAGTAAATTTTTTTTTAATTAATATTATTTACACAGTTTAAAGTCGAAAGAAAATGCAAATTCACTGCACATGACATGCACATGACACAGTCTTAATAATTTAATTGACTATTAAATTATTAACACTGAATTGTTAGTAAATAAAGTAAAATTTTTCTTCCTGTATTTTTGAGTAAACAATTTTTCATTGCCTCTTTATTGACATTTAAAATATTTAAATACATAAAGCAGATATAACATAAAGATAAATAAAATTTTAAATAAAAATTGTTCAAATAATAATGCATGCAAAAGAGAGCGGCTTCCCTCCTGCAGTGTCTGCGTAGCAGTGACAACGGCATCCTGAAGATGATTGCAGCCAGGCCTGACTACCCCATTCAAAGGCATTGGGTGGAAGTCGCACACTGGGGTTGGAGAAGTAGGACTAGTCATATTAACCACTCCAAAAGTGACTTTTCACAAAGTTTTTGTATTAGTACTTAAAATTAATTACTAACAATACTAACATAGTTATAAGATTAAATTGTTACTAACTCATACTAATATAAATATGGACAATAGTCTGAAATAAACATTTAATTATTATATTATTATTATTAAAATAAATGAAGAGTAAATAAAATAAAAAAAGAGTAAAAAGAATAAAAGTAGGAGTAGTTTATTGGTCAGTTTGTTCTCCTCTTGCACCTGGCACAACAAGGGAGAGTTGCACATAAGGTGGTCAGCTACTAGTATTTGTATCTCAACAGAATAGAGAAACTGAATAAAATATCCAAAAATTTGGATTTTGATATATTTAATTTTTCAATCAATTAATTGTTATTACAGGAATCCTATGCAAATAAGAAATCTCTAAATGTAAAAGTCTATAGCTGATTTACACCCAACTAAACTTAATACTATGAAATCAATAGACAATGCTGCTGATTTACAAATATCCAATAAAACACATTACATTTTTAGAGAAATGTTGTTTTCGTGACTTTTTACACTTTGACTACACTTCGTAAAATAATATTGCTTTTAAGGGCAAACTAACTTAGCTTGTTTGGACACATAGCATTATTATTCTATGCATGCAGTAGTTTAGGAAGTTAATTTACTCAATAAGCCACAGGAATAATTTACTTATAGTTCTGAACTATGAAACATTGGGACTGACTGGATCAAGTTTATTAAACTACCAGTTATTATTTATAGGTATTTGTTCTTAGTATGTATCACTGAAAACTTATATTTAATTATCAATATACATGAAAAATGGTTAAAATTGACAAAAAGTTCTATGAAATTTATGTAACATATATTCAAACATCATCTGTTGGTAGCCAAAATGCCATATTGGTACACGCAGAAGCTAACAACATGAACTTTGGATTGAACTGGACACACTGAATGGGTGCTGGATGATCTCCATTTAAGACACAAACCTTATAACCAGTATCAGCATTCCAAACATGTACCCTTCCATCTGTAGATCCACTGAATATGTATTGTGAGTCAGGACTGAATGATGCTTCAATAGGTATCCCTTTATTATTTAAATGGCCAGTGAATGTCTGAAGTGGAGTTCCATGATAAGCATCTACCAGCCTTATTAATGATCCATTGGTGCTTATAAGCATTGTTTTGCCATCCCGTGAAAATTTAAGACCTGTCCAGTCACATTCTTTCTCTTGATTTAATTTAAATGTAACAAAAGGTCCTTTGTCAAATGACCTTAAATCATATAATTTAATACTTTCAGAGTTGACCCCAGCAGCAAAAATTAGACCTTCTGGGTCATATGCTGCTACTGGCCTTCCAGAGAGATGCATTAGTCCTTGGCAATTTGGAGATCGCAAATCCCAAAGTCGCAAAGTTTTATCCAAAGATCCAGACAAAAATGTGTCTTCCACTGGTGAAAGACATAACGTGACTACTTTTTTTGTGTGACCAGGAAAATACCTTATGTATTTATTGTCATGAAGAGACAAATATCTAATTGTGTCATCCACTTTAGTAGAACTGTGAATAGCAGTATTTTTGGCGTGAGTGAAATGTATTAGATCTACTCCATACTTTTTACTGTTGACTGTTATCACTTGGGTGCCTTTTTCACAATCATATATAACAATTTGGTCATCTTCACTGCAAGATATTAATGTTTCACCACTTGGAGAGAAATCAATGCTGTTTATTTTGTCTGTATTTTCTCGAAACACTTTAGCGACCTTAAAACTTCTAACAACTTGATCCACTAGTTTCATCATTTGGAACAGTTCGAACAGATTTTATATTATGGAAATCTATGATTACATACAAATTTGTTATGTAATAAAAGGCTAAGTAATCACAAATAAAATGATTCCTGCTGAACTATTTACTTGCAAGAAAATATTGTATTGCAATAACGATTTTTCTTTGTATATTTTCGATTCAAGATGATGCGGTAAGTGCGGCAAGCAAAAAAATAAAATAGTCTTGGGCTCGCGACTTCGCGTAGTTCGCGAACAAACTAGGTGGGAGAGCGCACCTTTAGGTGAACTATACGAACTAGTTCATTGATAGTCCCGCTCTTAGTTCTTTAGTTATTTTTATATTTTTTTAGGTTCCACTTTACTAGACAGTGGTGTTCCAACTTAGGGGTTTTCCCCCCAGATTTAGGGGGTAAATAAGTGAGATGGGATTTTTTTAGGGGTCTGAAATTTTTAGCGGTATTTTCAGGGATTTTTTGACTCTTTAATATTTTTAAATTGATATTACTAATATTTATTTCTTGACCTAGCGACTTATAACGACATCTAGTATGTAATTCTACAACCAGTAATCACTCTGTGGTGGGCGGCAGTAACAATACTGGTGCCACTAGCGCTCATTTTATTGTCTGTGCGTATGGCGGTGATTGTTGTTTAAGCCTTTGGCGATACGTGAAATTGCGTGGTGCCAAGTTGCCAACACTAACAAAAAATAAAATAAAAATGTAAAATTGGAAAAGACGGCTGTATTGAATTAATAATGAGTAACAGTATTGTGTTATTCTATAATAAGTGTTATTATAAACTGTTGTATGTTATCCTGTTATATTGCTGTTTTACAAAATTATACTGAACGCCTACATTACAATTATTTTGTAACTTATGTTACATAATAGGGAATTTCACACGCAATTTCACATGCAAGGAAAAGTCCAAAATTATGTAATATTGATAGATTTTGTTGAAAGCAAGTGAAAAATGGTGATTTCTGTTCTGAAAAATGTAGTATACATTTATAATTTCAATTTTAAAATTCAGGTTTGTTAATCTGTTTCTCAAATGTCAGTCAAAAACGCTATACGCCATGCTAAGCTAGCATGGCTACCTAAGCTTTCGGCGTGACGTCATTAGCAGTGTAAATAAACAATAGAGTCTTTGTTGACCTGTATTTTCTATTGATAATTTGCGTTTTCTCAGTTTTCTTGAAAACCGCCACGAGACACCAACCATAAGGACTGTAACTAATTTTGTTTTTGCAAAAATAACTTTCTTCCTTTACTGAGATGTCAATGAGATATTATTATGTCAATGAGCTATTATATATTGTTTACACTGCAAGTGACGTCATTAGCATGGCGTCAGCACCGAGACGGCCGAGACCGTGTTTTCGCGGGGATTTTTGAAATTAAAATATAAAAGTCTTTTTTTACATATAATTAGTTTGCAAAAAAAATTTTTACAATTTTTTATGGGTTTTTATGACTTACGAATTCATATAAAAAGCTTTTTGACATAGGCCGTAATACCCTATTAAACAACATGGATGCTTGAGAAGAAAAGGAATATAATTATTTCATTCTAAAATTCAAACAAAATTTCGACTGAGTGGGTCAAGGTATCATTTTATCGATTGTACACTAAATAATTTATAACGATTCATTCACACAGAACTCAGCACAACAGTTTTACATGATATTATTCGATATATTTAGAAAAATAAGAGATTTGCAATTTTTCTCTACGTTACATTGTCGACAAGCCGACAACAGGAACAAAATAATCTGTTCACTGCTGTTTTTGTGATTGATAACAGTCAAAACCACTTCAAGGTCAAGTCAACAGTGTTATTCTGTTATTGGAATAATCCGAATAATACACGACAGCAATCAGTTCTATGCAAATGAATAATTTATTTCATTCTGTAAAAGGCTAAAATCGGAAGGAACTAGGATTCACGTGTAGCGGCCTCTGGATCCAAGCGCTATAGCGCTCTCTCTCACCCTTGCCTATTGCGCATTCGCTCGCGCTTATTGCGGCAGGCAGGCAACATTGCGTGGGCGGATAATGGGTAACGTTGGACAACAGACAACAGTTTATAATGATAACAGGATAGTTGATGGTTCAATAATGTGTTGTTCGTTACGATCAAATAATGCATTACATTACCTGTTATTGTAATAACGACATCTTTAAAAATGTAAAAGCCTATATTTTGTTTAAACTTGATTGAATTGAACGGTGTCCAAACCACTGCACGACTTGCAATAATCATAACCATATTTTTTTCTTTATTTATTGTTCTTATATTACTAAATTATTTCAAAAAAAAAGAACTTAATTGAACTAATGAACTAATACACGAACTAGTTTATCATTGGGTTATGAACTAAATTGAGCGCTCTCTGTGATGACCGGTTAGGCCCAAGACTACAAAAAAACACATGTAAATCATTTTAGGCTTGTTGAAAAAATATCGATATATCGATTTTTAGTCGAAATATTTTTATCCGATATATCGGTACAAAATATCCAATATCCAATTCCTATTTCTTATCTCTACACTCCATTCCATACTATTTCTTTTATTTCAGTTAGTTCAGTTACTTCACTAGTTTATTACACTTTAGTAGTTCTAATGAAATGTTCGATAAATAAAATAATTTTAAACAAAAACGTGAACCGACTTCAAACTAAAAAGTAAGAAATAACTTTACAAACAGACTTCAATAATAAGGTATTTTTGGAGTCTGTGCCCAAGTTCATCCTCAGTTTAACCTCAAGTAACCTCATTTTTACACATAATATGCCAAACATATCTTATTAAGTATTGAAGTCTGTTTGTAAAGTTATTTCTTACTTTTTAGTTTGAAGTCAGTTCTGATTTTTGTTAAAAATTAATTAATTTATAATTACGTGTGAAAATTAAACATATTATTAATTTTTTTTAAACAACTTATGACGATGATTTGTAAATTTGTTATGTGCATTTTTAAAGAACATTAAATCTCTCTTTCCATTGTACATTATTGTACGGTGCAACCGTCAGCGCGTTTTTCGTATAGCACGCGCCGGTCACATTTTCAATTTAGTATGCATTTGGGATACTAACATATCGCGCGCGTACTCATAGCAACATCATTATCATACCTACAGTGTACAACAATAAATATTATAAACTTTAACAACATCTTTTCTTTGACTATCGTATGGTGTCGATACTAGCCCGTACAATTATAATAAATGAATAAAATATTACCTAAGTACATATTTACCTACATACTTCTTTTTTAGTAAAATATATTAAGGTACCTACATTTCATGATTTCTTCATGACTTAAAACTCGTCTGCAAAAATGAGGTTACTTGAGGTTAAACTGAGGATGAACTTGGGCACAGACTCCAAAAATACCTTATTATTGAAGTCTGTTTGTAAAGTTATTTCTTACTTTTTAGTTTGAAGTCGGTTCACGTTTTTGTTTAAAATTATTTTATATAATGCTTTTTAGTTGTCATAGTTTCACTTCCACTCTATTATCTGACTCTGGTATCTTAGTTTTAATGCTTCATCGTAGGTTGCGGCAACTGGCTACTTAATGGTAACCTTACGGATTACCATTATTAATGTTTAAATATATAATTTGTACAGTTTATTTAAATGAACTTGCTTTAAACACGATTTAATTATTCCTATTTTATAACGAGATCCGCTACATCATTAGCATCGAAGGTGGTCAATGTTTATATAGTTCTGCAAAGGTAATGTGACCAACAATAATAATTTATCAACTTGGTTCCTTAACTGTTATCCGTTGAGGAGTTCCACTCTGTATCTTCGAAACTCTTCATCAGATCATCACCTACTTAATATGGGACCAAATTCAAAGTAACAGCTCCCAAACCAAAAAAAAACAATTCAAATTGGTTACCAAATAACGGAATACGGCGGTCAGAAATATAAAATAAAAACGATTTCCACTCCATCATCATACTCGAAGGTGATCAATGTCTACATAATCAAATCTGGTAACAAATGACGGAATGCGGCGATAACAAATATAAAAAAAAATTGGCAAGTATACTAAAACTCTGATAAACCGGAGGCCGGAGGGATGGCCTGTTCGGAAATAGGTAACTACTGCATTAGATCCGTTTTCATAGGTACTTGGGAAAATCATGGATACCCGTCGCTAGTATTTGTTACTATACATGGCAGAGCTATGCGAAACTTTTACAGTCTAAAAACCTTATGCTTTCATAGGAAGTGGCAACTGGCTTCTCAATGGTAACCTTACGGACACCATAATTATAGTTTAAATGTAATTATAATTTTTATGGTTTATTTAAGTGAACTTTTAAACACGATTTAATTATTCCTATCTTGTAACGAGTTCCACTCCATCATCAGATTCGAAGGTGGTCAATGTCTATATAGCTCTGCAAAGGTAATGTGACTAACAATAATATTTTTTTAACCCGGTTCCTTAACTCTTATCCATTAAGGAGTTCTACTCTGTATCTCATAAACTCTTCATCAGATCATCACCTACTTAATATGGGACCAAATTCAAAGTAACAGCTCTCAAACCAAAAAAAAAACAATTCAAATTGGTTACCAAATGACGGAATACGGCGGTCAGAAATATAAAATAAAAACGAGTTCCACTCCATCATCAGACTCGAAGGTGGTCAATGTCTACATAGTTCTGCAAAGGTAATGTGACCAATAATAATATTTTTTTAACCCGGTTCCTTAACTCTTATCCGTTGAAGAGTTCCACTCTGTATCTCCGAAACTCTTCATCAGATCAACACTAACTTAATATGGGACCAAATTCAAAGTAACATCTACCCAACCAAAAAGAAAAAAATCAAATCGGTTAACAAATGACGGAATGCGGCGATAACAAATATAAAAAAAAAAAAAAAAAAAAACATACAGACGAATTGAGAACCTCCTCCTTTTTTTGAAGTCGGTTAATTATTAATAAATTGTCCTTTCGGACGAACAGTTTTGAGCATGTGCAAGACGAAGAAAGTTGTTAGTAAAATTTATAAAAGTACGCAGCATTGATGTCTTTTATGAGCATGTCAATCGACTTTATTTATTTAAAAAAATATTATTATGAAATAATAACAAATTAATTAATTTAATTTTTTTTAACACATGGTTAATTATTTTATTGAAACTCTTAATAAATTAAATTATATACAACTATTTACATAACTTATAACAAAAAAAATGAATAGAATAAAAATAAATAAAAATAAAATTTTATAAATAAAATAATGATTCCAAACCACTGTCCTGCGGCAGGGTACCCAAGATGCTGGCTGCATTCCCCCTTTGGATAGCAATACTTATCCTTTGTCCAAAGAAGGATCCAGCTCTTTGGTCCCCAGTAACGTGACTTAACCGAAAAGATAAGTCTTTAAAAAATGTTTTAGCTTCCGGACCCCACGGACCCAGAGTTTCAACTCCAAAGGCACAAACATGTAGCTCTCACCTAGAACTGCATATTTGCGCCTCTTGGCGCTCTCAGCCGCCTCGGCCGCTGCGCCTGCCCGTGACGCGGTCGCCGGAATATGGGACGGAGCCAGGGTATCCACACAAGTGGCGTCCCACACAAGCGACCTGCCTTGTTTCCAAGGTACGAGTGTCATACCATCGGGCTTCTTGCCATCATCACGTACAATACCATTCGGCTCTAGACAAGCCGGCACGTTGATGGTGACAAGGGCCCTCCGGATGACATCGTTCAGGCAGGCGTGTCGCGATAAGCGACCAGCACTACGACGGCATGAAAGTCCGTGATGTCCGAGAGCGTTTACGTTCTCGCCGCAAGGGCAGCGGTGTGGCTCATTCACTTTAATCCTAACCGCAGGCAAATAGATATAGAAAAAGAAGTATTATCTAAAAAAGTACCTAAAGAAAAAGATGGTAATGCGTGTAACCAAAAACCTGACTCCCTCAGAGACAGCTAAGAGACGAGCCCGTTCCGATTGATTATTTATTTCTTATTTCATTTTCATTTTCAAACTATTTTAATTTTTCTTTTTCAAAACGATAATGTTTTAAGTTTTCGATAGTATTCAGCACAAATACATATTTAAAATTTAACTTATTAGATATTAGGAAAAATTACTCTGACAAACTCAACAATATATGACATTCAAAATATGTATAAAAATATAATAAAAAACTAAATGATGTGCAGCCAGTTCTGCACATACTCCCCTTTTTTACGTTGAAGGAGAACAGGAATCATAGTCGCCTCAGAAGGTATTTGATCAGTCTTGTTGCTGGTCGTTTCAGTGCGCCATATGCAGTGCGTTACTTGTTACTCTTGACTATTCCATCATCACCAGGAAATATTCTTACGATTCGTCCGAATGGCCAAGATCCTTGAGGAAAATCGCAGTTGTGTGTGTGTCCACAATATCGCCTTCTTGTAGGTTTATCTTAGAGTAATCTTGGCGGCGTGGTAGTAGCGTTAGCAATTCATTAAGCCACACCAAAATAAATCTGTGAGTCTTAAGGATTTCCTCCATTGCTCGCAGTAAGTAGACGGTCTTAAAAGAAGGAATTGGGTGCCCTGGAGATGAAGCCAGAAGATGAGGATTCAAAGGTTCGGTGCAATCAGCACCCGTGAGCGGGCCTTGCTGAAGATATCCACTTCGGTAGCACGTCGATTCTTGCAACTTTGACAAAGCTGTACGAAGACTTCATAGTGCTTCTTAAATTTAGAATCTATTTGCCTTGACGAAGTCGCTAACTACCACCTCTGTGTAAGATGGACGCATTTTGTTTCTTCAAAACGACCAGATGAAATCATAAATTTCTTCTTATAATTAGATGACCTGTGAGGCGACTATTGGCCGACATGGAAGCGCCGGCGGGAGATGCGAATTATCTTATGCGGTGCGTTAGGGGTTGTTGCTTTTGTCGCATTGTCCTGGACATGCAAAGATCGCAGCTCTCTTACAAATATCATAAAATCTAACTGTTATAATTCTCTCACCCTACTTGATGTTATTTCACATAGAACATTTTCCCAGTCTGACATTCGTAGAAAAATAATAACAACAAAAAGTGAATGATGGAGATTTAAAGCAGGCGTGTCGCTCTTGGATGACATCACTAACTTAGTAAACCTAATGTTAGAGGGTAGGGTACATCATGAAATCACAAACATCTTATATGGTGCAAATCTATGTGCCCTCAATAAAAAGGATGGAGGAATACGTCCGATCGCCTTGGGCTGCACTTTTCGCGGCCTTGTTTCTAAAACCTGCTGTCGACAAATAAATGCAACAGTATCTTCAGAGTGCTCACCTGTACAGTTAGGTTTTGGAATCAAGGGAGGCTGTGAGGCTGCAGTCCACGCTGCTCGTACTTTTTTGTCAAATAACTGAGGTGAAGTTTTGTTAAAGTTAGATGTGAAAAATGCTTTTAACTCCGTTGCTACAAGAAATTAAAAAATAACACCTTCAATTTATAAGTACCGTTGGCAATGTTATGGTTTTCCTTCTAAATTAATGTACAAATCAAATGCGGCCCTCTTGGGCCGGCAATATTCAGTCTTGCAATACAGCCTATTATTTCGGGTTTAAACTCAAAATTTAATATTTGGTATTTAGACGACGGGACCATAGGAGGTGAAGTGAGTTCTGTTCTCAGCAATTTACACACAATCATTCAAAAATTTTGTTCAATAGGTCTTGATATTAACCCTTCAAAATGTGAACTATATATAAATGAATCATTAGATGATTTTGAAAAATCAAAAATAGTTAAATAAATCAAAATTTTAACCAAAGACTCACTTCAACTCCTAGGTGCCCCAGTTTTTTTAGCAGTTTTAGAAAGTATCGATACCTCAATACCTCAAAAGTATCGGAACAAAAGTATCGATTCCAAAAGTACTTGTTATCGTAACAAAAGTGTCAATAGGGTATTTCGCACCATGCAAGAAAAAATCCAAAATTATGTAATATTGATAGATTTTGTTAAAAGCAAGTGAAAAATGACGATTTCTGTTCTAACAAATGTAGTATACATTTATTATTTCAATTTTAAAATTCAGGTTTTTTAATCTGTTTTGCAAATGTCAAAAACGCTATACGCCATGCAAGCTATCGGCGTGACGTCATTAGCAGTGTAAATAAACAATGGAGTATAACTTTCTTCCTTTACTGACATGTATTGTTTACACTGCGAGTGACGTCACAAGCATGTTACATACGCGACCCAGATGGAACCACGGAAGACATAATGTGGGTTAATTCCACGTGCGTCCTCAATTGAGATGTCGCTGACTCGACATCGATGACCGCGGAAGCGGCAGAGCGCGCTTGGTCAAGGCGCATCCTCAATTCGTCAGCATTTAATAGTTTTCTTGACAATCATAATTATAATATTTCATCACTATATAGCTGAGTCTCGCATCGACCAGTAATATTCACAATTTGTAATTTTAATTAATTTAATAAAAATAATTTTAAGTACGACCGTGTTTTCGCTGGGATTTTTGAAATTTAAATTGAAAAGTCTTTTTTACATAATATTTGTTTGCAAAAATTTTTTTTCCAATTTTTTTATGGGTTTTTATGACTTACGAATTCATATAAAAAGCTTTTTGACATAGGCCGTAATACCCTATACCCTGAGGTATCGAAACTTTGTGCCTAATCGGACATCTGCGAGTTCGCACTAGTACGTTTGCGATAGTGTACTAGTACATCTTATTAGTACATTTAGTACTAATAGTACAGTTATCACACAGCGACCAGTGTAATAACCGTTAACCGGTCCAACCCAATTTGATTTTCCTTCATTACGTTAACAGGCTTAGGACTGTCTTCTGACATTCTAACTATTGAATTGAGTAGGTCTGTATCATTACCTAAATCCTAATTATTAAAATTGTAAATAATATTAAGTTATATGAAAAACAAGATACCATAATAAATGATCACTTAGAAGTTAAGTCAGGGATTTTTATTAGTTCAAGGAATTCGATAATCACAATTGTTTTTATACTTAACCATATCAAAGTATCAGGTAAAAAAGAAGAAATAATTTTACTTTCTAAAATTAAATGTTTTTGTTACATTAGGTATATTATAACAAAAAAACTGACTTCTAATAATAATTGTAACTCTAAAACATTTGTTAAGGAGAGGCGAAGTCAGGAAACTAAGCACACAGCCATCTTGTGAATAGAAAAATTCGCATGTCGATTCACTGAATCGGTTCAGTGTACTCTTATAAGTCTGTGAGTGTTCCATATAAAGAATCGATTTATTTGGCCCACAAAATCGATTCTTCGATTAAACTATCTCAGATCGCCATCCATACACACACTGAGTGCGTCTCACTTTAACATGCATGTTAAAGTGAGACGCATTTAGTGTACTATTGTCCAAAATGTCCGATAACTTTAGTACAGTGCCGGGTAACATCACCTAATAGTACATCATACGCGTACTACACAAGACTACTTTTTGCGTATGCCTCCCTAGAAACAAAATGGACGGATATGGTGTGTAGTGGCTACTTGAATATTCTAATGTTTTGTGTAAAATTCCGAGTTTTCGTGTTGAATCTCAATAAGACATATATATAGCGTTAAATATTTTCTCTTGACTTTATAATTATTCAATGATTTTATTGTTGACTATCTAACTTATAAAAATTTGTGAGGTGGAGAATGGTATCCATTTTGTGATCAACCGTGTTGTGTGGCGCTTTTCGTAAGTACAAAATTTTGTTGAAAAATTAAGCTAAAAGGTCGTGAATATAATTTTATTATCACTGATCTTTTATGTTCTCTTTGAATGATATGGTGGTCAGAAGAATTGGTTCACGCAAAAATATGTTATTGTGATAAAATGCTAGCGTATCATAGTAGGTATAAGGTACTTACTTTCATTTACCGCGTCGATATAAATGTGACTGATATCATTTGTGTTTACTGTTCCCTAAATTATTAAGCCGGTTTCTAATGTTTATAATCTTCATGAAATCTAAATGACATTACCAGAAAATGTGTAGTATTATTACTAACTGCTAAGCTGTTGTACTAAGCACCATTTTTCCTCGCACAGTCTCTGGTTATATATTAAATGACTGGTCAATTTCATGTAACTATGTACATACAGAAAGTTTTAAAATTAATTCTTTTGTACATACATTATAATTTAATTAAAGCAGCGGATGATCCTACTTATTGATGCTTTATAACTAACGGGAAAAGTTGTATCGCTATATGTCGACAATATTCATAAGCGTATAGCTTTTCCCCTTTGTTGTATAAGTATATTTCAACGTGAAGAGAATGGAGCACAACTTTACAATCGAAAGAAGATGAACCTGCAAATTTCTTTAGCTCGGAGAGTGATACTTGCTGACATCCACTTTATCATTTAACAGCAGAATGCAAGGTCTTAATGTTGGGTTTCAATTTAATAAACAATCTTCAGATATGGATAGAAGTAAGATACTATTTGGTTGTCAAAACACTAATTTTAATTTAAATGTAACAATCATATCTGATGATTGATTATTTATTGTGTCCAACTATAAATGAGCCTAAAGTTACCTGAAATTTGGAAATAGGTATTTGTCATGCTTAATAAATTAAAAAAGGAGAGCAAGTAAGAATTACAAAGCCATGGTATCCAGATTAAAATAGACATTCCCCCTTGCATGAATTCCAAAGAACCTGAAAATTTACTTTGCACAGATGTTATGAGATGGTAAAATTGGACAGTGTCATTTTGAAAATGTATATATCGACAACTATGTGGAATCTACAAACGGGAGTTTTACTCTTATATTTGTTCATTTATGCTGTAAACGGTTCATCAAAAAAATTACAATGTCTGATTTACTGTCTCATAACATACTGTGCTTTGTAAAGAAATTTTTAAGTCTCCATTGATCTCATGTGTATAATACAGTGTTTTTTGAATTTTGCCAAAATAGTAATGCCAAACTTATTTACCTTAAATTATATGAAATTTAGTTTCTTTTTGCCAGAAACTTTCACACCAATTCTGTTCACCTTCCCTATTATGATGCGAAAATCCAAACAACTTATACTTGTTAGCCCTAATAATAATAAAGCCCTAACCATCATAAACCAACACTCGATTCCAATATTTAGTAAGAACTAAGTAACTCTTCCCCTTCCCACCCTCAACCACGTTATTTTTTTTCAAAAGTCCTATCTTAACAGACATTAAGGTTTATAAACCTAGTATGTTCTATGTTATATTCCTCATATTTAGACCATTGCTGACTTTCTTGTAGATGTTATCTGTTCTATAAAAGTCTAGTACCTACATAATTTTATTTTATCATCAATAGTTAAAAAATTAAAATAAATGAAATTAGTAGTTGTTTTTTGCATGCCAAGTAAGCAGCACAATCTCCTGAATAATAAATGAACTATTTACACAAATTCATGTGTTATAAAAAACCTACATCGATTTTATTAACATTAACCGATTTGTTGCTGATGGCACTACAGGCGTGTCATACATTTTTTTAACTTGTGACTTATGACACAATTATAGGTTTGTCGTTTTTTTATCGATTGTAACACCCTCAAATTAAGTTTTAGAAGGGTATGTCTAGAACAAAACTATCAAGATTTTCCACATTGACCAAGCTTCTGGATATTGTGTGAATTCCAAAGTTGCAGGGATTGACAACATTTTCACATTAAGTTTCATCATTGTCATAGTTTTCTGTTTCAGGAATGTATTTGCGTTTTTGATTTAATTCCAAAAAAGGCACCATGTGAATTCGTACCCCACAAATTGTCTTTTGTAATAAATGAATAGCCTCCAAATTGAAAAAAATGTTTCTAAAAATTAGTTGTATTGACCAATTTCTTGAATACAACAAAAAAATGAAACAACATCACAAAAGGTTTGAAACATCTATCAATGTAAAGTCACTTACCTTCCATTTCAGGAAAAAAACGTAGTTTACCTCTTCAAAACCAATTTAATTCATGTATTGTGCCATACACACCTCCAGGAAGTTGGCACCGCACTTTAGAGTAACAACAATTTTGAAGCTTGTTCCGGATTGTTCTAGGTTTGTTCTACTTTGTTCCAAAACTGCATAGGCCTGAGAATGAAACTTTCAGAAATAATGAAAAAAAAAACCATTTTTGAGCTGGCACAGCACTTTGAAGGTATTGCGATTTTGACGGTTGTTCCAGGTTCCAGAAAAACCATTAGAATCTCAATTTGAAAAGTTGAATAAATTTCGCGAAAAATAAATTTTTTTCGAAGGCAATATTTTGGAACAGAATAGAACAAAGCTACAACAACCTGGAACAACCGCTAAAATCGCCAAAAATAGCTAGAACAACAGAACATTTATTTAAATCTCGATAGCTCGATGTGCTTGCTCAAAATTGATTTTTCGTGAAATTTGTGAAAAATAAATTTTCTTCGAACGCAATATTTTGGAACAGAATAGAACAAAGATAGAACAACCTGGAACAACCGCTCAAATCGCCAAAAATAGCTAGATCAACTTGGAAAACCATTAGAATCTCGATTTCAAGTTTCATAAATTTCGCGAAACATAAATTTTATTCAAAGGAAATTGCCAAAAATTGCTAGAACAACTCAGGACAACCATTTGAATCGTGATAGCTCTATGTACTTGCTCAAAATTTATAAGAAATATTTTTTTCTCGAACTCAACAATTTGGAACAATATAGAACAAACTAGAACAACCTGGAATAACTGTCAAAATCGCAATACCTTCAAAGTGCGGTGCCAGCCCAAAAATGGTTTTTTTTTTTCATTTTTTCTGAAAGTTTCATTCTCAGCCCTATACCATTTTGGAACAAAGTAGAACAAACCGGAACAAGCTTCAAAATTGTTGTTACTCTAAAGTCCGGTGCCAACTTCCTGGAGGTGCCGTACACCCCCGTAGTTTGATGGTAACACAACTTGAATCAAGTCTAAGAAAAAGCAACAAAATTATGTGGTGTAATGGGACACCAGGTAGGAACTAAGTTCCTTCGGATAATTTAAAAATATTTGTGTGATGAGCATACTACACGGGCGCGAATACTAGAGACCTGGCTCGAATAAAGTTTGTCTATAGTAATGAGTGCAAAAAAAATTTTTGAAAAAAATTTAATATGTTGTCTTATAAATTGATTTTTATTTTTGTAGTCAGGCTTTATTATATTATTATAACTAAAATAACAATTTCCATTATAAATTTAGGTCCATTGAAATTCCACCGTATTAGTCCGGAATTTAAGCACCAAAATATATCAGTCTGCTCTGCATAAAATCCTTCTACGTGATTTTTCGATTGGATTATGTCAGAGGATGCCTCCTAAGTATAAAACCGAGTTTCTGTCGCCCGAAACCGCGAGCGTTAGCCGCCATCTTGGAAGCAGTATTTTTGCATATATCTCGTAAATGGTAAGTTTTACGTTAAAAATAGAAGAAATCTTTTTTGTATAGGACAAAATTTCCCGTCTTCTTTATACCAAACTCTTCCCCCTATTGTTGATATTTCCCATATATTCAAATTTTATTCTTTATTTTCGATTTCTCATAAAAAATCTATAAAATATATCAAAAAAGTGAATGAATTTTTTTTTACTTTTCGATTTTCAAGTTTCGCTATCTCGCAAACTAAGCGAGATATCGAAAAATTTTATTCTTTCATTTCGTTTTGTTTTGTCGAGATCTATACGAATCAGATATTGCAATTCAAAATATCAGAGCAGTTTATCTTGCTCAAATAAATAATATTTAATTCTAATAACATTGATCATTAGTGCTTTTGTAATGGTAAACTGTCATACAAATTTTTAATATATTTGTGCTATTAAAAATATCATGTTTCAGCCCATATTAGTTTATACTGTTAAAGCTATTATGTTCATGGTCTTCAAGTGATTTTGTTCGCCTCCGTATGTTGTTTTAAATAATAAGTCTAAAATGCCCTTGGATTTTAATTTCACTAATTAATTAGATTGATTTTTAACATTACCCAGTCAGCATTGGGTAGATCTAGGTGAGTATGGGTAAAGCCCGAATTAAAATTTATTTTACTTATTATTCGGAGTTTACCCACAAAACGTGAGTAATACTAAGTCAACCCCGGTAAACCTTGGTTTACTCCATCTTCTAGCATTACCCGTAACATATACCTTAAATAGGGCGGCATCTGTGGGCAAGCAGTTGAACCACATGATCAAATATTTCTCGAAAAATGTTTACCAACTCTTGGACTATGATCAAACACTTATTGAAAAATGCCTATCAGCTTTTGGACTATCATCCAACACTCCTCGAAAAAAGCCTCCCAACTCTTGGACTATGATCAAACACTTCTCGAAAAATGTCTACTAACTCTTGGACTAAGATCGAACACGTTCAACAAGTTCATCATCAACAAGTTCAAATATTATATCGTCACTTCCGTTACATATTTTTCTTACGGTTTGCCTCACATTTTTTTCAGTTCGGTCGCGCAGCATAATCCATATCTCCTCTAAGCCTGCTGAAAGGAACTTTCGATCCAAAAAGCATGTGGTTTTATAGACATGGCTAATGGCACAATAGTCGTGCCATCAACTGTTATGGCGCTTGAAAAGCCAGTCATGTCATAGAAAATTTGTTCACAGTTATGGCAAAAAGTTTGAGAAAATAGGCGCCGCAACAAATCGGTTAACCGATTAACAGATGGTGTTGAAACATCATAATATTTAAAATAGTTATTTTAATATTTCTTACCCCTTTTTAACCGAGTTACGCGATGAGTTGCAATAAAATACAAAAAAGTCTTCTAACAATGAAATGTGCAAAATACGTATAAAACTTCCTTATTTATCCAGCTTTCTAATGAGGTATATATAGATTAGATTGTTTACTGCAATTACTAAGTCAATCTATGGATACATACATGGATTTCACAAATTTTTACGGTGCAAGAACTGAGTTATGTTTTTGATGGCGTGAACATAAACAATGTTGAACTTGTAAAAAAAACCCAAGTAATTGCAGTAAACAATCTAATCTAAATATACCTCATTAGAAAGCTGGATAAATAAGGAAGTTTTTTTACGTATTTTGCACATTTAGTTTATTAGACTTCTTTAAAAATAAACAGCAACTATTTGTATGAAAGTGAGTAAAAAATTTCAGAATTTTTTGCTTCTTAGGCTACAATATCAAATCTGTAGAAGTTTTGATGCATTTTTTTACTTATTATTGAAGCTACAAATGTGAAGTACTCCAAAATAAAAAATCCCAATCTTATCAAGTAGTTTTTTTATTGTGGCACTTTAGTTAGCCTGAAAATGACTTTTCTTCAAATATCTCGAAAACCGTTGAACTTTGGATAGAGCATCAAATAAATGATTAAATGATTGCTTTTGAGCGTATCTGCATGCCCTTCACAAACAAATCAGCCTGTATATTGCGCGAATAGCCCTCTACTTCAGTACATAGAGAGTTTATATATTTGCTGCATTGCCCCACATTAAGATGCCGTAAGACATAACACTGTAGAAGTAAATGAAGTAAACCAATCTAGCATTGTTTACATTGGTAAGAGATCTTATTTTCCTAACTGCAAAGACCGCAGAACTAAGTTTAGCCAACTTACAAATATGGGGTACCCATTGTAATTTCGAATCAACAGTGATTCAAAGAAAACAATCTGTGTCCACAAAATTCAGTTCTTGACCATTAAATATTGGTTAAGTATCAACATACTTGACATTGTCAGTAACCCATTAATGACCCACTACAGGGTCGGGTCTCCTCTCACAATGAGAAGGATGTAGGCCTTAGTCCACCATGCTGGCCTAGTGCGGGTTGGTGGACTTCACATGCCTTTGAGAACTTTTTTTTTCTGAACTCAGGCATGCAGGTTTCCTCACGATGTTTTCCTTCACCGTAACAGCAGGTGATATATAATTTTTATAAAGTGCACATAACTTTTTTTTACAAAGTCATTGGTGCGTGCCACTGGGATTCGAACCCGGACCCCTCGATTCGAGGTCGAATTCTAAGCCACTGGGCTATCACCGCTTTACATTAGGTGCCGAAAATTTAATACAATTAGTCTGTTTACTATTCAGACAAATAGACCGTCATTCCAGTCAGGAATGCTGGATGCTGGATGTACCATTCCAGTGCAGCTTCACAGTATTCCAGTGGCATTCCAGGGCTGGACCCGAATGCTAGACTGGACTAATGTGAACGGGGTATTATCAGATGCCTACCTCATATAAAGAACACACCCTTCAAGTTTCAGATCTTTACGATCAGCGATTTAGGCTGTGTGTTGTCAGTCATTCAGGACAAAGCATTTTATATAATGACTAGCTGACCCCGCAAACATTGTTTTGCTATATAAATTATCGAGCGAGAATAAAATTATTAAAAATAGGGATTGTTGATAGAAGGGTGAAAATTTAGGGTTGTATGTATTTATGATGCCACATTATTGAAACATTTAAAATCACTTAGGGGTATGAAAAATAGACAGTAGCCGATTCTCAGACCTACTGAATATGCATATAAAATTTCATAAAAATCAATCAAGCCGTTTTGGAGGAGTATGGTAGTTACCATTTTAGTTAAAACTGTGACATGTGGGTTGTCCACACCTAACATTTTTATTTTTACACAATTTTTTTATTTTTATTTTTCAATAATGTGGCATTAAAAATACACAAAACCCTAAATTTTCACCCTTCTATCAACAACCTCTATTTTTAATAGTCTATTTTTAACGCTCGATAACTTATATGGCAAAACAACGTTTGCGGGGTCAGCTAGTATTTTATAAATTCTGGTTGTAATAATAACAGTAGTAAAGTATGTACTTAGTTGCATTCAGGCATTCTAGAAGCGACATATACAAAAAATCCTTTCCTATTAACGCGGGTAGCACACCTCCACCGCGAAATCGCGAAATGCTTGAATGTTTCGCCCATATTACAAACTACTTATCCGTCTATGTTGCTTAGTTAGGTTAGGTTAGTTTAGACTATCGCATTTGTAATTGAATTGTTAGGTTTGGAGCGGTCCCCCAACGCGATGTATTTTTTTTTAGAATTATTGATACTTACTCGTACATACTTAGGTACTTGAAGATTTAGTTTCTTTCATCATTTTTTATTTTTTTAAAGCGAACTCAGGTTATTTTGTTGGAGGTATTTTAAATTTAATTTTTATTTTATACTTTTTATAGGTACACACTTATTATAATGTAGGTTTTGTTAAGTTGTTAATACACAGATTCTTGTCGAAATTTCGGATTGCCATCCTCTATTTCTCTCCACCACATATATTTGCAGATATTGGGTATTTTGCCCACCACATATATTTGCAGATATTGGGTATTTACTCCCAGAGTTTTTTCAGGGCTCAACCGATATTCATTGAACTTATTATTTTGTAATGTGCACGTGATGGGCTTTCCTTTGAGACCCCACGTTATTCTTCCCCATTTTCACCCCCCACAACTTTTAAACGACTCAACCGATTTTCATCAAACATGTCTAAGAACACTCGCCCGTAACTCACCTTTCATACAAAAAAACTAAATTGAAATCGCTTCATCCGTTCGCGAGCTACAGTGCTACAGACAAGACAGACAGACAGACAGATACGTCAAACTTATAACACCCCTCCTTTTGCATCAGGCGTTAAAAAATGAGTCTCAATGTTCCACCCGTCACATTGGAATGCCCCCTGTATAGATTCAGATTTATAAAAAAAACTAATTTCTAATATAATAATAAACTGCTCAACCCCCTGATTATTATTGAAAATTTCTTCGGAAAATTCTTTTTTGTAGGGTTATCACTATCACCCACATATACTGTTTCTCAGCAATTTAAATAATAAAATTACAAAATTAGTTTGAATCAACCCTAATTGGGTGTTTAAAGTTTCCCATAAAAATGCTGATTTTATGTTTTTAGATTTTTTTTTTGTGTTGTTCCTTAGTCAAATCAGCCAGTAATTATTTGTACTATCACCTACTAAAGGAACTAGGTAGGCTTACCCAGTAACCCTGCATATGAATACATACATTTTCATATAGATTTACATGACATGCCTTCCTTGGGCTGCACCTTAAAGAGACAAGAGCAATCTTAAAGAGACAAGACTGCCTTTTTCTTTTTTATTTTAAATTGTAGTTGTTTGTTGATGTGTCTGTTTCTGGTGTGCAAATGAAGAATATTTATCAATACAATATAATTTTATTGTTGTTGTGTACCAAAATTGTTAACAATAGTAATATTGTAAATATTTGTTTTCTTTGCTATGTATTGTCTTCAAATTTTGTAATTAAATAAAATATAATTCATATAAAAATACTTACAGATTACAATGGGTGCTATAAGCGATTATGGGATTCTTAAACAAAAAATAATTATAATTCACTCATGAAAGAGTGATGGACTCATACAATCTTTTTGGCGATGATGGAAGCGGTATGTTGGAAGGACTTACTGATCTTGGTGGATCAGACGGATTCACAGGCAGTTCAGCTACGGGGGTAGCTGGAGATAGTAAAGACACTCCTGAAAATAGGTACTTATAACTACATTTTCAACTCCTATTTTATTGATTTGCTTTTGAATTTGTAGAATTGTATTTTTTATTAAAGAAAGTAGAACTACAATATTTCATTCCATTTTAGCTATAGGCAACCATACAACCCTAGCAGTGTGGCTCCAGAAGGCACGATTCAAAAACTGGCGTCATTTGGGGGAGCTGGTCCTAGCAGCACCCAGCCAGTACCAAATGCTGGCGCAGGCCCTCCAGCACCAGACTACCATGACTATGGAAACTATCCACGCCCTCGGTTACCTCAACCTCATGGCCCACTACACCCATCACACCATGTACACCCGTCACACTCATACCCTGGATATCATCCAGGCGCAGAACCTATGTACACCATGCCAGAACAAGGTAAATATTGATTACAAATATTTAAAATTTTAGATCTACAATGTACTAACAAATTTTTTTATCGATTTTCGTTTGTAACTGTATTATTTTTATTTGTAAGATTAAAGGTTATCACCTAAATTATTACTATAGTAAATGTTTTAGAAAATTTAATTGTTTTTACCCAACTGTGACAAGGAGGGTTATGTTTTTCGAGTATGTTGTATGTTTCTTTGGCACACTCTGCAGCCTAAACGGCTTGATGGATTTTAGCTTGAGAGGTGTCGTTGGATTCGTCTCAATCGTGAGAGTGACACTGGGTACCTAAAATATCCAAACAATATGATTGACTTTTAGAGCCCAATTAAACAACTAAAAAAATAAATCAAATTGTATCGAGTGGGGTACCAAAATGAAGGATTTCATGACATTACAAAAATGTAAAGTTAAAAAAAGAAAATGAAATAAAACAAATGATAAAAAATAAATATACGACGTCGATCAAATATATTATAGTCTGTTGAAGTACTGCTTGCGCGAAGAATTTAGATGTGGTTGAGACAAATCTGTATACATATTAACACTGTGTGCACCTGTGTCACTAGTTTGTGAGGCGTAAGCACAGCTTTGTATAAGTATGTGTGCGTATAGATTGTGGGTATCACCTAATAGGTATCACCTATTAGGTATAAATAAGGAAAATATTGCGCGGAGCACGCGAAAGAAAAGTTTTAAATTTTACTGATTTACTGAAAATTATAGCGCAGCGGTGATAGCCCAGTGGCTTAGAATTCGACCTCGAATCGAGGGATCCGGGTTCGAATCCCAGTGGCACGCACCAATGACTTTGTAATAAAAGTTATGTGCGATTTATGAAATTAAATATCACCTGCTGTTACGGTGAAGGAAAACATCGTGAGGAAACCTGTATGCCTGAGAGTTCACAAAAAAAATGTTCTCAAAGGCATGTGAAGTCCACCAACCCGCACTAGGCCAGCGTGGTGGACGGCGGCCTACATCCTTCTAATTGTGAGAGGAGACCCGACCCTGTAGTGGGTCATTAATGGGTACTGACATGACTGAAAATTTATAAGCTTATTGAAAAAATTAACGCAATAATCTGATAATAACGAAGGTCTGCTAATATAATGGTTAAATGAATAAATATTAACAAACAACGTTGTAGTTTAGTATAAGAATTCAGAAAAGGGGTAACTGCAATTTTTTTTTATCGAGGCTACTTTGTCAAAATGTGTTTCGACGACAACTTTCTGGTTCGGAATACGGTCTAGAATAACATATATTTTTCCCATTGTAAAATACTTTGTAATTTTTGCTGGAAATGAAAAATAAGAATAGCAAATTTGCTGAATTACATGTTATCAGCGCCTTAATGGCAGCCCCAGACGGATTGTCTTGGGTTCAATTTCTTGGTTTTCAAGTCGGGGTTTATTAATTATTTTATGCTTTTTTAATTTTATTATATATTAACCTTCGTGGGTTTTTTCAAAATTTTTAATTCTGTTTTTTATTTGATTGTGTTATTTACTAAGGGAAATCGAGGTGTGAAATGGTTTTAAAAGTTAAATTACTATTAAACTACGTTGAATTAGACTGTGATTTTTAATAGGGTCTAAATTCGAGGTTATCTGAACCACGCCTGAACAATCCCTGAACAACGCCTGGAATGACAGAGGCCTAATAGCATCCACAACACTGGGATTCTAGTATGGGCATATTGTACATTACTATTAATTTTATGTTTATATATTTTTTTGCTCGTAGGTATTGGTGATATGGGGGTATGGGGTGGTGGACCCGGAAGCAACAGGTACACACCAATCACTCCTGGCTACAGACACTCCTATGAACACCAACAGAAACTGCATCAGTACTCTCCCCAACAGGTAATATGAGTGAAATTAGAAAAACCAATTTCCATAATTGCTACAAAAATTGATTCACTGTTCGTTATAGTGAAAGAGCTACTGAACCATCTAATTATCCCGTTATATTTTATTATCAGCCAATTTTTTTTTATATCCAGCAAGGCCACAATTTTAATATTATGTTATTATAATATAAATTAAGTTTAAAAAAAATTGCCAACCTATTTAGACGGTTGCAAGTATGTGCCAGACGTTAGCAAAGTTGTCGTTGTGATAGTTATTTATATCCTGCTCCCTACAAGGCTCATATTTCAAGGTAACATTCTTTCAATTAAAAAAAAAATGTTAACAGCCAGAACATTCTATTGGTTGCAAGTACTTGTCAGACGAGTATTCAGGTTGAATTTACCTAGCATGCATGTGTGGCAATATCCGAAACTATGAAGAATAGCGAAAAATGCTGACAGGGGTCAGGGACTCGATTTTGATGAAAATTAAAACTGCATCATTGGATTTTTGAAAAATCGATATTCCTAGCCAGGAATCGAACCCATTGATTAAAAAAAATTATTACACCATTCGATAGTATCACTAATAAAGAACGAGTTCTACAAAATAATGACATACGGAAAATTTTAGGATAGAGCTCATTTTTAACAAAATGCGTTTTTTTCATACAAACCTTAACTGATTACTTAGCGATCAAAATAATGGCCACTGTCCCTAATTCGGAACTGGATTCGACGTCTCAAGGATTGTGTTGCATTCAGAATTACAATAATTCTCATTCAGCATTTAAAAGAAAAAATAGCTGAATGGATTTGGATGAAATTTTGTTCGCAGAAGTAATTTATAACTTGTAATTTATACTCTTAGGCCATTAGTCTTGTTGAATTTGAAAAGAATGCGAGGAAAATTCAAAATTTTTTTTTATGGTTTATTCTGTTTTTACCCTAGATAACTAAACTATAATTACAGTTCCGTAATAACTTAACATTCGTCGAACGGACTACGTATTAAATACCATGACATTTTCAAAACTATTTATTAATATTAGTAAATTTTGAAATGAAAAGAAAGTTGTGATAATTATTGACCAAATTGAAACAAAATATCAGCTACAAACTGTTTAATACAGCATCTGCATATATTAACATTTATTTTGTTTTGTAGTTGTATTAAACTTCATTATTTGGAAGAGTGAAGTGTATTAGTTCAGGTAGTACTTGAAGGCGTACCTGAAGAGTTAGGTCCGTTTATTTTAGTTGGATGAAGAAACAAATCTATACAAATAAATAAAGTTGGACTCGGAGTGTCTGTTTGGCGTGCTTCAAGCTGGAATACTCACCTTTGAAATCTCAACGAAAACAAATTTTGACAATGCTAAAAAATAGTCCTGAAATAGTCGTAAATAGTCGTACAAGTAAAAAAATAGTCGCATTTTAGTTGCGGCGTTATAGGTATAGGTTAGTGAGGATTATGGCTTGAAAGTCGAGCTGTAATCCACACCTCTGGTGCAAGCAAACGGTAAAGTCTATCGAATAGGTTTAGGTTCCCAAAAAATAGTCATGAAATAGTCTAAACGACATGCCAAATCTCAGAAATAGTCCATAAGAGGTTTCAGAGATATAAAGGTAGTGAGGATTATTTGAAAAGTCTGGAAGAGGCTGGACCATTTGAAAACTTCAAATTTCTCCGAAACGCCTACGATTTTCGGTTTCAAGTTTGTGCCAAAAAATATGAAGCGAAAATAAATTTGAGATGATTTTATTTGAAAATAAAAAGTTTTTATTTTCATACTTCTACGAAGGTACAGTCGTGTACAAAATGATTTACTTCATTTGATATTATTGTGAAATATTCCGCTTAAAATATAATATTTATTCTAATTAGGCGTTTTCCATGGCAGCTGTTATAATTAAACAAAAAAACTAAACATTTATAATTGTATTCTTATTTACCTATTACCTAAATAACTTGTTTAAATCTGAAATAAGTACATATATGTTTATATCGGAGCAATTACAATCCGGTCCCCGATTATTCGAACAGGTCGACGCACGTGAAATGCGCGCGACTGTACCACCGACAGGATTCCAGCTTGAAGCACGCTCTGTTTGTAATAATAGGTCTCTTTACCTATGAAATTGCCGTTCTTCAGTACTGGTCATTTCAAATAGAAAAAAGTTTGGAATGGCTTTGTATTCTAAATTCAAATTAATTTTGTTTTAAAACCATGACATTCTTTTTACAAACTCACTGCCGTACTCAGAGACATTCATTAACGTTAATGGTTTCGACACCGTCTCTCTTTCCATTCTTATACTAAAAGCTAGAATACATAGGTATAAGAGGGCTACCTCTTGAATTATTTAAGAGTTACTTGTATGGACGTAGGCAAAGGGTCAAGATTGCTGACAATGTAACCAACATTTGGAGTCCCGCAGGGGAGTGTGCTTGGCCCAACATTATTTTTAATCTACATCAATGCTCTTACTAACATGAGAATTGAAGGAGGGCAAATATTTTCATATGCAGATGACACCGCAATAGTTTTTTCAAACTCTTCTTGGGTCTGTGTATAAAACCGCTGAAAATGGACTGAGTACTGTATATGCCTGGCTAAAATTTAATCGTCTTACACTAAATGTGAATAAAACAAATTATATCTGTTTTAGTATCAACAAACGTACAGAGCCAAGTAATGACTACACCCTTAAAATTCACCAATGTAATCGTAGAGACCACTGTGACTGTGATGCTATCACCCGAGTTAACTGTACTAAATACCTAGGTGTAATAATTGACAAAAGACTGTCTTGGCACTCTCAAATTGATTTTGTTAGCGAAAGAATTAGAAAATTAATATGGATTTTTAAAACTCTTCGACATATAACTTCTCGTAAGTTATTAGATCAAATTTACATCTCACTAGCACAGTCAGTCCTTGCGTACTGTCTCCCCATATGGGGTGGGGCAACTAAATTGAAATTTCTTACAATAGAAAGAGCGCAACGCTGTCTACTAAAAGTTATGTATTTTAAGCCGTACAGATTTCCCACACAAGAATTGTATGACCAAAGTAATATTTTGTCTGTCAGAAAATTATACATTTTATTATCCGTTCTAAAAGTGCATAAAGATTCAACATTTGACCCTAATTTAATATCCGGAAGAAGACGACGCAATGTTGCTACGACGCACAAATATAATACAAAATTTGCAAAGAGACAATTTCTGGCACAGTCATCTATTTTGTACAATCAAATAGATAAAAAACTGGAAATATATAACCTACTAACAAAAAATTGTAAAACAAAAATATTTAATTGGATAAAAACATTGAATTACAATGAAAGTGAAGCTCCTAAATCGCGTCAATTCTTAATATGTACACATTCACACACACACACACACTCACACACACACACACACACACACACACACACATAAACACACACGCATCAATGTATATTTAGTTAAAGTAAAATTAAAAATGAAATAAGTATTCGTTCAAGTCTTGCTTCTCCAGTTTTGTATAATTGTTTATAGATATAGAAGAGCGGGGCATCCTGACACAGGTAAATCTTTACTTAAAAGGATGTCCCCACAATTTGTATCATTGTCACTAAAATTGGATTTTGAATAAAGTATTTATTATTATTATTATTTATAATGGTTCATTATGAAAATAACGATGACACTTATGTCAATACGAATAAAGACGATTCTATTTTTTGTTAATGAACATTACGTTAAATGACGTCTCGAGTGCGGCCGTCAGTCTTTTGTTTATTGATTAGCGTTGTATTTTCATTAAATTTGAACACTTTTCGTCATAATGGATACTTTAAAAATTCGTGTAATTATGGAATATGACTTCCGTCGTGGCACCAACGTGACACAAACGGCACGTAACATCAAAACCGTTTACGGAGAGAACTGTCGCAACAAACGAACGCACAACCCGTTCTTGGTTTTCTCGTTTTCGTTCTGGAAATTTTGACTTGAAAAATACAGCTCGCTGTCGTCCGGAGACTTTGGTCAACGATGATGAATTAAAGCCAATGGGCATGATGACAGTAATCAAGTATCGCCAAAATATTTATCTGATCTAATGAAATAGGATTCAAAGATTTCGAAACATGTATTTATTCTCTTATTAATGTCGAGATTAATAATTTATTTGTTAAAATAAATCTACAAAATACAACAATCCGCCATGATAGCTTAAACACCCATCAGATCGAATTACGTCAATTTACGTCACGTCTTAGTTAACGACATTTTTTTCGTAAGCATATTATACGCGATCTGGCATTTTTTACTGAGCCGTGCCGCAATGACAGACGCCATGACACGGGCGAGCGTTTTGGAATGAATTTGAAACTTAAAATTTAAATGTACTTTTATTGCACAAAAACCTTAATTTTCTACAAAAATATGATATATTTTAGACATAATAGAAACTTCTGAATATCATAGAAGAGATTTTGAAAATTAGTCATCATGCCTATTGTGGAAGCTGACGAAACAATATACAGCTGAGCTAGCAGCAGCTTTTGATGTTAGCATCAAAACAATTTTGATCCAATTGCGACAAATAGGCAAGGTTAAAAAACTTGATAGATTTCCCACGAACTTAACGATCGCCAGCGCAACGTACGCGTCGAGACCTGCCTCGCGCTGCTCAATATGCAAAGAAATGAAGGAATTTTGAACCGAATTGTTACGTGCGATGAATAATGGATTCTGCTCGACAATCGAAAGCGCTCAGCAAGTTGGTTAGATCCTGGTTCAGCACCAAAGTAACGCCAAAAATTACCCCTAAAAAGGTGATGGTCACTGTTTGGTGGTCTAGTGCGGGTGTGATTCACCACAGCTTTTTACAAAACGGCATGAGCATTACTGCAGATGTGTACTGTGAAGAACTGGAGACAATGATGGAGAAGCTTGCACATCGGCAACCAGCTTTGGTCAATCGGTCGTCCCCACTGCTCCTTCACGACAACGCGCGACCCCATACTGCACAACAGACAATCTCCAAGCTGCAAGAGCTGGGGTTGAAGCTCTCCCTCATCCGCCATACTCACCAGACCTTGCACCTACCGTAACTTTTTCCAAAATTTAGACAACTTTTTAGTGGTTAAAAAATTCAATTCCCGAGAGACAGTACAAAATGCCTTTAAAGAGTTTGTTGCCTCCCGTCCAGCTGATTTTTACAAGAAGGGCATAAATAAATTGCCAATGCGTTGGCAAAGATGCGTCGATTGCATGGCATTGCACTTTGAATAACAGAAATAAAAAAGTTTAAAAAAATAAGTACTTTCACTAAACTTATTCCATACAAAACGGCAATTTCATAGGTAAAGACCTACCATAATATAAAAATAATCGCTTTTTACTGAATGCATATTTAATAATATGTATGTATATATAGCTCTTACACTGCCCGCGTGCACGAGAGATTTTTAGATGTGGTTGAGATAAATTTGTATACGTATTAATACTGTGTGCCTGCTGTTTCAGTTACGTGTGTGTTCAACTTCCATATACAGTATGTTTGATAAATTGTTTTGAATTAAATAGAAAGGTTCGAAAACTGTTTTTATTTCATTAAAATTAATTCAAAGAGGGTCAAATTAAAATTAGGGTAAATTATTTATAACGTTACGCAAATTGTAATATACTAATGGCCGCACTCAGAGACGTCATTTAACTTAATGTTCATTATCAAACAAATAAAATCGTCTTTATTCATATTGACATAAGTGTCATCGTTACTTACATAATGAACCATTAACGTTAATGAATGTCTCTGAGTACGGCAGTAAGTAAAATACCATTAAATTGTTGTTTAATTACAAAATATGTTCTTAAATTGTTAAATCTATATGTTTATTGTCATTCAATTCAAATACACATCAAGATGTATTTTTTAAATTGGAAAAACAAAACAATAGTTATCTTTGTCACACTCATAATACTCAACGTGTGTGACAGAGGCAAATAGATGTTTTCGGGATACATGTGCAGATTATGCAGTTGACGACAGTGGAACATCACTTTGAACGCTTATTGACATACGCACACAAGCAATGATAAAAGAAAGTAAGAGGATATGCCCAATATTTGTGTAATACTTTCCTGAACAAAAATGTATACAGGATTACCTGTAAAACACTAGCAACCCCGCAGCACTAGGTAGCTAATACCATAAGCAACAACTTTTCTTCTACGACTTGTGGTAATTTGTTAATATTTAATTTCATACAAAATATTTATTAATTTAATTTCCCGCTTGAATGTTCCTAACTACGCGCATCGCAAATTTTTCGTAAAAAACCCGTGCGAAGCGTCCCCCTTTTGGGGGGTTGCAGCGCCTTTGATTGAACTTGACCTATTCGCCCGCCAGTCGACTGTCGGTCATGCGGTTATTCATGAATGAAACATACTTTCGCAGACAAATGTCACAACAGTGCAACAAAAACTTGTTGAACCATTTATTTTTTATGTATTGAGTTATGTTCGAACTCATAGAATAAAAGTTGTTGCTTATGGTGTTAGCTACCTAGTGCTGCGAGGTTGCTCGTGTTTTACAGGTCACCTGTATAAGAAAATCCCACCAAAAACATAAATGTAAAAAAGGAGAGCGAAGTTCAATACAATTATGCTTGGCTGTTGGCTTCGCCGCAAAAAGAATGGAGATCTAAATGAGTGCCAAGTTCTATGCAAAGTCCAAATATGTATTTATAGGAACAAAATAACATTATGAACAAGTATTAAACTCTATTTCTTTGCTTTATTGGATAACTATTACAATAGGGTATTTCGCACCATGCAAGGAAAAATCCAAAATTATGTAATATTGATAGATTTTGTTAAAAGCAAGTGAAAAATGGTGATTTCTGTTCTGAAAAATGTAGTATATATTTATTATTTCAAGTTTAAAATTAAGGTTTGTTAATCTGTTTTTCAAATGTCAAAAACGCTATACGCCATGAAAGCTATCGGCATGACGTCATTAGCAGTGTAAATAAACAATGGAGTCTTTGTTGACCTGTATTTTTTATTGATAATTTGCGATTTCTCAGTTTTCTTGAACACCGCCACGAGACACCAACCATAAGGACTGTAACTAATTTTGTTTTTGCAAAAATAACTTTCTTCCTGTACTGAGATGTCATATGAGATGTATTGCTTACACTGCGAGTGACCTCACTAGCATGGCGGCAGCGCCGAGACGGCCGAGACCGTGGTTTCGCGGGGATTTTTGAAATTTAAATTGAAGCCTTTTTTTAAATAATATTTTTTTACAATTTTTTATGGGTTTTTATGACTTACGAATTCATATAAAATATTTTTGACATAGGCCTTAATACCCTAATACCGTCATTATATCAGTCATTTTATAAAGTTATTCAACATAATTTTAATTCTGATTAAAAAGTGGCCAAGTCAAATCTAACATACTTTAAGATCTCACATTTTTAAATAACAGCAATTGTTATAGTTATCAAATAAAGTAAAGAAATAGAGTTTAATACTTGTTCATAATGTTATTTTGTTCCTATAAATACATATTTGGATTTTGCATAGAACTTGGCACTCATTTAGATCTCCATTCTTTTTGCGGCGAAGCCAACAGCCAAGCATAATTTTTGTATTGAACTTAGCTCTCCTTTTTTACATTTATGTTTTTGGTGGGATATCATTACTTTTTGTAAAGAAAACTAGACAGGTATTGAGATTAAACGTTTTTTCTTGCGTTTTTGGTTATAGTATGACAATCATTTAAAAAATTCATCGTTGAGAAAGAAGCAGGATGAACATAAATGTAATAAAACAATAAATAACTAAATCGGTATTCGTAAGCGGTACCTAGGTTATGTGTTGCTTGGGAGCGCTTTTATGAATATTTACTTCTATTCAGTGTATTACATAATTATGTGGTGCCGCGCGCCGCCGAAGACACCGTTTGGCCGGTTGTTTAGCGCGTATTACAAGTTTTTTGTATTGGTACACCACTTATTTTTGACTAAACTTTATTTTTATATTTCTGTTAAAAAGCAAATATCTGCTTGTAACGTTAAAGTGTTCCAACGCTACAATAAAAAAAAATGTATGGGGACTCCCCTATTTTTTATTTTTTTTTAGTTTTAGATTTTTTCCTACGCTTACACACAATTACCGAGCTGGATTCCAAATTTCATCCTTCTAGGTCATCTGGAAGTAGGTTAGGTTTAGGTACTATATGTCAGTCAGTCAGTCAGTCAGTGGAATATTTACGACTTTTTGACCTACATATCTTTATAACCGTTTGAGCTAGCTTCATGAAATTTGGGCTTCTAGGTGTCCTTATGGAAATAATTAAACACACGTAGTTTTATGAGTTTACGTTAAATAGGTTTTGAGTTATAGAAGGGTCAAAATTGGCAACCAAGTGGTTCGTGTAATATTATACTTGGCGCTGGCTAGCCAGTTCCTTTGCTTGAACTTTGGCTTGACACGCTACCGCGTGTCTAGATTAGGGCTTATCCTCTCTTTTCTTACAGTCACTGTCAACTCGAACATGTAGGTTGGGAGCCCAAGAGGGGATTTTTGGAGTTACTCGAGCGCGCAGATTAAGATATGGGGGATATCTTACACCCTATGTTCCCTCAAAATTTGAGCCTTGTGATGAGCAGGTTATGAATTACCGTCCCGATGACAACTTTGCTTTAGTCTGGCACATAAATGCAATCTGCAAAATAGGTTTGCAAATTTTTTTACGCTTAAACATATGAAAATTATAACATATTGTAGTCTTAAATATTAGATAATAAAACATCATTTGAATTTTTTTAGCTTTTTGGGAAACAGGTTAGTCAGATGGATCAGTAGCTCTTACGCTATAACCTTTTATCTCTTCATCATCTTATCTTCTAAATACACAAGTCCCAACGACGCTCGAGTAACTACACATTTAGGCTCGGGGGCTCCCGTACTAAAGAGCGTACGCGCGCTGCCAATTGACCGTAGTGGCAGGTACGCACATTTTCAAGGACTCAACGCAAAAGTCCAGCGTAAGAACTATACCAAAATAATAATTTTTACAATTTTTGCCTGTTTTTTCGGCTGTATGTAAATATTGTGAAAATATGCTCCCTGATGTTGATTAAACATGAATAACTCTTTTTGTTACTTCAAGATCTTAGCAAATTTTACCTTTTAGGAATCGGTGTGAATTGCAGATATTTTTAAAATACTTTCCACAATTCCGTAGTACAAATTTTTTACACAATCTTTTTTCAAACATCATATTGTAGTTAATTCATACTTTTAAGTAATGATTAAACTATTATACATATCTTTTAAACCAATAGGCCTAGAACGATGAAATTTAGTGATTTTCATAAATAGTGGTCCCCCCTATTACCAGTTTTCCGTTGGTAGTGGACCATTTGTCTGTAACACTTGAAATCGCGCGTCAAGATTGCAAATTTTGTTATTACATGTTTTATGCATATCCTTTTCTCCATTTTTGTGACACATTATCCAGTCTCTCCATTTTTGTGATTGGTTCAATTGTGGGGTAAAAAAAACAAAACAATCACAATAATGGATAGTTTGTTTTTCTGGATTGTTTTTTTACCCCACAATTGAACCAATGCGCTTATATGCGTTAACCTCATATAGCACATTTCTTAAATTTGTGGGACGAAGTGGACGCTGGGCCATCACTATAGTTCAAAAACTTAAAACAGAATTAAACATGATATTTTTTTCTGTAGGGCTCGGGAATTGGTGGATTACAAGCTCAAAATGGAGCCTATGCTATTCCTAGACAACCACATTTTCCTCAGCCATCAACACAGCAAATATATGGACAGCAGCAGGTAAACAATCTTGCATACATGTAGTTAAAAATGTAAAAACTTTAATTAGTTTTGGGATCACGACAAATGTATGAAATATGACATGATGGTAGATTCTACCACTAAAAAAATTAGGGTACTCTTTATCCTGATAAAGATGAAGTCTATTAGGTACAGCTAATGCCATTATGTATTGGAGTGCCGTTAAACCTAAAATGTAAAAACCTCGGGACCTGGTTGTGTAACCAGTGTTGAATGGATGGAGTTTCGTGACCCCTTTTCGATTGCATTGTTAGGTTTTAATAAAAAATTTACCCATCAAAATTTTCCCATCTCAATTACAACAAAATCAAAATTAAGAAAATTTATCTGTCGTAAAAAAATCAAAGTTTGCATACAAAAACTGACAATATAATAGTTTAATAGTAGAAAAGTAGAGACAATCTAATAGTAGAGGAGACATGGAAGATCGACCTTCACCAATCTGATATCTCGATGAGACATATTTTTTATGTAAGTAAGACTAAAATATGTAATATTATTTCATACTTTTTTGAAGTCAGTTTAATTTTTCTTGATTATATAGTTTCTTAAACTATATTTATTATCAACTAAAAACAGAATTTTAACTTTATGGGGAGACAGGTTGGATCTTTGAATGAGGGTTAAAGTTATACGTTTATTTAACATTTTATGGGCAGCGGATGCCTATAAATACTACGAGTTAGCTCAGATTTTTGGAAATTTTGAATTTTTAGGGAGAGATAGGAAACTTTGGGGGAAAGTTAGAGTGACTAACTTGGAGAAGTAGTTTGGAAATACAGTCTAAATTTAGGACAGAGCGACGCGTGCCGGTTCGACAATTCGTTTACACAGTGTGTCCCGGGATAAAGTGCAACCCCGAAAGAGGGTGAAAATAGACCAAAAATTATCGATTAAAAAAATTGAAAAAAAAAGAAGAAAAGATAATTGTAGTTTTTATTGATAAATTAAGATTTTTATTTTTTTATTGTGGTTCCTATGTACAAAAAAAGCGATTTCTTTCAAAATAGTTTCAAAATAGTTTCAAAATAGTAAATAGTAGATTTCGTTGAAATAAAAAACAATAATACGTCAAATACTTGGTAGTCAGGATAGAGCTAAGAGGCTACTCAAGATTGTGTGTGATGACGTAATCAATGGCCAACTTTAACAGCTCTTACCTAGCGTTTTTATTGAGTTAGAACATACGCTTTTTTTATTAAAGCTAATAGAAGTAGAATAATAATAAGTCAGAAAATTGTTTTTTTTTTTAATTACTGAAAAATATTAGTTGTCAAAAAAATATGTCAAATTTTAGGCCATGCTCATGGACGTATTATACTAACAGGACTGAGCACTCGCAGCTGAAAAGCGAGCCGACCGAGATAGTTAGTGCAGAGGCCGTGTGACCCTTTCTGCCAGGGTGACAATAAGATTTTTATTATGTGAGACAAATTCAACACATATTGGTATTGAAGTATTTCATGAGCAATAGCCTCAGGGATTAGGAATGGATGACGAAATAAATAAAACAAATAGTACCTACAAGGCATCGATTTTATTAATTGCCCTTTAAATGTTTTTAGTATTAATTGCTTTCTTTAATGTTTAATCTTATTTGTTACAGTAATTGACTAGTAGGTGAATATTTCCGACGTAAATAACGGTTCGCTACACCTTATAACCTGGAAAGTAAATATAGAAACGTATTTTATGGCTACCCTGTCAACGAAAGCAGTAAGAGATGAAAAGTGCGTAATATCCAACCACAAAATACGAAACTATCCTTTGTAATAAATGCGTCGCGGTAGTGTTGACAAGAAATTTTATTAAAAATTTTGTTTACAAATTTACCAGCAATGTAATTATTTTTGTTATCAGTCAGTGATCGTTTGCATATAATTGAATAAGACTTCTGCTTCATTTTCATCTTGTGAATCATCATCCTCTTGAGTTTTCTCAATAATTCTTTTTTGGCTACGAAACTCCAAAAATTTTGACCTGTAAACATGAAACTAGAACATATTAAACACGCTCCGTCTAAACAAATTATAATATTACCGAAACCATATTGAATAAAGTACCTAAACGATTTAACCTAGCGTATCAAATCATCGCTTAAAGCACCAAAGTTTTTTGACTAATTTTGTAGGAGAGTGAAAACCTAAATTATTGATTTCAAGAACTTACAATTTAATTTAATTTCGTATCATATTGTGTTAGTAAATGATTATTATAATAGCTTTTAATAATTGCCGGGAATTAGCAGTATAAAAGCAGGAAGGTTCGAAGTGACAACTGCATACGACTGAATTCTTTGTAATGTTTTGCTTCACATGTATATTGCTGAGCTATTTTGGGAAACTGGAACAATAGTACAATAGTAAGAACCTTACTCAAACACACAATACAAGAATGTATAATTCATGGTCACCACAGTTGTTATATTTACAATAATGCTATTTGTAGCTTACCTGTGAAACGATTTATTGCAACCACTGTAAGATTCACTTGGACTCGTATAAACGCAACACTTTTTCACCATTTAACTGATTTTATTGCATAGAATTGTTTTAATAATGAACGCAAATGATAATATAGACGCTCACCGCCGCCATGATGGATTACATAGCGCTTTAACGGGTTACCATTAGAAAAAAATTAGGATATATAATTCTCTTTTTGGAATATAATATAACGAAATTAATCCAATTATAATATGGTGACTTAAGCTTGTTAAAAAAAAACAATAAAATACAACTTAGTTTTGAGAAACAAAAATTTGTTCAAAAATATTTTTAAGCTGGCAATATGAAAGAAAGAGACCCACGGCTCCGTTGTAATTAGGTTCATTATCGTAAATACAAATTTTCGGAGTGCTCAGTCCTGTTAGTATAATACGTTCATGGCCATGATAGATGTTGTTCTGAGAGCTATGTGTTATTAGTTACTCGTACATACTAAGGTACTTTAAGATTGAGTTTCTTTCATTATTTTTTACTTTTTAAAGGGAACTCAGGTTATTGTGCCGGGGGCTTTTTAAATTTTTAATTTAATTCTTATTAATGTAACTACTATTGTTTGGGAGTTGCGTTGGTAGAGCGTTGGGAGAGCGGTTGGGAGTGTAATGGCGAGCGGCTGTCTTACTATGGTTGCTTCAGTTGCCGCGATAATTACGTGGTTTTATTTACGTTACGTTACGTGGTAGATGCAGACAGATAGAGGGTCGGGGTTCGGAATAAGGTCCTTTATTTTTCACCTTTATTTTCTTCGGCTGGCTCTCTGGTAGTGCAGAGGCAGGATAGGGAAGGACACTGGCCTGACTGGTAAATCCAGGTGGTGTTGCCTTCTTGTTTGATCCGAGCACGCGGAGAGATCTCCACCGGTATTCTATGCCGGTAATCAGCCGGTCGGCTTTCGAGTTCTTCCTTCGTTTTAGCGTCATAGATAGGTAATCCAAGGGTAGGTCTTGGATCCAGGATAGGTTATAGTGTAGACTATAACGTAAGGTATAAACTAAATCCTGAACGTAGAAAGTTCCATGTCAGAGAGGAAAACACGATCTACAGAAACCAGTGTCCCAATAAGAAAATACACTTCACTTTTAGAAACTCAAATAAGAACACCTTACAAAATTAAATACGAATTTAGAATATATGGAAACTTACCTCTGCGGGATTTAAGCCGAACTTGGTTCGAGGTTAGGCCTCGAGGGTCGGCGGCGGTGATCTGCAAGGAGGACAGATAACCATAAAGAAAGAGGATCCCCGCGCTCATCCGTTTGAGTAGATCCCAAAATATCATTCGTCACGTTCCACTGATAAGTCAAAATGACTTATAGTCTGTGCTCATACTTGGTAAAATTTTGTTTTGGATATTTATTATTTATAGTTTAGAGATTAGATTAAATTATTAGATTTAGGATTATTATTTAAATCAAGTAAATTTAATTTAAAAGAGATATTTATTTAACTACAAGCATCGAATTTACGTAGCGACATCTATTGGGACGTCGATGACAACTGTCAAATGCTAACAGCGGTTAGGGTTAGATGGCGCTGATAGCCTTTTATTGATAGAATTTAAATCGAAACTACATTAATTGTTTGTAATATTTAATTATTTGTTTATTTTAGAGTAACGTGCAAGCGCAACGTTACACAGTTATTGTTTCATGAGATTCCGTCCGCCTTTTTTGTAGGCCATTGTCCTTTACATGCTCTTAAACTGTCAATCCGATTTCAGTAAAGTTTTATACTAATAAAGCTGTTCGTACGTTTAAATTGAGTCGCAGATATTTTTCAGTTTTAAATCTATAAAGATATATTTTTTAAATTGAATTTAGTAATGAAAAAAATCAACATGTATTTTAATTGACGTATCTTTTTTCATTTACAACTAATTTTATGAAAAAAAAAATTAATATTAACAAATCACAAATTTATAAACAAACTCAAGTAGTTGTTGCGGCAGCCCTATCGCGAGTCAATCGAGCGGGCAGCCGAGCTTATCGCTTACCATCAAAGGGAATGCTATCAGTGTGCTCGCACGCACACATTGACAATCGTAGAATAAATACCTATTTCGTGCAAACGAAATTTGGTCGAGCAATTGACGCATCTTTGCCTACGCATTGGCAATTTATTGATGCCCTTGTAAAAATCAGCTGGACTCCCGTCCAGTCGCCCGGCGCAGTCTTAAGGCCCCAGTCTCGTCAAAACTTGTATTCTTGCGAAGTTTACGGCAAACATATGTCTTATTAACATTGTTAAAAAAGAAATAAGTAAATAGTAATTTGCATTAGTTTAAAGTGTAGAATTAGTCGTTTATGAAACTATTTTTCATTTGATTTTGGTGCTTTAAATAATAGCTTATTTAGGCATTAAACATGCCTCTCATTAGGTCACACGCGCAAAGGGTCCTTTTTAAGCATCTGCTACGTAAAAAGTATAACGAAATCAAAAAAAGTATTGAGATAACATTTATTGTTTTATTATCGACAATAATCTTATCTGGCCATTTTTTTTAAAAATGCTTTTATTTTCTTATTCTAAGTGCTTCAAAAGTTGCCATTTCATAAATTTAACCACTGTAAATAATATTTATTTTCAATTAGAAATAAAGCAACACCAGCTTTCTACTGAGAACTACATAAAGATCAACTATTTTTCTGTAAATAAATAATAAAAAAATAAATAAAACAATTAATTTTTACATACATATCAATTATAGCAACTTATATACAAGAAGCACGTAAAAATTGCTTCAGTTTCGCCGGGATTTCTTGGCGTTCAGACGTGCGCAGTGTTACTTACTTTGACCTCTCGCTCGCACGGTGATCTCTTTCCCTCGCGTTGCTCTTATGGACTTATGGCACACTGTGAATATTGCTCTACTTAAATATATTTTTGTAAATATTAGTGGTTACTTGTACAAATTAGTTTTACTTTTTTAATGCGTATTAATAGTTTTAGTGTATTGTGTAATTAAATTTGACTTTTTATAAGTGGTTTTTTAAAATTTGAGATTTAAGATGGATAGAAAAAAGAAGAAATATCCTTGTTTGATGAAAAAAAAAAATAAGGCAAGAGTCGAAATTATGAAAAAGAACAGACGTAGCAGGTAAGTTTAAAAATAATGTTATGTATGTAATAATTAATGTATGTAAATATAGAGTGAAATTTTGTTTTTTAAGTTTTTTGGCCTCAATACAATATTTATTCTTTTCAGGAATATCAGCACCACTAAGTCTTGTGATCAACAACGGATGTCAGATATACGCAATATTGTGTCATGTTAAAATTTTCTTTTATTATATTTGCTAATTAAAATATACCGTTACATGGACATTGCAATATTAACTACTTACATAAGTGATACTTTATATTTCAGTGATCAAAAGGACGAACCACAGTGTTCTACAAGTATTTTACTGGCAACTAATAATTATAAGAAGACAAAAAATGAAAATGAAAACATGGTACGTATGCAGACATTTTTGCAATTAGCTGATTTACACTATTCATGCATAAATATTCCTTTCAGAAATTGTAATTTGGTTTCACAATTTCTTAATTTAACTTTGCATATTTTTGAGATGTTTTGAGTTCGAGTGTAGCGGTTATTTTTAATGAGTCATTTGAAATGTATTATTCCTAGAAAAAAGAAAAGAGATCTCATTCCCAGACACAAAGAAATTTCTTATCTTTTGTTTTCTTACATCTACACAGGTGGTCAGTAATCATGACCATTTATGTATTATACTTGGGCCATTACAAACGTGCGAACTGAGTCATAAAACGTTACGTCAAAGGAATGTGACAATGCTGGGCAACTCGTTATCGATAAAGATCCTCTGATAATAAATTTACATGAAGATGTCAGTGACTGCTGCACAGACGATGACACAGATATAGATTAATATTCCAAACTGATTAATGATTGTTTAAAATTATTGTACTTAACCTTTCCCTTATTACCTGCTACTAACTATCGACAAATTCCTGTTTATTGTTACACACAACACTAGAAGTGTGAGCGAGAGATCCGATATGCCTATAAGTGTGAGCGAGAGGTCTGATTAAAATGATTTATGACTCAGTTCGCACGTTTGTAATGGCCCAAGTATAGCTATGTTGATACTATTTGTAGGTAGGTAAGAGTTTTTTATTGTTATAGTTCATTTCAAACAACATGCCGGGATTTTTATTGAGGCAAATTTATTGCTTTTATATGTTGTACTGTTGCTATAACGACGAAGTTTACGTGGTCCCTTCATTGTCATTACACCCTAAATTTTGTATTTTGTTTTTAAATTGCAATGTAATATTTATGTGCATAAACAAGTATTTTCAGTATTATCATGTTAAAAACTAATAATATTATTAATTTTTAGGTCAGTAAAAAACCGAAGAACCGAAGAAGACATTTGCACGTTTGCGGTGTGGACGAGTGAGCATCAACCGATGAAAGTAGAGTATATAGAAAGGGATAAACAGTTTTGGGAAACAAAGATGCTGTTCCCCTTGACACAATTTTATCATAATTGTCTGTTACCAGAGTTAATTGATTCGCGCCTTGAACGGGCTATGCCGATAAAGGATCCGCATTACATAATAGCAGCAATAGAAAATAAAAAACAAAAACATTGTATAAAAAGTTGATTTTATATTGAAATGCCAAAAAACTTATGTGAAATAAATATTTTTTCGACCTCTTTGAGCTCAAATACTTTTATTTTTTCTTACTTTTAGTATATAATCTTCAACAAAATCAACAAAGAGTTAAATATTTTTATAACAGAAAAAATAAATTAAATAGTTCGCTATACATTTAATGAAGTAGAGCAAACTTCAATGTAGTCTTAACAGCGAGTGCAGCGCGGGGGGAGCACCACTTGTAAGGGATTGGAAAGCAGTTTTGCGCATCGAGACGGGAGCCTTAAGAAAAAACTTTTTTCTCAAAAATCATAATTGACCATATTCACTAATGCAATTAGGGTACACAAAAATTTTTTTTATCAACATTTTCCTTGTTAACTTAACAATATGTTATAAACAAATTCTCTATTACAATTTGTTATAAATAAATGTCTTTATTTATAACAATTTGTTATAAATAAATGTCTTATTGACGAAAAAACGATTATATGAGAATACAAAATGAAAAAAATTTTCTAATTTGTTCAACTTATAATGTTATTATAAACAAAGTATGTATTCAAATATGTAAAACTTTTATGGCGTGATCTCGTTAAGTATGTATACATATAAGAAGGGCTCTACGAAGGGAAAAAAATTACGACAATTATATAAACCTTTTTTAAAATTAACAATGAAAATTGAAGTTTGAGAAAAATTGTGTTAATTAACAATCGTCTGACATGTTGAAAAATTAACTTTAAGATACATTTCCATCTGCAGCAAGTTCTTTGAAGTGTTCCGAATATACCATATTTTTTTCAAAATGTTCTTTAATAATTCATACATTAAAACAATTATTGAGCATGACGTACTCGAATTTGATGCCGCGACCGAACCCTACACGTGCCGCGCGGCGGCCCATTTTCAGCGTTAAAAAATTTAAACTATAAATATGGGAGCTACAACTCCGGGAGTCGAGACTTATTTTACTAGAAATTTCAGATAACTTTAATATTTTTGAAGTTATAGATACAAAACCAAGACTCCCTTTTTTCCTCTTTGTTTTTTGTTTATAATAAATGAAATTTTTATTGGCGGATAAATTAAAAAATATACTGTTTTCAGAATTAAATTCTGCATCCAATGCAATAATCGCCATATTTTTAAGAGCCCTGTAACGATTTTTCGCAAAAAACCCACTTCTCGACCACACTATAAGACAGTTCTATGTTACTAATTATGTTCTTTACAAGTATCTAAGTATCCATTTAGGATACTTAATTACTTACCGTTCACTGAAGAAATTTTTTCAAAATATTTTGCTAGAGATAATTATCTTCGTGATTTAATTCTTTTATTTTCTTCAGAAGCCAAAGCATCACTAGCTCCGTCACATATTGAATTCATTTCTGTAAAATAGATAAAATATTTAGGGAAGGTATATTATATGTACATTAAATACTCATTACTAGTACATTATTAGAAATGCTTGTGTTAAAAATACTTGCTTTAATATTTAAAAGTATCAAAATGAATACGTTTTACTAACCTATACTATTGCAACATGTAAACCATATGTAAACAGTCTTCTTTTTGTTTAATTATAGCGATTTGCTCTTCTTGTTTTTCTTTGTATTTACTAATCATAGTAAATAAAAGCTGCCGCACAGCAATCTTTATAGTTTTACCCATATTTCGAAAGGAAAAACAATTTGTAATACAATTGACAACCAACTACGCAAATTAATATGTCAAAAACGCCATGATTACATTTCTGTCAGTGTGGCCGCTACTAAAACACTGGGTTCAGCTTTGGTTGGCTCTAGCTTTTATGCACCCCAAAAGTCGACCCTAGTTAACCTAACGGCACTCCGCTAATGTTAGATCTTAAATATTTTGCTAATATTATTTTTTATTTACAGAGTTACCCTAACTACACACAAATGCACCCTCCAGCATCTACCAGGATAAGCCAACATCCCACCTACCATCAACAGATGGATGTAAACACTCACCAGTATGGGTTACCACATGCTCAACAAGGCCATCCCTCAATTTCTCAACATCAATCGCATCAAAGTATGACCGGTCATGGAGGAGGTATTGGGGCTGGGATACAAAACCATCCAAGCCCTCATCTTCATCATGTTGCAGCACCGCCACTACATCATGTCCCACGTCAACCGCCGGTTCCATCTTCTACCGTCGGCCCTTCACATGGTGTATCATCGCAAATGCCGTATGCGTCACCTCATCATTCTGTTCCTATGAATTATCAACCACATCAAGTTCAACATCCACTAGACGTTAATGTGTCAAATCAATATAGCGCTGTTAAACCTGGATTGGAAACAGGAAGTCCGCAATATCGTCCACCGTTTCCTCAATTATCTCCTCAAATGTCGCCTCGTGCACAAATGTCTCCAAGACAACAGGGACAACCTCAACTGTCACCACGTCCTATCATGTCTCCAGTAAAAGGACCAAGTGCATCGCCTCATGGGTCACGAAATTTAGTACCATCACCAGCAGCAGGTCCACAATCTGTATCTGGCGGCTTTACGTCACAAAATACTCTTCAAGCATTGGAGCAGATGGTTTTACCTCCAGGAGGAGACTACCCATATCAAAGGAATCCAGCATCGCCTGCTGTCGGGCACATTAATTCATCTCCATCACAATGGAATCCTACGAAAATCCCAACTCCAATTACGAACACCGTACAAATGGAAAGTTCTGATCAATCTATGAAAACTGCTGAACCATCATCTACACCTACTTTAAAACCTGATGTTGCTAAAAATATTCCACAGATAATTATCAATACAGAAAATAAAAAAGTGGAAAAAGGATCTGCTGATACAGATAATATAAGTGAGGAAATTAATACAAGTGCTTTTCTGTCGAAACCCACACCAAGTACTATTCCACAGGAAAATATAGCTGTTGATACTTCAAGCAGCTCTTTGATTTCATCATCAAATGTTTGTGTCCCCATTGAAAATATAGATACAAAGGAAATATCTCTTGGGAATCAGTCAAGTGACCCTGTTTTCAGTGCAATTATTAGCAGCAAAGAGGCAGATAAAAGTGATTTGTCTACTAATATAGAAGTTAATCCAGATAATAAGCCTAATAATATGGATAACCCAAGTAATCCTAGTGATACTGTTCAACAAAGAGGCCCAAACCTAACATCCGCTAGTAATACATCAACATCAGCAATGGAACAATCTCAAATAAATTCTTCCCAACAAATACAATTACCTCTAAGTCATTCTCCATCGATAACTGCTACTCCTATTGCCACAAAATTCGAAGGCTCACCAGTAAATGTTACTAGGCCTTCAGGTTATCAAAATAGCAACTTTCAAAATGGTCCACCTGGAATTCCTGCTAATACAACATCCAACACTCCAAGCAATCAAAGTCTTAATGTTATTTCGTCTTATCAAACCGGTATTACGCCCGGAACACCCAATGTTGCAAATATGCAAATGTCTCACTCTTTGCAGCATGCTAGTAGTGTCTCATCGACTATAACAGTTCACAATCCTCAAGCAATTGCTACAGGATTATCTCCGACAGTTACTAATGTACTAGGTAATGCACAGCAATCCATGCAAAATGCTGTAAGTAATTTAGTTAATATTGCCGGTAATGGTCCTTCAAATATGCCAAATATGCAGGTTGGCATGGCAATAGGAGGGCAAAATGTTCATGCTGGCATGGGAACAAATATGCAAACTCCAACAAGTATATTGCCAAATGCACCTCACAATATGAATGCAAATATGATAATCATGGGAGCAAACAATTTATCACATACAGCTCCACCTATGTCTAGCATATATGCAACTTCACATAATCAAGAAAGAATGTCTTTGCAACAGCAAATTCAAGAAATATATTGTTTACCGCCTTCTACCGAAAATCAAGAAAAAGTACGATGTTTACAGGAAAGATTAGCTATTCTCCAACAACATGAAACAAATGATAAGTGTAATGGTGGACCTAATTGTATTCTTCAAAATCCCATATATGGCACAAAAATGGTAGAAAGCCCTCAAGTAACTAGCACTACTGGCAGAGGACGTGGAAAAGGACCTGCTAAACCAAGAAAACCTCGCGCTAAGAAAGATAAACTGAATTCAACACCACAATCTCTAGACCACTTACCAGTATCTGAAGACTGTGTCACTGCAGGTACAGGTTTACAAAACAATTCAGAGTTAGACTTAGAAACGACTGATGAAGTAAATAATTTAGATAACAGTGCTCTTTCAATCGACGACCTTAATGATACTAAAATGAAAAAACAAAGAGGACCGAGAAAGAACAAAGAAAAAAAACCAAGGGCGCCAAAAGTGCCAAAAGCTATAGGAGACAAACCAGTAAAAGAGCGTAAAAAACGTCAACCAAAAAATCCAAATGCTCCCAAAAGAAAACGAAACCTTAAAAAAGAAGCTGCTGAAATACAGGCAGATACTACTACTAACGATTTATTAGAAAAAGATAATACAGCCAATAATTTAAGTGATATGTCACTTACCCACAGTTTATTCACTGAACCAAATAAAAGTATTCTTGCAACTCAAGAGCTTTCATCATTAGATGACAATAATGTTACTGATTTTGATGATATTCCAGTTTCTAAAATAGCTATTAAAGATTTACTTGAAGAAGCTGAAGCAAAACGAGAACAAAGTGAAAGAGATGATGATCTAGACATAAGCTCCCAAAGGAAGAAAGGCTCTAAAAAGAGATCATCTGCAAGTGGGTCTTGTAAAAAAATGATAAACAAGAAATCACTTTCTGGGAAAAAGAAAAAACGAGGTGGTTTGATACCCGATTCTGATGGTGAACCTGATGATATGATGTCTACTCCTCCCCCTTCCCCCCCACCAGAAGGCGATGACAGCTTAAAACGACGTTCTGCCAGAAACACCCAACGCAAAAAATATACAGATGATGTTATGCTTCGGTTATCAGACGACGAATTTACGTTAACTGCAGTTAAACAAGAAAAAGAGTTAGAAGATTTAAATTTGGGTACCAAAGACAGCACTAAACCAGACAGCACTCCAAAACCCAATTATATCTATGTTAATACTACAGAAGAGGATTCTATGATTGTACAACACGTACTCGCGTGTCGTATGGGAAAAAGAGAACTTAAAATTGAGATGCCGACTGCAGTTGCTAAATCCGAAAATAGTGATACTTCAGAGAAACAAAAAGAAAAAGATGACGAAATTGCAATGATTAATTTTGAAAGTAATGAAAATAAAAATACCTTAGAAGAAAAGAAAAGTGTTATCGAGCAGGAAGGTGATCAAGAAAATAAAGACACAACTAAAACAGATTCTGAAAATGATAATTCTGATATCAAAGCTAAGAAAATTGTGATGGTTGAGGTTGAAGAATATTTTGTGAAGTATAGAAATTTTTCATACTTGCACTGTGAATGGAAAACAGAAGAGGAGCTTTACAAAGGAGACAAACGAATATATTCCAAAATCAAGAGGTTCAAACAAAAACAAGCACAGCAGTTAAACATTTTTGAACTTTTAGATGATGAACCATTTAATCCTGATTATGTGGAAGTTGAAAGAATATTAGACATGTCAGAAACTCAAGATCCTGGTAACAACACAGTTGTTAAACACTATTTGGTTAAGTGGAAAAGTTTACAATATGAAGATAGCACGTGGGAATTAGAAGAAGATATTGACGTAGATAAAATCAAGCAATTTAAAATATTTAGTGAAATACCACCAAAGGATAAGTGGAAGTTCAAGAAAAGACCTTCTGCAGATAACTGGTCTCAATTAAAGGAATCTCCATTATATAAAGGAGGCAATACATTACGACCTTATCAGCTGGAAGGTTTAAATTGGTTGTTGTTTTCGTGGCATAACAATCGTAACTGCATACTAGCAGATGAAATGGGCCTTGGTAAAACTATTCAGAGCTTGACATTTGTCAACTCTGTATGGGAATATGGAATCAGGGGGCCATTTCTAATAATTGCACCTCTGTCGACTATACCCAACTGGCAGCGAGAATTTGAAGGTTGGACTGACATGAATGTTGTTGTGTATCATGGATCTCAACAAAGCAAAAGCATGATACAAGAATATGAATTCTATTATAAGAATGGAAAAGGAGAAGCTATAAAAGAAATCACAAAATTTAATGTACTTATCACAACATTTGAAATAATAGTAACAGATTTTCAAGAATTGAAATCGTTTAACTGGAGAATATGTGTTATAGATGAAGCTCACAGGCTGAAAAACCGGAACTGTAAATTATTAGAAGGATTGAGACAGCTTCATTTGGAACACCGTGTATTGTTATCAGGTACACCTTTACAAAATAATGTCAATGAACTTTTCTCATTGCTCAATTTTCTTGAACCTGCACAGTTTTCTAGTAGTGACGCTTTTCTAACAGAGTTTGGTCAACTTAAATCTGAATCTGAGGTTAATAAACTGCAAGCACTTTTGAAACCAATGATGTTGAGACGATTAAAGGAGGATGTGGAGAAAACTTTAGCCCCAAAAGAAGAGACAATTATAGAAGTTGAATTAACCAACATACAAAAAAAATATTATAGAGCTATATTAGAAAGGAATTTTAGCTTTTTGCAGAAAGGCACAGCTTCTGCAGCTAACATTCCAAACTTAATGAACACCATGATGGAACTTCGTAAGTGCTGTATTCATCCATATCTATTAAATGGGGCTGAAGATCAAATACAATTTGACTATAAACAAATGAACGGGGAAGATAAAGAAGCTTACTATAAAGCTCTGATTCAGTCATCTGGTAAAATGGTTTTGGTTGACAAACTATTGCCTAAATTAAAATCAGGTGGACATCGTGTACTTATTTTTAGTCAAATGGTTAGATGTCTAGACATTCTAGAAGATTACCTTGTATTCAGAAAATATCCTTATGAAAGAATCGATGGTCGTATACGGGGCAATTTAAGACAAGAAGCAATTGATAGGTTTTCGAAACCAGATTCTGACAGATTTGTGTTTCTGTTATGCACTAAAGCTGGGGGCTTAGGAATAAATTTAACGGCTGCTGATACAGTTATAATTTACGACAGTGATTGGAATCCACAAAACGACTTACAAGCTCAAGCTCGTTGCCATCGAATTGGTCAGCAAAAAATGGTAAAAATTTATAGATTAATTTGTCGTAATACATACGAGAGGGAAATGTTTGATAAAGCTTCACTAAAATTAGGATTAGACAAAGCTATTTTGCAAAGTATGAATACAACCCAAGGTAAAGAAGCTGGTCTAAAACAATTGTCCAAGAAAGAAATAGAAGATCTGCTTAAAAAAGGAGCGTATGGAGCAGTTATGGATGAAGATAATGCTGGTGACAAATTTTGTGAAGAAGATATAGAAATGATTTTAGCTCGAAGAACGCAAGTTATCCAAATGGAATCTGAAAAAGGTTCTACATTTTCAAAAGCAAGCTTTGCAGCTACTGACCAGAGATCTGATATTGACATAAGGGATCCTGATTTTTGGAACAAATGGGCCAAGAAAGCTGAAATTGATACTACCGAAAAGAAGGAAGATGAAGATTTGATAGTTACTGAGCCAAGAAAGAGAACAATTATTAAGAGATATGGACATGATGATGGCCCTATGGAAATGTCTGATATGGAGGTTACACCAGATTCTGAAGAAGATGAAGAAGGTACTGTTTCTGTACCATTATATTTACTTTACTTTTTGATGTCACTCTGCATCAAATTCTTTTTTATAGTAATAGAGTAGCAAACTGGCACGCAGGCCACATTATGTTTAGTGGTCAGTGCAACCCATGAACAACATTCAACCTCAAATAGAGAATAGAATCCTATCTGAGGTTCTGTGAGGGTGCTTTGCTACTCATGAGGACTAAGATGTTTGCTTTAAATAAAGTATCTCGGGCAACCATATCTCCCCAGCTGAAACAAGACATTCAGAACATGCTGCTTTTTACGGGTTAAGAAGCTGGCCATTAAATTAAATTATTATTTTAGGTATAAGTCTCAGAAGCAAGAGGAAGAAAGATAAACTTGGTAGAAAAGGCAGGAGATATGCAAGCGATGATTATGTTCCGCGACATGAAGGCGTCCCTATAGATGAAGAAGTTGTCTATGGTTCTTGGACAAGATCTGAATGTTTCAAGATTGAAAGAGGCCTTCTCACATTCGGGTAAGTAGTTGCGTCTAAAGCTAGTAAACCATTCTTGAATGTAAAAAAAAATCAACCGTTTATTATTCAATTTTTGGGAGATGAAGGCTCTTAGCGAAAGTATAATTGTCACAATAAAATAATATGATCTACCAACATCCTTCTGATACCATTCTTAAAGGTGCAAGTTGGAATCGGGCGACATGAAGCGGCAGCAGACGACGTGTCGCTAGCGACACTACTGGTTTCATATGTATTTCTATGAAATTCCCTGCTTAATTAGCGACACGAAGCTAGCTACACGTCGTCGAGCGGCAGACGACAGTGTCGCCCGACGCATATCAGTAGTGTCGCTGACGCCTAGGCTTGGGCCTAACCGGTCATCACAGAGAGCGCTCAATTTAGTTCATAATCGAATGACGAACTATTTCGTTCTATTAGTTCATCAGTTCTATTTAGTTCTTTTTTGAAATAATTTATTAAGAACAATAAATAAAGAAAAACATAGTTATGATTATAGCACGTGGCGCAGTGGTTAAGACGTTCAATCACGTTTTAAAAAATTAGGCTTATACTTTTATTTTTAATGTTAGTGTTAGCACCACACAATTTCACGTATCGCCATAGGCTTATACACAACAATAACCGCCATATGCACAGACAATAAAATGATCGCCAGTGGCGCCAGTATTGTAATTGCCGTCCACCACAGAGTGGTTACTGGTTGAAGAATTACGTACTAGATGTTATAATAAGTAGCTAGGTCAAGAAATAAATACTTATATTATCAATTTAAACATATTAAAGAGTCAAAAAATCCCTGGAAATACGCCAAAAAATTTTAGACCCCTAAAAAATCCCATCTCACTTATTTACCCCCTAAGTCTGGGGGGAAAACTAAATAATCTAATAAAGCGAACGTTAAAAATATATATAAAGAACTAAGAGCGCTCTTCCGAACTAGTTCGTTCGCGAACTGCCCAAGACTAGTCAGTGACGCACACAGAGTACTTTTTATATAGAGGAAAATAGAGAAAAATGGTAAGCACCATAAGTGTCGCCGTCTATGAATGACTTCCGAAGTTAATGCAACATAATCCTATATGTATAGCTACTTAGGTATAGGCAGCTATTTCCTATAGCTAGGTAGGTACCTAAATGTTTTGGAATTTATTGCTATAGTAAAAAGGGTACCTATACCTACCTAAACAAACGCAAATAATTTTCATTTGGAAGTTTTTTTTTACTGCTTTTTCCACCTAAGTTGAGCCTTGCTGCTCCTCTGGCCGTGTAGATTCTGTGCTTTTGTGGATTGAAATCAAAGTATTGAGATAGAATGATATATTTAATGAATAAGAGAGAGTGTGATGATTATATTGATTTGCATAAAATAAAAGCAAAAAACTATGTAAAAAAGTGTTTTAAAAAAATAAACTATATTAAGTGAAAGGTCGTTATTTTATTCATTTCCCTTAGTTTAGTAAGCACTAAATTGCTTACTAAACTAATAATAATCCTATATGATTATGTTGCATTAACTTCGGATTAACTCATACATAGATGGCGATAATGGGGCTAACCATTTTTTCGCAGAGATAGACCTCTATTCCCGTATATATAAAGTACTCTGTGCTCTCCTCCTTTCAGCATTTTTCAATATTCCTCAGTTTTGGATTACCCCATCCACGCTAACTTGAAAAATTCATCCTGTATATAAATAGGCAAAGCAGTTCAGAACAATTTTCTCTTTCGTTTCTTAACCGATTTTCCTCATTTTTGTTTTGGTCAAACTTGTCAACTAAAACTTGTCAATATCTACCAAAGATATTGACAAGTTTTAGTGCAGACGCTCAATAATGTTTAACCCCCGATGCAAAAGGAGGTGTTACAAGTTTGACGTGTCTGTCTGTCTGTCTGCCTATCGTCTGTGGCACCGTAGCTCATGAACGGATGAAGCGATTTCAATTTAGTTTTTTTGTATGGAAGGTGAGTTACGGGCGAGTGTAAGAACACTCGCCCGTGTTCTCAACAACTCTAAGAAGACATGTTTGATGAAAATCGGTTGAGTCGTTTAAAAGTTGTGGGGGGTGAAAGTGGGGAAGAATAACCGAATGTCTGCAAATATAATCGAGTGGGGTCTCAAATGAAAGCGCATCACGTGAACATTACAAAATAATATGTTCAATGAAAATCGGTTGGGCCCTGAAAAAACTCTGGGAGTAAAAGTGGGGAAAATACCCAATATCTGCAAATATATGTAGTGGGGAGAAAATGAGGATGTAAATCCGAAATTTCGACAAGAATCTATGTATTACCAACTTAACAAAGTCTACAGTATAATTAGTATGTACCATCGACAAAATGATACCTTGACCCACCGTAAACTAATTTTGCTACAATCATTAAAAATCAATTAGGTAGAAATTCGCGTAAACATTCGTTCCCTTGGAAACAACCTTGTTATTGTTTTATAATCTTGACAGTTAACATTAGCATTGAAATAAGAAATAGTAGAATGGCTATATGTAAAGTTCAACTGAGCGCAAAACTATCACTTTCATCGCGACTGTGCGTGAGAGTGATAGAATGAGTTAAGAGCGTAAACACCGCTACTAGCCGCAGTGGATTAAGAACCAATATGTTATTATTTTCTTTCTACTTTATTCTTTTTTCTATGATCTACTACTAATAACTACAGTAGGCGTGACGAAGGATTTTGAAATCCTCTTCCATTATGGCGGTACATATTTACTATTTACGGTTAAACCTTTATAATAAACTTAAGTTTAACGAAGTTTAAAACCATTTTTCTAATATTTTTTCAAATAGTGTAGCCAAAACACCTCGCGGTGTCATGGCGTCGGTTCTGTCGTCACGCTTAAGTAAACATGTCATTGTGTCTAGAGTTCTTCGTAACGACAGTATTATCAGCGGAGTTTGTTTACCTAAGCGTGACGTCATGTGCTGTGAGAGGCGTTTCAATCAAAATGGCCAATTTTAATGTTTTATTTTATTGAAAATCTTAATAATCTTATTTTAAACAAAACTAAACAAGTGTTTTGAATTTTTTTTGTATGTAGATTCCCCTAAAATGATTAAATGGACGATTCTTTGATACTGTCGTCACGCCTATTCACTCCTTGATATAATTATGACCAAATCTGATTGGCATCCGACTTTTTGACATAAAAATAATTTTAATATCTAAAATGTCCTAAGTGCAACATGCATGCTTGAGAAGAAAGGGAATTGATTTCATTCTAAAATTCAAACGAAATTTCGGCTGAGTGGGTCAAGATATCATGTTGTCGATTGTACCTATAAAAAGTATAAAATAAAAATTGTTTTAGAATTAGTAATATTTACTCGTACATACTTAGGTACTTTAAGATTGAGTTTCTTTCATTATTTTTTAATTTTAAAGGGAACTCAGGTTATAGGTTCGGGTTTTTTTTATTTTTAATTTAATTTTTATAATTAAAATACATTAGAAATACATAAAATTAATGAAAAACACAGCAAGCACACAACCAACCGTTTTTTTACACACAATACACACACCCACACATTGATAGATTAAAATGACATTTTAAATACGTTATAACACATTAAAATTGTACTCTTGGAAGCAGGTTAAAAATATTTGTTTTTTGCATTTTCAAAAATTTTAAGAATGATGACATAACCGCCATTTGCGTGCCAGAACATTACTTTCTTAGTTGGCTGTTAATTAAACATCATCTAAATTTATTTTAGCTTTGTGGGAAACGGGTTAGTCAGATGGTTCAGTAGCTCTTTGGCTATAACCTTTAATCTCTTCATCATCTTATTGCACTAAATCATGCACATAATCAATGCACCAAACGGCGTTCGAGTAACTAAGTACACATTTAGCCTCGTGGGCTCCTGTACTAATGAGCGAACGCCCCCTCACAACTGACCGTTGTGACAGGCACGCACGTTTTCATACCGTGCACGTATATAAATCAAATAATCAAGGACCCAATGCATAAGTCCAGCATAAGAACTATACATACATACATACACAAACCTATGAAATTTGGTATACTTGTTTGGAAGCCGTAATAGACCAACATATTATGTAAATATTGTGCAGTTCCGTTAATATTACATACTCGTACATATACGTGTCGAATTGATAACATTCAATCTGAATTGATAACCTCCTTTTTTGAAGTCGGTAAAAAGGAACGATTGCTCGCGAACGCGAATAGAATAACTCCATCTGCAAATAAAATTTCGCGTGTTACTATTTTACCAATAAATTCAGTACTTTTAAATGCAAGTGGAACCCGTTAGTAACAGGTACCTTATAAAACTTTCGGAAAATTTCAATAAATTTAAGTTAAATTTAAACAACTGGGCTACACTAGTTATTATATAGTAGTGATCGCCTAGTAGTCGAAATTCAATTTATTACACTGGTCAACAAAAAAAAATTCGGTTCGGTTGAAAATCGCCTGGCGGGAGATCTCCCCTTTTCCTAAAATTTGAATCAGAAAGAACCAAAGACTTAGTAAGAGAACTAAACTTACCGAAAGAAGCTTCTGAAATTTTAGCGTCTCGTTTAAAAGAAAAAAAATGCTTATTCCGAAAACCAACATCACATTTTATCGTACCCGAGAAAAAACTGTTACCGTATTTTAAACAAAACATGAGCATAGAAACCGCTACTGCACTTGCAATTAGATCGATTTCCAAAATTTTGGGCGATTTTAGTGAGGAGCAGGGTGAAAGATTTCATCAGGATCTTTGGACGATGCAAGAGCGTTATCAGAGAGGGTGGGACTCACATAATTATGATGACAGACTACTGCTGGAGTTTGCAGCGAGATCTACCTAAAGTTGTACTTTAATGGAAATTTTATAAAAGATCATTTGAATGTGTTCAATAGAAGTTAACATGTGTATCAATTTTCTTGTATTATTTGTCAAAATAATAAAACTGTAAATTTAAAAAGATAAAGCTGTTAGCTATCTCGTAGTAGTTTTTTTTTATAGTCAGGGCCATATAAATACCCAATAACAGAAAAAAAATCAAAGAAACAAAAGTTGTGTTGACCAGTGTTTTAACCTTTTGGGCGCTACGCCACAATGGCAATTCCGAGTCCTGTACGCCAAAGCAAAAAATAAACAAGAATATCTACGAAAAGAATAGTGTTTCCAAAGTCGATAAATGGATATCGACTCTTGGTAACACTAAAACGCAATTACTTGTTTTTGTTGGTTGTTTTGTCCAATAAATAAGTAGATACTTATTATCTAGGCTGTTTTATTGAATACTGTGGTATCTCCCTCTCTTTATATAATATATTTAGTACATAAACAAAAAATAAACATTACAATAGAATACTAGTAAACCACAACACTACTTTCCATAGTGATGTAGTCACTGTCACGACTGGACGACAATGGCGCCGCTATATTTCCTTTTTTTAACTTTCATAGAGATGTACCCCTACCGCATGTTGAGTAACGATTACGTAATCGATGTTATCGAAGAAATAGGCAAAGTTAAACACAGATAGTAGAACAATGTTACGATCTTATGACGATTTGAGATGATGCTGAGATAAGTCTTAAAATGAGAAAGAAAATCGCACAATCTTTGCTCTTCATATCTTAAGTAAAATACCACTTTTTTTTGTAATTGTATATTATTAAAATCAAATAATGTACTCAATAGTTACAGTCTTAAAATATTGAAATGTTGGTAATGAAATAGCCTTGGGGTGAAGCAAAACTTTCGTAACTAATATAAGTGTATATTATATTAGCACTAGGTTATCAGTCCTACAATATTAAACATCTTGGTTATAGAATTAAAGTCTACTTATAACAGAAATCAACGATTGTACATTATTATTCTCACTAGGTAATTATCAATTTAAAAATATTAATCATCACCGATGCCTTCCAAAATGCGAAGAAATTCCGAGGAATCGCTCATTTTGCCCTGCACTAATTTTCAAACGCTTCGCATATGACGTCATCAGCATGTCGTCTATCTTTGACCACGGCGCTCAGTGAACTAATCGGTGTCGCGCTAGGGATGCGCTAGCATTGAAATCAGGGCTTGAAATACCGGTAAAAATATGATGTCGTTACAGCGGCTTGATGCAAATATCGTTAATTAAAAAATAACAATACCTACCATATTTCTTCTGTTTTATACAAATATCAATAATATTATAAGTAAATAACACGTTTGAGTTAATTTTTAAATAGTTTTCAATGTATGTAACATTACAACACTAGCGGTCAAACATAGACGACTTTGGCGTGCTGGACATGGAATTTACTAAGATAAAAGTGCATGTGTTTTAGTTTCATATTTCTCAGTACTTGTGGCTCTAAAGTTCCTGTTTTTACCCTCACATGTTGCTGAGACTTTCTATTTTTGAGGAATGTAGAATTAAAATACCAGTTATTATTTCCAATGTCTTTATTTCTTCTTTTTATGGACTGGGTTTTTTGTAAACTATAGACATCGTTGGCGTCCGGAGCTCGCAAGTGCTTGTCAAGCATAGGTGACTCCGGTGTCCAAAAGGTTAATAAATAACTATTTTAATAGAATAAGTCCATAATAGTAATAACTATTATGGACTTATAGTAATAACTATTATAAATGGACTTATAGTAATAACTATTATGGACTTATTCTTTTCTTATAATGTAAAAAAAAAGAAAAATAATAAACGTCATTTTTGTATATAAAACGTATCATTGTGTTCTTACTGTGTTTTTTCATTAATTTTATGTATTTCTAATGCTTTTTAACCGACTTCACAAAAAGAGGAGGTTCTCAATTCGTGTGTATGTTTTTTTATTTTGTTTTTTATATTTGTTACCGCCGCATTCCATTTGGTACCCGTTTAGAATTAGGCACCACCTTCGAGTCTGATTATGGAGTGGAACTCGTTATAAGATAGGAATAATTTAATCGTGTTTAAAGTAAGTTTACTTAAATAAACCGTACAAATTATATATTTAATCTATAATAATGGTGTCCGTAAGGTTACCATTAAGAAGCCAGTTGCCACAACCTATGATGAAGCATTAAAATTAAGATGCCAGAGTCAGATAACAGAGTGGATATGAAACTATGACAACTAAAAAGCATAAAATAAAATGATTTTTAACAAAAATGTGAACCGACTTCAAACTAAAAAGTAAGAAATAACTTTACAAACAGACTTCAATAATATGGTACTTTTCGCGTCTGTGCCAAAGTTCTATTTATACTCGTAGATGACCTCATTTTTGCACCGTATTTTATTACTTAAATTTTTGACCAACAGTACTAATATTCGTCAAAAATTAGGAATATCGGTTAAGAAAAGAAAGAAACGAAATGATAACATCATTATGATGATAATATTAATTTAATTTTTATTGCACTTTTAGATGGGCAAGATGGGAAGAAATAATAGACAAAAACCAATTTAGAAAAGGCTGGACTACACCAGTTATAGAAGATTGTGCAAGAATTATAGTAAGTTATATCTAGTTCAATATTTTTTTTCTTGTATCAGCGGTTTTATTACTGTAACTTTGTGGCGAGTGCAGGAAACATTGTGTAAAGTGAACAGAAACTCACACGAACCTTAATAAGGAAAAATCCTATTTGAGGATAACAGGTTATTGCTACTCATCAAGACTAAGAAGATCAATATGTCGGGCAACCACATCTTCCCAACTATGAAACAACCTAAAACAATAATTTATGAAAACAAGCCATAAAGAACGTTTTTCTTCAGCTATTAATGATGGCAGCGATAGGCCCTCCCCGTTCGAAAGATTCCAAAACATCCTTAACGGCGTCGTTTAAATTAATTATATAATGTAGTAATAAGGTTACAAAAATGTAAATATAAAGAGGATACCCATACCCAAGTAAAAAATGCGCTAAAACAAGCTAAAAAATATTACTCTCAGTTGTATTACTTACGAGTAATTGGTTTTTGAACGTGAGCGCAATCAGTAGAAGTTTCTTTAGTAGAAACCTGAACGTAGCGACGGATTCAAAGTAGGTACGTCACCCGAGTCAAAAACATATATTGTGTCCCGAGTGATACACAGTACACTCTACTTTTCATCACCTCTATGAGAAAATGAAAGGCGCCTCATATTCTATTGTAAGTATTCATAATTGCGAATCATGTCACAAATGTAAATATACCTAGACCAAGTATAAGTTCTGTTACAAATGAAAATGCATTTTTTCAAATGAAGTAATGTAATCTTATTAAAATTTAAACCTACATATTAACGTCTCGGCAAAAAATAAAAAAATATTATATTCGAAATGGCCACCTTTAGCTTTTATACAGGCCTATAATTTGTCTGGCCACAGGCTTCAAAGCGAAATTTCGCCACTGCTTACTCCAAGAATTTTTTTAAAGAGACTCAATATCGCCGTGTCGTTTAGAGCAGGCCATGTCCTCTAAAACTGACCATAATTTGAAGTCTAAAGGGTTGAGGTCTAAGCTAAATGAGGGCCAGTCTTCAACTCTTATAAAGTCCGGAACGTTGGTTTCAAGCCAGGCTTGGGTAGTTCGTGCCTTGTGACCAGGTGCGGAGTCCTGCTGGAAAGTCCACGGTATATTTTTAAAAAGTGTATTGCTGAGAGGTTTCACAACATGATCCAAGACTGTATCTTGATATACTTTGGCTGGAGTTTTCACTCCTTTTTCACAAAAATGTAGTTTTCTGACTCCTTTATAAGACACGCCCCACCAAACCATCACTGACGCTGAATGATGAGCACGTTGGACCGTTCCGACAACTTGAACTGCTTCTTTAGAACTTTGAGCGTACACTTTATCATTTTGCTTATTGTAGTGTTCAATCGTGAAAACTTTTTCTTCGGTAAAGAGGATATTTCTGTGCCTTTCGTATCGCGACAGAAGGCGTTTTGATCGATCTATCGATTTCTTTAATTGTAAAGATTGATTTAGGGCCTGTATATCGGCGATAAGCACCGAGCTTCAGGTCTTGTTTTATAATAGGTACGCGACAGAGTCTTTGACAGACGAAGTGTTACTGTATCTGTTGATAGTACGATATACGAACATACGGCTGATACCAAGCTTTTGATTTGAAGTGTCTGGAATATGATCGACAGCTCCATACCCACTTTGTGCAAGGCGATCACTGCAATCCTATTTTCTTTAACACCCCGTTCCATATTGTAATTTGATAATGAACACAAAAAAAATATGTGAAATGGCGTAAAATCGAACTAAGTTTTTAAAATAATATATGTGTTCCAATTTCAATATTATAATTAAAAAGTGAAAAAAAAGAAAAGTTTTTATGTAACAGTATTTATGGCCAGACTAGTTAAAGTATAACTTTTTAGTTGTTTTATTATCAGCTACTATCTAATTTCAATTTAGTTGTTACTCTATGTTTTATTAAATAATAATATTACAATACAATATGAGGCGCCTTTCATTTCCTTATAGAGGTGATGAAAAGTAGAGTGTATGGGTGACTTGGGACAAAATATATTTTTGGCTCGGGCGATGTACCTATTTTGAATCCGTCGCTACGTTCAGGATTCGACTAAAAATATTGTTTTGCTCCCTTATGATACAATCTACTATTAGTGCTTACGTTATGTTCATTTTAAAAGAGATAACTCTGGCTTGGCAACTGAGAGCAATGATTTTAAGCTCGTTTGAAGCAATTTTCTGATAAGGGCAGAAAAAAATTGCATTAACGATTGCTAGTTTTTGAGTTATGTAAGAAAAATGTTAAAAAATGAACTTTTGAAATGAATTAACTTTTTGATTCAAATCAGTAAAAAAAACGTTTTTTACATTTTAGTTTTAAAAATTTACATTTATTTTTAGATATCTGATGGGTAATGGATAATATTAACTATAAAATAATATCTACATAATTTTCATAGAACATTCATGCCCGGAAAATCGAAGCCTTGTGGACACATAACATTTTAATTTATAAATACGAAATTCAAATGGTTGCTATTTCAAGGGTGGCCTATATGGGTCGGTATTTTGACGATGAAGTCTGGTCTATTTTATGACTTTTTATTATCTCTAGTTTGAGACCAAACACGCCGTATAAGATAGATGTATTTACGTGACATCCCAATATTAATAATTAAAAATACAGTTTTGTATGCAAAAATCGCGAGAAAAAAAGCTCTCAGTTATCAATTATTATTTTATTGAATCAAAATATTAATTTAATATGTACGTTTTAGGCATCCGCCTGAATTAGCAGATAAAATAAAGTTCCTATTAGCATTTTTCTGACACAATGTTGCTTATTTTATAAATAAGCATATCCACATTTTTTTAAAATCTTTTTATGTTGCCAATAAGTATTTATAAATACCGATCTTAATTAAAAGTACACATTTTCCCCCTTAAATAAATAAAAAATCTAAAGGTCTGTTGAAGAATTGTAAAATAATGTTAATAATATATCGTTATTAGATTAAGAGGGCACCGACCATATTTTGCGAAACACAGCGCTCAGAGTTTTAAAGATTCCAAGAAAACATGGCCTCATGGAAATTAAAAATTTACAGATTATATTTTCATCTTTATTGTCGAGAAACAATTGAAAAATTCAAGCATTTTACATATAAATCGACAGTAAAGTTTGAATAAAATCGAAAATGCGTCCCGCCGTTTTTAGAAATATCGATAGAAAACGGTCAATATTTTTATATAACTTAAATTTACCACAAACAGTATGACATAAATCCCGGCATACAACGACCTTCACCTAGTTGTTTATTTGATGAAACATATTTTATATTCAATTTAATATGTCAATAAATATATTGCATATGGGTTGTCTAACAAATTTCAGTCCAGGATACGATTAATTAATAATAATAAATAAAAAAAATTTAAATATTCGCAGTTCTCGAATTTTAGCGAGACTAAGGCTATTGTACAGTGTGCTTAGTGCGAGTTGCATAAAATTGTTCGAGTAACTTCACCGTCGCGTTAATCGACTATACGCTAAGCGCCAATTCCGTTTGTCATCTTAGCCACAAGATGGCGCTGCTTCAATCCCATAGAAATCGACGTATTCGCGCTCGATACGTTCAAGCGAAAATGTTTTGTCAAAACTCGCACTCAGCACACAGACGAGGCGTTTTATGCGCGAGTTCACTCGCGCGTTGGCACTCGCGCGCACCCAAGATACTAGAGCCACAGATGCCTACGCGCGTTTCTTCAATCGCGCGTAAAACGCGTGCAATGAGCGGGACTCTCGACTCGAGTATCTAGACTCGCGCGTAAAACGCCTCATCTGGACATAGCCTAACGACTGGCGATTCATTATTATTGTATACATTGTCTGAACAAAGAAATATAATACTGGATAAAAGAATATGTATAAAAATGAATGTTTGTCCTTTACACGCTCTTAGATTGTCGGTCCGCATTGAGTACAGTAGAACGCCGATTAACCGAATCGCCAATTATCCGAATCGATCCTAAGTATAAAAAATTAAAAACATTTAATTTTATGTTTTGTTTTAATGTAACAAGTTGAAACTCGCTAGAATCCAGATATATTTCAATGGTTATATGATAAGCGAATAACCTAAATGAGTTCAAAGCGGAAACGTGTCGTCCTATCACTAAAGGACAAAGTGTTAATTATAATTAATCAGTTAAAAAAGATGTGGCGGGAAAGGTACTGGCAGATAGATTTGTCCGATTATCCGAATTTTCGATTATTCGAATCGAATTAGTAGGTAATAAAAAACGCAACATGTTCTTTTATTGACGTATCGTTTTCATTTACATACAACTAATTTCATGAAAATAATATAATATTAACAAATCACAAAATTAGAAACAAACTATGTAAAGAAGTTGTTGCTAGGGGTGACCCTAGCGAGCGGGCAGCCGGGCTTGTCCGCACACATTGATACTCTTGACAGTTTCGTGCGAACGAAATTTCGATTCGTCTATACAGTCTTAAGAGAGGGCCATGCCTTGTAGTGGACAACACAGAAAGGAAGATACCTTATATAATTTTATATGATGACTAGCCATGCTAATACCGAGAAAGTTTTGACTTTCGCTGAGTTAATATCATATCAGATTCTGAGAAACATATTTTCATTTCAATAGATAATTTTGTAATTGCTATCATGGCCTTAAATTTAATTGACACAAATTGATCCTTTTAGGTTTTATATTGTTTACGTCATTACAAGGGCGATGAAAAAATTCGTAATTTCATCTGGGATCTTATTGAGCCGTGTGAAAATGGAGAGGTCACCATATCTAGGAATCATAGTGGACTTCATAATCCTGTCCCTCGAGGTAGAAACGCCAAAAAGAAAAATAGACTCAAGGACGTGCCTAAACCAAATGATCCCCAAAAGTGGGAGGATCCTAATCATTGGAGTTCGATAGAAAAATATGACTGTGAAATGTATTTAGAAAGCAGTTACAAGAAACATTTGTTTAGACATGCTAACAAGTAAGTCCCAAGCTTTCATACTGAATAAAATGGTGGATGAATGATGAAATTTGTAAAAAAATTGCATGCCATAAACATCAGCTATTGACATTAACATTTGAATTTGTCCCTTTTCATGTCATCAGCGCATAATATGCCTTCACCTACGTGGGCCGTCTTTTAAGTTTTGCATATAGGGAAGAAATGAAACTGTTGAAAACTTTTATGAGTTTTATTATATTTTTAAGTATTCTTCAAGAACACTGATATAGTTTTTAAGGTGCTCGGATATTATTTTATTGCATTTATTCCACCTCGTTTTCGATACTGTTAAATTGCGTATTGGAAAGAGTCGAGTGCTTCTTCACGTGGCTCTAACTTTTAACCTAGCAGTCTGTTCCTGATTTTTCGGGCATAAATAGAAATGTTAGAGATTTTGACAAAACTCATTTGTCTGGCGAGCCTTGTTTGAAAATTCATTGTCTTAGAGATGGAGGACTCGTCGATCGTCGTTGGTTTTTTGAAGCTCAACTATAACTTCCAGCAAACAAATGCGTTTAAATTAATTTTCATTTACAGGTCTTTCAACTCGTATAGGTATTGTTGCCACAGATTAAATTTAAGGACAATTTTTTTCAACAATTTTTTTTGATACACTGAGAACTGATAATTTCTGCGGACTTTACTTGATTTCGGATCTCTATAACACCCAATTTGTATATATTTTTGTGTTTATTAGGGTAAATCCATAATTTATCACCACTGACAATACTGTATAAGTTTTAAGACTGTCCTCCGTTGAAACGCTGCAGAGAATTTTGACACGAATGGACCCTAGGAGCACCTAATTCTGATTTAGCAAATGCGGCATCTAATAAGGTACTGACATATTTTACATACCTACAATATTTGTCAGTACCCATTAATGACCCACTACAGGGTCGGGTCTACTCTCACAATAAGAGGGATGTAGGCCTTAGTCCACCACGCTGGCCTACTGCGGGTTGGTGGACCTACAATACTTAATTTTATTTTTTTATTGCAGTCTATGAAATCCCTAGAGATGCCACCATCAGAAGATATACCATATGTCTATCTACTATAATATGATTGCGAACAGCATCGAAGCTTTCCCGGCTAACTTTTTTCGTCCACCTGACCTTGAATCGTCCTCTAGGCTCATCTGTCCAATTTAGAGTTCTCGATACCAACGATAAATTATCAACTGATGTGGTTATTTATCCCCAAAAACAAAAAAATTATCTACGAAGCATTGATATTGAGATATACGTCTTTGAAATTCGCCAAAAATATTGCCACGAAATTTTGTTCCGGGTAGTAAGTACCACTGTACTAAAAACTCATTGTCGTTACAAGTTAAGTTAACTAAAGATGGGTCTTATTTTTGTATATTGGCATTTAATTTTTGGTGGCTTCTATGCGCCCATATGCAAAACTTAAAAAACGACTATAGTTCAAACCAGAAATTAACTGATGATTAAGACTGGAAGCAAATACTACTTTTAATTACTGCCACCTATAATAATTTCTCCTACTTAAAATACCTATAAATGTACACTTGACAGCAAATAAACCGAGCCACCCGCCATCTGTACCTAATACTAATCAGATTTTCTCAGGAAGTATGAAACTTACAGCGGTCATATTTATATCTACAGAAAGTGCGTTTTATGCTAATTAATGCCTGTAAACTCGTTGCACCGAAGATCTGCTGATTCGAAGTCTGCGAGTGACCTCGCGTTCGAAGCCTGCTTGAAGTAATGTAAGCTTGAGCTGCTTCCTGAGGTGTTGTATCCATTTTTAACCGATAAAGATGGCATAATTACACGCGTTTGAGGAAATGATCTAAAGAAATGATTAGAAAATTCGACCACCTTCAATATCACGACTCCAGTCAAAACAGAGCAAATCGTTAACATTTTGTTTGTTGCTTGATTACAGTGTCAGTTGCCAGTACTTTAGATTAAATTTAGGGTCATTTTAATTGTTATTAAATACCCTTTCTGTAAGGATGAGTTTGATGGGTGTACGTTTTCTACTTCCTGAGAAAATCGGATTAATGTTACAAGGTGGCGGGTGGCTCGGTTTATTTGCTGTCCAGTATATATATAAAAATACAATAACATTTATAAATTTCAGAGTTCTGTTGCGGGTTCGAATGATGTATTATATTAAACATGAAGTCATTGGAGATTATGCTACACAAATTGAAAATGGAACACATGCTAGGTAAATACCACAAATACTTAATATGTGCATAAATAAAATCTTCCATAAAATATTATAATTAGCATTATTTAATAAAATAATATGTTTCTGTTTTAAAATATTATTGTATTGTAATATTATATTATTGTATTGCAGCGCTTTAGGCATGCGAGTGCCTCGTGGGGTGGATAGTGCGCCGCCTCGAATGTGGTGGGACACAGAATGTGACGTGTCGTTATTAGTGGGAACTTATATTCATGGCTACGAGAATTATTTAGCAATGCGATCTGACCCTCAATTATGCTACGTAGATAAACTTGGTCCACCTGATGATGCTGAATGCACAGATATTAAGTAAGTCGATCTAATTCAATGATAAACTACTTTTTTATTATCTGAGAAAATATACAATTTATTTAGCTTGTATGTAGTTTCAAGTCGCCAACTTTTTGACCTAGACGCGATAGCGTGTCAAGCCAATGTCAAGCTGGCGAGCAGCTAGACCTCAAAATTTTTGACCACATTTCCACATTCAAATTTTGACCACCTCATAACTCAAAAATTCCACATAGACCTGTCAAATTTGGTTCATCTATTGAGATTTGCGAAATACGTAAGTGCTCCAAATTTCACAAACACACCTCAAACGGTTATTTAGATATTAAAGTCCAAAAATCGTCATTTTTATCACTAACTGAGATCAAAGGCCTGAAATTTGGAGGATGTGATTTTTGTATGACGTAGACAACCGATAAGAAAGGTTTTTCAGAAATACTACCCCTAAGAGAGTGAAAAATGGGGGCATAGTTTTTATGGGACAACGTGATTTCTTTGTCCAATCTAATTCAAATTTTTCATAAACATTCTTTAACAGAATTAATGGAAGATGTGTTTCATATTGTTGTATAAATGTTGTTTTGAGAGCTACGTGTCATTTTATCCTCACTGCCAAGTATTTGACGTATTATTTTGTCCGGATGAGATTCTGGACTCGTCAACGAAGAGACATTTCTGCCAAATGTTTTCCACGTCGTCTTCTTCATTAAGGCGGAGTATAGCCCTCTGCAATCTACGTCGCTGTCGTTGCTGTGAGTTCAGGGGTGCTCGCCAGTATCTCCTCGCTCGTAATCCAATCTAATTTAGTGGTAATTTCTAGTCCAGTAGCAGCTCGCAACTCATCTCTTATTTTAGTGGCATTGATTGTTGGGTCTCGGGCAGTCATCAATCTGATATAACGCTTCTGAGCAGCGTTAAGAACAGTTGGCTGACCACTGCGAGGATGATCAGCAAATTTATCCACGCCGCGATACGTCCGGAACGTGTTCACGACACAGAATTGGGCTACAGCCACTCTGCGTGCTATTTCTCTCGAAGAATATCCTCCTTCCCCCAAAGTAACAATTCTTGCTCGTAAAACTTCAGATAATCCCCTCGGCATGTTTTTAAATGAACTCCTTCGAAGAGTCAGAAAAAACGCTTGAATCAAGTTGCTCAGATTTCTGAATGAGCGTAAACAAGGATTTAATCTCTTTTTGTACCGATAAACAATTGACATATTATTTCAATTCTTTTGTTATTTAAACATTTGATTTTTAAGTGAAGAATTTTTTTTAATTTTTTATGTTTTCTAATTTTAACAAAAGCATTGACGACTGCATGCCTGAGAGTTCAACAAAAAAAAATGTTCTCAAAGGTATGTGAAGTCCACCAACCCGCAGTAGGCCAGCGTGGTGGACTAAGGCCTACATCCCTCTCATTACGAGAAGGAGACCCGACCCTGTAGTGGGTCATTAATGGGTTACTGGCATTGACGATTTATGAATGTAATTTATTCTGATATGAACTTCATAAAGGAGCAACTAAAGAGATCACTAGAACTACCAGAACTAGAGAACTAGAGAGATCAATTGAATAATCCGGTTTAAAACTCATTTTTTTCCGGCAAAATGAACGCAACACGGAAATGCGCAGGTTGCAGAATTTTTCAATGTATGGCATGTAAAAGTAAATACGACATCGAGTGTGCAAGCATTAGCGTGAAAGCATTTAATATGATGGAACGCAAGGAACCTGGCCACGCCCTATTGCCGTTCGCCTCGCGCGTCGCACTACACGAGACTCGCTAATGCAAGTTGCGTGCACCAGGCGTGACTTGAACACCGAAGGGCTTAAATTATCTGGACCCGCACGACGGTTATATTTGAATGAGAGACTTACGAAATATTACCCATTACTTATCAAAAAAACTCGGGCGATTGCTCTGGAGTTACAATATAAGTTCGTGTGGACGTGGGAAGGAAAGATTTTTGTACGCCAAGCTGAAGGAAAACCTCAACATCGGATACGAAGTGAAATGGACTTAAAAAGAATATTTGGAAAAGATCAAGCACAGTAGGGAATGCGAGTTAATGATATGATTTTTTCACATACTTGTGTATGACTATTGCTTCTATATTCACACCTACAATTTACAATCTACACTTTTAATTCCCATATTATTCAATTTACCAAACACACTATACACTCACCATTATTTAATTTTTTATATCGCATACGAGTATGCCTAAGAAGAAATGTCTGAGATTGGGCCCGCTCTTTAAATACGGGTAAAGACGAGTTTATGGTAACCATCCAAAACTATTTGCAAGGAAGGACAAGCAAGAGGCTCTCGCACGAAATATTCAAGGTTACCGCTTCATACACAAAGCCAGGCAAAACAAAAAACATGGAGGAGTGGGATTATTCATTAGACAGGGAATCACTACAAGAGTAAGACGCCATCCAGTCTCTACGCTGGAACAGGTGTGGATGGAACTCCAGCTACCTGGAGCAACAATGTCCTTAGGCACTGCATATAGGCCTGAGAGTGTCGTGTTTAGGAAACGCTAGATGTGCTTAGTGACTCAATAAGTTCAATGGCACGCTGTGATTACACCTGCATTATGGGTGATTTAAACATAGATGTGACAAATGTAACCTCTCCAAAGGTAAAAGATCTTCGGAATTTTTGCTTTCAGCACAATCTGAAGCAATTAGTAAAAGAACCCACAAGAATTACAGACCATTCAGAAACTTTACTCGATTTAGTCATGAAAAATAACAGTGCCAAATGCAAAAATGTTCAAGTGATACACAACCGTTGTCTCAGTGACCACGCATTAGTCATTGTAGACTTTGACATCAAAAAACCAATTAGACAAACAAATGAAATTACCAAAATACAACACCGTACAGTATTTGCTAGTAGACACTATTATGTAAAAAGTGCAAAGCTGTACAGTAAAATTCATAAACGATTAAATATCCTAGCTTTATGTAAACACGATCTCAAAATTAAACTTAAAAACTACCTGCTTGATATAGATTATGAAAATACAGAAGAAATTATCACATGAGTTCACATAACGCACATGCATAAAATACTAACACACATACACACACAAGAGCGCGCGCGCACGCGCACACACACACACACACGCACACGCACACACACACACACACTTACACTCGCAACATACAAACGCACATATTTCTTAGAAATAAATAAAAAAATGAGTATATTGCATATTATAGTTTAAGATTATTCTAGTACTTAAGTAAATAACTTTATTACGGACCACTACATATCTACCAGCTAAATGATAATGTAACGGAAAAGCGCTGACTTCTAAGATACAAGTCAAATTATGACTTAGTTTAGGAGACAGTGTCCCCTCCTTGCAGAATACATTGTAACCTACTTTAATAAAAAATTGTACCTAATCTTCTAAACTCTCTGTACTATGGTCTTTGTTTTGTTTGCAAATAAATTATTATTGTTACCTGGTATTCATCTTAAAATAGATACTGCTTTATGCATTGCTCACTTTATTTAAAAAATGTTATCGGAAAATCCTCTACACCTTTTAAATATACCAACAAATTTTCTATTGAAAAACACTTGGACCAAATACTTTTAGAATTTGAAAAATATCAACGTTCGCACGACACACTATTCTTGATATCACTAAAATCGCATTTTATACATTTTTTCGTATTTTAATCTGTAATTTATAGTGAAATATTGAGTTATTCCTCGTTAAGCGACATTAGTAGTTTCGTTTTTAATCCCCTTGGTGGCGTTTTGTAGTTTCTGCACGGTCCCTATAGCAAACACACGATCTAAGTGCATGTGGTTTATTTGTGTGTGTAATGCGTGTACGTATTGATCTCTTGCATGTAGTGGAGAGGCAGAGTGGGAGACATGCGGCGACACTAATGTTCTAATACAAATCAGGAACTATTTCCTTTCTAACCTCTTTTATCTGTTCTGTGGTAAACATATTAGGCATTTCAATATAAATTATTACAATTACTCCTGGCTATTTGGTATCGTCATTCGAATTTATTATATTGCTTTCCTGTATTTTGGTTACATATTTTTGATATAATAATAATAATAAAAATTTGGCTGATAGTGGCAGCCGAAACAAGCGAACCAAGCGAACGAGTAAACCATGAATTTATATTTTTCCACTACCAATTTCACTTTAACGTCTTTCTCCTTAATCATCCGAATCTGTGTAGGCCGATCCCTTATCTTCCGCATCCTCCTCCGCTAAGCAGACCTCTATTACAATTTACAAACCTATGAATGAACCAAAATTTATCGTATCTTCAAAGCAGATATCGTTAAGGGAATTTTTAATTTGAAGAACTAAATTATACTAATGCTAAATAGTTATGAAAATTGGTTATACAGAAGCGAGGAACGTAAGGTGCGCGGGAGCGTAGTGGGCGACGAGGACTGCACGGATGAGGTTTCGAGCGGCGCGGGCGCCACTTCGCCGGCCGCCTCGCCTCGCGCCGACGACGAACGCGTCGGCGCCACGCACTTGTGGCCTTCCATGCAGGACCTCAACACGCGCCTGCGGCGCCTCATCACCGCCTACCAACGAAACTACAAGCGCGAAGAACTAAAGATGCAACAGAGAGCCAAGGTAATTCATATATTATGTTATAATACAGTTGCAAATTACCCCCAATATAGGTGTCTAGCCCCCTTTTAAAATGCAGCCATTTAAATTTTGTATTAAAATTTTGTATAGGTCCACAAGATAATTTCGATTTATCCGGACCTGAATGTTCAACAGAGATGAATGAAAAAGGTATTATTTGATAGTTAGCTATCAGTTAACCTTTAGATTATTAAGAAAATTTTTATCAATTCTAAATGTAGTATAATTATGCCGAAAAAAAGGTTTTTTTCGTTATTATTGATTGGACGAAAAGATCCCTAGATTTAAGTTTATTTTGTTAGGTTTGAGTAATAAAAATAATGTTTTGTCTGTTTGTTTGTTTTTATTCATAATAAATAAAATCCGAAAATAATAAAATAAATAATTAATTTTTCTGCGCTCGATCGTTCTAAAAAATCAACTTTTCGCAAATCCATCGATGGATTAAAGTGGACAAAAAAGTGCAAAAAGATCCGTTAATGGATTTCAATGGATTTTAGTGTAAAAACAATTAAATTTTCGATTGAAATTTTGTGGAAAAACTTTGTTTACTTCGATTTACATTTGAATTTCGTTTATCTGATAGGTGGTAAAGTTAGCTATCAAACAATAATATTTCCATCTCTGTAGAACATTTAGGTCCAGAGAAATTGAAATTGTCTTGTGGAGCTGCATAAAATTGAAATATATATTTGTAAACACACACACACACACACACACACACACACACACACACACACACACACACAAGTATCCACTTAAGGCGTGCATTGGAGGTAGGCACTGAAGATCTAACTAGTCATAGGTACATATTAATTTTCGTCTGACCTATAATAACGATTGGTATGATTTCCTTGTCAAATAATAATAGAAAAATTAAAAAAGTAAATTGAGGCTAGAAGCCAGAGGCTAGGGTAAAGCACTGCATCCCTTTTCGTCTATGGTATGCATGCGCCTGCCACTTAAGTGTCTTGGAAGTATATAAATATCAAGTTAATTCAGATCATAAACATTTTTATCTCCATATAAACTTTACCACCCGCTTTTGCCCCTTTAAAGGTTGATTGATTATAAAAAGGAAATTATTCAGCGGTCATTATTATTTGACCAGCCAGAAAGTAGTAATGCTAGATTCAGACCTAATGTAGAAAGTTTATCTCATTATTTTTTAGTTAATCATGTGTATCAACAGTTTTGTGATATTGTGAGAAATGTAAAAAATAGGCAAATCCAAAAGTGCACACCTCATTTTATTTATTAATTAGGTAGTTAATTTAGGGTATAGTGTACCCATGACCAAAACTTCAAAAGTCATGTCCGCCATCTTTGAATTCGAAATTAATTTGTTTTTCATAATCCTCATACCAAAATACCTATATGGAAAACGACACCTATGACCAAATATTCAAAAATGACACGTCCACCATTTTGAGTTTCAAAATTAATGTGTTTTTCATAATCCTCATCCCTAAAATATGTTGAAAACGAAACCCATGACAAAAAATTCAAAATAGTCGCATCCGCCACATCCTCCGCCGCCTCGTACATCTATACTTCATATCATTTAATATTATAAAGCTGAAGAGTTTTTTTGCTTGTTTGTTTGTTTGTTTGTTTGAACGCGCTAATTTCAGGAACTAGAAGATCGATTTCAATAATTCCTTCAGTAGTGGATAGTCCATTTATAGAGGAAGGTTATAGGCTATATTTTATTTTCAAAAAAATAGGGATCCGTAAGGAAATTGAATCGAAAACCTATTATTTCGTGCACTGCAAAAACTATTGACAAGAGAACAAAATGATTTACTACAGGTTTGTAGGTTAAGACCTACAAAAAAGTCCGCGAGAGCATACGGGGTGATTGGAAGGTGGGTGCAAAGCTTTAAGGCGGAGCTAGTACCATTTAAAACCATTTAAGCCATAGTTGTCTTAGATGAAGTCAGACTGTTCTTTTTTTACGTTTTTTTTTTGTTTTTTTTCGAAAATACCCAAAATTTTACAGTTTACTGCTAATTTATGACCCAATTCAACGATAAATGTTTTTTTATATTTTATTTAAATAAAGGAATATGTAAGCTATCTAAAAAAACTTGTAAGCATCTGTGTCATAAGACTTTTTTTAACAGTCGTTTGAAGTTCATGAAAAATGATTACAATTTAAGGATACTGTGTTTTGACCTTGTTTAAAAAAAACTAAGGTACGAGTAGGTGGTTTCGTTCAAACCTTTTTAAAAACTTGCTTGATTATCCCTCTTTCTTTTGAGGTATCATGTATGCAGATATCTTAAAAAATATTGAAAGTTTTATCAACATAAGACATAATAACATAAGTCATAATATCCTACTAAGTCTTATACTATTATAAATGCGAATGTTTGTGAGTATGGATGGATGTTCGTTACTCTTTCACTTAAAAACGGCTGAACAGATTTGGATGAAATTTTTTACACAGATAGATCATAACCTGGATTAACATATAGGATACTTTTTACCCTTCTCTGCACCAATTTCTAAAATCCACGCGGGCGAAGCCGCGCGCACTATCTAGTTAATAATAAACTAGCACTTGAATTTATGCGCTGACGTTTCGTCGATAATTTGATGGATTTTCCGAAAGTTGAAACTGTTGCGAATTTTGTGCTTGATTCTAGGTTTGATAGATTGAGTTTTTCTTGGGAATTGCCCAGTCTTGGCTATCCCGGCTTGCAGGCAAAATTTCAATAATCATTATTAAAAAACTGCGTAGCGTAGTCAAACCCTAGTACCAACGTAACGTAGTTTCCAAACAATTAAGACACATAATAAATTCTCAACATTTAATAACATCTTACACAAGTGAACTAAAAACGTTATTTAATAATAAATATTTATTATCTGTAATAGATGGAGCGACGAGAGCGTATGGACCAGCTTGCGAGAGACGAGGTGTCCCAGTGGCGTTGGACACGAGCGGACGAAGAGGCCTTCCGTCGCACGGTGGCTTCTTATGGTGTTGAGTTTGATCCGGCGACAAAAAGTCTTCGCTGGAGTCGATTTAGATCGTTGGCTCGTTTGGATTCAAAGAGTGACGATGCACTCACGGATTATCTTAAAGCTTTTATGGCTATGTGTAAACGCCAGTGTGGTCTAGCTGTTGGAGAAGCTGAACTTCCTACCCGGGCTGATTTAAAGGCCGAACCTATTGGTGAGGAGCGAGCTATTGCAACTTTGGAGAGGTTGGTGTTTAGAAAAGATTTTTTTTCATACATTACACGTAAATCTGTACCACCAGTAAAAGGTGAATAAATTCGACTTGTACCAATATGGTGATTATTGAACTGTAATATTAACTGAAAAATTAGCTTTTTTGGTCTAATCGGGGTATAACTTCGCATAATATTTACGGACAAAATTCTTTTGCATGGTAATATAAGTTGTAAACTAATTTATGTGAACTTGAAACAAAGTGTACTGAGAAGATATTAAACAAAAAAATAACAATACGAAGTTCTGTAAATTCATTTGGGTATTTGATTTTATTGATAACTAGCTGACCCAGCATACATTCACTAAGATTACGGCTTGATCGTGCGATAAGCTCGGCTGCCCGCTCGCTTGACTCGCGATAGGGCTGCCGGAACAACTTCTTTAGTTTCTTTCTAATTTTGTGATTTCTTATTTTTTTTCATGAAATTAGTTGAATGTAAATGAAAACGATATGTCAATAAAAGAACATGTTGTGTTCTTTCATTACTAAATTTAATTAAAAAAAATCTTTATAAATTACAGATGTATGATTCTCGCGCTAATTGATTTTAGGCAGTCCACGCGCTCCGTTTTTTTGTGCATGAGCGCCCCCCCCCCCCCCCCCCCCCTGTCGCTATAGTCGAGATCAACTAGGCTAGCGAGGGTGCAAACATTTTTACAAAATAAAACAAAAGCTAAAGAAATATTTTGGCCTTATTTTAGGTCTTTTCGTTTTTTCATTTATTTATAAATTGCTATTGCTAGGTAGATACTATAAGATCTATACAAATCAATTAATGAGATATATAATGCAATCGAATAAGAACTCTTAGGATATCATTCTAAGTAACTCATAAAGATAACTCAATAATGTCAAAGTAAAAGTATACAGTAAGAGTGGTATGACAATAGGGTAAAATCCCAGTAGTGGACCCTTTATTTCCAAATTCAAATGATGAATTTATTTTATAAATTTCTAGCGTTGTTGTTTTTTATTGACTAGGGTATTTTACCACACTGAATGATCCAAAATGAATACATATACGTATTTATCGTGATTAGACCCGAAAAACAGTTTTAAATTTAATCAAATACCCATATGGTGAAAAAAATATATATTTGACACGTATTTATGGTATGTATGTAATACTCTCAGAACTGCACAATTTTGACATATGTTGGTCTATTACTGCTTTCAAACAAGAATACCAAATTTCATGGATGTATGTATGTAGATATGTTTGTCCTCGCATATCTCCGAAACGAATTGACTGATCATATTCGTTCTTTTTTTGTTTGTTTGTATTTTGTTCAACTTAGGGAATGGCCAGGGTCTTTTCGGTATTTTTCGCTATTCCTCATTGTTTTGGATTTCCCCATCCACACACGCATTTATTATTTAAAACCATTTTATTCTATTCCTGTTCTAAATCCGAAAAACTTTAGAATCAGAAGTACAAATTGTTTTATCGATCCAACTATGCGTCAAAATAAGAAGATACGTTATGGGCACGCCTAAACTGTCATTTTCGAAAAAAAAAAACCAATCTGCCTCTTTAATCCGCCCTCCTAGAGATGGATTTTATGAAAAGATTGCAATGTCAATCAGATCCTATATATGTTAATGATGTAAATTATTTTTTTGTTCGGTTGGGTATTATAGGCATGATGACTAATTTTCAAAAACTCTTCTATGATATTCAGAAGTTTCTATTATGTCTAAAATATATCATATTTTTGTAGAAAATTAAGGTTTTTGTGCAATAAAAGTACATTTAAATTTTAAGTTTCAAATTCATTCCAAAACGCTCGCCCGTGTCATGGCGTCTGTCATTGCGCCACGGCTCAGTAAAAAATGCCAGATCGCGTATAATATGCTTACGAAAAAAATGACGTTTACTAAGACGTGACGTAAATTGACGTAATTCGATCTGATGGGTGTTTAAGCTATCATGGCGGATTGTTGTATTTTGTAGATTTATTTTAACAAATAAATTATTAATCTCGACATTAATAAGAGAATAAATACATGTTTCAAAATCTTTGAATCCTATTTCATTAGATCAGATAAATATTTTGGCGATACTTGATTACTGTCATCATGCCTATTCCAAATTGGTCCCACAGTTTTTGGATGCGGATCTAATGTTGGGTTCCGGATAGTATGTGTCGTCACATACCCTATAACAAGCGGGTAGCTTAAAAGGATAGATCATTAAATGATGAAAAGTAGTTTATAAGTTATAAGGCCACTGAAGGATCATACCATCAAAAACGCAACCTTTTTACTTCGCTGCAATCACGTAAACTACTTATTTGCCGTGTTTTAAAACGGTTTTATTCTTTGTTGATAAAACATCTGTAAGAGGCCATGATGTAAAAACTCTTGTGTAACAATATATCGTAAGCTTTGGTATTCAATCTTTTTTATATTACAGAATCGATCTTTTGCGAGTCTTACGTGAAGAAGTAGCACCACATCCAGCACTGGATGCCCGCTTAGCACTTTGTGAGCGATCACTGGACACGCCACCGTGGTGGCAGCCTGCGAGACATGACAAACAATTAGTATTAGGAGTATGCAAGTAAGCTACGTTGCATTAACGGACCAACTAGATGACCATTTAGATAAGCTCTTTTTTGACACATTTTTGTCTATTGTTTCAGGCATGGTTTGGGTGACACATATAATAAGCTATTTTGTGATCCGAAACTACCATTCGCTGAATGCGCAAGTAAATGGTACGGAAAATATACAACCAAAAATGATTCACAAAAGGTGTCATCTGATGAAGAAGATAAAGCAACGGAGGGAACCGAGACTCGAATGTCCCTAAGACGTAGCAAACGTACTTCCAATGTGTGCGATCGAGACGACGATGACACAGATGCTCTTTCAGAACTGGAAACCTTAGCGAAGTTGGGTAGAATAGAAGAATCTCTATCACCAAAACATTGGTTCTCTGAACGCGCTCTCGAAACCAGGCTGCACCATATTGCACACGCTGTACAAAATTGCGAGTGGCCAACGTCTTCGACGTCAAAGCCTGCCGAGACCAATGTTAGCCAGCGGGATGCATCGGAGGAGCGCAAGCAGACACAAAAACGTCACATCGCCATTGACGTGGAGACCGAACGCGCCAAGTTACACGCGCTTCTATCCTCCCCTCAAGCAGCACACTCTGCGCATACGTGTCGGGGCGAGCGCGACGATGCGTCCAGCGACTCGGGGTCGCGCCGGTCTACGCCCGCGCCGCCGCCTGCGCACCAGAGACCAGCGCCTTCGCCCGCGCCCACCGCTTCGCCCGCGCCCGCAGCCGCCAACGCCGCCGTAATGGCACCCGTCGACTTATCTGCGCCGCTGGATCTCAGCGAGGCACAAGACTTTTCTATGGGCCGACGTACGCCGAATGCAACGACCACGCCGCAATCGTCGCAGCGTTCCGATACCGTTCCCTCGTCGGTCCCGACAAGGAGCAGATTGGACGATACCCTTTCTCGTCTCATGAAAAGGAAAAATGTGGTAAGTGTAAAATGTGTTGGGCTATCGTCGCTCTGAGATATGGATTATATAAAAACAAGGTGATCATAAAGTAGTCCCCAGTAGTAATTTCCCCAAGCGTTTCCCTTCGCGGACTTTGTTGTAAGCCTTTATAGAGGAGTAACAATTTTGCCATACTTTATTTAGTTATATCTAGTATATTGACAACTTTTTGTTTCTTTTTAAATGATTTCTAAGCACATTTTGGAACAATTATATAAATTTAATTTTAAATAAGTTATTTAAAATACATAAATTATAACATCAAGTTCAAAACCTGTTAGACTAAAATAATGAACTAAAACTATGACAAATGAAACACATCGCTGCGATGCGGAAGGTTGCCCAAGATACTGGCTGCATTGCCTCTCTGGACAGCTATGCTAATGCGCTGTCCAAAGTAGGCTCCAGCCTTCGGGTCACCCAACTTTTAAATTTTAAATTTATTATAACAAATACTTACCTAAGTGCACAACTATATGCAATTAACGATGGGCAATCTTATTTTACCTTTAATTGTAACGCGGCAAGCAAGAACGCAGACAGCTGCCGATAAACGCTCGCTCTCACACTTCAGCTTCTCTATACGACTTACCTGCATCTATAGTCGTATTTTTAATTAGACGAAGTCGAAGTCAACTGACGTTTACTGTGTTGTCAGTTTTTGATGAGATCAAAATAGTGTTGTGACAAAGTTGTGACGACCTAAGTGGCGCAGTGGTTAAGACATCGGTGCGCTGCGTGGAGGGTCCTGGGTTCGATTCCCAGCAGAGCAGAGATTTGAATTATGAGTTTAAATTTCTGTTTCTGGTCTGTGTGTGTGTGTGTGTGTGTTGTTGTCTTGTGTGTGTCCATGGCGCCCACGACACAGGGAATCCTAGTGTGGGGCTATGAGTGTGAAGCGTTATTTAAAAAAAAAGAAAAAGAAAAAAAGTAAGTGTGCCGAATTGCCGATATCGGGTACAGGGTTCGAATTTTAGTCGTGCTTTGTACATATCAACGAGTTTTCAACGACTATGAGTGAGCTTGTCGTGCTTGTTTGAAGTTGGTTGAGGATCCATATCGTTTGTACGAAACAATATAGCAATAAATAAACACAACAATTACCACAAACACAACGTAACGAAACACATAACAAAAACAATAACTGAGACCAGAGGTTAGAAGCCGAATTACAAAAAAATGGCGCCCGACGCGCGCGGCGTTGATCGGTGTTGATCAACAATTATGTTATCAAAAATAACTATACTAAGAAAATGAGGTCTTTTTCATTAGGAACTTAAATTTTTGTCTTCTTTTTCTTATTTCCTATAATTTCAATAAAACAAAAATATATTCAATAAAAATAGTTAAACAAAAAATAAAAAACTAAACAAAATTACAATGCCTAAACTTTCACATTTTTTGCGGCAATAACAACACATTATTTTTTCGAGCACTCCAAACGAACTGGTGCTTTGTCAGTAACTCATTAATGACCCACTACAGGGTCGGGTCTCCTCACAATGAGAGAGATGTAGGCCCTAGTCCGCCACGCTGGCCTACTGCGGGTTGGTGGACTTCGTATACCTTTGAGAACATTTTTTTGTGAATTCTCGATGCAGGTTTTCTCACGATGTTTTTCTTCACCGTTACAGTAGGTGATATTTAATTTTATAAAGCGTACAAAACTTTTTTACAAATTCATTGGTGCGTGCCGCTGGGATTTGAACCCGGACCCCTCGATTCGAGGTCGAATTCTAAGCCACTGGGCTACCACCGCTCTTAACACAAGAAAAATAGGTAGGCTTCCAAAGACCTGTATGGAGATTGTGACCTTAAATAAGCTGTTGGTTCCAGCAAGCTATTTTGATCATAGTCACCCTCAATTTCAGACTCGGATTCACACTTCAGTCTGCACTGATCTGCACTGATCACTGATCGACAGTTACATTAAGTTACATCTCTGCAAACCTCGCCAGAAATATCTTCTTCGTCCGAGATCTTTTGCTGAAGCCATCTTTCGATACTTTCGTCGTTTTTATTCGTTTTGACGCCAAAACAGTAAAAGTAAATAAACACAAAAAACCACACAACCACCTACGGTCACGGAGACCGCAGTCGAAATATTTTTACTTACTCTGGCCAAACGCGCGTTGGTGTCTAGAAAAGGTACACGGCGCGCTGTGGCGCACGCCAATCACACATGAAAAAATTAGAATTTGAAAAATCGTTGCGGTCTCTGAGACCGCTGGTGGGTGGTTAAGGGTTAAATATTATGACAACATTATTTTACAAAGTGACATTAGCTACTGTCAGTTGGCTTCGTCTAATTAAAAATACTACTATATACATAATTTGTTGTTTTTATTATGATTTTTTTTGTAAACACCTAGTTTTAATTTAATAGTTAAGGCTAGGATTGACGAGCGTAGCAGGTATTTAGCGCTACCTCACTCCCCGCGTGACGCCGTGCGGACTCGCATAGATTAACCCTTTAACCGCCGGCCTTCGTATCAGTTATCCGGCCCCTGACGCCAGGCACAGTAAAGTCTAAATAAATACCTACAAAAAAAAGGGATGTGCCCTGTGCACTTTTTGGAAATCGATATTTCGTAACAATGATATGTGTTCATGTTAACACCTGTAACACCTGTTCATGTTAACACCAAAGTACAAATTACGATATACATACCTATACAGGTTTTCTTTAAAACAAATAAAACAAAGTTTTTACAGATTTGGACGATATTAATTAGTATTTTTACTATTCACAATTAAATACGTTACTTCAGAATACAATCAGCGTTGAGCATACTGTCAAATTAAGATGCGAAACGCACGGGCTAGGGATGGAAACATCTATGGTAGTTGCTTACATTTCACAAAAAAAATCAAGCCCCAGGGTCATAGAATGTTAACCAATACCCTTTACTCAATTTTAAAGGAATTAAATGAAAAACACAAATATTTGTAGAGATACGTTTTATTCACAATTGCTGCATTTGTTTTGGGACTATTTTATTTGTATTACTAAACTTTGGCATAGGCCCCATCCCTAATGTCGGGTTTTGCCGTCGCTGGCGGTGTAGGTTAATGCAAATTTCGAGAAATAATAAGAGTAATTTATCGAACTGTTGACATTGTTTTTAGGGCTTCTAATTAAAAAGAATAAAGTGTATTACATTATAAATTATTATTTAATTAACTTTTTACCTAATACAAACATATTTTTCTTAGAATACAAATTAATTAAATAAAAAATAAAGATTAAACGAGATGGTGTATTTGGTCGTGAATATACGACGCTGGCGAAATGGACACGATTATGTTTGTCGGATTAATCCGACCTTGGCGGTTAAAGGGTTAAATGAACTCTCTGACCTTGCGTCGCAGTCACCAGGATGCGCGAGCGTTCCAGTAAAATTCAAACAGTAGTGCAAACGTACTATGTTTTACATTATTTTAGTTTATTTCACAATTACATAATCTATGAACATTTTTTGGTTGGTTTTTCGATACTGAAGGCACAGTTATATAAAACGCAAAATGTGATTTTGATTTGAGTGAGGGGAAATCGATTGGATTATTTTATCATACTTGGAAGCGTATTTATATTACTCATCTAATTTCGACAGTGCATCTCTATAAAATATTAAAGTTGGATATATAAGTAACTCGATATAAAATGGGGAATCAAACCAGAAAGAAAGATGTAGTTATGAATTACCGCTTAGAAAAACAATTAGGTTATCTAGTCTAAATATCACACAATCTACATTTAGCCATCATAATAATATGTTTCCGTCAATGTAACTAGTATACGCATTATTACAGTCCAAAATTATTATTATAGCTTACTTTCTACTTATAGAAATAATTTTTAGTGAAGATTTATAAAAGCCAAAATAAATAAAAAAATAGAGGAATAATATTTTTTGTAAATGCAGCAATAGCTATAGAAATAGTAGAGCTAGTAGCAATATAGCTCTCGGACTATGATCGAACACTTCTCGAAAAATGTCTACCAGCTCATAGACTATGTTCGAACACTTCTCGAAAAATGCCTACCAGCTCTCGGACTATGATCGAACACTTCTCGAAAAATGCCTACCAGCTCTCGGACTGTCATCGAACACTTCTCGAAAAATGTCTACCAACTCTCGGACTACGAATCATGATAAAGCGTGCGTAAACTGCGGGTTTATGTCACACTGTGTTATAAAGTAATAAAACCACTTCCAATGTACGTACTGTTTTATTTGTTCTGTGTACGTAATAAAACAATACGATCGCTAGCGGGGGGGAAACGCAGCGAAGAGGCAAAGCGACACAGGTCCTACGACGATGACGCCTGGCAGGCAACTGAAGCGAGGCGCGCGGACCGCTCCATTATATAATATGATACTAAGAAAACATATGACATTTATTTGAAAAAAAGTAACCGTTGAATATACTTCTAAATGTCGTAAGCTATTTTTCCATGTAATTTTTTTACCTAGATAAATGATAATCTTCCAGTAAAACCAGAAAAATAATCAAAATCTTCGTATCTTCGTGATTTTTTTCGATCGAGTGAACTTACAAATATCGTGTTTTGAATCATAAAATAATAACAAAAAACAAAAATTTAAAAAAAAGAACATCATCGTTCTGAATATATGCTCTGAAATTAAAAAAAAAACGTTACAAGAATAAAAATAAAATGAAGGTTATGATGCGTGGAGGGTGATTAATGAAATGAACATTCAGATATTATTTGTTGCCAAAGCAAAAAAGTTTTCACACGGCTGGTTTTTTTACTCCCGAATGCACGACTCCTTATTGCAGAGTTCACTACATACGAGTAGTTTATCGTGTCAATGTAGATTGTCTACAATTTTTGATCATCTTTTGTTGAAGTTTTTCGCCGTCACTTTTCTGCCAAAAGGGGAAATTCAAATTTCGAAATTGATCTTTGTGGTCCGTAAGCCAGTGACAAGTTATCGGGACCAATTTTCTCCCGGCTAATAATTGGAAGAATTATAAAGACATTGGAACTAACAAGCGTGGTGATTGTCCGCTGCGACTCCATGGGTGAGTTGAGCAGCGGCAGTTGCAGCCTCCGAAATACGATTTTTTTTAATCATTTTGTCATCAATCATCAGCTGATTATAAAGTGGTTAGTTATAAATATGCTAGTATAGATGGATTGGTGCATTTTTGCGACGAGTCCTTGATTGTGTGTTTTGTATACGTACACGGTATGATAGTGTTACGTGATCAAATAAGCTTGTGTGCGTATGTCAATAAGCGTTCTACGTGACGTTCCACTGACATCGACTGCATATGTATTCCGAAACATCTATTTGCCTCTCTCACACTTGCTGCTTGAGTATTATGAGCGTGACAAAGATTTATATTTTGTTTTTCAGATTAAAAAAAATGCAGTTTGATGTTTTATTTGAATTGAATAACTTACATGTGGATTCAATAATAAAATTAAAGAAACTATTTTGTAATAAAACAACAATTTAATAGTATTTTACGTAGTACAACATTGCGTATCTTTATCAATATATAAATCATATATATAATATGGTATTCTTCGAATTGATTATGTTGGATATTAGAGAAAGGATTGAGTTGAATCGTAAAGATATACCTAATCATAAAGTAAAAAACAGTGTAAACAGTATACAAAGATTTCGAGTAGAGTGTTGCTACAAAGTATAACACGTCCAAACATACATATTAATATATAATAGCGCCACTAGTCGCGTATTCACAAACTAGGTACATGTATAATTGTACATCTTAAAGTGATTTTAATGAAATAAAAAAAAGTATAGAAACCTGTCTAATTAATTCAAAACAATTTATCGAACATACTGTACATAATATGGAATTTTCATTAAATTGAACACACACGCATAGTTCTTTTGGTCTAAGCTCAGCTTTGAATTAGTGTGAGTGCTGGTCCCCGTGTCAGGCGCAAATATCGTCAATCAATTATTAGTACCGGCCAATAACTCGAAGAATGCTTATAGTATAAGATCCCGGTATACAAAGACCTTCACAGAGATGTTTATTTGATGAAACGTATTGCATATGGGTTGCCTTACAAATTTCAATCCAGGATACGATTAATTAATAATTTAAAAAAAAAAATTTAAACATTTCACCGGTTTGATTATTAAACAAATTCTATACCAATCGAAGGTATGATGCCCATAGAATATGCCAACGTTAGGTTATCTATTTTTTTCCGGTCACAACCCTCGGTTGCCAGGTATAAGCAGGTAAATCGACACTAATAGCATTTTGCACCGGTCTGATTATTGAATGAAAATTAAATAAAAATAAAGGTCATTTTATTATGAACACGGTGGTATAGGGTTGCCTGCGATAAATCAGTCCCGAATTGCGGTTGTCGAATTTAGAAAATTGAAATATTGCTGCGAGTGAAAATGTGTGAGTGAGAGGTCCCAACCAACCATCCCATGCGATAGAAGAGGACACACCATAGCAGTTGTGTCCTCGCATACTTTAGTGTCACATAAAATATATACAATTATACACCCATAAATAATTAATTGATTAAAAAAATTAAATAACTATTCCTCTATTTTACTAACAAACTACTCCAAAATGATACAGTTTATACGAGTATATCGCTGTCCTTTTCATTTTCAAAAACAAATAGCATGGAGTCGCAGCTGACGATCACCACGCTTGTTAGTTCCACTGTCTTAATGATTCTTCCAATTATTAGCCGGGAGAACATTGATCCCCATAACTCGTCACTAGCTTACGGACCACAAATATCCTTTGAATTGAATTGAATTTCCCCTTTTTGCAGACGTGACGACGAAGTGACGGCGAAAAACTTCAACAAAAGATGGTCAAAAGTTTAATGGCCGGTTCACGTTTATTAATGCTGAATGTGAATTATTGTAATGCTTAGCAACACAATCCTTGAAACGTCGAATCCAGCTATGAATTGGGAACCATGGCCATCATTTTAAATGCTTAGTAATCAGTTAATGTTTGTAAACGTATTTTGTATAAAATTAGCTCTATCCTCAAGTTTGCGGTGTGTTATTACTTTCCAGAATTTGTTCCTTGTCAGTAACCCATTAATGACCCACTACAGGGTCGGGTCTCCTCTCACTTTGTTCCTTATTATTGACAATATCAAATGGTGTAATAATACAAGATGTAATTTTATTTTTCTAAATCGACGGGTTCGATACCGGGTTTACGCATATTGATTTTTCAAAAATCCAATGATGCAGTTTTAGTTTTCAACAAAATCTGTTCCCAGACTCCTTTCAGCATTTTTTGATATTCCTCATAGTTTCGGATTTCCCCACTTGAAAAATTCACCATGTATAGTACCGCTCCTTCTTTGCCGCCCAGTACGGTAATTAGCCTAAAAAAGGACATCCTCTTTTTATTGCAAATCTAAGTAGTTCTTAATATTTCTAATGTTAGAATAGAACACCCGTGTGCTGATATTACATATTTTCAAAGATATACATATTTGAAAATTTCACTTTCTATGGTCGAAAAGTAAAAAATATTCATTAATCTGAGATATCGGCATTTTTTTATAATTTGATGCCGTTTCATATAGGAATGAGGGAAGCAATAAATAGTTACTCGGGCGACGTACTTTGAATCCATCGCTACGTTCAGGATTCTACTAAAGAAACCCTCGCTACGCTTGGGATTCTACTCTAGAATCCCTCACTTCGCTCTGGATTCAAAAAACGCCCTCGCCATAAAAATATCATTTTGCTCCCTTGTCATACAAACTGCTATTCGTAATAATTCACGCTAAACCAAAACAGAGTCTAGAAGGCCTTGGAATATAGGTTTTTTTATTATCTTTTTATCAATTACAAACAGAATTTTAACTATAAGGGGAAGGACAGGGTAAGGGTATTTTTGCACGAGGGTTAAAGTTACGTAAGGACTGTACGTTTATTTATCACTAGACAGTCTAAATTACGACGCCTGCTGGGTCGACTAGTTAATAAATAAAATGATTACTTGGAATGAGACCCTGAAGTAACCGAAGTTTCAGTTGTAATTTTATTAGTACCCTTTGTCTCAAATAACTAAAAGTGTGATGGCACAATTATTAAATTATTTATGTTTTGTCTTTTCAGCCTGCACCAGAACAAATTGTGGGAAAGGAGAAAAAAAGGAAGAAATTAGATGAGATTGTTTTAGGACTATCTGCTGCCAAAGGTAAAAGTCCTAGTTCTTTAGTTACTCAGGAAACTCCTCGCAGCAGAAGTTCATCAATACTTCCTGAAGTAACTGTAACACCTGCAGCCGCTCCTAATTCATCAAGCTCAACACCTGCGCAAAAACCGTTTTCAGTGACTGTTACGAACGTTCCATCTCCACATGCTTCTTCCAAAGAATTGTCATCGTTTTTACAGCAATCTCTCGAGCAAAATAAGAGTCTAAAAAGCTCTTCTTCATCCATGCCTACCAAATCGTACTCTCATGAAGCAAAAGTTAACAAATGGCTGGCAGAACAAACTTCTATGGACTCGCGTAGACGAGGATTAACACCAAGACTTGCGCCAGATGAACATGTTCCAGTAGTACATCGTGTAACTGGAAAACGCATCGTAGGTCACAAAGCACCTCAATTAAAACATTTGGCTCAATGGATTGCAGAAAATCCTATGTATGACATTGATTCTAAATGGACAGAAGGAATTAAAGAACACGTGAAATTACCACAAGATGTGCGTAGTCAAAGACATTCTCCTATGCAATCTTCCACTGGTATGACAGAACGTAAGAAGGGACGACCTCCTACTCTTGATACACAATCAGCTAATGTATTATCTTCAAATCCACATTTAAGCCAAAATTTAGCTAGCCTGAATCCAGCTCTTTTAGCCAGTCTATCTAGTTTAAGTGCCTTTGATCCAAAAACTCTTGCTGCAACTTTATCGAATTTGACAGGATTTGACCCAAAATTACTATCAAGCTTGAGCAGTTTTGATCCAAAAAATAATCCACTACTAAATTCTTTTAGCAGTATGCCTAATTTATTAGGTAATATGACTGGTGGAAATATATTTGCGAATTTGGCTGGTTTAGGATTACCTGGATTTTCATCGTTAGACATGAATAGTCTTAGTGGAAGTACTGCAGTTGGAGACACTAAATCAAAAACAAGAAAACCTCCTGAAACTGGATCAACATCCAACTCAAAATCAACAAGTTCACAATTTCCTTTTGTGTTCCCTAATCCAAATATGCTATATCCTCAATTAGGACTTAGTGGTCTAAGCCCCTTTGGAGTTCATTCTGGTATGTCATCAGCTTATGATGCTTTAGGACTTCTTACAAGTAACTTAGCTGCAAGTTCCAGTGCAACTACATTACATAGTCATAGCTCTCGTACTAGCACCAAAACAACGACACCTCGATCTTCAACTGTCGTCACTAGTTCAGCTTCATCCCGGCAGCAAAAGGTTTCTGAACGTCAGGGTCACTTGCCACAAATATTACTACCCCCAGATCCATATTTACTAGAATCACTTACAAAACAGTCACTAGGGTACGATTCTAGTCTGAGAACAGACAAAAGACCGCGAGATATTGAAAGTACTGAAACAACAGCAACAGATTTGTCAAAAGCTGACAAAAAGAAAACGGTTTATGATCCAATTAGGTCTCATGTTCCCCCAGAATTCGCTGCAGTTCAAGAAAAGTTATTAAAAGGCGATAAAAAAGATATTGACATTAGTAAAATGTTACTAGAACAAATGGCCTCAGGAGCTTTAAGTGCAAGCCTTGTTAGTTCTCATGAGGCAAAGAAATTGAAAGACTCTGAAAAGGAATACAAAGGATCTGATTATATATCAAGAATGACTAATGAAGACTTAACATCCAATTCCTCTTTGAAAAGAACGATTGATGAAATAAACAATGAGCCAGAAAATTTGGCAATGCAGTCAAATGCAAAAAAAAATAAAGAAAGTGCAAATTCTGAAAATATTTCTAATATTGATAAGCAATCGGATCCAACAACCAACACGGGAGAGATGGATCTGGAAGACTTAATAGCTCCCTCAACAGTCATTAAAACTGGCATGAAATCAAGTGATTTTGAAATAAATAGATGTAACGAAACAGCTTCCCCTTTGGTTTTGACTACAACTGACAGAGAAAGAGAAGATAAATTGCAACATCGGCTTATCAGCCCTAATGCAGAGTCGCAAATAGTTCCAGAAAATCTACAAAATAAAGACTGCTCTAGCAATAACACAGATATTGAGACAAAAGATGATACCTTAGACGACACCAGTAATGTCGAAGAAATGTCATCACCTGATAATACTCGAAGAGGTAATAGAAAAAAAACACGCAAATCTTCTGAAGAAATGCCCGTTGGTCCAAGACGTGAGTTGAGATCTAGTTCAGGCAGACAGTCAACTGACGCTGCAACAAACCATTGAGAGTGAAACAAAAACTCACCAAGTCCACTACTTTGAAACTTCAAATGTAACATCATTAACGGAGTGCCGGTAATAGTCCAGTCAGTCAAGACAATTAATTCATTATAATTCCAAAAGTTTTCAAATTTTGATGTAAGGTCGGGAATGGTATTAAAACAAACTATAAAATTTTGCAACATGTTCTGCGGTCCGGAACATTGTTAAAAATGCAATAAATGATAATTTGCTCAGTTCTTGAGACCAAAATTCCAAAAGTTCTGCAAAGTTGGAGTGGTGTTAAATATATTATTTTACATCACGTGTCAAATTTGCAACCAATTTAAGTATACGGAACATTTTTTGTTATTAAAAATTGATGTTTTTCTTTATTAAACTGAAGGAAAACGTTCCAAAAGTTCTGCAAATTTGACAGATATATCGGAAAAATATACCGAACGATTGTATAAATTTGCAACCTTTTACGTTGACCGGAACATGTTTATTTATAATTCTTTTTAATTCGTGGTCATTGTTTCGAGTAAGGTGGTCTCGGAATAAGTTTTGAAACTTGGTTGCAAACTTCGAAAAAATCTATTCTAATGCATTTGCAAATTTGCAACCTCATACGCGATCCGGAACTTTATGCAATTTGCAAAAATGTATTTTTTTTATTTTTTCACATTCAAGAAAATTTCAAAAGTTCTGCAAATCGAGGGGACTATTTAATTTTGGGATTAATGTCAGTATTTGAATTTGCAACCATATCCGGAATACCACGAATTAAAAAGAATTATAAATAAACATGTTCCGGTCAACGAAAAAGGTTGCAAATTTATACAACCGTTCGGTATATTTTTCCGATATATGTGTCAAGTTTGCAGAACTTTTGGAACGTTTTCATTCAGTTTAATAAAAAAAACATTAATTTTCAATAACAAAAAATGTTCCGTACACTTAGATTGGTTGCAAATTTAATACGTGATATGAAATATTATATCGAAAACTTCCCCAAGTTTGCAGAACTTTTGGAATTTTTTTCACGACCATACAGCAAAAATTAATTTAATTGCAATTTTAAGAATGTTCCGGACTGCGGACAGGGTTGCAAAATGAGATTTATTGTCGTCCCAATGTACCATTCACTTGACCGAAGTTTGAAAACTTTTGGAATTATAGTTAAATTTTCGATTTCGAATGTCGATAATGACTGGTAATAAGTTTAAAACCCGAAACCGAGGCTCGAAGCTCGAAACTAAACGTTTCTATTAGTTATAAATATTATTTATTTTATATTAAGTTGAAATTTTTACGACAAAATAATTCTTAATTTTTCCTCGTTGAAAGCGGTTGTGCCTCATTGAAATTTTGATAGGTTATCTTTTTTATTTATTCTTTTAACATTTCAATCCAAAAAAGTTGCATACAAATTTCGTTCAAAATTATATTAATTTATATTAAATAGGCAATTTTAATACTTGGTCTGACTGACTACTGACGACCTGAGGAAGACAGCGGGCAACTGTTGGATTCCGAGGGCCCAGGACCGGGTGGAGTGGCGTCGATTAGGGGAGGCCCATGTTCAGCAGTGGCCTACCAAGGGCTGAAAGGAAGAAAGGAAAGAATACTTGGTCTCTATAAGTTTTGCAACACAGCCATGTTTATTCAGGATCTAGTCGAGCCGGCAGGCGTCCCTTTGCTCTTAATTTACTATCTATCTAAGTACTTCTATCGTAATTATTATTTCGAGGGAGGTTTTAGTAAGGATCCATTATTAAAATATATATATATACCTACATATAGCCTGTGTGATGCCCAGAGTTGTCTTTTATGCAACAGGATAAATTGTATTTAAAATGGTTCAACTGTTCTTGAGATTATCGTGCTCAAACGTGCAAAGTCTAAGCAATAAAGTGAAAATGGTGACAAATAGAGATTTTGTTCTTAAAAATATGTGCGATAGCTCATTCTTTCCGGAATTATGTCTAGGAAGATGTTTCGGAAGCGTTTACCAGCACATAAAAATTGCAAAATTTATTAACAAATAAAGCTACAATAAAAAAGGTTTTTTTGTTAATTACTCCGAAACTATTACTATTTGAGGAATTTTATTAAAAGATTCTTAAAAATGAGAAAATTTTTCAAAAAATATCTACTGACTCCCGGAACTGTATCTCCATTAATTATAGTTTTAATTTAACGCTGATAATGGGCCCCCGCGCGGCAGTTTCAGGTTTTGGTCGCGGCATCAAAATCCAGTACGTCACGTTCATAGAGAATAGAGCCAAGGAGGGAAATCTGTATAGGTACATGAAAAAGTGTCCGTCGAAATGCACCAAACTAGGGTGGCGGCGCCACGTTCCAAGATGGCGGCTAACGCTCGTGGTTGCGTATGTCATTACTTTCCAGATTTTGTTCCTTATAAGTCTTGTGACACTATCGAATGGTGAAAGTAATAATGGATGTGATTTTTTTTTCAAAATCAACGAGTTCGATTCCTGGCTAGACATAATGATTTTTCAAAAATTCAAATATGCAGTGTTAGTTTTCATCAAAATTAACTTAAATATTGATAATATCAATTATTTTGAGATCTTTTATAAGATTTGATTTTTTAGGCTTGGAAAATATCGAACCGATCTTAAAAAACTCAACTCTTTTGGACTCGCGCAAATATTTCAAATCCAAATTTAGCCCAGGAATCTAGCGGTTATCAAATTTTAGCGAGACTAACGACTGGCGATTCATTATTATTGTATAGATTGTCTGGACAAAGAAATATAATACTGGATAAAAGAATCTGTATAAAAATGAATGTTTGTCCTTACGCTCTTAGATTGACGGTCCGATTTGAGTACCGTAGAACGCCGATTAACCGAATCGCCAATTATCCGCATCGATCCTAAGTATAATAAATTAAAACCATGTAATTTTATCTTTTGTTTTAATGTAACAAGTTGAAACTCGCTAGAGTCCAGATATATTTCAACGGTTATATGATAAGCGAATAACCAAAATGAGTTCAAAGCGGAAACGTGTCGTCCTATCACTAAAGGACAAAGTGTTAATTATAATTAATCAGTTAAAAAGATGTGGCGGGAAAGGTACTGGCAGATAGATTTGTCCGATTATCCGAATTTTCGATTATCCGAATCGACCCCCCGGTCCCGATTAATTCGAATAATCGGCGTTCTACTGTAATGTTTTGTTTTATATTAATAAAGCTGTTCGTACGTTTGAGTTATAAAGATTTTTCAGTCTCAAATTTATCAAGATTTATTTTTAATTAAATTTATTAGGTAATAAAAAACGCAACATGTTCTTTTATTGACGCATCGTTTTCATTGACATACAACTAATTTCATGAAAATAATATTATATTAACAAATCACAAAATTAGAAACTAACTCTGTAAAGAAGTTGTTGCGTCACCCCTAGCACCGCGCTCGCACGCACACATTGATAAGCTTTGACAGTTTCGTGCGAACGAAATTGTATCGACGAATACAGTCTTAATTCAAAGTGAGCTATAGGTAATTGTATCTATATTTTTTTTTCAGCGAGTACAAATAAGATGAACTTTCGATTTTTTTTTGGAAAAAAACTAAAAATAAAACCTTCACCATTTGCACAAAAATTCCAAAAACTATATAACAAATTTTGCTTAGAATTGGCCTCTATCAATTCCAAGAGTGAAATTATTTTTATTAAAATAATTTTCACCCCCGAGAAGGAGTGGTCCACTCCCGGGGCAAAAGCGCAAGTTGACACTATATCACTTTTGTTTTTATGGTATCCCACCTACTCACCAATTTTCATGAAAATCCATGGTTCAACGAAATTGGAGGTGAAAACCTTCATTGACTCCACTATAAACGAGTCTGGGAGGATGTTCGGCCCGCCAGATATGTCTGGCTCATTGGAAAATATATTAAAATGTATTGCTTAATCTAATATATAAAATTCTCGTGTCACAGTTTTCGTTGCCATACTCCTCCGAAACGGCTTGACCGATTTTGATGAAATTTTTTGTGCTTATCCGGTATCTATGAGAATCGGCCAACATCTATTTTTCATCCCCCTAAATGTTAGGAGTAGTCCACCCCTAAATTTTTATTTTTTAGACAAAATTTTTAATTTCAATTTTTTTATGATACAACATACAAAAATACATACAATCCTCAATTTTCACCCTTCTATCAACAAACCCTATTTTTTAATAGTCGATTTTTAACGCTCGATAACTTATATGGCAAAACCAATTGCGGCGTCAGCTAGTATTATGGTGTAAATTTCAGCTTTTCTAAAATGACGTAAGTTAGCATGTCTTTCGGCCGCACTCAGAGAGACGTCATTTAACGTCATGTTCACTAACAAACAAATAAAATCGTCTTTATTCGTATTGACATTTATGTCATCGTTATTTTCATAATGAACCATTAACGTTAATGAACGTCTCTGAGTACGGCAGTTTATTCACCTTCGATACCTGCTACCTGTAAAACGGCCCCGCTTTCAGCTTAGTGAGTGTCCATTCCTTTCTAATTTTATATTATACTACCGATCCTGCAAATTTCATCTTTCATAAAATGACGTAAGTCTGGGGTGACTGGGATCTTGGACTATAATTATTGTAGAAACTTAATGATTAATCAGCGATGCCAGTCGCGTACAGCAGACCTTTTTTCTTCCTCGAATAGCTGATTTTCTTCCCCTCTATAAAATTTCTCGAAACATCTGCATGGTCAATAAAAGGTAAATAAGGGAACATAGTAATGTGAAGGTTGCTCCGCCTCTAACGGTCCCAGCGCCCGACTCGCACCTGACCGCACGCTGTCGCTCCGCTCTACACTATATGCGATAACTCCGCAAATAATCATTATTTCGGGTTTTCCTTTGGTCGCTTTATTCCTTGGGTATTATACTTTCGAAACATGTAAAAATAACGTTTTTTGAAAATTCTAAAGGGATTTCTGGCCTCAAGCTTATATTTACTACATTATTTTGTACTACGCAAGTAGTTGAAATTTTCAATAACTAACTACTTTAGTCGACAATAATAATTTTTTTATCTCTGCGTACTTCAATTCGTTGCTACATTCATACCATACGTCACCTATGTCTACACCAGCGCCATCTAATTCGTTTACAATAGGCATGATGACAGTAATCAAGTATGGCCAAAATATTTATCTGATCTAATGAAATAGGATTCAAAGATTTTGAAACATGTAATTAGTCTCTAATTAATGTCGAGATTAATAATTTATTTGTTTAAATAAATCTACAAAATACAACAATCCGCCATGATAGCTTAAACACCCATCAGATCGAATTACGTCAATTTACGTCACGTCTAAATAAACGTCATTTTTTTCGTAAGCATATTATACGCGATCTCTTCATTTTTTACTGAGCCATGACGTAATGACAGACGCCATGACACGGGCGAGCGTTTTGGAATGAATTTGAAACTTAATATTAAAATGTACTTGTATTGCACAAAAACATTAATTTTCTACAAAAATATGATATGTTTTAGACATAATAGAAACTTCTGAATATCATAGAAGATTTTTTTTTAATTAGTCATCATGCCTATTGCTACATTCATACAATACCTCTGTCTACACCAGCGCCATTCTGGAAGGTTTTGGAACTGTTTGTAGCTTACAGCAGAATACTTTTTTCAAATTTCTATTAAATGAGATCACTCCTTATCTATTCTCCATGATCACGTTCAATTATTTTTTAATGATTGTCAATTGATTATAATTAATTAATTAATTAGTTAATTGACGATTGTTAATTGACACAATTTTCTCGAACTTCCATTTTCATTGTTTGTCTCTCTGTTTGTCATTATTAGTAAATTAGTCATCATGCCTATTGCTACATTCATACCATACCTCTGTCTACACCAGCGCCATTCTGGAAGGTTTTGGAACTGTTTGTAGCTTACAGCAGAATACTTTTTTCAAATTTCTACTAAATGAGATCACTCCTTATCTATTCTCCATGATCACGTTCAATTATTTTTTAATGATTGTGAATTGATTATAATTAATTAATTAATTAGTTAATTGACGATTGTTAATTGACACAATTTTCTCGAACTTCCATTTTCATTGTTTGTCTCTCTGTTTGTCACTATTTTCACTTTATTGTTTAGAATAATTATGCAATTAGTAGCTCTACAATTTTAAATATATATAGGTATAGAAAGATTAAAAAAATTCTGTTATAGTTCGTACACTTGTCAGCAACCCATTAATGACCCACTACAGGGTCGGGAACATTTTTTTGTGAACTCAGGCATGCAGGTTTCCTCGCGATGTTTTCCTTCACCGTAACAGCTGGTGATATCTAATTTTATAAAGCGCACATAACTTTTTTTACGAAGTTTTTGGTGCTTTCCATTGGGACTTAAACCCGGACCCGGTTTATACACTTAGGTATGTGTAAAAATCAAAATAATCTAAAAAATGCCCCATGCCTGCTGGAGGTTGAATTTGGGGACACCTGTATTTTATTGTTTTTATACCTATAATTTCAAAATTAATGCATGTATAAGATATGTATACTAAAAAGAGGCTTCTTAAAAATCTAAGTGGATACAGTTAAAATAGATACCATCAGGCCTGATGAAGAAATTAAATTAAATGCTGCCTCAATAAGGTACCGGCCACAGCTACTGGCGGTGCGACACGCGGGGCGGTGGGAGGCGCGGCAAGCGGCGCGATTTGCGATGGTATGCCACAGCTTCACTGGGTAACTATACAGGTTACCCGTAAAACATGAGCAACCTCGCAGGAGTAGGTAGCTAACACCATAAGCAACAACTTTTGTTCGATGAGTTCGAACATAACTCAATACATAAAAAATAAATGTTTAAACAAGTTTTTGTTGCACTGTCGTGACATTTGTAAGTCTACGAAAGTATGTTTCATTCATGAATGCTTGCATGGCCGATGGTCGACTGGCGGGCGAATAGGTCAAGTTGAAAGCGCTGCACCCCCCCTCCCGCGAAGTTTTTACGCGGTTTGTTTACGTAATCTTTGCGATGCGCGTAGAGTTAGAAACATTCAAACGGGAAATTAAATAAATAAATATTTTTGTATGAAATTAAAAATTAACAAATTACCAAAAGTCGTAGTACACAAGTTGTTGCTTATGGTGTTACCTAGCTAGTGCTGCGAGGTTGCTCATGTTTCACGGATAACCCTGTATAAATTTAAAAAAAATGTCGCTATCAAAAGTGGCACGCTATTGCCTTGAAACAAGTGCGTTCTTAGCTCAAGACATTATTCAGTCAAGAATGCGCCCCGCACCTACTTAACCAAAAAAGAACAGAACTTGGCGAATTTCATACTTTTTAATCTATAATATGAATATTAAAAAAAACTATCCCGATAAGTTTTTTGAATATACAAGAGCAAGTCTTGTTTAGAAACTTTTGATCATATCCTCGGCTACATACATGAAGACTTCAAAGCTAAAGTAAATTTTACGAAAAATGTAACACCAACAGAACAGGTGTATTTTTAACTTTGAGGTAAGTACCTAACTATTAAAATAAAAGTATTAATTTGTTTATCCATAGTTATTATTTATTTATTATTCTGATAATAATATTATAGTAAAATTATTAAGTAATCACAGAACGTATTTTTATTTATAACATATTTTTGGCATGTCATTTATCAGTAATCAAATTCTTAACTTTTTTGTAAATTACGAATTATTAATATTATTTACCCATATAATCCATATTGCCGGTCTACTTAGTATTTCAGTGATAAATTGTTGCGTATCCATATTTATTAGGATCTCAACGCGCGATTAAAACAAAATTATTTGTTTCGGTCGTGCGATGTTCAAATACGTCCACCGATGACGCCGCGCGCGCCGCTCTGAGCTGTGGCCCCATCGATATTCGCTAGTACATTTGTTTCAATCGCACCGCTTGCCGCCCGAAACATGCCGCGCCGCAAGTCGCGTCGCAGGTCGCGCCGCCGGTAGCTGTGGCATACTTCATCAGTTTCCCTACATTTGTTTTCGTTGTCGCGCCGCCAGTAGCTGTCTGTGGCCGAGCCGTAACGATGCAGTAAATTTGCATTTTTTTATAGTTGACTTTATAAGAACTACAGATTTTATCACAAGTTAGTAATGACTGTGCCTTCTATATGTACAGTCGAATGGGTTGATAAGAAAGAAGGAAATAAATGTGACTTGACAGGATCCTTCTTCATTATCATCTGAAGAAACAAAGAATGCATAAACTTTAAAAGTAAGTTATTTAGGTGTAAAAAGTAAATGTATTTGTTAATCATAGTAAGTGTAGGTCCTAAGCATATATTTTAAGTATATTTTATACCAGAAGACTGTATACTCCACACAAATTGGCTTGTAATTAATAAACTACATTGTAAAGTCATAGGGTTATTAAAACTAAACATTTATTTAGTATTTCAAGGGTAGTCTTGCAACCACATTTTGATGATAGCATTTGATTGACTATTTAACAGGAGTCTTAAGATTAAGTTCAATCATGCAAATAATTGTATATTTATCGTTATTAAAGATAAAATTTTTAGAATCAATGATTTGATTTAGGATCTCTTGCAATTGCATAACTGGTAGCATAATCTTATCACTAGATCCGTTTTATTAACCTCTTTTTTACAATAATTTTTATATTTAGGCATACGTTTTAATTATAAGCAATTACTGATAGAATTTTAAATAAAATTCAGAATTTTCAATGTTCAAGATGTGAGAATCTGTTATCGTTAGAATCACATTTCAGTTCGTCATTTAGGATATTTTTAAAGTAAGTCGTATGCTGAATGTGATAAAATAATTTATTACATGTTTTTCCTGTTTAATTTGCATTGAAGTATTGATAAATTGTATTGTAGATATAAATGTGACAAATGGTAAAAATAAAATATGGCAATTGTGTTGAACTCTTTTATTTTGCCAAAAATTTAACGTTATTATTAAATTCTATAGCATGGATCAACCATAGTTTGCATACTAGATATTTTCACGGAATAGAAAGGGAACGGGAAATGGGCGTGGCATAGCGACCAAAATAAATGGCTTATTAACTTAAATAATAAGAAAAATGTTGTAGACATGGCGTGATCCTTTGTGGCCGGACCACAGTTTAGTACTTATATGCTGTAGTTCGAAATAATACCTACCTAAAGTCTACTTTCATCGGAATATATATTTAGTACCTCCAGAGATATCTTTAACAACATTTGAAATTACACAATTTGTAAAAGAGGATTATGAGCTATTAAGGATTTCTTTTTCATTGTATTCCATGATTTAGGTATATAAATTCGTTCTAAATAAACTTGAAGTATCTCAAGTTTCAATGACAGAGTTAATAGATTGGGAGCTGGCGAGCATTTAGGTTTTGCTCGCACTCCGTATTAAAAGGCATTAAAGTTGGGTTCAATACGACAAAAATGAATGAAGGTCGTACGTTGCTGCGTTTTTTTCTAAACTACTAAATTATTTGCTCGTGTCTGCCTCTGGGTTTAATGGTTAATACCATTTTGATAACGAAGAAAATCTATGAGGCAGACATCCAGGGCTCTGCATTATCACAGGAGGTGGATGCAAAAATGTTGAAAAAAAAACTACTAAATCATTTGCTCAATACGTTGTCAATTGACAACGCAGCGCTACCATGGTGGCAGACGCGGTCCTTAATATTTCTTATCGTATAATTATCGCTATTAATAAAGTCTGCCACACGAGCCGATCATATAGATTTTTTGCTTGCCAGCTCCCTATCTATCTATAAGTGATTATTTAAAAACACGTATTATTCAAAACTGGTTTTGTTTACCCTTTAACCGCCGGCCTTCGTATCAGTTATCCGGCCCCTGACGCCAGGCACAGTAAAGTCTAAATAAATACCTACAAAAAAAAGGGATGTGCCCCTGTGCACTTTTTGGAAATCGATATTTCGTAACAATGATATGTGTTCATGTTAACACCTGTAACACCTGTTCATGTTAAGGGTCATACAAAGTTAACCAATACCCTTTACTCAATTTTAAAGGAATTAAATGAAAAACACAAATATTTGTAGAGATACGTTTTATTCACAATTGCTGCATTTGTTTTGGGACTATTTTATTTGTATTACTAAACTTTGGCATAGGCCCTAATGTCGGGTTTTGCCGTCGCTGGCGGTGTAGGTTAATGCAAATTTCGAGAAATAATAAGAGTAATTTATCGAACTGTTGACATTGTTTTTAGGACTTCTAATTAAAAAGAATAAAGTGTATTACATTATAAATTATTATTTAATTAACTTTTTACCTAATACAAACATATTTTTCTTAGAATACAAATTAATTAAATAAAAAATAAAGATTAAACGAGATGGTGTATTTGGTCGTGAATATACGACGCTGGCGAAATGGACACGATTATGTTTGTCGGATTAATCCGACCTTGGCGGTTAAAGGGTTAATAAGCTGAGAAAACTCTTTTTTCATCACATACAGCACAATGTGATGAACCTCCACTTATGTACTACATTACAGGGATATTCAATCCAGTATTTAGGCATCTCAACAACATTTGCAAATTATTACATTGTGATGAACCTCAATTTGTGTACTATAACTATATTAGAGGGATATTCAGCCCAGTATTTTGGCATTTCAACAATGTTTGCAAAATTATTACCTATCAGAAAATCCAACTAGGACTTTAATAATAAATAAATTTTAACTCTTAATAGTGTTATCAGTGTATTGACATCAACATAATGAAGGTATCAATGGGGACGTGGAGGGGATACCAGCCGGCGAACGCGTCAGCGCGGTCACGGCGCGTCGAGGCGTCGATCGATTGTGTTCGGCTAACAGCTTGTTTTGTCTACCCCTCAGCGAATTTTCGTACGAAATTCAACGATTTCAACTATTTTTTTCGGTACCTCTTCCCACCGATATTTTTGTCTGGCTATTTTTTTGGGGATTACATACTAACAAATCTCGCGTCAGAAAAAAAGCCAACACAGCTGAGCCCACATGAAAACAATTATTATTTTGCTACTTTTAATTAACGCTGGCAATCCCATAACACCCGATCGATTTAAAATTTTTTTTGGGTGCACAAGAAGTACAGAGCTACTGTTTGGAAAAAAAATTGAAGTCGCTGAGCCTACATTTTTTTCATTTTTTTCCCCACCCCACTACACCCGCACCCACCGCCCACGACCTGCCAGCACGCAGATTATCAGAAAAGGTTGTCAGGGAAGTAGCTAACGGAGTTTTAATACAGCTGAAGCCACATGATCGATTTGGTCGCCAGCTCTTAGTGCCCCACTCTGAGACCTTTTGGATAATTAAGGCGTTCCTTAGTAAATATTTAAGAAAGTTCACTCTCAGAGTCAGTTAATTGTTCATTATCTTAGTTTAAACTATTAATTTGCATCGAACCACTGGTGGTCCGACTGCTATTGTTTAACTATTGTGTCTGTTTACTGGACATTCAATAGGTTAATGACCATTAAAGTTAATGATGGCAAACCCCTTACTTAAACTATTTAATGATAGATTTAGTAGTTTTGACGTTTCATTTTTCATCATTTCATTGTTTCATTTTGATACCAATAGTAGGTAAATAAGTACATAGAGTAAATAAACACTAATGTTATTGTTGGCGACGCAATTAGTTATATAGATAATTTCTAAAATATGTATTTCTTTTTTTTAGTGTGATGAATTTAAATTAAGTAGGCAATATGTTTAACGTTTTATTATTTTAAGTAAAGGACACTGGCTAATTCCTAATTCCTTCTAACTGGAATAATGATGAAAGTATGTCAGACATTGTTGATGATCATGAAATTGCCGATAACTCCAATAGCAATGGTGTTTTAATGCGGCAAGCTTTGGTAAGCAGTTTTTCATAAAATTTTAAATAAAAATTCTTCTTTTTCCAAGTTGAGTTAGGGTAGCCTCCTCATTAATTTGTTCGGTTTCCAACTGTAAAGAAATTCAAAAATTAATGTCACAAATAAAATCATAGCAGGTTACACAAGAATAGAATTTATCATATACTAGCTGACCCGGCAGGCTTTGCTCTGCCAATTTTTGAGTTTACTCATAACAAACATACACAAAAATACAAATTTTTCCTCTTTATAATAAAAGTGTAGATGAAAGACAAAGTTACCCTGGTTTTCAGAATTTGCATTTCCATTTTCTTTTTAGTTTCTAATAGTGTCAGGCGCATGATGGCTTCTCTTCTTATATAATCATCTGTTTGACGACTGGCAGTCACTTTCACTTCATTAATTGATATCTTAATATAATAATAATTGATGATCTATGTTATAATTATGGTTTCTCAAATTATTGCTTGGTCAAATTAAATATCTATATTGATAGTAATCAATACATGATCATTACATACATACCAGCTGTATTTATATGCGGTGTTTCATCTTCAAGATTTGTTTTTTCTCTTACCTTTTCATCATTTTTATCTTCCTCTCTCCTCTGAAGAATATCTAGAAATAAATTGAAGAAATATGTAAAATAGTTGAAGAAATAAATTACTTCTCATGAATATTTCTAGACCAGCAGGAATGGTTCATAATAAATAAAATAAAAATCACACAGTTGACGTTGTTGTTGTTGATTGATGGTTAGGCATCAATAACAAAAATGCCTACAAATGGTTTCAATTATTAAATCCGGTTCTTAATTTTGAATACTGCTCAAAATTGCACCATAACTGTCAAATGTGTTTTTAATTTCACAAAGCATGGTAGGTGCAGCCTACAAATAAAAAAGTGTGTACTTGATTATTATTACCAAAATCGCAGTGAACCAGTAAGTATGGTACGGCTGATGATTCTAAGTTGGACTGAAGTTCATTCGGAGCACTATGCAACAGTAAATTTTTGAGTGTAACTTAATGCTGGTCTAAATCCATCAGTTGTACCCAATCTGTAAGCCTAAATTACCTCTTCTGCCATGTTCATTATGGCTCCTTGCTCTGTTGATGGCAGAGGTGCTGATGGGCCACGTCCAGTTCTTATATAGTGGCCCCTTTCTGTAACACGAGCTTTACGTGTAAAAGCCTTCATGTTATCCCATGCTCTTTTTAAAGTGATTGTATCACGCTAGAATAAAAACCATAATTTATATTGTAGATATATTTACATTAATAACAATAGACAAATATCACCAAGTAAAAAGTACATACCTTATGAACATTGGCATTAGGTACAGTTAAATTGCTATGTAATTTAATTGTGCCAATCAATAGAGCCTTTTCGTCAGCGGTAAAATTCGCAACTCGTTTGTGTGGTATTTTTTGTAGGTCATCCTAGATAGAAATAGATACAACATAGGATTTACGAATAGCTTTTTTAAATCCGTCAATGATAATTGCATTTGTTAATGTACCTACTTACCATTATATTTATGATAACAATTTACTATTCAAAAACGACACAATAATAAACTTTAACTTTTGGCAGAATGAAGAACAATGGTGTTTTTTACTTTTTATTTTATCATACAGTCTATAAAATAAGATAAAAGTCACTGAAAGAATTACTTCGATATGATAAGTAGTTTTCGAGATATTAATTTTATAAAGTAGGCTAAAAACCTAGAAACCATTAGAAACGCTCGACCGCACTCGCTAGTGTGACGTCACGAGCCATGAATCGCTTCGCGCCGCACCGCCTGCCCCAGACTCTTTCAGCTGTTGCCCTGTTCCTGTTGCCTGTTGTGTAAATATGGGTGTCAAATCTTGTGTTTATAGGTACATATCGTTACTAGGTTACATTTTATTAGAGAAAAGAATTTGGGAGGTACCACAGTACTTAATAGGTACAGTGCTTAACTACACTTGACAGCAAATAAACCGAGCCACCCGCCATCTGTACCTAATACTTATCAGATTTTCTCAGGAAGTATGAAACTTACAGCGATCATATTTATATCTACAGCAAGTGCGTTTTATGCTAATTAACGCCTGTAAACTCGTTGCACCGAAGATCTGCTGATTCGAAGTCCGCGGGCGACCTCGCGTTCGAAGCCTGCTTGAAGTAATGTAAGCTTGAGCTGCTTCCTGAGGTGTTGTATCCATTTTTAACCGATAAAGGTGGCATAAGAACACGCGTTTGAGCAAATGATCCAAAGAAATGATTAGAAAATTCGACCACCTTCAAAGTCACAACTCTAGTCAAAACAGAGCAAATCGTTAACATTTCGTTTGTAGTATGAGTTTGATGGGTGTACGTTTTCTATTTATTTATTTTATTTAAACTCTTTATTGTACACACACATAGAAACCAGCAATATTAACAATAACAGCACAATGCACAAATGGCGGTCTTATCGCTAAAAGCGATCTCTTCTAGACAATCAAGTGATTAGGAGCTGAAGAGTAGAGAGAAGTGAGAAAAAGATAGGGTGTGTAGAATACAATATAGAACATAACATACAAACAATACAAAAATCATTAAATACATTTGATAATATTTACAAGCATAAAAAGTACATACATAAATACACATACATACATATAATACATACTTACATACATACATACTTATATAAAATACAAACATACATAGCATAGGAAGCTAGTTGACGACTATAGCACACGGGAAAAGTAAGAAGGCCGAAGGGTAAGGGCAAGGAAAGTGTGATAAGTAATGGATTTTGACCTGGTACTTGAAGGATTGTAGGGTCTTAATTAGAGGGATAGATTTAGATAGGGAGTCCAGAGACGGACGACAACGGCAGTGAAGGAGTTTCGATAAAAGGAGGTAGAACAACAAGGAGCACTAAGGAGAAGGTTATCAGAAGAGATTAAGATAAGTAGGAGTGGTCGGATTGAATAAAATGCTGTAGAGAACGGAAAGAATATGAGCATTCCGGCGAAGACGGATTGGGAGCCCCTTGAGTTTAGTACGATATTGTGATATATGGTCATATTTGCGAAGACCACATATGAACCTTATGCACAACTTTTGGAGGCGCTCAAGTTTATCTAGCTGCTCCTCGGTGACATCGAGATAGCAAATATCACCATGTTTTCTACTTCCTGAGAAAACCGGATTAATGTTACAAGGTGGCGGGTGGCTCGGTTTATTTGCTGTCCAGTATATGTTTCGAACATACGTACCTTACCTACAAACTTACTTACGTACCTATTTGCTCTTACAGTATTATTGTAACGCGTGAAATGGGAAAAAATAAATAAATATCATGTGATATATAAATTGGATTTAAACTTACTTTTTCATTTTACTCCTCGCATTTGAGCGGCAACGAAATCAGCATTTTTCGAAAAATATCGAGCCACCATCAATCCGTCCACTCTAGACAAGTTATTTGATTGTCCTTTTTGAAATCCTTTTTCCATGTTTAAAATTGAATAACTACTAAATAATAATAATCGGTCGGGAGACGAACTTCTTATCTACTCACGGTAGGTATCAGTATACTGGCAAGCGCGCGAGGCGCACCGCGAGGAAGGTGGGCGGGACCAGTCTGGCTACGTCACACGCAAAGCGCGCGCTTTCACGGATAGGTATTTGAATTTTTGTTCAACTTCCAAATATTTCGAATTTTTGAATGAAACATAAACTGATGTATTTCGTAACACTTAGGCACCATTTTTACGAAGTTTCAAGTGATTCTGCGAACCTACTGATGTCGCTCATTATGCGGTTACTATTCCAAAATATGCTATATATTAAATTTCCCAATTACCTTACTGTTGGTGTAGCTCCAAGACACGTTCCACACTTAGCGGAGCTCCCCGCGCAACTGTCTTTCTGCGTTTCATCCTCCAAGAGGGGCCCCATAGATAAATACTAAAGGGGCCCAATTTTTTGTCAACGAAACAATAACACTCTGCCATCTAGCAAAAACTACTAGCAATACAGTCGTGAGTTTATTCCTCCAGTAAGGATTATTGTGACATCAACAACTCAATTTTGGAAAAAAACTACAATTGTGCGGTAATAGGCATGATGACTAATTTTCAAAAACTCTTCTATGATATTCAGAAGTTTCTATTATGTCTAAAATATATCATATTTTTGTAGAAAATTAAGGTTTTTGTGTAATAAAAGTACATTTAAATTTTAAGTTTCAAATCCATTCCAAAACGCTCGCCCGTGTCATGGCGTCTGTCATTGCGCCACGGCTCAGTAAAAAATGCCAGATCGCGTATAATATGCTTACGAAAAAATTACGTTAACTAAGACGTGACGTAATTTGACGTAATTCGATTTGATGGGTGTTTTAGCTATCATGGCGGATTGTTGTATTTTGTAGATTTATTTTAACAAATAAATGATTAATCTCGACATTAATAAGAGAATAAATACATGTTTCAAAATCTTTGAATCCTATTTCATTAGATCAGATAAATATTTTGGCGATACTTGATTACTGTCATCATGCCTAATTCACGTCAAGTTTTTGATATACTCACATTAACCTAATAAGCCATATTGTTAGCTTTGTCTAAGTTTATAGTTTGTTTTATATTGATTTTAAGTAATATTTAAATATTTTTATTTGTTTATGTCATCAAGGCAGTGTAAATTAAATCCAAAATGACTTTTGGCATGTTTGTGGTCAAATAATTTTGTCAAAAAAGAAGAGACCAATCACTGAGGCCCTATAACGAGCCTTTTTGCATTACTTTTTCAAATCTCAGTAACAAACCTTCATGGTGGAAGGTTTTTGAGGAAAGATAAAGGATTTTGGGATAAAAATATGCTAGTGGATTACTGCTGGTCTATAATAAGGGAAACTGATAATAATATAAATATAGTTTAAAAGAAGGAGTAGGTAACACGAGCCATTTTTTATTTGTTTTTGAGATAAGGTCTGAGTCCTTGCACACAGAGAGCGGTCACGCGGTCAAGCGTTCTGCGTTCGAGCGTGCAATTGCTCACAACCCCGCTGTTGAACGGTCGACACGGTACCCCTAGTGGTCACCATGTTTTTTGACGATAGTTCTTCATCGGAAGACGAATAATTATTCGACGCTGATAATTTATCAGCGTCAAGACGGAAAAGAAAATACTGGGTGCGCCCATAAATAAGGATAGAAAACAAGATGGAGAATTTCATAGACTTTTCTCTAAGTGGGTTAATGATGAAGAAATTTTTTATAATTCTTGTCGGATGACAATTGATTCCTTCAATGAACTGTATAAAAAAATTAAACATGACCTAGTTAAATAAGATACTAACTGGAGAAAAGCCATTTCAGCAAAAGAAAGATTGGTGGTATGTTTGAGGTACCTAGGTTGCTTTATTCCTTAAATATATATAATATATGTATATTCTTAAGCGTTATCCATCATCATTATTAATTACTTCAGCAGCTTCTTCATGACAACGTCTGAGCTCAGACAATTCAGATATATTTTGGTCTTGATTTGCTTCATTTGACTGAACATGGTATGTATCATGTAATAATTCTGTTTCTATTTTCACTGTTAATATTAATATCAGTTTCATTCAGTGTAATGGTGTCATCCAGAAAGCGCAGCTGATCTGCCCACGGCCATTTTTTGTATTTTTATATGCAGATTCAGAATCCGTTTCTGTTGACTTTTTGAACTTCTTATAATTATCTCTCAAGCTTTTCCATTTTGTAGCCCATTCGGATTCGGATTTGCACATTCATCTTACCACTGGAGATTACTTATCCACAATAAGCAATTCATATTGTATGGGAAAATCTACTGTTTTAAAAATAATCAAAGAACATGTTGTAGACGACAGGATTGTTCTCGCAGTAAAAAACAATTCACTTCAATGTGAAGTATTTATTTCTAAACACGAAAAAACTATGAACAGGGAAATAAGGCAAATAAAACTATGAAAAAATTACTGTGAAAATTGAAACTAAAAAGCGCGCGGAAATGAAAAATTTGCAGATGGAACTAACATTCGATTTTCTTTTCTCTTCGCTGCGTGTTGCTTACAACACTACCTCAGAATTAAGGGGGAATACAAAGTGGTAGATGAGGATATGGTTCGTCGTTACTATGTTAATGCCCGATCTTTTAATGATTTCGCACCAAATGCCCAGAGGAGTAATATGACAGCATAATATGAAGTTTGTTAACACTTTATTTCATATTTTAGTGACAATACCAACCTTCAGTACCTACCAACAAATTACTTACTGCATACTATTTAATGTATGAGTATAACTATGTATCATAAATACGAGTATAACTATGTATTACAAGGAGTATTATAATTATGCATTACAGTCTCTTTAGTGTTAGCAGGTTATTCTTTTTCATTCATAACTTTTTTGTGGACTGACTTTAAATTATGGCTGGAATAACGATGTACGGTGTACCTAATAAAAATATATTGTGACTGAGATTTTACTATTATTGTACAAAACCCAGCTAATAAAAATATATTTCTATTTTCCTTAAAAAGATTAGTTTTTGAACAAGTGACAAAATATACTATTTTATGACTTACCATTTTCGTTTCCCATTTCTCTGGCAATTTCCAACCATACTTCGGCTACTTTTCCTCGGTTTTTGTAATCGTTTTCCTTCGCATCGAATAAAAAACGCCTTTCACGTACTAACATAATTAGCTTTTTGGTCTCCATCTTCCAACTTTTACTTAACCGACGCAGTCAGAATGCCTCCTGTGATGTCTATGCAACGCAATACAACACTGAAAACTCGATGAACGCCGAACGCTTGACCGCGTGATCGCTCTCTGTATACAAGGACCCTAAATGTATATAAGTACCTAATAAAAAATGAATATTATAATATTTTCAAATTTGGACGTCCTAATTTTTTTGTAACTTCAGTTTTTAAGTAAGGGTTTATAACTCTACCGATACAATATCAGTTTCATCTCTGGGTAAAAAAACCTTGTAAACTAGTGTAATTAATTTACACCCAGACACAGAACAAACACTTGTGGTCGCCGGTGGTCGAACCCACGACCTCCAGCGTAGTAGTTAGGGTCGCTAACCATTAGACCAACAGGCCAGTCATATGAGTCGTAAGGCCGGAAACACATAATTTATGTGTCGTGGCGTGTCGTGACGCGCCAGAAGCACTCAGTTTCATACATTTATTAGACACGAGATGTAAATGTGTTCGGAGTAAGCTTGATTGTTTAGGCAGTTAGGTAAGCCAAGTACATAGATATAATGAATATATTATTATAATATCTATGGCCAAGTATGGATTGTCCTGTAAAGTGAGCCCAGCTTGGAGCAGCCCTTCAGTCAAATATTGTCAATGTCAAATGTCAATTTCAAATCAAGTCTGATTTACGCAATGTCAAAAAATAATTAATTGTTTTTATTCTATTATTCTATCTATCATCTAGCAGTTCTACTCTAGCATTAGCAGTGTGAATTTTAATTTACATCTTCTAAATTTATTGAAAAAGTGTTAATTTTGTTCTTAAATTTACAATGAATCCTTTAGTGGCTCGTTATTCGCCTTTTATTAAGATTTTCTCACAAAGAATTGAGTTGACTGGCATTCGTTGTTTAACTAATAAAATAAAAGACATAGGCACGCATACAGGCCAAGTACTTATATTGTTAAAAATCATTAAGTATTTTAGTTTTATTAAATTATCTTGGAGACCTATTATTTCATTTTAAGAAATAGGTGCTATTTCTTTGCATATAAAATTATATTGCGTCAGTTATTCTCGAAACATTACATAATAATCAGTTCTCACAATACACCTTTTATATGACTAATACATAAGCTATACAAAATAAAAATTCATGTCCTAATGAGAGTAACTGTCCTGATTTTAGTGATAAAAAGATAACTAGATTATTTTCTAAAATTGTTATAATTTCCAGGAATGGGATTCCAGCGATTATAGGCTTGTTCGTTTTACAAATGCTCCTAAACAAGTCAATCAAAATTGGGCAGTTAATCTTATAGCTGAGGTACCACCTAAGGAAGTATCTCAAAGAGTTGTGTGGTGTGATGGTGGAAGTGGCCCAGAAGGCCACCCAAGAGTTTATATTAATTTGGTACATATAAAACTTTGAAATCTTAACCGATTCGTTGCTGATAACACTACAGGCGTGTTTTTAACTTGTGGCTTATGATACTATAGGCATGTCATTTTTTCATCAATTGTAACACCCTCAAATAAAGTTTTAGAAGGGTCTATCTACAACAAAACTATCAAGATTTTCATAGACCAAGCCTGTTAGCTTCTGGATATTGTGTGAATTCCAAAGTTGCAGGGATTGACAACATTTGCTAGTGTACCTGGACTCCGATATCTTTCATTTTTTATAACTGTGACCTGTAAATCTGTTCAAAAATATTATTCAGTTTCTTGTTCATTTTCACATTGAGTTTCATCATTGTCATAGTTTTCTGTTTCAGGAATGTATTTGCGTTATCGATTTAATTCTAAAAAAGTCACCATGTAACCAATTCCTTGAATACAACAAAAAATGAAACAACAGCTCAAAAGGTTTGAAATATCTGACAAAGTAAAGTCACTTACCTTCCATTTCAGGGAAAAAACGTAGTTTACCTGTTCAAAACCAATTTAATTCACGTATCTCCATATACTCCCATAGTTTGAAAATGTGTGCCACAACGAATCGGTTAACATAAATGTAAGCATAATTTGGCGATTTCCCATAAGATCCATTATGAATAAATATAAATAAACAATCATAACATTATTTTTATTACTCAAACCCAACAAAAGAAACTTTAATCTAGGAATTTTTCCAAGATTAAAGTTTCTTTTCAAAAATCCATCATGGATTTTTTCAATGGATTTTTTGGGACATCGCCCATAATTTTGCCATCTACAGCTGTCTCACTTATATTTCAGGACAAACCTGGTGATCACTCATGTGGATACTGTGGCCTTCGTTTTATCAAAAAAGAACATCATTAGTAATGGAAATCTTAGCTATTATTCAATATAAATAATAATATAATTTTGTTTTTAAATAAATAGTACTTACATAATTAGTTGGACATGTATATTTTATTACCACTGAAATCTATGGAAATGAATTATTCACACAACCTGGGAAATTATAATAAGGTATATCAATATTTTATACACACTGTTCTGAGTGAAAGTAGACCTAAATTGCTATTGATATATTTTCATTTCACATCCCACAGTGTTTCATTTCACTCAAAAAAATTCCCTATGCTGTTTATCGCATTTAAATCGATGAAGAAATGCGAGCTTCAAGCTGGAATCCTCACATTTTTTTAAATCTTTAATTGCTATCCACAGACTCTAGGTCCGTGCCTTTTTTTTGCATCACGTTACTAGTAATATTATTGCTCCAGAAAAAGTTCTTTGTGAATTTTGGCCCGGTGTCTCCTTGAATCGTCCAGGGCGTTCCAAAAAGCCTCACATTTAAAATCTCAATGAAAACGAATTTTGACAATCCTAAAAAATAGTCCTGAAATAGTCAAGTAAAAAAAATTGTCGCATCTTAGTTTCGGCGTTATAGCTATAGGTTAGTGAGGATTATGGCTTGAACATCAAGTTGTAATCCTCACCTCTGGTGCAAGCAAACGGTAAAGTCTATCGTATTGGTTTAGATTCCAAAAAATAGTCGCAACGACATGCCAAATCTCAGAAATAGTCCAAAAGAGGTTCCAGAGATATAAAGGTACCTTGGTGAGGATTATGGCTTGCACATTTGAAAACTTCAAATTTCTCCGAAACGCCTACAATTTTCGGTTTCAAGTTTGTGCCAAAAAATAGTCGTAGTAGGTATGAAGCGAAAATAAATTTGAGCTGATTTAATTTGAAAATAAAGTTTTTATTTTCCACTACCTACATTTCTATGGCAGGTACAGTGACTTCAAACTAAAAAGTGAGAAATAGCTTTACAAACAGACTTCAATAATAAGGTATTTTTGGAGTCTGTGCCCAAGTTCATCCTCAGTTTAACCTCAAGTAACCTCATTTTTGCACACACTCCAAACATACACCTTATTATTGAAGTCTGTAAAGTTATTTCTTACTTTTTAGTTTCAAGTCGGTTTACATTTTTGTTTCTAATCAATTTATATTTTTTGAAGATCACTTCTAGTCTAGTCAAGAAGCTAGTTTCCTGGGAAATATCATTACAGGGCTCTTAAAAATATGGCGATTATTGCATTGGATGCGGAATTTAATTCTGAAAAAAGCGTATCTTTTTAATTTATCCGCCAATATAAATTTCATGTGTTATAAACAAAAAACAAAGAGAAAAAAGGAAGTCTCGGTTTTGTATCTATAACTACTAAAGTACCTATTAAAGTTATCTGAAATTTGAAAAAAGATCCTAAAAGAGGAGAAAATAGGGTATTTCGCACCACGCAAGGAAAAATCCACAATTATGTAATATTGATAGATTTTGTTAAAAGCAAGTGAAAAATGATGATTTCTGTTCTAAAAATGTAGTATACATTTATTATTTCAATTTTAAAATTCAGGTTTATTAACCTGTTTTTCAAATGTAAAAAACGCTATATACGCCATGTAAGCTATTGGCGTGACGAAAGGCCTATTATGAAACTAAGGACTATTTAGAAGATAAGAAAGCGTGGGATTGAATAACTTCACTATAGGCTATTTCTATACACTATGTATCAATATTCATTTGTGAGCGGATGGCAATGGGGCGATATTGACACACACGATAGCTGTCACGTGTGTTCCTTTATTGGACCTAGCCATACTGCATTATAGACTAAGTTTTATTTACTTTTAAAAGAGTGCTGGGAGTTTTTTTCCGCCCGCTTTTTTCTCCCAGTCTACGTTTTGCCTGAGGGGCGATCAAAGCGGATGAATGTAGAATGTATAATTTATCTGTATGACTTTCATTAAGTGTGCACAAATTGTACCTAATAATGAATAAAAGCTTTTGAGTTTGAGTTTTGAGTTTGACGTCATTAGCAGTGTAAATAAACAATGGAGTAATAACTTTCTTCCTTTACTGAGATGTATTGTTTACACTGCGAGTGACGTCACAAGCATGGCGGCAGCGCCGAGACCGTGTTTTCGCGGGGATTTTTGAAATTTAAATTGAAAAGTCTTTTTTTACGTAATATTTGTTTGCAAAAATTTTTTTTCCAATTTTTATGGGTTTTTAAGACTGATGAATTCATATAAAAAGCTTTTTGACATAGGCCGTAATACCCCATTCTAGTAAAATAAGTCTCGACTCCCGGAGTACGTAATAGGTACCAAAATTATTTAATACAATTCATCATGATAAGAAATTAATGATAAAAACTACAAGGTAAAATTAAAAATCTTTTTTCAATATTTTAACAATATTTAAACGATATGAAGTAATAAAATTGGTAAAACCATTACTTATTATGCAACAAATCTATAATAGTATAGGTAAAATGAAGTAACATAAAATAATTAACCTGAACCTTTCCTAATTATTAAATAATCATGTAACTTATACAAAAATAAAAAATAACGGCCACATCAACCTGTATATTGTGTATTGCGCTTGCAATTGCACCTTACTTCACCTCTGTTCGAGCCAATAGCACGACGACTCGCTGTAAACAAGTTTAATGTATCTGTATAAAGCGCTCTATTCACCATCACTCGTATACACGTATTATAATATAAATTTGTGTTGCGACTAGTTAGCATGCGGACAAACCGAATTATGCGGTTTTTGCAATGCTTAATATTGTAAATTGTGTTATTGTTTTGTTACTAATAAATTTAAAAAAAAAGTTGTAGCTCCATTATATTATTTTAATTTACCGTTGAAAATAGGGTATTTCGCACCATGTGCAAGGAAAAATCCAAAATTATGTAATATTGATAGATTTTTTTAAAAGCAAGTGAAAAATGGTGATTTCTGTTCTGAAAAATATAGTATACATTTATTATTTCTATTTTAAAATTCAGGGTCTTTAATCTGTTTTTCAAATGTCAAAAACGCTATACGCCATGAAAGCTATCGGCGTGACGACATTAGCAGTGTAGATAAACAATGGAGTCTTTGTTGACCTGAATTTTTTATTGATAATTTGCGATTTCTCAGTTTTCTTGAATACCGCCACGAGACACTAACGATAAGGACTGTAACTCATTTTGTTTTTGCAAAATTAACTTTCTTCCTGTACTGAGATGTCATATGAGATGTATTGCTTACACTGCGAGTGACTTCATTAGCATGGCGGCAGCGCCGAGACGGCCGAGACCGTGGTTTCGCGGGGACTTTTGAAATTTAAATTGAAGTCTTTTTTTACATAATATTTGTTTGCAAAAATTTTAGTAAACCAACTTAACCGATATTACTAAATGCTACCAATAAAATATATTTTTTAACATGGCAAGTTTAGAAAGGGACAAACGGCCTCTGTACACGCTATCTCTCTCGGCTCGTTTGTCTCTGTCCCCGTTGGTAACCTAAATTAAATCTTAATGTAAGGGGATAAGGGTTATTGTGCTTGTATCCAGATTTCACAGACCTCAGTCCTGCTAGTATGTTAAGTCCATGGTTTTTTCGTATTTATTTTATCTAAAAAATTAGTAACGCTTTAGTGTAAATTTAACCAGAAAATTTAACTTATAATCTTTCTAAACAGATTATAAGTTAAATTTTCTGGTTATCATCAAATTTCTTTGGGATGCATGCGAAGGTGAATGTGTATTTTGACTAAATTAACAGTCTTCAACCAAAAATAAAGTGTTTTTCGTGTAGATTAAACATTTATTTTTCAATATATTAAAGTTATTTCACTTAATGTATAAATAAATTATCACTAAATATTCTGGATGCTATACATCTATAAGTTGCCCAGAACAGCAACTACAAGGATAAAAGTTTTTCAACTCTAAGTTCTTACACTTTGAATTAATAAGTGAACTATTTAGCAAGTTCTCGAGCAAAGTTTTAATTTTTGCAATGTCATTTTGTCTTACATCTAATTGGAGAAGTGGATACAGGTCTTTGTCTTGTGCCAATTTCAAAAAATAACTACTCAACTCTTCTAATTGGCGTTTGACTTCATCACACTCCATTTGGAATAATTTAATTTGTGCACTTCGTTCTTCATCCCGTTTTTTCAAAAGACTTCTCTGTTGCTGGTAAAGAGCCACATATTCACAAATGGTGTCAGTTTCAGTTTGCAATTGTAATATTATATGTTCAAGTCTATGTTTCTCATCTGATAAGTTAGCTACTTGATCCATTATATTCAAGAAACGTTCTTGTAATTTGTGCATAGCATCTTCTTTTAGGATTTTGGCACTTATTTTTTCATCTGGTGCATTTACAGCACTATTTCCCTTACTTACTAAACTTGTTACTTCTGTTTGCACACCATTGGTGTGAAGCTTAAGTGCAACAATATTACTATCATTCTGTGCTGAAACTGCATCCTCCTTAGTTTTCAGAAGATTTTCCAATAGTTGCTTATGCTTATTTTCAACGTCTCTTAAACTAGCTTGTAACCTTATCATTTCCTCATCTTTAGCCATTACTTTTGTCTGCATTTGTTTAGAAATTTCATCTACTTCTGCCAGTTTAAGCATAAGTTGTTTATTCAATTGATTTTCATGTGATAATTTTTCTGTCAGCTCTAATTTATCTTTTCCCTGTAAAAAATAATCTAACCTAATTTACTATAGAAGTGATAGGCCAGTGGCTTAGAATTCGAACTCTTAATCGAGGGTCCTATGTTCGAATCTCAGTGGCACTCACCAATGACTTTGTAAAGAAAAATTTAAGTGCGCTTTATAAAATTAAATATCAATCACCAATTATTAAGGTGAAGGAAAACACGGTAAAGAAACCTGCCTTAATAGGAGTCCACAAAAAAAATTCGTTTAAAAAAATATTTTTGATTTACAACTAAAAGTTATTCCCTCCTCGATGTTTGATATTACTCAGTTTCTCAATTTTGTCACTCACACACTAACTCACTGACTGACAGATCATCAAAACTAAGGCACTTCCAGGCGTGCTTCAAGCTGGAATCCTCACCATTGAAATCTCAATGAAAACGAATTTTGACAATGCTAAAATAGTCCTGATAGTCGTAAATAGTCCTACAAGTAAAAAAAAATAGTCCCATTTTAGTTTCGGCGTTATAGCTATAGATTAGTGAGGATTATGGCTTGAACGTCAAGCTGTAATCCTCACCTCTGGTGCAAGCAAACGATTAAGTCTATCGAATTGGTTTAGGTTCCAAAAAGGTACCCTGGTGAGGATTATGGCTTGAACATTTGAAAACTTAAAATTTCTCCGAAACGCCTACGATTTTCGGTTTCCAGTTTGTGCCAAAAATAGTCGTGAAATCGAAAATAAATTTGAGCTGATTTAGTTTCAAAATAAAAAGTTTTTATTTTCCCCTACATTTCTATGGAGGTACTCAGGTCAAAGGTGAGGATTCCAGCTTGAAGTACGCCAAATTCTTAGTTATCTTTAATCTTTCTTATCTTATGTCTTTTTTCGGGTCTCAAACTATATTTGTATCAAATTTCATACCAAATCGGTTTAGTGGTTTCTTAGGCATGAATTTATAACACTAGTAGGGATTATATCTAAGCCTTATGGCGATCAATGAGTGTTCACTTACAACCTGATATTAAATTTATGATAGTCAATTTTTTAATGTGTAGGTACTGTTTGAAATAAAAATGGTCAATCTATCCATAGTTTAGTGTACTTATATCTAAAATTATTGAATCATTAAAAACCTACCAATTTTATTACAATTTGTTCTAATCCCTCTACATCTGCTTTCAGTTTTTTATTTTGCTCAGTGGCCCTTTGTGCTGCAATTTTATCACTAGCAATATCAGCACTCAACTTTATTACACTCATATTATCGTGTGCAGCTTGTGCTTTATTAAGCTCTTCAATTGTAAAAATACACTTTTCATATTGCTTCTGTAGATAATTGTGTTTGTTGTTTAATTCGTCTAATTCAGCCTGTAAAACAAATAAATTATAAACAAGACTTAGAGATAGGTGGGTATATGTGCATGCAACATTTTAATGGTGAAAACAATAATATAAATCAGCATTCTTATAGGTATACAATACTTGTTAAGCGTTTTTGTTTTATTCAGTGAATTTAGTCTTGAAAAACACGAAACCTTTTAGTATAAGATCCCGGTGTACAGCGACCTTCACCAAGATGTTTATTTGATGAAAAGTATTTTATATTAAATTTAATATGTCAATAAATATATTGCATATGGGTTGCCTAACAAATTTCAGTCCAGGATACGATTAATTAATAATTTAAAAAAAAATTTAACATTTCACCGATTTGATTACCTACTAAACAAATTCTATACCAATCGAAAGTATGATGCCCATAGAATATGCAAACGTTAGGTTGTCTATTTTTTCCGGTCACAACCCTCGGTTGCCAGGTATAAACAGGTAAATCGACACTAATAGTATTTTGCACCGGTCTGATTATTGAAAATTAAATGAAAATTAAGATCATTTTATTATGAACACGGTGGTAAAGGGTTGCCTGCGAAAAATCAGTCCCGAATTGCGGTTGTCGAATTTAGAAAATTGAAATATTGCTGCAAGTGAAAATGTGCGAGTGAGAGGTCCCAACTAACCATCCCATGCGATAGAAGAGGACACACCATAGCAGCTTAACGGGGATGATGATGATGAAGAATGCTCATAGACTCAACTCTAATTGAGTTTCATTTCATTTGTTCAGAAAATATCATAATTATTATAACTCTATAAATATACAGGTTGATTTGTTATGTGACATATTCTCGCTAAGGGCGTGTAGATAAGCTCAAAAGCAATCATTTAATCCATCTAAAATTCAACGGTTTTCGAGATATTTGAGGAGGAGGAGGAAGAGCAGGATTAGGAGGGGGGGGAGAATGAGGGAGATATTTTGGATTTATTTTATAGTTTGTATTTTTATATCAAGTATTTTGTTTGTATTTAAGTAGAAATTTGTCACCAACCTCATAAATAGTAGGCCTAAAGTATTGTGACATAGTTATTTAATTTTTTTTGAAGTTGGTTTAATTTTTTAAATTATTTGGGTGAGGGTCTGGTCCTAGGTTCCTGAAATACAGAGTGGAACTCCAGTATAATAATTGAACAGTGTTTGTGTTAAAAATAAAAGACATTGTTTAGACTACAATCAACAAATCTTGCTTTTTTCAGAAGAATTTTATTATGTTTTAATAATCATAATCACATATCTATCAAAAAATTCGCTTCTTATTTAGCTGAACCACTAACATTAATTTTTAATAAATCATTATCAGACGGCAGTTTCCCCGATTCTTGGAAAGAGGCCCTTATCATCCCAATACACAAATCTGGAACTAAAGATTTTTCCAAGTATCAGCCTATCTCCATTTTAGTTACTTTTGGGAAGATATTTGAAAAACTTGTTACTGAATGCATTACTTGGTATTTAAAGCAACATATTTATGGGACAACATGACTTTGTAAAATCGCGCTCTACAGTTGCTAACCTAGCTTGTTATACCTCTACTCTGATAGACTGCTTAGATAATCGAATACCAGTAGATGCCATTTATACAGATTTTAGCAAGGCTTTTGACAACGTTGACCATTCCATACTCTTGCAAAAGTGCTCATATATGGGTATATCAGGTTCTTTATTAAAGTGGCTCTCGTCATATCTTACAAATAGAATTTCAAGTGTCCATAGGAGGTTGTTTTTCTCATGCCTTTAGATGTACTTCTGGAGTTCCACAAGGGTCACACCTAGGCCCTATCCTCTTCAATGTTTTTATGAACGATATTCCTCACTGTTTTAAAAAATTCAAAAGTGTATCTTTTTGCTGACGACCTTAAGATTATACACCCCATTTCGAAACCAATAGATACCAAGTTGCTTCAAGAGGACATTGACAGATTTACATTGTGGGGTAACAGTAACAATATTACCCTTAACGTTAGTAAATGCCACCACATACATTTCAGTCGCAATAAATCTTCTGTACCTAGTCATACTGCTCTATAGACAAAGTTTTATTTACTTTTAAAAGAGTGCTATGACTTTTTTTCCGCCCGCTTTTTTCTCCCAGTCTACGTTTTGCCTGAGGGGCGATCAAAGGGGATGAATGTAGAATGTATAATTTATCTGTATGACTTTCATTAAGTGTGCACAAATTGTACCTAATAATGAATAAAAGCTTTTGAGTTTGAGTTTACAAAATTATTATTTTATTCATGGGCAAAAACTTAAAACCGTTGATTAGGTTCAAGATTTAAAAATAATGCCATTTTTGACACAAAGCTAAAATTTGATACTCATATTTTTAAAACCATTAGTAAATACTACAAACTTTTGGGCTTTATTATTAGAAATAGCATAGATTTTGTGATGCCTGTAACTAAAATCAAATTATTTTAAACCTTGGTCCGTCCAGTCATTGAACATAGCTCTGTCATTTGGAACCTCACCTGTCCTATAGTGATACAAGGCGAGGAGTATGCCCCACTACAAAGAAAGAATTCATTACTATAGAATGACGGAATTAAGTTTCCAAAGAAAACAAAGTGATTTAATCTTTCTACATAAAATATTCAATGGATCAATAGACTGCATAGAACTTCTAAATAAATTACAAATAACCAGTCCTTCTCGCCTTCCACTGATAAATTTTCATTATTTAAAAAATGTGAGATCTTAAAGTAGGTTAGATTTGACTTGGCCAGTTTTCATTACATCAGTCATTTTACAAAGTTATTCAACAATTATATATAATATTTTTCTGATAAAAACTCATAAGTTATGCAACTGAAAGCAAATAATATCCGACATGTTTTGTAGCTATCATCCTTGCGTACAAATAATCTGTAAAAATAATAATAAAAGTTTTGATCGAAATCAGAAAAAAGCCTTGTTTATGACATTTTACCTTAAAAAATTTATGAAGAGAGAAAGATAATAGGTGGTAATATTAACTTTCAAATAACACTTTTTTCATCTCTGTAGAACATTCAGGTCCAGAGAAATCAAAATAATCTTGTGGACACACAAAAAATTTCAGTGCAATGGCTGCTGTTTCAAAGGGAGCGGGCTAGACCCTTAAATGGGGGGTGTTTTGTCGATGAAACAATCTAATTTATGCCCCTAAAATATCGTTGGTTCGAAGCCAAACACACTATATATCTATTCATAATATGAATGAAAGGATAAATACAGATCACACATATTTGTAAGATTGCACGAATAGGAAGAGGAGCTAGGGATCCTAGGTTCAATTCAGAGCAGAGCAGAAGTTTGAAAAAGTTAGAATTTCGGTTTTTAATCTGGGTGTTTGTGTCCTATTATGTGTGTATCAATGGCACCCACAAAACAGGGAATTCTAATAATTCTAACAATGAAGCATTAATTATTTAAAAATACCTTTCCAGCTTGATGGAAGCAATTCTCCATGTTCCTTGAAATATGTGAATCTGGATTAGTATAATGCAACATTGTACCAACCTGCAGTGATATAACTTTATCCTGTAGCTCTTGCTTGTAGGAGTTTCTATGTGATTCAGCATATGCTTCACTTTGACTCCGATAACTTTGCATCCGAATTTCCAGCTGACCTATTTGTTCAATTAAGGCACTCTCTCTATTTGAAAGATTTTTCACTTCTGAAGATAATGCTTCATTTTTGGTTGCTTGATTTTTTATTTGCTCATTCAATCTATTCATATAGTGTTCATAGTGAGAATTGATATGGTCCTTTTCTTTCAATGAATTCTCTAATTCATGTTCCAACAATGCAATCTTTTCTTTAAGCAAAACTGTTTCATGATTGACTCCAGGTTCTTGGTTCAATGTTATATTTGTATCACTGGTAAGCTGCTGAAGTTGTAACGTTTTTACATCAACTTGACTTTGAAGTGCATAGACATGGTTTTGCAATTGAGCAACTTCCATTTCTTTAGCTGTTAGCATCGTTTTTGTAAATTCTTGTTGTTCTAACATATTGTTATTCTCATCTGTTAATACCTTTAACTGATTCCTCAGCTCATTTATCAAAGATTCTTGGGTAGACAATGATTCAATGAACAAAGACTGCTTTTTATTAACTTCATTTAATTCACATTCTGAGGCTACCAATTTTTGTTTCTTTAAATTATGTTCTGCAACTTCTTTCGACAGAATATTTTCAAGATGTAAATTCTTCAATTGAAGTTCTTTAATTTGCATTTCAAGATCTGTCTTATTAGAAATTAGAATTTCTGTAACATTTGCATAGCTTTTTTCAATGGTTTCAACTGGTGCCTCATGATCACAGCCGTAATAGTTGAACTGTTCAATCTCTCTATCCGGTTTACTAAGATTTGTATGAGAATTTAACAAGCATGCCTCATCCATTGATATGGTTGTCTTATTTATGTCACTTATATCGGTTGGAGTTCCGCAAGATAAAAAGCTGTCTGAAGCTTCATCTTTAAGTAAATAAACGGACTTTTTTTCCTGATGATCTCGTAACTAAAAGAGAATCGTAAAATATATTAAAGAACTGTATTGTGTGTACATAAGTCAGTCAGCACCAATAATATGAGAATTGAGATATATGGTGTATTAAGTATGTAGCTTACGAGTGTGTCAGTGTAGTAGGTACATTACCTTCTTGCGAGCATTGGCTAATTTAGCGGCTCTGTTCTCCATTGGGTTTGTTATTCAGCTAATTATCGTGTAATAATACCAAACATATAAAAGTTTATATAGAATATTATGATCTTTCAACAATAAAGTCGATAAAATATTTTTTTGGATTATTTAATATTTTGCGATTCTATAGCGGCCAAGAGCAGGCGACGCGACGAATTATACGTAATAGACTAGTCACTAGTATAGTAATAGACATTAGACACATGACATTTGATGACATTAGCATTTAGCATAAAATTTAGCAATTAGGGTATTTCGCACCATGCAAGGAAAAATCCAAAATTATGTAATATTGATAGATTTTGATAAAAGCAAGTGAAAAATGGTGATTTCTGTTCTGAAAAATGTAGTATACATTTATTATTTCAATTTTAAAATTCAGGTTTGTTAATCTGTTTTTCAAATGTCAAAAACGCTAACGCTATACGCCGTGAAAGCTATCGTTGACCTGTATTTTTTATTGATAATTTGCGTTTTCTCAGTTTTCTTGAACACCACAGACAATTCGAAATAATAATATAAATTTATCATGGAAGAAATTTGTGAAAGTGAGTGGCGAAATTTTTCGCATGCAATCCCGATAAATTTCTGCTCATCTGAATTGAAGAACGTTAAGACATCTATAAGTACTTTCCCGGCGTTTTAATGCTTGCATTCAGGCACGAGACACCAACGATAAGGACTGTAACTGTTTTGTTTTTGCAAAAATAAATTTCTTCCTTTACTGAGATGTATTGTTTACACTGCGAGTGACGTCACAAGCATGGCGGCAGCGCCGAGACTGCCATGGCCGAGACCGTGGTTCGCGGGGATTTTTGAAATTTAAATTGAAAAGTCTTTTTATACATAATATTTGTTTGCAAAAAATTTTTTTCCAATTTTTTATGGTTTTTATGACTAACGAAGTCATATAAAAAACTTTTTGACATAGGCCGTAATACCCTATTTAGACATGCATGCGTCGGACGTCGGATATATGAAATCGAATAAAAAATCCGATTTCAAAATCAAAATCGATATGAATCGATTTCTCAACAAGAAAATCTGATTTCAATAAATCGATGACCTAGCAAACGATATTACTATATCGTACGTGTATCCAAATACAAATTGCAGCTGATGCGAATAGCGAACATATTCACAGAAATTCGCTCTTTCTCATTCTAACCTATGATTCTATCTAACCAAACGGAATGTAGCAGAGTAAAAGGACGGCACGAATTTCGATGGATCGATGGATCACGATGGATTCGGTTTGTAGTACTTTGATAATCCTTTTTGTAATGACGGACTATATTTGCTAGACTATGCGTTGCTCTCGTACTTGTTTTTGATTAGTTTATAATTTTAGTTAGATGCAAAATAATTAATCTTGGTCGGCGACAAGTGCGCGCGTAATATTTTGATATAGATAAATAGTTATTTATTTAATTACGAACGATCGATAGTGTGTAAAAAATTGTGTCATATAAAATAGTTTTGTTTGGATTTTAATTTTTGACGGCGAGAACATAAAATAATTTATTTGTCGGAAATATTATATCGCAAAAATTGCAATGTTGTAACTTCCATTCCGTGTGAACGACATTTTCCAAGACGGAATTAATTGTCAGTAAAAAAACAAAAGTCCCGAAAAAGAAACAAATAGTAGTAAAAGTAAATAGGTATGCCGATTATTAAATGCGCCTGATAAGTGTTACTCTTATTCGTTAAAAGAATTAAAAAGCGTTTCTGCTAGTCCTAAACCTAGAAAAAGAATGAAGGATTATCGGTCAAATCTATATCTGAATTTTATTGATAGCATTCGTACAAGATCTGTTTTTGATATTTATTAGTTTATAGTTGATAAAACGAAATCTTAAAACGTCGAATGTCTTAAACGTTAATCTTACAATCTTAAAGCGAATTGTTGATGACGCGGCTAGGCGCTATTGAAGTCAGAAATCTAAAATCGGATTTTAAAATCGATTTGGAAATCTGAAATCATATAAATATCGCTTTGCGTTGAAAACCGAAAACGCCCATATCTACGGGTGAATGTAGGCTTTGGGTAAAAAATATCGATATATCAAAATATCGTTATTATTTCAAAAAATAATCAATAACTGTCGTCGATATTTTAAATCTCGATATATCAATAATCGATATTTTTTCCGGATATCAAGTTTGATATTTTTATAAGCTCCCATAAATAAAAAACCATAAATAAAAAAATGGTTATAGTTTATGGACGTATGACAATGACATAGGGTAGCGGACCCATTATCATGAGTCTGCGACTCTGCGCAGAGCCGCAGACGTACCACAACCGCAACCACACCACGTGGTCGGGTGTCAAATAGTATGAAAACTGTCACTTCCATTCACACGACCGACATTTACCGACCTGTGCTATTCATAGGAGACCATAAACTGACTGCATTTTGTCACGTGGTTGTGGTGTGGTTTTGATACGTCTGCGTAGACCCGATCACGAAGCCAACTGACTGACAGTAGCTAATGTCACTTTGTAATATAAATAATGTTGCCATATTTAAAGTAATAGTGATGTGTTCAGTTTTCGTTCAATTATTATTATTAGATGAATGAACAATGAGTGTGAATAGTTAATCATTTCAAACTATAAAATAATATTATTTCTATTTTTACATGTACGATAATTTTATACCTCGATGTACGATAGTACACTACTATCGTCGTAGACTATAACTGTACGTAGGATTGTAGGATTTAAAGCATTTGCAAAACGTTTCATATGATTTTTAATACATTTAGCCATTTTCCTAGTGGGTACGATGATATTGATCCATATTAAATACGATAATTTTACGGCCCTCGTACGATAGTAGCCAGCCTGGTTTCATTCAGGTTGTTGAAATACAAATATTACATACACATTACACTGATGCACTCACCAGAGTCACCAGTGATTCACGTGCGCGCGGTGCGCGTGTAGAGTGTGTTTCCGAGAAGACATTAATTTGATTTATAAGGTACTAAAAGTACTTTCATTTTTAGTTTCTTTTATTACGAATTATATATTTAAATAAGATATGACTATGGACTTCAAAGATTTTGACAAAGACTCATCTGATGAAAGTGAAATGGAAGACGACTCCGATTCTTGTAAGTAGGTACTTAAAACCTTTAGTTTATAGCCTATACCTCTAAGTAAATAATAGTATCACCCAATATAACTTATGCACAGACTCCAAAAATACCATAATATTGAAGTCTGTTGTAATTTTTTTAATTTCTATTTGAAGTTAGATTACTTACTTAGGTACTATTTTTGTAAAAAATACTTTTATTTCATGCTTTTTAGTTTCTAATATTCCACTTCTACTTCTTAAAAGCTAAGTGCGCTTTTAAATACTACTAGCTTTGGCCCACATCTCTGTTCACAACGTAAGACATAAGAATTTAACTCTGACTAGGGAATGTAAAATCATCCAAAATAAAAACCAGTTTATAAATTATAACAACTATACCACTGTTGTGCCCTCAGATAACTTCCTGCACATGCAACCTCCTGCACATACCTACCCTTATCATCATAAGCATCTTGTAATGCTTTCCAAGATTATAGAGCACTTTTCGCATTTCTAATATGAGTTATAGCAGAGCCATCTACAGTTATGCATATCTTTGCTAATGGTTTTCTACAATTCCTAGTTCTTACTTGTTCCGCTGTCACATCTTCTGGTCTATAACCTTCGATGACACTCCATAAACCCTCATGTATTAAATAGTTCCTTGAACTTCGATGACAGATATCCATCTCTGTTAGTAAAAAGTAACATAAGTAGGTATAGATCTTAAGCTGGATTTTTGCGAGGTGCCCTTGATTGTGGTTTTGTATATAGTCTGGCAGCCACCTACTGTTTTTTTCAGTGATTTATAACAAGATGAATCTTTGTGAGTTCGATCGGTTCCACGAATTGCCCAAGTTTTTCCTCTTTCCAAATTCTCCGAGGTAGGTAATGAATTGCGCAGATGTAAAACATGTTGATTTGGTAGGCAGTCGAAAATGTCTGACTAATACTAAATTTTTATTGAAATTTTTAGATAATATGATAATAAACTGGGAAAAACAATTGTCCTACAAAATCGATGGTTTGAGTTGGTGCATCTTCCACGCCAAATATGTGGAAATAATGAGGTCACAAAACTTATTAATAACCAGCTGATTTTTTGTATGCAGCTTAGTAAATATTAGTTTAATTGAATGGCCACAAAGTCAGACAGATGTTTTTCTAGTCCTACCCTTGGTCCTAACAACCTAGGTTTGATTTTGTCCTATCGGGAATAAAGTGTAGAACACAATTTTACCACTGTCCTACACCAAAAGTGATATGTATTTCCAGGAAACAGTCAGTGGCTGTCGGACCAATACATACACAGTATGAAAGTGTGCATGCGTGCATGTGTGAAAGTGTGCCTGTCACAACATTACAGTCAGTTGATTTCTATGTGACGTTCCACTGACGTCAACTGCATATGTATTCCAAAACATCTATTTGCCTCTCACACTCGCTGAGTATTATGAGTTTGACAAAGATTACTATTGTTTTGTTTTTCCGATGAAAAAAATACAGGTAACATCAACCTGTATTTTAAATTTTAATGTAAATATTTTTTTATCAACAATTTCTTTGTTTTTTAACTTAACAATTTGTTATAAACAAATTCTTAACTTTTTTATCCTTTTTTTTAAAACTTCTAAAAATTACAAAAACAACAATGCACTTATAACAAAGTACTTTTTCCTCTTTGTTTTGTGTTTATAACAAATGAAATTTTTATTGGTGGATAAATGAAAAAATATACTTTTTTTAGAATTTAGTTCTGCATCCAATGCAATAGGCATGATGACTAATTTACAAAATCTCTTCTATGATATTCAGAAGTTTCTATTATGTCTAAAATATATCATATGTGTTTAGAAAATTAAGGTTTTTGTGCAATAAAAGTACATTTAAATTTTAAGTTTCAAATTCATTCCAAAACGCTCGCCGGTGTCACAGCGTCTGTCATTGCGTTACGGCGTTATATACGCTTTTACGAAACCAAATGACGTTTACTGAGACGTGACGTAAATTGACGTAATTCGATCTAATGGGTGTTTAAGCTACCATGGCGGATTGTTGTATTTTGTAGATTTATTTTAACAAATAAATTATTAATCTCGACATTAATAAGACTAAATACATGTTTCCAAATCTTTGAATCCTATTTCATAAGATCAGATAAATATTTTGGTGATACTGGATTACTGTCATCATGCCTATTATCGCCATATTTTTAAGAGCCCTGTAACGATTTTTCGCAGATAATTCACTTCTTGACTAGGCTAAATAAAATTAAAGAAAATATTTTGTGATAAACCAACAATTTAATAGTATTTATAATATTGCATATCTTTATCAATGTATAAATCTTATAATATATTACTAGCTGACCCCGCAAACGTTGTTTTGCGATATAAGTTATCGAATGTTAAAAATCGACTATTAAAAAATAGGGGTTGTTGATAGAAGGGTGAAAATTTAGGGTTGTATGTATTTTTTGATGCCACATTATTGAAAAATAAAAACAAAAAATGCTTCAATATGGGTATAAAATGAAAGGGCTTGATTAGTAGAATAGAGCTCACTATGAAAAAAATGAAAATCCAAGATAGCCTTCTTCAAGTCACCATCGTCAAGGAACCAGCTGCAACAAAATGGCGGATTGCATATTTTCCACAACTGCCTCAATATGGGTATCAAATGAAAGGCCTAAATTAGTAGAATAGAGCTCATTCTGAGATTCTGAGATTCGATTTCTGGCTGAGCATATTGATTTTTCAAAAAAATGTATTTTTAAACTGTTCGATAGTGTCACTAATAAGGAACAAATTCTGGAAAGTAGTGATATACGACAAACTTAAGGATAGTGCTCATTTTTAATAAAATTGGCAGGGTGAATTTTTAACAAAATTCAACCTGCCAACTGCCCTGTATACTACTTACTCAATCATCATTTCAACTTTGTTTCTTGTTCATGTATTTCAGATATTGATGAAGACAATTTTCATTGCGATAATTCAGATCAAGAATTTGATCAGCCAGAGCGTGAAGAAAAAAACAAATTTGAATTTGAGGAAAGGGATAAAACTGATGATGAAGACATGGTAGTTAAAGCAATAAAAGCTGAAAAAATGAAACCAAGAGATCACCCTCCAAATATAATTTGTGAAGATTCCATAGTTGATATCTGTTTCCATCCTGCAAGTCACATGATAGCAATTGCCAACATGGTTGGTGATGTACTATTATATGAGTATGACAATAATGAAACACAACTTAAGCAAACAATTGAATTGCATACGAAAGCCTGTAGAGGCGTAGAGTTTGATTGTAAAGGCAACTTAATGTACACAACTGGAAGGGTGTGTTTGTATTTTAACTAAATTTTACCTTGTCTTGTCTTGTCTTGTCTTGTCAGTAACCCATTCATGACCCACTACAGGGTCGGGTCTCCTCTCAGAATGAGAAGGATGTAGGCCTTAGTCCACCACGCTGGCCTAGTGCGGGTTGGTGGACTTCACATGCCTTTGAGAACTTTTTTTTCTGAACTCTCAGGCATGCAGGTTTCCTCACGATGTTTTCCTTCACCGTAACAGCAGGTGATATTTAATTTATAAAGCGCACATAACTTTTTTTACGAAGTCATTGGTGCGTGCCACTGGGATTCGAAACCAGACCCCTCGATTCGAGGTCGAATTCTAAGCCACTGGGCTATCACCGCACTATTAAAATTTTACCTAATCTATACTTAATAATATTATAAAGCTGAAGAGTTTGTTTGTTTGTTTGTTTGTTTGTTTGAACGCGCTAATCTCAGGAACTACTGGATCGATTTAAAAAATTCTTTCAGTGTTGGATAGTCCATTTATAGAGAAAGGTTTTATGCGTGCGCTGTAAAAACTATTGACAAGAGAACAAAATGATGTACTACGGGTTTGTAGGTCTTATTAAGATCTACAAAAAAGTCCGCGGGAGCACATAATCTAACTATCATAGTTTAGTCACAATAACCGCAAGTTCTAATATCCACGCGGGCAAAGCCGCGCGCACAGTCTAGTTTTAAAATAAAAGTAGCCTAAGTCACTCCTCATTACATCAGCTATCTGCCAGTGAAAGTCCTGTCAAAATCGGTCCAGCCGTTCCAGAGATTAGCCGGAACAAACAGACAGACAAAAAATGTTAAAATGTTATTTTGGTATATACAACGGTACACGTAGGCATTTAGTAAAAAGCGGTTATTTTGTATTACAGACAGTACAATTTTATTTATTTATTTTATTACACGGTACATATACCAATATAACATTTTTACCGTGTACTAAAATAAATAAATAAAATTGGAGTACATATACAACGGTACATATACCAATATAACATTTTTACCGTGTACTAAAATAAATAAATAAAATTGGAGTGTCTGTAATATAAAAATAACCGCTTTTTACTAAATGCCTACGTGTACCGTTGCATATACCAAAATAACATTTTTTGTCTGTCTGTCTGTTTGTTCCGGCTAATCTCTGGAACGGCTGGACCGATTTTGACAGGACTTTCACTGGCAGATAGCTGATGTAATGAGGAGTGACTTAGGCTACTTTTATTTTAGAATTCCACGCGGGCACAGCTAGTCTTAAATATTTGTGCAGGAATTATTAATATATTGATACAATTGAATTTTAGGATAGAACTATAGTAGCTACAGATTTACAAACAGGAAAACTGAAACAATGCTACAATGATGCACATGAAGAGCCAGTTTATACCCTTATAAGTTTGGATGACAATAAAATTGTCTCAGGTAATGAAAGTATGTGCTATTGAGTCACATAAAGGTTGACTTGTAAGGTGATGACATATTCCCGTTATGGGCGTGTAGATTAGTTCAAAACTAATCGTTTATTTAAGCTATAATTATGAAGCACTAAATTGTCTTTTTCTATCCACCGAATTTTTTTACTCACTTTTATACTAATAACTGCTGTTTTTTTTTTCAAAAAAGTCTAATAAATTAAATGTGCAAAATTCGTTAAAAACTTCCTCATTTATCTAGCTTTCTAATAAGGTATATAAAATTGAAAATTTAAAAAAACCCCCGACATAATAACGACAATTTTCATTGAACATATTATTTTGTAATTTGCACGTGCGATTATATTTGCAGACATTCGGTTATTCTTCCCCACTTTCACCCCTCACAACTTTTAACGACTCAACCGATTTTCATCAAACATGTCTAAGAACACTCGCCCGTAACTCACCTTTCATACAAAAAAAACTAAATTGGAATCGCTTCATCCGTTCGCGAGCTACGGTGCCACGACCGAATCACAGACAGACAGACAAACAGACAGACACGTCAAACTTATAACACACCTTTTGGGTCGGGGGTTAAAAACAATGACTATTCTAACAATTTTCAACATTATTTTATGTCTACCATTGTAGGCCACGCTTGCACTCGTGCGTTGAAAGTGGACGCGTATGTACTCCAGTGTTAAACCGCAGTTATTTGTATGAAAGTGAGTACAGTACTCCCAAATTAATAATGCGCATACAGATCTTCGCTAATTGTCGTATTCCCGGAAACACCCGAATCATTGAATCGTAACAGCCCTAAACAATGCACTTGCATTTTACACCTCGTTCGAAAGAAATAGGAGTCAATATCATGTGTACACAATGGAAAACAATTAGGGCGGTCGGCGGTGGTCGCCTGTCAGTCAAAGGGCCCGAGGGCCGTCAGTCGTCTTTATATATTGGTGGTGACTGCACGTGTTCTCTCTGTGTGGAATTATATAGAGCTGCTATTCTACACTCTTCTTGGTTTTATGATTAGATTGCTAAGATTTTAATGTATACCTGTTTTTGAAAACCATTTTTTCTTCTAATATAAACCTTGTGTTATTTAAACCTTCTTTTCTTCCATCATTACACCAGCTTCAGTAAGACACTTAAAAAGTACTATAAAATTTTCGAAGTAAATCAATCCAACAAAAATTGTAGCATATTCACAATCGTGTGGTTATCCTCTCTATTTACTTCATGGAATTATGAATGAAGAAAATGCACTTAACCACTCTATATACATATTGTCTTTCGACGTTCGGGGAATACGACCGTTGCCGAACAGTGACGAAGATTTCTATGCGCATTATTGCAGCGCAGAGACCTGTAAAAAAGTTCAGAAATTTGTGCTGCTAAGGCTATAATAGACTCGTTTTACCTGAAATAAAACAATTATTAGTAGTAGAAGTTTATTATATTGAGATAGGCATATCCATTTCCTTTTGTATCTGTTTTCTATAATACGACGATCACGTCGGCTGCGTTTTTTAGCGCGGCGACGCTTCGACTTCTTTTTGTTTCTCTTTGAATCTCGCGAAGATTCAGAAAAGCTCGACGATGATGTCGAACTGGTATCACTATCATTACTGTCTGACGCTGACTGCCTCTCATGTAAACGCGATTTAATGCAATGAGGGGTCGCGTCCAAAGCATTCGTGGATCTATTTTGTCCATTGTTTCCCATTCTCAATTTAACGTGTAACGATCCTAAAAAGTGAATACTCATAAAGAACTTTCTGAGTACTTCAGTTCTGAGTTTCATTTACCTAGCCTCGTTCCGCTAAGCCGTTTCCACCAGAACTGTGCTAAGCGAGGCTAGGTAAATGAAACAATTTTATTGGTTCTTCAAAAACGCATCCCTCGCTACGCATACTCGCACATCTCTGGTGGAATAATATTGGTTACACAGGATGTCCCATAAGTAGAACAGAGGGGACCAGTCATTCCTATAGAAAACATTTAAAAAAATATACCAGCTGTTGGTTGTTACGATATACTTGTTTGCTAGTTACACTATTCAAAATTGTTTCTAGGTGATGATGCAGGAACTGTGAAATTATGGGATATAAGAAAAAAGGACCCAATATTTAGCATAAAAATAGGTGAAGATTATGTTTCTGAAATGATTACAAATGAAGCTCAAAAGTATTTGGTGTGTTCTAGTGGTGATGGTACAATTACATCTATTGATCTGAAAGGGAGGTAAGCATAATAATATACCTATTTTTAACTTGCATCAATTTAATATTAAGTAAACATAAATAGCGTTTTTGTCTATTTCGCTGAAATAATTTTTATTCTTGAGATATTATATTTGCATAATAGTAATTGCTTCGAATAATTTCGCTTTTCAGTAAAATATTTATTTTAGATTTGGTTTTATGTCCTTTACCTTCGTGCACTTAAATAAATTATCATCATATTATTATTAGCATTTTTGTACTTCTAATTCTTAAATTTTTATTGTAGTCATATTTTTTAAATTTCTGTAAGTAGGTTATTTAATTTTTCTTATCTGCTCGTTATTTTATGTTTGATTGTACCGTAAAATGCTACAACATTGCCTTTATAGCTCAACATTGCCTAAATTCAAAAAAGTTAAATTATTGCCGTTGCGAATTGTTTTTTACTGTCTATGGTATAACCAAAAGCAAGCCGGCAATCTATACGGCAATATTCGATCATACGTCACTCCAAATTTTAATAAACAAACTGTCAGTGTTAGTTTCATTGTCAGTGCGGATACCCGTTTTTTACCGGCTCTCGGGAAAAATTCATTTGTTGTGTATTTATGCTTTATTTTCTAGCGTAATAAGTTGTATAGCAAAGAAAATATACTCTTTTATGTATTTAAACTGTTTTTTCTGTATTATATCTCATTTTAAACCGTTAAATCATGGTCGGCAAAGTTGTATCAGATTTCCGCAACTTTTTACCCAACATTATCTAGGGTTAGGGCTGACACTTTTAATTTTTTCAACAATCTCTTAATCGACGTGGTTTTGCTTTTATAATTGTTTATTTCTTAGAACGTTTTATAGTACCTACCTAAAACTAATGTTTCTATCGTTTACGTCATTAGAAATGAACGATGTCGAATGGAATATTCTTTACGTCATTTATAGTTTGTTATCATATTGTTCGTGAGATTTTGAACATGAGCATCCCACCCAAGAGTGGAAGAAAACAAGGGGCTAGACCGTTCTCAAATTATTCGCAGGAGATCCTGAATGTGGCGGTTGATTTAGTCACGTGTAAGAAATTATCTTCATACGAGGCAGAGAAGCAATTCGGTATTCCTAGGCGTACTATTCTTAACAATTCTTAAGAATATTCACGATAAATCGGTGGGCCATCCTACATCACTTCAGGCTGTTGTAATTTTTATTATAAGTAATAGGTACTTACCAACATATTTTTTTTATATTTTACTACCTAACTACATATTTATTTTCCTATGAAAAAAATATTAGTGTAATTTATAGTAAATTAAAGTATAACAATAATAATTTCTTAAAATATATTTGATTATTAAGAAAAATTGTTGCATTTCCTTTGGGGCAGCCCTACACGAAACTATTTTTTGTATGGGCGTTATAGAGAACCCTGCTCAACTTTGCCTACCATTGTAAAAAAAAAATTGTTGTGTATTTCAAGATTCAGTGTAGTCTAACGTGGAAAAGAACTTTAGGGCAATATGGATGTCAGATCCGTTACAAAAAATACCTATTCATTTAAAAAGATATTGTGATAGGCAATGTTGTAGTTTTTACCTCAACTTTGCCTACGTTTTCAAAGCAATTTTTTGGTGCTTTATAGGTGTTTTTTTTACTAGAAGCAACTGTATTCCTATAGCTTATAGTCCAATAATGGACATTAATTGAAAAAATATACGACTTTCTTAACGATTAAACAGTTATCGAAGAAAAACGCCAAAATCCGTGCAAAGTTGTAGCATTTTACGGTAATTCTAAGAATTTCCGCGCACCCCTTGTTTTATTTTATGTTTTCCATTTGCTTCTCAAACATAGGTTGCCTGGAAAGGTTGCTGCTGACAAGTTCAAAATGGTGTTAATTCTTGATAAAGGTCCTTAAAATATGTGCGATACCTCATTGGATTCGGAATGACGTCTAGAAAATAGTATTCGAAGGATTTTACTGCCCAATAAAAATTGCAATAAATTAGTTATTAACAATCTAAGTTAAAAGAAATTTAGTATTTCGTTTTTTGGCAATTACTCAAAAACTATTGAATTTTTAAGAAATTACAAAAAAAGATTCATAAAGAGGAGAAAATTTCAAAAAATGAAGTACTAACTCCCGGAACCGGGCCTTAGTCCACCAACCCGCAGTAGGCCAGCGTGGTGGACTAAGGCCTACATCCCTCTCATTACGAAAAGGAGACCCGACCCTGTAGTGGGTTATTAATGGGTTACTGGTAACTCCCGGATTTCTACCTCAATTATTTATAATTTTTAATTTAGTGCTGAAAGTAGCCGCGCTCCTTTCCTTAAACGTTCTGAATTTGTTCTTATTTTTATAAACATGCATAATATTTTCATAAATATGTTGCGATGCAAGAGTAAACAAGTATATTTATGTCTCTGAATTTTTCTCTAAGAGATTCTCTATTCCCTATTTTATATATTGCGCGAATAGCCTTCTTCTGCAGTACAAAGACAGTTTGTATATTTGCTGCATTCCCCCACAGTAAACTGCCGTAAGACATAACACTATGGAAGTAACTGAAATAAACTAATCTAGCAGTACTTACCGGTAAGAGATCGTATTTTCCTAACTGCAAAGACCGCAGAACTAAGTCTACTCGCAAACTTACAGATATGGGGTCCCCATTGTAATTTAGAATCAACAGTGATTCCAAGAAAACAAGCTGTGTCAACAAAATTCAGTTCTTGACCATAAAGTATTGGTTTAGTATCGACTTTATCGAAAATTTAATAAAATTCGTCTTTTTACTATTTAGTAATAAATTATTAACATTAAACCAATGAACAGAAGAGAGAGCTTTGTTCACATCGTCATAACTATTTTTAGATCTAGGAACTTTAAAAATTAAAGAAGTGTCTGCAAACAATACTATCTCATGTTTTTTCTCTACCAGGTGAGGTAAATCGTTAATATAGATTAAAAAAGGAATGGGCCGAGAGTCGAGCCCTGAGGGACACCCATTTTGACAATTGACCCAGACGACCGTTCACCTCAACCCTCTGAGTCCTATCATTTAGATACGAAATAAGAAGACTGAGTGCGGTATCATGAATGCCTATATCACTATGCAAAACTAAATTTTATGACATTTGAACTAAAACTTCTACTTTTATAGTTATGGTTAGTGTTCGTTTTTCTATGTTTTTTTTTAATAATGGCAATCACATATCTTGTGAGTGAGACGTACCTATTTGGCCAACTACGACGTTATATGAAAGTAGTTAGTACGCAGGAAAAAATTGTGTTTATTTTCTATGGTTTTTATCCATAGAAAATAAACACCGAACACCGCAATCGGCCAATCCCAGGTTTAAAGAAAAAACATATAACAAAGAGTAGACTATATCATAAAAAAGTGTCAAAAACGATATTTTCGCGAAACGTCAACGACTGAAGAAAAGTATTTAGTTTTGTTCATGGAGGATAGAGATAAGGAGGATCATCTTGTACATGAAAAAGTGTCCGTCGAAATGCATTAAATTAGGGTGGCGCCACATAAGCATCAGATATAAATTTTAAAGGAAGCGCCATATTTCGAATATCTAAAAATTTATGTAATTATATTAATGAGGATCAGTAATGTTATAGCAAATTCAATAGAACTAGTATCCACGTTATTCTCTATGACATTAGAATGATATTTCAATTTGAATTATCCAAATCGGACCATTAGTAGGGTTACCAAAAAAAATTTTGTTTTAATTAATAATTTAATTGTTTATTTACTGTACTATACATTTATTGTACTTTAAATATTATTTCATAATTAATAAATAGAAACTTAAATAAATCTTAACTATTAAAAATATCTATTTACAGAATACAATAAAAAAAAAAAAAAGAAAACTCATAATAAAAATATATCATCTAAAGTGCCCATGTGAGGCATCGTATTATTTATTAGTATTATTTATTATTATTATTTTATTAGTATCATTTTATTTACTTGACAATTTGTTTTTGTAATTTTTGTAGCTTTAAAAAAAACAAAGGTCATCTGAAATTGTTCATAACAAATTCTCAAGTTATAGTAGTACCAGAATCTCATGGCAAATAGAGAAATAAAAATATAAAGTGGACAACACCGTGATAATTGGATTGCAACGTCTTGATACTCTTATTATTATTCAAAAATCTTAATTTTATAAATAATATTAACGAATACTTTATATGCCAATAAATTAATTAGTATCTTTAAATTATTAGCCCATTTTTGTGAACACTATCGTTTTCTGTATAGCATTTGCCTCATTTGAGATACAACCTTTTTTCATTTTTAATATTTCCTAATTATCAAGATATCTAACAATTTGGTATTGTTATCATTGTGTAAGACAATAAAACGATTTAATCATAATGTATTAGTTTATTAAAATAAGAAAATAAAATAATTTAATAATTAAAAAAAAACCTAAACGCAGGATGTCATTTTTAAATAAGTACAAAATTAACCTCATTCGGAATTGGAAAATATGTCTAAAAATTCAACTTGCATCTGATGAAGAAGAAGATGAAAACGAAGAGGTGTTAATAATAAATCTTTCTTCCTGCATCTCCATCAGCCTATCTTGTTCTATGAACTCATTTTCTGTTCAATTTTTCTAATCAAATCAAAATTGAAACTGTCCAACAAAATTTTTTTCTTTCCTTTTTTTTTCAGGCGTACCAAATACACCATTATTACTTCGACCTTCTTTAATTCTTCTCCTTATGGTAGTAATAGGAACCCCTATAAACAAGGTGGAATTATTATAATAACATATAAAAGTAATTTCATGTTAGTAATTTCAATTTTAGACACGTAATATCTTGGATATAATTCGTTTTGGAGCAACGATGACACAGACAGACACACAGACGCATCAAAGACCGCTCTTTTTGTGTACTTGGTAAAAATAAGTATCAAAATTAGTAAGTCCTACTTACCAGTCAACGTATGTACGCGTTACAAAATCAAACATTGCGGTTGGTCTTCAGCTGATTCTTCAAATATTTTATTGTAAACATTGTTTACAATGTTTCTTGCTCGTGATTTAAGTGGTTTTTTGGACATAATTACGATTTTACAATATTTTCAAGAAAAATTAAGACGGCCTTCGGGATGTTTGACACAACTGTTACTTTAGACAAGACAAGTAACAGGTGACATTGCCATGTACAAATCTCATTGTTTTTTTTAAATTTAATGCCATGAGTTTCTGGTACACCTATAATATCAATTGAATTATTGATAAAAAAAGATTTTTAAAGAAGAAATCATTTTTTAATTAATTATTTAAACAATAAAAATATTAAAAAAACGGTTTTAAATAATTAATTTTTTTTAAAGATTTTTTTTAAATATTAAGCTATTTGTTTATAAAAAGTATCAATAAATGCCGGTAATTCTTTTTTCAGGTGGAATAATAACTCTGAAATGTAAAAAACGCCATAATTCAACATTTCATTAAAAAAAATTTAACATCATTTTTGAGAATTTTCATCTTTTGTTAACTTAATTAAAATTAATAAACAAAATAAAAAAAATTAAGATGATTTTATAATGTGATCTTGTTAAGTATATATATAAGAAGAGCTCCAAGAAGCCAAAAATTTATAGGCCAATTATTTAAACTTTTATACCATATTTTGTAAAAATAAAACCCCACGAAAAAATACTTTTTGTACTTTATATATATACTTTTTGAAACATTAACAAAAAAATTTTTTTCCAACGGGACTTTATTCTTTGAAGTGTTCTAATGACACCATAATTTTTTAAAATTTTAATATTGATATTTAATCCTATAAAAAAAATATTTTAGGTGATAAACTCTGTTTAGCGGCAGTGCGGCCATGCTGTATAGGCCGCGCAGAGCGCTATTTTCAGCACTAAATTCAAATTATAAATAATTGATGTAGAGTTCCGGGAGTTAGTACTCCTTTTTTTGTAAGTTTCTCCTCTTTTTGAATCTTTTTTTGTAATTTCTTAAAAATTTAATAGTTTTTGAGTAATTGCCAAAAAACGAAATACCAACTTCACCAACTTTAAATACCAACTTTTTAACTTAGATTGTTCATAACTAATTTATTGCAATTTTTATCGTGCAGTAAAATCCTTCGAATACATTTTTCTAGACGTCATTCCGAAGCCAATGAGCTATCGCACATATTTTTAGGACCTTTATCAAGAATTAACACCATCTTGCACTTGTCGATTAGACTATTTAGCGATAAAGATGCCTATTGCATGCTACTGTGATATTATACATGTCTCTTGATTATTTTTATCCTGTGCTTCTTGTGCAATGAAGAATCGATAATGTTCACTGATTTTGATTTTCAAATATTCATATTTTCTGTTGACTATAAAAATACATGTGAAAAAAAATCAATACGTTATAGTTCTTACGTTGAACTTACGTTACTTACTTACACGTGCACAATATAAAAGTGAGCGCGCGTTCGCTCTTTAGTAGGAGCCCACGAGGCTAAATGTGCAGTTGCTCGAGCGCCATTAAGTAAGTGGATTTAGAAGATAAGATAATGAAAAGATGAAAGGTAATTTTATTTGTTTATTTTACCAGTACCAGGGGTCACATGGTCACTCGAGTCAGATCGGAGGCAGAGCCCTAGACGTAGGTTAGGCCCTAGAACTATGTTGTACTCTCATATTTGATAGAAGTTAAATAGTAGAGCTATATTAGCTCGCCTGGGTAGGTACCTTACCGCCATCCTTTTTAACCCGTCGTAAAGCAGCATATCGGTTGCTTTACTTGGGTTTCTAGTATAGTTGTAGGCAATATTTGAAGCGAACATCCTATTCCTCATTAGTAGCCAAGCACTCGCTATCAACCACAGATCTTGGATGTGGGTGCCCATGAGCTGCATTGACCACTGACCATCAGCATCAGTTTGCTACCCAATTACTATAAAAAAGATACTCCATAGGGTGTAAGGTATCCCCATATCTTAATCTGACGCGTTCGAGTAACTCCAAAAATTTCCCTGTTGGGCTCCCAACCTATTTGTTCCGCAAATATGAAGCCATTAACAGACATGCAACAGAGACGATACCAGACTGGGTTCGCACATGCGTCGGCCGTTAAAAATACCAAAGCAAAGCGTAAAGTTATCCTTAGTTTTTTAATATACTATATACAGGAGGTCCCAGAAAGAATGAAACTTCTTATAATAAACCTCTTGAGGACGAAACTTAACAAAAAACTACATATTTTTTTTTAAAAACGTTCGATAATTTTCATACTACTGTGTGTGCTACAAATAAATAAAATCTATTGGATTCTGGATGTTATACTATTCTACATAGAATATTCCAACGAATACGTAAAAATATTCGTAGCTATTGGAAAACGCGTCGTTTAATATTAGAATTACTCGCGCGCGTCCGCGTGGAATTCTAAAATTAAAGTAGCCTTGTAGTAGTGATGTAATAAGGAGTAAGTTACTCCTTATGTTTCTCCTTATGTTACTCCTTATGTTTTTAAGTTACTCCTTAGTGATGTAATAAGGAGTAACTTACTCCTTATTACATCAGCTATCTGCCAGTAAAGGTCCCGTCAAAATCGGTCCATACGTTCCAGAGATTAGCCGGAACAAATAGACAGACAGACAGACAAAAATTGTAAAAAATGTTATTATGATATACGTATATACTGTGTATACTTATATGGATTTAGTAAAATGCGGTTATTTTTATGTTACAAACAAACACTCAATTATATTTATTTGTATAGCTATTGTAGGAAATTATTAATAATAATTATAAGATATGGTGGTGCAATGGTGTGGCGTGCAGAGTGCTGCGCACAACGGATGTGCTTCGGCGGGCATGTAATATCGGATGAATTTCGATTCCGGCTCTGAGTTACGATACTACTGGTTCGATACCTACCGGAATTCCGGAACCGGTTCCGGAATGATTAACAAAGTATAGGAAATCAAAAAAACAATAAATTGTTTTGTTTTAACACAAATCTTTATTATAAAAACTAAATAAATCGACAAAACTCTTGACTGAGATCAATTAAACAGCCTTCTACATTGTATTAGGTTTTTTAATCTTTTACATGTTTTCCAAGAGTTTTGATTTACTTTGGGTAGGACGAGTCGCAGCAATGCACTCCCGAGTGTGAGCGGCGCTGCACTAGTAGGCCAGTCAAAATAGATGTTTTTTTTGTTAACTTTGCACTAAATTTCCGATCCAATTTAATATTTATCAATTAATTAATATTTTTCAAGTTATTAACAAAAAACGGACTATCTTTTTATTTTCATCTTATTTTGTTAACAAGAATGCAATTTGCAAATGAGATTTACCTGCACCAAAATCCTTCAAAAACATTTTCTAGAGGTGATTCCGAATCGTATGAACAATTGCTCATATTTTTAGGACCTTTATCTCTATTTTTTTCACGTTTTTGAACTTGTTGACTAGACTATAATTGTCTATGTGAGTTACAAGTTGCGAACCCGCCATGTTTGTTTACCAAATAAGCCCAGGAACACATTTACGTGTCGTGGCGCTTACCGTCGTGTCGGTGAGTGTGCACACTTGTGTGTCGTGTCGTAGCGCGCCCTGGTTTAACTGGTTTTCTGGACAGTAGATATCTATCCTTTGCAGGGTTTAAACGTGCATAATGTATTCTTTTGATTCTTAATTAGTTTAACAATCATTTATCATTAAATGATTAGTTTAACATATTATAATAACTAAATCAACATTCAAGTAATCAAACAAAGATATTGTATGAATTAGTTTCGTAATCATTTATCATTACACATAATACACATAATAATTAGATTAACATAATGAAATCAACATTCAAATGATCATTAGGTTAACAAACTTTTATCATTAAATAATGACTTTGATATAATAAAACCAACATTTTAGTAATCACATCAATGTGAAATAATTAATTTAACCAGTATCATCAACCATTTTATGTTCCTTATTATCATTGCCAAGTCAACCTATGGATACATACATATGGGTCTCACAACTTTTTACTGTGCAAGATCTGAGTCTCGGCTTTTTTACAAGTTATGTTTTTGATGGCATTTCATTGACGTACAAGTTTAATAAGCTCGTCAGTCATTATTTACAAATACGCTGCAAACAAGCGTCCGCTAGTTGTACACGTCGTTCGTTTTTGATGACGCGCCAGAAGCCACGCGGTATAGAAACACATTTGCATGTCGTGTCGTGTCGCGCCATAATTCTCTCTCTTTTTAACCGAAGGACAGTAAAGTTGTTGGAAGCCTGGCATACAGATGATACAGACCACAACCACGTCATCTAAAATACCATAGCAGTCGTCCAGCGTAAGAACTATAACATTCTCCATTATTGTATTCTTTTACAATACTCGTATACGAGCAGTATTTACGCAGAATTGAATTTGACACAAATAGAAACAATCAGTAGGTATTTTTAAACAATATTTTATGAATTAAACATTTTTCATTTTAATCTTATTGTTTCAGTAAAATTTACACTCAATCTGAACAGTATGATGGAGAGTTTACTTGTATGGGACTTTTTCGTTCCGAAACAAAATTATTAGTTGGATCTGTTACAGGAAAATTGTACTTGTTTAACTGGAAAGAATTTGGCTATCATACCGATGAATACATTGGACAAAAACATTCACTTCAATGTATGATCCCTATTACTCAAAATATAGTGGTAACATCAGGAGAAGATGGAATATTAAGGGCCTCACATATGTTTCCACAGCGCCAGCTAGGAATAGTTGGACAACATTCAATGCCTGTTGAACGTCTTGACATAAGCCATGATGGCACACTTATAGCATCATGTTCGCACAATAATGATGTCAAATTTTGGAATATCAGTTATTTTGAATCCATTGATACTTTAATTAATGTCAATTACAAACAAAACAAAAAAAAAGATATGGACAATAATTTGCCTTCAAGTAATGTCCAAAATCCATCAGATTTCTTTTCTGGATTAGTATAGTGTAGGTATCCACATTAGTGCTGTGTAAGTTATTTCATTTATAATAGAAATATAAAGAGGAAAGATCTAATAAAAATAATTAAAAAAAATTAACTGACTACCTACAAAAACGCATGAAATAAAATTTGTTATTTTTTGAGATTGGTGACAAATTTTATCTTAAATACAAACAAAATACTTGATACATAAAATTTGTAACATACTTTGGCTTACAATTTTTTGGAAGTCGGTTAACAACGTAACTGTTTATTTTTTAAGTCTTAATTTACAGTTAAAATAAATTTAACAAGAATTAATATAGAGTTGTGTAAATACAATATTGTTTTGCAAATATGTTAAGGAGATTTGTAACAAAACGGATGACGGTATTGTCGACATAAAAATTTGTCGTAAGAAGAGATGGTAACCGAAGAATAAAGAAACGATTTCTATATTCGATTCCTACTATTCGCAAATAATGGACATTAATGGTTATAGAAGTTAACTCGGTTATAAATGCAGGCCGTCTATTGAGTTGACTAGTTTTAAATTACTTGTAGGTAAACGGATATGAATGATAGGTAACGGTTATTATTTTTAATAATAAATTTCTTCAATGTAAACTCAAGGTTTTTATTTGCAGCAATGCCTTAATTCCCATGATTTTGTATGCAAATACTAGCTTAGGTACCCGGCAGACTTCGCTCAGCCAACATAAATTCATGTGTCATAAAAACCCTACAACGATTTTATCAAGGTATAAATAAATTTATTGCACACACACAGAAAGAAACATAAAACATAGAATCAGTAAAAAACAAAAATAGGACAAAGCACAAATGGCGGTCTTATCGCTAAAGGGCCTTCTACACGGTCGATTCCAACCGCCGACCGTCGCGTCCTTGGTCGGGTCAACCGATTTTCGTATTCGTTCTACACGGTCGGGCGATTGAGGCAACTGCCTGCGTCGGCCGCAGTGTTGTCAACTCTCAAAAATATTTATCCCTAAAGTTTGTGTCAAAAACTCCTAAAATCGCCTTATTATTTAGTTGTCCCCCTAAGAAAAATATAAATATAAATAATTAATTCATAATGATTTAGAAATAAATGAAAATGTTTCAAAAGTCTTTTTATTATAAGTTACTTAATACATAAAATATTTCGTCTTCATCTAAAGATTCAGATTTTTTGAAACATTCAATAAGTTTAACATTTTATTGGATACTAGCTGACCAAGCAGGCTTCGCTCTGCCAATTAATTTGACTAATATCCAAAGTTTTCTTGAGTAGCCTATGTTACTCAGGGTGAATGTAGCTTTCCAATGGTGAAAGAATTTTTAAATCGGCGCAGTAGTTTTTGAGTTTATTCATTACAAACATACACACAAAAATACAAATTTTTCCTCTTTATAATATTAAGTGTAGATGTAGATGTTGTACAAGATCCACCATTTGGATTTAAAGACAACTATTTATCGATAGGGTAAATCTGATATATTATATTTTTATTGAAATATATTTTCTATTTTTGCTATCTAGATATTCTCAAGTAAACGTAATTTTAATTTAAATAAAAAGATGAATATTTGAAAACTTCTGATTATATATATACGTTTTTTACTATGTCCCGCTGTTTTCACTCAAAAAGTTCCAAAATCCCGACTTGGCAAAATAAAAAAACTGGCAACGCTGATATCCAGACCGACCACCGACAGAAGAGGTCACCTTGGTCCAGTTGGTGTGAAAAACAACCGTGTCGTGTAGACGTTGGTCGGCCGACCAGATATGGGCGGGGCCAAACGACGTTTGGACGACCTTGGTCGCTAGCGCGGCTCTCCCTACCAAGGACAAATAGTGGTTATCCAGTTGAGTTTGGACCGTGTGGAAGTTTGTTGGCCGACGGGACTGCGTCCATAGTGTTTAATTACTCTATGTCTATGCTATGATGACTGCGTCATTTCCGAATTCCGAAGCGAACGTCACAACACGCGCGCGCAAAATGGTAAACCGGGAACGCGCAGTTTTAACCGAGTTCATAGAATATAGTATAAAGATAGAAATCAAAAATCCTAATGTTGGTAGCTATTGGCTGAGAAATTGCGCCATCTATAACCGGCAGCAGATATCGTGCAAGCGCGATAGGAAGAAAGACCATATGCGAAGCGCATACAAAAGAGAATCAAAAAAGGTAGGTAAGCTAAGTACAGCGTACGAAATGATTAATTCAACTTTTATTATAGTTTGTTTATGTCAACAATGACAGATTTTTTGTAATTTTGTAGAAGAGACCGAAAAATGTCGACCAAAGCAACGGAAAAGCATACCTATTTAAATCTGTTAATATGACAAAATTAGTTTAATTTTAGTTAAGTCGTGGTTTTTCTCTCAATCGACAGTATTAATTGTCATAAATAAATAAGTGTACCTATGTACTGCTGGGTAATTAGAAGGAAAACGAAACGTGTTTACTAATTTACAAGATTTTAATTCGAAACGCCACAAAGCAACTACACCATAGAATTATTACTTGTTACCTAATACTAAAATTATATTAAATTAGAAAATAATAAGATTACAAAAAAATTGTCACCTTTCATCGCAGTTAGCCGCCCAGAACAGAATATTTAAGCTTCCCGCCAAAAAGGTTCACTTCAATCCCCTTCAATCTTTCATCAGTGTACCAACATTATAAGTGCTAAAAATACGCATATTACCAACCGTACCGTATTAACAGATTACACACGTAAAAACACGAATGACAGAGAACAATACACGATACCTAAGATAATGCACCCTAACAGTACCTTCCGAGTTTTAAACTTTGATATTTATGGGTCTGTCTTCTTTATTATAAAAATGTACTTAAACTTTATTTATTACAGGTTAAGAACAAGTTGCCTCAACCAGTGTTGCCACCTAGGCCCGAAAAGGGCTGATGGCAACAGTGGCCTCAATCGCCCGACCATGTAGAACGAAACGAAAATCGATTCACCCGACCGCGCCAGTATTGCCACCAGTCACCACAAAGTGGTTGTAGAATTACGTACTAGGTGTCGTTATAAGTCGCTAGGTCAAGAAATAAATATAAAATATATATAAAGAAATAAATATTATCAATTTAAAAATATCAAAGAGTCAAAAAATCCCTGAATATAACCCTAAAAATTTCAGACCCCTAAATAAATCCCATCTCACTTATTAACACCCTGAATCTGGGGGGAAAACCCCTAAGTTGCAACACTGGTCGGCCGACAGCGTTCCAAACGATCGGAGCCGACCACGGAGGCAACTTGTCGGAGGGATGCGCGTCCGACCAAGGCCGTCCAAATGTCATTTGGCCCCGCCCATATTTGGTCGGCCGACCAACGTCTACACGGTTTTTTTTCACACCAACTGGACCAAGGTGACCTCTGTTGGTGGTCGGTCTGGATCGTGTATTTGGCCCTTAAGAGCGATTTCTTCCAGACAACCAAATGGTAAGGAGTTGAAGAGTACGTAGAGAGAAAAGTGAGAGAAAGGTAGGGTATGCAGAATATAATATAGAGCATCGGTACCTACATAAATATAATAAAAAACATTACAACCATTTGATAATACATAAACAAATACATACATACGTACGTACATATATACATGCATACATACAAACAAACATAAAGATAGGAAGCTAGTTTATGACAATATGACACAGGAAAAGAAGGAGGGTAAAGGCAAGGAAGGAATTGAGAAGTTAAATCCTAAATAAATACTAAAACTGAGCTAGGTTTACGTCCAATTTTATTTAATTTAAAAGAAAATCTAAAGTCGAACAAACAACTTTTTTGATCGAACAATCAAGAACAAATGACGAACAATCGAATTAGCAAAAAATTGACTGCCCTCCGCCAACTTAAGGGAGCTGATAATGGCCGCCTGACAGTTGTTCGTCACTTTAATCATAATGTCAGCAGAGAAAATTTTTTTGCTAGTTCGATTGTTCGTTGTTCTTGATTGTTCGATCAAAAAAATTGCTTGTTCGACTTAAGCTTTTTTTAAATTAAATAAAATTTGGCCTAAACCTAGCTCCGACTGTTTTAGTATATTTATGCTTTTTTTCCAATCAATCTCAACTAGGTATCGTTTGTTCGATCAAAAAAAGCCTTTGTTCGATCTTATTTTTCTTATAATTAATTATTTTAATACATTTTCTTTAGGTGGCGGGAGAAAGTCAATTTTTTTTGCTAATTCGATTTGTCACGACACATAATTTAAGCCGCTGTTGTTAAATGAAATGTCGCTAGATCTAGCGACAAAGTCGCTAAATTGCCAACACTCACACTGGTCTTGCCTTGCTTGTGTGACGTCATTCAAAAGGGCGCGTAAAATCAGGTTTTTAATTTTAATTTTAAAGTTTTTAAAAAAGCATTAAATTTTTTTTAGGTGGGTAACTACCGACCGAAAAATTCATGAATATTCCCTCTGTTATTGGGTCTATTATACTGTCACGGCAGCTGGGACCACATAATACTAGATAAACGTCGTCAACTCGTCACTTAACATTTATAAAATATAACGAAAAAATATTACTTAAAATTTTCACCAATAAATTCCTTGATTTTTAATGGAATTTCTAGTTTTAACTGCCAGTATACTGCGCAGTACCCTAGGAATAACGTCATGTGATATAATAATATGACGTCATAAATCGCCGCGATATTCTACTGTATGAGCACTGGCGTTTTCGAGGTAAGGCACTCGCACTTCAGGGTCTGTGCAGACGTACCACAACCAGACCACAACTGCAATCACACCACAACCACACCACGTGGTTGGGTGTCGAATAGTATGAAAACTGTACTGTCACTTCTATTCGTGACGACCGACAACGACATTTACCCACCTGTGCTATTCATATGAGACCATAAACTGACTGCATTTTGTCACGTGGTTGTGGGACGTCTGCGTAGACCCTTAATTACTCGCAGTACTTTGATCACGTTGACGTAAATGACGTAATCATTCAAACTCAAAACAAAAAAGTTCAAAAAACCACTCGACTTCACTTCATTGTTCTATAGTCTTGTTCTGTCTGTATTATTTTATTTTATAGATGTGTTGAATAAAGTTGAATTGTGTTGTGTATTTAAGGCTTAGAGAAATTATAAAACTTTGGTTTTGAATTTAAGCCTTAAATTATATTAAATGCATATCTAACTCATGAAGTTACGCATTCAATAATGCATGTGTTTATGAAAACAATAAAAATGTTCAATACGAGATCATTTTGGCAAAAAAAATTTAACAAAGTCAAAAAATTCGTTTCACGTTCATATGCTACCTCTCAGGATCCTCTTACTAGGACATGGAGAATAATTTCTAATGATCTTCGCCAAAACAAATCTATAGTTTATCCTGAACATGCAGATATTGTTGTGATCGGTGGCGGCTTTATAGGATCTTCGGTTGCATACTGGTTGAAACATAGAGCTGGTCCCGGTCTATCAGTTGCAGTTTTGGAAAAAGATGAAACTGTAAGAATTAATAGATATTATGTATTACAAAGAAATAGTTTTTGGGTATATAAGTTGAATATGTTTTTGGGTCCTGATTTAATGAGCATTAGTACCTAGTAATAGTAAAACAATTAATTTTTGACAATTAAAAATACCTATGTAATTATGTAATATAAGAGGTCTATTTATATTATTTTAGATCCAAAAAACACAAAGTAATGTGTTATTGGGAACATTATCTCAACATTATTCAATACCAGAAAACATTTCACTATCTCAGTATAGTTTAGATTTTTTTAGAAATATTAAGGAACACTTGGGTATTGATGTGGATATACAATATCGACCACATGGTCGACTGGTACTGGCCAGTGAAAAATATGCTGAACAACTGGAAAAGAATGTTGCTATACAAAGAGAGCATGGTACAAAAAATGAGATATTAACTACTAATGAAATTTGCAAAAGATATCCTTGGATAGACATATCTGATGTAAAATTGGGTAAGACTTGCTTACTTTGATTACTTAAAATTGGAAAAAAAATCATTACAAACATTTTACATTAGGCATATATTCTTTTTAGGTTGCATTAGTACTGAGGGTGATGGTGTCTTTAATTCAGACCAGTTTTTAATGGCATTACGAAAAAAATCTGTGGACCTTGGTGCCACATATGTGAATGCTGAAGTTGTTGGGTTTGAAGTAGAAAAGCAAAGAGACATTCTTATGGAAGGAATAGAACCTGGATCTTTTGAGAAAATTAGAACACTAATTTATAAAACTCCAGATGATGAGATTCACTCATTAAATTTTGCCGCTTGTATTCTTGCAGCAGGCCATCAGTCAGGGAATATAGCAAAAATGGCAAAGATAGGTGAAAGCAATGGCTTACTTACTGTTCCTTTACCAATTACCAAGAGGTACATATTTTTATGATTTATTTTTTTGTTTACAATATTCCATAATAAAATTGTACTTTTGTGTGTAGTAAAGTATGTATAGGCGTGTCTATATATAATATATATAGTGTTTGTTTTTCCGTTGCTTGGCTACAGAACACACACTTTTTAACTGACTAAAAATGAGATCAATACACAAAACATATAGAATATCAATTCTATATGTTTTATGTAATATCAACTGAACTGCACAATATTTACATTCAATGGTCTAGAAAAAAAATGTGCTAACTACAAAATTTTGATAATGTAACATTTTAATGAAAAATGTATTAAATGAGCATGCTCTACCCATCGCACTTATCCAAATTCCATAATTCTGTCTTTCTGTCCAAACTGTAGTTGTACATTCATAGCAAGTGATGTCATTTTGAAGCCAAAAAAGTAATGGCAGTTATTTACCATCAGTTTAAACTACAAAAAATGCTAAATAGATTTATAACATTTCGCTTGTTTTTACCATGATAGACAAATACGAGAAATATTTTTATAACTTTTGCCATTTTGTAACTTTGGATTCCCAATTATATTAAAGGATTTTAATGATCACAAGATTATGCTGATTATTACAATAACATTCCTTCTATTGATGAAGAAAATATAATTAACAATTGTTCAGAGTCAGAGTCTGATGAGTGACGACTGGCCTTGGAAATTAACAGTTTAATTAAATAATAAGATTACAAATTACCAATATGTTTGATTTGTTTAGTAATAAAGAAATCCTTAATCAATATACAATACACAAAAGTATTAAGTGAACTATATAATATAAAGTTTGTGTAGAAACGAACTAAGTGAAGTTTTTTTTGGTATTTTTATAGAATATTTGGGATGTTGATGTTAAAATTTATGATAAGTAAGTATGAAAATAAATACCCTAAATAAGTATAGGCAGTATATATACAATTTCTATGTACAGTTTTAAGTTATAGCATCTAGAAGTTTTGAATTAATAAAAACAGTCCTCCTGAAAAATTGGTAGGTCTGTAATTAGCATGTTTTTCTTCTAGACCATCAAATGTTGGTCTATTATAGCTTCTAAACAAGTATACCAAATTTAAAAGGTGAATTCTTGTTTAGTGAATAAATCGTTTATTTTCAATCTTACTCGAAAAAAGGCCAATACCAAAGTTGCTTGGAATTTAATTACCTACCTACAATTATAGACCCCATCAATTTTTCCTAGCATAATTTTTTTTTCGATTTAGACCTGAAAGTGTAGCTTTATGACTTTTATTTTACATCAAGGTTTTTACAAGAAAAACAGTGTCCCACAAAGTTGTTTGGAATTAAATTTTCTACAATTTAGACCCTTACAAAATATTCACAATTTAAATTTAAAAAAAAATGTTAATTACCTACCTATATTGGAGGAAAATGACTTCAATAAATATTTTCACTTATTTGGCAGTTTTGCATTAAGTATTGTAATATTTAAAACATGTATAACGTATACAGTGCATAGATGTATGTACCTGTAAAACACTAGCAATCTCGCATCACTAGGTAGCTAACACCATAAGCAACAACTTTTGTTCTACGACTGTTGGTAATTTGTTAATTTTTAATTTCATACAAAAATATTTATTAATTTAATTTTAGGGGGTGGGGGGGGGGGGGGGGGGGGGGGGGGCATCGCTACCGCCTTTGATTGAACTTGATCATAGAAGAAAAGTTGTTGCTTATGGTGTTAGCTACCTTGTGCTGCGAGGTTGCTACTGTTTTACAGGTAGGTAACCTTGTATAATACGTAACTTACTAACTTTAGAGATAGACAATGTGCAAGAGAAATGACTAAGGACTAATGCAGTATGTTAGAACCAGATAGATAAACGAGTCCTTCGAGTTCATAATACGCTTTTCGCCCAAAACCTAAATTATTTTGTGCAGTCCCTAGTTGTATGTAACCATTTTAAGTAAGAAAACTCACATTATTATCTATTTTGCCCCCAAGCAATGATGATAAACTATAGATTAATTACGTTCATAGTAATTTACGTTTTAAACTGTTCCGAGCAATCCAAAAAATACGTCCATGGCACACATTGACAGGTTTTAATGATAAGCAAAACAAAAGATATGAAATAACACGGAATTGAAAGAGATAGTTATAATTTTAATGGTTTGCACTTCAAATGTTTCAGACGTCTTAACGTTTTTTGGATTTTGAAAATTTATGTCTATTTTATGCCACTAAATTATTGCTAGTTCAAAGCCAAACACACTGTCAGTCAGTAACCTATTAATGACCCACTACAGGTCGGGTCTCCTCTCACAATGAGAGGGATGTAGGCCTTAGTCCACCACGCTGGCCAACTGCGGGTTGGTGGACTTCACATGCCTTTAAGAACATTTTTTTTGGGAACTTTCAGGCATGCAGGTTTCCTCACGATGTTTTCCTTCACCGTAACAGCAGGTGATATTTAATTTTATTAATCGCACTTAACTTTTATTACAAAGTCATTGGTGCGTGCCACTGGGATTCGAACCCGGACCTCTCGATTCGAGGTCGAATTCTAAGCTCCTGGGCTATCACCGCCGCTGGCTATCAAACACACTGTATCATAGATATAATATAAGGTAGATCGGCTATCCAATGATAGAAGTGAGACCAAAAATGTGCGCGTTAAGTGATTGCCACGCTCAATTTCGATCTGGAGGCACGGCAGTGCCCCCGCCAAGTCGAGCAAAAATGCGGCACGGCCGTACTATACTTTTCTCGAAGCAATAGGCATGATGACAGTAATCAAGTATCGCCAAAATATTTATCTGATCTAATGAAATAAGATTCAAAGATTTTGAAACATGTATTTATTCTCTTATTAATGTCGAGATTAATAATTTATTTGTTAAAATAAATCTACAAAATACAACAATCCGCCATGATAGCTTAAACACCCATCAAATCGAATTACGTCAATTTACGTCACGTCTTAGTTAACGTCATTGTTTTCGTAAGCATATTATACGCGATCTGGCATTTTTTACTGAGCCGTGGCGCAATGACAGACGCCATGACACGGGCGTGCGTTTTGGAATGAATTTGAAACTTAAAATTTAAATGTACTTTTATTGCACAAAAACCTTAATTTTCTACAAAAATATGATATATTTTAGACATAATAGAAACTTCTGAATATCATAGAAGAGTTTTTGAAAATTAGTCATCATGCCTATTCAGGCCATTTTCAACCCCCTATAACTCCATTGTAAATATAACTAGGAACCTGAATTTTTAGTAGCCAGGCAAGTATTGTATAAACACGGTATATTTCAAATTTTATTCAATATGAGCCAGGAGTTTAAGAATTATAACTAGTCAAAGTTTTATTATTATGTCACTCACTCGTCGATCATCAAAATTATAATGCACTTATAAGGCACTAGCCAACATAGAAGCTTTAAATTTAGAATACAATTAGTTTTTAGTGTATAAGTCGAGGAAAACTAAAAATTGCAATTTCGGTCCAGTTTCCTAGATACACCAACTGCATAAATAACATTGTAAACCCATACAAATGTATAGGATTACAAAGTAACATTTTCAGTTAGATTGACAACCCATAAAGAAATGAGATGTAATCAAAAACATAGGTAACTTTTAAAAAACCCAAGTCTCGCAACTCAGTTCTTGCACCGTAAAAAGATCTGAGATCTATGTATGTATCCATAGATTGACTTGGCAATCGCAGTAAACAATCTAATTTAATTGAGATACATTGTGCTTTCTTGCGATGATCAAGTCAATCTATGGATACATACATAGATCTCACAACTTTTTACGGTGCAAGAATTGCGTTGCGAGACTTGGGTTTTTTTTAAACAAGTTATGTTATATTGTTGCCTTAATTTTTAAGAACACTGGTATGATTAATTGATATTACGGGTCGAGTATGTTTGATTGTAACGCTTGAGATTAAAATAAACAACAAGTAAACAAACGTTTTAAATTATTTTTTTCGTATTTGTTATTATCTTGTAATAATGTCTTGCGCATTCCAAATATTAATGTGATTAAAAATCAGGACTTTTATTCCGGGAGCCAGTAACAGATTTACATGACCAAGTTCCTCCCGATCGAAAATTCCTGAGATGCATAAGGGGCTTATACTATGAATACTAGTGGCCGTCAGCTGCCACTCCGTTGGTGGGTTGGGCCATGGCACCCTCCCAAACATGCAGAAAAAAAAAATTTTTTCAGTCATTTCCTCTCATTTGAAAATACTTTCAGATTATATTTTATCTAGTACTTTAAAAGAAAAACATCGTCAGCTGACCATAACGCGGTGGATTATACGTCAGCTGGCTCCTTGAACATGAGAAAAAAAATTTTTTTTTCAGTGATTTCCTCTCAACTAAAAATTTACCTGGTGATAGTTTATATGCTACTATGAATGAAAATTAACGTCAGCTGGCTGTATCTCGGTGGAAAGTTCGTCAGCTGGTACCTTGAAAGGGGTAACGCAACAGCATCTATGACCTACTGAATCTTATCAGCTGACGACTTTTCCCTTGACTTACAGCTAGCTGATTTTTTTTATTATTTACTAGAGTATTTTAACAATTCTCATAACAATTTTCATCCGGGAGGAAATAACGTTTTTTAAGTTATTACCGTCTTCAAAAAAGGAGGTTATCAATTCGACACGTTTGTATATAATATTCTCAGAACCGCACAATTTTTACATATTATGTTGGTCTATTACGGCTTCCAAACAAGAATACCAAATTTCATAGGTGTATGTATGTATGTATGTATGTAGATATGTTTGTCCTCGCATATCTCCGAAACTAATTGACGGATCGTGTTCTTTCTTTGTTTTTTGTTTGTTTGTATTTTGTTCAACTTAGGGAATGGTAAAAGTTTCATCAAAATCGGTCCAGTAGTTATCGTGATATGGACTTTAAACTAAAAAATACGAAATAAAATAATTAAAAAAAAATAAACCGACATCAAAAAAGTATAAAATAAAATTTGTTACATAGTTTAGGCCTACTATTTTTGAGGTTGGTGCCTAAATATAACAATAGAAACAAAATACTTGATACTAAAGACACCAACCTCAATAAATAGTACTTAGCGCGCGCGAATGATAACTATTTATTAAATTATAGCGACAGCTACTCTGATTGGGACGAAGATTAGTTAACACTGCTATTTGACTGACCTGTTGGTCTAGTGATAGTGGTTAGCGACCCTAACCACTACGCCAGAGGTCGTGGGTTCGATTCCCATCCAGGACAAATATTTGTGTGATGAGTAGTGCCAAGATTGTTTACCAAATAAGACAAGAGAATAAAAATTAACTGTAGTGTTTAATTACTCTATAAGCGTGTTACTATAGTAACAGTTCAGTATAAGATAAACATGTCGAACGTATTACCTTTTTGTGTCTTTTGTAAAAAACTAATGGTCAGTTAAAATTATTTAGCGAAGATAAAGTTTAAAGTCCATATCACGATAACTACTGGACCGATTTTGATGAAACTTTTACCATTCCCTAAGTTGAACAAAATACAAACAAACAAAAAACAAAGAAAGAACACGATCCGTCAATTAGTTTCGGAGATATGCGAGGACAAACATATCTACATACATACATACATACATACACCTATGAAATTTGGTATTCTTGTTTGGAAGCCGTAATAGACCAACATAATATGTAAAAATTGTGCGGTTCTGAGAATATTACATACAAACGTGTCGAATTGATAACCTCCTTTTTTGAAGACGGTAATAACTTAAAAAACGTTATTTCCTCCCGGATGAAAATTGTTATGAGAATTGTTAAAATACTCTAGTAAATAATAAAAAAAATCAGCTAGCTGTAAGTCAAGGGAAAAGTCGTCAGCTGATAAGATTCAGTAGGTCATAGATGCTGTTGCGTTACCCCTTTCAAGGTACCAGCTGACGAACTTTCCACCGAGATACAGCCAGCTGACGTTAATTTTCATTCATAGTAGCATATAAACTATCACCAGGTAAATTTTTAGTTGAGAGGAAATCACTGAAAAAAAAAATTTTTTTCTCATGTTCAAGGAGCCAGCTGACGTATTATTATAATCCACCGCGTTATGGTCAGCTGACGATGTTTTTCTTTTAAAGTACTAGATAAACTATAATCTGAATGTATTTTCAAATGAGAGGAAATGACTGAAAAAAATTTTTTTTTCTGCATGTTTGGGAGGGTGCCACGGCCCAACCCACCAACGGAGTGGCAGCTGACGGCCACTAGTATTCATAGTATAAGCCCCTTATGTATTTTACGAAGTTTCTCTCGAGAGGAAATGATTGACCGAAAATGCACCTGGCTCCCGGACTATTTCTTAATATATCGGTACAATAAATCTTTTGAATTTTAACTTTAAAAACTCTCATTATAAACTAAACATACTTCGGGGCAAAATATATAATAATGTGAGTTTTGTTACTTAAAATGGTTACAACTAAGCACTGCACAATATAATTTAGGTTTTGTACGTCTACTGAACAATTTTTTCTTACTTAAAACTAGTTATTTTGTAAAAACGGCATAATTTTGTTGCTGCAATGCAACTGACACACCATTAAAAGTCGAAAACGTGTTACGAAGTCGAAGGACTCATATTATCTATCTGGTTCTAACATACTGTATCCTTAGTCATTTCTCTTGCACATTGTCCATCTCTAACTATAAGTTAAAATACATAATAATAATATGAACTGTATACATCGTATACATGTTATACATTTTTACCGACTTCAAAAATGGAGGTTATCAATACGACACCGCGACACGTTTGTATGTAATATTCTCGGAACTGTAGCTTCCAAACAAGCATACCAAATTTCATAGGTGTATGTATGTAGATATGTTTGTCCTCGTCCTCCGAAAGTAATTGACGGATCGTGTTCGTTCTTCTTTTGTTTGTATTTTGTTCAACTTAGGGAATGGTAAAAGCTTCATCAGAATCGGTCCGTGATATGGACGTAAAACTAAAAATTAAGAAAAAAAGTAATTCAAAAAAATTAAACCGACATCAAAAAAGTATGAAATAAAATTTGTTACATATTTTAGGCCCACTATTTATTGAGGGTGGTGCCAAATTTTAACAATAGAAACAAAGTACCTACTTGTGTGTACTAAAGACACCTCAAAAAAAGTAGGGTAAAGTATATAACAAATTTTATTTCATCCTTTTTTACTTTGTTTTTTAACATTACAATACTGCAAAACTGTCATAATTACTGCCATAATAACTGCAATAATGCAAAAAAATAAGTGAAAATATTTATCGAAGACTTTTTCCTCCAATATTATTCATGTGATATTTTTTAATGCATTAATACCCATTTACAATTTATGATTTTGATTTACCTACCTACTATTACAAAATTTTCACAAATATTTCTAGAGAGTATGATGTATATTCAATAAAGAATGAATCAAAACGATTACCTATCAGTTTAAATGCTCCTTTCATAATGGATACAAGTGGATTATGGTTCTTGAGCAATCAATTGGAAAACAGTATACTTTGTGGCCATATTCCTTCATTGGACATTAGTAATGAAAAAAGTTCTAACAATGAGTTGAATAATTTTACACAAACATCATTAATCAATAGATTCCCAGGATTTAAGGATATGGCAGTAAGTTTCATTTAATTTATTTAACATAATTATTATTGTATACATAGGTACTTGGTTTTGCATCCCAAGCCGACTTGTCATCGTGGGGGAAGAAGACAAACACCCTCCACTTAAATCAAAACATTCTAATTCGAAACACCCTAAAGTAAACCTACCTAGAGGTATCCATAAAAAGTAAACAATACAGATAAAACAAAATAAAAGGATTCCTGAACATTTACATGTCTGCACACTGAATACTCGAACACTAAGAACAGAAGAGAGCCTAAAAGAACTAGAAATAGCCATAAAATGGGACATATTGGGCATCAGCGAGATGAGAAGGCCAGGAGAAGGAATAGAAGAGAGGAACGAGTACATCATGTTTCACAAAGGAGAACACACCGGACAAAAAGGAGTAGGTTTCCTTAAGTCTAATCTGAAGAAGAATATTATGCGTTTTGAAGGAGTTTCTGACAGAATTGCGGTAGTTCACTTAAAATTTCCGAGTTACAAGAAAATCTGGAATCTTTCAAATATACGCCCCAACAGAACAAGCGGGGAAATCAGACTTAGAATATTTCTACGAGAGTGTCTCTCTAAAACCGCACTACAACAACAACATAATAATCATGGGCGACTTTAACGCACAGGTAGGAGAAACACAAATTGGAGAAGATTCCTCAATCGGAAAGTTTGGGAATCGCAAAAGAAGTCAAAATGGACAGAAATTAGTAGAATTCATGTTGGAAAATAATCTTTTTTTAATGAATTCACGATTTTACAAAAAAACTAAAAGCAAATGGACGTGGTCGTCCCCAGGTGCAAAATTCAAAACTGAAATTGATTTTATTATAACCAACAAAGCAAGCGCATTCATGATACCAACATAGTTCAAAACCTCAACTTTAACACAGACCACCGTATGGTAAGAAGTTGCCTCAGCCTAAATCAACCCAAAGGATCCAGAAAAACTTAGTAAATAAGCTGTATCAAGAATCAGAACACAGTTATTCCACTAATTCCGGCACAACAGAATCACTCAATGGAATTATTGCCTCCGACGCAGAAACTGGGATCAAATACAGAAGAATACAAGACAAATTGAAAGAGATGCTAGTCAGCATACCCAGAAGTAAAGAAACCTATTTAAGCAAAGAGACACTTGAACTATTAAATGAAAAAGAACACTAATATCAAATAAAAGAGACAAGGAAAGACGTCAAAAAATTGCAAACCTCAGCAAGGAAATTAAGGAGAACATGAGGAAAGACCGAAAGAGGAAAAGAAATAGAGTTTTGGAAGAAAATATAAAAAGAACAGGGGGAACAAAAAAGGCCATGAAACTACTAAGCGAACATCGGAAAGAATGGATATCGAAACTAAAGCAACGTGAATCTCACTTAACTAATCGACTCTCAATACAGAAACTAGCTACGGACTAATACCGCCTAATGTATTCTGATAAATTCGATTCAGAGTTGGCCACAATTCTGGAAGTAAACCAAGCAAAAGAAAACAAAGTTGATGAAGTGCCAGAAGTCCTTGTCTCAGAGGTAACCAAGGCAGTAAAATTCCAAAAACTAGAGAGAGCCCCGGGGCCGGACAAGATACCCAACGAAATGCTCAAGGGAACCTTGGAGGAAATCAGTCCTGTGTTGGCAAAACTTTTCAACGAAATCCTACAGACAAGGCAAACTCCAGAAGAATGGACCGGCTGTCACATAATTCTACTACATAAAAAAGGCCCTAGAGATGAGATTGGGAACTATAGGCCTATTTCTCTAATATCAAACATATAATTAATATAAAGTATTTGCTAAAGAGGTCCTGGAAAGAATATCATTATCACTAAATGAAAGCCAACCCGTAGAGCAGGCAGGATTCAGAAAAGACTTCAGCACAATAAAACACACAGAAGTATAAAGAATACAATAAATAAATCTACATGGCGTTTATGATTACTCTAAGGCATTCGACAGCCTCAGGCACCAATACATATGGCGGAGCCTTGAACAACAAGGGGTCCAGAGCAACTATATAGAAATACTCAAGTGTATATGTACAATAGCAAGGCCAGTATGAAACTAGAATCAACAGGAGAATCATTTCCTATTAAAAAGGGCGTACACCAAGACGATCCTCTCTCCCCTACGCTATTTAACGCCGTACTCGAGTATATCTTTAGACAGCTAAACTGGGACCACTTAGGGCTGAACATTAATGCAGCTCGCCTAAACCACCTAAGATTTGCCGCTGATCTGGTGCCTCTTTGAAGAGAATCCAGCAGCAATAGAACAAATGATGCAGAGCTTAGCAAACATAAGCAGACAAGTTGGTCTGGAAATCAATGCCAGCAAAACAAAATTGATGTTAAAAAGGGAAATAGATGTTATGGTAGATGGCAAAAAGATCGAATATGTCAAAGAATATATTTACCTAGGACAAATAATATCCCCTTCAGATGCAATGACAAAGGAAATAAACAGGCAAATAGCCCAAGGATGGAGAAAATACTGGTCACTGAAGGAAATAGTGAAAAGTAAGGATCTAGGCAATCACATAAAAAAGAAAACATTCGAGACCTGTATTCTACCAGTTCTTACTTATGGCTGTGAAATGTGGTCAACAACACTTCATCATAGGGAAAGGCTAACAAAATGCCAACGAGACATAGAAAGAAGCATGTTGGGGTTAAAAATTAAAGACAGAGTCAGGAACATAGACATGAGAGCAACAACAAAACTTACAGATATTCTTAGTCGGATAGACATCAAAAAATGGAGATGGGCTGGTCATCTGTTACGCCATCCCATTAACAAATGGAGCAAGCAAGTCACCCTCTGGCAACCAAGAGACGGCAAAAGAGGCAGGGGTCGTCAAGTCAGGAGATGGGAAGATGACTTGAAACAGACAGCGGGACCATTCTGGATGAGAGTAGCAAGGTACAGGATCCATTGGAAGGAGTTGGAGGCGGCCTATGCCAAAAGGCACACCGAACTTAGGGACCTCTTGTGACCATATGTTTAGGAATAAAAGGCTTTAATAATAAAAGGTCCTTAGTTCATAATACTCTTTCTATGACAAATCCTTCAATGTCCTCGCCGTCCGTCTTTGGAATTCCTTACCCAAACCCATCCGAGATGTGAACTCGATCATTTTCCTTCAAAAGCCAAATCAAAGCTCACTTACACAAACTCTAACACTCCTGCCTTTAGCTATTCCTTCTATTTACCCCTATACAGTTTTCTCCCTTGATGTTCACTGTACTATACACTATTCCTGTATTCAATTCTCTCTATTTTGTCATTTCGTGCACCCTACCTACAACTCTCTCTCTTCATGCTTTAACTCCTTACCTAGATGGTTGTCTGGAAGAGATCACTCGTAGCGATAAGACCGCCAATTGTGTTTTTTTCTCTCATGTTTATTGTAAATCTGATTTCGTATGTATGTGCACAATGTATTGTACTCGTATGTAAGTTAAATTGATGTACAAGAAATACAAAATATATTTACAGTGAAGTAATGACTTATCTTTCACAGAAATGTTTTTTGTTTTAGGTACATCAAAATTTTAGATACATCATTTAATGTTTTAAATCTTTTTTTACAGATAAATAAGTTAAGTAGTGAGATGTACGACTATAATACTTACGATGATACTGGTATCCTGGGCTCACATGCTTATCATGGCACTCTATTTTTTGCAACTGGTTTTGGTCAACAAGGTAATGGATTATCTTATATATAAAATTCCCATTTCACAGTTTTAGTTACCATACTCCTCCAAAACAGCTTGACCGATTTTTATGAAATTTTATATGCATATTCAGTAGGTCTGATAATTGGCTAACGTCTATTTTTCATACCCCTAAGTGCTAAGGTTTGTCCACACCTAACATTTTTATTTTATTTTTCAACAATGTGGCATGATAAAATACATACAACCCTAAATTTTCACCCTTATATTAACAACCCCAATTTTTTTATAGTTGATTTTTAATGCTCGATAACTATACTGGGGTTTCTTGATGAGAATTAAAACCGCAAAATTGGATTTTTGTAAAATCAATATGCCTAGCCAGGAATCGAACCCATTAATTTAGAAAAAAGTCACACTTGTATTTTTATACCATTCCTAAGTGTCACTAATAATAATTCTTCATAGTTTCGATTTCCCCGTCCACACACACTTGAAAAATTCATTTTCACTGTAGTATCTGGTAGGGTTTTCCATTCTTTCCAAAGGGTTGGTTTTATATCAAATATTCCACTCTAAGACCCTCAGGGAGAAGAAGATTCGATTTCCCCACCAAATATAGTGTTTCCTAACACTTTTGATAATACATATTGTACTGCTAATTAATGCTGCTTGATTCTGAATTATATTAATGTTAATATTGCTATCTAATTTAGTTATGTAAACTTTTGCCTATTATTCCTGTAGATCCTACTACTATTGGTACAATGGTGGTGGGTATTTTCCATAATCTTGTAATCTCTGTTCTAAGTAGGTGATATTTACTTAATTTAGCTCCGATATTGTAATCTGATGGAATCGTAATGTCTATGAGGTACGCATGATTTTCTGTTTTGTTTTATGTAAATGATATCAGGTCTGTTGTGTGTCACTGTTACATCCGTTTGTACCGGCATTTCCCACATTCGTTTGGCTGTTTCATTTTCTATTACTTGAGGCTGTACCGTGTTAGGTTTTCTTTCCACCATAATCTATTTACTTCAAAATTGTGTTTGTTAGCTATAGTCCAGTGAACATATTGTACAATATTATTGTGACGTTTGGTGTAGTAAGTGCCGGCAAGTTTTTCACATCCAGAGACAATGTGTTGTACGGTTTATAATATATACATAAATATACAATATATTATAAGAAATATATATTTTTTTATTCTCAGGTTGTCAACATGCTCCAGGTATTGGACGAGCTGTTGCAGAATTGATAATTGATGGTCATTTTACCACTATTGATCTGACTAGATTTGGATTTGACAGGATATTAACGGACTACCCCTTAATAGAAACTAATATATATTAATGAAATATAATTTTAATTGAAAATACAATTATTATTTTACTTATATCTGGGGGCACGGGAGTGCCCCCGCCAAGTCGAGCAATTTTATTGTATTGCACTATGAACAAAATTAGATTTAGGTATAGATATAAGTTTATTATTACATTGACAATACACAATTAAAATTAAAAAGAACGAAAGAAGCTCTGATTAGTTACAAGTAAAGTTATTATAGGTATTATAATAAATTAAATTAAAAATATGATTAGTACATCTTACAATATATTTATTCAGCAATTAAGTATATATTGCTCTTCCATGCATGAGCTCTTCTTGACTGCTGGCAACAGATGACCCAGCGGGAGCACCGTCGTCACCACCGTCATGTGGCTCAGCTACTACATCAGCAGGTGGTGGTAGACGAGCTTGCAATGCGATGTAAAGCAATACACAACATGCTAGTACAATTTTGCTAGCACCATGAGGATGGTTAGGTAATGAAGAGTTCTGTGTTTTAGCAAACATCTTCAACGTTCTTTATGTAACCCAAAACAATGTTCAATGCAGTTTCTTCCTTGTATGTGACTGGTGGTATAAATGTCTTGCCGAGAACCTGGTGCAGCATTTCAAATAGGTGTCATTATAAAGCCGATATATCGAAATATCGATTTTTTTTCGATGTTTCGTACGATGTACGATGGTACACTACTATCGTATGAAATTATCGTACGTTTGTGAAGGCTGGCTAGCAGTGCTGCCACACGTACGAGTGCAGGCGGGTTACGAGTAAAATTTTAAACTTGTTGGATGGCGAGCGTAGGTACTTACTCGGCGGTTTTAAAGTACGCGTACTTAGGGTGACACACCAGCGAAAAAGGTGAAAGGTCGTCGAGCCACAAGCTCGCGTACTTACTCGAACGTTTATCACCGCTTTTAGACTTGATTTTCATTAAGTCCAATTTCATTTTGATTTGAACCACCGATTGTGAGGTACTATTGAGGTCGCCGAGTTCTTCCAGCAACATTGCCAGGATGAGCAATCAGCGTTGTGAGACTATTTTGCCACTTCATTAGAATTAACACGTCTTTCAGATCGCCATAAGACGATTAGTTAGGTAAAATCTTAAGGACAACTATACAAATTGATTTCCGCGCGGTCTGTCTGTCAAACTTCCGCTCATTCGTTTCGTACGTTCGCGCGGAGCGACGAACAAGTGTTGGGGTTGCCGCGCTATAATCTATAATAAGGACATTGGAAGCAATACACTTTATAAAAAGAGAAAAAAACTGCTTCAATTTTTTAATTGTAAAAATCAATTTTTCAATAAACTAACCAAAGCCAATATTTGTTTTTGTTTTAATTAACGTTTTTGTTAAAAAATTGAATGGAACTTTCCAGTATATAAACTTAAGGATATATGATACTACGCTGTTATGAAGTTAACGAACCAAACTATAAGTTTCAATTAAAATTTTATACAAAGTTTGAATAATTGGTTAAAATGTTTATTTTAAGTCTTTATTTAACATTGATGCAGTTTAGTCCGTCCGGACTCAACTACGGACGGATCGTAGTTGAGTCCGTCGTCACTGTATATTTAGAAAAAAAAAATCGTTCCCAAACCCAAATTTCAATACGGGAAACGAATGTATGCGACCAGCTTAAGAAAATTGCAAATAAATTACACAACCTACCTAGTTTTCAAGAGAAATACATTAAATCTAATCATGAATGATTGGAATTTATTTCAAGCACAGACATAAATCTAAATAGATCACGCAAATGTAAATACTGTCCATGTCAAAATATTTGTAAAGATTGTACAATAGCTACAACACACAAACATCGTCGCTGTCTATTAGTCTGCATTCCACCGTTGTTTGTACGGGACGTCATATTTATCTTTACTCCAATCCATGTCGATGTAGGATTCCCAACACTATTTTGGTTCATACGGATGGCCGAATTTGCGGTATCTATTTAGATCTTTATAGTAAGGACCCCTTCTCGTTAGGTAGTGAACTTCTCATTAGGACAATATTTCGTGGGCGACACCGCGACAGTTACCGCGGTGCTGCCGCGCCGCCCAACTCGTGATTGTCAAAGCTGACCGTAGCACCTAAACTCGTGCGGCTACCGCGGTGATTGCGACACAGTGTGAAGGGGCACTTACCTGACTGTTGACAGGTCATTTAACCATTTAATTTTTTTAAACTAAACAATTTCAAACGAGCTCTAACTCGAGATAACCTATATACATATTAATATCCTTCATAATTATTTATTAGCTTCGCAGTAGCTTGGTAGTAGCTCACAGTTTTATGACCATACATTAAATTTGCTTTAAATGTTTTAAGGAAGGTAAGGTAACTATTTAAACTGTGTTGTTGGAGGTGTGAACAATGTTCCCCCTTGTTTTGATGCTGCGCGAGATGGAGCAAATCCCAATAATTTCTGGATATTTTGCCTGCAAAAACACCTTATAAATTAATTTATGCACGTAACACATCGTTTTTCGTAATAGTTGAAACAGGTAAGTATAAAAACTACCACGAAGTAGAAACTTAACGTTAAAATATAAAACACTAGAATATCATCATACAACGTGTCCCGAAATTTAACGATAAGCTGGCACCAGTGGGTGGCCCCCCATGTTGATGCCCACATAATTATATATTATTATTATTTTAACGATCGTCATTTTATTCTCCTTACTGTGTGCTGCTGTGTCACTAGTTTGTGAGGCGTAAGCTCAGCTTTGTATATGTGTGCGTATAGATTGTAAAACTAGTGCCGCTTCTACATTGTTCTCGGTGAACAAACGGGTGAACGGGAATGTACCTATGTAGATTGTTTTCGCGCGTTCACGCTCGTTCCTCGATCGGTGTCAGAATTGTGTCCCTCGGTAACGTTACTAAGTCCATACATACAACAGTAAAATGGAAACGTAGCAACATGTTGTTTGGGACAACGAATCGGAAATACGTATTTCGATTTCGATTAAGAACATCATCGTTCTGAATATATGCTAAGGAATTTAAAAATCAACATTACAATAATAATAAAATGAAAGTTGTGATGCGTGGAGGCTGATTAATGAAGATAATGAACATTGAGATATTATTTGTTGCCAAAGCAAAAAAAGTTTTCTCACGGCAGGTTTTACTCCCGAATGCACGACTCCTTAATATTGTAGAGTTCACTACATACGAGTAGTGTATCGCGTCAATATAGATATGTATCAACTTGGTCGTGTTATACTTTTGTAGCAACACATTACTCGAAATCTTTGTATACTGTTTACACAGTTTTTCACGTCTTTATGATATCTTTACGATTCAACTCAATCCTTTGCCTCATATCCAACAAAATTAATTCAAATAATGCCAAATAATATACAGGGTGACTGGCAAGACACTTGACATACTCTGACACAAGAAAGTAATTGGTCTTGTGTGACGTTAAAATACCCATTAAAAAAAATCCATTAAGTACTAAGTAAATGATGGTTTAATTAATCCGATAGGACTCCGACAGTATGGTCGCACTCGCGAGTTACCTACTTGATGCTTAGACATAGAGGCATGGTGAATCCACCCATTTACAATTATTATTATGCCTTTCATTATTTACATAAATGTTCAAGGTACTTACATCCAACTGCCGTAAACTTTGGTTGTCACTAAATGTTATGGTAATCTGCTACCAAAAGAAGATTTACGATACAAACAAATTGCACAAAGCACACTCTTATTAGCACCAACCTAATAGTATTATACTTGGGCCATTACAAACGTGCGAACTGAGTCATAAATCATTTTAATCAGACCTCTCGCTCACACTTAGAGGCATATCGGATCTCTCGCTCACACTTCTAGTGTTGTGTGTAACAATAAACAGGAATTTGTCGATAGTTAGTAGCAGGTAATAAGGGAAATGAAGAAATGGTGCGTTGCAACAAACAAACATCGAAATTATCAATATTTGTAATTGTTTCTGGCTTCACGTATGTTTCTCTTGGTGTAGATGGGTGGCCAGATTGAAGTATTTCTTTCTTGACTTTGTCTACAGTTCTCGTACTAACTCCACAAAGAAGCGCCGTAATATCTCGTGGTTTATTTAAATTTAAAAAAGATATTTTTTCCGGGTCATTTTTTAATTCGTTAAACACTGTTAACACATTATGAATAACCGAACGAGTTTGGGCGTTAATATCGCCCTTTAATTTTAACAAAGTTAAGTTATCGAATAATGCTTCCATGGTTCGCGTAGGAAGGTCTAATGATAACTAACACTATTTTTACATACACCTACAACCTACAATTTGCATGTACCAGTACTTATCAACGACCACGTCATCTGACTACCTGAACCCGAGCGGCATCCCTTTATCGATAACGAGTTGCCCAGCATTGTCACATTCCTTTGACGTAACGTTTTGTGACTCAGTTCGCACGTTTGTAATGGCCCAAGTATAGTATTTCTTATTCTAAAACTAAACTTTTAAACATCCTTTTGTTCACACGAAAACACGTAAATGACTTGTGCGACTTGAAAAGAAATGCGACCGACGCACGCGCATCGGTATCGGTAAACAAAACTAAATATTAGAAAGTTAGTTGGTCGCTCGTCATTGTGTTTAGGGGGCGAGCGACGCGAGGTTTCTTTTGTTTAATTAGTGTCTTTTGTTATGTTTCTCGACTACTTTGATAGGTAATATTTATTTTGAATAATCGTTCGGCGCAGTCGCCGCGTGGTGTACCGATTGCAAAGAATGAGCGATTTAATGTCACACAATATCACAATATTTTCTCATTTTCTTGGACAATTCCGTGAAATTTCAAGGGTGCGTTTACTATACATTTTTGGAACGAGCATCGAATACTGAGTGCCCCCTATCAATATGTCAAGTGTCTTGCCAGTCACACAGTATATATTGATATAATATAGCTTTAAGTGTAATCCCTAAGTATAATAAATAATATTTTTAGTATGTATATTAATACCAAATATAATTTTAGGGCTTACTAAGGTGTAAATTCTATGCATTTTATGAAATTTCTATGCAAGTTTACTAAAATTATCATAAAATACTAGCCGAATAAGGGGTGATAACCCAGTGGCTAAGAATTCAGCCTCTTACTCTAGGGGTCCGGGTTCGAATCTCAGTGGCAGACACCAATAACTTTCGTTTAAAAACTGTTATACATACATATGTGGTTTATAAAATTAATTATCACTTAGTATAATGATGAATAGGTAGGGAGCTGGTGAGCAAAAAATCTATATGATTTGCTCGTGTGGCAGATTTTATTAATAGCGATAATTATACGATAAGGAATATAAAGGACCGCGTCTGCCACCATGGTAGCGCTGCGTTGTCAGTTGACAGCCACTTAAAAATGTTCAAAAAAACAGGTATACTATATCATTTGCTCGTGTCAAATGATTTAGTACCAATTTTTTTGTACAGATTTGAAGCCCTGTAGCAAAAAACGCAGCAACGTATGACCTTCATTCATTCAAGAAAATTTTGTCGTAGTGATTCCAACTTAAATGCCTATCAATACGGAGTACGAGCAAATCATACACTTAAATGCTCGCCAGCTCCCTATCTAGAAGGAAAACACTGTGTGGTAACCTACATGCCAGAGAGTTTACAAAAAAAATGTTCTCAAAGACATAATAATATGAGGTCCACTAATCCGCATTAGGCCAGCATAGTCGACTAAGGCCTACACCCTTCTAATTGTGAGAGGAGACCGGACCACGCAGTAGGTCCTTAATGGGTTACAGACAGACAGACAATCGAAATATTTACCTTATGCTCATGGTACAAAGGATATACAAAAATATAAATGAGCAATCTGTATAGTCCTCTCCTGGCAGATTCCTGTGGCTGATGTTTTGCAGCAAGCTAATTGGATGGAATGGAAGCTTGGCGACCACTCTTCCATCAAATCTATAAATAACAAAAAGCCTTTATTCCAGCATATATTAATATCAGTCTACATTTGTTGATATTTATTCAACTTCACAAATTTTAATATAATTAGAAGCAGTAGATAATTAACACGCCTTCAGTCAGCTGGAACGCCACAGAACATTAATAACTTGGTCTTGTGTACAGCTGGCCATACTGCTATTTATTATAAAATTTTTACACAAGATTTTTAGCTAAAATCCGGGAATATTTTAAAAAACTTTAAATTTAAAATATGTTAGAAACTAGCCATTTCCAGCTAGGGTGCTAAATAACAAAATCAATCGCAAAAAGGTAACATTCTCCCAAATGTATCGAATTACCACTATATAACATAGCATATCAATATGACAAATTTTACGGCAAAAAAGTTCTAAACTTTACTTACATGCTATTAAACATGCTAAGTAATGCTGTAAAAGCAAAACCAATAGCAAACATTGATTTCATTTTAACAAAGGAGAGATCACGGTTGTTGTTTTTGAGGCGTTCCTCCTCACGCTCAATTTTTTTTTTGTACTGTTTATCCAAGGAGTCACCATGGGCCTCTTTTAAATTTTCCACTGTAAATAAATATAACTTATTATTTGATAGTCAGAAAATTATAGCGCGTGGTCTTTTAAAATTCAACAGTGATGAATTCTATTCTAAAGGCCGATTTAGACTGACACTTTAAAAGGTACGCTCAATTTATACACCTAGTTTTTATATGTACTCGTACATCTGAAAACGCGTCGCGTGCGTACCATTACAAATTTCGTAATGTCGTAGTAATTTGACGTTTTTAGAGCGAGTGATCCTGAGGAAATCATTAAATTATAATTCTGATAAAAATAGTAGTAGATAGTATTGTAGCATCTTTGATCTAGTCAATTTACTGGAAAAACATGGTAAGCCTAATACTACTCGATAAAATAAAATCGACCGTGGCGTTGTTTTCGAAATGGGTTTCAGTGTCATGAGATAAAGATGCCACAAACTGAATCAAAATTTGATGATAAGATTACTAAACAGAATAACAGATTATAATTTAAATTTTCTGGTTAAATTTACACTAAAGCGTTACTAATTTTTTAGATAAAACAATTACGGAAAATCGTCTCGCGTGCAGCGGATTCGTCTCGATCAGTGTCTTTAGGGTATTAAAGTAAAGTAAGACCCGTGTCGCTTTTGCTCCGTCCGTTTGCGATATTGCGATGCGAAAGACATATATTCAATCGACATTTGTAATCGTAATTAGTATGACCGTGTTTTGGGTGTCGTTTTCAGAATATTTTGGGAAGAGTTATATGAAAACTAAATTAATTTTGAAAACCAAATGGCGGTCACGGCTTGTTGGAACTATATGCGTGTTGATGTCTTTATCGGGACTTTTTAGGGGGACGATTAAGAAAACTACATTTATTATAAAATCCAAGATGGCGGACGCGACTTTTATGAATCATTTGGATATGGGCTTCGTTTTCCGGATATTTTGGGGTGAGGATTACGAAAAACACATTCATTTTGAAATCCAAGATAGTGGACATTACTTTTTAACCCCCGACGCTAAAATTTGGCGTGTCTGTCTATCTGTCGTGGCACCGTAGCTCGCGAACGGATGAAGCGATTTCAATTCAGTTATTTTTCATGAAAGGTGAGCTACGGGCGAGTGTTTTTAGACATGTTCGATGAAAATTGGTTGTCGTTTAAAAGTTGTGGGGGATGAAAGTGGGGAAGAATAACCGAATGTCTGCAAATATAATCGAGTGGGATCTCAAATTAAAGCGCATTACAAAACAATATGTTCAACGAAAATCGGTTGAGCCCTGAAAAAGCTCTAGGGGGTAAAAGTGGGGAAAATACCCAATATCTGCAAATATGTGTGGTGGGAAGAAAATGAGGATGGAAATCCGAAAGAATCTATGTATTCTCAACTAACATAATCTACATTATAATAAGTGTGTACCTATAAAAAGTATAAAACAAAAATTGAATTAAAAATTAAAAAAAACCCTGACACAATAACCTGAGTTTCCTTTAAAAAGTAAAAAAATAATGAAAGAAACTCAATCTTAAAGTACCTAAGTATGTACGAGTATTAATAATTTAAAAAAAATGCATCTCATCGGGGTACTATTATATACCGGGTGTCTCAGAATGAATGGATAATCGTGAAACCTCTTAAATTAGGCCTCTTGAAGACCCAGAATATGGAATTTAAAAAAATATTTTCCAGGTTACTTAACTTATGTAGGTAACTTTTTAAAAAAAAGTTCGATATTTTTCATAAATATAATCCGTTGGGTTTTTGATGTTTTAATATTCTTCATAGGGACCGTGCAGAAACTACAAAACGCCACCAAGCGGATTAAAACGAAACTGCCACAACTAAAGTGCAATATTGTCCCTTTGTTTTTCATATGTTTTCATAATGTCGCTTAACGAGGAATAACTCAATATTTCACTATAAATTACGGATTAAATTACGTAAAATGTATAAAATGCGATTTTAGTGATATCAAGAATAGTGTGTGTCGTGCGAACGTTAATATTTTTCAAATTCTAAAAGTATTTGGTCCAAGTGTTTTTCAATAGAAAATTTGTTGGTATATTAAAAGGGTGTAGAGGATTTTCCGATAACATTGTTTAAATAAAGTGAGCAACGCATAAAGCAGTACATTGGAAGTGATTATATTACTTTATAACTTACCTTATATACATATATATCAGTTTTTAAGCAGTCTAAATTGTTATTTCAATATACATGTACTGTAAAAACAGCTATGTGATAAATTAAATATTTCAAAAGTTACATGGGTTACGGAATTTAACTATGTGACATTCCTGCAACGAAACTGCTACAAAAATTTGAACCATGTTTTTTGTCTCCCGTAAAGTTTTGTAAAAAACGCATAGCGACTTTTGCATGCACAACAACAATAGAAACAATATAAATTAATATGGCCTTATGGCCATCATGGATAGTAGTAAATAAAGAATTAAACATTTTTCCTTCCTTCCTTTCAGTCCTGGGCTTTCAAAATCCAATGGTTTCCCACTGTCTTCTTCAGGTCATCACTCTACCTGGTAGGAGGACTGCCTGTGCACTTTTTACCTAAACATGGCCTCCATTCAAGGACCTTTTTTCCCTATCTGTTTGTCAGTCCTATGAAGAATGTGGCTAGCCCATTGCCACTTTAATTTGCAAACTTTGAGAGCTATGTCAGTCACCTTTGTTCTTCTACTGATTTCATCATTTCTGACTCTGTCACATAAAAATATACCAAGTATAGCTCTCCCTTGCCCTCTGATTGACCCTGAGCTTATGGATTAGGCTCACAGTAAAGGACCATGTCTTGGCACCGAAGGTCACCACTGGCACCACACATTGTTCAAAAACTTTTGACATCAAGACGTCTGATGAATTTTACAGCTTATTAGATTAATTTTAAACAAATGAAAGCTTCTGGCTCTTAGGGCGAAAGTCTCAGCTATCTCTGGAAAACAAAATACTCTTATACAAGGCAATACTGAAGCCCATCTGGATGTACAGGATCCAATTATGGAGCACCGCATCTCACTCAAACATAGAAATCATACAGAGGTTTCAAAATAAAGCTATGCGTATGATAACCAACGCGCTCTGGTTTGTACCCAATGAACTACTACACCATGACCTATGAATGCCCACTGTGAAGCAGGAAATCATGCGCCATACCAAGTCCTGTAAAGAATGAATCCAACAACACCCAAATACTCTGACTCAGTCACTAATGGAGAATCACAACAAAGTGCGACGGCTAAACCGCAAAATACCTCAAGACCAAATCCAATCACAGTAAATTTAACTACTGCTTAACAATGAGGATGTGACACTGGTCACATACTGAGCGAGCCAGCGATAGCACCAACCAGCATACTTCTGAATGTCCCACGAAGGAGACAGATTGTAGTAAATAAAAAACACAAAAAAAAATTAAGGCTTATTTGAAAATCATATTACCGGCTAGTTAATTGTAGTAAATTATCGATTTAATGTGATTTTCATAACTCACATTTTTTACTCTGACGTTCTACTTCTACTTTCAACTTCTGATATTTTTCAGTTCTATACACCAATATCCATGTAAGACCTAGAAATACAAAAAGAACGAAAGGTGAAGAAGAAGCAAAAGGTGGTAAACGGCACCAAGATAAATGAAGAAAAAATTATATTAAGTTTTAATTATTACCTTCTCCCAATAAAGCTGTGCATATGGATATAAATACTATTAATACTGAATCTTCCCACATTTTCCAAGATGTGTTGACCAATTCACTTTTGTACCAGCCTCTCTTATAGGACAGGAGTGGTCTGTAACACAGATTAGAGACTAGTAACTACGTCTGTAACCACAGACTACTAAGGGACCACAGGGGGTCTTTACTCTTTAACAGGTAAAATAAGAGACCTGTTCCGCCTGTTCCAGTTTCAGTAAAATAACAGTTCCAGAAACCTGTTCCAAAATAACAGCCTGTTGTGTTGTAACATAAGGGCGAGCCACACTGTTGTAAACAAGCGTCCAATAGGGGTCACCTTGGTGGAAGGCTTGTGGAGCCCACGGTTGGTGTTTGCGTCCACACTTGTTTACAACGAATCCCAGTGGAGATTCGAACCCGGACCCCTCGATTCGAGGTCGAATTCTAAGCCACTGGGCTATCACCGCAATAATTATAATTTATTAATAAAATAATTTCTTTTTCACGAGACGTCCGTTCGCGTCATTTTGCATTTACATATGTACGACACGTGCGCACGCAACGGTTGCCGCTTCGAACTGCCCTAGCGCGGTTTACAACAAGCGTTTACACTGTGGAAATCGTGTTTACAACGGCGGCATCGACACGCGGTTGGCGGTCCGCGTCCGTTCACAGAGGTTGTTGAAGGTCAAATGAATTATTGTTGCAAACAAGTGTTTAGTACACTGTTGCAAACCGCCGGTGGAGACCGATGTGGAAGGCTTGTTTACAACAGTGTGACCCTCCTAATGACCTAATAGTATGAGCAGAATTTGGGTGTTGTTGGATTCATTCTTTACAGGACTTGGTATGGCGCATGATTTCCTGCTTCACAGTGGGCATTCGTAGGTCATGGTGTAGTAGTTCATTGGGTACAAACCAGAGCGCGTTGGTTATCATACGCATAGCTTTATTTTGAAACCTCTGTATGATTTCTATGTTTGAGTGAGATGCGGTGCTCCATAATTGGATCCTGTACATCCAGATGGGCTTCAGTATTGCCTTGTATAAGAGTATTTTGTTTTCCAGAGATAGCTGAGACTTTCGCCCTAAGAGCCAGAAGCCTTCATTTGTTTAAAATTCATTAAAGGTTGCATTCATGATATGAAGACACGTAACAAGTACGTGCGTAGGTTTTCAGGCTTTTCTACCTTTTCTACTGAGACTTGGAAGTACTCAACGCCCACGCATAAGTATATATTAGGACTAACATTAGTTTGCGCAAGTCAGTAATCAAAAATTTTATTCGAACTTTTTTGCAATGTCCACACTGCGCGCAAACAATATCCAACACACGCTCCAGTATGTTTGTGCAAGTCTAATTTGCGCAAGTATACCTGAAATGTGTGGCCAGCTTAAGTTCAATTTCAACCCAACTGAACCATAGAGATAGAGCAGGGGAAGCCAGGCTTCCAAGTTGTCTTTCGGTTAAAAAGGGAGAGAAGATTGCCGTACCTTCTCTTCATTGCAATAGGCATGATGACTAATTTTCATAAACTCTTCTATGATATTCAGAAGTTTCTATTATGTCTAAAATATATCATATTTTTGTAGAAAATTAAGGTTTTTGTGCAATATAAGTACATTTAAATTTTAAGTTTCAAATTCATTCCAAAACGCTCGCCCGTGTCATGGCGTCTGTCATTGCGCCACGGCTCAGTAAAAAATGCCAGATCGCGTATAATATGCTTACGAAAACAATGACGTTAACTAAGACGTGACGTAAATTGACGTAATTAGATCTGATGGGTGTTTAAGCTATCATGGCGGATTGTTGTATTTTGTAGATTTATTTTAACAAATAAATTATTAATCTCGACATTAATAAGAGAATAAATACATGTTTCAAAATCTTTGAATCCTATTTCATTAGATCAGGTAAATATTTTGGCGATACTTGATTACTGTCATCATGCCTATTAGCGAGAAACAATTTTAGGTATTAAAACTGTTTAATTTGCATGCTTGAAACGCGCTTATGCACTAAGTTCTTAAATGTGCAGGCGTTAGTAGAGAGACAGATAGGCTACCATAATCTTATATCTCTTTCTAGGTGTCGGATATTTCCACTAACAGGCAGCCGTATGTCTCCCCGCTCTACTATAATATTTCTTTAATCCATCTCTTTGTTCAATTCATTCTTATAGTAGAATCCATTCATGGATTAGGTACACATTCATTCAGTCATTCATTCATTCATTCTCCTTCGGAACTTCTTGCACGTAGGTCGTGTTAGCCATGAGCGAAATGTGTCACTTAAAAGAAAAGAACGAAACATATCTTTCCTTCACTGTGAAGTATATCACTCTTTTAGTCCAGTAGTTCACCATTCACAAACGATAGGTTATCCTTTCCTATTTCTTACTTCAACACTCCATACTATTTCTTTTACTTCAGTTAGTTCAGTTCCTTCACTAGTTCATTACGATATAGTAGTTCTAATGAAATGTTCGATAAATTATTATGAAATACCCCATAATGAACTCGTGTATCGTAACGTTTATCTCTACTAGTCTTTTGAATTTTTTGAGATTATTAGATATAGGATAAAAAGACAAAAAAATTAAAAGGACTAAAACAATAAAATTAAACTAAGTGCGTCAAATATCTAGTAATAAAATATTTAAATTATAAAATATTTAAATTTAAAAATGAAAGAAAATATCATTTATATTTATAATCAAGCCAAAATAGTCCGTAAATAGTTAACATAAAACTCATAATATTGAAACGTTTCCTAGAACTTCTAACGACAATGTATTTAGATGTGATAGTGTTCGTATAAGAGTATTTGTAATTTGATCATTGGTGCTTTACTTGATGGTTTAAGATTGTTTTCTCTTTTATGTCTCCGAGCGTGCGTATGTGTATGTGTGCGTGAGTATATGCGCACGCCACGCGTCGTCGACTGTCGAGCTTCTTCGGTGTTTCGTTCGCGAAGCAATTGGACTAAATGAACGAGATGAATTGTAACTGAAGTAGTGAAGGAAGGACGGGAAAAAGTGAAGTACTTCAATTGAAGCATTCATTCCTGAACGACACATGACTGGGTCGTGTGCATGTGCTTGAACTGACGACCACACCTCGGACGGACGAACAAAGGCTACGGTTAGCCTTTGTATGGAAAAATACAATAAAAATTCTAGTGTAAAACCCCATAAAACTATGATTATAATATTATTATACCGTTAGTCAATAAAGAATATTATAAGTAAATTACAGAAAGGACAGTACCTTTTTGTAGGTGATATAAGACATTAATTAAGTTTATTTAATGTGTATATAAAAGAAAGTAAAGAACTATTGTAGCGGGACACATGTGATTTTCTTACGTGCATATAAAACTTATTTAGGATAGATGTTGAGTATTGCAACAATGAGCCGCCATTTTGTAAAACGAGCTGGGCGTGGTGCATGATTGCGCAACACACATCAAGGTGTCGAAATATAGAGAGCGCTACTTAATCCTTCCTTTAACATGGTAAGTTGAAACACTTCGATTCCCTCATATAGAATAAACCTTGATTTTTTTCATATGTTTCTACATTCAAAACATTTAATAATACCTAATGCTTAGGTTGCAATAATGCGAAATTAACTGTGAATTTGCGCTTACTGAAAGATTGTATTTTTAATTATAAATTAATTGAGGGTTTTAAGATTTAACCTATGATCGTCAATGTCAATGTATCTACCTACTTATTAGTCTGAAGTTACGTATAACGTACAGACCTACACGTACATCATTGTATGACCTCGAATCCTCGATGTCGAGACAAGAGATTGTAATGTAGCCATTCGACAGCCATACCGGTTTAACTAGTTCTTACATTCTTTGGCGAATTGTGATTGGTTGAATATATATGGCGTGGTAATTGTAGAGTTGTAGACCTACGCGTCGTGGTACCTATAATTATTTTGTTGAATTAGGTACTTCTTATCTAATTGAAAGATTGTTGATTGTGTCGGTATTGTAAAATATATTCCGCCTTATTACAAAAAACTGATCTAGTCCGAGATTAAACCAAGACTAAAAAGTCCAGGTTTATTACGGTATTAACGTTAGTCCTTGGACTAAAATTCATTCTTATTACAAATCGAGGACCAACCGAGGTCTATCTAGTACCAAAGATCGTCCGTGGTTTAAATCAAATGACAGCAAATCATTCATTCATTCGTTCAGTATTTGATTAGTTTAGTACACCGCTCCTTTTCATGCAAAACTCGCTAATGTGTAATAATAATTACCTATAGAAAATACATCAATATTTTGATAATAAAATTTGTTATTATTTTAATTAAAATATCTGAAATCTTTACTACTTCGTACTTTGAGGTAGTGTAATTTTAATTCTTGTGCACACAAATATTTCGCAGTTGTTATTTATATAGCTAGCGTATAAGGGAATGAAATAAAAAGCGCGCGTAGTTTTAATTGTTGAAATGTTTATATTGCAATGTAAGTAGAGTTAAGGATACAGTCACTATTGTTCATTGATCAATGAAATACGAAGCGCTCGTAGTTTTAATGTTAATGAAATGCTTGTATTACGATATAGCCACTATTGTTCATTGATTCTAAATATTCGGTATGTTGTACAAACTACTTGCAACTCAGGACTAAGAGCCTGTCCACGAGGATCGTAGGCTAAATCCTCGCGTAGTAAATCAACTATTTTTAATCCAAATCTTTTGTTGAACCTATATTTATAGCGGAATTCGTCATCATTTAAATCAAATGGATTCACGCGATTACGAGGTATGTTAGATCTCCGGTATGTTTCCAGCACTTCCAAATCTTCCAAATCCATAAAAGCAATCGAGTTCACGTCCATTTTTCTACTTTTGTTGACTTTTATTTAAAATAAAACACAAATGCAACGCGTATGACAACTGAGAAATGAGGTTAGTCTGAAGTTAAACTAGGGGTCACGGTGGTCTAACTTTAGTACCATAGATAATCCTTGTACTAGCGTTAAACTCGGTTTTGTAATAACATTTATTTTAGTCCATGGTTTAAGGCTGGTTTAAACTCCGTTCTATATTTAGTCTTCGTTTTGGAATAAGGCGGATTATGTTTATTTGTTAGGTACTCGACGAAACGCATACTTAAACTAAACAATCCAATTGTCCGATCTCGTCAATGTTTTGTGCTATCGTTGCATCAGTTCATCAGTTGAGTGTTTAGTAGACATGTGTAGTTCCGGACCGAAATAGTTCCTGGAACTATGTTCGACACTGGAACGATATAGTTCCTCTCCGAGGCGTCTAAACAAACAGGTTCACAGTTCCGAGCATGTCCGAGCGAACCGAGACATGCTTGAACACCGAATAGAGGCGGGTCGGTCCGAGCTTTGCCGTATCTCGTGTAGGTGCGAAAGGGATGCAGTATAAGACTGGGCGCGAAGATTGGGACAGATAATAAACAAATGTAAAATTGCTTAAAGATATTAATGTGACCTTATGTTATATGCACTAAGTACTATTTTAAGTCGAAAAAGACATTATTAACGCAAATTTCGTTTTGAACTTTGACCTTGACACCGGTACCTGCCACTGACTCAATTCTTGGAATTTTGATTTATTAAAGTAAACAAACATTTCGTACGTACGTGCGGTGCCCTGATGATATTCTATTTTGCATTTCGATACGATAGTACCTAAATAAATTGTTTTACCTTTGAGTAAAAGTGTATATATTGTAAATTGTAATAAATATTAGTTTTAGGAAGTCTAAATAAATATAAATAATTTGTATTATAAACAATGGTTCAAAAGTGTAAAAGACTTGAAAATGGCACCCCGAAGAAAAACGAGCGTTTAAGGTTAAATACTTTCATAACTAAATATTAATTAATGCTATTATTTGGTTGACAGTCCTAAGCCTGACAAGTATGAAGGTAAATCAATTGATACAAAATAAGTTTATTTAATTTTACCAAATACACGTCCAATGCACCGAGGAACTGTAATTTGTAGGATTTCATTTAAGACCGCCGTGGACCTGTTTAGGTATAAACAGTTTACAGTTCCTCAGTCGGTGCTAATCAGAGGAACTATATAGTTCCCCGAACATGATAAGGGAACTAGTTCCGAAATGTTAATGAGCCGTTCCAGGTTCAATCCATTACCGAACATGATTTGCGCATGTTTAGTGTTTAGTTTAGTTAGCGGGCGATGTATATATATAGCGATGGGCGATTATTACAACAATCGAATAAGTCGATTGTTCAGTTTAGTAGGTAGTTAAAAGTCGATAACAATCGATGTTATTCGATTGTTGTTAACAACTGAATCGCGGCGACTGCTACGCTACGGTATTACTATTAATCGATTAATCGAAATCAGTCGATAAAGTTAGTACCTACTTAATTGTGCGTAGTTGGGTACTACTTAAGACTCCACCGAGCAAATTTCATGGGCACGAAACTCGCTATAGGGCTGCCGCAACAACTTCTTTAGTTTGTTTCTAATTTTGTAATTTTTTTAATATTATACTTATAAAATTACTTTTTTGTTTATATCCATTTTGTTTAACTTAGGGAACGGTAAAAGTTTCATCAAAATAGGTCCATTAGTTTTCGTGATATGGACTTAAAAACCCTAAAAATTAAGAAAAAAATTAATTAAAAAAAAATTAAGCCGACGTCAAAAAAGTATGCAAAAATAAAATTTGTTACATACTTCTGGCCTATTTTTTGAGGATGGTGCCAAAATTTAACAATAGAAAAATAGTAACAACACAAAACTAGTAATAAAAATAGTAACTAGTTATTCGAATAATCATTGCGGGGAACTACTAAATCGACAATCGAATGCGTAGTCGTACAATTTTCGATAGTTTTTTTCAAACAATCGCCCGTCTATAGGCAATAGATAACAATTATATCGAGCTTAAAGGGTGCGTCCACCCGACTCCACCCCAGTGTTCACATTGTGAAGCTAGGCAGCTATCGTACCAGGGCCGTAAAATTATCGTATTTTATCGGATAGTGCTTGATTTTTCAAAATGCCATTGAACCTTGAAAATCCTTCTTTTTTTCCTCACTTGGTGAGATTCTTCTTCAGTTAATGCTAATAACAACAAAACCTCAGCTTCGATATCAAGAGACATGTTTTCCAATTGAGAAACCAAAAATAATAACCACAGAACACAACTAGGTACTCCAAATAATAGCACGCGGGATTCGCTTCAGTTTGAAAAACTAAGCAAGCAAGCGATTCGCGTGCCGCATCCCGCGCGGGATTCGCCTCAGTTTGTACGAACCATTAAGCGCATTAAGCTACACGTTGAAACACTAATGTGAACAAGGTGTCGTTTAATTTAACGCGCGAACTAACTTGCTAAGGAGGACGCACCCTAAAACTACTTGTAGGTAGTTACTGCATGTTGCCATGTGATAAACCTTGGCTAAAACTGAACTCAAATGGGTTTTTCATATAATATTGTTCATTTTACAACACTTGTCATATTTGGTAGACAATCTTAGCTTGTTTTTTTTTATTTTAATTTGCAATTTAAAAATGTTTGATTTATACTCCGTTCACACTAGTCCAGTCGAGCAATCCAGTCCAGCGCTGAATTGATACTTGAATAGTGTGAACCTGCACTGGCATGTACCATTCCAGTGATCAAGCCAGTACAGTTGACTAGAATGACGGTCTATTTTTCAATCCCGCATGCCCATTCCAGCGCCACTTAAATAGTGTGAACGGCCAATCCAGTGTTTGATTACACGTTGCACAGTGTTTGTTTTCTTGGAATAATTCCTAACAATAAAGTTAACTATTGCTACATTGAAAATCGTTTGATTTCGCTCTGTAAAGTAATGTATAACTCAGAAGGTATCAATGGCATTACAGAAAAAAAAAGTTTAAGGAATATTTTTTTCATAATTAAAAGATTTACACTGATGATTGGTAAAATTTAATAAAATTGAATGGTTGGGGAGAAAACGACGAAAAATAGAATAAAAAAGTAAATTTTTTGCCTTGCGGGGACAATAAGTTGAAATATATTAATGTTATAAAAAAGTTTCAGATAAAAAAATGAGTAAATTTAATTTGGAAGAGAAAAGGTCTCTACAATTTTTTGCCTAACACTGATCATTCTCGAGATATCGAATTAAACGCGTTTCCATCGAAATGACCTTGAGCTGACCTCAGTAGAACCCCTCAAATTGGAATTTATGCTCAGAATACACCTCCCCTACTATCCCCCATCGACCCTAAAAATCCCCAAACTGTGTTCGTTCATGTTTATTTATTTCGTAATTTGACTGGACTAATAACACTTACTGTCATATATTGGTATCATTTGGAAAAAGATATTTTAATCCATTATCTATACTAATATTATAAAGAGGAAACATTTGTATTTTTGTATGTTTGTAACGAATAAACTCAAAAACTACTGGGCCGATTTCAAAAATTCTTTCACCATTGGAAAGCTACATTCAGCCTGAGTAACATAGGCTATTAAATAAAAAAAAATTCATTGGCAGAGCTAAGCCTGCTGGGTCAGCTAGTACAAAATAAAACAATAAGTTTAAAACAAATTTATTTATAAATATGTTTTAACAATTTAGTTTTAACTATTAGGTGCAGAATCTACATAACTCTCTTATTATGTATTCTTAAACTAATTTGGTTTTTTAAATATTTATAATGTGTGGTATAATAGATAAATATTATGGTACTAATGTCTGAAGGCTATGCTTTTTTAAGAATAAATGGATTAAAAATCATTTTCTTTACGGACATGCCAAATTCTTTCTATCAATTCTCTTAAACATAATATAATGTGTTTTGTGTGAAGCTTCACATGTTATTGTATATTGATAATAATATAAAAAAACATTCCTTTGAAATACCAGTATAGCATCAAAAACTTCAAATAATAAAATAAAGATATTTGTTGTCCTTGTCCCTTGTCAATTCAACTTTAAACTTTGTGATTTTTAAAGGTGATGTTCCTATTCTCATTGTGGTACCACTACTCTTTATAAGATGAGTATTTTTACATCCTTCACTTGAAAGATCACTCTTCCTTTTTAGTAGTGCACCAAGATCTGTCATCGGCAATCAAAAGAACTATTCATTAAAACATAATATTTATGTATATTCTTAATGATAGTGCCTACCACAGATGAAATTTATTTACTGAACTAGTACTGAAAAAGGTTTATTTTTTCTCACCCCTATTATTTGTCATTCATGCCTATTCATGCACGATGTTTGCATTTTAAGTTTTAGGCAAACATTTCCTGTCATATAATAATGCCAAGGTTGCCTTTTGCTTATAGCTGAACGAGGCTGTAAAAGTGCAGTTTTTGTACAGTTATTCCACAATTTCAATGGCAAGCATTCAAGCTTCACTCTCGTCTTGCCATCAGAATCCGTTTGGCTATTGTGTAATTTTCCATGTCACGACTTTTTTCACGACGCAATTATACCTACAAAAACCTACACGAATTCTACACTAAATATCTTTTCGTTACTCAAAGTTAGAAAAACGAAAATCAAATTTATTAAAGAAATGTCATATAGATAGACTGAGTTGTTGATCAATCAACCATATTACCATAGCAACAGCTTTTCAATAAAAGACTAGTGTCGCCAGATGCTTTTCTGAAATCCCCCTAATATACAAGTTTTGAAGAAACTAAACCAAGGGAAATAAAAAATATATTTGTTTACTTTTATTTATTTATGTATAGGCTATGTAAGTTATGATAGTCATCAAACGTCTTAATTTCTTCGATTTGTTTCGGAATAGAGTATCATGAAGTAGACTTTTTTAATTCCCTTGCGTTAATTTTTCTGTAAACTATAATATTGCTGGGGATGACTGGATACCATACCATTGCCATTTAAATTTTGTAATCGCAAATTTAGTTTAAGTCGCATAAATAAAGACAAGGCATTTGCAATTGATGAAACATAAAAAAATGGTATCCAACTTGCAAAAAACTTATTTAAAATTCTGAAAATAACTTGTCTGTTCAACCAAATTCTCCAAACCAAAATAATATTTGTTTCTCCAAATAAACCCCCATTAATAATGTCCACCCAATTCTCCTGCCTTTTTAAAACCTCCCTCGTATTTGGGAGATTTCTCCTACCTCATCTCATAATAATATTATGAAACAGCTATTCTTCTTTATACATGTAAACTTACATTACCTCAAAGTGCAATATTAATGAAATAAAAGCAATAAATACGAAGAAAAATGGCTGATTTGAGAGTTCTAGCGCACAAATGTTACCTTTTCTGATGAAAAACAGGGTTGTGTTCTTTTAAAAATAAATGATTCTAAATCGCTATCTTTGTTAAGACAATTAAACACTGCACAGTACCTTTTTCTCCATTTTTTAAACAATGCAACGAACAAAATAATGAAGTACCTATGTAATCAAAGGAAAAACGGAACAAACCTTACGCGTACCTACATCACTCGAAGCTCGCGCGTGAGGTCCCACTGACTTGCCGTTCCGGAGGGGCCGCTGTAGTGTAGGTACATTTTTGATACATACACAGGGAGTGGGCCAGGCCTGACTATAGTAAATACCCTTAACTTACTTAATTTAAAGTTAGAGATATTAGGTCCTTAAAAAACGAAATGGATAAATAAATTTTGTTATTCTATACTTTAACATTGATATTGGATAATTTTTGTCTAGAGTTATAAGCAATTCATATTTTATAGCAACGCAATTAAAAATTCTCGATATTCACCAACTTTGGCGATTAATTACAAATTAATCATGGTTGTAAAGAAGAATATTCAAAGTTTATATTAAAACCATAATATCCCGTTATAAAAAATAAAATAAAATTAGCATTTTACCATAAATATGTTTTATACAGATATCATTTAAATTGTTATGTGAAAACAATAATAGGATTGTTATTTGCTTAATAGGTAACTAAAAATTAAAATTAAAAAAAAATAATAATTATTTTTTATAATTTATTTTTAAAATAGTTATGCATGCATTCATTAAAAATAATATTACTATACAATTCCTTATTATACACATATCTCATTTTATATAGGTATGTAGTTACCTTCTATTAAGGTGCAAGTTGGTAGCGGGCGACGTGTCGTCGCTTCATGTCGCTGCAGTCATGATTTCGAACCCGACTGCAGATGTCAACAGCAGATAGAAATCAGTTGGTTCTGAGCACAGAGTACTCTATATATACGGGAATAGAGGTCTATCTCTGCGAACATAAATTACATTTAAATTTACGAGCTTTTCCTGAAAATCGATTAAAACACGTTATTTATATAATAATCAATTTACTAAAAATTATAAGATTATTTTTAACATCCCTAACGTCACCCCAATGTCAAGTTTTCAAATAAGTATTAGATACCTACCATGAAGTTATAGTAAAAAGGGTACCTAAACCTACCTAAACAAACGCAAATAATTTTCAATTGGAAGTTTTGTTTGTTTTTGAGATTTTGAACTGTACAAGTTTACTGCTTTTTCCACCTACGTTGATCCTAGCTGCTCTTCCGGCCGGGTCGATTCTGTGCTTGTGTGGATTGAAATCAAAGTATTGAGATAGAATGATATATTTAATGAATAAGAGAGATTGTGATGATTATATTGATTTGCATAAAATAAAAGCAAAAAAACTATGTAAAATGTGTTTTAAAAAAATAAACTATTAAGTGAAAGGTTGTTATTTTAATATTTACTTCAACATTATATTATATATATATAATATTAACATTATCATTTGAAATAACATGAATAAGTATCAATTTATTGAATAAAATCTCAAAATGGCTGTTACTGGTCTGAAGACAAACTATTGTACTGATTGCGTTAACGATAGGCTCATGTTCAAAAAGCAATAACTTATAAGTTATGCAACTGAGAAAAAAGCAATATCTCAATAAGTTATGCAACTGAGAAAAAATAATATAATGTCTCTTTTTTTTGTAAACCTGTAAACAAATATTTGCCTCAACCAACTAGTTTATGAGTAATATAAGAAAAACTAAAAACAAAAATCAACATTTTGATCTCAGTCTTACTCGTACATACATAGGTACTTTAAGATTGAGTTAATTTCATTATATTATACTTTTTAAAGGGAACTCAGGTTATTCTGTGAGGGTTTTTGAAATTTTTAATTTAATTTTTATTTTATACTTTTTATATAGGTACTTATTATAATGTAGAGTTTGTTAAGTTATTAATTCTTGATTCTTGTCGAAATTTCGGATTTCTACTAACTACTATTTTTTTACTTGTCTACTACTATTTATGACTATTTCAGGACAATTATTTAGCATTGTAAAATTTGTTTTTTTCGTGACCTAAGTTGCCTATTTCTACACGGTGCGTATAGTAATTGTGTGACCTAAGCCCGCAATTTACCGAATTTACCCGAGAAGTATTCGATCGTAGTCCGAGAGCTGGTAGACATTTTTCGAGAAGTGTTCAAACATAGTTCGAGAACTGGTAGGCATTTTTCGTGAAGTGTTTGATCATAATCCAAGAGTTGGTGACATTTTTCGAGAAGTGTTCGATCATAGCCTAAGAGTTGGCGACATTTTTCGAGAAGTGTTCGATCATAGTCCGAGAGCTGGTACGTATTTTTCGAGTAGTGTTCGATCATAGTCAAAAAGCTGGTAGACATTTTTCGAGAACTGTTCGATCATAGTCCGAGAGCTGGTAGGCATTTTTCGAGAAGTGTTCGATCATAGTCCGAGAGCAGGTAGGCATTTTTTGAGAAGTCTTCGATCATAGTCCAAGAGCTGGTAGACATTTTTCGAGAACTGTTCGATCATAGTCCGAGAGCTGATAGATATTTTTCGAGAAGTGTTTGATCATAGTCCGAGAGCTGGTTGACATTTTTCAAGACGTGTTTGATCATAGTCCGAGAGCTGGTAGGCATTTTTCGAGAAGTTTTTGATCATAGTCCAAGAGGTGGTGACATTTTTCGATTAAAATACACTTTACAAATAGTAGTGTAAACGAGCGGGGAGGAGCTGCGCCAAGCCCCTGCTTTCCCCCCCCCCTCCCCCCCGCTCCAGTCCGGGGCGGGTTTATGTCACACTTGTTATAATAGTATTATATTTTTTTCTTTTAAATTACCCTTTCAAAATAGTAATGTGAAACCCCCCTGCTCCCCCATGCTCAAGGCCGGGGCGGGTTTATGTCACACTTGTTATAAAATAGTATACGATACTTGTGACCGAAGTTTTCTATTAGTATTAGTATTTGTCTACAGCTGTTGCTGAATTTTTAAAAAATAAATATTATTCCTCTTTTTGTTTATTTATCTTGGCTTTTATTTATCTTCAATAAAAATGATTTCTATAAGTAGAAAGTAAGCAATAATAATAATATATTGGAATTTTCGACTGTAATAATACGTATACTAGTTAAATTATTATGATGGCTAAATGTAGATTGTGTGATATTTAGACTACAGATAACCTAATTGTTTTTCTAAGCGGTAATTCATAAAGTAACTACATGTTTTTTTCTGGTTTTATTCCCCATTTTATATCGAGTTTCTTATATATCCAACTTTAATATTTTATAGAGATGCATTGTCAAAATCAGATAAGTAATGTAAATACGCTTCCAAGTATGTAATAAAATAATCCAATCGATTTCACCTCGCTCAAATCAAAATCACATTTTGCGTTTTATATAATTGTGCCTTCAGTATCGAAAAACCAACCAAAAAATGTTCATAGATTATGTAATTCTGAAATAAACTAAAATAACGTAAAACATAGTACAGTTGCACTTCTGTTAAAATTTTACTGGAACGCTCGCGCAACTCGGTGACTGCGGCGCGGGGTCAGAGAGTTCATTTGATCTATGATGCGAATCCGCGCGGCGCCACGCGGGGAGTGAGGTA